>JAYESD010000005.1:109529979-110823729 GCA_036927565.1 Tuctoria greenei
TCTTCGCTTAATTTAAGTTACTGCCATGTCTTCTTTTCATCATGCACTTGAATTTCTTGATGAAGAATACCATCTCTTCATCATCTAGGTCAGTGCTCATGTCACTTGTATCTTCCACGTCTTGAGCTTCACGAGTTTCCTTTCCTTTAGGCCTGCATGTTGCTTTGAGAGCAACTTCCTTCTTTTGGGAGGAGGTGAGCTCAGCTAGATCTTTGAGGGCTTCCTTTTCCATCATCTCATGGTTTATGATCTTGCCCAATAGCACATCCGGGGTCATTTTGTGGAACCTGGGGATTTCTCGGATCATTGAGCATAATGTGATGTATCTTGACATAAAGGCTCTAATCATCCTTTTGACCACCTCATGGTCAGTCCACTTCTTGCTTCCATAGGTGCGCATCTTATTGATGAGTGCCTTCATCTGGTTGTACATGTCTTGAGGTGATTCGCCTTCCTCAATTGCAAACCTCCCCAACTCTCCTTCAAGCATCTCAATTTTGGTTTCTCCGAATGACTTATTTCCCTCATGAGCTGTTTATGTGTATCCCAGATTTATTTTGCACTTTCCAATCCATAAATTTTGGTGAACTCCTCTCTGCTCAGTGATGAGGTGATCACTGCGACATCTTGTGCGTTGCAGTGAATTTCTTGTTCTTATTCTGGAGTGAGCTCTTCGCGCGTGTCCGGGATATCTACACCTATGCACACAATATGCCAAAGACTAGGATTCAAAGAGATTAGATGCATCTTCATATTGTGTTTCCACAAGGTGTAGTCGTATTCGTCAAATTGCGGAGGTTTTCCCATGGGAATAGAAAGATAGTGATTATTTGAATTAAGACGATTATAATTGTAAGGATATCGGAAGTAGTCGTGATGACCACTCCCCGTCGTCTTCTCTTCTTCTTTTCCTTTTTGTCCCAGCGGTTTCTTCCTCAGAAGTGCCTTAAGTTGACGTACTTCTTAATTATCATGTGTATTTTCTCTTAGTACATCAAAGGCTTTAGTTTCTTGCTCTTCCTCGGTGTTGAGCACCTTCAGGATCTCGTTGTTCTTCTCAGAGGCCATTGATCTCTTCGAGCGGTGAGTCTTGTTGATGGAGAACCTGCTCTGATACAAATTGAATGTGGCCTAGAGGGGGGTGAATAGGATTTGAAAATTTCCTGCACACTTAATCAAACAGTCAAAAACTTGATTGACCGGACTTGTCCAGTTGTGTGGGCGGACTAGTCCGGTGTGCCTGGTGTATGCCAATTGGACTAAGTACTGATACATGATTCAAATTCTTTCAAGAAGAAGAAATGTGAACGACAGATAAGATTACTTGAATTTACAATTGATGTCATGAAGTTGCACATGAAAAACAATTTGCAATTCAAGTTATGATATTGATCAGCTATGTGCCCTAATCAAGATGCGAAAGTGTAACACCCTGAATTTTTGAGTTTTGGCAAACTAAAAATTTAAATGGGAATTTAGAGTTAATAATAAGAAGGAATTGTTTTTATAAAAAAAATATAAAATATATGCATCTCATCTTGCATTTGCATTCATCCCTAGGTATTAAAATTTTTTTACCATAAAACATACATTAAAAGCTATTAAATTGCCATAATAAATATGGAAGGAAAGAAATAAATAAATAAATAAATAACAAATAATATAAATAAATGAACAAGATAAGTAAACAGAAAATATAAACAAATAAAGAAAAGAGACAAAAATAATAAATAAGAATGAAAAAAATATATAAATGCAAACAAATGAATAAATATTAATAAATAAAAAATAAAGAAATAAATCATAAATAAAAATAAAAAACAAATAAAAACAATAATAAATAAATAAATAATAGATAATATGAAAAGGAAAAAGAAAGAAAAAAATGGAAGTTAACAATGGCTGAACCTCTGATAGTACAACCCTGACCGCATGAAGAAAAGCAAAAGAAAAAAATGAAAGAAATAAAACAAGTCAAGCCAACAGCCCAACTGCCCAAATTTCCTGGCTGCACCGGGGAAAAAAAAAGAGAAGTCAACCCAGCCTCCGGTTTTTCACGGGAAGCTCCCGATCAGAACATGTCCCCTAGGGCCAAACAACACCCAAATAAAAAAAAAGAGAAAATGAAAAAAAGTCACCGAGTGCCAGCGTGCAGAGCAGCACCGAGTCCATCGGAACTCTAGGGCGAGTGCGTGCCTGAGCCTCGTCCGCAGCCGAGCGGGACTCGATTTCTCTGCCGCGCCCGCTATAAAAAGACTCTGCTCCCTCCCGTATGTTCTTGCATCGTGAGCGCCGCCAGAAAAAAACTTAAGCCCTAGCCGCCAGCAGCACCGAAGGAAGACTCACGGTCAGAGAGAGAGAAAAAAAGAGCTGCTGCTTCCGCCATAGATTGTCGCGACGTCGCTGTTCTTCGCAAGAGATTGCTGCGTCGTTATCGTCTTCTTTGTCAACATCACATCGCCGTTTTCTTCGTCTACGTCACGCCGCGGATCTTCGACGGAGTCGCTAAGTCACTGTCGTCCTCTTCATCAACGAAACTCTAGATCCCGGAGACATGCGGCATGCCGCCGTTCCACGATCGTCAAGACTAGCTACACACGATAGGTATTATGATATATATCTAGACAACTATTTTGGTTCTAATACTTGAATTAAATCACGTATAGGACGTGTTTTATTTGAGCGGCTGTTAATCATCGTCAGATCGTCTTAAATCACTTGGAAGTCACAAGTTAGACTAAATCATGCAACATCAGTACGTTATTCTTGATTTACTAAAATTTATATTTTCAGTATTATTTAATCTATTTTTCAGATTTAATAACTAAGATTAAAGCCTGGTTAATTCATAAAGTAACAAAATAAATCCAGAAAAATTCCTAAAATTTTAGAATAAATTCTAGTAAGTTATTAGTAATATTTTCAGTATATTTAATATTCTGAAATAATTATTTTGCCTCTGAATAAATTCAAATTAATTCCAAACTTGCTCAAATAAATAGGAAATCATTATCGAAAATTTTCAAAAAGCCATAGAAATTTATATAACATTGATACGAACATATTTTCTGCATGTATACATATTTTGCATATTGATTAGTGGTTGCAATGCATTTATTATGTATGTTTGCTTGTGTATGCGGTTGATTGCGAGTAGACCGGTACGCTCAAGAGGTTACGATCGAGAAGCGAGTATGCATAGATCTTCGTGTGCAAGACACTGAATTGCTTGACCATCGAATTGCGGGATATAAAGGCAAGTGTATCTGAAGCATATTGATCCTATTTTGAAATAAATATTTTGTTTGGAAAACTGCATGCTTGTGTCAATTTGATTTGAATCCTATGGTAGGAAGTTTACTAAATTTGTTTAACCACCCTTGTCACCTGGAATTATGGTAGAGAGTCGGGATGGGCTTTTTACCTTTTTGCTTCGCTTAATTAATTGGTATGGGAAAACAACACTACACATTTAACTATGCATTAATGATATTCCGGTTAATGTTAACTGGTCAATATGATATGGTAGTGGGTGATCTAAGCAAGCCTGGTATGTGGATGGGTTGGATGTTATGGTGGTTTGCTTGCTTTAGATCTAAGGTCCGGTTCATGCGAGAATAAGCCAGGACTACAGTGCCACCACGAGCCAAAATATGGGTGCAGCGTAGCTGATTAAGGGCCTGTTTGGATGGATGAAACGTTTCTGATTCTGGGTAGAATCACTTGAAACTGATCCAAACGGCAAAAAAGAGAAACATTTCAGGGGATAATCACTCTGAAGTGATTCACTTTTTTGAACTGTGGAGGTGAAACACCTGAAAAGGTGTTCCACACCTTGGAACACTTTGATCAATAGTAACTCGGGTCTAAGTTCTAGAAAAATTACAAAGATTTGCCATCACCTTAGAATGCTTCGGGTCAGCGGCCAAAAACTTTTTATCTTCGTCTTTTTTCTAAACTCGTCAACGTGATAATACAAACAAAATAAAAACTTACAACAACCAAATAATAGACATGATATGTTACAATGTTCTCACTAGGGGTCAACATTACGACCGGAGACTATTTTTTTATTGTCAACGTCATTACATAATCACAAACATAAATGAAGAACAACAACAAACCAACCAGAGTTAAATGGGTCAATTCAACATTTATCTCCTCTCTCCTAAAACTGAAACAGATATGCTAGCCAAACGGTTTCTAAAGTGATTCTATTCCAGAGTCTAAAACCGTTTCAGCATTGGAACTGAAACATTTCTAATTTTGTGTGAATCTGGAACCATACCAAACGGGTCCTAATTAGGGCTTTGCCAGTGCTATTTTGATCATTAAGGATGCTCGGGGAAGGGATAGTCGGATTGGGTTTGTTGATGATTGGTGTGACTACCCTGGGATCTGAATGGCTCAAGAGGGGGCCCTTGGTTGATGATGTGCTCTTTATGAGACATCACCACCGGTGAAACCTTAGTGGTGTATAAATAGGCTAGTAATCCCTTTGTAAAGGCTATTTTGTTATCTCTTGGCCACACACCAAGGAAGTGTGTAATGTGATCGACGGGTCATGGGCATAAGGGAGGTTCTTAGTCCCGAAAAGGTGATGAAATCGCAAACACGAGGGTAATGTGGTACAAACTCTGTAGAGTCTAATAAAACTATCATGATAGCCGCGATCCCGGTTATGACCACCTGGACAACTTCCATGATTAGAGGGAAATTGGGATTTGGGATGGTTATGGTTTGGTACTGGTTATGGGTTAATTCTGGTATTGAATATGGTTATTGGTAATGGTGAAATATGGTATAATGGTGATGGATATGGATTATGGACTTATACTATAATAATCATTGTGGGATATGATGGGTTTACTTCACATACATAATACATATTGCTTTTCTAATGTTTTACTGTACTTTTCAGCACTTAGCCTTTATTACATTCGTCATTTGAATCAGGCACATTTCATACTTTCCACACTTGCTGAGTACGACATGTAATCACTCTTGCAACCCCCCCCCCCCCCCCCAACAGTTGTAGGTCAAGATTGAGAGTATTACGTTTATAATGCGGAGTTCTAGGCCGTGTCTACCGTCAGCTTTGCCTGTGGTGTTGCATGGAGCTGGGCTATACCTTCCGCTTAGCTGCATAGTTGCATATTTAGTTATTTCCACTGCATTAGTTCAAACTTGTCATTAATATTCATAGAGCTTGTATTCGAGGATAATATGAATTATGTAATAGAATTTGGTTAATTAATCTTGCTCTGTGGTAATTTTCTGTATATCCTTTTGTAAATGCACTCGTGTATGTGTGTTGAACGTCCTGGGCACACATATGCGTTCACTTGGTTCATTTTTGGAACCGAGTGCCACAAAAGGTAAAGAAGCACACGAGACACTGATTTTTACCGAGATTCGATCTCACCAAAGAGATTTGCTCCTCATTGAGGAAGCCCACACAGAGCTGGGTCTCTTCAAACCCTTTTCCTCTTCAAGACACCACACAAGGCCGACTTGATTCCACTATCATGGGCAATCACTGAGTTTATGGGCAACCTCACACGTTGAGGGCTCCCACAAGAATTACAATGAGAAAATGATCAAATGCACTTAATAAGTTTACAAGAAGGAGCACGAGTGTCAAGAGATCAAACCCCAAGAGCTCAACGATGTGTAGACGACGATCTCCCAATCCCAAGTCTAAGTGTTCAATTGGTTTTCACCTTTATGGACTTTAGATGCATGGGGATATGTGTTTTTGGGCTCCTGGGACAGGTGGCGGCGCTAGGGTTTATGATTTTGACAGTAGAAATCAAAAGTTGTGATTGTTGGGCCGTGCATCTCTTTATATGTTTTCCAAAATGTTACCGTTAGAAATTATGATGACCAGACTAGTCTGTACTAGGTACCAGACTTGTCTGTTGTGCTGTGTAAAAGTCATCGTGGTATGCAACACACTAGAAACCCTAATTGTGTGAGGTATACCGTACTAGTCCGATGGATGTTCGGACTTGTCCGTGCCATGTGTAATTGAACTCTAGAGAGTTGAACGGACTAGTCCAATCCAAGAACGGACCTGGCCGATGCTATATGTAATTGGACTCCAGAGAGTTCAACGAACTAGTCCTGTCCTATGAACGGACTTGTCCAGAGTGCACTGAAAAGGATTTACAGAGACATTAATGGACTAGTCCAGTCCATGATCGGACTAGTCCGGTGCATTGTGTCATTGGATTCCAAAAAGGTTAACGAACTAGTCCAGTCCACGATCGGACTTGCCTGGTGCACAGTTTACTTGGACAACAGAGAGTGTAACGGACAAATATGGTCCATGAACGGACTAGTCTGGTGCTTAGTGAATTTTTAGGTGTTATTAAGCCCTTACCCCTACACAAAAACTTCAACTCTTGGGATGTGTCTCTCACAGACACCCTATACATTTAAATCTACTTTGCGCTTCAGTTGATAGTTGGGATTTCTCTTTTGTACACCACTTCATTGTTCACCTTTTATTTAGTGCACCAAACAATCTCATTTTGCTTAACCTGCAGTCATCTCAACAAATTCATTAGGATCTCATTTATTTGTCATCAATCGTCCAAAACCCACAAGCGATTGCCTAAATGCACTTTCAGAAGGTCCGGACTCGGAGTGAACACATGGTGATCTCTGGAGGAAGGACCGCTTTGGCTCCGTACACCAAGAAGAAGTGTGTCTCTCCAGTTGACTGGTTAGGTGCTGTCCTGCTCACCCACAGTGCAGACAGAAGCTCCTCTATCCAGTTGGCTCTGTGTTTCTTCAGGTGTTCATATGTGTGCGTCTTGAGTCCTTTTAGTATCTCTTTATTTGCTCTCTTAGCTTGGCCATTACATGTCGGGTGAGCTAATGATGCGTAGTTTACTTGTATGCCGAGATCTTCGTGATACCCTTGGAATGCTGCACATGTAAATTGGGTTCTGTTGTCTATTATGACTTTGTTCAGAACTCCAAATCTATAGACTATGGACTTCAAGAACTTGATAGCGTATTGCTTGTTAATTGTCACAACTGGAGTAGCTTTTGGCCACTTAGTGAACTTGTCGATGGCGACGTACAGGAACCTGTAACATCCGACGGCTTTTGGGAAAGGTCCCAAAATGTCCATCCCCCACATAGCAAATGGCCATGTAGGAGGTATCATTTGCAGTGATTGGGCCAGTGTGTGAATCAGCTTCGCGTGGAACTGGCACACTTCACACTTTTTACCAGCTCAATTGCATCCTGGAGTGCTATAGGCCAGTAAAAGCCATGTCGGAAGGCTTTACCAACCAACGCGTGGGAAGATGTGTGATTCCCACACTCTACTCCATGGATTTCTGCAAGGAGCTCGCGACCTTCTTCCCGGGCAAGCACCGCAGTAGAACACCATTGGCACCACGTCGGTAGAGATCCCGTTCTACTAACGCATATCTTTAGCCAATCTTACAATTCGGACAGTGGAAGTACCATCTTGAGGAAGGATATTGTCTTTCAAATAGCTCCAGATCTTTGAGATCCATGCATCAGAGCTGACTTGAGCTTCTGGATCTTGCATGCTGGGTTGCTCGGAGCTTCCTACAACACCTGCAATCCTTGGTGGGCACCATGGTAACAAGGCCACCAGGACTGCCAGTTTCTGGGTGCTGGTCTCGCCCCCTCGCTCTATTCGGTAGCCTGAGCGGCGGGTCCTGGCAATCTCCTGAAAAAAACTCTGTTGGGAGCTTATGCTCTAGTTGAAGCTTTCATCGAGAGTTCATCAACTTCAGCATTGTTGAGACGCCGGACATGGCAGAGGTCTAGGACGTGGAAGTCATTCTGCAGCTTCTGGACTTCAAGGAGGTAAGTAGCAAGTTGAGGGTTGTTGCAACTGCATTCACCTTTGACTTGCTTGATAATGAGTTGCGAGTCACCCTTCAACAGCAACTGCTTGACGCCATATGATAGCGCCACCTTGAGTCCATAGATGAGAGCTTCATACTCCGCCATGTTGTTGGTTGCCTTGAAGTCAAGGTGTACCATGTACTTGACCTTCTCCTCGGTTGGAGCGAGGAGAAGGATTCTAGCTTCGGCCCTATGCTTCTGCACAGAGCTGGCGAGGTAGAGAGTCTAGTGAGGCTCGGTGAAAACCGGGACCTTGGGTTCCGGCTTCTGCTCACTGTGTCCCCCCACTAGATTTGATGAACAAGGGGTCCACTCCGCCATGAAGTCAGCTAATGATTGACTCTTGATAGCATGTCGAGGCAAGAATTAGAGATCGAATTTTTCCAGGTCTGCTGCCCACTTTGAAATATTTCCCATAGAGTTGGGTTATGCAATATGGCACATAGTAGATAAGAAGTTATTACTGATATTTTGTGGGCTTGGAAGTAGTGACGAAGCTTCCTTTAGGCAATAGGAATTGCATAGAGCAGTTTATGCACCTCAATGTACCGAGTCCTGGCGTCATGTAGTACTTCTCTGATGAAGTACACTGGTCGCTGGACGGTCCAGACCTTCCCGTAAGGACCCAGAGCTTCTTCTTCATCAACCCAGACCCTCCAGGAGTGGTTCGAACCTTCTTCTTGAGCTTCCCAGACCCTCCCAGAGGGGTCCGGATGTTCTTCTTGATTAGCCGTGAGAACTCCCTCAGATGAGGGAGGTTGATCCTCAGGCAGCTTGCCTTTTTGATCCGCACCATGAGGCTGGGACCTAGACTCACCTTCAGGTAGCTTCGGACCCTCCCGAAAAGATCTAAATTCCTTAACGGAAGATGGCTCCGATCTCTCCATGACTAGGACCATGTTGACAACCTCCATACTTGTCGTAATGTAAAGCAAAAGAGGCTCACCAGGATAGGAGCTACCAACATTGGTACTGTGGTGAGGAGCTGCTTGAGCTCCTGGAACATATTTTCTGCTTCCTTGGACCAATGGAATGGCCCAGACTCCCTAAATAACTTGAAGAAGAGAAGTGCCCGCTCTGCCAGTCTTGAGATGAACTAGCTGAGCGCAACTAGACATCCAGTTAGCTTCTGGACATCCTTGACGTGGGCTGGGGGCCGCATCTCTTCAATAGCCTTGATCTTTGCCAGATTTGCCTCTATTCCTCGGTGATTCTCCAAGAATACAAGGAGCTTCCCGGAGCTAACCTCGAAGACACATTTGTTCGGGTTTAACTTGGTGCGCGTTATGCGCAGCTTGTCGAAGATGGCATGCAGGTTGTCAAGGAGTGATTCCTTGTTCTTCACCTTCATGACAATTTCATCTATGTAGACTTCCACCAAATCCCTAATGTGCTCTCCAAATGTTTTGTGCATGGCTCGCACAAAAGTTGAAGTAGCGTTTTTGAGATCGAAAGGCGTAGTAGTATAACAATACAACCCATCTACTGTTATGAAGGTAGTATGATCTTCATCTTCCCTAGACATTTGAATATGATGATATCCAGAATATGCATCTAGTAAACACAATAGATCGCACACGAAGGTGGAATCCACTATATTGTCTATTGTAGGTACTAGAAACGAGTCATTAGGGCATGCCTTATTCAAGGTAGTGCAGTCGATGCACATCCGAAGCTTCCCACCGACCTTTGGTACAACAACTGCGTTTGCCAGCCACTGTGGATGGTGGACCTCCTGGATGACACCAACTTCAAGCAGCTTATTGATCTCTTGTCTGATGAAATTCTGCCGCTTGACTGATTGCTTCCGAGGCTTCTGATTTACTATTCGTGCGTTTGGATATATCTTTAGGCTATTCTCAATAACTTCCCTAGCGATCCTAGGAATCTGTGACGCTTGCCATGCAAACACGTCGACATTCACCTGGAGGAAAGTGATGAGCACGAGTTACTATTTGTTGTCCAGACCTCACGATATACGGGGTGTCTGGGCAGCATCAGAACCGATTCGGCTGACTTTGACAGGAATGCCGATGTCGCCGCTTGGTTGCACATGTGGTGCAGAGGTTGAGCCCCGTTGACGAGAGCTCGGAGGTTGAGCAAATTTCTCCTTGCTAGATCCTTCCTCCTTCACTGTTGCAAGCGCATGGAGTTCTTCCAGCGCTGTGACTCCAACAGTACGATCCCCACAGATCCGGAGGACGCCTGAAGGAGTTGGCATCTTCAACACCAAATAGCCGTAATGAGCTACGACCATGAACCTATATAGGGCTGGCCTGCCTAGGATGGCGTTGAAGGGAAGGCTGACGTGTGCTACGTCTAAGACCAACTTCTCGGACCTATAATTGTCCCGAGTCCTAAAGGTCATCGGGAGTGCAATTAATCCGATAGGAGTGATAGCTCATGTACCTACTCCGAAGAAAGGACGTTAGGGACGAAGGTATGAGAGTCTGAGCTGGAGCTTCACAAACGCTGCTTAGATGAGGAGGTTAAGCACCGCTCCTCCATCCACCAGGACATGGTAGAGCTGGATGTTGTTGATGGTAGGAGAAACCATCAAGGTAACTGACCAGCTCTGGTCATGTTCTTCGGACAATACGAAGCATCGAAGGAGATGGCGGTGTCCATCCACTTCCGATGAGGTTCTACCTTGGCGGTAAGAGCTACGATAGTCATCTCCCAATGTATCATTTCGAGGATATGCCGAGAGGTAATATCCCAAGACCCTCCATATATCATATGGAAAGTCTTCTGACGTTCATTGTCGGAGATGTCGGAGTCATCGTCCACTGTGTTGTAGATGGCCTTCAGCGAATTCTTGGCATTCTTGAAGCCATACTCCTGTTCTGGTGGATCTTCTCCGACCTTCTATTTCCCTTCCCATTGGCGGAAAGGGACTTTTTCTTGACACTCATTGCTGCATTCAATAGCCACTGGACCTCATGACATTCTTCGAGGTTATGGGTGTTTGTCTTGTGGATCGTACACCACATCTTCTCATAGTCACCTTCCTCAGTCGACGGTCGGGGTCATTTTTCGTGGTGTGGCCCCAGACCACAAGGAGCTGCAGCTGCATCTGCAAAGGTAGGTGTGCCGGCCTACAGCTTTTTCTTGTCGTTGGAATTCTTCTTCTTCTTCTTTCCACTACGTGAGGCAGCAGCTTCGGCCTTGGAAGTAGACTTATCGGCCTCCACAGCTGGTTTATCGGCTAGTCTGAAGAGCTCTGTGACGCTGTTGGCATCTTTGGTTGCCCGCTTCTCCAATATATTCTTGTCTCTAACTCCCTGTCAAAATTCTACAATGACAGAGGCGTTGGAGATAGAATGAATAGTGTTCCATACCTGAGAAAATCGATGGATGAATGATCGTAGCGATTCTCCCGACTTATGCTGTGTGGCAAATAAGTCCAGCTCTGTCCCACGTCGGGTGTAAGAGCTCCCAAAGTTGGCAGTGAACTAGCAGCATAGTCCCCCCAACTTTAGATGGAGTTAGGAGGAAAACTCATGAACCAGGACCTTGATGTGCCAGTTAGAGCCACTGGGAAGTAGTTGGCCATCTCGACCTCATTGCCTCTAGCCGCAAGGATGGCAGTGGAGTAAATTTTATGAAATTCATGGGGTTTATTGTCCCATTGTATTTCTCCGGCAGATGAGGTCGTAACTTGGGTGGCCAGTTGGCCATGCTAAGATGAGTGGCAAGGCCTGAACAACCGCCCCTGCTACCAAACGAGAAGGGTTTTCCCGAGCTTCCCACCTCTCGTGGGCGCGCTCCATGAGGACATGGCCATCTTGCCTCATGTACCGGTGGTCGAGCTCCAACTGGAGATCATGCGTTGAGAGCCTCGATGCCGTATGAGTGCGGTGTGCCCTAGAGGGCAGTGACATCACTTGTTGGGAGGGTGCACATCTCCTGTGCTATGATGCCTGAGGACCAAGTCTACCAGTCTACGATACAAGGTCCTATTCCTTGAAGGTGTCTGCCCAGCAGGGGACGTACCTTGGTTACTGATGGCAATGGCCGCAGCTGCAACCAAATGATCCACATCAGTGCGCCACTGCTCCATCATGCCTTAAGGAGCTCTGGGCGCTGGAGGACGCTGGAGAAGATTCTGTGATGCGTTCATCGCATTCTCAAGGTTGTTCGTCAATGCAGTGACCAACACGAAAACACCATCTTGCTGCGATGGTGGAGGTAGTGATGGAACAACACCCGCCGGGACAACAGCGTTGGCCGGCTGCTACACGTTTGAAGGAATTCCTTTAGCAGGCTGCTCAGCATGGCCATTGGACGATGCTACGGCGGAATTCACCATCTCGAAATAAAGAGCGCTCCCCTTACCTGGCGTGCCAAATGTCAAAGTGTTGCTACTACACTTCCCCCAGTACTACCAAAGCGTAGTCCGCGGAGGTTCATATTCAGTTGGGGCGTGCATAAGATCAAGATCGAGACGATGACACACATATTTTTTACGTGGTTCGGGCCGCCTGAGGGTAATACCTACTCCATTGGGTTATTTGTTGAGTGTACGCGTTGTGTGCGTGTGAGCTTGAGTGGACCTGTCTCTACCGTGCGGCACAACCCTTTTATATGCTAAGGACTGGCCATTACATGGTCCGCTTTGGCCGACAGGTGGCCTCGACTGTATTGAACACCCTATACACGATCTGCTGGTGTTATGGGTGATTATCAGTGTAATAACACGTCTTAACGATAGTGTTAATGGTATTTACGGTCCTCTGATCGCGCGTCATTAATATACTATAAATGACGTGTTAACCAGGACTTGTAACGACTGTTCTAATTGCCCCTTGAATTCTGTGCCGTTAGAAATCCAACAGTCTTCCTGTTGCAGGCTTTGATCCAGAGGCTCGACACGTGGCAGCTTCAGAGCTTCACTCTGTGGGGAGGTAGGTCCGGAGCTGCTAAACACGTGGCAGTACTAGAGCTTCCCTCTACTAGAGGTTAGGTCTCAGGTCACTGAACACGTGGCATGACCGGAGCTTCCGTATGAAGGGAGTCAGGTCTGGCCCTGCGATACACGTGGCAGCACCGGAGCTACCCAACCAAGGGAGGCTTTGAAAGTCTTCAACTCAGATAGGTGGAACTCCGTAGTTTTAATCACGGTAACTATGGGTATCTGGTATCCAGGGTACCGATAGTGGTACTATCAAACGGGCGCCAAAGAATGAGCTACGTATCCTTCTCTACCTCCATGTCGAGCACCACGAAAGCCACATGTATGAAGCAATTTTAGATTTTCCCCAAAACATCTTCACCGATACCCGCCGGATAATGGACTAAAGAATCAACCAGTTGGAGCTGCATTGGTGTTTATGTAAGCTTCATGAAGTTCAGCTGGTATAAAACCACCTTGGTCATCACACTAACACTTGCTCCATGGTCACAAAGGGCCTTGTAAAAGTGGTGAGCCCCAATCGAGCATGATATTGTAGGACATCTGGGGTCCTTCTGCCAGATGCTTCCTTGTAGAGAAATCATGTTGGCACTCTCCAGGGGAGGTTTGGGTTGTCCTGGCATCTTGCCATTCTCCACTGGAGGAACAACAGCTGCCACTGGAGCCAACTGCATTTCCAATATTTTGTTGAAACTCAATTGATTCTTGAAGGCTGAGGATAGTCCTTCAATCTTGGCATTAATGCTTTCTAGGGTCTTGTCATTGACCGACAACTTCTTGCATATAGCATCATTGATCCTCAGTTGGCCAATGGTAGGTTCTCTCAAGTTGGGTTGATTTCCATTATTGCCATTGTTGTTGTACCGTCCTTGAAAGAATGGACGTGGTTGGCCCCACCCTTGACCTCCTAGACGATAGCCACTGTTGTTTCCATTGTTGGCTACGTATAGGGCATCCACATGGGTTTCTAGGCAGTCATTGCCCTAATGGCCTGTGTTGCCACAGACTTCACAAGTGATGTGAGAGTCTAGGGCATAGGCATTGCCACATACCTCACCATTTCCTTTTCCATCAACCTTCTTCATGAGGAGGTCCAATTTGGTAGCGATTAAGTCCACGTCCTTCAACGTGTGCATGCCTCGCTGGCGGGTATGGAGATGCTCATTGCTCCAACCCACGTTTGACACCATCTTCTCAATCAAATCTTTGGATTTGGGCACCATCAATGTGAAGAAGGCACCTCCAGCAACAACATCAACATGGTCACAGGCAGAAGGGATCAGCCCATTGTAGAAGTTATGGATAATTAGCCAATCATCCGTCCCATGGTGGGGGCAGGCTAGAATATACTCCTGAAGGCCTTTCCCAAGCCTCGGTAAGATTCCTTGGCATCCTGCGAGAAGCTAGAAATTCTTCCATGAAGGGCATTAGTCTTACCCAATGGGAAAAAGTTTGCGAGGAATAACATAGAACAATTTTCCCAAGTGTCTATAGCACTTCCGTTCACATAGAACCACTGTTTTACTCTCCCAAGAAGAGAGAATGGAAACAGCCTAAGACAGTCAACATCAGGAGATACGTCCTTGATCTAAAAAGTGTTGCAGTTCTCAAGGAACTATTGCAGGTGAGCACTTGCATCCTCGTTAGCCTTCCAACAAAGTGGGTTAGCTTGCACCATAGTGATCAGGCCAGTCTTGATTTTAAAGTGCAGGTCTCCCGTGTTAAAAATTGGCCCAACATGCACATTGTTGGCAAAGGGAGCCAAAAACTCACGAAGCGTCTTCTAGGCCATTAGCATTTTGGTTGTTGGTGCAGTTACGCTAGCTTGCTTTGCCACACGAAGCTTTTGAGGAGTAACAACATGAGGCCGATCTCTCAGAAGGTATTCGGGATCTTCAACAAAGTTTTTTGGCAAGCAGAAACCAGGCATACACTACCCTATTTTCACATAAAATGCAAAAACAAAGAAGAATTATCCTAATAAAACCTACCAGGGTCCTATCCTATTGACTCAATCATGAAATACTTCGGCTGCCTTCCCCGGCAACGACGCTAGAAATGCTTGTTGACGGTTCCTATGCACTACTAACAATTCATCCCCAGCAGCGGCGCCAAAAATGCTTGTTAATAGATTTTATATTAAACATGTAAATCCGCGAGTGCACATAATGTATTGATGTAGCATTTCCCCTCTAAGAGTATTCCCAAAGTGTGTCATTTATATTCTCCCAAAGGAAGGCTAGATGGAAGTAAAGCAATCATCAAATGGAGAGGCTAGGTTGATCTAGGTAGGGTTCTAGCAAGGATGGATAAATGATAATTGGAGTAGTGTGACACACACAAGAGCATTCTATCCTAAGGGAATAAATGGGGTAAAGAGGGAATAGGCTAAGAGTTAGGTAGATACCCCTACCATGCTTCTAATGTACATATAGATAGCGTAAGTTAGTTACTAATGCTCATATCAATTATGAATTATCATGCTATGTGGATTAACACATCAGGCACGGGTTTACCCCTAGCAATAAAAGGACGACTCCCGCTAAGGGAATGTGGTATAGCCGAACGTGGAGGATTACAATGGACTGACAGGGCTGTCACCACCTACTGCCTACCTCTTCAATCCGTGGGTCTACAAGACATTCGACGCTACTTTCTATCCCAGCACCATGCTAGCATATTAAGTACTTACCTTAAGATCCTAGGCACAAGCCATCCTAAGGCAATGAACTAAATCATCATTGAACCAATGTTAATTCATAGTCTAAGTGATTCGCATTAACATAATCATGTCATAGCTAATTATACTATAGTGGGGGTTTGTAGTGTTTATGAAGATATAGTGAGAATGGTATAGCATAATCATAAATACTACTCCTACCACATATATGGAATCCACAATCAAAGAAGAAATGCTTCATCCAGGTATATGAACAATAGAAGACTAAAAATATCATATTTCTTAAGAACAAAGTCACAAATACAAATAGGAATATAAGAGGCATACCTTTCCCAATTAGGAATTGGGAAGAGACTCCTTCTACTCCTTTCCTACTTGGACTATGGACTAGAGGCTCTCCTATGTACAACCTCTACTCCTCTAAACCTATGGAGAGTAGTGGATACAATGGGTGAATACTCAAGTGGTGTGTGTTGAAGTGAGGGGTGTGGGGTCCTATTTATAACTTGGAGAAGGGTCGGTTCTCGCCACCAAAAGCACGCGAATCAGTCTTCGTCGTGACTAGGGAACCACAGGGAGATGACACGTGGAAGCTGATCGAGTTTGGCGCCAGGAAGGGTTCGGCCGAACCCCCTAGTCGGCTGAACAGAAAGTTGGACCATTTCTTGTGTGCTTCCTCGCAGTGACTTCTGGGTCGGTCCCATTGACTAATATTGGTGCTACATCATTGGATGACCTCGGATACTTCTGTTTGTGGGCCATTTGATGTATGTGGTGCCACATGTCATCGCTTGATTGGCTGGAATGGTATTTTATAGGATCCACCATCTTATTTTACTTAAATTTTGCATAAAATACCTACGTGCACTAATTTCTCCAAGTACAAGTGGAAATAGGTTAAATAGAAAGGTGATGTGTGCAAGAAATTATACTTCCTTCATATAATTGATTTATATTGATGGGTGGAATTGGTATATAACAACCGTCAACAGTTGCCTAGATGAATAAGCTACTACTTGGCTTTCTTGCATCAATACACAACCAAGTCCTTGCCTCGATGCATCATAGTAAATATCGAAGCTCTTGCTCATATCTGGCAATATTAACACCGAGGCGGTGGTTAATTTCTTCTTTAACTCCTCAAAGCTTTCCTGACAAGCCTGAGTCCATTTGAATGGTTTCTCCTTCATTAGTAGTTCAGACATGGGCTTCACTATCTTGGAGATATCCTTGATGAAACGGCGATAATATCCAGCCATTGCTAAGAAACTCGAATATCCTTCACCTTCTATAGTGGGTTACACTTAAACACGTCCTTCGATTTGTATTGTAATGCCTTGATTTCAATGCGGAGATCCAGAGTTTCCTCCAATGTCACACCTTCCACATGATTTAGCAGTGCCCTTCCAGTTGTTGGTTGCACGACCTTGAATTCTATACTGACTCCCTCGTCATTTGTCAACTGCACTGTCTGTCTGGCACACTGGGTCACTTCATTATGCTTCTGTAGCCAATCCATTCCAAGTATTACGGCCAATCCTTGTGAATATCTTATTATTCTGGGTTCACAAGGAAATCTACCCCCCTTTTTTTGAAACTTACTTTTGGACATACTATATTGGTCCTCATCTCCCACGTAGCTTGGTCCGAAATGGTGAATCTTGAGTTGTGGCAATCTTCTTTTGAAGTAAAAGTCAAACAAGACAAAAAGGAAGAGTTAGAACGAATCCCCAACTATATGCATGCATCAAGGTGTATGGAACTGAGTAACTCTTTTCATTGATATAACCCTATATGAGGATACGGACAAGTGCTAAAGCATCCCACATCTCCCTACTATGTGCGGATGTGGACAAATCGCCAAAGCATTCCACAACTCACACCAAGCACACATCACAAGCATACACCATCAAAAATTTAGCACACCACACTAATTATAGCTATTACGATCTAAACATCTTCAAAATTTCTCAACAGGAGATCTAGACTTAATTGTGAGCGTCGTGGCTGTTCTTGCCATGCGACTACAAAGGTGACCACATTGGCGAGTCATACACGGGCGCCCGTCAGGGTTAATTGGCCTTTCATGTAGGTGCATGTGAGCTTGCCACACAATTGGTCTCCATAGTGGCACAAACCTCCTCTTGCCTTTCCATGCATACAATCTCTTGCGGGAGGTAGCATATCTCTTCCAGGGCGTCAGCATAGCGATTTCTCAGATTCACAAGCATCCTTTGAGACCTGTCGATTGCATGAGGATCGGACTGAGCTCCTTCTTATGGTCTCACGATATCCCTTGTTTCACTCTTGCGACGCAAGTGTAGCGCAAATCTAGTACCTCCTAGCTGCTCACGATAGGAGTAACACAACCTGGTGAGTGATTCCCAAGCAACATCATCAATAGTCTGCTCCCTAGTGGAACTCCATGTGCGCGCAAAGTGTCGGGTGATCAAAATGTCGTTAGCGAGAATTGTAACTTGAGCTTTCCATTCATCACGCTCATAGCAAGGAATCCTCTTAACATAGTACTCCAGTTGCATATTGCATTGGTCAAGGAACTCCTTCAATTCCTTAGCTGCAAATCCTCCATCGGTCCCATCGGAACGGAATTCTATAGAAAAACGGAAAAATGGACTCCTATCCTCCTTTGTAGCTCTAGGCACAGGTGCATTTTCCTAGACTGCAGGTACATTCTCATGAGCTGTGGGTTCATCCTCTCTATTGTCTCCTTGTGGCTCATCCTCACGGGGCTCCTCATACTCATGTGCTTCATCTACATCTTCCTCATGTGACTCATCTTCATCATCAGCATAAAACTCCATCTCTTCAGGATCTTCCTCCATTGTGTTGGAGTGCTCATGCTCATCCTCCTTTTTGGGGGAGCTCACTTCCTCCTCCTCTTGGAACGGTTCCATTGGTTCCTTGTGAGGCATAAGCTTGCTTCCAAGAGGTGGCATACGGGCTTTCTTGCACACTGTCATTTTAGTGTGAGACATCTATGGAGAAAACATGAGAACATTAGAGGAAAATGTAAATCCCATTATGAAATTGCAGAAGTTATAAAACAAGGTAACAAGATGTGCAATAGCTCAAAGAGATAGAAAAGAGGTAAAAGTTTGCAGCAACAGCAAAACCATACACTTTTATGTCAAAATATAACTAGTAGAGAGTAAAATTGCGCAGAAACAAAAAACTTTGAAAGTATCTTTATAGGGAAGAATTTCTAAGTGGTTTGTGGTGTCCATTCTACCTAGGCTCGCATCCTACGGTCAAGCATGACTCTGATACCAATTCGTGACAGCCGGTTCCGAGAATGAACTAAGTTTGAGGCATATGTGTGCCTAGAATGTTCATCACACATAAACGAGTGCATCAGAAACGATATTCAAATAATAACCATGTTTCGAATAATAAATAGTACCTTCTTACAATATCTAAATAGTCTCGAATACAATATCTAGTAATACTACAGCGGAAAAACTAAGCACTAGGAGACTCCATCTCCACAAGCAATTTGATAGTAACACGCACGCCTAGTACTCCACATAGTCCTCCATATACTCCAAATTATAGCTCGTTACTAAATTATTGGGAATAGCAAGAGTGAGTAGATGTCGTACTCATCAAGTGTGTAAAACTATGACATGAAGCTTAAACAAGGATGGAATAAATGGTCCATTGCAGAAAAGTCCATTTTATTCATAAAAATAAGAAAATGCAACTTAGGATTACTATATGAGGTCAATACCATAATAACCCAAATAACATCAGTACCATTCCAATATCATCATTTCAACGTAATTAACCATAATCATCCATAATTATCCATACCCATCCATATACAAGTCATCATAGCCAAACCCATATCAGAATCCCAGTTTCAATTCAAATTCCAACCATTATTCAATACTCAAGTCCATAACTCTAATCATGTGAGGGTCCAAGTCACTCGTAACCAGGAGCACGACTGTCATGATAATTTTACACTCAACAGAGATGGCACCACTTCACTCACAAGTTCGTGATTTCGTCACCTTTCAGCGACTAAGATCCTCCATTATGTCGTCCACACTTTCATAGGTGTGTGGCCAAGAGATCACAAAATAGCCATTAGAATGTGACTACCAGCATGTTGAGGTGATGTCTCCAACTGAGCAAATCCATCCATGGGCCCCCCCTCTTGTGCCATTTGGTTCCTAGGGTAGTCCCGCCATTATTTCAACCACAACTGACTCCCATTCCTCGAGCCTTCCATATGATCCGAACAATGCTAGCAATACACTAATTAATTGGTTAAGCCGCACCCATAATTGGCCCTATGGTGGCACTGGAATCCTGGGGTGTGGCTCCACAAATCGCTCCTGAGATCTAAAGCAAGCAAATCCACCAAATCATCCAACCCATTTCACATAACCCACTTGCTTAGATCCCTTAGTTCCATGTTGCTAAAGGGTCATTATCATCATTTCACATAGTTCATATGTTCATTAGTTCATGGTAAGTCATTTGATTATCCCAATCCAAATTAAGCAAAGCAGAGCAAAAGTGTAAAATACCCTTTCGGACTCTCTACATTACATCCCGAGTTACAAGGATGGGCATACAAGTCTAGTAAACACCTATTCTTTGGGTTTTCCATCAATTTGACACAAGCATGAAAATTCGGAATAAAACATTTCAAAATTGTATCAAAATGTTCAAGGGCACTTGCCTTGCTCCAGTGGATGGTTTGGGTCGAGAGCTTCAAATTCTGGTGCTAAAGGTCCTCATGAGCACCTTCTAGAGCATTTCCTTCTATTCTGCGTGACAAACATACAAAACAAGCATTAGAATAAATAAATTCTCATATATTACACAATATGCCATGATATGCATGAACGATGCAATTATGAGGTAGTATACGTTATTAATTTACTACTCTTGCTTACTAACTGGTCACAATTAATTTTTACTTGTTCAAGTAAGTTTCGAATCATTTCTACTAAAATTTGGAAAGTCTCAGGATATTTAGGAATTCAAAAACTGGACTAGTCTGCAATGGGACCGGACATGTCCACTCTAGACCGGACTAGTCCGCTCTAGACTAGACAAGTCCTCTATGGTCCAGGGTTTTGCAAACATCCCAACTAGGGCATGGTTTGAATCAAGTGTGGGGTAAAAACTGACGTGGAACGTTGGATCTAGGGCAGTTACCATGAATGTAATAGTCCAACATTTGAAGATTGGGCGTAACGCGTGAAACTTGATGTTAGGCCCATTCATGACGAATCGGCAGAAAGACGTAGAAGAAGAACTTTGACGTCGAAGAGTTGATGAAGAAGAACGTAGCAACGGCGATGACCTTGCTTGATCCTTCATTTTCCTTCTTCTTCTTCTTTTTCTTTTCTTCCACCTCCTCCTTCTCTTTCGTGTGGCAAGGGCTTCCTCTGTCAAAAATGGCGACTCACGATGAGACGGCAGGGCGGTGGGGTTTTCTCACGGGCAGGGGTGAGAGGACGGATTTGGGTTGTTTATATAGGGGGAGGAGTGGTGGTGTTAGGATGAAATCCTAGTAGGAGTTGGTGGGGCCGGTACGGGCCGTGGTGGGCTCCCACTTGGGCTCCTTGGGGGTGGGCACGACATCCTAGGGCCCAAATATGTCAATCACCTAATAACTCGTCATGGAGGAAAATAGAAATCCGAGTCGAAACCCTAGAAACTGGACTTGTCCTTATGAAGGTCGGGCAAGTCCGTTTTCGGTTCTGATGTCACAACAGACTAGTCTGTTTTACCACATCGAAAAGGATTTCGGACTAAAATGCAATTATCCACATAAGTCTGGGGCTTTCCAATTTCAAAATTGGACTAGTCCGTAAAATTAACGATCGAGTCCGGACGAGATCAGTAGCAAAACCAGACTAGTCTGTACAAAGTAGTGGACAAGTCCATTGCCGTAAAGGAAACTGAATGAAGCCAGGGCAGACGGGTATACCGAACTAGTCTGGAGCGAGGACCGGACAAATCTGTACCCAAGGCTGATTTTAATTGTTCATTTGCCTCTAATTTGTTTTAATATTGTTCCTTTTTTTGTTGCATTATGTTAAACATGTATGTGAATGAATGCATTTTATGATGAGTGAAAATGAGGGTTTTACAAAGTGGAATATAACTCCTTTTTATGCAATCTTTTTTTTTGGCGATGAAACATGGCTATTTCCTTTTTTTCCTCATGCTCATTTCTTAATAGCATGCTTTATTCTTTTATTTTTCTCGCAGCCATGCCTTCTACTCTTTTTTTACAGTAGCCTTGAAGAGAGTAATTGACAATGAAAATATGGAGTATCTTTTTGTGGTGAAAATGGTATGATGGAAAATTTGCTAACTTCCAGTGTCAAAGTTTAGCACGTTTATGTGTGTAATTTTGATCATAGAAGTATGAAAAGATTCTCACGTATGTCTATACTAGTCTGACTATGCTCGATGTGAAAACAAATAAAATATGCATGGGTTTATGAACTTAAAATATCATATGGCTTTTGTAGGAAATTCAAATAAAATGAGGAACTTCATTTTAAATCAATTTTGAAATTTCTTAGGAGATCAAGTTTCAGTTTGATTAGGAAACTAGCAACCCTATGTTCTATATCATATGTCACAACAACCTAGAATTGGATCATGCATATGCGACAAACAATTTATAAGTTCTAGGTGAGGTACTTAAAGCCAATAAACTGAATATTTGGAGAATATTAGATTGTAACTCAGTACTAAAGAAGAGTAAAAATAGAACAACTATTCATCATTTCATTTTATGAAGGAATCAAACATTCCTACGGGCATATTTATTTGATCTTATCCTAATTATTTTTTTTATGAAATGATGTTGAAAAAGGGAAAATGAAATGCAAGGTGGGTTGTGATACAAGTTAACTCAAGTGGTGGTCCTCCCCCAAGATTGTTCTTGGTCAAGGTCCGTGATAGGGGTTGAATCCCTAACGGCAGAGGTAGGTCATGAGGTCGGCCTAACCTTGTTGCAGCGTGGCTTTGACAATGGAGGTTTGCGTTTCGAAGTTGTGATGCTTCCCATAGGTGCCATAATAGTGGTTGAAGAGAATGTTGTAGATATCGCTTGTCACACCTCAATGTCTTCCATGTGTTGGGTGTGAGTCGCTATTCCTTGGATGAGGTCATGATAACCTCAAGCACAAAGGAACAATGTGCATCCAATGATGGAGGCAACTCCCTTGAGCTTGAATGTGTGCTTAGAATAGTTGGGAGCATAGTCATCTCACTTATTCATAACAACTCATTGGTCGCTCATGGAGGGGTTTCATGTCAAATCTCCGGTCTTGTATAACTATGATTGACCTTCAGGCTTAGTTTCCGATAGGTTTCAACAACTCTCATTTACTCATTCGCCAAGAGATGTTGAATGGAACCTCCAGTACATCCAATGAACGACTTTTTGCATGCCTGTATAGTAATATTTATCCTGCAAGCTTCCTCTCTTGGATGTATAAGAATGGTTAGCTCCCGATACCTGTAAAAAATTAACATTTGGGTTAGGTAACCGAACTTCATTTGTACATTCCGGAAATAAAACGTCAAATATCCATCATATCCAATTTTTAGAGTATCCACAACCAATGTACTATTTGGTGGAGTCTTATAGATAAATCAATTTACACATTTGCTAAAGCTCCTAATCATAGCAATGCAAGTGATGGATGTACACCCTATGGATCCCTTCAACTTGAAATTTTCTAGCCATCAAGATGACGGAGTTCGTCAGTCTGTGATCTACTATGCTTTCTAGACATGTACTCTTGGTTCCACCAAATACCCATGTCTAGAGAGGATGAAGAACATACTGCTTTTATTACAATAGATGGTATGTATTGCTATGTCTCCATGACTTATGGTCTTAAGAATGCTTTCCCTACTTTTGTATGTGCCATGCATAAAACATTTGTAGATCTCATTCCGGATTTGGTAGAGGTGTATGTCGATGATATCATAAACAAAATCCAAACGCATACATCATTGGTAGAAAACCTCGCCCTAGTTTAATAGGCTACGCTCCACACACACAAAGCTCAACCCAAACAAGTGCATGTTCGAAGTCTCAGCAGGGAAGCTCCTTAGTTTCCTGATCTCACATCGAGGGATCGAAGCCAACCCATAGAACATCAAAGCGGTCGAGCTGATGTTGCCCCCGACACGCATCAAGAATGTCTAGAAGCTCACGGACTACCTAACTACGCTTAGTCGGTTTATCTCTAGACAAGCTGAGCATGCTCTCCCGTTCTTCAAGCTACTATGCAGGTCCAGTCCCTTCGTCTGGATAGAGGAAAGAGAGGAGGCATTCCGGGTGCTGAAGTGGCACCTCACGTCGTTGTCCATCATGGTGCCTCCGGAGTCCATGGAGCCTCTGTACCTCTACATCGCTGCCAAAACCAATGTGGTGAGCATGGTCCTAGTTGCAGAGCGATCGGGTCTCGAGCTGCCTCAAGAAGCGGTCGAGACCCCTACCTCCGTTCTAAGCCCCATAGCTCATATTCGGCAGGGCCCCGACAACAAAGTTGCCTCCCAGTCCCAGCCCACGAAGGGCGCTCGGGTCCCCTCAGGGGGCCCCGAAAATCAAAATGCCTCTGGGTCCCAGCCTCTAGAGGACGACCTGGACCCAGGGGGGCTGGAGCCCTAAGGTCTGACACTAATGGAAGAGGACGCACCGAATCCCCCAGAGAGGGTCCAGACCATCTAGCGCCTGGTCTACATCATCAGCGAAGTCCTGCACGAAGCAAAAATAAGGTACCTTGAAGTACATAAGTTGTTGTATGCAGTGCTGGTCGCGTCGAAGAAGCTCCGCCACTGTTTCCAGGCACACAGTGTCTCAGTGGTGACCTCGCTCCCACTGGGGATTGTACTCCACATCCCCAACGCGACTGTCAACGTCACTAAGTGGGTGGCTGAGCTGGCAGAGTTTGAGCTCGACTTCTTGGCGCGACATGTGGTCAAGAGTTAGGAACTGGGAGACTTCGTTGCTGAATGGACGCCATCACCAAGCAATCCAGGGGGTCTCAACATCGGGGAGTCAGAGCCCAAGGTCCCGGTCCCCACGGGGCCCTAGGGGTGGGCATTCGGGATTACCCAAAATTTTGATTTGGGTGATTTGGGATTTTTGAAATTTTGGATTTGAGAATCATTACCCGAACTTGAACTCAAATTTTCGGGTGCCGGACATTTCGGGTACCCAGAAATTCGGGTTCGGGATTACCGAAATTACCCGAAGTTTGAAATACATCCAAAACAGTCATATTACAACAACTTTCAGCAGCAACACAATATAATTTCGTATACAACAGCAATATAGTATAATTTTGTATACAGCAGCAACTTTTTCAGCAACATTCAACAAGAAAAAAATCAGCACCATTTCATTTCAGCACCATTTCAGTTTCAGCTTTAGCAAATACTTCAGTTTTCAAAGGGACAATAAACACAGTGTAGAACTGCAGTGCTAAAATAAGTACAAAATACAACAACCAAATCTGCATGTCATAATTCATGCAAGATGTAGATGATCCTTGATCAACGGAGTTACTTCCCTTAGTCGTTGTATGTATCCTAGAAGTGGAAGCTTGCTGTTTTTCTTTT
The DNA here is from genome assembly GCA_036927565.1 of Tuctoria greenei. Lineage (NCBI taxonomy): Eukaryota > Viridiplantae > Streptophyta > Magnoliopsida > Poales > Poaceae > Tuctoria > Tuctoria greenei. Next base: position 109,555,110 of record JAYESD010000005.1, read on the forward strand.
CTTTTTGCACCAAATTCATCAATTAGTTCTGCAGTGAGTAGAAAAAAGAGTGAGCAATTTAAACATATAGAAACAGAGACATGAAGGTATTTTTGTACCATGTTCCAACATAGTTAATTCCTCAATATTCTCTGTAATATCAACATTCATTGTGTTGAAAGGACTCGGTCATATACTGTGACACCCGGTTCCGAGAATGAACCAAGTGAACGCATATGTGTGCCCAGGATGTTCAACACACATACACGAGTGCATTCACAAAAGAGTATACATAAAATTACCACAGAACAAGATTAATTAAGTGATTTATTACACAACTATATTATCCTCAAATACAAACTCTAATGAATATTAATGATGAGTCCAACTAATGCAGCGGAAATAAACTAAACTGAGCAAACTAAGCAACTAAGCAGCATAAGCAATAGTTTTTATAGCGTAGCTCCAACACTCCACGGGCAAAGCTGACGGTAGACACGGCCCAATACTCTGCATTATCATCGTTATACTCCCAATCCTAACCTGCAACTGTTGGTGGGGGAATTGCAAGAGTGAGTACATTTCGTACTCAGCAAGTGTGAAAAGTATGATATGTCGCTGATTCAAATGACGAACATAATAATGGCTAAGCGCTGAAAAGTACATTAAAATATTTAAAAAGCAATATGTTTCATGTAGGTGAATAAACCCATCATAAACCATGTAATCATGATAATGCCAGTCCATATTCATTACCATCATCCATATTCTAGATTTCTCATTCCCAATAACCATAATAAATATCAGAGTTTAATTCATAACAAGCCATAACCATAACCATATTATCAACCATAACCGTTACCAAATCCGAATTTCCCTCTAATCATGGAAGTTGTCCAGGCGCTCATAACTGGGAGCATTACTATTATGATAGTTTTATTAGACTCTGCAGAGTTTGTACCGCTTTACCCACGTGTTTGTGATTTCATCACCTTGCAGTGACTAGAACCTCTATTATGCCATCTCACACTTCCATTGGTGTGTGGCCAAGAGATCACGAAATATCATTCACAAAGGGATTACTAGCCTATTTAGATCCCACTGAGGTTTCACCGGTTGCGATGCCTCCAACTGAGCACATCTTCAACCAAGAGCCGCCTCTTGAGCCGTTCGGATCCCAGGGTAGTCCCACCAATCATCAACAAACCCAATCCGACTGCCCCTTCCCCGAGCATCCCTAATGGTCCAAATAACACTAGCAAAGCCCTAATTACTCAGCTACGCCGCACCCATACTCATGGTGGCATTGTAGTCCTGGCTTATTCCCGCATGAACCGGTCCTTAGATCTAAAGCAAGCAAACCACCGTAAGATCCAACCCATCCACCTAGCAAGCTTGCTTAGATCACCAATTACCATATCATATTAACCAGTTCATGTTAATCATAATCTCATAAATGCATAATTAAGTTAAGTGGTATAGTTTTGTTCCCATCCCAATTATTTAATCGAAGCAAAAAGGTAGAAAGCCCATCCCGACTCTCTACCATGAATTCCAGGTGACAAGGGTGGTTAAACAAAGCTAGTAAACTTCCTATCATAGGATTTCCCATCAAATTGACACAAGCATGATGTTTTGAAAACAAACCATTTATTTTAAAACAGGATGATTATGCTTCAAGGACACTTGCCTTGCTCTTGGGATTGGTTAGGATCAAAGACTTCAAACTCTTGGTGTTGGAGATCCTCCGCAGCACTCTCTAGCACAAATCTGTCTAATTCGCACAATAAACATACAAACAAGAAACACAATCAAAGAGTGCACAAATATTACTCAATATGACATGACATGCATGATTAATGCAAATGCAAGGTGGAACTTGTTAATGAGTTGCTTTAATGATCACTAACTAGTTCTAGTAGCTTTTAACAAAATTATACAGGTTTTGATTTGATTAGATCTAATTTTAGAATTAATTCAACACAATTTAACCAGGAAAATCGGACTAGTCCACTAGGGATCGGACAAGTCCACACTGCGCGAGAACAACATATTAGGGTTTTCTAAATCGACATGAATTTGGAGATTTGGGGTTAAATTCACGTAAGAAATAGGAAGTAGAAGGTATACCAGGTGTTTAGAACTCCAATGAATCAAGGATCATGAAGGCAACACTTGGATCTTGGCGATCTAGGGTTGATGAAGAACTTGATGGTGGATTGTTGACAAAGAACGCGAAGTTGATGGAGATCTTGATCCTCTTTCTTTTCCTCCTCTTCTTCTCCTTGATCTAGATCTCCTTCTCCCTCCTTGGTGGTGGCTATTCACGAGCTAGGGTTTGGGTGTGGTGGAAAAGTGGCAAATAGATGTCAAGTCAAGGAGTGGGGTTGTTTATATAGAGATGGAGGCTAGGGTTAGATGGATTTTGAGTTTGGGATGAGTAGGGGTCGGTTTAGAGTCCCACACGGGCTCTAAAAGAGTTAGGCATGACGTCGCTAGGCCCACTTAACATTCCCAAGAAACAAGTCGTGAACAAAAGATCAACTCAGAGTTATGATTTATCGGACAAGTCCGAAAAGGACCGGACTAGTCCGAAGTTGGACAGGGAGAAATTGGACAAGTAAGCTCTGGACATCAGACACATCCGATCATATCCAGAGGGGAAAAACAGACATGTCTGGCCAAAAATCAGACAAGTCCGACTTTAGTAAGAGAAAAATGGACAAGTCCGCTGGAATACCGGACTAGTCCGGACAAGTCCAGGGACTTAGCGAATTTCCAAGGGAATTGGAACATCGGACTAGTCCACACAAGACCGGACAAGTCCGAATGGGTCCAGAGGCAAAAATAGACTAGTCCGCAGAAAAACGAACAAGTCTGATCGAGGTCAGAGAGAAATCGGTCTAGTTCGCATCAAAATCAGACCTGTCCGCACTTCCCATGATTTTTAAGTGCGCTTTCAATTCTAATTCATTTTAAACTCGTTCCTTTTTATGTTGATTAATGTTAGACATGTATGTGAATGTATGCATGACATGATGCATGAAAATGAGGGTGTTACATATACCGTAACAACCGTGCTGCACCAGATAGTTTGTATCCGCTCTGTTGAAGATTGAGTCCCTGATAATTTAGAACACCAAGATCACGTCAGTATCCAAGAGATATAGTTGACTTCAATGTGCAAGAATCTTTTAGTTATAGAATAGTTTGATTAGATTACGTCCTGTTTGTAACTAATAGAGATTGTTTTTCTTGTTTGTTTTCATTTTTTATCCCGGTTGTGATGATAAATTTAGGCCCGATCTTCCGAAAGGTAAGTCGATTGGGGAGGAGAACTTGACGTTGATGATCCGCGACACTCGAGCACTTTGAATACCCCTGCAATCACTACACCACTGCTTCATTGGTTATCAACCATGTGACACACACTAGACCTCGCCAAGAAGGCTAATCCCTGCAAGTGAATCAACAAAACAAGCAAGAACGTATAAGACATGATCTGAAATTGAGAAGTTGGGGTCTCACAAACCGTAGAACGGCAAAATTGTTATTCTAAACAAAACCCACCGAATATGACCGGAGGCTGCAGTATTTAAAGGCTAGGGTTTGGCCAAAACACGATTAGATGCGTCCCTAATGGACTCATACGGGATACAAGGCCCAAATGCCCGATTTAGTGGCGCAGCACTGGACAGAAATCTGAACTCGACTTGTTTCGACGATTCCCAATGACCCCGGAGGCATTTTGATGTGGGACCATAACCATTAGAAAGATTATCTTATCCTATTTCCGTACATATGTAGAACATTTAAAACGGAGTCCGTATGCCTCCAGGGCGACCGTTTTAATGTGTACTGCTCCTGGACTCCGAGTTGAACTCGAGTCTGAGTTGTAAACTGCTTCCATCAACTTGTGGACGTCCCAGCTGGTTCTCCATGCTCCCAAGGCCTCTTTCATTCACTTTTCGGTCTTCAACATTATTTCTAATAACAATTAAATCATCACATAGAAATCTATTCTCAAACTCACATGCAAAAGAAGTTAGGAGCGAATTCACCTGCTGATTTATTAACCATGCTCATGCTCTTCAGATTGGTCCCTGCATTTCAATGTGTGTCTCTGCTATTGTGATGTCCTCATCATCCTCCCCCTCTTGAATTGGAGTCATCCTCGACTCAAGTTCATCTACTTCTCCCAAGTACGGTCGCAAATCTGAAATGTTAAATGTTGGACTAACCCCAAAATCAGGAGGCAATTTAAGCTTATATGCATTATCATTAATCTTTTCAACAATCTTAAAGGGACCAGCAGCTCATGGCATAAGTTTAGATTTTCTCAAGTCGGGGAATCGCTCTTTTCTCAAATGTAACCACACCAAATCAACGGTTCAAGTTTTACTTCTTTTCTACCTTTCCTACCTGCAATCCTATACTTTTCATTCATCATTTCAATATTTTTCTTTGTAGTTTCAAGCATCTTAAGAATGAATTCAGATCACTGTGTAGCATCCAAATTTATAGTTTCAGGAGGAGGCAAAGGTAGTAAATCAATAGGAGCACAGGGATTGAAACCATACACTACCTGGAATGGACTTACCTTTGTCGTGGAGTGAACGGATTTGTTGTGAGCAAATTCTATATGTGGTAAACACTCCTCCCACAACTTCAAATTTGTTTTCAAGACAGCCCGCAACATAGTGGATAAAGTACGATTAACTAGCTCGGTTTGTCCATCTGTTTGTAGGTGACATGTAGTTGAAAACAACAACTTGGTTTCCAATTTATATCACAAAGTTCTACAAAATGACTTCAAAATTTTGCTTCACGATCAGAAACAATGATATTTGGCACACCATGTAAATGAACAATTTACGTCATAAATAAATCTGCAATGTGTGACGCATTATCATTCTTATGACAAGGTATAAAGTGTGCCATTTTGGAGAAACGATCAACAACTACAAAAATATTATCCATCCCCCTCTTAGTCCTAGGCAATCGCAAATCAAAGTACATAGAAATATCCTCCCAAGGTACACTAGGAACAGGAAGAGGCATATAAAGACCATGTGAGTTAAGGCGAGACTTGGCTTTATTGCAAGTAGTGTATCGTGACACGTAGCGCTCGACATCACGCCTCATCTTTGGCCAAAAGAAGTGTGTGGACAGCACGTCTTCAGTTTTCTTCACTTCAAAATGTCCCATCAAACCTCCTCCATGTGCTTCCTGGAAAAGTAATAGACAAACGAAGCTAGCTAGAACACATAGCTTGTTAGGACGATAGAGGAGACCCTCTTGCAGCACATATTTAGTCCAAGTTCTTCCTTCTCTGCAATTTCCAAAGCATCTTTGAAGTCCAAATCAGTAGGATATCATGCTTTTATTGTTTCCGAACCAATGATTTTATGATCAAGTTGGAACAGCATGGTATAACGCCTAGATAATGCATCGACAATGACAGATTCCTTCGCTTTATTATTCTTAATGATGTATGGAAATGACTTTATGAACTCAATCAATTTAGCATGTCGTTTGTTCAGATTGATTTGACACTTAATATACTTCAATGTTTCATGATCGGAATGTATGACAGACTCCTTAGACCAAAGATAATGTTTCCAAGTTTGTAATACTCGCACTAAGGCATACAATTCTTTATCATAAGTGAAATAATTCAGCGAAGGACCATGAAGATTTTCACTAAAGAAAGCAACGGGTTTACCTCCTTGTATGAGAACGCCTCCAATACCAATGCCGCTTGCTTCGCATTCTAGCTCAAAGGTCTTGTCAAAATCAGGAACATGTAGCAATAAGCTTCGATTTGAGAACATCAAAAGCTTGTTGCTGCTGTTCGCCCCATCGAAACGGCACTCCCTTCTTCATTAGCTCATGTAGAGGTGCTGCAATGGTGCTGAAATCCCGCACAAAACGCCGATAAAAACCTGCAAGACCATGAAATCTATGAACCTCCGTGACGGTTGTTGGAGCTAGCTAGCTGGTGATTGCTTCTATTTTTGCCTCATCCATCTCAATTCCGTGCGAGGAAATGACATAGCCAAGAAACGAGACTTGAGTGGTGCAAAAGACGCACTTTTCGAGGTTACCAAACAAACGTGCATCTCTCAAAACAGTAGAAACAACACGTAAATGATTAAAATGTTCATCGTATGACTTGCTGTAAATGAGGATATCATCGAAGTAAACCACCACAAATTGTCCAATGAAAGCATGTAAAACCTCGTTCATTAATCGCATAAAGGTGCTGGGTGCATTAGTTAACCCAAAAGGCATGATTCACCACTCATAAAGTCCAAACTTGGTTTTAAATGCAATTTTCCATTCATCTCCTAGTGCCATTCTAATTTGGTAGTAACCACTACGCAAGTCATTTTTTGTGAAGATGATAGCACCACTCAATTCATCAAGCATGTCATCTAAACAAGGAATAGGATAATGATATCGAATGGTGATGTTATTAATCGCTCGACAATCAACACACATGCGCCAACTACCATCTTTCTTAGGAACCAAAAGAACAGGAACGGAACAAGGGCTAATGCTTTCACGAATGTACCCACGGTCCAAAAGGTCTTGGACTTGTTGCTGAATTTCCTTAGTTTCCCTTGGATTCGCCCTGTATGCTGCACGGTTTGGCAAACTTGCTCCTGGAATCAAATTGATATTGTGTTCAATGGCTCTCATCGGTAGTAAACCGGGGGGTATCTCGGAGGGGAAAACAACCTCAAACTCCTACAAAAGGTTAGCAACAGCTGGGGACAACGCAATAGACAGTTCATGAAGTGAAAACATGGCTTCTTTGCATACTAAAGCATAGCACATCCCCTTAGCATCAAATAAATCAGCAAGGTCAGATTTAGTTGTGAGAAACGATGATGATTTTAATTTAATGACTTGCTATTTTTTAGATTCTAGTTTTATTGATTTGTCATCACGAATTTTACTCTTCTCAAAATGCACAATTTCAGCAGGAGTCATGGGGAGCAAAGTGATTTTCTTTCCCTTATGCATGAGAGTATATTTATTAGTTCTACCATGATGAATAGCATCTGTATCAAATTCCCAAGGATGACCCAATAAAACAGAACAAGCATCCATAGGAACGACATCAAAATCAGCAAAATCATGGTAAGAACCAATTGAATAATGTATTCTCGCTGTTCATGTTACCCGAATCTTACCACTGTTGTTGAACCATTGAATGTGGTATGGATGAGGGTGTGCTCTTGCTGTAAAACCATGTTTCTTGATGACGTCCGTGTTTACCAAGTTATTGCAGCTACCTCCATCAATTATAGTGTGTACACGACAGTCCTTGACGACGAGAAACATGTGGAAGAGGTTGTGTCATTGTAGCTTGTCGTTGGTCTCCACTTTGGAGTTCAAGGCACACATCACAATGATGCTCCTATAGTTCTCCATCGCCGCTGTACCAAGTACCTCTTCTTCGGTGTGTTCGTCATTTTGATCTGTAAAGATAGTAGCAAAAGAATATTCATCTTCAACATCCAAAGTACTATCATACCCGCCATCGTCGCGTGCTATCTATGCTCGTTTGCTCGGGCAATCTCTCATCATATGACCAAGTCATTGGCAGCGGTGACACTTAATGTTGGAAGTACGACTCATAAAAGGAGTGGACGACGAAGGCTTGAATGATGTCGCCTTGCTGCCCTCCGACATGCGACAGGGTGGAGCAGCAGGTATAGTTCGTTGGCCGCCATTGGATGGTGTAGTCGCTGCACGGGTGGTCAAAGATGGTGCTGTTTTGGATGGCATGGGCGTCAAACGCGGCTTGAAGTTACTCCTCGCGCGTTGTTGTTGTTGTTGTTGTCGGCCCTGCAATTATTTTTCTGCCAACATAGCAAGCTGAAACAATCTGTTAATAGCATCATATTCCTTGTAATCAACAATGTCCTGAATTTCACGCCTCAACCCCCCATAAAAATGAGCTATTTTATCATCCATGTCTTCTACAACCCCACAACGCAGCATACCCTTTTGTAACATCTGATAATACTCCTCTACCGACATGTTACCTTGGTCCAAGAGCTGCAATTTTATGCAAAGGTCCCGCTGAAAAGATGGAGGAACAAATCGAACACGCATAGCTTCTTTTAATCTATCCCATGTTGGAGGATCAGTTCTAGTTTTAACAAGTTCATTCCACCATATGATAGCAAAGTCCTTAAACTCAATAGTGGCTTGATGAACTCTATGTTGTTCAGGAACAAGATGGGCATTAAATTTTTGCTCTACTGTCATCTCCCGATCAAGATAAGCCTCAGCATCATAAGCACCAAAAAAAGAGGGTATTGTTAATTTCACTTTAGCAAAACGATCATCAGGAGGACGATTATAATTGTTAGGATTATTATCTCCCATACCTCACTAATAAAGTGGCAGTCTTGGCTGATTGTTATGATCTTCGATATAATCATAAGGATTGTCTTCATGTCTTCCAGCCAGAGGCAACCAAGCCTCAACTGTATTCATCCGAAGAGCAAGGTCATCAAGTTGGTGAGTCAAGTTCGCCAATGACTCCTCCGTTGATGCGTTGTATTTGGCGAACATAATTGTCATGGTCTTCATCATATCACGTAACTCAGCATGTTGAAGACATTCATCATCATTGTCTTCTCCTGCCATTGTTAGTAGGAAACAAAAGACAACAAAAATTTGTTATCCCTATCAACTACAGTGACAATGTGAAAGGTGGAAGAAAACAATCTCTCTCACACAAGCGTCTTACCACGCTCTTACAAGTGTTCTTACTGACACAGCAGGTGGTGTGGACAGTGAGATGAACCAATGAAGTGTGGAGTGATTACAAAGGTACCTGCTATGCTCAAGAGAAAGGTGGAGCTTGGATGACATAATATGGTGGCTAATAAGCAGAAAATCGTTAACAGGTAAACAAAGTTGAATAGGTATTCAATGTGAGAAACTATTGCTGGTCAACCAAGTTCCCTAGGGCCTAGCACAACACAAGGAAGTATCAAGGCAAAAGAAAGAGAAAACATATAGCCAACAAAACAACACCAAGTAGTATAGGCCAATTGCTTTAATATGCATGCTCTTCTCTATTTTTTCTTTTTTAATGTTTTTTTGATATATTTTCATTACACAGGAGCACGAAGATAGGAAGCACACAAATTTTCAGCTCAATTGGATGTAATATGCGGCCTATAGAAAATCAAGAAGATTCTTTAAAATTCTTGCTGAAACATCGGAGGCTGGATAGCCTATCCTCCAAGGGGAATTTCGGCAATCTAATTTTGCCGAACACATCTACGCGGAAGAAAATCAGATGTGAAATTTTGCGTAGATGAATTTGAAAAAAATCGCTAGATTTCGAGTTCGTATGGGAAAGTTATGGCCGTTTTAAGGTAGGTTGTCCGAGTTACGATTTTTGGATGTTGATTTCAGCTCGGTTTGAGAACAGAATTCGCAATCGGATATGAAAATGATCGGGAATTTGCACAGAATTTAATAGGGTGGTGTGTGATGATTCAAGGATGAGTGGCACAAAGGTTTGTCACCTAATCTAGGGCTGGTGATGCGGGAGTTCACGCAAGCCGGCTAGCTAGGGCAAACCGATGAACGTGGTGGATCGGTTTGTTATTTAGGGATTGTGGAATAGGTGTCGAACAACAAGAAAACAAGGACGAAACACGATAACTAGAACCCAAAACACAAAGCTAAACCAGCAACAAGACTCGACCACATGAATGCAAACTCAACAATGCAAACTGAAAAACGAAACTGCAGGCACTATAGTCTAGGAAGCGGTAAAAACGATCTAATTCTTTTTGTTGCTTTTCTGTGGACTCTAGGTACGAAACAAAATCGATCTAATGGAAGGAAAACAAAGATACCTCACGGGCATCCCGGAAATCTGATACCAATTAATGATAAATTTAGGCCCAATCTTTCGAAAGGTAAGTCAATTGGGGTGGAGAACTCGACGTTGATGATCCGCGGCACTCGAGCAGTTCGAATACCCGTGCAAGTACTACACCACTGCTCCGTTGGTTATCAACCGTGTGGCACACGCTTGACGTCGCCAAGAAGGCTTTTTTCTGCAAGTGAATCAAGAACACAAGCAAGAACGTAGAAGACACGATCTGATATTCAGAAGTTGGGGTCTACAAAATCGTGGAACGGTAAAATTGTTATTCTAAGCAAAACCCACCAAATATGGCCGGAGGCTGCAGTATTTAAAGGCTAGGGTTTGGCCAAAACACGATTAGACGCGTCCCTAATGGACTCATACGGGATACAAGGCCCAAAGGCCTGACTCGGTGGCGCAGCACCGGAAATAAATCTGGACTTGAGTTGTTCCGACGATTCCCAATGACTCTGGAAAAACTTTTGAGGAAGGACCAGAAACATTGGAAAGCTTATCTTCTCCTCTTTCCGTGCATATGTAGAACATCGAAAACGGAGTCCGTATGCCTCCTGGGCTACTGTTTTAAGGTGTACTGCTCCTGGACTCCGAGTTGAACTCGAGTCCGAGTTGAAAACTGCTTCCATCAACTTGTGGATGTCCCAGCTGGTTTCCATGCTCCCAATGCCTCTTTCCTTCACTTGTTGATCTTCTCCATTATTCCTAATAACAATTAAATCATCACATAGCAATCTATTCTCAAACTTACATGCAAAAGAAGTTAGGAGCGAATTCACCTGCTAATTTATTAACCGTGCTCATGCTATTGTGATTGGTCCTTGCATTTCAATGTGTGTCTCCGCTGTTGTGATGTCCTCATCAGGTTGATTGTCCAATGCATGCATCTAATAACCGCAGATCTCATCCCTTGTAATTCCTCTATTTATGCAACACGTTACATGATGTGGCTAGGCCATGTACAGCAGTTCATCCCATCTTACATGGTAATCAGAGCTGGCTATTCTCAAACGAGATCGATATGAGCTCCTCCACACCTTCGGATGGGTTCAATACTTTGAATCACAGCGTCAAGAAGCTGACCAGCAGCAACTACCTTCTATGGCGAGCGCAGGTCCTCCCTGCAATTTGAGGTGCCCAGCTGTATGGGCTCCTAGATGGAACCAGGGCGTGTCCAGATGAGATGATCATCATGGTGAAGCCTGACAAGTCTAGAAAAAGGCTCAAAACCCCGATTGCTTAAATTGGGTGATTCAGGCTCAACAATTTTTGATCTACCTGAATTCTACTCTCTCAAAAAAGATTCTGGCGCAGGTGGCTATGTTCACCACGTTGGCTGATGTTTGGAAGGCAATACATGAGTGTTTTGCTTCCTAATTTTGTGCTAGAGTGATGCACCTTCGTGCTAAGTTATCTAGCACACAAAAAGGTGATCTTTCGGTGGCTGCGTATTTTGCAAGAATAAAAGAGTGTGCGGACGAGATGACCGCAGCAGGGAAAAAGCTAGAAGACAATAACGTGATTGCCCACATCCTGGCAGGACTTCATGCCGACTATAATGCTTTGATTGAGAATGTATGTACTCGCTCGGATCCAATTTATTTATCCGACTTATTTTCCCATCTCCTAGCTACAGCGGCAAGGTTCGAACGGCAAGGGCACTATCAGTATAGTGCAAACGCGGCAGCACGTGGAGGCTTCCATGGCAGAGGTGGCCGCAACAGCAACAACAGAGGCACTTCTGGTCGAGGAAGAGGTCAGGGCCGCGGTGATCAAGCCGACAGAACCGTGTGCCAAATTTATGAAAAGATTGGACACACGGCCATTCGATTCTACAAAAGATTCAACAAGGAGTTCAAATTGGAAGAAAAATCGGCAAACAGTGCATCCTATAATAATGCTTCCTACGGTGTTGACACCAACTTGTACACCGACACGGGAGTAACTGATCACATTACCGGAGAGTTGGACAAGTTAAGCATGAAGGAAAAATACAATGGTCAAGATAAGATCCACACTGCAAGTCGCTCAGGTATGAAAATAAATTTTGTTGGTAATTCCATCTTGCCCACTTCTAATAATTCTTTGCATCTCAACAGTGTCCTTCATGTTCCAACCACCACAAAAATCTTATATCTGTCCATAAACTAAGCACCGACAATCCAATTTTTATTGAATATGAATCACAATATTTTTTGGTAAAGGATTTGGCTACGAGAAAGCTTCTTCTACACGGCAAATGTAGAGGGGGTCTCTACCCATGGTCATCCCTTGAGAACTCGAGCTCCAAGTGCGTCCTAGATGTTTCGATGCTGACAAGTGAGAGGTGGCATTAGAGACTCGGACACCTCTCTTTGGTTATATTTAATAAGATTGTGAGTGAAAATAAATTTCCTTCTTCCTCTAGTCAAAATAAAGAGCAGGTTTGTGATGCCTGTCAACAAGGCTAAAGTCATCAACTCCCTTTTCCTACCTCATTTAGTGTGTCTCAAGCTCCTTTATAATTAATATTTTCCGATGTGTAAGGTCATGCTCCTGTTTCCATTGGTAGAAATAAATATTATGTTAGCATCATTGATGAATTCAGCAAATTACATGGATTTGTTTGCTTTACATAAATCTGAAGTTTTTCAGAAGTTTAATCTTGTGACACCCGGTTCCGAATATGAACCAAGTATAGCGTATATGTGTGTCAAGGATGTTCATCACACATACACGGATGCATCACAAATGATATACAGAATTTCACCACATCTCAAATTGTAAATAAGTACCTTATTACAAAAATAAAATGGTTCATGAATGACAAGACTCTAATTATTACAGCAGAAAGTAAACTGAGTAGCACGACTCAATTCCCCAGGCAATTGATGGCGGTACGCAATCAAGTACTCCACGTGATCCTCAGGGTACTCCCAAGTGTCTCCTGTAGCTGTTGGTGGGGGAATTGCAAGGGTGAGTACGTGTCATACTCAACAAGGGTGGGAACAGATGACACGTAGCTAAACGAGGATGGAAATAAAATGGCTAATTGCAGAAAAGTATATTTCATAATCATGTAAAAGCATCCTATCATGTCTATGTTAGTTTAATTCCCCTCATGTCCCAAACATTTATCATGCCATGTATTTATATCCTCATTCACCATCACAATGTTATTATAACCAGCCCACATTTACTATTATCACCATATATGAATTTCATATCCTTCCATAATCCGACAAAACTCACATGACATAACCAAACCATACCACACCATCCCAAAATCCCAAGTCCAATTCTAATCATGGAAGTTGTACAAGTGCTCATGACCGGGAGCGCGACTATAATAATAGTTTTTAACACTCTACAGAGGTTGTACCACTTTACTCACGTGTTCGTGATTTCATCACCTTTCAGTAACTAAGAACCTCTATTATGCCTTATCACACTTCCGTTGGTGTGTGACCAAGGGAACACAAAATAGCATTTAAAAGTGACTACTAGCATGTACGAGCCCACTATGGTTTCAATGGAAGGCTTGAATCTCCATTCTCCCAACCACGGGGCCCCTCGTGTGCCATGCGGATCCCAAGGTAGCCCTACTCGACTCCCATTCCCCATGCCATCCAATGGTGCATACAATGCTAGCAGCACACCTAATTATTCAGCTATGCCGCACCCATACGTGGCCTTGTGGTTGCACTGTTGTCCCGATATATTCTCGCATAAACCGGTCCTTAGATCTAAGGCAAGTAAAAACCACCATACCATCCAACCCATTCCACTATGCCATGCTTGCTTAGATCACCTAAGTTGCATGTTGCTAAATTAATCATCATTCCATTACCATCCCAATTTCTTACAATTAAAGTTTCAAGTATATTATTTATGTTACCCATAACCCGTGTAGCGATGCGGTGCAATAAGAAAAATTCCCATACCCGACTCATCATATATATTCCGGCAACAAGGGGTGGCATACAATGCTAGTAAACTCCTACGTATGGGTTTCCCATCATATTGACACGAGAATGCAATTTCGCAAACAATACATTTAATAAAACGGGATCAATATGATCAAGGACACTTGTCTTTCTCCGACGGGTTGGTTTGCTCAAGAGCTTCGAAGTCTTGGTTCTGGAAATACTCGTATACGGCCTCTTGAGCACGTCCATCTACCCGCGATCATACACATACCCAAAAACACATAAGAATCAACACAATGCACACATATTAATCAATATGCAATGACATGAATGCACGCAAGGTTCGATAATTAATTATCTACGGTTGTTAATTAATTAGATGCAACTAGTTTATATGTGTTCATGCGAGTTTACGGGGTTTTAGCAAAAATTAGAGTTGCTGAAATAAAATAGGTAAAGATGCAACTATGATTATATTCCGGGTATTAGATCTATTACGTCGCTAAAATTTGTCTCGGAAAACGTATCCTACCGTAGATGAAGCAGCTTCGAAGGCCGCAGGACGGAGTCGTAGAGTAGACAAAGTAGACGGTGCAGTGATCCTCCGGCGGCACGACGACGGCGGCGCGACGATCTTCGGCGGACGACGACTCCTTCCTTCTCTTTCTCTTCTTCTTCTCTTTTATCTCATCCCTTTTCTACTTGTTGCGGCACCCCCCCTTTTCTTTTACCTGACGGCTAGGGTTTTTCTTCAGTTTCTACTCACGTACGAGGCTGTACGATCACTGTCGCTTGAAAATCCGGAGCACTGCGGCTCCTTATATAGTCGGGCGCAGAACCGAGTTCCGGTGCGGCACAAGCCTTGGAACTCAAGTCCCGATCGGCCTCAGACCAAAACACGGGCGCGCGGAGGCCTGATCGGGCGCGCGTAGGAGCCGGCTCGGCCCCGGGAGGCTTGCCCGGAACCTTCTAAGGGTGGAAGAGAGCTTCCCCCAGAAACTACCAGAAGTATCTGGAATTTTTTTATTTATAGGTTTTATATAGATTTGTTTTATATATATATATATTTTAATATTTTCCATTATATTTATTTTTTCTATTATATATTTTATATTCTCATTCACTTTTATTATTACCTACACATATTTATATATATGTTTTATCTACTATTTTTCTTCTCTTTTGTTCTACTAATGTTTTATGCATGAGAATGTAAGCAATGCATGATACTAAAATTGAGGCTGTTACAAACCTACCCCCCTTAAAATGAATCTTGCCCTCGATATTCTATAGCGTCGAGAAAAGATGAGGAAATTATGTCTTGAGGTCTTCTTCACGTTCCCACGTAACATCGGCTTCCGTATGGTGGTTCCATTGCACTTTGTACCAACGGACTTTCTTGTTGCTCGTGACTCTTTCTTTTCATCTAAGATGTTGATCGGTTGCTCGACATAGGTCAACTCCTCCTGAAGTTCTAGCCGTCCATCGGCACCAGTTCTTCCAGCACTCTGAGACACTACTTGAGTTGAGACACATGAAATATGTCGTGTACATCAGAGAGTTGCACTGGCAGCTCAAGTCGATATGCTACCTCTCCTCGCTTGTCCAAAGTCTTAAATGGCCCAATATAACAAGGTGCCAATTTTCCTTTAATGTTAAACTGTTTTTGAGCTCGGATAGGTGACACTTCGAGAAATACAAAATCTCCACTTCAAACTCCAGAATTCTTCACCTATTATCCGCATAGCCTTTTTGTCTAGACTGGGCAGCCCTTTGGTTTTCACGTATTATTTGAACTTGACTTTGAGCGTCTTGTAACACGTCAGGACCAAATACTTGATTCTCTCCTGTTTCATTCCAAAACAAAGGTGTTCTACACTTCCTTTCGTATAGTGCTTCATAGGGTGACATTTTCAAACTGGCTTGGTAGCTATTGTTGTACGAGAATTCAGCATACGACAAACTCTTGTCCCAGCTTCGTCCATGCTTTAGGGCACAAGCTCTCAGCATGTCCTCTAATATCTGGTTTGTCCTCTCGGTTTGTCCATCAGTCTGTGGGTGATATGCTGAGCTAAAATTTAACATGGCACCCAATGCTTCATGCAGTTTCTGCTAAAACCTAGATATGAATTGAGAACCTCAGTCCAAGACTATCCTATTTGGAACCCCATGCCGACATACTATATTCTCCATATATAACTCGACTAGCCGTGTCACGGTGTACTTTGTATTGACTAGAATAAAATGAGCTGATTTTGTCAATCAATCCACAATAACCCATATGGATTCACAACCGGACTGGGTACGAGGTAATCCAACTATGAAATCCATACCGATTTCTTCCCACTTCCACTCGGGTAGCTTCAATGGTTGTAATAGTCTAGCTGGCCGCTGATGTTCGGCCTTCACTCGTTGACGCGTGTCACATAGCAAAACATATTCAGATATGTCCTTTTTCATGCCAATCCACCAGTAGCGAGTTTTCAGGTCCTGGTACATCTTCGTACATCCAGGATGAATGGAATAGGGCGAGTCATGTGCCTCCTTCGATATTGTCTTAGGGAGATGCTTCACATTGGGCACACCAGTTCTTTTCCCAATCCATAGAGAGACATGGTCATCCTCATCAAATCTGAATTATGTCCCTTCTTGGATCTTTTCCTAGATTTCTTGGATTTCCTCATCCTTTGTTTGACTTCTCGAATCTCCTGCTCTAATGTTGGGTTGACTTCCATCGCTCCCATCTCATTTATGAATCCAAGGTTCAACCATTCGAATTCCTTGCATAGCTCGGGTGGTAAATCTCGGACCGTGTGTTGTGACATGTTCCCTTCTGGCTCAAGGTGTTCGCGACTACATTGGCTTTGCCCGGGTGGTAGTTGATTCCTACATCGTAATCTTTGATGAGTTCCAACCATCGGTGTTGCCTCAAATTCAGATCCGTTTGGGTGAATATGTACTTGAGGCCCTTGTGGTATGTGTAAATCTCACATCGGTGACCAAAAACATAGTGTCTCCATATCTTCAAGGCGTGCACTACGGTCGCGAGTTCAAGGTCGTGCGTAGGATAATTCAGCTCATGTTTCTTTAGTTGCCTCGTTGCATAAGCTACCACTTGGCCTTCTTGCATGAGCACACATCCTAGTCCCTGTCTTTACACATCACAATATATATCAAAACTCTTGCTCACGACTAGCAATACTAACACCGGTGCGGTTGTCAATCTCCCTTTTAACTCCTCAAAGCTGCCCTCACAGGCTTGAGTCCATTGGAATGCCTTCCATTTCATTTAGTAATTCGGTCATGGGCTTTGCTATTTTGGAGAAATTCTTGATGAATCGGCGGTAATATCCAGCCATTCCAAGAAAACTCCGAATTTCCTTCACACTCCGTGGTGGCTCCCACTTTAGCACATCTCTCACTTTCCCCGGGTCAAACGATACTCCTCCTCCGAAAATCATATGGCCTAAGAAAGACACTTCCCGTAACGAGAATTGACACTTGCTGAATTTGGCATACAACTAGTGTTCCCATGGCTTCTGCAACGCAAGCTTCAAGTGCTCCTCATGTTCTTACTCGCTTCTCGAATATATCATAATGTCATCAATGAACACTACGATGAACTTCACCAGATATTCCATGAAGACCTTATTCATGAGGCACATAACGTATGCAGGTGCGTTCGTCAATCCAAATGACATAATGGTGTACTCAATGGACACATACCATGCCCGAAATGCCATTTTGGGTATATCCAATGGTCTAATCTTCATTTGGAAGTATCCTAACTGCAAGTCGATCATGGAGAAAATACAGGCACCCTTCATTTGGTCGAACAAATCCTCTATATGGGGCAGCGAGTACTTGTTCTTAATTGTCACTTTGTTGAGAGACCTATAGTCCACACACATCCTTTGGATTCCATCCCTCTTATCTACAAAGAGCACTGGTACTCCCCACGGGGATGAGCTTGGGCATATAAAACCCTTCTCTAGCTGCTCTTGAATTTGCTTCTTTAGCTCTGCTAATTCCTTAGGAGGCAACCTATATGACCTCTTAGCTATAGGTGCTGTTCTGGGTATCAATTCAATGGCAAATTATATGTCACGATCATGTGGCATACCTGGCAACTCATCCAGAAACACATCTGGGTACTCGCAAATAATCGGGATGCTTTCCAATGTCATACCTTCCACATGATTCAACATTTCCTTCTCTCTTGTTGGTTGGGCTGCCTCAACTTCGATGCGTGTACCGTGTTCACATGTCAACTGCACAATCCTCTCGGCACATTGAATGATTCCATTATATTTGCTCAGCTAGTCCATTCCAAGTATTATATCTATTCCTTGAGAGTCCATGACAATGAGGTTGGCTAGAAAGTCTACCCCCTTATTTTAATGCTTACTTTCGAACATACTATATTTGTCCTCATCTCTCCCCCAGGAGAACCTACTAGCATAGTTTGCTTCATATGAGATATAGGCAGATTATACTTGGCAACATACTTTGATGAGATGAATGAATGAGATGCTCCAAAATCAAATAAAACAGCCACGGGGTTGGACATGGTGAGGAACATACCAATCACGACATCATCAACTTGCTGGGCTTCCTCAGTAGAGACTTGATTCACATTGCCACAAGCAAAATTTTGCTGTCCACGGTTGCCTTGCGGTGCTCCTCCTTTCGGTCGTGGGTAGTCTAGCCTTGGTGCATTGTTCATCGACCCATAGTTTCTTTTGGGGCATTGACTTGCAAAGTGCCCGTCCTCTCCACACACATAGCATGTTTTGCTTCCCGTAGCACTGGGAAAGCTTGGCCGCAGCTGATTTTTGAGCATTAGCCACCATGTAAGGCCGCGGCGCAGGTGGCACAGAAAAGCATGGCGCTTGCATGGCAGGGCATTGCTGCGGTGGCTGATTTGGCCGCGGTGGATAAGCAGCACGGTATGCAGGAGCAGATGGGTTATAATATGGTGCATTTCGTGATGCATAGCTTGGGCGGACATTGCTTCCATGCGGTTGTCCCTGGTATGACATCTTTCTCTTGTTATCCTGTTCCATATCACGAACTTTGTTCCCTACAACGATAGCCTTGTCCACCAGCTTCTAGAAGTTTGGATAATCACCATATAGACCCTGAACTTGAATCTCATTGTTTAGACCCCTCATGAAGAAGTATTGCTTCCTGGTGTCCGTGTTGACATGTTCGGGAGCACACCATAACAATTGCGTGAACTTGTTCAAGTACTGATTCACGCTCATCTTCCCATGCCTCAGAACCTCAAATCGTGTCCTTTTAGTGTCATGACACCTTCAAGAACATAGTGAGAGCGAAAGCTCTGCTTAAACCCAACCCAAGTGATTGCCTCCTGATTATCATGAGCGTTGAAAAGGGCTTCCCACCAGTCAGCAGCTGCTCCAACTAGTTGATGTGATGCAAAGAGAACCTTCTCTCGACCACTGGATTGAATAATAGAAAGATTCTTCTCAACCGACTTCAGCCAATCATCAGCTTCCATAGGGTCATTGGCTTGTGCAAAGGTAGGTGGCCTAGTCCTCATGAACTCTCCCAATCTGTTGTGTGGCTGTGGTGCTGGCGGTGGCGGTGGCAGTGCAGCACAAGGGTGGAGATTGTTTTTGTTGTTTGCTTGCATCTGGCCCAAGGTTTGCATCATAGTTTGCATGAGTTGGTTCTGTATAGCCATCAAACATTCAATGTTGCTTGCATCAGCCCCAATATTATTGTTTTGAGGAACTTCCATGTTGTCACCATCACCATCGTGTGTTCTGCTAGTTCCAGCATCATGAGTGTTCCTTCAGTTGCGGGTAGCATATCTCCTCGACATCTATGAGAGCGGAGAAGTTGAGATATAATTCAGATTAGAGAGAACAATTCCCCAACTATATGCATCAATGTATATGACACTAAACAATTCTTTATTAATATAAACCTATATGGGGATGTGCACAAGTGCCGAAGCATCCCACAACTCTCTACTATATGCGGATGTGGAAATTCACCGAGGCGTCCCACAACTCGCAACCAAGCACACAAGCACACACACAAACACCAATCTAAATTAAGCACACCACACTACTTAAAACTAATATGATCTAAGCATTCTTATCATGGTGATGTAGGTGACCTTATTCGCCTGGGTGACCACGGTTCTCCTCTTCCTTCGCATTACTTCATCTCCAAGTTGGTTTCCAACCGAGCTAGCTCCTTGCGAAGGTAGTGGATCTTTCGTTGTGCGGTTGCATAGCAATTGCTCATGTCCAATAATGTCTTTTGAGACCTATCCATCACTAGCAAATTGTCCGAAGCTTCTTGTGATCCAATTATCTTCCCCGTACCACTCTCCCACTGAGGGAGCAGCTCAAACGTGGTATTCTCAAGCTAAAAGCAGCGAGTATGGCACAAACATGTGAGTGCCGCCCATGAAACATCATCTGTAGAATCCTTTTGAGTAGACCTCCGGGTGGGAGCATAGAGCCATGAGACCACTTTGTTGGTGGACAAAATGATAACTTCCGCATGCCATTCATCTCATCCGGGACGAGAGACCTTCTTCATGAATTAATTAGCACACATGCAACGGGAATGAACGAATTCTGTTAGTTCCAGCGATGCATGTCTCCTTCAGTTCCGGTGGTCCAAAGCTCCTCAACTTGGGGAAACTCGGGGCAGTTGTGTCCATTCTCATTTGCACCAGGTTGTGACCCCCTTAATCTTCACCTCCATTTTCCTCCTCATCTAAAGCTGGTACGTAGTACTCCTCATCAGGATCTTCGTTCATATCCTCCTCATACGGATCAAACTCTTCCGGATCCTCTTCGATAATGTTTGACTGATTAGCTCCCTCCTCCTTGGGTTTGACATTCTCCTCCTCTTGCTTCGGCTTGTCAAGCTCAATGGGGTTAAGCCTACCTCCAAGGGGTGGCGGGCAAGTGCTCTTGCGCGCTGTACTCCTAGTGATCGGCATATATAGAAAACAAGAGTACATTAAAGGAGAGAATAATGTAACATAAATCTGAAAATTGCAGAAGCCAAAATAACGGGAGAAAGCGCTGTGCAACTGTCCAAAGGAAAGGAAAAGAGAGGAAGAAAACGCAGCAGCTCACTAAATAAATTTACCCACACATAGCAGCAGCAAAGATGCACAATTTACGTAAAGATTTAAGCAGCAAAAACAGCAGCGAGCACCATAAGACACGGCTGAAATTGCACTTAAAACGCAGCATCAACCGACACTTTTTGGTGGCTGAAATGACGAAATAAAAACAGCAGCAAGAAATTTCGAAAATAGCAGATTAGAGGAGTGTTCCTATGTACTCTAGAGTGTCCATTCTACCTAGGCTTGCTTCCCACGGTCAACCTAGCTCTGATACCAATTTGTGACACCCGGTTCCAAATATGAACCAAGTATGGCGTATATGTGTGCCCAGGACATTCATCACACATACACGGATGCATCACAAACAATATACAGGATTTAACCACGTCTCAAATAGTACATAAATACCTTATTACAAAAATCCAATGGTTTATGAATGACAAGACTTTAATTATTGCAGCGGAAAGTAAACTAAGTAGCACAACTCCATTCCACGGACAATTGACGGCGGTACGCAACCTAGTACTCCTCGTGATCCTCGTGGTACTCCCAAGTGTCTCCTGTAGCTGTTGGTGGGGGAATTGCAAGGGTGAGTACGTGTTGTACTCAGCAAGTGTGGGAATAGATGACATGTAGCTAAACGAGGATGGAAATAAAATGGCTAATTGCATAAAAGTACATTTCATAAACATGTAAAAGCAGTGTATCATGTCTATGTGAGTTTAATTCACCTCATGACCCAAATATTTATCACACCATGTATTTATATCCTCATTCACCATCACAATGTTATTATAACCAGCCCACAATTACTATTATCACCATATATCAATTTCATATCCTTCCATAATCCAACCAAACTTACATGACATAACCAAACTGTACCAAACCATCCCAAAATCCCAAGTCCAATTCTAATCATGTAAGTTGTCCAGGTGCTCGTGATCGGGAGTACGACTATCATGATAGTTTTTAACACTCCACAGAGGTTCTACCACTTTACCCACATGTTCGTGATTTCATAACATTTCGGTGACTAAGAACCTCTATTATGCCTTATCACACTTCCGTTGGTGTGTGGCCAAGAGATCACAAAATAGCCTTTCAAAAGGAACTACTAGTATGTATGGGACCACTAAGGTTTCACCGGCAGGCTTGAATCTGCATTCTCCCACCTACAGGCCCCCTTGTGTGCCATGCGGATCCCAGGGTAGCCCTACTCGACCCCAATTCCCGCGCCATACAATGGTCCATACAATACTAGCAGCACATCTAATTATTCATCTACGCCGCACCCATACTTGGCCTTGTGGTGGCACTGTTGTCCTGGCATATTCTCGCATGAACCGGTCCATAGATCTAAGGCAAGCAAAAACCACCGTACCATCCAACCCATTCCACTATGCCATACTTGCTTATATCACCTAAGTTCCATGTTGCTAAATTAATCATCCTTCTACTACCATCCCAAATTCTCATAAGTAAAGTTGTCAAGTATATTATTTAAGTTACCCATAACCCGTGTAGCGATGCGGTGCAACAAGAAAAATATGCATACCCGACTCATCATGTAAATCCCGGTGACAAGGGGTGGCATACAATGCTAGTAAACTCCTACATATGGGTTTCCCATCATATTGAAACGAGCATGCAATTTCGCAAACAATACATTTAATAAAATAGGATTAATATGATCTAGGACACTTGCCTTGCTCTGACGGGGTGGGTTGCTCAAGAGCTTCGAAGTCTTGGTTCTGAAAATCCTCGTATACGACCTCTTGAGCACGTCCCTCTACTCGCGACCATACACATACAAGAAAACATATACAAATCATCACAATGCACACATATAAATCAATAAGCAATGACATGAATGCATGCAAGGTTCGATAATTAATTATCTACGGTTGTTTATAAATTAGACACAACTAGTTTATATGTGTTCATGCGAGTTTACGAGGGTTTTAGTGATAATTAGATGCAACTACGATTTTATTCCGGGTATTAGATCTATTACATCGCTAAAATTTGTCTCAGAAAACGTATCCTACCGTAGATGCAGTGGCTTTAAAGGTCGCGAGACGGAGGCGTAGCGTAGATGAAATAGACGGTGCAGCGATCCTCCAGCGGCACGATGAGGGCGGTGTGACGATCTCCGGCGGACGACGACACCTTCCTTCTCTTCCTCTTCTTCTTATCTTTTCTCTCCTCCCTTTTCTCCTTGATGAGGCCTCCCCCCCTTTTTTTTACTCGGCGGCTAGGGTTTTTCTTCGGTTTCTACTCATGTACGAGGTTGTACGATCGCTGGTGCTTAAAAACCCGAAGCCATGCGGCTCCTTATATAGTTAGGCGAGGAACCGAGTCCTGGTGTGGCACGAGCCTCAGGACTCAAGTCCTCATCAGCCTCGACCCAAAACATGGGCGCGCGTGGGCGCCGGCTCGACCGCACACTATGTAAGAAACCCAAATAGGAGACAAAGATGGGTGACACGCTCAAAGGCGGCATCTCTGATAATGTTAAGTGAGACGAGCCCGCTTCAGCGAGGATCTGACATGGCTCGGCTGAAAGTACAAGGAGTCGCGTTAAAACAAAGCCCGTCCCAGTTAAATTGGTATCCAAGACACGCTATCCTCTCTTAAAAGCGGGAGACGAGCATAAAACACAGCTCGTCTCCTATGACCGAAGTCTTTCTCTCCTCTGCTAAAAGAGAGACGCGCTCTAATTGCAAGCGCGTCTTCGATTCCTCATGTCACCTTGAGCTTCGTGATTTCTCCATTTTGTTTCGGTTCACTGTTGATATCACACATCACTGAACTCAGAGCACATTCTCACTAGATACCTGAATATAATCAAATCCTTCCTTATGATACCTGAGGAACACGATGAACACACCGAAAATTCATTCATTCACACAGTTGATGAACACACAAGATAATATTCACACAGTTGAAGAACACACAAGATAATATTCAAGAGAATTCACTCATTAACAATATTTAATAAACAGAAGCTACTAAAAACAACAAAGAAAAACTAAATCCTACTCCTACTCCTCCTACTCCTCCTCCTCCTCCTCCTCCTCCTCCTCCTCCTCCGGCAGTGACTACAGCGCCGATGCAACAGGAGCCTGGGCCGGTTGCTCCGGCTGCGTCAGCTGCACCGGTGGTGCAACCCCGTGAACGAGGTTGCTCTCTGTCGCCTCCACCAGGTTTCTGCATCCCTCGGGGCCAAGCACCTGGGCCATCATCTCGAAAAGAATGTTGAGACGATTGGACACTCCCGTGAGGGCGAAGAGGTAGTGGCCGATGGTACCCAGTGCAGTAAACTGCGGAAGGGTACCCAGACCCAAGGAACTCATGGCGCGAGATGTATGGTTGACGCCTCTTGTGCCATAAGGAGGCGCTGCTCGCTGTTGAACCTCTCGGGGGAGCTGTAGCATAGTTTCTTGCAGGGTAGCTCTCTTGGCGGGCTTGGCGGCAGAAGGTCGGCCATGGTGGTGGTTGGTCGTCGGGGCGGAGAAGACGATCGAAGAAAAGAATAGGATTCAAAGTGAGGGACACACTTGTAGAGAAATCACTGGTTATGGCACGTCTTAAATAAGGTCCGCGTGGAGTCGTCGAGGGAGCGGTTGGTTTCCCGTGCATTGATGGAACGGTGGGACGCATTAATACTGCCTCGGTGAAATGAAAGGTTGCGCATGGACGTCGCACGTGTATCCTCACCACGCCACCGAAATTAAGTTCTCCACAAACCTCATGCCGCGCGTCTCTCTTTTGACTATGGAAGACGCGCTTTAGATTAACGCGAATTTCTCTTTGTTATAGCGTGTCTCAAATTTATATCCCTCGTCTCTTCGACAACTGAAGACAATATTTAACTTACATGTGTCTTGCATTTACCTCTGTCATCTCTTCTTCGCCTACGGTGCTCCTTTATTACTGATCGACCAAAGGTCCTTTACTAATCGACCAACTCCAATGCGACCGCCTCCTCTGTTCGGCATCACCATTGTCATCGTCATCGCCGTCCTTGTTGTCGTCATCGTCGCTGTCCTCGTCGTCATCGCCATCATCGTCCTCCTCGTCATTGTCACTGTTCATGGCTGGTATCAGCTTGGCATGTATCCTAATGAAGGAGGAGTGCTTGGCGTGGCGCAAGAATCATCCCCATGTATCTACATATGGCACACCAGTCGCATAGTTGTATATATGTAGATCTATAATGGACTGATGAACTTAACTTTAGTTTTGTTTTTCCGTCTGCGTATGGTTTCTCTACGAAGCCTGAATCGGGAGATTTATTGAAGTGGCAGTGTATTGTCCCCGGTAAAGAAGGGGTAGGTCATGAAGAACAAGCACAATATGAGTTTAACCATCATTCTCCTATTAATGAATTTCCTTTGTGGACTGACTGGGAAGGTGGTTACTACCCCCTCACAATCTCCTTCTAAGAGGACTATCCATTGTTGCCTCAAAGATGTGCTTTTCCAAGTGGTTTCTTCCACCCAGATGTCCATCACTCAGGAGTACTCTGCATCGGGATTCTTGATCAAGAGACTGTAAGATAGAGCTATTTTGCTCATGTAATTATGAATGTGGCCTAGAGGGGGGTGAATAGGCCTTTTTGACTTTTAGTTGGAACCTGCAACACTTAACAAACTGATCGAATCC
The DNA here is from genome assembly GCA_036927565.1 of Tuctoria greenei. Classification (NCBI taxonomy): domain Eukaryota; kingdom Viridiplantae; phylum Streptophyta; class Magnoliopsida; order Poales; family Poaceae; genus Tuctoria; species Tuctoria greenei. The sequence goes on from JAYESD010000005.1 coordinate 109,580,719, forward strand.
CGAGATATCGGACTAGTCCGGTTGAGTGCGGACTAGTCCGATGCGTGCGGACTAGATTGATCATGTTTGATCGATTATCTCGATCCTAGGAAGTATGCAGCGGAAATATACTTGTAATTGGAGTGTAACGCTACTATGAACTAGGATGTAGCACAAGTTAATCTTATATTCAATGTTTCAACGTAAAGTGAACAAGATTGATTGAAACCCTAGATAGATATGAAGAGTAAGAACAAAATGCGCAAAGTAAGAACACAAGCTCTTTATCCCATCGTTCGGTTCCCACAGAGGCAACCTACATCCATGTTGAGGAGTCCACAAAAGGACCGGGTCTTCTCCAACCCAACCCTCGTCGGATCGCCACGGAAGCCAATCCTTTTCACTAATCACAAAGGGCAAATAACCGAATTCAAGGGGCCTTCTCACAAGGGCTCCTCAAGATTACAAGAGGAACATCACCAAGAACACACTCTTAAGATCACAATGAAAACCACAAGAGTGTGTTAGGGAATCAAACCAAGAGCTCAATGAGTGAAGAACCATGTCTCTCCTTGGATCCAAAGTGTATCCTCAAAGGATTACGCTTTCTTGCGTTGAATTGCATGGAGAGATGAGTTTTCTAGGCTCTTGGAGGGTGTGATGGCGCAGGGTGTCGAGAGAGGTTAAAGTTGGGCCGTGCACACCTATTTATATGGGGTTTCCAAAAGTTACCGTTAGGGTTTAGAAGGATCGGAATAGTCCATGGTGGACACCGGACCAGTCTGGTGTGCTGCGTGTAGGTAACCCTAGGTGTCCCAAAACATCAGACTTGTCCGATTGACATCAGAGAGATATTGGACTAGTCCATTGTGTTATCGGACTTGTCCGATTTTGTGCAACTTGTGAGGTGTTTGGGGGACTAGTCCGCATAGGGGAGGACTAGTCCGATTCTAGTCAGAGAGATATCAAACTAGTCCGTGGTGATATCAGACTAGTCCGGTTAGTGAAAAATTGGACTGTGAGGACAAGACCGCATTATGAGGACTTGTCCGATCTGGTGTAGAGAGATATCGGACTAGTCCAGGGTCAGTCATACTAGTCCGGTCCTGTATAATTTTGTGCAATGTATGAGATTATTTGTGCTTGAGCTCTTGGGGTGTGCTTCCTTAACACACTCCATACACAATGATCTACTACACTTGGTTCTTGAGCTCTTTTCTGCATTGCTTCTCATTCTCCTTTCTTTTTGGCACTTTGTTCATTCTCTCATTAGAACCTGTGCTCATCTCAACAATTTGGTTAGGATCTCATTTGCTTGTCATAAATCAAATAAAACCCACAAGGTATTCCTAGATGCACTTTCAATCTCCACCTTTTTGGTGATTAATGACAACCAATTGAGATTTCACAAAATATGATAATGAGTTGATATTATTCATAAAGTGTGCACATATGAGTTTGAAACACATTAAGCAATGAAAACATGAGGCATATGTGCACTCTTTATGGTGGGATGTAGAACTAAGTATGTATAGACGATAATCATGATGAGAATGACATAATTGACATTAATATATCAACAACAAGCATATATGTCATTTTTAGAGCAAAATCTCTTCATAAGCAGTTCATATCATTACATCACAAGACCAAAAATACCAAAAGAGCATGATATAAGTCTTACAACCCACAAAGAGACAAATATAAAATAGATAGCTCTCCTCGCAGCCTAGAGCTAAAGCCTAAGACTACCCCTCAATCTCTCCCGCTTTGGCATCAAGACACCAAAAAGAAGGAAAGGAGGGACCTAAGGTCTTCAAGCCTCGTTGTCGGTCCTCTAATCGTCTCCATCTTCATTCTCGGGCTGAGGAGGAGGAGGAGGAATGGTTCCACTCGAGCCCCCAATGCCAAAATAGGTAAGCTCGGAGGGAGTCAAGGGCCCAAGCTCGGTGAAATCAGAATCTGAGTCATCAGAAATGACTGGAGATCCAATAGGTTTGATCTCCAGCTTCTAGCTGACGTGCTTCACAATCTCGTTGAAATATCACATATCAGCCTTCCTCATCTTGTTTAGCTTAAGAGAGTTCACTTCTGCCTTCTTGCAAGCGGCAAAAATAGCTGACAGGTACTTTAGGATGCCACTTGGTGGCCCCTTTTGAGGAGGGGCCCTAGTGGCGGGAGTAGCCCTAGCATCTCCACTAGCTCTCACTGGAGCCTTTGCACAGGAAGCAGGAGAAGGAGCAGCTTGAACACTTGCTTGTTGAGGCTTCTGGGGCCTCAAGGGGGTGTGCTCCACATCCTTGACGAACTCGATGCCTGTGACCTTCTCAATCATAAACATCAGGTAGGGGGCATAGCCACAGGATCTGTTCGGTGTGCAGGATATATTGACCATATCGTTCCAAATGTAGTCAAAGACGTCAAACTTTCTATCTTTGCTTATGACCTTCATCAAGGTCCTGAGATATCCCTGAACACTTCCAGCATCCGCATCCTTGGGGGCAATGGTCTTCCTGAGGACCCTGTTCAGCACCACGAAGAAAGGCTTCATGTTCTTGTAGGAGGGAGGATTGAACTTCAAGGTTGGGTCATAAAGAAACTTCATCTTGTCCTTCTCAATGACACTAATGTTGTGAATGATCAGGTTGTCATTGTTGGAGCTGTCAAGATGGAGCAATATTGCAAACTCGTCATAGGTGATGGTGTACTTGGATCCATGAGTCATCCAAGTCACCCGCTCTTCCTCTTTGCTGGCAAAGTGGCATGTCGCATAGAATTGAGCAATGACCTTGTCGTTCCAATTGTTCCGGAAAGCAAAGAGGTCCTTCAATCCATGCCTCTCAACTCCCTCGAACACCTCTATAAAAGGTGAGCAACCCTTCCTCTCAAAGTGCGCCCAATCTATCCATTGGCTGTGCACAACTGGGGTCTTCATCGGGAGATAGACTGACTTGTAGAAGTTTGCATGGAAGTTACTCCAAAACCTCCCATTAGCAGACTGCTTGGGTCGGCTGTAACAATCCACATTTCTGAACTTTGCAGCTCTGTCGCTGCCCTTCCCATTGAACTTCTCTTCTGCGGGATCCCAGGCCCCTGTCCTTCGAGCTAACATCTTGAGGGGGCCAATCAGGCTCGTGGAAATCGCCTTTCCTTTGCCCTTAGCTTGGCGAGAGGTTGTCGAGCTAGGGCCTGATGCAGCCACACCCTTAACTTTTGACGCAGGTTTCTTCGCGAGAACCTTGCATCTAACCCGCAGAGGGGAGGGTGCCGGCTCGGACGAGCGCTCTTGGCGCTTCTTGCCTTGTCCCATTGAGGACTGAAGACGGGCTTCTTGGTCCATCTCAGCCTCGAAGTCGGAAATTTCGTCGTTTGAGCTCGACATTGTCCTCAGAATGGATTACACAAGGTATTGATGAGAATAGATGACAAGGAATTGCATTGAGGAATAGGAAGTGAGGGTTGAGTTTAGAAAAATTGAACTAGCCTCGTGTACAGGCATGGACTAGCCCGGGTGACCGGACTTGTCTGTGCATGGACCGGATTAGTCCGATATTTAACCTCTAAAACCCTAACTATGAGACAAATGGTGATTCCTAATGCAAAAATAGCTTAGCATCAATGTAATACATCAAGGAAGCATGTATATGGTGAAAGAAACCAAGCTATTTGATCACAAATGAAGGAAATAACGATTTCTAGGGTTTTGGAGAAAATTTACCGAAATTGCTTGATTCTTGAGAATGAAGGGGTTGAAGGTGCGGACAAGTCCGTGGTCTTCAATATCTGAGCAATGGAGGTCGTTTTCCACCAAAACACGAAGAGTTTTGATGGAGAATGAAGAAATTCGCCTTTGGGAGCTCGAGCGAGGAGAGAGAGCGTAGGTGAGGTTGTGAGGATGAAGAGGATTAGGGTTTGGCGGCGGCTAGGGTTATGGACACGAAAAATCAGACTTGTCCGAAAATGGTCAGACTAGTCCGAACTTTTCCAGAGCCTACATCAGACTAGTGTGTGGTCGGCCAGACTAGTCCGGACCTACAGTCACTCCGCGGACTAGTCTGCAAGGGTGGACTAGTCGGGCAACCACGGACTAGTCCGTGGTCACCAGGGAAGAAATTCTTGTCCCATTCATATATATTCGAAGGTACTTATTAAGAAAATAGGGAGGCAAAGCAAATCATATAATCTTGATGAATATGATCAGTAAGCATACAACAATCAAGCAATGACCATAATTCACCAAGATCTAGTAATTGACATAGTTTTTCAGAAAAATTGAGATGGATGATTTTCACCACACAATCAATGAATTTTGAAGATAGCATTCAGGTATACAAGATTTCAAGCCACATTCCGAGCATCAAGGATATTTAGTTCATTTCGGAGCTCGCAAAAGCGTTTTTCATCAAGTGGCTTGGTGAATGTGTCGACTAGTTGTTTTTTGGTGTTGACATGTGAAATGGCTATATCTCCCTTCATTGAGTGGCCTCTCAAAAAGTGATGTCAGATGTTTGTGTGTTTAGTCCTAGAGTGCTCAACGGTATTATGGGCAATCTTAATTGCACTCCCATTATCACAAAGGAGTGGAATATGGCTCATATTGTAACCGTAATCCCTAAGAGTTTGTCGCATCCAAAGGAGTTGTGCACAACAACTCCCGGCTGCAACATACTCCGCTTCAGCTGTGGATAAGACAATGGAGTTTTGTTTCTTGGAGGACTAAGAAACTAGGGATCTACCTAGGAATTGGCAGGTGCCGGAGATACTTTTTCTATCTACTTTGCATCCGACATAATCTGCATCGGAGTAAGCAATGAGATTGAATTTGGAATCTTTGGGATACCAAAGGCCTAGGTTGGGTGTATGAACTAAATACCGCAAGATTCTCTTAACGGCAGTCAAATGACACTCATCTGGGTTGGCTTGAAACCTTGCACACAAGCATACACTCAACATAATGTCTGGCCTAGATGCACATAAGTAGAGTAGAGATCCAATCAGGGATCTATATACCTTTTGATCAATGTTTGGTCCATCTTCATTGAGATCCAAGTGGCCATTCGTTGCCATGGGAGTCTTTATAGGCTTAGCCTTGTCCATTCCAAACTTCTTGATTATGTCTTGATTGTACTTAGTTTGGCTTATGAATGTCCCTTCCTTTTGTTGCCTCACTTGGAATCCCAAGAAGTACTTTATCTCTCCCATCATAGACATCTCAAACCTATCTATCATAATCTTACTAAATTCCTCACAAAAAGATTTGTTAGTTGAACCAAAGATAATATCGTCAACATAAATTTGACAAATATAGAGATCATTTTCAATGTTCTTTGTAAACAATATACAATCTACTTTACCGATCTTAGAACCATTTTCAATTAGGAAATCTCTAAGACGCTCATACCAAGCTCTAGGAGCTTGTTTGAGGCCGTAGAGAGCCTTACACTATTTAAAGACGTGGTCGGGGAACTCTTCATCTTCAAATCCGGGGGGTTGCTCCACATACACCTCCTCCTTGATTGGTCCGTTGAGGAAGGCACTTTTCACATTCATTTGATAGAGCTTGAAATCATGGTAAGTAGCATATGCAAGTAATATTCCAATAGACTCAAGTCTAGTTACAGGAGCAAAGGTTTCATCGAATTCCAAACCTTCGACTTGTGAATACCCTTTGGCCACAAGTCGTTCCTTGTTCCTTGTCACCACCCCGCGTTTGTCTTGTTTGTTGTAGAAGACCCATTTGGTGTCGACGACGTTGAACTTGGGTCTTTTGACTAGTTCCCACACCTCGTTCAATTTGAAGTTGTTGAGTTCTTCTTGCATGGCCACTACCCAATCCGGATCCTTCAAAGCATCCTCAACCCTGCGCGATTCCAAAAAGGATACGAATGAATAATGCTCACAAAAATTAGCTATGCTAGATCTAGTAGTTACTCCCTTTTGGATGTCACTGATGATGTTGTCGATTGGATGATCCCTTTGTACACATTGGTGTACTCTTGGGTGTGGCACTTGCGGTCTTGAATCTTCATGGTCATCTTCTTCTCCCCCTAGATGGTTGCCCTCATTGTCTTGTTGATCATGTTCGTCTTCTTTTTGATTGATCTTGTATGGAGGCTCCCCCTTGATCATTGGCCTCCTCTTGTGGTTCATCTTCCTCATGCATATGTAGAGGTGGTTCTTGTGGTCAAACTTCGCCCAATGCCATTCTTCTCAGTGCTTGGCAAGGAGCTTCTTCTCTTTCTAGCGCACATGGATCAACTTGCTCCTTTTGGGAGCCGTTAGTTTCATCGAACACTACGTCACGTGCTACTTCAACAAGTCCAGAGGTCTTGTTGAAGACACGATAGGCGTAAGAGTTCGAATCATAACCAAGCAAGAACCCTTCATCGGACTTCGAAGCGAACATTGAAGTCCTAGGCTTCTTGTTCAAAATATAACATTTAGATCCAAGAACTCAAAAATATGAAATATTAGGCTTCTTACTGGTGAGTAGCTCATATGATGTCTTCTTGAGTAGTCGATGAAGATAAAGTCGGTTTTTGGCGTGACAAGCGGTGTTAACCGCTTCCGCCCAAAACTGATCGGAGGTCTTGTATTCATCGAGCATTGTTCTTGCCATCTCTAAGAGAGTTCGGTTCTTCCTTTCGACAACTCCATTTTGTTGAGGGGAGTAAGGTGTTGAAAACTCGTGCTTTATGCCTTCTTCCTCTAGGTACTCATCAACTTGGGTGTTCTTGAACCCCGTTCCGTTGTCGCTTTGAATATTCTTGATCGTCAATGAAGACTCATTTTGAGCACGCTTGAAAAACTTCAAGGTTCCTTGAGTTTCTGCCTTATCATGTAAAAAGAAGACCCAAGTGATGCGAGAAAAATCATCAACAACTACTAAGCCATATTTGTTACCGCTGATGCTTATGTATGCAATTGGACCGAATAGGTCCATGTGTAGGATCGAAGAGCACATGAAAAGCTACCAGAGGGGGGGGGGGTGAATGGTAGATTTAAAAAATCTTACGCAGCGGAAACAATTTAACCCCAAACCCTTTCGGCAGAAAAATGATTTGTTAAAGAAATCGTGTGTGAGACCAATCTAAATGCGTTTAACCGTGAAAAAGGTGATTAGATATCAGAGAGAACCAAGTCACGAAGACAACACAAAAATAATCACTCAAATCCGTCGAGAAAAACTCAATTTATGATCGAAAGATCAAACAATGGTCAATCTGCCCTACCCGAGAAAAACAGTTCTGGAACGCTGCAAAGAAACTGGTTTAGATCATAGACCACAAATCCAATGACCGTGAAATTTTGACATATAATAGACAATCAAGTTTTGAAGACAACCCAAAAAGAATCACGTCAATTGGATCTCTAAAACTCGAGTTATGATAAAACCACCAACGAAAGGTAGTGCTGTCCAGAAACTCGACGAGTAAAACTTGTCTGGAATAAGTCGGACGAACAAGGCACAAAAGTTCCTTCAAACTTCGAATTTTATTCAATAGAACAAAAGAGGAACAGCCCCAAAGTCGTGCACCACGAGCTCTGGGCTCCCTTGCTTATATAACTAGCTCGAAAGCCAACTCAACTCAAATCAGGAACCTAATCCTACTATGTTCACGAATCGTAACTTTCCATAACTGCTTAGGATTCTTCTGTACGCAGATAGAAGCAATCTTAAGACTTCCAAACACCTTAGGAACGTATCCCACATTCCTAAACAACTCAAATTCGTGACCCACACGAAATCCTATCATAACCAACTCAAATCTTTCCATATTTGAGTCAAACCCAACTCAGCCGCAGCCTGATTCCATAACCTAGTCGGTTGGACCTTTCCGACCAACTCTTTACGTCCACATATCTTCATCACGTCTCGGAACCATGTAGCCACGTTCATGCACTCCTTGCACACATACAAACATCTTCCAATGACGTCCACGATACCTTCATATGCATTGTTCTTGATTCAATCATGCTGCGCAACCTCCTGATCAGCTCAACCACAAGTCCTCCTGAATTTGGTTGTTGGAACCTCATCTCCTCCCTGAGACTAGTCCAATGGATCCCATCACCAGCCATGTCTTGAACTCAAGCAACACCTGCACATGAATAAACAACCAATCCATACGAGCCCAAGTCCTCGACTTGACTCAAGTTAGTTCCGAACACAACACCTTACGTGAGAACCTCACATAAGCATGTTGCAAAACCACAGTAACACGATATCATCCATATCAACCAAAAAGCACCAAAAACTTAGCAAATGAATACTAAGCAATCTTTTGAACAATGTAAAGCAAGTGCGAAACATTGCAAATGAAAAGCACAAGTACTACGGTCAAGTTCCGGACCTTGCCAGAGCAACCCGGACCTTGAGCCGGAGCTAACAAAAGCTAGTAGAACCTAGCGCCGGAGCTTACCAAAACTAGTACAACCAAGCTCCCGCCGGAGCTTACAAAACTAGCAGGACCTAGCGCCTGAGCTAACCAGAACTAGTCGGAACTAGTAAACCCAAAAGCTAGAGCTAGAAAAATCAACTCGGAGCTTAGCAAAAACACGGCGGAGCTATCAAAAACATGTCGGAGCTATCAAAGACATGCCGGAGCTAAAGACAAAACTTCACCAGAGCTGACCAAAGCTAGTCGGACCTAGCATCGAACATAACCGGAGCTACCCAAAACAAACCGGACCTACCGTCGGACCTTGCTGTAGCTCAGAGCTAGAGTCGGACCTTGATAAAAAAGATGTTTTGGTGATATTCAAAACTTTTATCATCAAAGCCGAGTGTATTCACTACAAGCCAATGTATTCAGCACACATAGGTCTCACAATCTCCCCCTTGATGAATGCATTGGCAACACCATTTAAAATCCGAACATTGGCTTATTCACATAAAAGTTTTGAAAGCAATTTCTCCCCTTTTCGTAAATTGGAAATTAAATGAGAAGAAAATCCAAAAAAAATATCCCATATTATCTCTCCCCCTTTATTATCTCTCCTTATGCACATATTTTCTTTCTCTTCATGCTTATCTCTCCCCCTTTGACAATGTATTCAGCAAGTCACGAGCATATAAACAAATTATCTCTCCAACTTTAGTTGTTATGAGCATATTATAACGTATACATATAAACAAAGCTCATCCAAGTCATACTATCAGGTACCTTACATTATCACATCAATGAGATACATAAAGTAGTGTAAGCCATGCTAGAGATCAAATGTAATTTTCAATTTAAGTAAGTCATGATCTCACAAACTTAACTATTTCAAAACCTGAAAGCATGATACTAGTTGCTGTATTTTATTATTTTTCAAAGAATAAATTTAAATCATATGATATTTGCAAGAGATTATATGCGCATCTTCCTTATTCTAACCAACCAAGCCAAGCCTATGTCATTTGACAATCAGAAGCTTAAGGACATGGTTTTAATCCTACACAACTTCTTCCAAGTTCATATCTAAGTGCAATGATAAGCTATCTCAAAAGAAGAAGTGCGATGCATGCATATTCTCTTGATCTTTTCTCAATTTTATTTGTTCATAAAAACTCAACATGTGAGTTGATTACTTGATTAATTCTTTATGATTAAAAGCACTTGTGAACATGTAACAAGTTCAAAACAGCAAGAAAGTTCGACCATGACCAGTTTTAGTGTAAGTAATTATTCCAATTACTAGACATGGTAAAAACTACAAAATGTATAACACGAGTAATGTAGTAAGAACTTTCAGCATGTAAAAGGAATCACAAAGTCATATATGTATGAAATACTATGCTCATATTATTTTAATTTCAGATTCACCCATAGACTTCCCAAGTTTCAAAACTCCCCCTCAATTTAAGCCATGAGGATGTATAACCCCTATTTCACTACGAATGTAACAAAAACGAGTGAAATCCAAAGGTTTTGTAAAAATGTCAGCCAATTGTTGTTCGGTATCTACATGGTGAAGCACAATGTTTCCTTTTTCAACATTATCTCGGAGAAAGTGATACCTAATGTCAATGTGCTTAGTTCTAGAATGTTGCACGGGGTTTTTAGCAATGCAAATGGCACTAGTGTTATCACAGAACAGTGGAACACTATCTAGATCAACCCCATAGTCCTTAAGTGTTTGAACAATCCAAAGAATTTGTGAGCAAGCACTAGCAGGAGCTACATATTCAGATTCGGCTGTGGATTGTGCAACTGAATTTTGTTTTCTAGAGGACCAAGCAACAAGAGAATTACCAAGAAAATGACAAGCACCGGAAGTACTTTTCCTATCAATCCTACAACCCCCAAAATCAGCATCGGAAAAAGCTTTCAAAGTAACAGTAGAGGAAGAAGGAAGAAAAATGCCAAATTCTTGGGTTCCATGTAAGTACCTGAGAATCCTTTTGACGGCTTGACGATGTGAAACACGTGGGGAGGCTTGAAACCGTGCACAAAGACATACGCTGAATTGTATGTCCGGTCTTGATGCCGTGAGGTACAAAAGTGATCCGATCATGCTTCTATATTCTTTTTGATTCACAGATTCACCATCTTCATCAAGTTCAAGTGTTGTTGTTGTTCCCATTGGTGTCCGAAGAGGCTTGCTTTTGTCCATGTTGAAGCGCCTTAGGAGGTCTTTGGTATACTTCGTTTGATGCACAAAGGTACCCTCCTTGGTTTGCTTGATTTGCAGCCCCAAAAAGTAAGTGAGTTCACCCATCATACTCATTTCAAATTCCGAACTCATCATTGCTGAAAACTTGGACACAAGATCATGAGAAACACAACCAAAGATAATATCATCCACATACACTTGAACGAATAATGAGTCATTGCCATGCTTAAGCACAAAAAGAGTTTTATCAACCTTGCCCATGGTAAACCCCTTTTCAAGTAAGAATGTTTTTAACCTATCATACCATGCTCTAGGGGCTTGTTTGAGACCATACAAGGCTTTGGACAGTTTGTAAACAGGATTAGGAAAATCTGGATTTTCAAAACCCAGTGGTTGTTTGACATAAACCTCCTCATCTATGTAGCCATTAAGAAAAGCACTTTTAAGATCCATTTGATATAGCTTAAAACCTCTAGATGCTGCAAAAGCTAAAAAAAATTCTTATGGCTTCTAATCTAGCAACGGGAGCATAAGTTTCATCAAAATCTAGACCTTCAACTTGAGTGAAACCTTGAGCAACCAACCTAGCCTTATTCCTAACCACAACCCCATCCCCACTTTGTTTATTTTTAAATACCCATTTAGTTCCAATTAAAGTGTGACCTTGAGGTGGAGGTACAAGTTTCCAAACATTATTTCTTTCAAAATTTTCTAACTCTTCTTGCATGGCAATAATCCAAGATTCATTAGTGAGTGCGTGTGATATATCTTTGGGTTCAAAAGAAGCAACAAATACAGAATGAGCATGAGAGTTTGGATCGCAAAACCTGGACCGTGTGACTCGTTCGTGCAAGCTTCCAATCATCTGTTGTGGGGGATGATCTTTGTAAAACCGTAGGGGAACAGATGTCTCACAAGCTTCTTCTTCTTCTTCATGTTCATCACAAATCGATGAGCTTGTGGCTTGAGGATGATCAGGACCAGCATAGGTGATAGCCGGAGCTTGTTCAATGTCCGGAGCTGGACACGTGTCAACTTCGGAACTACCAGGCAGTATCACCGGCTCTTCTTCATCTTCGAAAATACCCTCCCCCTAAGGATACGGATCTGGTCCTGCAACACCGGAGCTAGTACCTGGGTTAGCTTCATCAAAAGACACTTCACAAGTCTCCACAATTTTATTAGTGTCAAGTAAAAGCACACGGTACTCTCTAGTATGAGATGGATAACCAAGAAACATGCCATCAAAGGATCTAGGTTCAAATTTATCAAGATTACCATGTTTCTTAACAAAACATTTGCAACCAAAGACCCGAAAGTGTGTAACACTAGGCCTATGTCCAAACCGGAGCTCATATGGTGTTTTACCTAGCTTAGCACGCAAGAAAACATGATTTGAGACATAACAAGCGGTTGCTAACACATCTGCCCAAAATTTCCTAGGAGTGTGATATTCATCAAGCATAGTCCTAGCCATCTCAACTAAGGTTTTGTTCTTTCTTTCTACAACACCGTTTTGTTGAGGTACATATGGTGAAGAGAATTGATGATCTATTCTATTTTCAGCACAAAAGTGATCAAAAAATTGATTTTTAAATTCAGTTCCATTATCACTTCTAATTGCTTTTAATGATCCTGGGTGATCAATTGATAATCTAAGAAATAAAGTTCTAAAGTTACTAAAAACTTCATTCTTAGACACCATAAAGAAAACCCAAGAGTATCTAGAATAATCATCAACGATAACAAGAACATACCATTTACCTCCGAAGGATTGAACACGTGAAGGTCCGATCATGTGGCGTAAGCAAGCTGAATCCACAATCCAAATGTTCTCCTTCCTCAAACGTGTAACCTACATAAAAGCACAATACGTCGTTGACTCAATACTGGGGTTAGTCAAAAGGCATTTAGGAATCCAGTACTGAGTCACGCGACGTGCAGCAGGAAAAACACGCGAAAGCTGAGACAAAACAGCAGGTTTATGAGTCAAAGTTTGAGATTTTTTATTCTTGACTACTGACCTATAAGGTGTTACTTGTGTAGCACAAAAATCAGTAGCTTCAGAGGCAAAAATAGAAGGTCCGGAGGTAAACTTTGAATGTTTTTGACTCAAAACAGCAGGTTGTACATTCGGTTTAATGTGTGCAGCAAATTTTGCATGAAAGTTATAAGATCTAGCAACCATTCTTTCCCTTTTCTGTTGTTTAGCTAGTCTATAACAAAAATCTATGACATGACCATCTCTACCACAGAAGGTAGAATGAAATTTAACTTTGTGTTCATGTGTAGATGAGCAAGCAATATTTTTATTTGAAACCGAATGAGGCAACACTCCTGCAGATTTGAAAACCACTCCTTTTTGTTTAGGAACTGTTTGAATCAAACCACTTGCATACACCTTAGGAACCTAATCCTACTCTGTTCATGAATCGTAACTTTCCATAACTGCTTAGGATTCTTCTATACGCAGATAGAAGCAATCTTAAGACTTCCAAACACCTTAGGAACGTATCCCACATTCCTAAACAACTCAAATTCGTGACCCACACCAAATCTCATCATAACCAACTATAATCTTTCCATATTTGAGTCAAGCCCAACTCAGCCGCAGCCTGAGTCCATAACCTAGTCGGTTGGACCTTTCCGACCAACTCTTTACGTCCGCATCTCTTCATCACGTCTCAAAACTATGTAGCCACGTCCATGCACTCCTTGAACACATGCAAACATCTTCCAATGACGTCCACGATACCTTCATATGCATTGTTCTTGATTCAACAATGCTGCGCAACCTCCTGATCAGCTCAACCACAATTCCTCCTGAATTTGGTTGTTGGAACCTCATCTCCTCCCTGATACTAGTCCAATTGATCCCGTCACCAGCCATGTATTGAACTCAAGCAACACCTGCACATGAATAAACAACCAATCCATACGAGCCCAAGTCCTCGACTTGACTCAAGTTAGTTCCGAACACAACACCTTATGTGAGAACCTCACATAAGCATGTTGCAAAACCACAGTAACACGATATCATCTATATCAACCAAAACGCACCAAAAACTTAGCAAATGAATACTAAGCAATCTTTTGAACAATGTAAAGCAAGTGCGAAACATTGCAAATGAAAAGCACAAGTACTACGGTCAAGTTCCGGACCTTGCCAGAGCAACCCGGACCTTGAGCCGGAGCTAACAAAAGCTAGTAGAACCTAGCGCCGGAGCTTACCAAAACTAGTACAACCAAGCTCCCGCTGGAGCTTACAAAACTAGCAGGACCTAGCGCCGGAGCTAACTAGAACTAGTCGGAACTAGTAAACCCAAAAGCCGGAGCTAGAAAAATCAACTCGGAGCTTAGCAAAAACACGACGGAGCTATCAAAAACATGTCGGAGCTATCAAAGACATGCCGGAGCTAAAGACAAAACTTCACCAGAGCTGACCAAAGCTAGTCGGACCTAGCATCAAACGTAACCAGAGCTACCCAAAACAAACCGGACCTACCGTCGGACCTTGCTGTAGCTCAGAGCTAGAGTCGGACCTTGATAAAAAAGGTGTTTTGGTGATATTCAAAACTTTTATCATCAAAGCCGAGTGTCTTCACTACAAGCCAATGTATTCAGCACACATAGGTCTCACACCATGTGGAGTAGCTCGAGCGGTCTTGTTGTAGTCATGACATTCTTCGCGGATGAGGTGCTCCAACTTGCTTCCCGGCTTGTCATGCGCTACAAGGCCTGTCTTCATCAAGAAGAACATCCTTCAAATCTCAGATGTGATCGCCCTTGAGGAGTTTTTGAAGATTCCTCATACCAACATGCACTAGCCGTCTATGCCACAACCAACCCATGTTGGTCTTTGCAATCAAGCATGTGTCAAGTTTGGCTCTATCTTTGTTGAAGTCAACAAGGTAAAGCTTTCCCTTTAACATACCCTTGAATGCAATGGAACCATCACTCATTCTAGAGACGGTCATACCCTCATCAGTGAACAAGCAATTATAACCTTTGTCACATAATTGAGATATGGACAGCAGGTTATAATCTAAGGAATCAACATTTAACACATGAGGAAGAGTATATTGAGATGATATGGCAATTTTACCAGTACTGAGCACCTTTCCTTGACTATTGTCTCCAAAGTAGATGCCCTCGGTTGGATCCTCATTTTCTTCATACTTGTTGGTACCCTGCGTACCGGATACCCCTTGGAACTGCAAAGAGTACAAAGGAACTCCACCTATCTGAGTTGAAGACCCTCAAAGGATCCATGTGTCACTCGGAACCGGACCTGACTCCCTCATATGGTTAGTCCCTGTGCCACCACGTGTATCATAAAACTGGAGCTACAACCCATATATGGGAAAGCTCCGGACTGGATACCTGTGTGGCACCCCCAGACCTAACCCCCGACAGAGGGAAGCTCTGGTACTGACACGTGTACCACAACAATGGATCTACTCGTCCAAGATGGTAAGCTCCGAAGCTACCACACGTCCAACCGCCAGACCTTCAACCTCAACCGGCATATTGGTGGACCTCCAACAGCTCAGACCTTCAAGGGACATTAAAGGCTTCAAGACCTGATTATGCGTCATTAGTGCTATCTTAATGACACACGATCGGATGACCCTTAATACCAGTAACACCACCATTAAAGGGAGTTATCACGCTATTAAGGGGAATTGGGCACATTAACTGCGTATTAGGCATCAGTAACCATCAGAGCCACATCTGGGGCCAGGCTAATGATGTAACGGCAAGCCCTTGAACTATAAAAGGACTGGCCGAGCGATACACAGGGAGACTTTTTTTGGCCTCTCTCTGGCTCACGCTCTCATACACTCAATACAACAACAACAACACGCCCATGGAGTAGGGTATTACGCTCAGGCGGCCCAAACCACGTAAATCCTCGTGTCAAGTCACCATCTTGTTCTAAATCTCCGCGCGCCCCAACCGAACTAAGAAACTCCGTAGGCTACTAACAGTAGTACCAGGAGAATTGCCAGAATCAGACTCCGACAATACTCAACGAACATCCTTCTTTCTCCGGTCATATGGTTGGTGCAACCACAGTCTAGCACTCACTTAGATCCACTAGAGGAATAGGTCTACAACAACAAATCGAGCCTTGGTTTTAGGTACCCAAGCTTGATTGGGTCCTTGGAGATTAGTTACAAGAGATTTGGGCACCAACACATGAGACTTGGTGTTCCCATGGTGTGGCCCAACATAATGAGCACAAATTTTACCAAAATTACTTCTCATTAAAACATATGATGCATCAGAGGTTCTAAATAGCAACTATTGTTGTTTATATACAGGACTAGTCCGGCCAAGCGGACTTGCTCATGTTCGGACCGGACTAGTCCGGTGATCATATGTTTTGACTTTGGACGCTCCAGCTTGAGAGGGCTTTCCCTTTACAAAGGCAATGCTTTCCTTGTTAGTTTCATGGTTTCTAGCATGTTGCTTTTCACCATAAGAATACCCAATGCCATATTTGATATTTGGAGGTCTTGTGGCCAAGTATGCACTACGTGCATATTTGACCTTCTCCTTGTCAAATATGCCACTTTGGGCAGGATGCTTATCCTTGGTAGAGGTTGACTTGTCTTTCAAGCTAGTGTCAACTTTACCACATGCACAAGTAGAAGCAATTTCAGTTTTAAGGGGTTGAGAAGGCGAGCTTGAAGAGGATGAAGGGACCCTTTGCTTGAGTGACTCAACTTGTACCTCAAGGATCTTGTTAACCTTGATTAGGTTAGCAAGTTCATCCTTTATTGTAGCATTTGAGTCGCTTAACTCCAAGCAAGCTTCCTTGCTTGAAGCTAACTCATGTTCTAGTGACTTGCTTTGCTCCTTTTCATGTTCTAGAAGCTTGTCAAGTTCAACATATTCCTCCTTTTGGGTGATAATCATATCTTCTTGATGGTTTATCAACTTCTCCTTTTTCAACAAGCTAATCAAGTAGAAATTTCATTTTTGCAGCTGTTTTCTTATCTAAACCAATGAGCATATCTTCATTATCACTAGCAATTTCACTATCACTAGAATAGGAATTCAAGGAAGAGGATTTGGTTGTTACCTTTCGTTTACCTTCTTTTGCCATGAGGCAACTTCCGTTCCCCTACCATGCACCGAGAGTGCAGAAGAGAGTGGACTTCTTGGATGTCTTCTCGATGGCTATGCTAGCCATCTCCTCTTCTTCTTCGGATGAGGGCTCATCATTTGAGTCCCACACCTTCCCTAGATGTGTTTGTTTAGCTTGCTTCTTCTTCTTAAAGAATTTCTTGGGTTTAGGCTATGTTTCCTTGGTCTTCTTCTTGGTTTCTTCATATGGGCAATCAACTATAAAGTGGTCATATTCGTCACAGTTATAGCATGCCCGCCTCAACTTCGATCTTGATTTTTCCTTGTACCTTCCTTCACTTGATTTAGCCCCTTGTCTTTTCTTCATCATCCTTTTGAATTTCTTCATGAATAGTATCATGTCATATTCATCCAAGTCGCTGCTCTCATCATCATCGTCTTCTTCTAGTTGAGTTTCTCGAGCTTCTTTAGACAAGGGCTTGAGAGTGGACTTTAAAGCGACCCCTTTCTTATTTGCCGAGGTGAGGTCGACAATCTCTTTGACATGATTCGCCTGCTTTTCCATCATCACAAAATTGATGATCTTCCCAAGTAGCTCATCTGGGGTCATTTTCTTGTACCCGGGGCTTTCTCTGATCATCGAGCACAAGGTGACATTGCGAGGCATGAAAGCTCTATGAATGAGCTTCACCACCTCGTGGTCGCTCCACTTCTTGCTTCCGTATGCTCTGACCTTGTTGGCGAGCGTCTTTAGCCGATTGTACATGTCTTGTGGTGACTCATCTTCTTTGATGGCGAATCTTCCCAATTTGCCCTCGATCATCTCGATCTTAGCCTCTCGCACATGACGATCACCTTCACATGAAGTTTGCAAAGTGTCCCAGATTTCCTTTGCAATCTCGAGTCTGTCCACTTTTGTGAACTCGTCCCGACTAAATGATGAGGTGATGACTGCTGCAGCTTGGGCATTTCGATGGATTGCTTGCTCTTGGCTAGGTGTGAGCTCCTCATCATCGTCGGGGATAACTATTCCTGTAACCACAATGTGCCACAAACTTGGATTGAGAGAAATCAAGTGCATTTTCATGTTTTGCCTCCACATTGAGTAGTCATTGCCATCAAAGTGTGGGATTTTTCCAAGTGGAATAGATAGATAATGATTGTTGTTAGAATTTAAGCGATCATAATTAAAAGGATATCGGGAGTAGTCGTTGTGACTACTCCCCTTCTTCTTCTTCTTGTCTTCGATCTTCACTTTTCCCTTGAAGAGGGTTTTCTTTCTTAGGAGCACCTTGAGTTCCAGCGTCTCCACATCGTGATCCTCGATGTCTTGAATAGCCTCGAGGAGCCTCTCCAAGTTTTGGTTCTTTTCTTCTTCAACCTTCTCTTGTGATGTTCTTGTGTACGTCGTTCATGTCCGTCATGTTCTCTTCGAGCGATTAGTCTCCTTTTGAAGAGTCCTGCTCTGATACCAATTGAATGTGGCCTAGAGGGGTGGTTAATAGGCCTTTTTGACTTTTAGTCGGAACCTGCAACACTCAACAAACTGATCAAATCTCGAGATATCAGACTAGTCCGGTAGAGTGCGGACTAGTGCGGTGCGTGCGGACAAGATTGATCAAGTTTGATCGACTATCTCGATCATAGGAAGTATGCAGCAGAAATATACATGTAATTGGAGTGTAACACTACTATTAACTAGGATGTAGCACAAGTTAATCTTATATTCAATGTTTCAACGTAATGTGAACAAGATTTATTGAAACCCTAGATAGATATGAAGAGTAAGAACAATATGCGCAAAGTAAGAACACAATCTCTTTATCCTGTGGTTCGCTTCCCACAGAGGCAACCTACATCCACGTTGAGGAGTCCACAAAAGGATCGGGTCTTCTCCAACCCTACCCTCGTCAGATCGCCACGGAGGCCAATCCTTTTCACTAATCACAAAGGGCAAAAAACCGAATTCATGGGGCCTTCTCACAAGTTGAGGGCTCCCCAAGATTACAAGATGAACACCACCAAGAACACACTCTTAAGATCACAATGAAAACCATAGGAGTGTGATAGGGAATCAAACCAAGAGCTCAATGAGTGAAGAACCGTGTCTCTCCTTGGATCCAAAGTGTATCCTCAAAGCATTAAGCTTTCATGCATTGGATTGGGTGGAGAGATGTGTTTTCTAGGCTCTTGGAGGGTGTGATTGCACAGGGTGTCGAGAGAGGTTAAAGTTGGGTCGTACACACCTATCTATTTGGGGTTTCCAAAAGTAACCGTTAGGGTTTAGAAGGATCGGTGTGCTGCGTGTAGGAAACCCTAGGTGTCCCGAAATATCGGACTCATCCGAAGTGAAAGCGGACTAGTCCGATTTGGTTCTGGAAATCTTTGTACTAGTCCGATGAATATCGGACTTGTCTAGATAGGTGAAACCCTAAGTGAATTTGGGGAACAAGTCCGCACTTGGAGGACTTGTCCGATTTAGGTCAGAGGGATTTCAGACTAGTCCGTGCTAACATCGGACTTGTCCAATTGACATCAGAGAGATATCAAACTAGTCCATTGTGTTATCGGACTTGTCCGATTTTGTGCAACTTGTGAAGTGTTTGGGGGACTTTTCTGCACTGGGAGGACTAGTCCGATTCTAGTAAGAGAGATATCGGACTAGTTCGTGGTGATATCGGATTAGTCCACTCAGTGAAAAACTGGACTGTGAGGACAAGTCCGCAATGTGAGGACTTGTCCGATCTGGTGCGGAGAGATATCGGACTAGCCCGGGGTCAGTTGGACTAGTCCGGTCCTGTATAATTTTGTGCAATGTGTGAGATTAATTGTGCTTGAGCTCTTGGGGTGTGTTTCCTTAACACACTCCATACACAATGATCTACTACACTTGGTTCTTGAGCTCTTCTCTGCGTTGCTTCTCATTCTCCTTTCATTTTTGCACTTTGTTCATTCTCTCATTAGAACCTTGTTCATCTCAAGAATTTGGTTAGGATCTCATTTGCTTGTCATAAATCAACCAAAACCCACAAGGGATTCCTAGATGCACTTTCAAATTAGTAATTGTTGCCAAACTTATTTGAACTGGTTTCTTATGTTGCTTAAATTGATATTTCATAGGTGTGGTGCACTGCTTTTACAATGAAAACTATACTACTTGAAGTTCAGCATTTGCTGCATCAGCCAAATGAGACCGATGTTGAAAATAATTGCTATAATCTACTTCTCAATGTTAGACACTTTATGTTAGTGACAAATTTTGGTTATTCATTCCTCATTTGACATTTGTCAATTTAAAGAAAATCAATATTTTCAGTATCCAGGGCAATATAAGACACTTGTTCATGAGCAAGCTGGACGGTATAGTTTAGATTGATCGATGGGAGCTTTAGGAATAAGTTTAGATTCAAAATTAGTTTAGAGGGCACGCAATGTGAATGAACTATTAAATTCATTGAGTTGTAAATTATCTCTGAATTGCAATGTCATTGCTCGTCTCTGATTTGTTCCGAAGATCTTTTGTCCCACCATGTAAAGCTGAGCACGTTGCAACGATGGTATAAGGCATTGCGCACAATTACCAGTTGGAAACATTGGAATGTCCTGGATGTTGTTATGGTTTCAGCACACCGTGGCACATCTAGGGCACTCCAACGTTTCCGGGCCACAAGATAATGCGAGACGCGCCTTTGAGTGGCCCGTCTCCGATTTACACCGAAGATCTTTTGTCCCACCTCGGAAAGCTGAGCGCAATGCAATGGTCATATAAGGTATTGTGCACAGTTGCTAGTTGGACACGTCGCAATGTCCTGGATGTTGTTCCAGTTCGTCTTCAGCACGCCGTGGCGCATCTAGGACACTGGGGCGTGTCCAGGGCCACAAAATAATGAGAGACGCGCCTTACACTAGCGCGTCTCTAATTTACGTCGAACATACGGCCAAAACAAAATCCGAGACGCGCCTTATGTTGAGCTCATCTCTGATTCATGCTGAAGATTTTTGTCCCACCTCGAAAAGCTGAGCGCAATGCAACAATCATATAAGGCATTGTGCACAGTTGCCAGTTGGACATGACGAAATGTCCTGGATGTTGTTCCTGGCTTCAGCAAACCGTGACGCATTTAGGACACTCCGGGGTGTTCGGGGCATCAAAATAATGATAGACACACCTTACATTTGCGCGTCTCCCATTTACGCCGAAAATTTTTGTCCATCAGGCGCTCTCTCCCAACATTTGGTGAAAATTTTTAGCTGTCCTGCGCTCTCCCGACCTATAAACCGCAGATCCTGAGCACGCCGCCACCGTCGACCCCGACCTTTGCGTCATCAGAGAGTTGAGCACGCTGGAGCACGCTGCCTCGTCCCCTGTCCCCGGAGCACGCTGCCGACGTCGACCCTTACCCCGCCATCAACCCCAACCTTCATCATCAGAGAGTTGAGCACGGTGAAGCACACCGCCTCGTCCACTGTTCCCAGAGCACACCGCCGCCCCGACCCCGACCTCAGTAATCGGTATGAGCATGCCGCGATAAGTGGAAATGTTCTCCCTATCCCCAGAGCACGGCGGCCTGCTGTCATCAGAGAGTTGAGGAACCGCCCCTCCTGCGCCTTCGCTAGCTCGTCTCGGAGCATGCTGCCGCGTCCCCTATCCTCGGAGCATGCCGCCGCCTCGACCCTGCCCTCAGAGCGTGCATTCCAGTGATTTTATTGATTTTGAGGATGTCCAATGAAGGCTCATCGTTAATGAAGTCATTGATCCAAAGGGAAAATTTTCATTATGGTATACATTCATCTTTCTTGTTTATGTCCAATGCAGAAGTAATGTATTTGTTTGGACTATCAACGTATAATAAATTCTGATTCGCAAACCTAGAATCTGCAGGAACTGTTGTTGACACTAGCATTTGCCATCCAATTGAGTTTGATTTCTACCTTTGCAGCCATGCTGGAATCAAGGTACCTATGTGATAATTGGTGTTTCTCTCACGAGTTTTTGATATCAGGCTATAAAAGCATCAGTGGAATGTAAATTGTTTTTTTTAGGGGACAAGCACACCTGCTCAGTACCATGTCCTTTACCATGAGAACAATTTCTCTATTGATGCCTTGCAGATGTTCACCAACTGCATGTGCTAAAAGTAAGCACTATTCTCCATTCACTAACAGTTCCTATGTTTATTACAATTGTATACCAATTTCTTCTTGTGTTTATTACAGTTTAATTGTAGGATGTCTCAGTCGGAGCATATAGGCTATGAAGGCTCATCGTCAATGAAGTCATTGATCGGGAGAATTTCATTATGGTATAAAGGAATAGATGATGACAGTTATGATGTGTGTAATTAGTTACATTGTAATTAGGATGAACAGTCTTTGTTGTGTAATAAGTATACTTGATAACCACAATTGACACTTTGGTAATATTTGATTGGTAATTATAATTTAACGTGTCATAATTTTTGCTATACATATGTTCATGAACAGTATGTTGCTATCACTGGTAATACGGCTGCCAAATCCTGGCTGGCTCCTAAAAGTAGTGTCTGTAAACAATCCGCGACAAGCTGTAGCAGAGAGCGTCTCGGATAACCTACATAAAGGAGACAAGATTCAATAAAGTCTGTCTCACATAAGTTAACGAATCTGCGACGTGCTACATAATAGAGTGTCTCGGATAGTCAGTATATCTGCGACGTGCTTTGTAAGGCCTGTCATGCTTGTAAGCTGGTGGACGACGCGCGCCAGCCGCGTTTCCAATGACATCCTAAAGGTCGTCTGTTATGACAAAAAAGGAGACGCGCTTCTTTTGAGCCTGTCTCGCACCTAGTTCGATCGGCAATGCGCCTTGAAGCCCTTCTCTGATGTCACTGTAATGCGAGACACGATGACGGAGACACACAGTTTGTTCGTCTCCCTTCTTCGTTCGGACCCGTCTCGTATGAGCCTTTCTTACGTAGTGTCGGGAGGCTTGCCCAAAACCTTTCGGGGGTGGAAGGGAGCTTCCCCCGGAAAGTTCCAGAAGGTTCTGGAATTTTTTTAAATTTATAGATTTTATAAAGATTTGTTTTATATATTTTTAAATATTTTCATTATATTTAATTTTTATATTA
The DNA here is from genome assembly GCA_036927565.1 of Tuctoria greenei. NCBI lineage: Eukaryota > Viridiplantae > Streptophyta > Magnoliopsida > Poales > Poaceae > Tuctoria > Tuctoria greenei. The sequence continues at coordinate 109,603,506 of JAYESD010000005.1, forward strand.
TATATTATATATTCTCATTCACTTTTCTTATTACCTAGACATTTTTATATATATGTTTTATCTTTTATTTTCGTTCTCTTTTGTTCTACTAATGTTTTATGCATGAGAATGTATGCAATGCATGATACTAAAAATAAGGGTGTTACAAATCTATTCCAAGCCATGGTAGAGAGATTATTCAATCGCAAGATTGTTTATGTTCAGACAGATTGGGGGGGGGGGGGGGGCTGCGAGTACCAGAAGCTAAACTCCTTTTTTGAGCGAATTGCCATCACCCACCATGTAGCATGCCCACACACGCATCAGCAGAATGGGGCAGCGGAGCGGAAGCATAGACATATTGTCAATATAGGACTCTCCCTCCTTGCTCGAGCCCACATGCCATTAAAATTCTGGGTCGAGGCCTTCTCCACCGCTGCATATCTGCAGGATCGAAGAGCACGTGAAAAACTACCAGAGGGGGGGGGGGCGGGGGTGAATGGTAGATTTAAAAATCTTACGCAGCAAAAACAATTAAAACACAACCCCTTCGGCAGAAAAACGATCTGTTAGAAAAATCTTGTGTGAGACTAATCTAAACGTGTTTCACCGGGAAAAAGTGATATATATCAGAGAGAATCAAGTCACGAAGAAAACACAAGAAGAATCACTCAAATCCGTTGAGAGAAACTCGAGTTATGATCGAAAGATCGAACAAAGGTCAATCTGTCCTACCCGAGAAAAACAGTTCTGGAACGCTGCAAAGAAACTCTTGTAGATCAGAAACTCCAAATCTAATGAATATGAAATTTTGAAAGATGATAGATAATCAAGTTTTGAAGACAACTAAAAGGAATCATGTCAATTGGATCTATAAAACTTGAGTTATGATAAAACCACCGACGAAAGGTAGTGCTGTCCAGAAACTCGACGAGTAAAACTTGTCAGGAACAAGTCGGACGAATAAGTCACAAAAGTTCCTTCAAACTACGAGTTTTATTCAATAGAACACAAGAGGAAGAGCCCTAAAGTCGTGCACCACGAGCTCTGACCTTCCTTGCTTATATAACCAGCCCTTAGGCCAACCCAATCTTAACAAGGACTCCAATCCAACTCAGATCACGAATCAAAACTTTTCATAACTGCTTAGGACTCTTCTACACGCAGATAGAAGCAATCTTAAGACTTCCAAACACCTTAGGAACGTATCCCACATTCCTAAAACAACTCAAATTCGTGAACTACACAAAATTCTATCATAACCAAATCAAATCTTTCCATATTTGAGTCAAAACCGACTCAGCCGCAGCCTGAGTCCATAACCTAGTCAGTTGGACCTTTCCAACCGGTTCTTTACGTCCGCATCTCTTCATCACGCCTCAAACCATGCAGCCACGTACATGCACTCCTTGCACACGTGCAAGAACTTTCCTTCGACGTCCAGTAACCTTCATATACACTGCCCTTGATTCAGTCATCCTGTGCGACCTCCTGACCCACTCAACCGCAATTCCTCCTGAATTTGGTTGTTGGAACCTCATCTCCTCCCTGAGACTAGTCCAAAGGATCCCGTCACCAGCCATGATTTGAACTCAAGCAACACCTGCACATGAACAAACAAGCAATCCGTACGAGCCCAAGTCCGCGACTTGACTCAAGTCAGTTTCAAACACAACACCTTACGTGAGCACCTCACATAAACATGTTGCAAAGCATATCAAAGCGATATCAGCCATATCAACCAAAACGCACCAAAAACATAGTAAAAGAATACTAAGAAAACTTTCCAACAATGTAAAGCAAGTTTGAAACATTTCACATTAAAAGTCGGAACATTGCGATTAAGCACCAAACCTAGAAAAAGCTAACCAGAGCTTGAGTCGGAGCTTATCAAAGGTAGTACAACCTAGCGCCGGAGCTTATCAAAACTAGCAGGACCTAGCACCGGAGCGAACCAAAGCTAGTACAACCTAGCGCCGGAGCTTACCAAAGCTAGTCGGACCTAGCGCTGGAGCTAACCAAAACTAGTCGGAACTAGTCATCCCAAAAGTCGGAGCTAGGAAAACATCTCGCAGCTAACCAACATAAGTTCGGACCTAGCAGAACATATCAGAGCTTTAACAAAGACATGCCAGAGCTATCAAAGACACGCCGGAGCTATTAAAGACAAGCCAGAGCTAAAGACAAAGCTCACCGGACCTACCCAAAAACATGTCGGATCTAGACAAAGAAGGTCGGACCTATTGTCAGACCTTGCAGAAGCTCGGAGCTAGCGTCAGACCTTGCTAAAAAGATGTTATGGCAGCATTCAAAACTTTTATTATCAAAACCAATGTATTCAGCACACATAGGTCTCACAATCTCCCCATTGATGAATGCATTGGCAACACCACTTAAGATCCAAACATTGGCTTATTCACATTAAAAGTTTTGAAAACAATTTCTCCCCCTTTGTAAAACAGAAATAAAATGAGAAAAATAAATTCTCCCCCTGAGAAGAATCGTGCCAAAAACAATTTTGAATATGTGCAATGTGTAATCAATTTCTCCCCCTTGCATACTTATCTTTAAAAATTCAAAATTCACATATCATCTCTCCCCCTTTGACAATGTATTCAGCAAGGTTCAAAAGAGAAATTTCAAATATGATGAGCATATTATAACATATACATATAAACAACACTCATCCAAGTCATACTATCAAGTAACTTACACTATCACATCAATGAGATACATAAAGTAATATAAGCCATGCTAGAGATCAAATGAAATTTTCAATTTAAGCAAGTCATGATCTCACAAATTTAACTATTTGAAAACCTGAAAGCATGACACTAGTTGCTGCATTTATTATTTTTCAAAGCATAAATTTAGATCATATGATATTTGCAAGATATTATATGCGCATCTGCCTTATTCTAACCAACCAAGCCAAGCCTATGTCATTTGACAAACAGAAGCTTAAGGACATGGTTTTAGTCATACACAACTTCTTCGAAGTTCATATCTATGTGCAATGATAATCCATCTCAAAAGAAGAAATGTGATGCATGCATATTCTCTTGATTAATTCTTTATGTTTAAAAGCACTTGTGAGCATGCAACAAGTTCAAAACAGCAAGAAAGTTCGACTATGACCAGATTTAGTGTAAGTAATTATTCCAATTACTAGACAAGGCAAAAACTACAAATTGTATAGCACGAGTAATGTAGTAAGAACTTTCAGCATGTAAAAGGAATCACAAAGTCATATATGTATGAAATACTGTGCTCATATTATTTTAATTTCAGATTCATACATAGACTTCTCAAGTTTGAAAGCTCCCCCTCAATTTAAGCCATGAGGATGCATAACCCCTATTTCACTACGAATGTAACAAAAACGAGTCAAATCCAAAGGTTTTGTGAAAATGTCAGCCAATTGTTGTTCGGTATCGACATTGTGAAGCACAATGTTTCCTTTTTCAACATTATCACGGAGAAAGTGATACCTAATATCAATGTGCTTAGTTCTAGAATGTTGCACATGGTTTTTAGCAATGCAAATGGCAATAGTGCTATCACAAAATAGTGGAACACTATCTAGATCAACCCCATAGTCCTTAAGTGTTTGAACAATCCAAAGAATTTGTGAGCCAGCACTAGCAGCAGCTACATATTCAGATTCGACTGTGGATTGTGCAACTGAATTATTTTTTCTAGAGGACCAAGAAACAAGTGAATTACCAAGAAAATGACAAGCACCGGAAGTACTTTTCCTATCAATCCTACAACCTCCAAAATCAGCATCGGAAAAAACTTTCAAAGTTACGGTTGAGGAAGAAGGAAGAAAAATGCCAAATTCTTGAGTTCCATGTAAGTACCTGAGAATCCTTTTGACGGCTTGACGATGTGAAGCAAGTGGGGAGGCTTGAAACCATGCACAAAGACATACGCTGAATTGTATGTCCGGTCTTGATGACGTGAGGTACAAAAGTGATCCGATCATGCTTCTATATTCTTTTTGATCCACGGGTTCACCATCTTCATAAAGTTCAAGTGTTGTTGTTGTTCCCATTGGTGTCCGAAGAGGCTTGCTTTTGTCCATGTTGAAGCGCCTTAGGAGGTCTCTTGTATAATTCATTTGATGCACAAAGGTACCCTCCTTGGTTTGCTTGATTTGCAGCCCCAAAAAGTACGTGAGTTCTCCCATCATACTCATCTCAAATTCTGAACTCATCATAGCTGAACTTGGACACAAGATCATGAGAAGCACAACCAAAGATAATATCATCCACATACACTTGAACGAATAATATGGCATTGCCATGATTGAGAACAAAAACAGTTTTATCAACCTTGCCCATGGTAAACCGCTTTTCAAGTAAGAATGTTTTTAACCTATCATACCATGCTCTAGGGGCTTGTTTGAGACCGTACAAGGATTTGGACAGTTTGTAAACATGATTAGGAAAATCTGAATTTTCAAAACCCAGTGGTTGTTTGACATAAACCTCCTCATCTATGTAGCCATTGAGAAAAGAACTTTTAACATCCATTTGATATAGCTTAAAACCTTTAGATGCATCTGTCGTTACCCTCCATACGGGATACCCCTTGGGATTGCAATGATCACAAGGAAACTCCATCTACCAGATTTGAAGACCTCCGAAGGCCCCACATGTCAGGCGTAACCGGACCTGCTTCCCCGACATGGTTAGTTCCAGGGCCGCCACGTGTATCATAAGACCGGAGCTATCACCCACACATGGGAAGCTCCGGTCAGTATACCAATATGGCACCTCCGGACCTAACCCCAGACAGAGGGAAGCTCCGATACTGACACGTGCCCAGTAGCACCAGACCTACTCGTCCACGACGGTAAGCTCCGGTGCTGCCACATGGAGACCGCCGGACCTTCTTCAACAATCAGACTGGTGGACCCCCTAAAGGCTCCGAACCTTCAAGGAGTAATCAAAGACTTCAAGACCCGATTATGTGTCATTAATACCATATTAATGACACACGATCGGATGGCCCTTAATACTGGTAACGACACTATTAAGACCCGTTACCAGGGTATTAAGGGTAATTAACCCCATTTATTGTGTATCAAGCATGTGTAACTGCCGGGGCCACATGTAGGGCCAGGCTAACGTTGTAACGACCAGTCCTTGTACTATAAAAGGACTGGTCGACGATACACAAGGAACGGTTCCAGACCACTGCTGAACACCCTAAGCTAGACGAGCTTCTTCTTATGGAGCTTCTTCTAAACTCACAAGCTTAATACATCACCAACACACACCGTGGAGTAGGGTGTTACGCTCAGGCGGCCCAAACCACGTAAATCTCTGTGTACACGTGTTTTTCACCTTCTTGAATCTTTGCGCGCCCATTACTGAACTACAACTCCTCGATCTCCCAAAGGTAGTGTCGGGAGATCTGCCGGATCCAAACATAGATAGTTGGCGCGCTAGGAAGGGGCGCCCGAGATTTCGAGTATGGTGAACTCAGCTGCTTGATCGTCCAACGGCAACCCTACTGTTCAACCCGCTGGAGGCAATCCTTCCAACATGTAGCAACCAGCAAGTGTCGTGGCTCCAACAGGAGTCATGCCTCCACCGCCACCGCCCGCACCAGCACGTCAAGCTGAGCAACGTGATGGTGCATCGGCATCGGTCACCGCATCGGTGAACAACAACAACCCTAAACACGTGCTTCATGCAGCGCGTGCTTTCCTCCAACGACCACCACCTCCAGGTGCATCCCAGGGTGCAATGGAGTTTTGGAGGGCTGATGTGGAACATCTGGATGCAGCAGCAGCCGACCACATCAGCTACCAAGGACCTCCTCCTTCGGGGCGGGCCCCATCGCAGCGCCGGACCGTGTCTGGTAGACTTGTTCTGCATGCTTCCCTGAATAGGAGGCGTGCTGCATCACAGCAAGTTACGTCGCTACCGTCTGGGGGTGATGTACTCATACGGTGACCAGGCTTTCAACTCATGACCTCCGGGCGGAGCTTGATCGCCATTACCGTCAACAGGACATCCGTGTCCATATCGAGCGTGCTCGCGAAAGGCGTGAGGCTCGAGACAGTCCTGCTCCTGAGGGAGAAGGAGGCGGCTGTTCTGCACTGGCCATGCATCTGCGCATGGTCAGATGGCCACAAAAATTCCGGCCTCACCTGCCGGAGAAATTTGACAGGACAGTCAATCCTGCCGAGTTTCTCCAAATTTACACCACCGCAATCCTTGCGACCGGAGGTAATGAGGCCGTAATGGCCAACTACTTCCCAGTGGCTTTGATTGGGACCGCTAGGTCCTGGTTCATAAGCCTTCCTCACAACTCTATCAGTAGTTGGGAGGAATCGTGCCAACAGTTCACCGCCAATTTCGGGAGTTCATACACCCGACCAGGCACCGAACTGGACCCTTTTGCAGTTGTGCAGAAGGGGGAGAATCCATGCGCTCATTTATCTAGAGGTTCTCCCAGGTACGAAACACCATTCCTTCTATCTCTAGCGCTTCTATTATTGTGGCATTTAGACAGGGCGTACGGGATAAGAAGATGCTGGAGAAGCTGGCGGTCAAGAAGATCACCAGCGTCACGGAGCTCTTCATCTTGGCAGACAAGTTTGCCAAAGCTGCGGAGGGCCGTGAAATGCACTCCAAACCACCTCCAGAGGATGGTAAAAAATCCTCCAAAGGCGAAGCCACTACCTCAGAGAGTTGTAAAAAGAAGAAAACGTCCAACGGCAAAAAGAAGTCGTCGGCCGGCACATCCACCGCTGCAGCTGCCGCAACTCCGGGTGGCTCTAGCAGGGACCCGGAAGTCCCCGAAGCAGATCCGGACCCCTCTCGGAGGGTCCGGGGCGATGTGGAGGAAGCTCCGGGCCCCTCCGGGAGGGCCCGGACAGTCCAACGCCAGTGTACTTCATCAGCGAAGTACTACATGATGCCAAGACTCGATACTTAGAGGTGCACAAGCTGCTCTACGCAGTTCTCATCGCCTCCAGGAAGCTTCGCCATTATTTCCAAGCTCACAAGATCTCAGTGGTGACCTCTTACCCACTGCGTGCGATCTTGCATAATCCCAACTCTACTGGGAACATTTCAAAGTAGGCAAGCAATCAAGAGTCAAGCATTGGCAGATTTCATGGCGGAATGGACCCCCTCTCCATCAAACCCTGGGGGCCCTAGTGAGCAGATGTCGGAACTCAAGGCTCCGGTCTTCACCGAAACTCACTGGACCCTCTACTTTGACGGCTCCATGCAAAAGCAGGGGGCCGGAGCTGGATTCCTTCTCCTCGCTCCAACCGGGGTGAAGGTAAAATACATGGTCCACCTTGACTTCAAGGCGACCAACAACATGGCAGAGTATGAAGCACTCATTTATGGACTAAAGGTGGCACTATAATACGGTGTCAAGCAGCTGTTGGTCAAGGGAGATTCGCAGCTCATCATTAAACAGGTGAAGGGTGAATGCTCCTGTAACAATCCTCAACTAGCTGCTTATCTCCTTGAAGTCCAGAGGCTTCAGAAGGACTTCGAAGTCCTCGATCTCCACCATGTCCAGCGTGTCCATAACGCTGAAGCTGACGAACTCTCGACGAAAGCTTCAACCGGAGTTCCGGCTCCCGACGGAACCTTCGTCCGAAGGCTGTTAAAACCCCTAGTTCAGCCTGTCGAACTGAGCGAAGGGGGCGAGACCAGCATCCCGAAGCTGGCGGTCCCAATTGCCCTGTTACCATGGCAGCCATCAAGGGTCGTAGGTGCTGCCGGAAGCTCTGAGCAACCCAGCACGCAAGGCTCAAACGCTCATGCAAGCTCCGATGCATGGATCTCGGAGATCCGGAGCTACTTGAAAGATAACATCCTTCCTGACGATGATGTATCCGCTGACCGGATAGTCAGATTGGCTAAAAGATACACGTTGGTAGAAGGGGATCTCTACCGGCGCGGTGCCAACGACGTCCTAATGCGGTGCATCACAAGGGAAGAAGGCTGCGAGCTCCTCGCAGAAATCCATGTAGGCGAGTGTGGGAACCATGCATCTTCTCGCACGCTGGTCGGTAAAGCCTTCCGACATGGCTTCTACCGGCCTACAGCGCTCCAGGATGCAACTGAGCTGGTGAAGAAATACAAAGCATGCTAGTTCCATGCAAAGCAAATTTACACACCAGCTCAGCCTCTACAAATGATACCTCCTACATGTCCCTTCGCTGTGTGGGGGATGGACATCTTGGGACCTTTCCCAAGAGCCGTCGGAGGTTACAAGTTCCTGTATGTTGCCATCGACAAGTTCACCAAATGGCCGGAAGCAACTCCAGTTGTGACAATAAACAAGCAATCAGCTATCAATTTCTTGCAGTCCATAATATGCAGATTTGGAGTCCCAAACAAAATCATAACAGATAATGGGACCCAATTCACAAGCTCTGCTTTCCAAGGATACTGCAAAGACCTCGGCATCCAAGTCAGCTACGCCTCCGTAGCTCACTTGGCAAGCAATGGCCAAGCCGAGAGAGCTAATGCAGAAATCCTGAAAGGACCCAAGACCCGCACATATGAGCGCCTGAAAAAAATGGAGCCAACTGGATTGAAGAACTTCCGCCTACTCTATGGGCCAACAGGACAACTCCAAACCGGTCAACTGGAGAGACACCCTTCTTCCTGGTGTATGGAGCTGAAGCAGTCCTTCCTCCGGAAATCACCTTGGGGTTGCTCTGAGTCTGGAAATCCTTGGAACATTCAGCACCTCCGTAAGTTCTACGCTTAGTATCACAGATGTGAGTCTGTAATTACATGTGGTGTATGTTATAGAGTAATTGTACAGAGTCGGGTAGCTCCTCCGGGAGGGCAGCCGGACCTACCCTTTTAGGTCTGCAACGCCCATGCAACACTTGTCACAGTATCAGAACTAAAAGTGTAGCTGGCTACCTTGGGTCAAACGAGAAACGAAACACACTTAGCCTGGTTCCATAACCTAAATGTGTACTTGTTTCCCCTGTACCCTGGACCTATAATGAAAGACATCATTGTGTGAAAACAGACTCCACGTGCATTTACTTTGTACAATCTCAATATTTTTTATTTTTCTCTTTCTTGTCTATGACAAAGTTGTGCAGTTCTTAAGCAACTTTAGCTCGACCAGTTCATGTACAATTCGAGTTGCATTGTCTATCCTCCCGGGTTCAAGCATTGTTGATGGCCTACTTCTCTGAATGTCGCCAAGACAATCTAGGGCCGGAGTGTGCTATCGACTTAGCCTGGTCCTGCACCCTAAGTATGCCACTCTACCTACACCCCGGTAGGCCGAAGTAAGGCGAGTCCAGAAACGATCGGGCCTGGAGAAAGCAAGACAGTGCTCTTGATTGTATTTAGGATTGTGTTCGACCTAAAACTTTCCCGAGAACAGTATGCCGCAATGAAGTTATAGATAGGAAACAGATTTTACTGTTTTCTTGACTTCAATGTGCAGGAAAAATAAACATTCCATTACGATGGTGAATGGAGCTAGAGCTATCAAGCTCCGACACCCCAGAGAGTTAACTGTCGATGCTTTACGCGTTGATAGAGACTACTGCCGGAGCTACTAAGCTCCGGCGATGGTCAATGCCAGAGCCACTAAGCTCCAACAGCCTCAGGGGGCTTACACTATCGAAGACTTCGGACCTACATTCTACAAGTTCGAAGCACACAAGTCTTCAACAACTGATACATCCTCTTGGTACATGTTCACAATCAAATTGTGTACATCTACCAGGGGGCCAAGCAAGACAAAGGTGTTGAAGACAAAAAATGAAATTCGAATTCTCAAAAATTTGGATTTCATTCATCTGGAGAAAAGAGATTACGAAATTGGAGAAGAAGAAGATAGAATACAAGCGGGAGCTACAGGGAGACGGTCCTAGACCCTATGGAAGAACTGGGCAACCTTCTGGGCCACCTCTGACACGTTGGCTCGGGCAGCTTCACCCTCTCCTTCAATGGGACCTTCAAGCACCGGGTCCAGAGAGAATTGAGGGTCCCGACTGGTGTAGCACGTAAGCACAAACTCTACAACATTCTTCGCCAGGGACTGACCCTCCATTTCCAATTGATCCGCGATGACATTGCCCACCTTGGAGAGTTTGTTGCCTACTGAATCCAGCACCTCCAACGCCTGGTCCAGCTCCGACTCCGGATCATCCGGGCGCATGGGACTGAAGCCCATTGGCGTTAGTGCGTCGTTGTCCTTGCCCAAGAAGTCCCAAACTTGTTGGGACTCCGCAGCCCTTGCACCACGCATCTCCGCCAAGGATCTTTTAGCCACCGCCAGCTCCGAGCTCTCCCGAGCAAGACGCTCCACCTCTTTGGCATTCTGCTGAATAGTTTCAGCAACCTGCCTTTTGAGCTTGCTGAGCTCTTCCTCCCGGAGGTTGATCTCATTCCCGCAGTTGACCAGATCTTTCTCCCGGCCCCACACTTTCTTCTACCGGGCGGCGATGGCATTCTCCTACTTATAGAGTTCTTGCCCTCGCTCCCAGGCCTTCTTCTCCTCCTCCTTGCAATGCTCCTCCAATTTCTTGGTGCGTTCTTCGAGGCTCTTGTCAGCCAGAGCTATCTTTTGGACAAGCTCTTCCTCCCTCTTCAAGAGGTCGTCTCACAGCTCCAGGAATTTATGCTCTTCATCTTCGAGCCGTCTCTCCCGAGCTTCAAGAGCCTCATGACGCTTGATGAGACTATCGTGGATGGCTGAGAGCCTTTCCTGGCGTTCATCAGCTGCGCTATTTGCAGCCTTGGCCTGATCATATATGGCCCAGGACTGGTTGTCGAGGATCCGCGTCATGCTTTCCCTCTCATCCAACAACTTACCCCAGTACTCCAGGCGGACTTTCTCCCTGTTCACCCACTCCTTGTCGTCAGCCAGCCTCGACTGCGCCAGCTTGGTCCCGAAATGGACTCGGTTGCGCCACCTCCTATGGGTTTGGCGCTCCTCCTCGAGGGCATTACTGTCGTAGTAGAAGGCCAGATGCACCTGGTGAAGACTGGAGCAGGCGTTGTCGATAGACAATGATAGGGGGATCGGGTCCGGACCTATTGGGGTCCTCTCCGCTGGCTCCAACGGATCTTCAGCAACAAAAATTGGGTCCCACTATACGAGAGCGGTACCCTGAGCTTCCACGACACTAGGGCCGTCCTCCGGGATAGCCTCGACCGCCGATGAGGAGGTGCTTGCAGCAGAAGTTCCGACCTCCAGAATTGGTTCTGAAGGCCCAGTCGCCAGGTCATCAACAATTGGCCCCTCCGGCGGGGGCCAGCAGCTTCATCACGGCACTCTGGCTCAGCAGCGGGCACCTCTGGGATCACCGCTTCCGGAGCGGGTGTCGATGGTCGGGTCAGAGGAGAAGCTACTTCTGGCTCCGGCAGGCGCCTCCTTCGCCGTTGGCTCAGGTGTTGGCGCTTCGATCGACATGGGCTCGGGCGCTGATGCTTTGACCACCAAAGTCTCAAGCGCCGACACCTCCGCAGCAGCTGGCTCGGACGCTGGAACCTCTTCAACGGCTGGCTCCACAGCCGGAACTTCTGCAGCAACCGGCTCTACCACCGGAGCTTCCTCGACAACCGGCACAAGTGCCGGAGCTTCATCAACACCCGGCTCCACTGCCGGGACTTCATCAGCCACCGGCTCGACTACCGGGGCTTCAACAACATCCGGCTCCAGGGCCGGAATCGCAGCTTCCTCCGGCTCTGCAGCCGGAGCGTCCAACATCACAGCATCCAAGCCCGGAGCTTCAACGTCCGAGGCTGGCCCTGCCGGTACATCTTCAGTCCCATGGTCCGGCGCTACCACGGGAGCTTCTAGGGATGAGTCGTCCAAAACCACGAAAACCGGTGCCGGGGCTGCCGCAGCCTCAGCCACCTCTTGGGGTGGCGCTGGAATCGGAGCCGGAGCTTCAGCCTGCATAGCCTCAACCACTGCTGTAGGGATCAGAGCTTCAGCCATTTTCTTGGGCACGCTGTGGATAAAGGACGAAGAGACTCAAAATACAGTTAACAATAAAACAACCAACTAAGGTAAAAGATCAAAAATTACCTCGGAAGGCTTTCGAACCAGTTCCTGTGGAACCTCTTCTGCGGACGCTCTGGACTAGCCATAGCCGCCACTGGTGTGGTAGTCCCATAGGGCCCCCCGGAGCTTGCTACTGCTGTCGGCGTTGCTCTAATCGAGGCCCCCTCGATCGGGAAGGACCTCCGGACCCGGAGCCTTCAGCTGGCCCTGGTACCGGAGCCACTAGGTCAGAGCTAGCACCCCGGGAAGATGCCGCAACTAGAGTAGACGCCGCTGTTGTAGACCTTCCCCTCCGGGGAGAAGGAGACGTCGTGGAAGAAGTATGCCTGACCCTTCTGTCAGCATGCTTCCTCTTACGGCTTGAGGGCTCGGCCAGTTCCTTGCCCTTGCCGACGACTTCGGTTCCTGGTTTAGGGGCGGGAACGGAGCCACCTTCCGGAGCTTCGGAGATCGCCAACCCGGTGGTCGAGCGCCTCTCAACGACACCAAGGTCGTCAATCACCGGCATCGTCCGCTGGAGCTCCCTACTGAATTCTGCCACCATGTTCAGTGGGAGGAAAGCCAGCGGCGGAGCCAAGTCGTCGCCCTCGACGTCGATGCTGTGCTGGAATTTCTTAAGGTGCAACTCCAAAGTTGCACCCTCCATGTTGGACTTCAAACCTGTCTCGATCTGATCGTCGTCCAGCACACTGTTGAGAGCCCAAGCCAACTTCTCCCTCCTCTTCAACTGAGCCCATCTGTTGGTCAGGAAGTTGCAAAACACCGCCTGGGGAGTCAACCCTCCTTGCACGCACAAGCGGATCCTGATCATAGTAGGGTTGAAGGCATCCGACAGCACCGGAGCTTCACTCCAAACTGTAGTGTCGATGTTGGGCAGGCCTTCTGGCAGCTCCTGCATCTCGTGTTCCTCCACCCTGATCAAAATCCAATCCTTCTTCCAATCATCCCACTTCCCAGATGGGAACGACCGCAAGTATTTGTAGGGGCACTTCTTGCGCTTCATAAAATAGTAGAAGCCAAGGTACTCATCGCTCCGGCCTGTGGTTTGGACAGTGAAGAAGGTGCGGAAAAGCTCAATGCAGGGGGGAATGCCCACCCACATTTCGCATAAGTGGACAAAGATGGACACCATTAGAATGGAGTGGGGGCCAAGGTGATACAGCTGCAGACCATAGAAGTCTAGCAGCATCAAGAAGAAAGAGGAGAAAGGTGGGATCAGTCCCACCATGGCATACACGGAAAAGTACAACATGTCACCGGTGTGCTCCTTCTCGAACAGAAGCTTGCCGGCGCGGACCAAGTGGTTGAAGAAGTAAGGGGACCATCCGATGAGGGCCCGGACCTTCTTGAAATAGTCATTGGTCTTTAGTCGGCTCTGGCGGAGACCCAACTCCATCGCGGCACAGCGAGGCAAGAGAGGAAAGGCAAGCGAAAGTTTGGAAGGTTTGAGTGCAAGATCTATTGAAAGGCGTAAAGAACCCCAAATGGTGCGTGCTTTCCTTCTTAAGTAAGCCCCCGCAATGTCTGGATGGAAACCGCAGAGGAGCCAACAATACCAGTCAAAATTATCACCCTGCCAATGACAAGGAGGCCCGGGGCCACCCCGTCGATCAAGTCGAGGTTCATACCCCAGGCGAACGGTTGTCATCATGAAAGGCGGGAAACCCGAAGGCGGCGGCCTGACAAGGCGCGCGAAACTGATACAATTTTCGTATTGGGAACCGGCGACCTTCAATTGCGTGAGATCCGCACGCTGAGATCTCACCTACCGCCTCCGAGATACGCCACGTTGCGGAAGTTTAACAGTGAACTAGCGCCAACTGCACAACCAAAGACCCTTGAAGACACAGCTCAGAGACCGAAGAATGGACCCACCTCCGGCGAAATGACCTCATCCAAAAGGTCTCTCCCGAAGGTGAGCCCAGGGGGCCACTGTCGGTACCCTCCGTACCGGATACCCCTTGGGATTGCAAAGATCACAAGGAAACTCCATCTACCAGATTTGAAGACCTCCGAAGGACCCACATGTCAGGTGTAACCGGACCTGCTTCCCCGACATGGTTAGTCCCAGGGCCGCCACATGTATCATAAGACCGGAGCTATCACCCGCACATGGGAAGCTCCGATCGGTATACCAATATGGCACCTCCGGACCTAACCCCAGACAAAGGGAAGCACCGATACTGACACGTGCCTAGTAGCACCAGACCTACTCGTCCACGACGGTAAGCTCCGGTGCTGCCACGTGGTGATCGCCGTACCTTCTTCAACAATTAGACTAGTGGACCCCCCAAAGGCTCCGGACCTTCATGGAGTAATCAAAGACTTCAAGACCCGATTAAGTGTCATTAATACCATATCAATGACACACGATCGGATGGCCCTTAATACTGGTAACAACACTATTAAGACTTGTTACCAGGATTTTAAGGGTAATTAACCCCATTTATTGTGTATCAAGCATGTGTAACTGCCGGGGCCACATGTCGGGCCAGGCTAACGTTGTAATGACCAGTCCCTGTTCTATAAAAGGACTGGTCAACGATACACAAGGAACGGTTCCAGACCACTGCTGAACACCCTGAGCTAGACGAGCTTCTTCTTCTGGAGCTTCATCTAGACTCACAAGCTTAATACATCACCAACAGACCCCGTGCAGTAGGGTATTACGCTCAGGCGGCTCGAACCACGTAAATCTCTGTGTACACGTGTTTCTCACCTTCTTGAACCTTTGTGCGCCCATTACCGAACTACAACTCCTCGATCTACCAAAGGTAGTGTCGGGAGATCTGCCGGATCCAAACACCGACAGCAGCAAAAGCTAACAAAATTCTTATGGCTTCTAATCTAGCAACAGGAGCAAAATTTTCATCAAAATCTAGACCTTCAACTTGAGTGAAACCTTGAGCAACCAACCTAGCCTTATTCCTAACCACAACCCCATCCTCACTTTGTTTATTTTTAAACACCCATTTAGTTCCAATTAAAGTGTGACCTTGAGGAGGAGGTACAAGTTTCCAAACATTATTTCTTTCAAAAATTTCTAACTCTTCTTGCGTGGCAATAATCCAAGATTCATTAGTGAGTGTGAGTGATATATCTTTGGGTTCAAAAGAAGCAACAAAAGCAGAAAGAGCATGAGAGTTTGGATCGCAAAACCAAGACCGTGTAACTCGTTCGTGCAAGCTTCCAATAATCTGTTGTGGAGGATGAATTTTGAGAACCCGGAGGGGAGTGTACATTTCACAAGCTTCTTCTTCTTCATGTTCATCACAAATCGATGAGCTTGTGACCTGAGGATGATCTCGACCAGCAATTGTGGTCGTCGGTGCTGGCTGTGAATCAAAATCAGGAGCTCGAACAATGTCATTAGCTGCTAAATTTTCGAGCAGCAACTCACCTCTTCCTCATCTTCAACGAAAATGCTCCCCCCCTGCGGATATGGATCTGGACCTGCAATGTTTGAGCTAGTACCTAGGCTAGATTCATCAAAAGACACTTCACAAGTCTCCACAATTTTGTTAGTGTCAAGTAAAAGCTCATGGTAGCCTCTAGTATGAGATGGATAACCAAGAAACATGCCATTAATGGATCTAGGTTCAAATTTATCAAGATTACCATGTTTCTTAACAAAGCATTTGCATCCAAAGATCTGAAAGTGCGTAACACTAGGCCTATGTCCAAATCAGAGCTCATATGGTGTTTTACCTAGCTTAGCGCGCAAGAAAACACGATTTGAGACATAACAAGCGGTTGCAATCGCATCAGCCCAAAATTTCCTAGGAGTTTGATATTCATCAAGCATAGTCCTAGCCATCTCAACTAAGATTCTGTTGTTTCTTTCTACAACACCATTTTGCTGAGGTACATATGGTGAAGAAAATTGATGATCTATTCCATTTTCAGCACAAAAGTGATCAAAAGAATGACTTTAAAATTCAGTTCCGTTTTCACTTCTAATTGCTTTTAAAGATCATGGGTGATCAATTGATAATCTAAGAAATAAAGTTCTAAAGTGACTAAAGGCTTCATTCTTAGACGCCATAAAGTAAATCCAAGAGTATCTAGAATAATCATCAACAATAACAAGAACGTACCATTTACTTCCGAAGGATTGAACACGTGAAGGTCCTACGGTGTCAAGGTGCGAAAGTTGACCCAGTTCAGTTGTCATGATCATTGTGAGAGGAGTATGTGAACCTGCAACCATCTTAGATTGTCTACAAGAAGAGCACACAATTTCTTTGTCCCTTTTAAGCTTAGGCAACCCACATATGCGATCAAGTGCACTAACACACATTAGAAGATCAAAGCCTACGTGACCAAGTCTACGATGCCAAAAATATAAGTCCTTTGAAAAATTAGCAACTAGATACCTATGCTTCGAGGAAGACATATCAAAATCAGTTTTAAAAACTCTTCCCAACTGAGACATGTTAAAAATAAGATCACTATTTGAACCTATGATGAGGACATCACTTCTATAGATACAAACAACACTCCATTGAAAATACAAGATGCAATCAATAGAGTTCATACACAACAATTAATTTCAAAGGTGAGCTCCTTCTTATATGTTTTGTTATATGTTTTTGAGCATAGATTGCTACGTAATGATTTAATTGTGATTAGGATCCATGGATAGGTTCAAGGAGTAGTTGGAGGAAGTATTAGGGACGTGGAGGACTAGAGAATTCGTTCAAAGAAGATGGAAACCGAGCCAAACTCAAAATCATGTCCAACTCGAAGTCCAAGAGCAGTACGCACAAAAACGGACACTCAGGACGCATACGAACTTCGTTTTGGACGTTCTACATATGCACAGAAAGGGGAGAGGATAGCCTTTCCAATGGCGCTGGTCCCATGTCATATTTGCTTCGTAGTCGACAGGAATCGTCAAAACAAAATTGAGTTCAGAATCTGTCAGGGTGCTGCGCCACCGTATTGGGCAATTGGGCCTTGTATCAAGTCTAAGTCCATTATTTTCGTATCATAGGATTAGGTCATGACCCCAACGCCCCCTTGGACGTCGTCCCACCTATATATACTCCATAGTAGCCGCCATGAACAATTGGGTTTTGCATAGATCAATAATATCGCTGTTCTACGGTTTGTGAGACCCCAACTTCGGAATTTCAGATTGTGTCTACCTTATTCTTGCTTGTGTTCTCGGTTGCACTTGCAGGAATTAGCCTTCTCGGCGAGGTCAATCGTGTGCAGCACGGTTGATAACCAACGGAGCGGTGGTGTAGTGATTGCAGGGGTTTTTCGTGTTCTACTCGAGAGTCTCGAATCATCAACATCGAGATCTCCACCTCAATCGACTTATCCTTACCTATCGGAAGATCGGGCCTAATCCTTCTCATCAATTAGTATCAGATTTCCAGGTTGCCCGTTAGGGAATTCATCTATCCATTACATTAGTTTTGTTTTTCATACCTAGAGTCCACAAAAAGCCACAAAAAACTTGCAGTTTAGTAGATCTGTTCATTACTTTGTTCAAACCACCATTGAGCCTTTGCAACTTTCATTTTCAGTTTATTATTGTTGATTTTCTGTCCGTTTTTGAGTCATATTGCTGGTTTAGAAATTTTTTTTGGTCTTAGTTTGAGTTTTGCATGGTGTTGATTCATCCTCTTGAATCACATCATCCCGTCTAGATTAGATTCATCTCTGTCTAGTTTGGTATTTTCATTATATCTCACTCATACGAACTCGGATTTTAGAGTTCCTATACTTTCTGGAAATATTAAGAAGTTCTCTACGACTTTCGTATTCATAGATTTCTCAGTAAACAGAGATATCAGGGTCAAAAGTGCATTAGATCTGAATCTGTTCTCGACCAAGAATTTCTGAACAGTCTGTATTTCGTGGACAATATATCCTATTGTTCTTGTCCAAAATAGGTCTTCCATATATTGAAATTAAAGAGGAGTGATATATCTACAATCTTTCTGTTGTATGTTTTTCTATTTAAAGCCTCTAATGTGCCTATTTGTCCTTAGAAGATTGAGCAGAAAATCTGCAACAGACACACGAGATATCTTTGATTGGTTTTTATTGTGTTCTTCTTTTGCAGCACATTCTGAGAAAAGAAAGACAAAAGAAAAAGGCAAGTGCAAAACAAGATACAAAATACGCACAGAATAATAGGAGAAAATAACAAAAAAACAAAAGTGCTTGCATTCTTTGTGTCATCTAGTTTTATCTCATGTCTTGCTTGCTTGAACTACTAGGAACACATTTAGGCCAACAACTTTGACAAGTACTTTGGACACTTATTCAACTTTACTATCTGATTGTATTGTTGCTAATCCTAGCTAGATATTAAGTGCCATCCAAGCTACACTTTACTCTTGAGCAGAATTGATACACCTTTGCAATCATCCCACGCTTCATTGGTTTCTTCATATCGGCCACCGTTTGCCACCTGCAGTGTCGGTAAGAACACTTGTTAGAGCGTGGTAAGACACTTGAGAGTGTGTGATTCTACTTCCACTTTGCCATTATCCTTTGTAGTTGATAGGGATAACATATTTTTTTGTTGTCTTTTGTCTGCTACTAACAATGTCAGGTCAAAGCAAGAATCATGCATTATATGCTGAGATGATTGACATGATGAAGACGACGATGAAGTTGCTCATCAAAAATCAAACATCAACCAAGGATTCACATGACATTCAGACCACATTTACAACACCTTCCACAAGAAGTAATTACATTCTCCCATCTCTTCCTTTTTATGATGGTTTTGATTACGATAAATATATTGCTTGGGAAATAGAGTTGGATAAATTTTTTGGACAATGGGATATGTGTGAGAGGAGAAAGATTAGAAATATTGCTAGTGTGTTAGTTGATTGTGCATTAACTTGGTGGGACAACTTAAGCGATAAAGAAAAACCTCGAACATGGAAAGATATAAAAATTCTTATGCGAGAAACTTTTGCTAATGTATCTAATTGCAAAGATGAAATACATGAATTTAAGAAGAATTTTCTTGTTGTACCTCCTCCTTTGCCTAACCTTTTGCAGGAACATGAACAAATAAATGTAGATGCAAATGAGAGTGAGGTGTTCAACAACTCTTCTAAATTTTTTGAGGAATCAACTCATAATACATTTGAATTTTTTTGCTGAAAATGAGAGTAGTGTTAATGGACAATGCTCTACAGTTAACCAAGGTATGACATTTTCAGATGTGCTGAATTTTGCTACCAATCATGCTATCGATGAGCAGCAACAAGATGAACCTTTTCATAATACACTTTTACCACTAGTTGATTTTCCTACTGATTCTTACAACAAAAATGAGTTGTGTGCTAATAATTATATTGTACCTATGCTAGAACAACCAAATGAATTTGATACTTTATCACTCACTTGTGCTGAAATTAAGCATTTGATTCCAACTACTCGTGAAAGGGATGAGCTGAAATTGTTATCTTCTCTAAATACTTTGGGCTATATTGAATTTGACACTCTTTGTGACCTAGATATCGTAGAGAAGATAATATTTTTCTCAATCTGAATTACCTTCATTAAGTAGAAATATTATTAGGGCTATAGGCAAATATGAACATAGTGGTATGTTTATGGTGCATAAAGTTTACATATGTTCAAATGAGAAAGCTCCTTTTGTGCTGCAACAACATGGTCAAGTAAATGAATGTACTAACGCTAATAATGTCTTTTCAAGTTTTTCTAGTATTTTTTCCTTGCAGCAGGGACAGCAAAAGCATTATTCACTGTGGTTGTGCATTATGGGCAGCACTCATTCTACCTCCAAAGCAAGCCTCTTTGCTGGACATACGAGCAAGACGAGGATGACTTGTCATAAAGAAGGGGAGAATGAAGAGATCATGCACATTATTATTGCACCTACAAATATGACACAATGTTTATTTGTTTGGGATCCTGGCTCAAGTGAATGTGCACTCTTATTTGATGGAAAAGATCATGATGGTGCACTATGTCGTCCACCACCTTGGCCTCCTCCATTCATGCATACAAGAAGATTTGATGGCGTTGCACATTTGGACCAACACATGAGAGCAGATGAACTTGAGTCGAGGACGACTCTAATTCAAGAAGGGGAGGATGATGAGAACATCATTTCTATGGATACAAACAACACTCCACTGAACATACAAGATGCAATCAATAGAGTTCATACACAACAATTAATTTCAGAGGTGAGCTTGTTCTTATATGTTTCGTTATATGTTTTTGAGCATAGATTGATACCTAATGATTTAATTGTGATTAGGATCCATGGAGAGGTTCAAGGAGTAGTTGGAGGAAGTATTAGTGACGTGGAGGACCAGAGAATTCGTTCAAAGAAGATGGAAACCGAGCCAAACTCAAAATCGTGTCCAACTCGAAGTCCAAGAGCAGTACGCACAAAAACGGACGCCCAGGACGCATACAAACTCCATTTTGGACGTTCTACATATGCACAGAAAGGGGAGAGGTTAACCTTTCCAATGGAGCTGGTCCCATGTCAGATTTCTTTCGGAGTCGACGGGAATCATCGAAACAAAATCAAGTTCAGAATCTGTCAGGGTGCTGCGCCACCGTATTGGGTAATTGGGCCTTGTATAAAGTCTAAGTCCATTATTTTCATATCTTAGGTTTAGGTCACGACCCCAACGCTCCCACCTATATATACTCCATAGTAGCTGCCATGAACAATTGGGTTTTGCTTAGATCAATAATATCGTCGTTCTACGGTTTGTGAGAACCCAACTTCGCGATTTCAGATCGTGTCTACCTTGTTCTTGCTTGTGTTCTCGGTTGCACTTGCGGGAATTAGCCTTCTTGGTGAGGTCAATCATGTGCATCACGGTTGATAACCAACGGAGCGGTGGTGTAGTGATTGCAGGGGTTTTTCCTGTTCTACTCGAGAGCCTCAGATCATCAACATCGAGATCTCCACCTCAATCGACTTATGCTTACCTATCGGAAGATCGGTCCTAATAATCAACTTTGCAGCGGTTTTTATTGAAAATAATTTCCAGATTTTCATCTAGCAATTGTGAAACAGAAAAAAAGTTGTATTTAAAATTTTTAACAAGTGCCACATCCTTAAAAGTGTAATTATTATTTACTCTAACCAAACCCTTAGCAATTATAGGAGTTGAAGAATTATCGGCGAAAGTAACATTCTCTCCACGTGAAAAAAAAGAGAGGGAGGCGAACCAATCTTTGTTACCGGTCATGTGGCGTGAGCAACCTGAATCCACAATCCAAATGTTCTCCTTCCTCAAACGTGTAACCTACATAGAAGCACAATACGTCGATGACTCAATACTGGGGTTAGTCAAAAGGCATTGAGGTATCCAGTACTGAGCCACATGATGTGCAGCAGGAAAAACACGTGAAAGCTGAGATAAAAAAGCTGGTTTATGAGTCAAAGTTTGAGGTTTTTTATTCTTAACTACTGACCTATAAGGTGTTACTTGTGTAGCACAAAAATCAATAGCTTTGGAGGCAAAAACAGAAGGTCCGGAGGTAAACTTTGAATGTTTTTGACTCATAACATCAGGTTGCATGTTCCTGGCATTCGGTTTAATATGTGCAGCAAATTTTGCATGAAAGTTATGAGATCTAACAATCATTCTTTCCCTTTTCTGTTGTTTAGCTAGTCTATAACAAAAATCTATGACATGGCCATCTCTACCACAGTAGGTACAATGAAATTTAACTTTGTGTTCATGTCTAGATGAGCAAGCAATATTTTTATTTGTAACTGAATGAGACAACACTCCTGCAAATTTGAAAACCACTTCTTTTTGTTTAGTAACTGTTTGAATCAAACCACTTCCTAATGACTTTACAATTTTAGGTGGATGTGCCTTAGCATGAGTATGAGAATCAAAACTTAAATCAGTTTTATCATTGCAAGACTTGGAAGTATTCAACATCAAGTTTAGGTTCTTATTCCCATTACAAAACGGATCTAATATCATATGCATGTTATCAAGTTTATTGGACAGATCAAGACAATTTTCACATGAAGTTTTTCCTTTTAATTTGCAATTGGAACAATATTTAACTTCATGAGAACGTAAAGCATTATTCAATATTGAAATTCATTCATAGCATCTTTTAGTTTCTTTTCAAGATCATTGCAACTAGAACAATGCAAATCAATTGTAGAACAAGAATCATCTTTTATGTTTTCAATGTGAAGTGTAGCAAGCTTTTTGTTCTTTGCAAATTCAAGTTCAAGTCTATCTAGAGAAGAGGAATGTGCAGATCTTAATGTGGACAATTGTTCATAGATTAAATCACACGAGGGACAAGAATCATCATTAGGAATCAAGGTTTTCAAATGGTTGATTTCAGATTCTAGTGATTCAATTTTAGCAACATTATCCCTAAGATTTTTGTCCTTTTTCTTAACAATAATACTTGCACGAGAAATTGGATCACACATTTCATTACAGGTAGAACATACCTCATCGTCGTCACTGTTGTGTTCTGCATCCTCCTGACTTGATCTTGATCTTGTTTTGCCTGCCATGAAGCATAAGTTGACCAGATCGTCATCATCTTCATCACTTTCAAAGTCTACATCACTTGAACCGAACTCTTGAAGTGCAGTGATGAAGCTGTTAATCATCTTGCGTCTTATGGTACCCTTCTTTTTCTTGTTGGGGTTTCCAAAGGTGGTCTTGACCTTGTTCTGTTTTTTCTTCACGGGTAGTAGGACCTAAAAGGTTATGGCATTTTGTATGAAAGTGTCCTGTCTTACCACATTCGAAACAGCGTTGAGGTCCGGAGCTTCCTCTCCTTCTAGTTCTCACATTTTGCAATGCTTTTGAGAACCTAGTAGAGATTAGTGCTAACTCCTCTTCTGGAAATTCCTCGATCTGCTATACGGTTAGTGAGGACAACAAAGCATGAGTATTGCAAGATGATGATTTGCTGGAGCTAGGCATATCACGTTGTGAGACAAATGCAATAGACTTATTTGGGTTCTTACGTGATAAGATGTCAATTTCATGAGCTTCGAGTTTAGAGTAAAGCACATCTAACGTAAGTGTACTCATGACAGTAGATTCACGGATAGATGTAACTTCCATCTCCCAGATTGACATGTCTAACGCACTAAGAAGTTGCCTAGCATTTTCAGCATCAGAAAAATTAACGTTGACATAACACAAGTTACTGAGAATTTTGTTAAAGCGTGCAAAGAGATCATCAATGGACTCACCGGCTTGCATGTCGAAGCTCATGTATTCTTTCTTGAACATGTCGTGCCTTACCTCCTTGATCGTGTTGGATCCTTCGTGATAGTCACAAAGTGCTCTCCATACATCGTATGCCGATCGGAGATGTGCAACGCGGTCGAAGTCGCTCTGAGTGAGTCCTTGGATGATCAAGTTACAGGCTTTGTTGTTCTTGTCGACGTCCCGTTGGTTTGTAGCCGTAACTTCATCGGCAGGTGGCACTTCATAAGGCTTGTACACCTTTTTCCATATTGCGAAGCCTTGCCCCTGGATGAAAGCCTCCATGTGTGCCTTCTAAACCTAAAAATCAATACCAGCAAACACACAAGGTTTTGTGGAGTATTTCTCCATGATGATCAGTCAAAAACACGTGCAAATCACAATGATTAGAGCACTGTGGCTCTGATAACAATTGTAAGGTTGAATAGCACGTGAAAAGCTACCAGAGGGGGTGAATGGTAGATTTAAAAATCTTACGCAGCGGAAACAATTAAATCCCAACCCCTTCGGCAGAAAAACGATCTGTTAAAAAAATCTTGTGTGAGGATAATCTATACGTGTTTCACCAAGAAAAAAGTGATATATATCTGATAGAATCAAGTCACGAATAAAACACAAGAAGAATCACTCAAATCCGTCGATAGAAACTCAAGTTATGATCGAAAGATCGAACAAAGGTCAATCTGTCCTACCCGAGAAAAACAGTTCTGGAACGCTGCAAAGAAACTCGTGTAGATCAGAAACCCCAAATCTAATGACCATGAAATTTTGATAGATGATAGATAATCAAGTTGTGAAGACAACAAAAAAGGAATCACGTCAATTGGATCTGTAAAATTCGAGTTATGATAAAACCACCCACGAAAGGTAGTGCTGTCAAGAAACTCAATGAGTAAAACTTGTCTGGAACAAGTCGGACGAACAAGGAACAAAAGTTCCTTCAAACTACGAATTTTATTCAATAGAACACAAGAGGAACAGCCCTAAAGTCATGCACCACGAGCTCTAGCCTTCCTTGCTTAAATAACCAGCCCTTAGGCCAACCCAATCCCAACTAGGACTCTAAACCTACTCAGATCACGAATCGAAACTTTCCATAACTGCTTAGGGCTCTTCTATACAAAGATAGAAGCAATCTTAAGACTTTCAAACACCTTAGGAACGTATCCCACATTCCTAAAACAACTCAAATTCGTGACCCACACGAAATCCTATCATAACCAACTCAAATCTTTCCATATTTGAGTCAAACCCTACTCAGCCGCAGCTTGAGTCCATAACCTAGTCTGTTGGACTTTTCCGACCAATTCCTTACGTCCACATCTCTTCATCACGCCTCGGAACCATGCAGCCACGTCAATGCACTCCTTGCACACATGCAAACACTTTCCTTAGACATCCAGTAACCTGCATATGCACTGCCCTTGATTCAATCATCCTGCGCGACCTCCTGACCCGCTCAACCACAATTCCTCCTGAATTTGGTTGTTGGAACCTCATCTCCTCCCTGAGACTAGTCCAAAGGATCCTGTCACCAGCCATGACTTGAACTCAAGCAACACCTGCACATGAATAAACAACCAATCCGTACGAGCCCAAGTCCGCGACTTGACTCAAGTCAGTTCCGAACACAACACCTTACGTGAGAACCTCACATAAGCATGTTGCAAAGAATATCAAAACAATATCAGCAATATCAACCAAAATGCACCAAAAACTTAGTAAAGGAATACTAAGCAAACTTTCCAATAATGTAAAGTTATCAATTTTTTTCAGCCAATCAGACATGACTCATCTTAGACCCCAATTAGCCATGCATCTCATAAAATTTTTTCCAATGTCATCACCTTTGTGACCCTTCACCATAAAAAAAACCAATGACATTCTTATGCAATCTCCAGTTACATATGATCAATAAAACTGGCAGTCATAGTCATATAACTGTCTCGCTGCTGGGAAGTCTAACAATCTATTGTTAAGGAAACTCTTTGACGAGAATGGTCAAGAGGAAGATGATGAGGAGACCCAATGTGACCCGTACCGTGGTGAGGAGAGCGAGAGCGATGACGAGTAGACATAGGCTCTCCTTTCTCTTATTCCTTAATATTTTTTGTTTTTGGTATTATGATGCCAAAGGGGGAGAGAGTGGGGGGTACCTGTCAGATCTATGGACTTTGTATTATTTTGAAAAAAATTGGGTTGTAATGTTGTTACACTGCTATAATTTCATATTTGGATTGTAATGACTTTTATGCTATGCTACTCCATGTTGATCTTATTGAATATATTTTTCCTTTGATCATGTTATCGTTCAATATGTGTGATGATGCTTAATTCCAATTGAGATGGATGCTTCATTCTCATTTATCACATCTCAACACTTGCATCACACGTAGGCACCCCACCATAACACACAATGATATAAATCTCCCATAGATTTCATTCTTGTGCATCAATATTATTGCAAATCAATCATGAACACATTTAGGGGGAGCTCTTTATACACTTGTGCGTTATGAAAACCAACTCAATTATATTTTTATCAAAAACCTCAATGTGTTGTCGTCAAATCACCAAAAAGTTGGAGATTGAAAGTGCATCTAGGCTAATCCCCGTGGGTTTTGGTGATGAATGAGAACACTTAAGGGACTAATGAGCATTACATGTTTGAGTAAAGGTGATTAAGTAATGGATGGAGTTGGATACACCCAAAAAGGAAAAAGAGGATAAAAGGCGAAAAACTCGGAGAGTGGAATTTAGGATTTAAAATTTCTTTTCGTCGAGTTTAGCCTCATAGAATTAGTGTGTTCAATATGTCAAAGTGTTGAGAATCTTCTAAGAGCTCTTAGTCCAAGATAGATTAGATTGAGAGATGAGTTGTGGCAGCTCTAAGGACAGGGCCAGTCTTGTCATGGCTGGAAGGCCGGACTAGTCCGGCCACATCGAACCGATCTGATGTTAGGCGGACTAAGTTCGTACTTGTCCGTTTGGGGATAGACTAGTCTGTGGTGAGTGTGTATGAGTTCTTCTGTGACTAAGTCCTGAAGGACCGAAATAGTCCACCAAATCAGACGAGTCCGTTTGTGACCGGAAAAGAAGTTTCTGTATCAGTTCGGACTAGTCCATTTTGGATCAGACTAGTCCATTGTGGACTTGGAGGTGACAGCTAGGACTAAGTCCTGTATGGCCAGACTAGTTCGGTGGACTAGACTTGTCCACTCTCAATCGGAACAAAATGTTCTGTAGGAGATCGAACTAGTCCGTGGTGTTATGATCTTTTGAATTCAAAAGGTGTTTGGGGATTTGTGGTTGGTCAAGGGTGACATCCCTGGTCCCAACAGGCCAGACTAGTACGGGGTCCAAGACCGGACTAGTCCACACTTTTTCTGGTGGCAACAGCTATTTGCCGAGACCCCTATAAAAGGGATCCACCAGGCCCCAAAGGCCCACTCTCAAAACCTAGCACTGCAAAAGCCTTCTAAGAGCCCTCCTAGCCCTTTATCTTCGGTTCTTTGAGTCCTCAGAGTGAATATTGAGGATTATTGACATATGGGAGAGAGGAGAGAAGGGTGTAGGCTCGAAGAGCAAGTGAAAAGCTACCAGAGGGGTGGGTGAATGGTAGATTAAAACTTTTTCAGCGGAAGCAACAAAAACCCCTTGGTAGAAAACAATTTGTTAAGAAACCATGTGTACAACTGCTATTAACATGTTCAATCTTGATATAAGTGGTATATATTATAGATATTCAAGTCATGAAGATACGAAAACAAGAATCACAAAAAAATGTCAAGAAAAACTCAAGTTATGATCGAAAGATCGAACAAGGGTCAATCTGTTATATCTGAGTACAAAACCATATCTGCAACACTGGAAAGAAACTCGTGTAGATCAGAAACCAAAAATCTGATGACCGTGAAAATTTCAGTGATGATAGACAATCAAGTTGTGAAGACAACTCAAAAATAATCAATTCAATTGAATTCGTAAAACTCGAGTTATGATAAAACACCGAAGCAACATAATGTTGCGCAGAAACTCAACGAGAAAAACCTGTCTGAGTCAAGTCATACGAACAAGGCACAAAAGCTCCTCTAATCTACAAATATATTGATAATAACACAAGAAGAACAGCCCAGAGTTGTCTCCCCACGAGCTCTAGCCTCCCTTGCTTATATAACCAGCGATAAGGCCAACCCAATCCTAACTAGGACTCTAATCGTACTCAGTTTCAACCGAAAGTTTCCATAACTTCTAAAGACTCTTCCATACGCAGATAGAAGCAATCTCAAGACTTCCAAACACCTTAGTAACGTCCTAAACATTTCTAAAACAACTCAACTTCGTGACCCACACAAAATATAAACAAAATAAACTCTAAACCTTCGATAAACGAACTATACACCCTCAGCCGCAGCCTGAGGCATAATCTAGCCGATTAGACATTTCTGACCAATTCTTTACGTCCACTTCTCTTCATCATGCCTTGGAACCATGTTGCCATGTCCATGCACTCCTAGCACACGTGCAAAAACCTTACAACAATGTCCACAATACCTTCATATGCATTGTTCTTAGACCAAACATGTTGCATGACCTCTCGATCAACTCATCCACAATTCCTCCCGAACTTGATTGTTGAACCTCATCATCTCCCTAAGACTATTTCAATGGATCCCGTCACCAGCCATGTATTGAACTCAAGCAACACCTGCACATGAATAAACAACAAATATTTGTGAGCCCATGTCCTCGACTTGACTCTCGTTAGTCCGAAAAATTAACACCTTACGTGAGCACCTCACATAATCATGTTGCAAACATAGCAAGATAATGTCCACCATGATCAGCCAAAACACATAAAAACATAGTCCAAAAGTACTAAGCAAATCATCCCATAAGTGTAAAGCAAGTTTCAAACATTGAAAATGAAAAACATAGCAGCCACACGATTATTTCAGCACATAGAATGTTCGGACAGTTCAAAACCACCGCTATGCATTATACAAGAAAAGTTCGGATGTTCCAAAACAAAAAACACGTGCAGCTCACGTGCGTCGAAAATTCGAATAGTGCGAAGTGTGTTTCTCAAGTATATTCAAAACTTTGCATGTAAACCTTAACGTTTAACATAATTGCCAATGTATTCAGCACACATAGGTCTCACAAGGTGTGTTGTTTGACTTGAGCTCTTGGTTGATTCTCTCGGTTTGATTCGTTGATTTGAGTTTGTGTGGGTGTTGATTCGTGATCTCTTTGAGCTGTGACTTTGTGGGAGCCTCAGGTTGTGAGTTGTGTCACAGATCTTGTGATTTTCCCGTGATTTAGTGAAAGAATAAGCTAGCCTTCGTGCTGGCTTGGGGAGGAAAGGGTTGAGCAAAACCCAACCCTTGTGGGTTCCTCAACGTGGATGTAGGATCTCTGTGAAGCTGAACCACAGGATAAATCTTGTGTCTTGTGCTCTTGATTTGTCTTCCTTTCTTACCTAGATCAACTTTAGGGTTTTTTATGTTCTTCGCCCTAATATTGCGATCCACCTGGATCTAGTCTTTTATTCTTCGTGCATCTTCACCACTAGATTGCTAGGTTGTTATTCTACATAGTCCACTTCGTAGATCGTTGAGAAACTCCTAAAGTTCTCACCGTTTTTTGCATTATCCTTCTGTGACCAAACTAGTCTGCCCCTAGGATGGACTAGTCCACACTGTGCTTACTGATTAGCTTTTACAACAACAACCAAGCCTTTGTCCCAGACAAGTTGGGGTCAGCTAGAAATGAAACCCAACAATTTTTGAAGAAAAGTAATAGAAAATAAGATGAGAGTAGAAAATACAAATAAAATAAGATTCTACATTTTATTTATTTTAGAAATGAATTAATAAGAAAGAAGATAAGAGTAACAAAATACGAATAAACTAAGATTTTGTAACACCCTCATTCTCATGCATAACTCATTGCATACATACTCATACATGTTTAACATTAAGCCATGTAAAAAGGAACAAGATTAAAATGAATTTAGGCTTAATATTGAAGTTTCAGTCTGTTAGAGTACGAACTAGTCCCGTCTAACACCAGACTAGTCCGGTATTCCCTTTAGAAGTGCGGACTAGTCCTTTATCACCACGGACTAGTCCTATCAGCCTTACTCGACAAAAACGGACTAGCCTATTATGACACCGGACTAGTCTGGTCAACCTTTCTGAAAACTTCAGACCTGTCCGAAAACACCTAATTTAGTCCAACAACCCCGGACTTGTCTGGTATCAACATCGGACTAGTCCGAAGTCCCTTACTGTACTAGAACAGACTAGTCCGTTCCCTATTGCAGACTAGTCCGGTCTTCGAAAACCTTTTATTTCGCCAGAATTTGTTTTTGGGTAATTGACTAATTTGGGCCCAGGAACTTTGTGCCCAACCTCAAAAGGGCCCAAGTGGACCCCACCTTGGCCCTTACACGTCCCCCTACCGAATTCCACTTGGTATCCACCCCAAAACGCTAATCCTCCACCTCTATATAAACAACCCAATACCCCACACCTCTCCATCCCAATTGAAGACCCTTGCTGCGACTTTCGCGTTGTGCCGTTGTTAAGATCAAGTCCAGACGCAAGGGGGAAGAGAGGATCTCGAAGAAGGGCTAATCAAGATCAATTTCTATCGATCCTTCGACAATTGACGTTCTTCATTCAAGTTCTTCATCAAATCATCTAAATCAAGCCCTAATTGCCAAGATCCAAAGTCTCACGTCAAAACTTTGATCTTTGGATCTTTAAAAACGTGGTACACCATCTATATCCAAGTTTCTACGTAAATTCAACCCCAATTCTCGCTGATCAAGAAAACTCTAAAATTCCAATTATGTCTAGGGCGGACTAGTCCGGCCTTGAAAACGGACTAGTCCGACCTCTGAATCTGGAATGTGCTGAATTAATCCCAAATTGACTCAAATCAATTCCAAACTTGTTCAAACTTGCTGAAAACTATTAGAACTAGTTAGTAAACTTTAATAGTGACTCATTAAAAAGATTTACCTCAATTGCATGAATCAAGCATATCATGGCATATTGACTACTATATGAGCATTAATTGATTGAATTGTGTATTTTGCATGTTTGTCGCTCGAAATAGAAGGAATCGCCGTAGAGAGTGCTTTCGAGGACCTGCAAAACAAAAACTATTTTGATCCAAACTAAGCTCAGGAGCAAGGCAAGTGTCCTTGACCATATTGATCCTGTTTTAAAGGTTATGTTTGCAAAATTGGATGTTTGTGTCAATATGATGGGAAAACCCAATTGTAGGAGTTTACTAGTTTTGTATGACCAGCCTTGTCGCTTGAACACTACGTAGAGAGTCGGGAAGGGTGTTTTGCACTATTTGCTTCGCAGTACTAAATTGGGTTTGGGAAACAATAAAATGGCTTAATTGTGAACTATTGAACATGTGAATGATGAGAATTTGTAATAATGACCTTTTAGCAACATGGTACCTAAGGATCTAAGCAAGGTGGTTATGTGGAATGGGTTGGACTGTTCCAGTGGTTTTGCTTGCTTTAGATCTAAGGACCGGTTCGTGGAGCGACCATATAGGATTTATAGTACCACCACAAGGCCAAGTATGGGTGCAGCTTAGCTGACTAATTAGTGAATTTCTAGTGTTGTTTGGACCATTGAGAATGCTCAGGGAAGGGGTAGTCGGAATGGGTTTGTATTTGATGGTGGGACTACCCCGAGATCCGAAAGGCTCAAAAGGGGGCCCTTGGTTGGATGTGCTTAGTTGGAGACATCGCCACCGGTGAAACCTCAGTGGGGTCTAAATAGGCTAGTAATCACTTTTGTAAAGGCTATTTTGTGATCTCTTGGCCACACACCTAAGGAAGTGTGAGACGGCATAATTGAGATTCCATAGTCATCGAAAGGTGGTGAAATCACGAACTTGTGCGTAAAGTGGTACAACCTCCGCAGAGTGTGTCTAAAATTATCATGATAGCAGTGCTCCTGGTCATGAGCAACCTGGACCCTCACATGACTAGAATTTGGACTTTAACTCAGTCTAATGGCTGAAATTTAATTGGGAGTTGGTATTGGTTAATTAAATTGGCTTTGGTATATGAAATTGATGAAT
Source organism: Tuctoria greenei (assembly GCA_036927565.1). Taxonomy (NCBI): domain Eukaryota; kingdom Viridiplantae; phylum Streptophyta; class Magnoliopsida; order Poales; family Poaceae; genus Tuctoria; species Tuctoria greenei. The sequence goes on from JAYESD010000005.1 coordinate 109,634,879, forward strand.
TTGAGACAAATGAGCAGTTATGAGTTGAATATGGTTTATTATTGCTGGAATCAGTTATTTGAGTTGAAATTGATGTTATTTGAGTTATTTGGGATGGAACTCACATAATAATGATATAATTGCATTTTCAACTGTTTTGAATGTACTTTTATGCAAATAGCCATTTTATTATCATGCCTTGTTTAAGCTATATGTCATACTTTCCCACTCTTGCTGATTATGACATGTGCTCACCCATGCAATTCTCCCACCAAATCCAGACGCAGGTGATCAGGTGGAGTACCAGGAGGTTTTCGAGGAGTACTAGGTGCGTGTTACTGTTAAACATGCCTGTGGAGTTTGGAGTTATTAGTGTTTAGTTTTTCCGCTGCAGTTTCATTACAGCTTGTAATGGAGACCATTGGGTTTGCAATAAGGTACTATTATTAGTATTATTATCATTCAAGACATGGCTTATATCTTTTTATCAATTGTGAATCACTCGTGTATGTGTGTTAAACATCCTGGGCACACATATGCATTACGCTTGGTTCATTTTCGTAACCAGGTGTCACAGATTCAGGCACATGAATTGCTAACTTCCATGCAGTCCTATCATAAGCCAAATCTCTAGGTATGTCCCACTCCTTTAAGTCTTGTTTCACCGCGTCCTGCCATGTCAACCTTGGTCGACCTCTACCTCTCCTAAAGTTTTCTCTACTATTTATAATCCCACTATTAGCCGGTGCTTCTGGAGGTCTCTGCTGGATATGTCCAAACCACCGTAGGCGATGTTGGACTAGCTTCTCCTCAATCGGTTCCACCGCTACCCTATCACTTATCACCTCATTCCTAATTTTGTCTCTTCTTGTGTGACTGCATATCCACAGTAGCATGCGCATCTCAGCAATATTCATTTGTTGGACATGTTGCCTTTTAGTTGGCCAATATTCTGCCCATACAACATTCCAGGTCCGATCACTGTCCTATAGAATTTTCCTTTCAATATTTGTGGAACTTTCTTGTCATATAAGATTCTAGATGCCTGCCGCCACTTCATCCACCCGATCTTGTTCCTGTGGCAAACAACTTCGTTAATATCACAATTGCTTTGTAACATTGATCCCAAATATCCAAATGTGTCCCTCCTAGGTACTACTTGTCCTTGTAAAATAACATTTCCCTCCTCGAACCCGACGTCACTAAAGTCACACCTCATACACTCGTTCTTGGTTCTACTAAGTCTAAACTGTAAAAGCCCTAATTTAAAAATGCAAAGCTCAGATGGGAGATATTGAAATTTGGATGGGAAAAAGAAATTTAATTGGAAAATGAGAAATCAAACCAATTTAATCCTTAATTGAAGGAATTCAAAAATTCAAATTTGGCCCCCGTTCAAACTTCGCCAAAATAAAATTTTGAGTTCACAAATAGCTTCCAAATATTCCAAATAGCATCCCTGTCAAATTTCATAAAATTTGGATCTCTAATTCTATTTAATTCAATGGGTACATTGAATTCTATTGAAATTCCAATTTGAATTTGAAATCCATCTGAAACTGAACCAATTGTGAAATCAAATTCCAGAATCTGAATCTACACATTTGAGTTGACCTCTCCACTAAAATCTGTAATTTTTGGACAAATTTAGGTAGGGGAATTGAAGTTCCAGAGAAGGGATGAGGATGGGTGCTGTGGGACCCACTAGTCAGCCTCCCCTGTGACTGAACCGACGGAGGCTCTGTTTCCTCTGCTGTGACCGCGCTTCAATGTTGGGAGAGGGTGCCACCGTGAATTTTTTGCATGGGGCAAGCAGCTGTGTGGCCTCAGTTCCTCTCTCCCCTCTACTAAAGCTCCGGTTGCTTCCCCGTGACGCGTTTCATCGCCCTTCAGTGAAAACAGATCGCCGCCGCCATTTTCTCCACCCTCCAATTGCTTGCTTTGTGCTTCCGTTCTAGCTAGGTCATCGATGTGATTCTGTTTCTATGCATGATTATAGTTTAATCCAGTTGAGAGATAGCTTCTACTTCGGGGTGCATCCTCTTAGATCAAGTGCCGATGAGAATAATCGACCACGGTCTGAGTATTTCGAGTTTTCCCCGCCACCGTTGAAATGTGCCACAGTTCACCATCGAAGGCAACTTTGCCGACTATTCCACCCCATTTGCACCTCCAAATCGTCATCCTCATGCTCCCAGGAACATTACCAGCTTTTTCCCAATGTGGTTGAGCCATTTCCGAGCAAGTTCGACATAGCCGAAACCCTAGCCGCCGCCACCATCGTCGCGCCGCCATCTCCGGCCGTCGTCGCCACGATTGGACCCACCGTCATTTTGCGCGGTCGATTCTAGGTTCAGATGGTCAAGACTGGGCTGAGAGGAGGTCGACGCAGCCGTCCCGGCGAGCTTGCCGGCGCTGCGCCGCCGCGGCCGAGCGGCGCGTCGCGAGGTTTAAGAAGCCTCGCAGGCCCCGCAGGTCAGTAACTGTTTCCCCTCCCCTTGGATCTGCTGTGGCCATCAGATCGTGTGCGGCTACGCGGGTGAACCCCGTGGCCCTCGGTGTGGCCCAGATGCGATTGACCCATTTAAATGAAGTGGGGCTGGCTGTATTATTTGAACTTTCCCATTGGAAATTTATTCCAGAATTTGAGCCAATTTTAAAAATCCATTACTCCTAGTAGATTTGCTCAAAAATTTCCAAATAAATTCTGATAGACTCATATTGATCCCAAATTTGCAGTGGCGCAATTTGTTGGACACGAAACTCCCTGAATTTTCATAATTAATTCATTTGAGCTAATTGCTTGGAAAATTAAATACTCCTATTCTTTTAACTTAAAATTCCCAATTTTGGTCAGGACACTCTTAAAAATACTTTTGATCTCTAGTAAAACTTTCAAGTTCATTGGACTTCATTTACTGGGTTGATCAGTGTTCCAAATCTCTATGTAGTTGACAATTATGAAAAGTACAGAACCATTTTCAACATTTTCCCCAAACTTGTAAAATCAGTTTCTCCTTGTAGAAAGATCAGGAAAATGTGAAACAAATTTTCCCAGAACCAAAAGAACCTCCTCTACCAAGATCATCCACTGTAAACCATGTCAAAGCTCCAGAATTAAAACCAAAATTCTGAGAATCCTTTTAATTGTTAGAATTTTAGACACAACAAGCTTCCTTGAACATCTACAATTTTTGGTCCAGATCTGCCACATAGAACCTAGTTTCCACTGTAAAAATACCAAAGCCAATTACAGTCATTTACATACGTGATCAATGTTTATAAGATCTTTTCTATAGTTTCAATATCACTCATGTACTTTATATATTGCATATCATATAGTGACCGAGATCGAAGAGGACCCAGAGCCCTTGGAGAGTCTACATACAGAAGCTATCTTCCCCTCTGACTCACAGCCAGGCAAGCCCCGGTTTGCATTTAAGTGTTATTTCAAATTTCTATTTTTATCACTTAAGTCTAGGATGATTTTGTGCATTAGGGCTAAGGTGCTTGTTACTCCACTTGCATGACCCACAAATCCCATGGAGTATTGGGTAGGTCTAGAGCTTGATGAGTAGGCAATGTCGTGCTAATGTTTATAGTAATCCGGTAGAAGTCGAGTAGATGGAATCTACTCGCGAGATAGGATTTTATCACACGGGATGAATTGAATCAAAGAATGGTTTAGAAATGTGAAATTGAGACCGAGCAGCGCGTAGGATGCAACAAGACGTGGTCTCACGTGCGTAGCCCTGCTTGTGTCGATTGAGGACCGATCCGTATTCAGCCCTGCTAGACAAGTTTGAACAGTACCAGATGCATACTGGGCATATGGAACCCAGGAAACGGATGTAACTTGATGACTTGGATGTTCAGGCATAGCCCATTGTCTATAGGGGTGGGCTAAGGGTAGTAAGGTGTAAATTTGCCGGCGGGCACAGACACGCTCCGTGCGGGAACCTTATGCCCGCGATGGTGCGACCGGTTTGGCGTTTGAGTTCTCTTGTGAAAGCTGGCTGCGTATGACGTGGTAAGGAGCATGTCACGCTCCTTAGGCACGGGTGTACGTGATGTGTTATTCGGTTGTGTCTTGATTGCAATCACCGTCCCTCGCGGTTATTTGAGTACCGCTTGTTCACTGTGCTGTGACGTAGTAAATACCGAAGAAGTCAGGAGAATCCGATGTATTGAATTATAATTGTTTTGAAACTTTGGTTGCTGTCAAATATGATCACTAAAGTTACTTTATTAAACTTGTAAACTGCCGTTAATAACATGAAAAAATAAGGATCAACATGTAAGCGATTCATTTACTGCAATATCTATGCCTACGTTAAGTATCTGTGCATGTAAAGTTCCATGTTTAGGAAAGACGTTAAGTCTTGCTGAGCCTTCCACTACAAGGATTCCGCCCCGATGCAACAATCGAATACTAAATCGTTGCAGTAAGCTTGGTCTTTTGCCACGATGCACTAGTTTGTGGCATTAGCATCTATTGCCATGGAACATGATCGTTGCATTAGGATCTATTGCCACAATTCACTAGTTCGTGGCATTAAGATCTATCGTCACAAATCTATTGCCATGATTCACTAGTTCGTGGCATTAGCATCTACAGCCACGGAACCCGATCGTTGCATTAGGATCTGTTGCCACGATTCACTAGTTCGTGGCATTAGGATCTATCGCCATATATCTGTTGCCACGATTCACTAGTTCGTGGTATTACCATCTATAGCCATGGAACCCGATCGTTGCATTAGGATCTGTTTCCACGATTCACCGGTTCATGGCATTAGCATCTATCACCACGGAACCCGATCGTTGCATTAGAATTTGTTGCCACGATTCACTAGTTCGTGGAATTAGCATCTATCGCCATGGAACCCGATCGTTGCATTAGGATCTATTGCTACGATTCAATAGTTCATGGCGTTAGCATCTATCGCCACGGAACACGATCGTTGCATTAGGATCCGTTGCCACGATTCACTAGTTCGTGGCGTTAGCATCTATCGCCACGGAACACAATCGTTGCATTAGGAACTTTTGCCACACATCATCAGTTCGTGGCGATAGGATCTAACGCCATGAAACACAATCGTTGCATTAGGATCTGTTGCCACAAAATACCGGTTCAGGGTGTTAGGGTCTATCGTAATGGAACAAAATCGTTGCATTAGGAACTTTTGCCACGATTCACCAATTCGTGGTGTTACGATCTATCGGCCCGAAACACAAACGTCGCGTTAGGAACTTATGCCACGATTCACAAGTTCGTGGCGATAGGATCTGTCGCCACACAACACTATCGTTGTATTAGGATCTGTTGCCACGAAATACCAGTTGGTGGCTTTAAGATCTATCGCCACGGAACATAATCGTTGCATTAGGAACTTTTGCCACGATTCACCAGTTCGTGGCATTAGGATCTATCACCACGAAACACAAATGTTGCATTAGGAACTTATGCCACGATTCACAAGTTCATGGCGACATGATCTATCGCCACGAAACACTATCGTTGTATTAGAATTTGTTGCCACAAAATACCGGTTGGTGGCATTAAGATCTATCGCCACATAACACAAACGTTGCATTACGAACTTTTGTCATGATTTATCAGTTCGTGGCGTTACAATCTATCGCCACGAAACACAAACGTTGAATTAGGAACTTATGCCATGATTCAGTAGTTCGTGGCTTGCTTCTAAGCTTGCTGCTAAATAGAATAACGACTTATATCTTTTCAAGAAAGAAAATCAAGTAGTTCATGTAGAGCTAGCTCACACAGTACTTATATAAAAAAATCATCATCTTCGCTGTCCTCCCCAAATATTGGAGGTACAATACCATCATTGATATATGTATCATCATCGTCGTCGTCGTCATCTTCATTTGAAAGAGCAGAAGCATCACCGGTTGCTCGCTCAATGTCATTCTCATGCGGTCATATCCTCATTTATATTAGTAAGTCGTCGATCATCAAATGTCTCAGCCTCCATCGTCTCAGTGACATTATTTTCACTGTCTCCTGGGAGCATGGCAAAAAGGTTTCGTGGCTTTGTTTTAACAACTGTAGCCCATTTAGGTTACTTCACACTTCTAACATAAAAAACTTGTTCTGCTTGTGTGGCTAGAATGTAAGGCTCATACTTAAATTGAGAAATAGTAGTGTCAACATCTATCATTCCGTATCGATCCATTTTGTAGCCTCTGCTTTGGCTCTGACCGGAACGAGGCCGAGCAAACCATTCACATTCAAATAACAGAACCTCTTGAGACTTTTCAAAATCAACAGATATCATTTTATTGATTACTCCACACCACTCATGATCACCATCCCGAACAACAACACCACTGTTTTGTGTTCATAAATCTTTTTCCAGCTCCGCTATTCAAAAGAAGAAGCCATTTATGATTGATTGACTAAAAAACATGCCTGACGATCAGGTCCTCTAGATGATGCATACAAATAGTCATTTACTTTGCCTTCTTTGTGTAATGTCATAATCTGTACACATTAATTAGTATAAAAGGGGTCATCGATAAACCAACTTTTAAACAGATATTTCTTCAATATTTCATCAAAGTAAAAACTTGCATGTACTTACTCGTTTTTGAAACCAATAAACAAACTCATCTCTATGGCGTTTTTCAACATCACGAGAATGAATCTTTTTCAGCTCTTCAAAATGCTCACTAAAAAGGGTACAAAATTAAATTAGCCATCTACAATAAGCATGATCCAATATAGTATAGAACATCTGAGTTATACGTACTTGATCCATGGAGCGGCCTCTTCAACATTAGAAATAATATAATTCCTGATGTTATGTAGTTCCACCAGAGTAAGTTGGCCCCATTTAAACCCTTTTTAGAATTATCAGCTTCTATAAATATATTAGACTCGAGAGAAGGTTCATTCCTAGCTGCATCTTCATGACGTTCTGGCCTATTAAGCTTGGTGCTGATGTTATCCAAAAACTGACTACAAAAAGTCATACACTCTTCCATAATATATCCCTCAGCTATAGAACCCTCCGGGTGAGCTCTGTTGCGTACATACCTTTTTAATGTATCAAGGTACCTCTCAATTGGATACATCCATTTGTAAGAAACAGGTCCACCCAAGTGAGCTTCTTCGCTAAGATGGATTGGAAGATGTACCATGATATCAAAGAAAGCGGGGGGAAGCAACTTCTCAAGCTTACAAATTGTTTCAGGAAATTGTTAAATCATCTTATCCAAATCTGGTTCCGTCAATTCTTTAGAACAAATTCTAGAAAAGAATCCGCTAAACTCAATTAAAGGTTCAATAACCTTTTCAGGAAATATGTCACGTATTTCAATAGGAAGGAGCTTCTAAAATATAATATGGCAATCATGAGTTTTTAGACCTGATACCTTACGTGTTGTTATGTCCACCCTTCTCTTGATGCTTGAGGCATAACCATTAGGCATCTTCACAACTGCCAAAAACTTGCACGATGTGGTCTTCTAATCTTTTTGCAAAGTATATGATGCTGATGGACAATCATACTTCTCTTTCATACCCATCGGATGTTGCTTTGGCCGTATACCCATTTCCTGCATATCAAAATGAGCTTGTAGACTATCTTTTGTTTTACCATCCATATTAAGCAATGTCCCCAATATGATAACACAAATGTTTTTCTCAATGTCCTTGACATCCAAGTTATGCCTTATTAGCAATGTCTTCCAATACAGGACCTGAAAAAATATACTTTTCTTCATCCAACTATGCCACCTATCTTCCTCAGTGCGCTTTCTCTTACTATTCGTCTGTCCAAAATTCACTTGATCAAAAGTCTCGTATTGTTGGAGTACTTCATGACCAGAGAGTTAAGTTGGAGCCTCTTGATTCTCTATTTTGTTGTTGAAAGAAGCTTTGTCCCGACGCCAACGGTGATCCTGAGGTAGGAAACGACAATGACCCATGTAGCAATACTTTCGTCCATGTTTCAACCACAAGGCATCAGTGTTAACATGGCAGTATGGACATGCTAGCCTACCTTTTGTGATCCATCTACATAGCATTGCATATGCTGAAAAATCATTTATTGTCCACAATATAGAAGCTCGCATGAGAAATGTCTCTTTTTTTGAACTGTCGTATGTTTGAACACCATCAGACCATAATTTCAGTAGCACATCAATCAAAGGATGCAGATACACATCAATGTTGTTTCCAGGTGAATTTGGCCCAGGAATTATCATTGACATCAACCAATATGGCTGCTTCATACACAACCAAGGTGGTAGATTATAAGGGATTAGAATCACAGGCCATGTACTGTAAGAAACGTTCATTACTCCAAAAGGATTGAAACCATCAGATGCTAGCTCAACTCTTATGTTGCGAGGATTAGATGAGAAATTTGGGTGAATGCTATCAAAATGCTTCCATGCTTTCGAATCTGCAGAATGGCATAATATTCCATCATAATTACGTTCTTCTTTGTGCCAACGCAAGTTTGATGTCGTTGATTCTGCCATATAAATCATTTGAAGATGGGGAATAAGAGGGAAGTATCATAGAATCTTGCGTGCTACAAGCTTCTTAGCTTTTCCACAAGGTAAAGCCTTTCTTGCATCCCCACTAGTACTATTTTTCCATCTTTATTCACCACATTTTGGGCATTGATCCAACAGAGAATAGTCCTTTCGGAATAACACACAGTCATTGATGCATGGATCGATCTTTTCGTAGCCCAGCCCGAGGTGACGAACAACCTTCTAAACTCTATCAAGTGTATTAGAAATGCAATGGCCCTCTGGAAGCACATATGAGAATAGTTCAAGGATCAACTCACACGCTTTTTTGCTCAAACCAGTTAAACACTTTATCTGGTACAACCTGATAGTGAAGGATAATTGGGTCACCTACTCACGACCTGGATACAACTTCTTTTTGGCATCATTTAATAAGTCATAGAATGCCTTTGCACACTCAGTTGGCTCCTGCTGGTTTATAGCATTTTCTGGATCATCAACATCTGTTGAAGTACCACCATGATCAGTGCCTCTAAGAAGAGTGGACAACATACTTTCCATAGCAGCATCATCAGAAATTATCTCCTCATTATCTGCTAATTGCTCAGAAATATTTTTATCAACTCGTTTTTCTCAATGGTGTACCCAACAAGTATAATGAAATGACATCACAATACGAAACAAGTGAAGATGAACTTCCTTGCGTGTCCCGTGGAATATATTACGAAATTTCGTGCATGGACAAGGATTAGTTTCTTCTTCACGAGTGCCCTGGAATGCTAAATTTAAAAATGACTTCATTCCATCCTGCCACTCCTTGGTACGCCTGTCTTTTCCCATCCTTGTCTTATATTCTGACATCGCTTGCTACAATTCAATCAACGTATCTGTAAGAGGACAGAACTACAATAACATTATGTGAGCAATTGTACCTAGCGCTGTTTCTCCTCCACGTGCGGCGGCCGGCGGATGCTCTTCCAAGAGCGTGGCAGCCGACGGATGCTCCCCCAAGAGCATGGCAGCCGGCGGATGCTCCTCCAAGAGCGTGGCGGCCGGTGGATGCTCCTCCAGGTGCATTTAGTGCAATAAAGAGAGGGGTCATTGTGGATTGAAGGGTCCGGCGAGGAGGCAGCTAGGACAAAGCGTACGTGAAGCTATCAGAGTAGGCCAACACTACGTTGGGCCGCTTGTTATTCGTGAGCTGAAACTGTGCTGAGTCACTTTGTATTCCTGGGTCGAAACAGCGCTGGGATGCTTGGTGTTCATCCCCATGACGCGTGAGCCCATGTACGGGCGCGTGTCTCAAGCTCTGTCAATTTGTAATCTAAATAAGTTACTGTAGCAATGGGGGTGGTATTCCGATCAAAGGGGAAAATTTGGCGTCGTTAAAGGAGATGTTTTTTGATAAAAGGAGAAATTTTTAATTTGACACGGAAAGGGCCCAGCGTATGCGGAGAAAAATTATGCTTATAAAAAACGATGGTTTGCATCCCTCTCGGTAATCGCAACGGCTCGACGTGTCCCATCGGCTTCACTGGCAGTCTTTTATTTTGACACTGAAAGGGCCCAGAGCTTATATAAAAAAACATCCGCCCTGTACACGCCTCATTCACGTCCCGTTCGACATTGACCGGGCGAGCGGACGATGTCGAAAGGAACGTGGTTGAGTCTTGTATGACATCTTTTTTCAATCGGATGTGTGACTACAATAGCGCGCTTCACCTTATATTCTCGTTGCAACGAGCTCAACTTTCTGAGGTGGGACAAATCGTTCACAGCTTGTCAAAATCTCTCGCACGAATTCGTTACGGACACTGGGTATAGGAGTAGTGAGAATGATTACACCGCACATAGGGGCATTGGGCCAATGTTACGTTGGGGCCAGTGGTATATAGATGGCGCCACGATCAGGGAACGGCGATTGAAGACTCGAGAAGGAAGTACGTGTGGCACCATCTGAGAACGGTATGCACTTGCTCTCTGGTGCGTTGTTAAAGGAGATGTTTTTCGATAAAAGGAGAAATTTTTAATTTGACACCCAAAGGGCCCAGCGTATGTGGGGAAAAATTATGCTTATAAAAAATACGGTTTGCATGCCTCTCAGTTATCGCAACGGCTCGACGTGTCCCATCAGCTTCACTAACAGTTTTTTAATTTGACGCGGAAATAGTTCAGGGTTTTATATAAAAAAAACATCCGCCCATACATGCCTCTTACACATCCCATTTGATTTTGACCGGGCGAGCGGACAATGTCAAACGGAGCTCGCCAGGTCAAAATCGAATGGAGCATGCAGGAGTCTTGTACGACATCTTTTTTCAATCGAATGTCTGACTAGAATAGCGTGCATTGCCTTATATTCTCATTGCAACGAGCTCAACTTTCCGAGGTGGGACAAATCGTTCACAGCTTGTCAAAATCGCTCGCACGAATTCGTTACGGACACCAGGTAAAGGAGTAGTGGTAATGATTACACCGCGCACAGGGGCAATTGGCCAGTGTTACGCTGGGGCCAGTGGTATATAGATGGTGCCACGATCAGGGAACGACGATTGAAGACACGAGAAGGAAGTACGTGTGGCACCATCTGAGAATGGTATGCACTTGCTCTTCGGAGCGTCGTTAAAGGTGATGTTTTTAGATAAAAGGAGAAAATTTTAATTTGACACACAAAGGGCCCAACATATGCGGGGAAAAATTATGCTTATAAAATACTACGGTTTGCATCTCTCTCGATTATCTCAACGACTCGACGTGTCCCATCGGCTTCACTGACAGTTTTTTAATTTGACATGGAAATGGCCCAGGGCTTTATCTAAAAAACATCCGCCCCATACATGCCTCCTATTCGTCCCTTTTCTTTTCGACCAGGTGAGCAGACGATGTCAAATGGAGCTCGCCAGGTCGAAATTGAACGAAGTTTGCAGGAGTCTTGTACGACATCTTTTTTCAATTGAATGTCTGACTACAATAGCGCGTGTTGCCTTATATTCTCGTTGCAACGAGATCAACATTCTGAGGTGGGACAAATCATTCACAACTTGTCAAAATCGCTCGCACGAATTCATTACGGACAATGGGTATAGGAGTAGAGGTAATGATTACACCGTGTATAGGGGCATTGGGCTAGTGTTACGTTGGGTCCAGCGGTATATAGATGGTGCAACGATCAGGGAACGACGATTGAAGACACGAGAAGGAAGTACGTGTGGCACCATCTGAGAACGGTATGCACTTGCTCTCCGGTGCACACATGTCACAGTCATGCAACTGCTTCATCCCTCCGTTCATGTGGACAGATTTCACAAATGTGGAACGGTATGCACAACCCTGCATATGCATACCGTATCCATAAATTTTCTTTCCTCGTTTGGGTAGGAGTGGTTCCGCTTCAATCTAAGTGGATTGGAGAGTGTCCGGCCATCATACGACCTGGCGTAATGAAGATTTTTGAATCAAATATACTCCTCTTTTTAATTCTTATCGTTATAATCACAAGTTGCATTGTCTCAAACCAAACACCACGTACAACAGCAATGACTCATCGGAATTGGGAACTGGCCAATTAAAATGGAAACGTGTGCCATCCTTTTTCTTCTTCCTTTTTTCTATCCATAGGCGTGAGACTGTTGAGTTCCACCTTCACCGACACATATGTACGGTACGTGTGTGCCGGTGTGCCTTAACCCCCATCGTGCGACCCCAGTGGTGTTTGGAAGACCCCTACAGGTATGTTCTGATTCATGTCTTCCAACTCCATCTAGGCTTCCGATGACGCATGCGGTTCACCACCAAACAAACCAGCAAAGCCTCGGTGATGAGCGGCAAGCAGATTTCTTGATGAAAAACTGAATGCGGGGGCCTCCCGTTCTGTCCTCCCATGTGTCATCCCGTTGATGTGTCAAAATGTTTTTGGTCCCTTTATTAATGCTTAGTTTAACTACCATACCTTCACAACAAGTAAGATGATGCAACGTCAGCGGGAGTACGCATGGGAGTACAAATGGGAGGAGGCAAGCGGGCGACATGCAAGTTTTTTGTTGAAAAATTGACTGCGGGGCTTTGTTGGTTTTTCATCAAAAAACTTGCATGCCGCTCAACATCGAGGCTTTGTTAGTCCACCTGTGTCATCGAAAACCTAGAGATGGAGTAGGAGGATAGTAATCAAAGCATACCCGTAAGGCTCTTCCCAAAAACCACCGGGGACGGACGACGCGGGGTTAAGGTACACCGGCACACCCGTACCGTATGTGTACCCGACCATCCGTGTACTAGTTTCCTTCGAACCTCCGGCGGAAGAAAGCGGAAGCATGCATGGAAAGATTACTGGTCTCGAGACTATTCTTTATGGAGAATGTTTGTTGTGTATTCATCAGGGAACACAGATACACTTTATATAGGCTAGCTAGTGTAGTGTGAAACCAAAACTAAACCCTTTCGCACTACACAGATTCAAAAGCTAGCATTAATGACTAAACTAGGCCAACCCAGTAAAACAATGACGTTCGACCAACGCAGTCAACAATGACTGTTACATATGTGCGTGCTTATCCTTTCTACAGTCTGGTGGTGAACCGCCTGCATCATCGGAAGCTTAGATGGAGTTGGAGGACAGAAATCGGAGCATACCTGCCTGGACCAGGATCGCCTGACGTAGCGACATTTTATTGCATGCGTGCAGTAAAGACTGCATCCACCATTTTACTATCGGGGACATTAGGGAGGGTTCCGATGCTTTCATTTTGTAAACTTGACAAGAACTCAAGAGTTTTTGTTTTCATTGCCTCTTGTTTGCATCAACATGATGTACAATCTTGTTTCTTTCTTCCCTAGAGCATGAAGTGTCGTATAGATCGATCCAAAAATTAATGAGAAAATGCCATATTTAAAAAGACTCCTGAAAATTGGATGCAGTAAAATTCACTACGTCACGCAGTCCTGGTCTGCCTCCAAGGGTCTTCCCAAAACCACCGGGGACGACGCACGACAGGGGTTAAGGTGCACTGGCACACCGGCCCGGACTGTACGTGTACCCCGCCAGCCGCGTAGCTTCATTTTATATTTTATTCCCTAGGCTCAAAGATTTTAATCCGTTGGATCTATACATCCTACGGTTATTACATCTTTTCATTTAACCCCTTCCACCACCACCACCACCCCTCCACCTGGTGGAGGGGGTCAAATAAAAAGATTCAACGACCGTAATGTAGATCGATCCAACGTTTGAAGATGGTTGATTGCACGATTGCACAGAACATCTGATTACATTCTAGTTCAACACAACTTTAAAACAGGAACTCTTTTGACACTGATTAATCCAGTCGTGATGTTTTTCTCTTCTTGTTTTTCATCATGCATCGTGGGGACTAACCACATGACCCGACCAAACACTCACGTAATTAGCATACACCTGCAAGAGCAACTACCTTGCCGCATCCTTCGCGTATGAGCAACGCCGACCAACTTATTCTTTTTGTAATACGTACAAAGAATTTTCCTTGTCCATGAGCCAATAAACAAGATCTACTGATGCGGCTTTGTAGTTAAAAAATGAACTATAAAGTGACAAGTTCATAGAGACGGAGGGAGTATATATGATCATCGACGTCTCTCTCACATGCATGTTATAGTTTTCCATGCATGCTACCCTACGACCCAAACATATGATCAACGAGCCAAACTATATATATATATATATATATATATATATATATATATATATATATATATATATATATATATATATATATATATATATATATATATATATATATATATATATATAACATGTTAGTTGTCACGGCCCAAACATGATCAACGAGCCTCAAACTATATATGACGATGTTTCAACAAAAAACAGAGAAAACACGTGTTAATGTTGTCATCAAACATGATAGTCGCGAGGTTTTCAAGTGCACATGTTACTTGTCCATGCATGCTTGCTACACCCCCAACATGATCAACGACGTCTCTCTCACATGCATGTTATAGTATATATGACGATCATTCAAAAAAAAGGGAAAACACGTAACGTCATGAAACATGATCGAGGTTTCTGCGTGACAAACAGAAAAAAACTGGAACATTGCATATACCTTGGGCCGGTGGGCCCTTTGCATGTCAAACATAAAAACTGGAACTGAAAAACTGAAACACCACCGGACGGACCTACAAAGTATGCCAGGTGGGCCACCGCATACCCTGGACCCTTTGCACGTCAAATTAAAAAACTGCCTGTGAAGCGGAGATGGGATGCGTCAAGCCGTTGCGACAACTTAGAGGAAGCCAACCGCGGTTTGGATTAATTCGAAAGCGTTGTTTTTGAAGCATCCGATCATCTATACTCACACGCTTAGACGGCAATGACTGCTATGCAATCTGAATTCCTGTGCAAGCGTGTAATCCGCGAATCTCAGCCATTCGACGGACATCCAAGGGTGGTTGACATTTTACACATAGATCCTTCCCTTTACACAAACAGGTGGAAAGATTTATGTGTAAAATGTCTACCACCCTTGGATGCCCATCCAATGACTGAGATTCGCGGATTGCACGCTTGTACAGGAGTCCAGATTGCACAGCAGTCTGCTTAGACGAGGACCCGCTATAAAGGCACACCCGTCCTCATGCGTCTTCGCCGCACCACTCCATCTCCATCAATTGTAGCCACCAAACTTTTATTGCTTCACCGCCACACCATCGCCGACCAACTCTCGCTCTTTCTCCGCACCTTCATCACCGCACAAATGGGTAGACCCGCACCGAAGCGCTCCACGCCGTCGACGTCCTCCGAACCTCCTTCTTCTCTGTATCCATCGCAGCCAATGCCGGTGGAACTGGAGGCGACGCTTGCACCTTCTCCGCCCCCTTCTCTGCCCGCGGCGCCCGCACGTTCTCACCCCGTTTGGGTTCAGGAGACTGTCCGCCTCGTCGAATATTGCATCGATGAACTCGATCGACACCTGAAGGAGGCCACTGAGCACCTTTCCGCCACTGTCAGGCGCGCAAAAAAGCTCGACAAATTGGCGTGGAATGTATTTTCCGAGACATCTCGCTCGTCTGTCTATCTGGGTCTTGGGAAACTTCCCGTCTGCAGCAGCATGGACACCGATGACCACTACTGCTTCGAGTTAGGGTTTGTGGCCGGTCGTCTCAACGTCCTCTAGCAGACGATCATGGAGGCAGCTGGGGTGGAGGGCCGCCAGCATCTTCTGCGGACTGTCGCCCGGAAGCTTTGGACTCAATTGCAAGAGGAGGCAGCAGCAGCGGTGGCAGCAGAGGAGGAGGCGGCGGCAGCGGCGAAGGAGGCAGCGGCGGCAGCAGCGGCGGAGGAGGAGGCGACGGCAGCGGAGAAGGAGGTGGAGGAGATCTCCTCCGACTCCGAGTAGAGTAGTATTTGTTGTTTTTCTTTTTCTTGTTTTATATGTGCTTTTGTAGTTCTTGTTTGTAATATATGTGTTGTTTTTATGTTAATGAAAAATGTCTTTTCTGTTCATGAACAATGCATCCTATGCAGTATAGAAAAACAACTCATTTCTGAAAAAGGGGCGAGATAACTATTGTTCAATATCTAGTCGAGAATTCGTTGGGTCGCGACAATCGACAACTCTTGGTTGAAACTCCATTGAGATCGTGGTTGAGGCTGCGTTTCTCCTCTTTTCTGTTCTTTCACCCAATTTTTTCATTTGTAGTCGGCGCATGGGAGAATGTATTTTTAGTAGTAGTATATACTACATGTTATCATTTCATTGTGATTAATGTTATAGAATGCTGATTGTTTGCCATCGTCCTTTCGTGGACTTGGGTGTTTTGTATTTGCATATCGTTTGTATTAGCACATATACATTTGGCGATTAATATTTTTTTTCGTATTTTTTTTGGAATGTCACACTAGCTCGCAGATGACTGCTTTTTGATTTTGATCTCCATGCATGGCAACAAAGTTGGATTAAGAAGCGAGCAAGTTGTCCTAAGACGAGGTCCACCCCTCTAGCTACACGCACCATGTGGAGGAATCGACGCGACATGACATGTAATTAATCACGATTGCATGCGTGCACAAGGGCACGGCTTGCGTCAAATTCTCCACTTTCGCGAAATTTTTTTCGTTCTACTTGGCGCGCCACATTTGAGATTTTGACAATTCAATTTTCACTACCTGCACCTCCAATTTCAGTCCCGCCTATTATTGTAACCCTATTTCAGCCACGATAACTATAAATGGAAACACCGGCCTCCATTCTCGACACACCGTTGCCCCGCCCTTCCGCTGATCTCGCAGTACTCCAAATGTGTTATCTCTCTGTCATGTGTTCCATACTTTTATTCCTAAGAAATTCCCGTGTTTTCATTTCCCATGGTTTTTACAATTTTTTCCCCCATTGATCTCGCAGTCACGAATCGAAGCTCTTGGTGGTGTTGACTACTGGGAACAACGCCGGGCGACCAACTTTGACGGGCTCTACCAAACCTCTTCGTCGTCGACACCTCCCTACGACATCACATCCCGGACTCCAGTTTTGTGCTAGGTAAACTACACGATCCATGCCATCTTTTTATAGAACTATATTGGCTTGGTCCTACACGATCCTTGCAGTTTTGGGCTAGTTAAGTTATACACGATCCATCCTGATATATGAAGATTAAGTAAATTGACAAAGAAAAAATGTGGTCTTCTGTTCCATGAATTTAGTTATATATATATATATATATATATATATATATATATATATATATATATATATACTACATCTGTCCCTAAATAAATGTCGCTCCGACACCTTATTACGGTAGTGTATTTCTAGTTCAATTCCTGGCCGGGAATAACAAATACTAAAAACCAGAGGTAGTAGTATGTAATTTATGGATTTAGAAGTAAATGACGCACGGGTTACCTGATCAACCACTCCAAATGTTATACTCTCATTCCTGTTTTACAAATTTGTATTCCTAAGATTTTTAGTTCCCATGGTTTTTACACTTTTTTCTTTCATGTGGCTTTCTCGGTTTGTATGTTTTTTCTATTCTTTCTTTTCTAATTCCTCCATTCGTAACAAACACTGCAGTTTATAGAAAGCACACCGTCCGATCCAAAATCTACGTCAGTCATGTAATCTGACATTATCATTGATATTTGGAATGACTACTTACAATGCTCTTTACATTAGGAACAAGACATCAAACTGTGATGTCTTTTACAAGCATTCATGGTGGCCAACAAGCACCTGGTATAACTATAAATGTGTTTACTATCAAAATTAAACAAATTTAGACAACATTAAATCCTTTGCATGGTACTCAGAGAATATTGCAGCACATGATGTTCAGGAACCTCGAGGTTCTTCACTCCCTCGTACTATGATCACTACAAGGATTTTGCCTTGTTGCAATGATTGTACTGCAGCGAATACTAAATCGTTGCAGTAAGCTTGGTCTTTTCCCACGATTCACTAGTTCGTGGCATTAGCATCTATCGCCACAGAACACGATCGTTGCATTAGGATCTGTTGCCACGATTCACTAGTTCATGGCATTAGGATCTATCGCCATGAATCTATTGCCACGATTCACTAGTTTGTGGTGTTAGCATCTATCGCCACGGAACACAATCGTTGTATTAGGATCTGTTGCCATGATTCACTAGTTCGTGGCATTAGGATCTATCGCCACGATTCACTAGTTCGTGGCATTGGCATCTATCGCCACGGAACACGATCATTGCATTAGGATCTTTTACCACGCTTCACTAGTTCGTGGCATTAGGATCTATCGCCACAAATATGTTGCCACAATTCACTAGTTTGTGGCATTAGCATCTATTGCCACGGAACACGATCGTTCCACGAGGATCGATTGCCACGACTCGCTAGTTTGCGACATTAGGATCTATCGCCATGAATCTGTTGCCACGATTCACTAGTTCGTGGCATTAGCATCTATCGCCACGGAACACGATCGTTGCACTTGGATCTATTGCCATGATTCACTAGCTCGTGGCATTAGGATCTATCACCAAGAATCTGTTGCCACGATTTACTAGTTCGTGGCATTAGCATCTATCACCACGAAACCCGATCGTTGCACTAGGATATGTTGCCACGATTCACTAGGTCATGGCATTAGGATCTGTCGCCACGAATCTGTTGCCACGATTCACTAGTTTGTGGCATTAGCATCTATCGCCACAGAACCCGATCGTTGCATTAGAATCTGTTGCCACAATTCACTAGTTTGTGGCATTAGGATCTATGGCCACGAAACCCGATCGTTGCATTAGGATCTGTTGCTACGATTAAATATTTCGTGGCATTAGCATCTATCGCCATAGAACCTGATCATTGCATTAGAATCTATTGCCACAATTCACTAGTTTGTGGCATTAGCATCTATCGCCACGGAACGCGATCATTGCATTAGGATCTGTTGCCACGATTCAATAGTTCGTGGCGTTGGCATCTAGTGCCGCGGAACACAATCGTTGCGTTAGGAACTTTTCCCACGATTCACCAGTTCGTGGCGTTAGGATCTATCGCCACCAAACACAAATGTTGCATTAGGAACTTATGCCACGATTCACAATTTCATGGCGATAGGATCTGTTGCCACAAAATACCGGTTGGTGGCATTAAGATCTATTGCCACGGAACACAAATGTTGCTTTACATAGTTCACGTACAGCTAGCTCACACAGTACCTATAAAAAAATTATCATCTTCGCTGTCCTCCCCCAATATTGGAGGTACAATACCATCATTGATATATGTATCGTCATCGTCGTTGTCGTTGTCGTCGTCTTCATTTGAAACAGCGGAAGCATCACCGGTTGCTCCGTCAATGTCATTGCTATCCCATGCGGTCATATCCTCATTTATATCAGTAAGTCGTTGATCATCAAATAATGTATCAGCCTCCGTCGTCTCAGTGACATTATTTTCATTGTCTCAAGGGTGCATGAGAAAAAGGTTTTGTGTCTTTGTTTTAACAAATGTATCCCATTTAGGTTGCTTCACACTTCTAATGTAAAAAACTTGTTCTGCTTGGGTGGCTCGAATGTAAGGCTCATACTTAAATTGAGAAATAGTAGTGTCAACATCTATCATTCCGTATCGATCCATTTTGTAGCCTCTGCTTTGGCTCCGATCGGAACGAGGCCGATCAAACCATTCACATTCAAATAACAGAACCTCTTGATTTTTTTTTTTTTCAAAATCAATAGAAATCATTTTCTTGATTACTCCATACCACTTATGATCACCATCCCGAACAGCAACACCACTGTTTTGCGTCCTTAAATCTTTTTCCACCTCTGTTGTTCGAAAGAAGAAGCCATTTATGAATCATCAACTAAAAAAATGTGCCCGACGATCAGGTCCTCTAGATAATGCATACAAATAATCGGTTACATTGCCTTCTTTGTGTAATGTCGTAATCTGTACACATTAATTAATATAAAAGGGGTCATCGGTAAACCGACTTCAGAACAGATATTTCTTCAATATTTCATCAAAGTAAAAACTTGCATGTACTTACTCGTTTCTGAAACCAATAAACAGACTCATCTCTATGGCGTTTTTCAACATAACGAGAATGAATCTTTTTCTACTCTTCAAAATGCTCACTGAAAAGGGTACAAAATTAAATTAGCCATCTACAATAAGCATGATCCAATATATAGTATAGAACATCTGAGTGTTATACGTACTTGATCCATGGACCGGCCTCTTCAACATTAAAAATTATAGAATGCCTTATGTTGTGTAGTTCTACCATAGTAAGTTGGCCCCATTTAAACCCTTTTTTAGAATTATCAACTTCTATAAATATATTAGACTTGAGAGAAGGTTCATTCCTAGCTGCAGCTTCATGACGTTCTGGCCTATTAAGCTTGGTGCTGATGTTATCCAAAAAATGGCTACAAAAAGTCATACACTCTTCCATAATAAATCCCTCAGCTATAGAACCCTCCGGGTGAGCTGTGTTACGTACATACCTCTTCAATGTACCAGGGTACCTCTCAATTGGATACATCCATCTGTAAGAAACAGGTCCACCCAAGCGAGCTTCTTCGCCAAGATGGATCGGAAGATGTACCATGATATCAAAGAAAGCGGGAGGAAGCAACATCTCAAGCTTACAAATTGTTTTAGAAAATTGTTCAATCATCTTATCCAAATCTGGTTCTGCCAATTCTTTAGAACAAATTCCAAAAAAGAATCTATTAAACTCAATTAAAGGTTTAACAACCTTTTCGGGCAATATGTCACGTATTGCAATAGGAAGGAGCTTCTGAAATATAATATGGCAGTCATGAGTTTTTAGACCTAATACCTTACGTGCTGTTATGTCCACACATCTCTTGTTGTTTGAGGCATAACCATCGGGCATCTTCACATCCGCCAAAAACATGCACAAGGTGGTCTTCTAATCTTTTTGCAAAGTATATGATGCTGATGGAGAATCATACTTCCCTTTCATACCAACCAGATGTTGCTTTGGCCATATACCCATTTCCTGCATATCAAAATGATCTTGTAGACTATCTTTTGTTTTACCATCCATATTAAGCAATGTCCCCAATATGCTATCACAAATGTTTTTCTCAATGTGCATGACATCCAAGTTATGCCTTATTAGCAATGTCTTTCAATACGGGAGCTGAAAAAGTATACTTTTCTTCTTCCAACTATGCCACCTATCTTCCTCAGTGCGCTTTCTCTTATTATTCGTCTGTCCAAAACTCACTTGATCAAAAGTCTCGTATTGTTGGAGTACTTCGTGACCAGAGAGTGATGTTGGAGCCTCTCTATTCTCTATTTTGTTGTTGAAAGAAGCTTTGTCCCGATGCCACCGGTGATCCTGAGGTAGGAAACGATGATGACCCATGTAGCAATACTTTCGTCCATGTTTCAAACATAAGGCGTCAGTGTTTACATGGTAGTATGGACATGCTAGCATACCTTTTGTGCTCCATCCACATAGCATTGCATATGCTGGAAAATCATTTATTGTCCACAATATAGAAGCTCGCATGAGAAATGTCTCTTTCTTTGAATTGTCGTATGTTTCAACACCATCAAACCATAATTTCAGTAGCTCATCAATCTAAGGCTGCAGATACACATCAATGTTGTTTCCAGGTGACTTTGGCCCAGGAATTATCATTGACATCAACCAATAAGGCTGCTTCATACACAACCAAGGTGGTAGATTATAAGGGATTAGAATCACAAGCCATGTACTGTAAGAAACATTCATTACTCCAAAAGGATTGAAACCATCAGATGCTAGCCCAAGTCTTATGTTGCGAGGATCGGATGAGAAATTTCGGTGAATGCTATCAAAATGCTTCCATGCCTTCGAATCTACAGGATGGCGTAATATTCCATCATCAATACATTCTTCTTTGTGCTAGCGCATGTTTGATGTCGTTGATTCTGCCATATAAAACCTTTGAAGATGGGGAATAAGAGGGAAGTATCGTAGAATATTGCGTGCTACAAGCTTCTTGGCTTTTCCACAAGGTAAAGCCTCTCTTGCATCCCCACCAGTACTATTTTTCCATCATAATTCACCACATTTTGGTCATCGATCCAACAGAGAATAGTCCTTCCTGAATAACACACAGTCGTTGACACATGCATCGATCTTTTGGTAGCTCAGCCCGAGGTCACAAACAACCTTCTGAACTTTATAAGGTGTATTAGGAATGCAATGGCCCTCTGGAAGTACATATGAGAATAGTTCAAGGATCAACTCACATGCTTTTTTGCTCAAACCAGTTAAACACTTTATCTGGTACAACTTGACAATGAAGGATAATTGGGTCACCTTCTCACAACCTGGATACAACTCCTTTTTGCCATCATTTAATAAGTCATAGAATGCCTTTGCACACCCAGTTGGCTCCTGCTGGTTTATAGCATTTTCAAGATCATCAACATCTGCCGAAGTACCACCATGATCACCAGTGCCTCTAAGAAGACTAGACAACATATTTTCCATAGCAGCATCATCAGAAATTATCTCCTCATTATTTGCTGATTGCTCGGCAATATTTTTCTCAACTCGTTTTTCTCCATGGTGTACCCAACAAGTATAATCAAATGACATCCCATTACGAAGCAAGTGAAGATGAACTTCCTTGCGTCTCCCGTGGCAAATATAACGACATTTCATGCAAGGACAAGGCTTACTTTCTTCTTCACGAGTGCCTTGGAATGCTAAATTTAAAAATGACTTCATTCCATCCTGCCACACCTTCGTACGCCTGTCTTTTCCCATCCATGTCTTATCTTCTGACATCTCTTCCTACAATTCAATCAGCGTATCCACAAGAGGATATTGAACTACAATAACATTATGTGACAAATTGTACCTAGCGTTGTTCCTCCTCCACGTGCGGCGGCCGGCGGATGCTCCTCCAGGTCGGTGGATGGACGATGCTCCTCCAAGAGCGTGGCGGTTGGCGGATGCTCCTCCAATAGCGTGGCGGCCGGCGGATGCTCCTCCAGGCGCGTTTCGTGCAATCGGGAGAGGGGCCGTTGTGGATCGAAGGGTCCGCGGGGGAGGCAGCCAGGACTAAAGTGTGAAGCTATCAGAGTAGGCCCAACACTGTGTTGGGCCACTTGTTATTCGTGGGCTGAAACTTCGCTGAGTCACTTTGTCTTCCTGGGCCGAAACTACGCAGGAATGCTTGGTGTTCGTCCCCATGATGCGTGAGCCCATGTACGGGCGCACGTCTCTGGCTCTGGCAATTTGTAATCTAAATAAGTTAATGTAGCAATAATGGGGGTGGTATTCCAATCAAAGGGGAAAATTTGGTATCGTTAAAGGAAATGTTTTTCGATAAAAGGAGAAATTTTATTTTGACACGGAAAGGGCCCAGCGTATGCGTGGAAAAATTATGCTTATAAAAAACCACGATTTGCATTCCTCTCGGTTATCGCAACGGCTCGACGTGTCCCATCAGCTTCACTGGTAGTTTTTTAATTTGACACGGAAAGGGCCCAGAGCTTATACAAAAAAAACATCCGCCCGATACACGCCTTATACACATTCCATTCGCCTTCGACCGGGCGAGCGGACGATGTCGAAAGGAACATGGCTGAGTCTTGTACGGCATATTTTTTCAATCGGATGTCTGACTACAATAGCACATGTTGCCTTATATTCTTGTTGCAACGAGCTCAACTTTCCGAGGTGGGACAAATCGTTCACAACTTGCCAAAATCGCTCGCATGAATTCATTACGAACACCGGGTATAGGAGTAGTGGTAATGATTACACCATGCATGGGGCATTGGGCCAATTTTATGTTGGGGCCAGTGGTATATAGATGGTGCCACGATCAGGGAACGACGATTGAAGACACGAGAAGGAAGTACGTGTGGCACCATCTGAGAACGGTATGCACTTGCTCTCCGGTGCTTCATTAAAGGAGATGTTTTTCGATTAAAGGAGAATTTTTTTATTTGACACAAGGAGGGCCCAACGTATGCGTTTGCCGCGTAAGGTTTGGTCCTTCAATCCTTAGGCATTTGTACAGGCGGCTGATGCAACCGGGCGCACCGAGCTTACGTGCGCACCAGTCACTGAGGCGCCTTTAACGCGCGCAACACTTGTGAAACTTTGAATTCAATTGGAACCGCTCTGCGTCCCATCACCACTACTGCGCGCGTCGAGAGACGAACATCCAGGCGGGTTCAAATCCCCTGCAGTACTGCAAGTGCAGTAGAGATGGCTGACATGAGGGCCCTATAGAGTGTGGGTCCCACATGTCAGCCACCTCTACTGCACTTGCAGTACTGCAGAGGATGAGAATCCCAGCCAGGCTGCTACTACGCTATAATATCACCCGGGCACACCATGATCTTCTCCGCACAGCCACTCTTCCTCTCTTCCCAAAACCGTGCCAAGAACACCATGGCTGACAAGACAACGCCGCCGCCAAGCCCGCCGAAGGACGCCAAGGGGAAGCGTCCCCGACCGGACTCCCCCCGGACAAGGAGTGGGCTCTCCAAAAGATGGCGCAAGATGTATTTGACAATACATCGCGCACCATGTGTCGCCTTGGGCTTGGTCCCCTTCCAGAGTATGCTGCAATGGGCAGCACGGGCCACTATGTCTTCAGCATGACGCACTTGGCCGGTCGCCTCGACGTCTTCTGGGAGGCGCTAGCGGACGAGCTCGGCGTCGCCGCCCACGACAACCTGGTAGCAGAGATGTCTAGGAAACTGGGCTTCCCGTCTCCATCGCGGGAGGCGCCCCGCCCAGCCAGGAGCCCAAGGTGGAGGAGGAGAAGGAGAAGGAGAAGTAGGTGGAGCGAGGTGGAGGGGAAATAGTTTTTTCTTCTTGTTCTTAGTTGTGTTGTTTTCTTTTCTTTTCTTGTTTGTAGTTTGTGTTTCTCTTTTTTCTCGTTTGTAATGTATCGTCTTAAGGTAATGAACTTTATGTTTCTGTTCATTGGTGCGCAAAAATAGTTCTAATGTTGCTGTTCTAACTCTACTGAGCTGGAGATCTAGAAAGTGACTATCACCTAGTTTATATGACAGGACCAATAGGGAGAAGCCCACTCTCTATGTTGAAACCCAACACGGATCCAACATAATGAGCAATCAAATAGCAAAGCATGTAGAAAATCACAAAAAACGCAACAACAGTTTCTGGAGTACGTATCAACTTTAGCCCAGATTAGATGCTCGTGGGCGTCATTGCAAAAGGGTGAAGACAAAAACGACTTGATTCGGATGGCATGCAAAAACAAACTAGAAGTCAGGGTCATCGAAATTTTTTGCCCGATTTGGATTGAGTCTTAGTTATATACTTCCATAATAATAAAATGTATCTGGTATTTTACATTCACAAGTGTGTCATAAAATGTACCGGGTGTTTTACTTTCACTAGTGTGTCATAAAGTGTACGCCGGCCACGTATCCTGATCCAACAGTACAACTTCAAATAAAGGAGGGTTAGAAGATTGGTGGAAAATAATACGAACTTATAAGAAAAAGGAGAAGAAGAAAAATGATGGCACGCGTTTTGATACATGAACCGTGACACTGCTGACATCCATCTTTATTGGCCAGTTTGCGATTCCGCTAATCTCTCCAGCATGTATTCACACTAGCTACTCTCTAGTGACTGGACCCACGGTATCCCGTGGCCCACCCGGCATATCCAGTGGGTGGGCTCCTGAGAAATGTTGTTGTTGTTGTACATGGTGTTAGGTTGAGACAATGCAACTCATGGTCATAATGATAAGAATTAAAAATTAGAAAGAGTATATAAGATTCAAAAATCTTCATTACTCTCTTTACTCTGGGCTCGGGCCTGTCAAATTCGGAAACTCCTCCGCTCATATTGTAACTGCATCAGTTATATATCCAGGCCCATTTCCAATTAAAATCCAAACTAAATGTGTAGACGAAGGTTTTGCACAAGAGAGAAGTTGCGCCACGCCGCCGCAGACTGCAACCGTAGGGACGTCAAGGAGAAAGACCCAATTGCGGGGACTCAGCTGTACAACGTGACATTCGAGGAAAATGTGATCACCACCACCGTGATGTCCTTCGGCAAGGCCGTGGAGGACTGGCTCGACGCGGTCCTCTCCGTCCACCGTTGGCACCTTCACAAGCTCGTCGTCGGGCTCGACGTCGAGTGGCACCTTAGCTACTCTGCCGACCAGAACCCTATCGCTGTTCTGCAGCTCTGCGTTGGCCGCCGCTACCTCATCTTTCAGGTCATCCAGGCTGACTACTTCCCCGGCGAGCTAGAATATTTCCTTGGCGATTCCGACTATTGCTTCATCGGCATCGGCATGGAGGGTGACGCCGACAAACATTGGAAGGATCGACAGTTGAAGTTGGCCAAAACGGTGGACCTAGCCGGGCTCACGGCGGAGGAGATGGATCGCCCGAGCCTCCGCCGCACGGGGCTGAAGGACATCGCGAGCGCCGTGATGGGTGCCGACATGGAGAAGCCTTACGGGGTGAGGACGAGCAACTGGGACGCGTACAATCTCTCTGGCGAGCAGATCAGCTATGTGTGCATCGACGCCTTCGTCTCCTTCGAGGTCGGCCGCAAGCTGCTCTCCGGCGACTACTGATCTTACCATCGAGTTTGCGGATCGGTTGCCGTCGATCATCCCGGCATATGGAATTCGTAGGTGCATCTCTCAAGTTCTATCTCTCAAGTTCTATCTCATAAAATTATTTTTTCGAGAAAACACTATATCTTGCTTTCAAAAACATGCATGTTATTTCACATGCATCGTGGTCTTTCACATGCATGTTAGTTGTCCATGCATGCTACGCCCCAAACATGATCAACGAGCCTCAAACATGACGATCTCTCAACAAAAAAGAGGACACGTAACGTCAGCAAACATGATTGAGGTCTTTCACATGGATGTTAGACATACATATGCATGATACGTCCCAAACATGTATTCCAAAAATAGAGTAATATTTCCTACCATGTATATATATTTCTATATTTATCATATTCTCTACCATCATGCATGTGTGTATGCTCTCAACCTATATGGCAGTTGTTTAACTACCACACTAACGAAGAATATTATCCTGTCATCAATAGAGATAACAAATATGACACAAGGATGTTCCCTCGACAGTACGGGGATAGAATGTGGACTACCATCGTCTAATAAGCACACAGCTCTCACTACGTACGTATGTGGTTCGTCAAATTAATCTACGCATGCTGTCATTACATAACGTTGTACTCGTCTTTTGAAAAAACGATAGGCGTAGGCGCTAGCCGCTATGTGTTCTGATTTTTGGAACAAATGAACACACCTGTGAAAACACGTACGCCACATCCGATCCTTAATGTCATCCAATTAACATGTTCCTCAACAAGGGGGCACAAAAATCCTCAACACATGACCAAACATGCTTGATCGCGAGTCCCTTCACATGCATTACATTCATGTCCACCATCATCCATGATCACGACAATTATCAGTTCAATATGGAATCTCGGTCGGCCACGGTCGGATCCTTAAAAAATAAAGATATGGACTCTCGGTCAATTGCCACGTGCGTTCACGTCAATCTCCGCACCTTTGTGTGTCAAATTAAAAAACTGGCCGATGGGACGTGATGAGCCGTTGCGATAACTGAGAGGAGGCGAACCGCAGTTTGAGTAACTGAATGTAGGCCTAGAGGGGGGGTGTGAATAGGCCTTTTGAATTTTTGTCGGATCCTGCAACACTCAACAACAAGTTCAATACCAGAGAAATCGGACTAGTCCGGTAAAGTGCGGACTAGTCCGGTGTTCACGGACTAAGTTGATCAAGATTAATCAATTAGGTTGATTCTTTAAAGTATGCAGCGGAAATATAGAATCAAACAACAGTTTAACAGTTATATACTGAATTGTGTCACAATTAAGGCTTGTGTTCAACAATTTAATGTAAATTGAACAATGAGTATCAAACCCTAGAGTAAGTAGATCAATTTGAGTGATGAACACAAAAAGGACAAGACACACGATTTATCCCGTGGTTCGGCTACCACGAAGGCAACCTACATCCACGTTGAGGAGCCCACAAAAGGACCGGGTGTTCTCCAACCCTTCCCTAGTCGAATCGCCACGAAGGCCAACCCTCTTCCACTAATCACAAAGGGGTGAATAACCAAATTCAAGGGGCGTTCTCACACGTTGAGAGCTCCCTTAGATTACAATCACAATGCCACCAAAAACACACTCAGAGATTACAATTGAAATGCAAGAGTGTGTTAGAGATTCAAACCAAGAGCTCAATGATGTGTGCCAAGTGTTTCTCCAATGATCTAGAAGTGATCCTCAAAGGATTGATCGATTTTGCACTTAATTTTGTGGAGAGAAGTGGTTTTTGAGTCTCTTGGGAGGTGTGACGGTGCTAGGGTTCGCGAGATTGTAAAAGTGGGTCGTGCACCTCTATTTATATGGGTTTTCTAAAAGTGACCGTTAGGGTTCAGAAAGATCGGACTAGTCCGTGGTGGTCACTGGACTAGTCCGGTGTGCTGTGTGTAGCAAACCCTAAGTGACCCGAAATATCGGACTAGTCCGGTCGAAAATGGACTTGTCCGAGTTCACTACTGGAAATCTACGGACTAGTCCGATAGACATCGGACTTGTCCGGACATATGAAACCCTAAGTGTGTTGGATGACAAGTCCGCACTTGGAGGACTTGTCCGATTTAGATCAGTGGGTATTTCGGACTAGTCCGTGTAAACATCGGACTTGTCCGAAGTGGATCAGAAGGAATATCGGACTAGTCCGGTTAACAACGGACTTGTCCAATTTTGTGTGACTTGTGAAGTGTGTTGAGGACTAGTCCGCCCTGGGGAGGACTAGCCCGACTCAAGTCAGAAAGATATCGGACGAGTCCGACAGATATCGGACTTGTCCGATCTGGTGCAGAAAGGATATTAGACTAGTCCGGTCCTGTGTAACTTTGTGCAATATGTGTGTGTGCTTAAATATGATTGAGCTCTTGGGTGTGTTTCCTTAACACACTCCAAACACAATAATCTACTATTTCTTTTCCTTGAGCTCAAGATCACTTTGCTCCTCATTATCCCTTCTTTTTGGTATTTTGCTCATTTTCATTATTGGCCTGCACTCATCTCAACAAAGAGGTTAGGATCCCAATTGCTTGTCATAAATCATCCAAAACCCACAAGGGAGTCCTAGATGCACTTTCAATCTCCCCCTTTTTGGTGATTGATGACAACCAATTGATATTTCACAAAATATGACAAAAGGAGATGAGATTTTCATAAAGTGTGCACATATGACTCAAAAATACATCAAGCAGTAAGAGAAATATCCATATGTGCATCCTTTATGGTGGGTTGCATAACTAAGTGCATTGGAACAATGAGAATGACATAATTTACATTGATGAATCAATACAAAGTACATATGTCATTTCAGGAGCAAAATTGCAGATTTCAACACATACTTGCAAATTAATTAAGCATTTCAACACAGAACCATAGATAACATGTAAATAGTGTTAAAGCATTACAATCACAAATAAAGATAAAGAGAACTCTCTCCTCGCACCCTACCACAGATAAAGCTAAGACTCCCCCTCAATCTCTCCCCCTTTGGCATCAAGACACCAAAAAGAAGGAGAGGAGGGTCCTAGGGTCTTCACCCTTCACTGTCGGTCCTCTCATCGTCGTCTTCATCTTCATCATCATCAGCTTGACGAGGAGGTGAAGGAGGAGGGACGGAGTCGCTCGAGCCCCCAATGCCAAAGTAGGCAAGCTCGGAGGGGTTAAGAGGCCCGATCTCAGTAAAGTCCGGGTCGGACTCTTCAGAAATCACTGGAGATCCAATGGGGTCGATCTCCAGCTTCTGGCAGATTTGCTTCATATTGGCTTTTATGTACTTCATGTCCTCCTTTCTTCTCTTGTTGAGCTTGTGGACCTTCACTTCGGTCTTTTTGCAGGAGGAGAATTTGGCAGTCAGGTACTTGAGGATCCCACTAGCTGATCCTCTTTGAGGGGCTTCCCTAGAGGTAGGGACAGCCCTAGCATCGCTTCTTGATCTTGTTGGTGCCTCGGGACTGGACGCTGGCAAGGGAGCAACCTGGACACTCACTGGTTGAGGCTTCTGAGGCCTCAAAGGAGTGTGCTCCACATCCTTCATGAACTCAATACCTGTGACTTTCTCAATCATATACATGAGGTAGGGAGCATAGCCACAAGACCTGTTAGGCGTGCAGGATATGTTGACCATATCATTCCATATATATACCGCCACATCAAATGGGCGGTCCTCTCTTATGACTCTCATTAGGGTTCGGAGGTAACCGTGCATGCTCCCAGCATCTCCATCTTTAGGAGCAATAGTCTTCCTCAGCACTCTGTTGAGGACCACAAAGAATGGTTTCATGTACTTTGTAGAGGGAGGGACAAACTTTGAGTTCGGCTCATATAGGAATTTCATCCTATCCTTCTCCATGACACCTATGTTGTGGATGATCAGCCTGTCATGTCCAGAGGTGTCCAGATGGAGCAGATTAGCAAAGTCCTCCTGAGTGATACTATACTTAGATCCGTGTGTCATCCAAGTAACACTCTCTTCATCCTCACTTGAGAAGTGGGAAGTTGCAAAGAACTGTGCAATCACTTCATCATTCCAGTTATGCCTGAAGGCAAAGAGATCCTTCAGGCCATGCCTCTCAGCTGCTGCAATGACTTCATCAAAAGATGAGCACTTCTTCTTCTCAAGTTGTGCCCAGTCAATCCACTGACTGCGCACCACGGGGGTCTTCATCGGTAGATACACCGATTTGTAGAAGTCTGCATGGAAGTTGCACCAAAACCTTCCATCGACAGCTTGCTTTGTCCTGCCATACCAGTCAATGCTTCTGAACTTGGCTGCAGAATCACTGCCCTTGCCATTGAACTTCTCCTCAGTAGGGTCCTGGACCCCTTCCCTGGGAGCATGGAGCTTCAAAGGCCCGACTGGCCCCGTTGCAATCCCCTTGCCCTTGCCCTTGGCTTGGCGAGAGGCACTTGAGGATGCTGCTGCCTTTGACACTGGCTTCTTTGCCAGCACCTTCCTCCGAACCTGAGGAGGTGAAGGAGCTGGCTCTGAGGGTCTTTCTTGGTGTTTCTTTCCAAGACCCGTCGAGGACCGAGGTGCCACTTCTTGTCAAACTCGGCCTCAAAGTCGGAGATTTCGTTGTTTGAGCTCGACATGATCTGAGAATGATTTTGCAAGAATGATGGTAAGTGATGCAAGGCATAAGTATGAAAGGATAGTAATGAATTGCATTAAGGAATTGAAAAATTAGGTTTTCAGTTTAGAAACATCGGACTTGTCCTGTGCACAGGCACGGACTAGTCCGGTGGACTGGACTTGTCCGTGCATGGACCGGACTAGTCCGGTGTTCATCCTCAGAAACCTAACAGATTGATCAAGGAATGATTCCTAATGCAAATCTAGTCTAGCATACATGTAGTACATCAAATAAGCATGTATCTAGTGAAGGATGCTAGGCTATACGATCAACAATTGAGAAAAACAAGATTTCTAGGGTTTTGAAGAAATTTACCGAAGAAATCGATTGACGCTTGAAGATTTGGGGGTTGGAGACCAGACAAGTCCGCTAGCTTCAATCCCCAAGAGGTCAAGCTTGATCTCCGTCCAAATGTGGACTTTTTCGATGGAGGGAGCAAAGAATCGCCTTGGTGGCTCGAGCGTAAGAGAGAGGAAAGCGTGAGCAAAAGTGGGGATGAGAAGATTAGGGTTTGGTGGCGGCTAGGGTTATGGACACGAAAAATCGGACAAGTCCGGACATGACCAGACTAGTCCGAAGTCATCTAGAGAGCTATATCAGACTAGTCTGTGGTCTGTCGGACTAGTCCGACCAAACCAGCACTCTGCGGACTAGTCCGCAAGAGCGGACTAGTCCGGATAACCACGGACTAGTCCGTGGTCACCAGGAGAAATATCTGGCCTAGATGCACATAGGTAAAGTAGAGATCCAATCATGGAGCGATATACCTTTTGATCGACGCTAGGTCCATCTTCATTGAGATCCAAGTGGCCATTCGTTGCCATGGGGGTCTTTATGGGCTTTGCCTTCTCCATGCCAAACTTCTTGAGTATGTCCGGCGTGTACTTGGTTTGGCTTATGAACGTTCCTTCTCTTTGTTGCCGCACATGGAATCTCAAGTACTTCAATTCTCCCATCATTGACATTTCAAACCTGTCTGTCATGATTCTACTAAATTCTTCACAGAAGGATTGGTTAGTTGACCCAAATATTATGTCATCAACATAGATTTGACACATAAAAAGATCATTATCTAAATTCTTTGTGAATAATGTATAGTCTACTTTGCCAATTTGAAAACCATTTTCGATTAAGAAATATCTAAGACACTCATACCAAGCTCTAGGAGCTTGTTTGAGGCCGTAGAGAGCCTTACGCAATTTATATACGTGGTTGGGAAATTCTTCGTCTTCAAACCCAGGTGGTTGCTCCACGTACACTTCTTCCTTGATCGGTCCGTTGAGGAAGGTGCTTTTCACGTCCATTTGATACATCTTGAAATCATGGTGAGTAGCATATGCAAGTAATATTCTAATAGATTCAAGCCTAGCTACTGGAGCAAAAGTCTCATCGAAATCCAAACCTTCGACTTGTGAGTACCCTTTGGCCACAAGTCGCATGTTGTTTCTTGTTACCACTCCGTGTTCGTCTTGTTTGTTGCGGAAGACCCACTTGGTGCCCACTATGTTTGCGTTGGGTCTTGCCACAAGTTCCCACACCTCATTCCTCTTGAAGTTGTTCAATTCTTCTTGCATTGCCAAAACCCAGTCCGGATCCTTCAATGCATCCTCAATCCTGCCTGGTTCCAAAAAGGAGACAAACAACTAATGCTCACAAAAGTTAGCTATGCGAGATCTAGTGGTCACTCCCTTTTGGATGTCACCGATGATGTTGTCGATTGGGTGATCCCTTGGAATGCATTGGTGTACTCTTGGGTGGGGCACTTGGGGAGTTGCGTCTTCATGATCGTTTTCTTCTCCCCCCTGAGTGGTTGCCATTGTTGACTTGTTGATCATCCTCATACTCTCGTGCTTGTGTTGAAGCTCCCTCTTGATTGTTGGTCTCCTCTTGTGCTTCATTTTCCTCATTTGTGTGTGAAGGTGATTCTTGTGGTCGAACTTCACCTAGAGCCATTCTTTTCAATGCTAGACAATGAGCTTCTTCTTTACCTAATTCACATGGATCAACTTGCTCCTTTTGGGAGCCATTAGTATCATCGAACACTACGTCACGTGCTACTTCAACAAGTCCGGAGGCCTTGTTGAAAACACGATAGGCGTAGGTGTTCGAATTGTAACTGAGCAAGAAACCTTCATCGGACTTCGAAGCAAACTTTGAAGTCTTGGGCTTCTTGTTCAGGAAATAACATGGAGAACCAAAAACTCAAAAGTAAGAAATGTTTGGTTTGTTACCGGTGAGTATCTCATAGGGAGTTTTCTTGAGTAGTCGATGAA
Organism: Tuctoria greenei; assembly: GCA_036927565.1. NCBI lineage: Eukaryota > Viridiplantae > Streptophyta > Magnoliopsida > Poales > Poaceae > Tuctoria > Tuctoria greenei. The sequence continues at coordinate 109,668,414 of JAYESD010000005.1, forward strand.
GATAAAGCCGATTTGTCGCGTGGCAAGCGGTGTTAATCGCTTCCGCCCAAAATCGATCCGAAGTCTTGTATTCATCGAGCATAGTTCTTGCCATCTCTATGAGTGTTCGGTTCTTCCATTCGGAAACTCAATTTTGTTGTGGTGAATATGGTGCTGAGAATTCGTGCTTGATGCCCTCTTCATCAAGGTACTCCTCCACTTGTATGTTCTTGAACTCCGTGCCATTGTCGCTTCGAATATTCTTGATTGACAATGAAAACTCGTTTTGAGCTCGCTTGAAGAATTTCTTGAGTGTTCCTTGTGTTTCTGACTTATCAAGCAAAAAGAAAACCCAAGTGAAGCGAGAAAAATCATCAATGATAACCAAACCGTATTTGTTACCGCTGATGCTTATGTAAGCAACTGGACCAAAAAAGTCCATGTGAAGTAGTTCGAGCGATCTTGTTGTAGTCATGATGTTCTTTGCGGGATGATGTGCTCCAACTTGCTTCCCGGCTTGGCACGCGCTACAAGGCCTGTCTTTCTCAAAAATAACATCTTTCAAACCTCGGATGTGATCGCCCTTGAGGATTTTTTGAAGATTCCTCATACCAACATGCGCTAGCCGTCTATGCCACAGCCAACCCATGTTGGTTTTTTGCAATCAAGCATGTGTCGAGTTCGGCTTTATCCTTGTTGCAGTCAACAAGGTAAAGCTTTCCCTTCAACATACCCTTAAAAGCAACGGAACCATCACTTCTCTTTGAGACGGTCAAACCCTCGTTAGTGAACAAGCAATTATAACCTTTGTCACATAGTTGAGATATGGACAGCATGTTATAATCTAAAGATTCAACATGTAAAACCTGAGAAAGCATGTGTTCAGAGGATATTGCAATTTTACTGGTACCGAGCACCTTCGTTGACTATTATATCCGAAGTAGATGCCTTCGTTTGGGTCCTCGTTTTCTTCATATTCCACGAACATCATCCTTTCTCCAGTCATGTGGTTGGTGCATCCGCTGTCTAGCACCCATTTGGATCCACCGGAGGAATAGGCCAGCAAAAACAAAATATTCTTTGGTTTTAGGTACCCAAGCTTGCTTGGGTCCTTGGAGGTTAGTTACAATACATTTGGGCACCCACACATGGGATTTTGTGTTCCCATGGTGTGGCCCAACATAATAAGCATAAACCTTACCAAGATTGTTTCTCATTAATACATAAGAGGCATCAAAAGTTTTAAATAGAAGCTGATGTTGTTTATGAATCCGACTAGTCCGGATGACCGGACTTGTCCGGATGACCGGACTTGTCCGGACACCGACCGGACTAGTCCGGTATTCATGCGAGTTCAGTTTCTTATTCTCTAACTTATCAGTTTGAGAGGGTCTTCCCTTCACAAAGGAGATCCTTCCCTTGTTATTCTTATGACTTCTAGCATGTTGCTTTTCATCATAAGAGTAACCAATGCCATATTTGACATTTGGATGTCTTTGGACCAAGTATGCACTACGTGCATAGTTGATCTTCTCCTTGTCAAGTATTCCACATTGGGTAGGATTTTTATCTTTTGTGGAGGTTGACTTCTCCTTCAAGCTGGTGTTGATTTTACTACATGTGCACATATGAACAAGATCAGTTTTAGTTTGTTGAGAAGGTGAACATGAAGAGGAGGAAGGTTCACTTAGCTTGAGTGACTCAACATGCACTTCAAGGATTTTGTTAACCTTGATCAGGTCAGCAAGTTGGTCCTTGATTGCAACATTTGAGTCGGTTAACTCCAAGCAAGTTTTCTTGCTTGAAGCTAGCTCAAGCTCTAGTGAACTGTTTTTCTCCTTTTCAAGCTCTAGGAGTTTGTCAAGTTTGACATACTTCTCCTTTTCGGAGATAATCATGTCCTCTTGACGATCAATTAACCTCTCCTTCTCAACAAGTTGGTCAACTAAAAATCTCATTTTAGCAGCAGTTTTCCTATCTAGTCCATTTAGCATGTCCTCATCATCACTATCTAGTTCATCATCACTAGAGTAGGAATGCATGGAAGGGGTTTTGATTTTTACCTTGCGTTTACCTTCCTTTGCCATGAGACAAGTACCATTTCCCTTCTTTGCGCCGAGTGTGGGGAAGAGTGTGGATTTCTTGGATGTGCTTTCTATGGCTATGCTAGCCATCTCTTCTTCATCGGATGATGAGGACTCATCGTTTGAGTCCCACTCCTTCCCAATCCGTGCTTGTTCAGCTTGTTTCTTCTTCTTGAAGAATTTCTTGGGTTGAGGCTTGGTTTCTTTAGTTTTCTTCTTGTTGTCCTCATACGGGCAATCAACTATAAAGTGGTTATACTCACCACAATTATAGCACGCCCGCCTCATCTTTGGCTACGTCCTTTCCTTGTACTTTCCTTCACTTGATTTTGTTCCCTGTCTCTTCTTCATTATTCTCTTGAACTTTTTCATGAACAAAATCATATCTTCTTCATCTAGCTCACTACTCTCGTCATCACTGTCCTCCTCTAGTTGTGCTTCTCTTGCTTCTTTGGATAGAGGCTTGAGAGTAGATTTTAGGGCAACTCCTTTCTTCTTGGCCGAGGTGAGGTCGGCAATTTCTTTGATGTGCTTGGCTTGTTTCTCCATCATTTCAAAGTTGATAATTTTACCAAGCAATTCATCCGGAGTCATCCTTTTGTAACCGGGGCTTTCTCTGATCATTGAGCATAGCGTGACATTGCGAGGCATAAAAGCTCTAAGGATGAGCTTTACCACCTCGTGGTCATTCCACTTCTTGCTCCCATATGATCGAACCTTGTTGACAAGTGTCTTCAATCGGTTGTACATGTCCTGGGGTGACTCGTCTTCCTCAATTACGAATCTTCCTAGTTCCCCTTCGACCATTTCAATTTTTGCCTCACGCACATGCCGGTCACCTTCATGTGCTGTTTGTAGTGTATCCCATATCTCCTTAGCAATTTCGAGTCCATCCACCTTGGTGAACTCGTCTCGACTGAGAGAGGAGGTGATTACGGCTGCGGCTTGAGCGTTTCTATGGATGGCCTGCTCTTGACTTGGGGTGAGCTCTTCGTCGTCATCCGGAATATCTATCCCTATACATACAACATGCCATAAACTTGGGTTGAGGGAAATCAAATGCATCTTCATATTCTGCCTCCACATGGAGTAATCACTCCCATCACAGTGTGGGGCTTTTCCAAGTGGGATAGATAAGTAGTGATTGTTATTGGAATTTAGACGATCATAATTAAAAGGATATTGGGAGTAGTCGGTGTGACTACTCCCCTTCTTCTTCTCTTCAAGTTTCGCTTTCCCTTTGGAAAGTGCCTTCTTTCTGAGGAGCGCCTTTAGCTCCAGCGTCTCCTCATCGTCGTCCTCGAAGTCTTGAATGGCTTTGAGGTACTTCTCCAGTTTTTGGGTCTTGTCGTTGTTGACTTCCTCTTGGTTGTTGATTTTGTGGACATCCTTCATGTCCGACATGATCTCTTCGAGTGGTTAAACTCTTTCTTGAAGAACCTGCTCTGATACCAATTGAATGTAGGCCTAGAGGGGGGGGGGTGAATAGGCCTTTTGAATTTTTGTCGGATCCTGCAACACTCAACAAGTTCAATACCAGAGAAATCGGACTAGTCCGGTAAAGTGCGAACTAGTCCGGTGTTCACGGGCTAAGTTGATCAAGATTAATCAATTAGGTTGATTCTTTAAAGTATGCAGCGGAAATATAGAATCAAACAACAGTTTAACAGATATATATTGGATTGTGTCACAATTAAGGCATGTGTTCAACACATTAGTAATATTATATTAAACACGTCACCAAAAAACCCCTCCTTTTATCAAAAAACATCGCATATGGAAAATTAACACATTAGTAATATTATATTGTATCTAAAAAATATTGTATTAAACACATTAGTAGGACGTACGTAGTAGAATTATATTTCAAAAAAATTACAAAAATAAAAAGCTACAAACTAATTAATTTTATTTCTTTTCTCTTTACCAGCTGGCATCGTGCCCGCCCCACCACTCCCACCCACCGGCCTGGCCCTAGGCAGTAGCCCACAAATTTTATGTGACTCTGCTGCACAGCATCGCGCGTGCGCCCCCGCCTCGCACGCTGTCCGATCAAAATCACATAATCGTGGGAGCGGGACACGTGGGATTTCCATCCTTGGTGTCCAGACAACAAACCCAGCGCGAACCGAAGGATCTCAGCGGGATTTCCGTGGGACGGCGTGCGGGGCGGGCGCGCACGCGCGACGTTGTGCTGCAGGGCCGCAGAATATTTAGTTCCGCCCGCCTAGGCCCAGAGCCGGGCCTGCCTTTTAGACCATCCGCAGTGGTTCACGGTAAAGCTTTAGGATGTGTTTGGGAGCACAGTTTTTTTATACTAAAGTTTTGGAAACCACAATTTTTTAAATGACATGGCAATAGCAAAGTATTTCAATAACACAGTTTTGTAATACCACAATTTTGCAATACATTGGACTGTTTGGTTGACAAACACCATTCTATAAAAATACCATAGTAATCTCAAATACCACGGTATTGCTAATTGCTCTAAAACTCCAAAAATACCGTGTTCCCAAACACCATTACTGGCCTGCGAATCAGTTGGTCTTATCTCTGAACATTAATATTTGCTAGTAATATGATAAATAGTATACAAACAATTAATATTATGAAATTATCAACTTTGATGATTCAATAATCCAATCAAGTTTCATCAAACCTACCAACAAAAAATTGGATCGTCCAGTCCATATAACCAAACACTAATTTGGATGATCCAAGACATAAAGAAATGGATGATCTATCTCCAATCCAACTTCGACATCAAACCAAACGCAATTAATGACTGAGCACTTTGTCACATGTCACTAGAGTGTACACACAAATGACAAATACGCAGCCTCAACACAGGGTTTAGGGTGCATAATGGATTAACCACATGACCCGACCAAACATTCACGTAATTACCATACACCTGCAAGAGCAACTACCTGGCTGCATCCTTCGCGTACGAACGGCAACGCCGACCAACTTATACTTTGTGTACTACATACAAAGAATTTTCCTTGTCCATGAGCCAATAAACAAGCTCTTCTGATGCGGCTTTTGTAGTTAAAAAATGAACTATGACAAAGCAACAAGTTCATGGAGACGGGGGAGTACATATGATCATCGACGTCTCTCTCACATGCATGTTATAGTTGTCCATGCATGCTACCCTACGCCCCAAACATATGATCAATGAGCCAAACTATATATATATATATATATATATATATATATATATATATATATATATAACATGTTAGTTGTCACGCCCCAAACATGATCAACGAGCCTCAAACTATATATGATGATGTTTCAACAAAAAACAGAGAAAACACGTAATAATGTTGTCATCAAACATGATCGTCGCGAGGTTTTCAAGTTCATATGTTACTTGTCCATGCATGCTTGCTACACCCCAAACATGATCAACGAGTCTCAAATATGATGATCTTTCAACAAAATTAGTAAACACCTAACGTCATCAAACATGCATGATCGAGGTCTTTTGCATGTCAAACTTAGAAAACAGTGTGTGTGTGTGTGTGTGTGTGTGTGTTAATGAATGCATGAATGTGTGGTGTGTTCATCATCTTGTTCTTTTTTCTTGTGTTTTCTGACGATCTTTCAACTATATATATATATATATATATATATATATATATATATATATATATATATATGACGATCTTTCAAAAAATAAGAGAAAACACGTAACGTCATGAAACATGATCGAGGTCTTTTGCGTGACAAACTAAAAAAACTAGAACATTGCATATACCTTGGGCCAGTGGGCCCTTTGCGTGTCAAAATTAAAAACTGGAACTGAAAAACTGAAACACCGCTGGACGGACCTACAAAGTATGCCAGGTGGGCCACTGCATACCCTGGACGCTTTGCATGTCAAATTAAAAAAATTGCCTGTGAAGCGACAACTTAGAGGAAGCCAACAGCGGTTTGAATTAATTCGAAAGCGCAGTTTTCGAAGCGTCCGATCATCTACACTCGCGCGGACCATCCGCAGTGGCATACTATAAATCATACTGGATACACTGTTTTGCAGTATAACTTAGAGTATGTAGTGTAAAAGCTGAAGGAGGATAGTGTATAGAGTATGCTTTAGAGTACGCTGGTGCGGATGATCGACGAGGACCCACTATAAAGGTACACCTGTCCTCTTGCGTCTCCACCGCACCACTCCATCTCCATCGATCGTAGCCTCCAAACTTTTCTTCCTTCACCATCGCAACATCACCGACCACCTCTCGCTCTTTCTCTGCACCTTCGTCGCCGCACAAATGGGTAGCCCCGCACCGAAGCGCTCCAGGACGTCGATGTCCTCCAAACCTCCTTCTTCTCCGTTTTCGTTGCAGCCTATGCCGGTGGAACTGGAGGTGGCATCCGCACCTCCTCTATCCCCTTCTCCGCCCCTGACGCCCGCACCTCCTCATCTCGTTTGGGTTCAGGAGACTGTCCGCCTCGTCGAACACCGCTTCGATGAACTCAATCGGCGACTGAAGGAGGCCACCGAGCACCTTTCTGCCGTCGCCGGGCGAGCAAAAAAGCTCGACAAATTGGCGCGGGGTTTATTTCCCAATACATCTCGCTCGTGTGACCATCTGGGTCTTGGGAAACTTCCCGTCTGCACCAGCATGGACACCACTGACCATACTACTTCGGGTTAGGGTTTGTGGCCGGTCGTCTCAACGTCCTCTACGAGACGATCGGGGAGGTGGCTGGTGTGGAGGGCCGCCAGCATCTTCTGCGGACCGTCGCCCAGAAGCTTCGGACTCAATTGCCAGAGGAGGCGGCAGCAGCGGCGGTAGCGGCGGAGAAGGCGGTCGCGGCAACAGCGGCGGAGGAGGAGGCGGCAGCGGCGGAGAAGGAGGTGGAGGAGATCTCCTCCGACTCCATGTAGAATAGTATTTGTAGTTTTTCTTTTCTTGTTTTTTATGTGCTTTCGTAGTTCTTGTTTGTAATATATGTGTTGTTTCTATTTCAATGATAAATGTCATTTCAGTTCATGAACAATGCGTCCTATGTAGTATCGAAAAACAACTCCTTTCTGAAAAGGGGGCGAGATAACTGTTGTCAATGTCTAGCCAAGAATTTGTTGTGTTGCGACGATTGACGACTCTTGGTTGAAACTCCATTGAGATCGTGGTTCAGGCTGTGTTTCTCCTCTTTTGTGTTCTCACTCAATTTTTTCATTTGTAGTCAGCGCATGGGAAAATGTATTTTTAGTTTGTAGTAGTATATACTACATGTTATCATTTCATTGTGATTAATGTTACAAATTGCTGATTGCTTACCATCGTCCTTTCGTGGACTTGGTTGTATTTGCATATCGTTTGCATTAGCACATATACATTCGGCGATTCATATTTTTTTTCGTATTTTTTTTAGAATGTCCCACTAGCTAGCAGATGACTGCTTTTAGATTTTGATCTCCATGCATGGCAACAAAGATGAATTAAGAAGCGAGCAAGTTGTCCTAAGACAAAGTCTACCCCTCTAGCTGCATGCACCATGTGCAGGAATCGACGCAACATGAGACGATTGGATGCGTGAAAAAGGGCACGGCTTGCGTCAAATTCTCCACTCCCGCGAAAATTTTATAGTTCTACTTGGCGCGCCACATTTGAGATTTTTACAATTCAATTTTCACTACCTGCGCCTCCAATTTCAGTCCCGCCTATTACTGTAACCCTATTTCAGCAACAATGAGTATAAATGGAAACACTGACCTCCATTCCCGACACACCGCTGCCCGCCTTTCCAGTGATCTCGCAGTACTCCAAATGTGTTGTCTCTCTGTTCTGCATTCCATACTTATACTCCTAAGAAACTCCCGTGTTCATTTCCCACGGTTTTTACAATTTTCCCCCATGGATCTCGCAGTGACGCATCGAAGCTCTTGGTGGTGTTGACTCCTGGGTACAACGTCGGGCGACCAAGTTTGACGGGCTCTACCGAACCTCTTCGTCACCGATACCTCCCTTCGACATCACATCCCAGACTCCAGTTTTGTGCTAGGTAAACTACACGATCCATGCCGTCTTTTTATAGAGCTATATTGGCTTTGTTCTACACGATCCATCCTGATATACGAAGATTAAATAGATTAACAATGAAGAAATGTGGTAATCTGTTTCACGAGTTTAGTTATATATACATATATATATATATATATGTGTGTGTGTATATAAATATATATATATATATATACACTACATCTGTCCCTAAATAAATGTTGCTCCGACAGCTTATTACGGTAGTGTATTTCTGGTTCAATTCCTGGCCGGGAACGACAACTACTAAAAACCAGAGGTAGTAGTATGTAATTTCTGGATTTAGAAGTAAATGACGCACGGGTTATCTGATGAACCACTCCAAATGTTGTACTCTCATTCCTGTTTTACAAATTCATATTCCTAAGATTTTTAGTTCCCATGGTTTTTACACTTTTTTCTTTCTTGTGGCTTTCTCAGACTGTACATTTTTTTCTATTCATTCTTTTCTAATTCCCCCATTAGTAACAAACACTGCAGTTTATAGAAAGCACACCGTCCGATCCAAAATCTACGTCGGTCATGTAATCTGACGTTATCTCTGTTATTTGGAATGACTACTTACAATGCTCTTTACATTAGGAACAAGGCATCAAACCGTGATGTCCTCTACAAGCATTCGTGTTGGCCAACAAGCACCTGGTATAACTATAAATGTGTTTACTATCAAAATTAAAAAAATTTAGACAACATTAAATCGTTTGCATGGCACATAGAGAATATTGCAGCACATGATGTTCAGAAACCCCGAGGTTCTTCACAACTTGGTACTACGATGCATGAACCAATAGCAGGTATAGCTATACAAACCAGAAATACTCCTTCTGCCCCAGCGTAATTTTAGTTTTGGAGCTTAAAAAATGTCCCACTCCAACTCTATCCTTGGTAGTAGCTTCCAACTACCCATATCACATCAAATTGCTACCTGCCTCTCTACCGTGCCATGTGTTTTGGCAGAGCGTGTTAGTTTTTTACTCCTTTGGCATTGAATTTGGAGCATTTTGAGAGACTACGTTTTGTCCTTTAGATGTATTGACGATGGGTGTATCATGGTCATTTGCATTCTTTCCTAGGCTCTACTAATTGTTTTAACATGCCTTGCGATTCTACTTTCTTATTACTACTTAGTCTTTATAGTTAACATTTCATCAGCCTGCGTGATGGCGTGATTTTTTTATACCTCCACGCTGTTCTCTCACGCGTCCGGCCACTCCGGCCGGCACCGGCGACCACGCCCTTATGCTGGTCACTTTCGTGTCCTCCGCAACGCATCTCCCCCACCCATCACCACATACCATCCTTCGCGTGCCATGATTACCCTGCTCCCGCAAATCCCTGGCCATTACTCGCCCTGCCACCAATCCACCTCGAGAGATTTGGCAAGATCGAACCCTCACATTGTTGAGTGTCGCAAGCTGGCACTATGCAGTACCGCAGCTGCAGTAGCCGCCACTGACAAGTAGGCCCGATGACTCATGGGCCCACATGTCAATGGCAGCTAATGCAGGTGCAGTACTGTGGATGATTTCAATCTCGCAAGCTGCCTGCCTTATCTGTCTTGCATTCGCCACCTGCTACAGCTGGCGTTCATTACTTGCCCTATAACTAATAATTCTCTACGAGACGCGCTCCAGCTGATGTCAGTCGGATTGAACCGGTGAACCCTATCTCTGTCTAGTCTAGAGTTGCCAGCTGCATGCCCCCTCACAGTCATGCCTGCTTTGCTCATGGACTGAAAATCCTCAGCAGTACTATGAGTGCGTACCACCACTGACATGTTTAACTGATGGCTCATTTTAGGGTATGAACAACAACAAAGAAGTCAATAATGTAACCCCCCATCAAAATAGATGTCGTTAGGACAGTTCTAACTACTGTAGTTGTTCACTTTTAATTCATTTGTTGGTATGATACGACAATTAATATAAACCAGGAGGGAGTACTACAGAACACAATGGTGCTGGCACGACGCGGTCGTCCCACGCTCGTATTTGCCGCACCTGTCCTGAAGATGGTATGAACATAAGACTTTTCTTCTTTTCACACTATTTGTACATGATACTAAACTTGTTCAGGTGGTAATTTGCTTTAATCGTTTACCGTTTGAATCAATGTAACAGAGGAAGGAAGCTAGGAAGAAGTGTGGCTAAAGGACTTAAGGTTGCCAGAATACGCTATGCATCCCAAGTTAGTAGAACGTAGCATGTGAAGCTACCAATTCAGTTCTTCGCTAGGTTGGTTTCTGCGGTTGGTTTTAATCAGCGGCACTTTGTCGATGATGTGGTTATGTTTACAAAAAGACATGCATCCCTCAGCGGTGTAAGGAAGTGGGTAGAGGTTGGCCATAGCAACAAGAGAGATATAGTATGAGACATTCTGGTTAGTGTTGTCATACCCCCCACACAAGTATTTTTTTTCTTGCAATCTCCATCCTATACGTTTACTGCGACTTGTTATACAATGTACAAGATTCCGAGGACATGGAGGACACACCAGAGAGCACAAAAAAATTTTGAAAATTGCTGGTGAGCGCTACAAGGGGTGGCGCTCGACTTTGCATGCCACCTATAAGAGTTATTCTACTCATGAAGAACGTATACAAAACCAGCCTGCTGACGTAAAGGTGCCCGAGTGATTGCACCTAATAGAATATTTTGGGTCTGAGCAATTCAAGGTCAGCTAACTTTTTAATAGCTTTGAATCATACAAAAAATATTTCTATTACTTTAATTCATGGAATTAATTCTTAAAATTATTGCAGTCAATAAGCAGGACAAATTCTCAAAATCGAAGCAGAAAAAAGGCGTGTCACTTGCTTGGCTCCAAATCCTACGCCCAAATTAGTTACGAGAAGGTATGAAAAATAAATCACGCTTTTACTTTGCGCTGCAAACAATATGTATACTGACATGTTGAAGTTTACTTGTATTTTATGTAGCGAGACCTAGAGACCAGAGAAGAACCCGATGACATACAACTGTGGGAGGCAAGCCATTTGTTGGAGAACGGTAACTGGGCAAACAAGCTGGCATAAACTGTACATGTGAGTAACACTTCAAACAATACCCAATTAAATAAGTATTTGCAAATTACCTGTGACTTTTCTTTTCATATATAGATCCAGGCACGTGCCCAAGTGGACGACATGGAAGCTGAGCAGGGAGGCCCAATTCCAAATGAGGAGAGAAACCACATCTTCCAGCGTTGTTATAGATCCTCAATCGGTTGTGCAGGATCACAGGTTCGGGGGCGTGGTTATATGGCTAACCCAACTGGTCCCGAACGTGAATGTATCCGTATCCATATGTCTGAACACCTCAACAACCATGTTCAAAACTTAGAAGATAGAAATGCAGGCCTCAATGAAACAGTGCAGGAGTTGGAAGGAAGAAATGATAGCTTAAACAGCCGGATGGACTGCATAAACCGGAAGAATGAAGAGTTAATCGTTTAAGTCAAGAACTTACAAGGTCAGATAGCAGCTGATCGTGAGCAGACAGCTAAGGAAATCCAGGACGTGCACGCCTCAATGGCTGAAATGCACAAAATGATGATGGCGACCACTCCACAGAAGGTCCACCAAAGGAACCGCCAAAAGCCACCTGCTCCAACAATTAGTCCTGGCCAGCTCTGGAAAACTGTTAGCATGCAAACACGTCGCTTTAGTAATCCTTGAGTGTTGTTATGCGTGTTGTAATATCAATTGATGGATGTTTATTGTTAAAATCGTGGTTCTGTTGCCACTAATTTTCAAACCGGTGCATTCAGGTTCTACTGCCACTAATTATAAAACGTGGCATTACGAATTTCTCGTCACGAATGATAAATTGTTGCAATAGGAAGCTATTGCCAATATGGATGATAAAACATGGCAATAGAATGTCAAAATGTTGTAGTATAAACATTTGGCAACGACTCAAAAAACGTTACATTAAAACACTATTTCCACAAATAAGAAATCGTTGCAATGCCAAACTATTTGCCACGGATGCGAAATCGTTGCGGTACCATAATAGTTCCAACGGATATAAAATCATTGCAATACGGTACTATTCGCCACATTTTAGGACTCGTTGCAATACCCAACTATTCGCCACTGATACGAAAGCATTGCAGTACCAGACTAGTTCCAACGGATCTGAAATCGTTGCAATACGGTACTATTCGCCACGTTTGTTGACTCATTGCAATAACCTACTATTTGCCACAGACGTTAAACCGTCACAGTATCATACTATTTGCCACGGCCGTGACATCGTTGCAGTACCATACTATTTGCCACGAATGTGAAATCGTTGCAATACCGCGATATTCGTTGCAATATGGTAAATCGTCGCTACACCAAAACTCGTTGCAATATGTTACTATTTGCCATGGTCGTGAAAATCGTTGCAATACTGTAGTATTTGCCACAAATGTGAAAATCGTTGCAATCACATATTATTACCACAAACGCGAAATCGTTGCAATACAATGCTATTCGTTGCAATACATTAAATCGTCGCAATACGCTAAACCATTGCAATAACATACTATTTGCCACGAATGTGGAATCATTACAATACCGTACTATTATCACGCCTGTGAAATCATTGCAACCACATACAATTACCACGACTGTGGAATCGTTGCAATACCATGCTATTTGTTGCAATAAGTTAAATTGTCGCAATATGCTAAATCGTTGTAACAACATACTATTTGCTGGGAATATGAAATCGTTGCAATACCGTACTATTTGCCACGACCGTGAACCCGTTGCAATACCGTACAATTCGTTGTGATACGTTAAATCATCGCAATACATGAAAACGTTGCAATAGCATCCTATTTGCCACCGATGTAAAATTGTTGCAATACCATACTATTCGACACGGATGCCAAGGCGTCGCAAATAATCTATCGCCGCGGGAATTATTACAACAATTCGTAAAAACTATCGCCACGCTCTTTTTTTGTTGCAACAGTGACCTATTGTGACGAAAAACAACCTATTGTGATGCAATTTTTCGTTGCGATAAACCAGAATCCTTGTAGTGGATGCATGAGCCAACAGTAGGTATAGATATACAACCCAGAAATACTCCTTCCGCCCTAGCAAAACTTTACTTTTGGAGCTTAAAAAATGTCCCACTCCAACTCTATCGGCAGCTTCGAACTACCCATATCACATCACATTACTACCTGCCTCTCTACCGTGCCATTTGTTTTAGCAGAGCGTGTTAGTTTTTTACTCCTTTGGCATTGAATTTTGAGCATTTTGAGAGACTACGTTCTGTCCTTTAGATGTATTGGTGATGGGTGTATCATGGTCATTTGTAATCTTTCCTAGGCTCTACTAATTGTTTTAGCATGCCTTGCGATTCTACTTTCTTAGTACTTAGTCTTTATAGTTAACAATTCATCAGCCTGTGTGATGGCATGATTTTTTTATGCCTCTACGCTGTGCTCCCTCGCCGTCGGCCAATCCGGCCGGCACCGGTGCCCACGCCCTGCTGCTGGTCACTTCAGTGTCCTCCCTGACGCGTCTCCCTCGCCCGTCGCCACGTCCCATCCTTCGCGTGCCATGATTACCCCGCCGCCCGCAAATCTCTGGCCTTTACTCGCCCTGCCATGGATCCTCCTCGAGAGTTTCGGCGAGACCAAACCCTCGCTTTGTTGAGCGTCAAAAGCTGGCACTATGCATACTGCACCTGCAGTAGCCGCCACTGACAAGTGGACCCAATGTCTCATGGGCCCACATGTCAGTGGCAGCTAATGCAGGTGCAATAATGTGGAGGATTTCAATCCTGCAAGCTGCCTGCCTTATCTGTCTCGCATTCGCCACCTGCTACCGCTAGCGTTCATTACTTGCCCTGCAGCTAATAATTCTCTTCGATACGCGCTCCGGCTGATGGTAGTCAGACCGAACCGGCGAACCCTATATTTGTCTAGTCTAGCTTTGCCAGCTGCATGCCTCCTCACAGTCTTGCCTGCTTCGCTCATGGACTGAAATTCCTCTGCAGTACTACGAGTGCGTACTGCCACTGACATGTGTAACTGATGGCTCATTTTAGGGTATGAACAGCAAAAAAGAAGTCAACAATGTACCCCCCCCCCCCCCCCCCCCGATCAAAATAGTTGTCGTTCAGACAATCCTAACTAGTAGTTCATTTTTAATTCATTTGTTGGTCTGATACGACAATTGATATAAACCAGGAGGGGGTACTACAGAACAAAATGGTGTTGGGGACGACGCGATCATCCCGCGCTCGTATTTGCCGCACTCGTCCTGAAGATGTTATGAACATCATACATTTCTTCTTTTCACACTATTTGTAGATGATACTAAACTTGTTCAGACGATAATTTGCTTTAATCGTTTACTGTTTGAATCAATGTAACAGAAGGAAGGAAGCTAGGAAGAAATGTGGCTAAAGTACTTAAAGTTGCCAGAATACGCTATGCATCCAAAGTTAGTAGAACGGAGCATGTGAAGCTACCAATTAGGTTCTCCGATAGGTTGGGTGCTGCGGTTGGTATTAATCAGCGGCACTTTGTCGATGATGTGTTTATGTTTACAAAAAGACATGCATCCCTCAGGGGTGCAAGGAAGTGGGCAGAGGTTGGCCATAGTAACAAGAGAGATATAGTACAAAACATTCTGGTTAGTGTTGTCACAACCCCACACAAGTATTTTTTTCTTGCAATCTCCATCCTGTACGTTTACAACAACTTGTTATACAATGTACATGATTTTTGGGACATGGTGGACACACCGGAGAGCGCAAGAAAAATTTTGAATATTGCTAGTGAGCGCTACAAGGGGTGGCGCTCGACTTTGCATGCCACCTATAAGAGTTATTCTACTCATGAAGAACTTATACGAAACCAGCCTGCTGACGTAAAGGTGCTCGAGTGGTTGCACCTAATACAATACTTTGGGTCTGAGCAATTCAAGGTCAGCTAACTTTTTAATAGCTTCACATCATACAAAAAATATTTCATTTACTTTCATTCGTGGAATTAATTCTTAAAATTATTGCAGTCAATAAGACGGACCAATTCTAAAATCAAAGTAGACAAAATGTGAGACACTTTCTTGGCTCCAAATCCTACGCCCAACTTAGTTACGAGAAGGTATGAAAAATAAATCACGCTTTTACTTTGCACTGCAAACAATATGTATAACGACATGTTGAAGTTTACTTGTATTTTATGTAGCGAGACCCAGAGACCGTAGAAGAACCCGATGACATACAACTGTGGGAGTCAAGCCATTTGTTGGAGAAGAGTAACTCGGGAAACAAGCTGGCATAAGCTGTACATGTGAGTAACACTTCAAACAATCTCCAATTAAATAAATATTTGCAATTTACTTGTGACTTTTCTTTTCGTATATAGTTCCAGGCACGTGCCCAAGTGGATGACATGGTAGCTGAGCAAGGAGGGCCAATTCCAAATGAGGAGAGAAACCACATCTTCCAACGTTGTTATAGATACTCAATTGGTTGTGCAGGATCACGGGTTCGGGGTCGTGGTTATATGGCTAACCCAACTGGTCCCGAACATGAACGTATGCGTATCCAGATGTCTGAACACCTCAACGACCAAGTGCAGGACATGCTCGCCTCAATAGCTGAAAGAAGAAGAAGAATAATGCAGACAAAAATGCATGACATGTGCGCCTCAATGGCTGAAATGCAAAAAATGATGATGGAGACCACTCCACAAAAGGTCCACCAAAGGAACCGCCAAAAGCCACCTGCTCCAACAATTAGTCCCGGTCAGCTTAGGAAAACTTTTAGCATGCAAACACGTCGCTTTAGTAATCCTTGAGTGTTTTTATGTGTGTTGTAATATCAATTGATGGATGTTTATTGTTAAACTCGTGATTCTGTTGCCACTAATTTTCAAACCTGGTGCATTCGTGTTCTACTGCCACTAATTATAAAACGCGGCATTACGAGTTTCTTGTCACGAATGATAAATTGTTGCAATAGGAAGCTATTGCCAAGAATTACAAAACGTTGCAGTATAAACATTTGACAACGACTCAAAAAACGATGCACTAGACTGCTATTGCCACCACGCAGAAAACGTTGCATTAAAAAAATATTACCACAAATAAGAAATCGTTGCAATACCATACTATTCACCACGGATGCGAAATCTTTGCAGTACCATACTAGTTCCCACGGATATGAAATCATTGCAATACAGTACTATTCGCCACATTTGTTGACTCATTGCAATAGCAAACTATTCACTACAGATGCAAAATCGTTGCAGTACCAAACTAGTTCCCATGAATCTGAAATCGTTGCAATACGGTATTATTCGCCATATTTGTTGACTCGTTGTAATAACATACTATTTGCCACGGATGTTAAACCGTCGCAGTACCATACTATTTTCCACGGCTTTGACATCGTTGCAATACTGTGATATTCGCTGCAATATGGTAAATCGTCGCAACACCATAACTCGTTGCAATATGGTACTATTTGCCATGGCTGTGAAAATAATTGCAATATTGTAGTATTTGCCATGAATGTGAAAATCATTGCAATCACATACTATTACTACGAACTCGAAATCGTTGCAATACAATGCTATTCGTCTCAATATGCTAAATCATCGCAATACGCTAAACTGTTGCAATAACATACTATTTACCACGAATGTGATATCGTTACAATACCGTACTATTGCCAAGCCTTTGAAATCGTTGCAACTACATAGAATTACCACGAATGTGAAAATCGGTGCAATCACATACCATTACAACGAACTCGAAATCGTTGCAATACGTTAACTCAACGCAATATGCTAAACCGTTGCAATAACATACTATTTGCCACAAATGTGATAACTTTACAATACTGTACTATTGCCACGCCTTTGAAATCGTTGCGACCACATAAAATTACCACGAATGTGAAATCGTTGCAATATCATGCTATTTGTTGCAATACGTTAGATCGTCGCAATAAGCTAAATCGTTGTAACAACATACTATTTGCCACGAAATGAAATGGTTGCAATACCGTACTATTTGCCACGATCGTGAACATGTTGCAGTACCGTACTATTCATTGCGATACGTTAAACTCGTCGCAATACATGAAAATGTTGCAAAAGCGTTCTATTTGCCACCGATGTGAAATCGTTGCAATACCATACTATTCGCCACGAATGACAAGGCGTCGCAATAACCTATCACCATGGGAATTATTACGACGATTCATAAAAACTATCGCCATGCTCTGTTTCGTTGCAATAGCGGCCTATTGCGACGAAAAACAACCTATTGCGACGAATTTTTTCGTTGCAATAAACCAGAATACTTGCAGTGTTCATGCTCACGGTTGCTATATTAAGTTGTTTGCAGGTGAGACGTATGAGGAAGGGCCCGATTATGAGGCGATGCCCCCGTCGGGGTGTACTGTCGAGTGGGAGCCTTGCACGTTGCGGTAATTTTGTGTGTGGCTAGTTTGTAGCATCTGCTGGCTGGACGGTTGTACTTTTGTATAGCTAGGCTGAGAGTTTAGCTATGAGTATAATATTTTGTTGTACATTAAGTATTGTAAAAGACTTCTGCTGTTTATATAAATAAAACATTGTATTTTGTCATATTCTTTTCGTGTGTGTTATTGGGTGTCGCACCACCCTCTGCGATTCCTAGAATGTGTGGACCCGGTCCTCACAGCCTGGTATCAAAGCCGCATTGGGAATAGCACGCTCGAAAAGAGCTTATTTTGAAACTTAGGAGTAGTCGAGTGAGGTTAGTGCTATGCCCACATAAGGTATATTATAGTATTAGTTACTTAAGGTGGCAAGCTAACTTATGTGTTATTACATTCTGTAACGATGCTCCGACGTCATGTAAGAGGTAAGGTACGCCACCGCGAGCAGATCAATTATGGTAAGCTCACCATGCGAGAGGTAGCATGTGGTTGTTTCCATGGTTTGGCACGGAAATGTTAATATGAGTCTTTGAAACTTTCCATGTTTTTGAGAACATATGACACGCGGTACCCCAGCGTGCTACAAAATTTGCGGGAGCCTCCATCGGGTGGGACATAACCCGATGCGCCCCCTACTGGTGCAGCGCTATGCAAAGACGTGAGAACCCGTCGGGTGATAGAAAACCCGGTCATGTACCTCGAGACGTGGCTTAACTCGGGGCGGCCCGTATGGAATGATACCGGATGGATGTTTTTACTTTCATATATATTATTGTGAACTATTCGCCCGTGCGGGCTGTGCCGTACGGCACCATATGTTTGATCTATCGTTTGTGTAGATGCAGTACACTAACACGTTTAAGTAGCTCGAGTAGAAAACGTGTGCGAGTGAATGTCATTAGTGCCACCGTTGAGACGTACGCTGGAATACCGGCTTGGGATTTTCTTTGGCGAGGGCGTAGTACCGACATTGCATTCGAGTTTCATCAGGCACGTCGACGATGCTATCCGTGCTGGTGTTGTGACTCAACAACAAGTAAAAATTTCCAACTTAGGATTAAGTTTGAATTTGTAATCTCTGTTTTGGAGCGTGCTGGTCAGATTTAAAATTGACCGTGTGGTCGCTTGAATAAGAGGACATATGGTTTGGGAACTTGAGTAAATCATCCACAAATTTCATTTTCAGCTCCAAGACAGATTTCAAGATTTAAAACTTGAAAACTTCATTTGAACTTAAATTGCCCAGTCCCTGGTTCAAACTGTGAACTGGACAGAAAATTGACTAAATTTGGAAACAGCATACCATCCAGAATATTTCACCCCTGAAGGTCTACCATACATGGTTAAAAAGTTTAGAGGGTCCTTTAAAACTCTTATGTTCAACTCCATATTAGAATCCCACTGTAAACTAATGAAAAATTCAAATTTCCAAACTCTGTTAAATCTGGACAGAGACTGGACAGTTTCTATACCCTGTTACTGTCTTGATCATATCTCTTTGTAGAATAAATGAATGACTTCATATAATGCATTTATGTAATCCTGAGGATGTATACAACAATTTTTAATTTATGATTTTTTTCATGTATTTATGTTTTGTATCTGGAAAAATGTGGACAAAATCAGCCTCAAACAGAGGAGGTGCTGTCAAAATTTTTCCAGAAACACTGTCAAATTGCAAAAATCATATCTCCTCACACAGAAATGATCTGGAAGCAAATAAATACATTCTGGAAATCTATTTTAGTGTAATACAATTTCGTAGTCTAAATCAAGTCCTGAATGTGCCTCTAACTGGATGTAAACTTAGAATTTCTGCATACTGGTCAGAGGGAACAGAAACTGTGACAGCATTCCAGTGATATGTTTCATTTGGCATTTGAATTTGAATTCTCTTTCATAATTCAATTTTCACATCCATGATCTGTTTATCAACAAAGTTTGTTGAATTTGATTATTTGACTCCTTCAAGTACTTCTTTTATAGATAACGGATGTGATGCTATTACCGGACGAATGGGTGTTCTCCACGTGCACTAACCGTCCGGGCTTCCCGAGCATGTTGCAGGAGGTGCTCCAGCAGTTTGGCTTCATCGAGATGCCATGCTATTGGGGTCAAGAGACGGTTGAAATAGGTGTACTTTCATGTACCGTCCTGGTCGACATCCCGGCTAGTTTGCGTTTTTCTGGATTGGCTCCTTTTTCGGTCACGATCCAGGGAGCTTGTTTGGAGGACATGTGGGCCATTGCAGTGGGCGAAGTGCTTATGAAGCTTTGCGAGGTTCATCAAGATGCCATGGCTGGAACACAGTTTGCTCTTCTCCCGTTCCGTGGTGCTGCTGGTTTTGAGTTGCAGCGTCGTATGGTTGCGGCCTATCGACCATATGGTGACACAACCTCGACAACACTTGGGACGTATGCCGCTGCATCTAGCATGGTGGTTCTTACACAAGGTGACATTCTTCGGGATCAGTTCGAAGCCTTCAGGCAATCAAATGGACGGAGTGACACTCTTGATTTTATCAATGAGAACCTCCCTTCGTTCCTGGCTCCGACAAATTACCGGCCGAATCAATGTGAGGATCAGCTGAATCACACTCGCACTAGACTTCAAAAAGCTCACCAAACTGAGGAAAACTCGCATGGAACTGCAGCAAGCTCGTGATGGACTGCCTGCGAGTCAGTTGGAGGTGCAACAACAGCAAGAGCAGCTGTTGGTAGTCACCGAGGCACGAGACGAAGCCATCGAGGAAGCTCAGAATTGGGAGTACGAGGCAGAACAACTTCAGGATAATTTGATTGAGGCCGAAGCACAATTGCAACCAATTGTCTATCAACCGGCTCATAACATACCGCTGAATATGGGTGAGCAAGTGCCTTCAGATCCAGAGGAGGAAGAAGATCCAGAGATACTCGAGGGCCGATGATGATGCATCAGTGTAGGATGGGGCAGCACTACTGCCATGACGGGGCAACGTATAATTCGTGGTTGCTCGTGTTTATTTTGTAGCCATGTTTGTTTCATATTATAAATAGTAGTTGGTGTGTATGAGATGACAAGATGAGTATGACATCTCACGGAGACCAAGTATAGTTGAGATGTACTTCCGTAATGGGAGTCCGTCATTTTGGAAATCACTATTGTACACTTGGTCATGAGATAATATATCTTGTATAAAGTTTGTACTTTATCAATATATGTGAATGTTATGCAATTATCACATTGTCAATAATCGCACTACTATGGTATAAAATGAATGGAGAAAACAAACATGTTGCTGATTTTTAAATCATGTGGATGCAGAATGGTGCGTACGCATTCGACGCCCAAGATGGGAGGCTCGAGCCGGGGTCGTGACGATGAATCTCCGACCCGGGAGCAAACCGTGATACCACAGCAACAAGTCCCTCCACCACCACCACCTGAACCTCCGAGGACGCTCGCGGAGATTCTGGCCACAGTACTCGGCTCGCGCGACAAGCAAACTGAGTTATTGCGGATGTTAGTGCAAAATTTGTTCCGTCAAGGGGGACAACAAGACAATGTGCAATGCCAGACCCAACAAAGATCCTATTCGGATTTCTGGGCGACGCATCCACCGGTATTTACAGAGGCCGAGGAACCTCTGATAGCGGACAACTTTATCCGCACTCTTGAGGCGAAGTTCGGTTTGCTACGATGCACCGAACATCAGAAGGCGCTGTTTGTGGTGCAATAGCTTCAAGGATCCGCCGGTGCTTGGTGGGCGAACTTTATCGCCTAACTGCTAGCCGGTCATGCGGTCACCTGGACCGAATTCTGGGAGGCCTTCCGTGCCTAACGTATACCTCCAGAATAATGAAGAGGAAGCTTCAATAATTTTTGGAGCTAAAGAAAGGCGCGAGGAGTGCCCATGAATACTCCCACGCTTTCAATCACTTGGTGCAGTACATGCCAGAGTATGTTGGGACGGAGGACAGCAAGCGAGATATTTTCTTCCAGGGTTTGAATCCCAAGATGAATGTTCAACTTGCGCAATGCAACCGCGGCACCTTCAACGACATTGTCAATGCCGCGATTGTACAAGAGGATGCTCAGCGTGAGCTCGTTTCTGATAAGAGGAAATGAAGTGCGCCTTCGAGCAGCAGCAGTGGTGGGCCGCAGAAGTACTGTGTGGTGTATGGCTCACCCTCCGGTTAGCGATGGCAGCCACCGGTGCGACCCCAACAATTCTGCGGTCATTCTTTCAACGCACCTCGTTTCCAACAACCATTTCCACTGCAGCAGCAGCAGCAGCAGCAGCAAAGGATGGTCCCGCGTGCGTATCCACCTCCACCACGTGCACCGGGATTTCGTCTTGGCAGCAGACGCAGCAAAGGATGTATTGGCGGGAACCCAACACAATACATGTGCTATATGTGTGGTCGTGTCGGGTATTTTGCGAAGGACTGACCCGAACAGCGACAAGGCAACACGCAAGCGCCATATCGGAGTGCAGCTCAACCCCGCAACCAGCCCAAAAAACCAGCACCAAAAACCGGCAATGTCCACCACATAGCCATTGAAAACGTGCCGGAAGGCGAACCCGTCCTTGCGGGTACGTTTTCTATACTCCAAAATCCCGTAGTCATATTATTTGACTCAGGTGCCATCCATAATTTCATTAGCCAATCATATGTTATCAAGCATCAATTACCTATCACTCCCACAGAAAGTCCATATTTGATTTGCTTTCCGGGTGGGAAAATAGCAGTGGACATGAAAGTCCATAAAGCACAACTTAAGATGGGTGGGAATATCTATCCGACTTCTCTAATTATATTAGAGGGTCAAAAGCTCGGTTATCTTAGGGATGTCGTGGCTGCACCGTCATGGTGTTGTTCTTGACATCATTCCACGTGTGGTCCATCTAAACTCTCCACTACATGAACCACACACTCTTATTCTAGACCGCCTTATCCAAGAAATTCAAGCCACCTATCACACGGAAGCCACAAAACATGAGGACATTCCTCAAGTGTATTAGGAATGGAGTGGCCCTTTGGAAGCGCAAATGAGAATAGTTCAAGAAACATCTTACAAGCTACTTTGCTCATACCAGTTAAACACTTTATATGGTAGAACCTGACAATGTAGGGTAATTGGGTCAGCTGCGAACAACCTGGACACAACTCCTTTTTGGCATCAGTTAATAAGTCATAGAATTTCTTTGCATCCCCAGTTGGCTCCTGCTGGTTTATAGCATTTTCTTGATCATCAACATCTGCTGAAGTACCACATGATCAGTGCCTCTAAGTAGACTGGACAACATATTTTGCTTAGCAGCATCATCAAAAATTATCTCCTCATTATTGCTGATTCCTCAACAATATTTTCCTGAACTCGTATTTCTCCATGGTATATCCAACAAGTATAATCCAATAACATCCCATTTCTGAGTTGGTGTAAATGAACTCCCTTGCGTGTCTTGTGGAAAATATTACGACATCTCGTGCAAGGACAAGGCATAGTTCCTCCTTCACGAGTGCCCTGAAATGCAAATTTAAAAATGACTTCATTCCATCCTGCCACTCCCTCGTATGCTTGTCTTTTCCCATCTATGTCTTATCTTCTGACATCGCTTCCTACAATTCAATCAGCCATTAGCCTATCCGTAAGAGGATAGATGTACAAGAACACATTTTCTGAGCAATTGTACATAGCTGTTGTTACTCCACGCGCTGCGGCCAGCGGATTCTCCTACAAGCGTGGCGGCCGGCGGATGCTCCTCCAAGCATGGCGGCCGGCGGTTGGTGCTCCAAGCTTGGCGGCCGGCGGATGCTCCTACAAGCGTGGCGGCCAGCGGATGCTCCTCCAAGCGTAGCGGCCGGCAGATGCTCCTCCAAGCGTGGCGGCCAGCGGATGCTCCTCCAAGCGTGGCGGCCGGCGAATGCTCCTCCAAGCGTGGCGGCCCGCGGATGCTCCTACAAGCGTGGTGGCCGGCGGATGCTCCTACAATCGTGGCGGCCGTCCGATGCTCCTAAAAGCGCGTTTCGGAGAGGGGGCCGGCATTGCAGGTCGAAGGGTACCGTAATAAAATATTATTTTCGTTTCTTATTTTCCTTCTTCATTCGGCGTGACAAAAATTTCCCGCCGCGGGCAGGCATGCAGGCAGGACGAAAAAGCTGGGCCACTTGTTATTTGTGGGCTGAAACTGCGCTGATTCACTTTATATTCAAGCTGGGCCTTCGCGCATTCATGACGCTTGCACAAAGCCGAAGGCCTCGAAAGGTCCGGTCCTATCACTGGATTTTCGTGAGATCCTCAAGGGACGCTGCTTCCGATGTTTGGCCTCTTCATCCTCGCCTTCTTAAACCACCCCCCCCCCCCCTATTGCTTCCAGGCTCAAGTTCCCGACTAATTCCCATCCATGCTCCCGTGTGTTGCCTGAGAAGTCATATGCCTCTATTGTCGCAGCGCCATGCCTCGCAACCATGTTAGATGTGAGCAGGTACCTGCAGGCTCACCGTCCCTGCGCCCTCGTGAGGGGCAATGCACGGTGGTCAACAACCACCTCATGACGATGGAGTTTATCCGTTTGCGCCGCCAAGCAGCTGTTTTGGGACCCAGAGGAGGTCGCAGCAAGGCGACACCCATGGAGATCACCCTGGCCATCCATCACCAACTTGAAATCCCGCATTTGGCTTTCACCGTGTCCACGTTTGGGGATGGTGAGTTCCTGGTGCGGTTCACCCGTGATGACTATCGGGAGCTCGCCATCGAGACGGCAATCATCTCCATGTTGGATGATAACCACTACTTCTGACCATGGATCTTTGGCGTCAGTGTGCTGATTGTTGGGTGGTTCTTCCACGTGCAGGTTGTCATCGAGAACCTCCCTCTGCATGTCTGGTCTGCGGAGGGCATCAGACAGGTTCTGGGTGACGTCTTCCTCTTTGATCACCTCGATGCTTCCACTTACCACCAGGAGCATGCTGACCTGTGCACGGTCATTGGGTGGATGAAAGATCCAAGCCTCCTGCCTCGGGCCAAAATGGCCACCTTCTTTGCAGGAAGTGATGGCCAGACTGGGAGTGACGGCAGGCTGCCGGCGGAACCTTTCAACCATGCTGCAGTGGTCCGGCCTTGCGGCCTCACGACGGAGCTCATCGTCCATCTGGATCACTACCTCGACTATACGCCGCCGGTCCACCCCAACTCCCCGGCCTCCTCGTCATAAGGCGACTCTTCTGACGGACACTCCTCGATGTCCTCGAACTCTTCAGGGGACACCTTCCCGCGGCTGAAGAGATTCTACTTGCGGCATGGGGAAGTGGATGAGGCGGATAAGCAGCTCTTTTAGTATGGCTACAAAAGTGTCCTAGATCATGTGTTACGTTTCCTATGGAAACTAAAAATCCATTACAAATCCTAGCCTTCAAAAGGAGCCTATGTTTGAGAGGATTACGACTGGATTAATTTCCGTGAAAAGATTTCCTGTTTAACATTTCGGTTGTCCTTCCTTTTTTCAAACATTTTCTTCCTCGTATTGTCTTCACTTTTTTCTTTCCAGTCCTAGCTACCGGCCTGTTGCATTTTCTTGTTACTACTACTTTACAGACCGCTTTGCGGGCCCTGCTGCGGGCGATCTCCTGGCAACTCCACCGGTTTGGGGACAAGGAGGAATTTTGCCTTTTTAAAGGACCCACATTTAATCAAGAATATTAATTAAGAAGAAGTAAATATCTTCACAAGCGTTTGGTACTTAATAACCGTCACAGAAGATTTTTATCTCAATCGGGTATTACTTACCAACCGTCTGAGATAATGCCCGATACTGTTCTTCAGTTTCCTTATCCCTTGCTTCTTTTTTATTTAAATCCCAATATAAATACTCAAACATGTTTAGATTCTGCAAATTGTTTCAAAATTATATGATTCTTTCTTCCACATTTCTATAAAATTAACATCTACCACCTGAACAAAAAATTTTAAAACTTGTATAGCTGACATTGTAATGTTTTTGGTAAATATCAAATTAATTTCTACTCACATATTATTCACATTTGTGTATCTCGTAAAAAAAAAGATCCTTCAATCAAATTTGTTTGTATGAACATATTTGTATCATTTATACATTTATGAATTTTGTTAATTTTTTTAAAAGCATTCCAACATGTGAAACTTCAAATTATCCATCATTCTAACTAAATGTTCATATACATATGAGGCATTCATCAAATTATGAACACACATTGATTCAAAAAAATTTAAAAAAATTTGAAAAAGTTCATAGAGGTTGATATGATGAGTAAAAATGTCCACTGAAAAAATAAATTAAAAAGGCATTATATTCATCAAGATAGAAAAATGAAAAATATCATTTGTTGTATGTTTTTTATGTTCTGACCGATTTCAAAAGATTTATGAAGTAAAATTTAATGGTAACCTTTACTTATCAATAATATTATAAGAAAGTGGAATTTTGCCTTTTTAAAGGACCCACATTTAATAAAGAATATTAATTAAGAAGAAGTAAATATCTTCACAGGTGGTTGGTACTTAATAACCGTCAAGGAAGATTTTTATCTCAGTCGAGTATTACTTACCAACCGCCTGAGATAATCTTCTTCTTAGACGAGTTTGAATTACCAACCGCCTAAGATAATTACCTTATGATACCCGAGTGTGAGGGACATGATGAACACACTACACATTCATTCATTCACACAGTTGAAGAACACACAAGATACTCATTCATTAACAATATTCAATCACGCATCTCACAAAAGAACACAAGATACACAAGTAATATTCAGTCACATAGATGAACAAAGATATTTACAAAACAGAAGTAACTAAAAACAACAAAGAAAAACAAATTTTTAGGATTCAAACCGCACATTAGTTAACACATAAAATTACCCTAACACCCTTCATCAATACATATCCTCCCACTTTCCATTCAATGCCAGCAAGTTGCTACGGCAAAAAAGGACAGTAGCTGAAAATGTGCAGAGCACACAGCTGACATGACCATAGAGTGAAAGTAAAGTTGAGCTGGGACAAAAAAAATTGGCTGGAAATAACTTCCCACACACCACCATCCCTCTTCTCTGCGCGTACTAAAAATCACCAGGCGTTTCATCGTCTTCTCCGCGCGTACTAATAAAGAGTAGTAAGACGACACACCATCCTCTACTCCGCCACACACACCATCCTCTTCTCCGCGCGTACTCTTCCTCTCCATGTCGCGTGCCCTCATTGGTTCCCTTCAAAGCCCATGGAGTTCCCCTTGCCGCACGATATTGCGATCCTAATCGCGGGGTGGGTCACCGCAACCTCCACCCAGCCCATGGACGACCTCTCCAGTCTGCACGCCACCTACAAGGACATGCACGCAGTGTGCCGTGATCTCGTCGTGGGCAGGCACATGGCGCTGGAGCGGGAGAGCAACTGAGAGTGGTTCCAACGGCATGGGAACGGGAGCTACGACGCCCTCGTGGAGCGCCTGGCCAACGTGGGCAACCCTCATGCGTGCTACGTCACCGGGTTCGACCTCATCTTCAACTACGACCGCGCGCAGGCGCAGCGGGGCACCCAGTTCCTTGCCCGGGCGGCCGCGAACGGCCACAAGGTGGCGGCTTACGTCCTCGCCATGCTCTGCTACGACGCCGACCATGGGGACCACGACGCCATCGAGTATATCCGGCAGGTCGAAGGTGAGGCCCACGTCGGCGACAATGCGGCCGGGTCCGTCGTGATGAATAGGACCAACACAGAGTGCTGCCGGTGTCGGAATAAAGCCATGCATAGGCTCGACGTTTTCGCGAGCTGGAGGTTTCTGCGTAGGCCTCCTCCGGGACTGCCGCGGGTGGCGCTGCCCGAAACTGACGATTACTTTTGCCGCTGCCCAACAGGGGGGAACCAGGGGCCCGCCCGCTGCGGCCGGCGAGGGTGGTACGAGTGGACCGTCTTCTGTACTTAGAACTGTAGGATTGAGCACGAGTATGACCTGTTCCACCATAACGTGTTGTACTCTATGGGTTATATTCCCTCCATTCCCTTTTGGATGCGCTACCCCTAGTTCTCCCAACGCCAATGAAAAGTGAACAAAGGGAGTACTGTATATAAAATAGACTTGTATAAGGTATGTTGATGTGTTTCTCCTATATATGCATGCTCGTCTCTGATGAATGTTGCACTTGTTGTGTTTCCCCTATGCGCGCTCGTCTTTTGTTTAGCCCCGTTTGCATCAATGAAAAAAACATGACAAAACGTGAAAAGAAAAAATATCAAAAAAAACAAGAGAAACACAACTTCACGATTGGAGATGTTTTTCGATTCACGCACGAAGTGGGTTAAAGGTTAAAACATGGCGTCATTAAAGAGATGTTTTTCGATAAAAGGAGAATTTTTCGATAATACATCAGACACATTTTTCATGAACATAAAAGACATATTACATTAACATACTACCAACACATATATTACAAACAAGAGTAAAGAAAACATGGACGAAAAACACGTAGAAACAAGAAAAAAACTACTCCTAATCCTATTCTACTCGGAGGCCTCGTCCACCTCCGCTGCAGCACGCGCCACGGCCGACGTATCCTCCAGCGGCTCCGCCTCCGCCTCCGACGGCGGCGGCGACTCCTCTTCCGTCTCCACACCGAGCTTACAGGTGACGCTGTGCAGAATCTTCTAGCGGCCCTATACCCCAGCAACCTCTGCGATCGTCTCGTGGAGGGCGTCGAGACGAGCGGCCACAAAGCTTAACCCGAACAAGTAGTAGCCAGCGGAGTCCATGCTGGGGAGCAGGGGAAACCTCCCAAGACCCAGACAGTGACAGATGAGAGATATTGTTAAATACATCCCGCGACATTGTTTCCAACAGTCTTGCATGTTCGACGGCGGAGGACACGTCGTCTTCGACATCGTTAATTCGGTGCGTTAATTCGTCGATGCGGGCAGTAAAGAGGCGGACAGTCTCCTGTAACCCGTCAGACTGAGGAGATGCGGGTGCCGCCATCAGTTCCACCGGCATTGCCCGCGGCGATGGAAACGGAGAAGGAGGTTCAGAGGATGTCGATGGCCTAGAGCGCTTCGACGGGGGGCTACCCATTTGTGTGGCAACGGAGGTGCAGAGAAAGAGCAAGAGGTGGTCGACGGTGGCGGTGGGAGAAGTTTGGAGGCTAGGATCTAAGGTGCAGTGCGGCGGAGAAGCAAGAGAACGATGAGCCTTAATAGCGCGTCGTCGTCTAATAGCGGGCGTGTGGTGAGGGGTCCCCGTCTCGGCGTCGGTTTTTCACAGGCGGTTTTTAAGTTTATCTCAGGCGGGTTTTACTTACCAACCGCCTGATAAGATATTTAATCAAGAATATTAATTAAGAAGAAGTAAATTTCTTCAAAGACTGTTGGTACTTAATAACCGTCAAGGAAGATTTTTATCTCACACGTGCATCACTTACCAACTGCCTGACATAATGCCCGATACTGTTCTTCAGTTTCCTTATCTCTTGCTTCTTTTTTATTTAGATTCCAATATAAATACTCAAACATGTTTAGATTCTGCAAATGGTGTCCGAATTCGATGATTCTTTCTTCTACATTTGTATAAAATCAACATCTACCGCATGAACAAATAATTTTAAAACTTGTATAACTGACATTGTAATGTTTTGGTAAATATCAAATTAATTGCTACTCACATATTATTCACATTTGTGTATCGCATAAAAAAATCCTTCACTCAAATTTGTTTGTATGAACATATTTGTATCATTTATACATGTATGAATTTTGTTAATTTTTTTAAAAGCATTCCAACATGTCAAACTTCAAATTATCCATCATTCTAACTAAATGCTCATATACATATGAGGCATTCATCAAATTATGAACACACATTGATTCAAAAAAATTTAAAAAAATCTGAAAAAATTCATAGAGGTTGGTATGATGAGTAAAAATGTCCACTGAAAAAATAAATGATAAAGGCATTATATTCATCAAGATAGAAAAATAAAAAATAGCATTTGTTGCATGTTTTTTATGTTCTGACCAATTTCAAAAGATTTATGAAGTGAAATTTAATGGTAACCTTTACTTATCAATAATATTACAAGAAAGTGGAATTTTGACTTTTTAAAGGACCCACGTTTAATCAAGAATATTAATTAAGAAGAAGTAAATATCTTCACAGGCAGTTGGTACTTAATAACCATCACTTTTTTCTTTCCAGTCCTAGCTACCGGCCTGTTGCATTTTCCTATTACTACTACTTTACAGACCGCTTTACGGGCCCCGCTGCGGGCAATCTCCTGGCAACTCCACCTGTTTGGGGACAAGGAGGGTTTGGCGATCGGAAAATTCGAACTAATTTTGCAAAGATAGTACATCCATGAACAAGAACACCAAGTACATTTAACTTAAAAAGATTACTCCCTCCGTCCCAAAATACTACTTGTCCCTTTCGATGGAGGGAGTATCTCCGTCCCAAAATACTTGTCGCTTTGGATGGAGGGAGTATATTACAAACACAAGAAAAGATAAACTACAACTAAAACAATGAAACGAAAAACTACAACTAAAAACATGAAACGAAAAACTACAACTAAAAACATGAAAAGAAAACACCTGAATACTACTCTACTCAGCCTCCACCTCCTCCACCTCGGTTGGCTCCTCGGGCTCCTGACCCTCCTCTAGCGCCTCGAGCTCCGTTGGCGGAAGGTGACCCAGTCTCAAGGCCGCCGCCACGACGAGGTTGCGATGACCCGCGACGCCGAGCTCGGCCGCCATCGTCTCCCAGAGGGAGTCGAGACGAGAGGCCACGTGCGAGAGGCCGAAGACGTAGTGGCCCGTGGTGTCCATTCCAGTACTTTGTGGAATGGTACGGAGCCCAAGGTGTTCCATGGAGTGAGATGTATCCGTAAATACATCTCGGGCCATGTTGAACAGAAGGGTATCCTTCACCCGCGGCGGCAAGGGGGGTGGGTCCAGCCACTGCCGCTTACCGGTGGCCGGGTCCCTCGGCGGGCTAGGTGGCGGAGGGTTGCTCAAACTCTAAAGCATTTGCTGTACACTAGCCGCGGCTAGGTTTTGTGGAGAGAAGAGAGGATGTTGGAATGGTTGTGCGGAAAAGACGATGGCGCGGGTGACCATCTTATACTCCCTCCGTCCCAAGTAAATATCTTCACAGTCGGTTGGTACTTAATAACCTTCCGAGAAGATTTTTATCTCATACGTGTATTACTTACCAACCGTCTGAGATAATGCCCGATACTGTTCTTCAGTTTCCTTATCCCTTGCTTCTTTTTTATTTAAATCCCAATATAAATACTCAAACATGTTTAGATTCTGCAAATTGTTTCAAAATTATATGATTCTTTCTTCCACATTTCTATAAAATTAACATCTACCACCTGAACAAATAAATTTTAAAACTTGTATAGCTGACATTGTAATGTTTTGGTAAATATCAAATTAATTTCTACTCACATATTATTCACATTTGTGTATCTCGTAAAAAAAATCCTTCACTCAAATTTGTTTGTATGAACATATTTGTATCATTTATACACGTATGAATTTTGTTAATTTTTTTAAAAGCATTTCCAACATGTTAAACTTCAAATTATCCATCATTCTAACTAAATGCCCATATACATATGGGGCATTCATCAAATTATGAACATACATTGATTCAAAAAAAATTAAAAAAATCTGAAAAAATTCATAGAGGTTGGTATGATGAGTAAAAATGTCCACTAAAAAAATAAATGAAAAAGGCATTATATTCATGAAGATAGAAAAATGAAAAATATCATTTGTTGTATGTTTTTTATGTTCTGACCGATTTCAAAAGATTTATGAAGTGAAATTTAATGGTATCTTTTACTTATCAATAATATTAAAAGAAAGTGGAATTTTGCCTTTTAAAGGACCCACATTTAATCAAGAATATTAATTATGAAGAAGTAAATATCTTCACAGGCGGTTGGTACTTAATAACCGTTAAGGAAGATTTTTATCTCAGTCGGTTATTACTTACCAAACGTTTTAGATAATGCCCAATACTGTTCTTCAGTTTCCTTATCTCTTGCTTCTTTTTTATTTAGATTCCAATATAAATACTCAAACATGTTTAGATTCTGCAAATTGTGTCCAAATTATATGATTCTTTCTTCTACATTTGTATAAAATTAACATTTACCACCTGAACAAAAAATATTAAAACTTGTATAGCTGACATTGTAATGTTTTGGTAAATATCAAATTAATTTATACTCACATATTATTCACATTTGTGTATCTCATAAAAAAAGATCCTTCACTCAAATTTGTTTGTATGAACATATTTGTATCATTTATACATGTATGAATTTTGTTAATTTTTTTAAAAGCATTCGAACATGTCAAACTTCGAATTATACATCATTTTAACTAAATGCTCATATACATTTGAGGCATTCATCAAATTATGGACACACATTGATTCAAAAAAATTTAAAAAATCTGAAAAAATTCATAGAGGTTGGTATGATGAGTAAAAATGTCCACTAAAAAAATAAATGAAAAAGGCATTATATTCATGAAGATAGAAAAATGAAAAATATCATTTGTTGTATGTTTTTTATGTTCTGACCGATTTCAAAAGATTTATGAAGTGAAATTTAATGGTATCTTTTACTTATCAATAATATTACAAGAAAGTGGAATTTTGCCTTTTTAAAGGACCCACATTTAATCAAGAATATTAATTATGAAGAAGTAAATATCTTCACAGGCGGTTGGTACATAATAACCGTTAAGGAAGATTTTTATCTGAGTCGGTTATTACTTACCAACCGTTTCAGATAATGCCCAATACTGTTCTTTAGTTTCCTTATACCTTGCTTATTTTTTATTTAGATTCCAATATAAATACTCAAACATGTTTAGATTCTTCAAATTGTGTCCAAATTATATGATTCTTTCTTCTACATTTGTATAAAATTAACATTTACCACATGAACAAAAAATATTAAAACTTGTATAGCTGACATTGTAATGTTTTGGTAAATATCAAATTAATTTCTACTCACATATTATTCACAATTGTGTATCTCGTAAAAAAAAGATCCTTCACTCAAATTTGTTTGTATGAACATATTTGTATCATTTATACATGTATGAATTTTGTTAATTTTTTTAAAAGCATTCCAACATGTCAAACTTCAAATTATCCATCATTTTAACTAAATGCTCATATACATATGAGGCATTCATCAAATTATGGAGACACATTGATTCAAACAAATTTAAAAAAATTTGAAAAAATTCATAGAGGTTGGTATAATGAGTAAAAATGTCCACTAAAAAAATAAATGAAAAAGGCATTATATTCATGAAGATAGAAAAATGAAAAATATCATTTGTTGTATGTTTTTTATGTTCTGACCGATTTCAAAAGATTTATGAAGTGAAATTTAATGGTATCTTTTACTTATCAATAATATTACAAGAAAGTGGAATTTTGCCTTTTTAAAGGACCCACATTTAATCAAGAATATTAATTATGAAGAAGTAAATATCTTCACAGGCGGTTGGTACTTAATAACCGTTAAGAAAGATTTTTATCTCAGTCGGTTATTACTTACCAACCGTTTTAGATAATGCCCAATACTGCTCTTCAGTTTCCTTATTCCTTGCTTATTTTTTATTTAGATTCTAATATAAATACTCAAACATGTTTAGATTCTTCAAATTGTGTCCAAATTATATGATTCTTTCTTCTACATTTGTATAATATTAACATTTACCATATGAACAAAAAATATTAAAACTTGTATAGCTGATATTGTAATGTTTTGGTAAATATCAACTTAATTTCTACTCACATATTATTCACATTTGTGTATCTCGTAAAAAAAAAGATCCTTCACTCAAATTTGTTTGTATGAACATATTTGTATCATTTATACATGTATGAATTTTGTTAATCTTTTTAAAAGCATTCCAACATGTCAAACTTCAAATTATCCATCATTTTAACTAAATGCTTATATACATATGAGGCATTCATCAAATTATGGACACACATTGATCCAAAAAAATTTAAAAAAATCTGAAAAAATTCATAGAGGTTGGTATGATGAGTAAAAATGTCCACTAAAAAAATAAATGAAAAAGGCATTATATTCATCAAGATAGAAAAATGAAAAATATCATTTGTTGTATGTTTTTATGTTCTGACCGATTTCAAAAGATTTATGAAGTGAAATTTAATGGCAACCTTTACTTATCAATAATATTACAAGAAAGTGGAATTTTGCCTTTTTAAAGGATTCACATTTAATCAAGAATATTAATTAAGAAGAAGTAAATATCTTCACAGACGGTTGGTACTTAATAACCCTATGAGAAGTTTATCTCAGTTGGGTATTACTTACCAACCGCCTGAGATAATCTTCTTCTCAGACGAGTTTGAATTACCAACCGCCTAACATAATTACCTTATGATACCCGAGTCTGAGGAACACGATGAACACACTAGACATTCATTCATTCACACAGTTGAAGAACACACAAGATACTCATTCATTAACAATATTCAATCACGCATCTCAGAAAAGAACACAAGATACACAAGTAATATTCAGTCACATAGATGAACAAAGATAGATTTCATTCATTAACAATATTTACAAAACAGAAGCAACTAAAAACAACAAAGAAAAACTAATTAAATCCTACTCCTACTCCTACTCCTCTTCCGCATCCTTGTCCTCCGGCGTCGGTGCAATAGGGGCCGGTTGCACCGGCTGCACTGGCTGCACCGGCGGTGCAACCCCTAGAATGCCTTATCAAATCCTAGAATGCTTCCATCTTTTTCTTCATGCAACACTTCATGTAGAGTTAATATGCCATTTATTAGATTTTTTGTCTTATTAGTTCTAGCATGGAAAGCACTAAGAAGACTAGTCCTGGTAGTAACAATAAAGAAGACAATATGGAGTTTACTGACTCCAGCAGTTCAGGCTCCTATCACAGTCCATCAGATCCGTTTCCGAATATAAAAATTAAAAAGACTTCAGTGGATCTAGGCCCGGAACATGATCCTGCTGACGAGGTATGGATCACGAATCTTAACTTCAGCAGTTCAAGTTAATGTTTGTTGTCAAGTATACGAAGTCTTATAATTTTTTTCTACCTAGATTAATCGCGAAGACAATGAGGTGACATCGGCTCCTAAAACCGCAGAAGGTTCTCCAATGGATGAATCCTCAACTTCAGTCAAGCGGAAACGAGGGCAACGAGGTCCTAATAAGGGTCCATTGGACCGCATCATGTACATAACAAGGGTCGGTCCAGGTGGGCTTCCACAAGAACCACTGGATTTAGTTACCAAGTACCGTAATGCATGCGGTTTTCTTGTTAGGGAGGTTGTGACGATCACAAACGAGAATTGGAGAAATTACCCGAGCAGACCAAGAATGAGTTGTGGGAAAGGATAAAGAAACAATTCATGTTCCCGAAAGGCACAAAAGAAGCTGTAAAGAAAGCAACATTGGTCTCCTGCGGCAATAAGTTTCAATGCTGCAAGAGTGAAATGAATGCTTATGTTAAGGCCGATAAGGTCCCTAGCCCGAGGAAGATGGGAAATACAACACAAGCTCAGTGGCAAGAGTTTGTTCGTCAAAAGAGCACACCTGATGCTAAAGCTCTAAGTGCAACTAGGTCAGAGCTTGCAAAAAAGAACAAATACCATCATCACTTGGGGTCTACCGGATATGCCCCCAAAGTCCAGAAATGGAATAAGATATTAGACAAAATTACCAATAAGGGCAATCCTCACCCATTAGAAGGGTGTGATGAGCGAACTCAACGCTGGGTCTTTGCTCGGTCAGGTTTGACCAGCGAGGGCAAACTTGAAAAGCCTGATTCTCTGAACGAAGTAGACAATAAAATGAAAGAAGAAATTGAAAAGCAACAGAAGGGTCTCTTCAAGCCAAAGAGGGAGAATGACTAACTTATCGCTATCTTAGGAAACCCTTAACACAGCGGACGGGTTCGAGCGGTCTCTTCCCAAATGTCTTGGCTAGATGGTTTCCCTAAAGATAAAGACATATATAGAAGACGTGAGAAGTTTAAGAAAACACTTGATGAAATGATTGCTCGAAAGGTCAAAGAAAATATGCAAGAAATAATGGAACAACTTAGACAATCGGGACAATTAGTGGCACCGAGTACATTGATGGTTCCAGTGCAAAAGGAGCAATTAGTATCTCCAACTGCCTACCCTAGCGGCGTTGGTTCCGTGCCAGGCTCAGGTTCAACCCATAAGTTCCCTGTGGATGAAATTGCTAACGACAAATCTTGTCGTCTTCTTGTCCCGATAGGCAGAGCAGGGAACAAAACCAAATAGGTTGCCACTACTATGGCAAAGCCTGATCGTGACTTCAACGAAAAGCCACTTCCGTTGTATTATGCTATGGTGCAAGTTCTTCAGATCATTGATAATGATTATGAAGATTATGAAATAGACCACGTCACACCTGAGGGGATCGCGACTCTGGGGCAGGCTGTCAACCAATTAATCCTTTGGCATCGATGCGATATCGTGTTGGACGATGAGCCAATTTCTAGCCCCGTCGCATCTCCAAATACTGCAACCCCATCTTCTAAGGTGAAAGTGCATGAAGATCAAATCCCAGTCTAGGAAGATCCACTCCCCCTATGTCTCAGCAAGGATGATGTCCAAGAGCAACAAGTTTGATAACAGCTTCAAACAGTACCAGAGCAAGCTGTTGCTAGTAAAGAGCAACCAGTTGAGCAATAGCTTGAAGTAGTACTAGAGCCAACTACTCGGAGTAAAGAGCAATCAGTTGAAGAACAGGTTCAACAACAAGCCAGTGTCCAACTTCCGACGACTACTCCTCGATCATCAGTGCCTATCAAAGTTACCTCGTAAGAAAATAAGAAACCTTCATCAGAAGTGTCAAAATATTTGGAAACTATGAATGAAACTATTATAAAATCGAGTGCATCTCGTTCTTCTGATGAGCC
The DNA here is from genome assembly GCA_036927565.1 of Tuctoria greenei. Lineage (NCBI taxonomy): Eukaryota > Viridiplantae > Streptophyta > Magnoliopsida > Poales > Poaceae > Tuctoria > Tuctoria greenei. Next base: position 109,704,996 of record JAYESD010000005.1, read on the forward strand.
ATCATTAGGAGATATCGAGGAGTGGGAAGAAGACGGTGTCATGTATAATTGGCAGACGACTTTAGTTAAACTAGGAGTTCCAATATACAAGCTTGAGGATGTTCCTCCTGAATTTAAGAATGGGAAGCCGTTCATGACATCCATACAACTTAGCAAACAACCCGTCCAGCTCAGAAGAATGCATGAGTGGTACATCCTTGCCAACACAAAATATGGTCTTAATTGCGTCACATTTCGTATTACAAAAGAAGCATTATGGAGCACTGGAGTGGATAGACGAGTCATTTTATTTGAAGAGCTGCATGCCCTTTTCCATCGGGGCATGCTCGAAATCAACCTGCTGCTCGTCTGGTGCTTGTAAGTGCTCTAATATTTTGTATTTGCTTTTCTTACTACACGCATACGCATTTCATGAGATTATAACAATTCTGGACTTCTTCAATAGGATGCAATACATGGATAATGAAAAGTTGGAGCGTAAGATAGGTATCCTTAACCCTACTAGGATTGCAAAGGTGCTATTCGACGTCCAGGCGGACCAAGACTCAACACGGTTCAAACACATGAAAAGAAAATATTTTGAAAAAGCAATCGCAAAACTTAAGAAGGATAAAAGGACAGAAGTTGCAGCTTACATAGGACATGCGATGTTTAACTTTGTCTGAGACAGTAAGGACCTCGTAAAGGTTGCGTACCACTTCGAGTTTGTTCGACACATGACATTGAAATAGCAATTATTGGTAATTGATAACATGTGTGTTTGTATGTTTGCAGTAATCACTACATAATGATCTTCATCAAGCCAACGCAGGGAATGGAACTTGTCTTGGACTTGGCCGATTTCTCACCAGATCGTTACAAAGATTTCCTTTCCATTTTGAAATTGTGCATTTATTCAGTAATTTTAATTTACGCACATTTAGAATGTGTTGACAAGTTTTATATGACATTTCTTGTATTACAGCGCTTGGTGGTTTTATGCGGAACGGCTTGGCGGTGAGAGACCTTACAATACGAATGCATTGGATATTAAAACGTATTATGCTTGTCTGAAGCAGCCTGCTGGGAGTGTCTTATGCGGGTATTATGTATGCGAGCATCTTCGGACCGCCGGCGTATATAGAGTGAATCGTGAGGATGTAAGTTATCCTTAATGTCGATACCTTATTTTCATACTTTTGTGGTTCATTTTCATTGTAACTAGCATAGTTTAATACTTATATTCTCTGCTGTTTAATATTACCAGAAACATTATTTTAATATTTTGATTCCAACTTCAAAATTCAATTGCTCATAGTACAACTGCTCCAAAAATACCAAATAAATTCCTGTATACTCTCACTTTGATCTATACTTTGAGATTGTTCAAACCAATACATTCTAAACCTTGTTATGTGTTATATTGCAGCACACGAAGAATCTGAATGAAGAATGGCCGATTTGTAGAAGTATTCCTAGTGGAGGAGCCGACAGGATTGCTGCTGAACTGTGTCAATTCGTTCATCACGAAATTTTGCACAAAAGAGGGGAGTTCTTTGATGAGGATGGTGTAGCAGCTGATGTGCCAGAACTTTGCGACTATGCCAATAGAAACAGTTTTTAGTGAAAACTTGTAAACTTTGAGATGAATTGTATCTGTAACTTGTACATATGTATATTGTTTTAGTGAAATTGACTTCTGTGATGATAATATTGTTGACTTTTGTTCTATGATGATATTATTGATTTTTGTTCTGTGATTATATTGAATTGACCTGGAAATTAGAAATAACAGCAGTAGTACTGCATAGGTTATACCTTATTATAGGCAGTTATTAACCAACGGCTAGGCATGTCTGTGAAAAACAATTATCAAAGACGGCTAGATACAAGTAAAAAACCATCTGTGATAACCTAATTATCTCAGGCGGTTACTATTATGGTAGAAACCGGCTACGGTAAAAGGTCTTCACAGAGGAACAATGACATTGTGTTCATTAACATAAAACAATACTACTACAAAACAAGAAAAACAACATCACGAAATAAGAAAACCAACATCACAGACCCTTTCTTCCTCGCGTTAAAGGCGCACGCGGCGTCGCCGTGGCGGGGCTCGCCGGGCCCGGAGATCTCGCCGCTGGCCTTTCCAGTGCGCCATGTAACTGACGCGCTGCACGAGGTCTGCGGAGAAGTTAAGAAGCCGTGGTGCAGGGATGCGTGCGCAACGTTCCACATGGATACTGAAATCCCCTGCACTACTGCAGGTGCATTAGAAGTCACTGACATGTGGGTCCCATAGAGCATAGGGCCCACATGTCAGTGACCTCTAATGCAACTGCAGGGGATTTGGTTCCACAAGAGACACGGAAGGATCTCTGAAGATTGTCTTCCACAGTGGTTTAATTGCGTCGTACGAGGTCTGCAAAGAGTTCAATGCGCGGGAAATGAACCGCTCCCTCGTCTAGTCCGCACAGACCATATAGGCGCGTCGTCGACTATGTACAACCACAGAACTTTTGCACTCCTTTCTTTTTCTTCCATCGTTCCACCTCCCAGCCCGGTGCCGACGAACCACCACAGCCATGGCCAACCTTCCGCCTCCTAGCCCGCCGAGGCAGCCACCTTGCAAGCGGATATGTTGCAGCTCCCTCGAGGGGGTGAACGACGACCAGCGCCTCATTATGGCGCGAGAGGTGTACAATAGTACGTCTTGGGACTTGGATGCCTTGGGTCATGGTACCCTTCCCGAGTTTCCGGGAATGGATACCATCGGCCACTACCTCTACGCCCTCACGGGTGTGGCCGATCGCCTAGACATCTTGTCTGGGACGAAGGCCCAGGAGCTCGGCGCCGAGGGCCGTAGTGCCTTGGTGGCGGCAATGGAGAGGAACTTCCGTCGCGGCGAGGTTCCACCGCCGGTGCAGCCAGGGCCATCGGTGCAGCCGGAGCAATCGGCTCAGCCGGAGCAGCTGGCCCACTCTCCTGCTGCATCGTCGCCGGAGGAGGAGGAGGAGGAGGAGGAGGAGGACGACGACGACGACGATGATGATGATGACGATGAAGACGACGACGAAGACGACGGCGACGACGACGGCGACCACCACCACCGCGACGACGATGACGACAACGAGGATGAGGAGGACCGCTTTTCGTGGATTGAGAAGTTGGGGGAGAGGGCGGAGGAGGCGGGGCCGGCACAGAAGTTTTAGGAGTTCTTGTACATATTTCTTTTGTAGTTTTAGGAGTTCTTGTACATGTTTAGCTTCAATTCTGTTCTTGTACATATTTCTTGTGTTTTGTAATATATATGTGTTCATTTGTGTCAATGAATACTGGTGTGTTAGAATTTCAGGATTTCAATCAAGTGAATGTGCTCTAAGTTTAGTGACGTGTTAAGCTGTCACAAGTGAACCGAGCAAATTGGACAAAAACAAAAGATCTTAGGGTTTGAACCTCGTCTCGATTTGTAATTGCAAAGCTAAAGGAGACAAACAATGACTTTAAGCACGTCTCGCATCACTTTGTGATCGATGGACATCGGATCTGTCGCCCATCGTTGTCTCCTATCTGGGTTTCTTACGTAGTGCAATTGGTTGATTATGTTTGAGGTCCGTGCATGTTAGACATAGCTAGAATTAAAACACCTCGGTCATGTTTAACAACACTAACATGCATGCATATATATATACCTCAAACCTCGGTAATGCATGTAGGACTAGGCCCATGTTCGCTGCACGGCGTCCCCTGGCACGGACGTGCGGTCACGAAGTTGGCTTAGGCGTGTACGAATGGATTTTTATTATATAACGAAAAAATTGTTTTTCCCCGCGTGTAAATTTACTCCAAATGGGACGCGTCGAGCCGTTGGGACCGAGAGGATGCAAATCGCGGTTTCGAGGAAACCGGGGCCACATATCGGTTCATAATTAAGCGCGGATTACTCTAGCGTCTGATCATCTCGATACGCCCGCTTAGACGACGACCCGCTATAAAGGCTCACCGTCCTCTTGCTTCTCCACCGCACCACTCCTTAGATCCTAGCCTCTAAACTTCTCCCCCCGCCACCGTCGACCACCTCTCGCTCTTTATCCGCACCTCCGTCACAACACAAATTGGTAGCCCCGCGCCGAAGTGCTCTAGGCCATCGACGTCCTTCGAGCCTCCTTCTCTGTTTCCATCACTGCCGGCAATGCCGGTGGAACTGATGGTAGCGCCCGCATCTCCGCCCGCGGCGCCTGCACTTCCTTATCCCGGTTGGGTTGAGCATACTCTCAGACTCCTCACCGACTGCATCAACGAAGTCAATCGGCGCCTTAAGTTGGCCACCGACGCCAAGTCCGCCGCCGCTCATAGTGCACTAGCGCTTAACGCAGTGGCGCAGAAGGTCATTTCCGACACAGATCGCTCGTGTCACCGTCTGGGTCTTGGGACTCTTCCCCTCCACACGAGCATGGACACCGCGGGCCACTACTGCTATAGGTTGATGACTGTGGCCGGTCGTCTAGACACCCTCCACGAGACGATCGCGGAGGTTGGTAGGGTAGAGGGCCTCCTGAAGATTAAGCGCCGCGTCGCCGGGAAGCTTTGGACTGTGACGGTGGTTGAGGAGTATGAGGTGGCTTGGGCAGCGGCGGCAGCGGAGGAGGCGGAGCAGGAGGCATCTCTTGAGGCGGAGGTGGACGCGGCTATGGAGGCGGCGGCAGCGGCGGAGGAGGAGCAGGAGGAGGTGGCAGCGGTGGCGGAGGCGGAGGCGGCAGCAACGGTGGCAGCGGCGGAGGAGGAGGAGGAGGCGCCACCAGCGGTGGAGGCGGAGGAGGCGGCATCGGCGGAGGAGGAGGACGTGGTTTTCTCCTAGTAGAGTAGTATTAGGAGTAGTTTATCTATTTCGTGATCTCTAAGTAGAGTAGTATTAGATGTAGTTTATCTTGTTCTTGCTGTCTACTACGCGTTTTCCTATTACTTGTTTGTTAATGAAATATGTCTTTATGTTCATGAACAATGTGTTCTATATATGAAAAACTTCTTTTATCGAAAACCTCTCCTATATGTTTGTAACTTGGGACCGTCAATATTTCTTGTGGCTGAATGAATGAAATCCGGTAAACATTATCCTTACAAGTAATAGAACTAACAACAGACATGATGCATAATTAACTTGACTAGGAAATTACGTCATCTAAATTGCTAACTAGTCCATCGCCTGATGCAACAGGTGCATGAAAAGAACTTTATCCGTTGTAACTAATATCCGATGACGTTGTTGATATATAGTATGTACCTGTGATACTCGTATCACAGGCGGCTTTGGATCGACGGCATGAAGATTAGACATCACAGGGGAAAATGTTTTTTTGTAGTAGTAGTATATACTCTGTATATGTTATCATTTCATTGCGATGAATGTTATATATAAAATGCTGATTGTTTACCTTTTACTAGACCATGGATTTGCCGTCCTCCTTTCGTGGATTTGGGTGTTCTTTGTATTTGCATGTCGTTTGCATTAGCACAATGATACATTTGGCGATTCATATTTTTGTTCGTATTTTTGTTGGAATGTCCCACTACCACATGACTGCTTTTACATCTCCATGAAAACAAAGATGAACGGCAGGTAGCGGTCCCTGGAAAATTTTTTCGTTCTTCTTGGTGCGCACAATTGAGATTTTCACAACTAAAATTTCACTCCGTGGGCCAAAAATTCCAGTCCCGCCCATTTGTAGCTAGCCACGACAAATATAAATGTGCGTCTCCCTCTAATCCCGCAGTGGCTTCCGTTCCTGGCACACATGTTCTCCTCTTAGTGCTGTTTTCCAAACTTGCATTCCTAAGAAATTCCCGTGTGAGTGGTGGTGGTGACTGTGGGTACAACATCGAGCGACCAAGTTTGACTGGCTCTACCAAACCTCTTCATCGCCGACCCCGCGCTGCGACATCCCAGACTCCAGTTTTGTGCTACGTAAGTTCTACACGACCCATGCCGTCTTTTTTATAGAGCTACTCCCTCCTTAACGCTTTAGTTGTCATCCCAACAGCTGCAGCCAGTTCATTCCTAGTTGTCGTCCCAACTCCTTCTCCTTATATGCTCTTATGTTTCATGAATGTCTAGTATAAAATCTGATTAATGGTGCAATCGTGCAATCAACTATCCTCAATCATTAGATCTGCATCCTACAGTCGATTCATCTTTTTATTTTACCCTAGCATCTGATTGCATTCTACTTTTTTCCATATATAAAATACACTACACCTCTGCCCCGAAATAAATGTCGCTCCGACAGTTTATGGTAGTGTATTTCTAGTACATTTCCATGTCAGGAAAGATAACTATTAAAAACCGCATGTACTATGTAATTTCTTTATTTAGAAGTAAATGACGCCAGGGTTATCTTATCAACCACTCCAAATGTTGTACTGTCATTCCTGTGTTCCAAACTTGTATTCCTAACATTTTCAGTTCCCACGGTTTATACATGTTTTTCTTGTTTTTCTTTCTCGGATTGTACGGTTTTTTTCTTACTCCTTCATTTCTAATTCCTCCGTTCAAAACAAACATTTTCAGTTCATAGCAACCACACCGCCCGATCTAAAATACACATCCTCATGTAATCTGACGTTATCACTGTTACTTACTATATATACTCTTTACTTTAGGAACAAGACACCAAACTGTCATGTCGTCTACAATTAATCGTGATGGGCAACAAGCAACTGGTATAACTATAAATGTGTTTACTATCAAAATACACATATTTATAACACGTTAATTCCTTTGCATCGTATGCAGAGAATATTGCAGCACCTGATGCTCAGTAACCCCGAGATTCGTCATCCCATGCTGGTACTACGAGTATAAATATGTACCGGGCTCTACTAAATATTTTAGCATTGCGATTGTAGTTTCCTAGTCCCAGTTAATAGTTAATCAGTATATGTGATGGCGTGATTTATTGATGCCTACACACGCACGATGGGCTCTCTCGCCGCCGGCCACTCCAGCACCGGCGACCACACCCTGCTGCTGCTCACTTCAGTGTCCTCCCCGACGCGTCTCCCTCCACCATCGCCGCGTCCCATCCTTTGTGTGTCATGATGACCCTACCGCCTCGAAACCCCTGTCACCGTTGGTCACTCCGGCACCGGCCGACGCCCACGCCCTGCTGTTGAGTATATGTGATGGCATGATTTATTGATGCCTACACGCGCACGTTGGGGTCTCTCGCCGCCGCCACTCCGGCACCGGCGACCACGCCCTGTTGCTGCTCACTTCAGTGTCCTCAGAAACGTGTCTCCCTCGACCATCGCCACGTCCCATCCTTCGCGTGTCATGATGACCCCGCCGCCCGCAAACCCATGTCGCCGCCGGTCACTCCGGCACCGGCCGGCGCCCACGCCCTGCTGGTGGTCACTTCACTGTCCTCCCCGACACGTCTCCCTCCATCTCCATGTCCCATCGTTCGCGTGCCATGATGACCCCGCCGCCCGCAAACCCCTGGCCATTACGGCGTACCTACATGCTATGCCCCATATGACATGGCATACCCTGGAAAAAATAGTCCAATATCATTACCCTTGTCCACTAAGAAATGTTAGCATCATATAGTTTAGAGATGCATGTAGGGTTCATTGCTTCTTATATGATCTCGATTCCGTTTTTTACACTGCCAAATGCGTTGTTGATGTCTAGTAATTAACGCAAGATTATATTCATGTATTCGTTCTAGTAGCACTTTAATGCGAGATGCTAACATGCAGAGCAAAATATCAGTATGCAATCCACCTAAATTTAATTCCTAGATCCGCCACACTATCCTCCTAGCCTCGAGACTTGCTCTGGGGTGATATCAATGGACGCAGATCACCTGACCTATACGTTTTTACTCCACGCGATGCTGTAAAGATCCAACGGAATCACACCATTGGATCTTTACTGCATCGCCTGCAGTAAAAATGTAAGTCATGTGAGATCACCGGTGTGATCTGGACATCGATCCTCTGACTTAAATGTGGTCACTGCACTGCCAGACCGAACCCTAGCTTTGTTATACGTTGCAAGCTGCCCGCCTCATCTGTCTTGCATCCTCAACCTGCTAATACCGCTGACGTCCATGACTCGCCCTGCCACCAATTGGCCTCGAGATGCGCTCCTGCTGATGTCGGTCAGACCGAACCGACAGTACTGTAGAGGATGAGCACCCGACGAACCCTCTCTTTCTCTAGCATCGCCAGCTATTGTCTTGCCTGCTTCGCAGCTGGACTGAAAATCCCCTGCAGTACTACGGGTGCTGTAGCACCACTGACTACTGCCTGATGCCTGATTGTAGGGTATGAACAGCAACAAAGAAGTCAACAAGTCGATGCATCGCCCAATATGGAGCAAAATGTTGTTGCGACGCGGTGTTCCCACGCTCGTATTTGCCGCACTCGTCCTGAAGATGGTAAAACATCAGACTTCTTCTTCTTTCACACTATTTGTACATGATACTAGGCCTGGTCAGTTGCTAATTTGCTTTAAACGATTACCGTTTAAATGACACTAACAAAAGGGAAGAAGTTTGGAAGAGGGGTTGCTGAAGGACTTAAGGTTGCTAAATTGTGCTATCTAGCATCTGCAAATAAAACGAATGATCAAAATCGCAAGCTACAAATTCAGTGGTCCGATAGGTTGGGTGTTGCAGTTGGTCCTAATCAGCGGCACTTTGTCGATGATGTGGTTATTACAACAAAAAAAATTTCACCCCTCGCTGGGGTAAGGAAGCTGGGCTCTCTCGCTGGCGATACTTCAAAGAGCGATATAGTGAGAGACCTTCTGGTTAGTGTTGTGACACCCCACATAAGTATTTTTTTTCTAGCGACCTCCATCTTTTACGTTTATAACAGTGTGATATACAATGTACATAATGCCTGAGACTTGGAGGACACAGATGATACCAGAAGAAAAATATTGAAGATTGTTGGTGAGCGCTACAAGGGGTGGCGATCAACATTGCATGCCACCTATAAGATGTATTCGACCGATGAGGAACGTTCACAAAACAAGCCTGTTGACATAGCAGATTCCGATTGGTTGGCGCTTATGGACTATATTGGGTCCGAGCGATTCAAGGTCAGCTAGCTTCCTAATACCTTCATATCCTACAAAAACTATTTGATAACCCCCATTCGTGAAATTAATTCTTAAAATTGCAGTCAATAAGCAAAACCAATTCACGAAATCGAAGTACTCAAAAGACAAAACACTTGCTTGGATTGAAATCCTACGCCTGACTTCGTTACAAAAAGGTATGAAAACTAAATCATTCTTTTACTTTGCACCACACTCATTCAATCAAATTTTACTTGTATTTGATGTAGCGAGACCCAGAGACCGGAAAAGAACCCGATGACATAGAACTTTGGGAGGCAAGCCATGTGAAGAATTGTCAATGGGCAAACGAGCAGGCTGAAGCTGTACATGTGAGAAACACTTCAAACAGTCCCCATTTAAATAAATATTTGCAATGTACATGTGACTTTTATTTTTGTATATAGACCCAGGCACGTGCCCAAATCAACGTCAAGGAAGCTGAGCTGGAAGTCCCAATCCGAGATGAGGAAAGAAACAACATCTTCCAGCTTACTTATATATCTGCAACCGGTTCTGGAGGATCACAGTTTCGGGGGCGTGGTTATATGGCTAAACCTAATGTTTCTGAAAGACTGCGTATCCAGTTGTCTGACCAGCTTGGCCAGCAAGTTCGATCCTTGCAAAATAGAAATGAAGACCTCAACTCTCAGGTGCAAGAGTTGGAAGGAAGAAATGATTATATGACCTCCCAGATGGATGGCTTCGTCCAGTCAAATGAACAGCTCAACCAGGAAGTCTAGGCTTTACATGATCAGATGGCAGCCAATTCTGCACAGCAAGAAAAGGAGCTAGCAAACATGCGCAGAATGATGGAGAGCTTGCAAAATCAACAACGGCTAGCAGCAACTCCACAAAAGGCTTCTGCTCGCACCAAGTCGAAGTTGGATGTTCGAGAAACTATTCCTAATACTACAACTCGTCCCGGTGCTCTTTTAATGGGTACAATGTTGCAACCTGAAAAAACTGTAAACAACATCATCTTGCAACGACGCAAGGGTCCTTGAGCGTTGCATCAATTGCTGGATGTTTGTTGTTAAGTCAACAGACGTATCGTGTGTGACTAAATTGATTCTGTTGCCACTAATTTTCAAACCTGCTGCATTAGGATTCTAGTGCCGTTAATTATAAAACGTGGCATTAACAGATTATTGTGATGGAAATAAACTGTTGCAATAGGAAGCTAGCTATTGCCACAAATTACAAAATGTTGCACTAAAAACATTTGGCTACGACCAAAAAAGTGTCGCACTAGACTGCTATTGCCACCACCCAGAGAACGTCGCATGACGACCCTGTTGCAACAGATTTGAATATGTTGCATTACGAACCTATTGTCACACATCAGAAATCGTTGCAATACAATACTGTTTCACGGTTTTGAAATCATTGCAATACCGTACTATTCGCCATGAACGTGAAATCGTTGCATTACCGTATTATTGGCCATGGCTGTGAAATCGTCGTGATACTATACTATTCGCCACGAGTGTGAAAACGTCACGATACCGTACTATTCGCCATAGAAGTGAAATTGTTGCAACACCATAGTATTCACCACCAATGTGAAAACATCACGATATGATATTATTCGCCATGAGTGTGAAATCATCACGACACCGTACTATTCGCCGCGGATGTGAAAACGTCGCGATACCATATTATTCGCCACACGTGTGAAATCGTCGCGATACCGTACTATTCGCCACGGATGTGAAATCGTTGCAACACCATACTATTCGCCACGAATGTAAAAATGTTGTCATACCATACTATTCGCTACGGATGTGAAATCGTTGCAACATCGTACTATTCGCCGCGAATGTGAAAACGTCGCGATACCATACTATTCGCCACGAGTATGAAATCGTCGCAATACCGTACTTATCGCCACAGATGTGAAATCGTCGCCAATAACGTACTATTCGTTGCAATACGTTAAATCGTAGCAATACGTTAAACCGTTGCAATACCATACCATTTGCCACGAACGTGGAGTCGTTGCAATACCATACTTTTTGCCACGAATGTGGCATCGTTGCAACACCATTATTTTTGTTGCAATACGTTAAATCGTCGCAATACATTAAACCGTTGCAATACCATACTATTTGCCACGAACGTGGAGTCGTCGTAATATCATACTTTTTGCCACGAATGTGGCATCGTTGCAACACCGTTATTTTTGTTGCAATACGTTAAATCATCGCAATATGTTGAAACGTTGCAATACCATACTATTTGCCATGAACGTGGAGTCGTTGCAATACCATACTTTTTGCCACGAATGTGGCATCGTTGCAACACCGTTATTTTCGTTGCAATACGTTAAATCGTCACAATACGTTAAACTGTTGCAATACCATACTATTTGCAACGAACGTGGAGTCGTTGCAGTACCATACTTTTTGCCACGAATGTGACATCGTTGCAACACCGATATTTTCGTCGCAGTACGTTAAATCGCCGCAATACATTAAACCGTTGCAATACCATACTATTTGCCACCAACGTGGAGTCGTCGCAATACCATACTATTTGCCACGGATGTCAAGTCGTCGCAATAACCTATTGCCACGACTGTTATCGCAACGAGTCGGAAAAACTATTGCGACGTTCTATTTTGTTGCAACAACAACCTATCGCGACGAATTTCGACCTATTGCAACGATTTTTTTCATCGCAATAACCCGGAATCCTGGTAGTGGAATCAAGATTTTTGGAGGCAACACTTGGATCTTGAGGATCTAGGGTTGAACAAGAAACTAGAAGGCGACTTGTTGATGAAGAATGAAAACTCGATGCAGATCTTGATCACTTGATCCTCTTTCGTTTCCACCTCTTCTTCTTCTTGCTCTGGATCTCCCTCTCCTCCTTGGTGGCGGCTCCAACGAACTAGGGTCTGAGTGTGTTTCGAAAGTGGCAAAGAGATGTAAAGTTGAGGTGTGGGGTTGTTTATATAGAGGTGGAGGATTAGGGTTTGATGGAGGTCGGTTTTAGAGAGGGTGGAGGCCGGTGTGGGGTCCCACATGGGCTCCAAAAGGGTTAGACACGACGTCCTTAGGGCATACTTCAGGTAACACCAAAAAAACACGTCGTGGAACAGAAGATAAATGTTGACGGTCCTTAAGTACCACATTTTGACCATCAATTCACCTCATAGTGTGCATAAAAAAACAGAAAACATAGTGGTAGGGTTATACACTAACCCAATTCCACAAGTGTTGGTGTTTATTTGTATGCAGGTGAATTATTACCCAAAAGACCAAAACATGCAGGGATGAATCCATGAAAATGGATTTGAACGAATCAGGCGATGACACGTGGCAACACATGGATCAAATGTCCCACAAACAAAAGAATACGAGGAGATCCAACGGTGTTGCACCCATATACATCAAGCGGGCCCACCTGGAAGCCACCTGGGGGAAGCACTCCCCGAGGGGAGCCTTAACGAGGTCAGCCGAACAAGGGTTCAGCCGACCTCTTCCTGGCACCAAGCTCGGTCAAATGACACGTGTTGGCTCCTCCCGACTCCCTAGAGTCAATGGTGACTGATTCGCGCATTAATTGTGGCGGGAACCGACCTTCTCCACCTATAAATAGACCCCCTCACCTCACTTCTCACACACACCAAAAGTTGAGAATAGTGCTACACTCCAAAGGTTTAGAGTAGTCCTAGAGGCTACCAAAGTAGAAGGTGAGTGTGGTGAAGTGTTTAGGAGAAGGATGCTTGGGCTTGTCAAGTCCCTCTTCTACACTTGTACCCCTACAAAGGTTTTACTCGATCAAGTAAGCCATTGTGAATTCAATACAAGTTTGATCTTTTATTCTTAGTAGTTTGCACAAGTAGTTACTTATGGGTTCACTACTTTAATTAATTAGAGGCTCTAGTTGTAGCTTTGTGTTCGAAACAACTAGAGTAGTGATTTGGAACGTAAGCGTGGTGCTTAGGTTATAAATCATCAGTGGATATCTCGTAGACCCACGGATTGAAGAGGTAGGCAGTAGGTGGTGACAGACCTATCTGTCCTTCATAATCCTCCATGTTCGGCTATGCCATAGGCTCTTGGCGGGAGTTGTCCTAGTATTGCAAGAAGTAAGACGATGCCCGAAGCAAGCATCTACTGCAAACTACCTCGAACTAGAATCAATACTTTGAATTCCTCTCTTTTCCTTGCCTACCAAACAACTTTGTGTCCTTGGGTGAGCTAGTTTGGAAGATTAGCACACACGTTCTTTGGATTCGATACCCTTGGGAATACTCCTAAAGGGGAAGTGCTACAACGGTATTTCCGTGCACTTGCGGATAACTCCGTGGTGTTAAGAAATACCAACAAGCATTTCTAGCGCCGTTGCCGAGGAACGGTTGCTGTTAATCTTCGAACCAAGATCACCCTCGTATCATATACCTCTTTTCTTTCATCTTACCTTTCTTATTCTTACCTTACCACAACCATATAAATGGAACAACCCACCATTCTTTCTTACTCTGCTTCGAAGGGCAAGTTCTGTGAGCCACCGCCATCGGCGGAACCTATTTGTTCAACCAACTATGAATTTTGCCCTGGCTTATAGCCATGGTTCGGGAGCAATCCCTCTCAGGAACGGATTATGAAAACCCTTACCACCATCTACGAGAGTTCGAACAACTGTGTTCATGCCTTCTAATCAAAGGTATGACACAGGAAATTCTCAAATGGAAGTTGTTTCCTTTTTCCCTCAAGGAAAAAGCAAAACAATGGTACAACCACTACATTGGGAAGACAAACGGTGATTGGAGTGAATTACGAGACAAATTTTGTATTTCTTTCTTTCCCGTTGCCCGAATCGTTTCCTTACGAAAGGAAGTACTATGTTTCCAACAGATGGAGAAGGAATTCATAGGTGCAGCTTGGGACAGATTTTCTCTTTTGAAAAATTCTGGCCCATATTTGTTAATCCCTGATCCAATGCTTTTGCAACATTTCTTCATGGGATTAAGCAAAGAGTCTGCCCTATATCTTGACATTATGGCTGGAGGATCTTTCCTCCATAAGAGTCCAGAAGAAGGCAACGATCTTCTGGAAAGAATTCTAGAAAATTCTTCTTTAATTATGGGTCTTAATGAGCCTCCCCAGGAGGAAGTCGTGTCAAGAACAGAGGATACACTCTTGGACAAAGTTGAACCCATTTCTTGTTTACCCCAAGCCTCGCCAGAGGAATCCTCTTCCAAACTTGAGACTACGAAGGCAGAAAAAATTCAACCCTCGCAGTTTCCATTTTACTTCCCGGAAGAGCTTTTTTAAGATTATGGAAATACCTCGAAGTATTGTTGCTATAGGAAACCTTCATTGCCACCAACACCACCTGAACCACCTGACGGGGTGTTCATCTGTCAAACGGTCAAGGAGTTGAGCTCTATCCTAAGCAGAGAGTGGACAGTTGAAGTCGAGAATTCACCCGAAATTCTTTGGATCACCTCACCTTTGGCTACAATTTTATGTTCTATTAGAGGGACACCAATGAGAATCCTATACAACCCTACTGTTGGAGCAAATCTCATTTCCGATTCTTGTGCTCTCGCCATTCTTGGCGATGTGCCATTGGCACTAACATGCAAATCCTTCCGAGATTCATTTGGAACCATTCTTGAAGGATGTGGGGTTCTGTAGCAAGTGTCTGTTAGACACAAAGATGTTTAGGCTCTCCTAGATTTTCACATATTCGAAATCCAAGATTTCTACATCATGATAGGGATTCCCATAGAGAAATTTCCCATGGAAGTTCCTTTGGAAGGAATCCTCAATATAAATCTTGGAGGGAGAAATTTCTCCATACCTATGCTGCGCTCAAAGAACACATCTGCAGAATCTCCCATCCAGGATGAGCCAATGGAGGAGGTTAGGACTCTTCAATTTTTAGAACCCCCTGAAACTGAAGGAGAAGAAGACTTCGTCCAAGAGGAGGATGAATTTCAGGAGGAAATTGATTTGCAAAAAGAAGAGCCCTCCCCAAAACCTCCTGTTGAGCTCAAGATTCTACCTCCAGGCCTACGTTATGCATTTTGAAATGGCGATTTGGAAGCCCCTGTCATCATAAGTAACAAGCTTTCATATGATGAAACGCTCAAACTCATAGACATGTTAGAAAAGCATAGAGCTGTTTTTGGATATTCACTTCAGGATCTCAAGGTAATTAGTCCAGCGTTATGCACCCATTGTATTCCTATTGACCCTGAGAGTGTCCCTTCAAGGGAACCTCAAAGGCGATTGAATAATGTGATGCGGGAAGTTGTCAAGAAAGAAGTCTTGAAACTTCTGCATGCTGGGATTATTTACCCTGTTCTTCATAGTGAATGGGTAAGTCCAGTTGAAGTAGTGCCTAAGATGGGAGTTATGACAGTCGTTCAAAACGAGAGGAATGAATTAATTCCTCAAAGGACCGTCACGGGATGGAGGATTTGCATTGACTACTGAAAAACTTAACAAGTCAACAACGAAACACCATTTTCCATTACCCTTCATCGATGAGATGTTAGAGCGATTGGCAAAACACTCCTAGTTCTATTTCCTTGATGTGTATTCAGGATATCATCAAATTCCTATCCATTCCAATGATCAAAGTAAGACCACGTTCACATGTCCCTACGGAACCTATGCCTACCGGCGTATGTCCTTTGGACTATGTAACACTCCTGCCTCTTTTCAGAGATGCATGATGTCTATATTTTCTAACATGCTCGAGGATATCATGGAAGTTTTCATGGACAATTTCTCCGTCTATGGAAAAACTTTTGATCATTGTCTAGAAAATTTAGACAGGGTGTTACAAAGATGCCAGGAGAAGGACCTTGTGCTTAGTTGGGAAAAGTGTCATTTCATGGTCCGGGAATGCATTGTTCTTGGACACTTGGTGTCTGAGAGAGGGATAGAGGTGGATAAAGCTAAAATTGAAGTTATCGAAAAACTTCCACCTCCTATCAATGTTAAGTGAATCCGCAGCTTTTTAGGTCATGCGGGATTCTACCGAAGATTTATCAAGGATTTCTCCAAAATCGCTAGACCCCTCACCAAACTATTAGCTAAAGAAGCTCCCTTTGATTTCGATGATGAATGACTTAAATCATTTGATATACTCAAAAAGGCACTCATCTCAGCTCCAAGTATCCAACCCCCTGATTGGACGCTGCCATTCGAAATCATGTGTGATGCTAGTGACTTTGCTGTTGGTGCGGTCTTAGGCCAAACCAAAGATAAAAAGCATCACACAATAGCATACACTAGCAAAACCCTGACAGAAGCCCAACTCAATTATGCCACAACTGAAAAAGAGCTCCTGGCAGTAGTTTTTGCTATCGACAAGTTTAGATCCTATTTGGTTGGAGCAAAGGTCATAGTCTACACAGACCATGCTGCTTTAAAATATCTACTGACCAAAAAGGATGCTAAATCCAGGCTAATTCGATAGATTCTTCTACACCAAGAATTTGATCTGGAAATAAGAGGTAAGAAAGGAGTAGAGAATACAGTAGCAGATCATCTTTCACGTTTGGAAGTCACACAAACCTTGGACATACCTATCAATGACTTCCTACGAGATGATATGCTCCTCAAGGTGACAGACTCTCACCCTTGGTATGCGGATATCATGAACTTTATGGTCACGGGATACGTACCACCAGGGGAGAACAAAAAGAAACTCATTTATGAGAGTCGTAGACACCTTTGGGATGACCCTTACCTCTATCGAGTATGTGTTGATGTCCTTCTTAGAAGGTGCATCCCATCAATCGAAGGCACCAAAATTATAGAAAAATGCCATGCTGGCCCCTATGGTGCTCATTATGGTGTTTACCGTACTCAGGCAAAGATCTGGCAGAGTGGATTCTATTGGCCTTCAATGTATGAAGATACCAAGGAATTCATTCGCAGATGTTGGAAATGCCAGAAGCATGGAGGAATCTCTTCTAATGATGCGATGCCCCTAACATATAATCTCCAAGTGGAATTATTTGATGTATGGGGTATTGATTTCATGGGACCTTCTCCTAAGTCTTATGATTGCGAGTATATTCTAGTTGCTATCGATTATGTGTCAAAATGGGTAGAAGCATTGCCATGCAAAAATGTTGATTCCAAGCAAGCAAGGAAAATGTTCCATGAGATCATTTTCCCACGCTTTGGAACTCCCCGTATGGGCATAAGTGATGGAGGGTCTAATTTCATAGATAAGACATTCCAGAACTTTTTAAGGGAACTTGGAGTCCAGCATAACATTGCTACCCCATACCACCCACAGACAAATGGTCAAGCAGAAACATCTAATAAACAAATTAAGAATATTATGCAAAAGATTGTCTTGGAAATGGGAACGAGATGGAACAAAAGCTACCCGACGCATTGTGGGCATATCGTACTGCCTACAAGACACCTATCGGCATGTCTCCTTTCCAACTTGTGTATGGGAAGACTTGCCATCTTCCCGTAGAGTTGAAACATAGAGCGTATTGGGCCATCAAGCGGTAGAACATGAATCCTAACGAAGCTGGAAATCACCGATTGAAGCAAATCTCTGAGTTGGGGGAATGGATAGATAAGGCGTACCACAGTGCCAGAATTTATAAATGGAGAACCAAAAGATGGCACGATAAGAGGATTACGCCGAAAGAGTTCAAACCTGGAGATAAAGTTTTACTCTTTAACTCTAGGGTTATACTCTTTGGACATGGGAAGCTGAAAGTAAATTGGAAGGACCCTTCACTGTAATAGAGACTTCATCCCATGGAGCAATCCCACTCCAAGGTGATGACGGTCAACTATTCAAAGTGAATGGGCACCGACTCAAATTATTTCTTGATTCCCAAAAGGATACAAAAAAAGAATTTGATGTGGTAAATCTAATCGATTTCCATGCCATTTCTTTCAATTGTGTTTAAATTCTCCACATCCAACAAATGGGCCCATCCAATTCTTCTTCTAGAAGGCCCATTTAATCGACCCGAGAAAATGTGGCCCGAACGGTGCCAGGAGGGGTTCGACTGAACCCTAGGGTCGGCCGACTCTCCCTTCATGTTGTTCGCGTTCTGTTTTCTCGTGTTGATCCTCCTCGATATCCTCCACAAAATCCTTGGTGAAACGCGTCGTTCCCTGCGTATTTAAAGGACGAAAACAGAGAGGAAAGTTATACACCTCATTGAATAATCATCTTCATCCCATCCTCGTCATCGCCAACAAGATGATTGTGCCTCATGCCTCCTCCAACTCAACCTTCAAACTGATTGGGAACATTACGCCAGCCAATGACAAAACTTCCCTCGCCCGACAGCATAGGATGCTTACTACTTAGGATTTTAATTTTGTTTTAAAAACATTTGTTTTCTAAAGCTAGGTGAAATAATTTAAGCATCCCCATTTTTTGATTTCAATAAAGTGAACTTACCAGTTCATCTAACACCGTTAAAGTTCCCCCTTTAGTTTATTTTGTTGAATAAATAATTCAGGAAACAAGTGTGGGGGAAACATATCTCCAATTCACAAAATGCCAACGTGAAAAATTAACGTTGCATATCAATACACGTCGCAACCAAATAGGCAAAATGACCCGACGAAACAGAGGCACAAAAGAGCCAACAAGAGGTCGGCCGAACCCCCTGGTCAGCCGACCTGTTTTCTACTCCATACAACTCCGTTTCGCTCCAGAAAATCGGTTTGGATTTCCTATCCCCACTTTTATGCGCTGCCCTGCTGTTTGACTTGATTTCATATTTTTCATCGCATATCTAAAATGACACAACTCAACAAATTGAAATAAAATTTGGTAGTCAAGAATTTGCTTAAGCTGAAAATTTGAATACTTTATATTTCAATTCATTACCATGTTTATGATTCCCATAATTCAATAGGAAAAACACATCATCTAGGTATTTCACTAGAATGATATGGTAAATGTGTTCTTTAGAAATCATCCTTTTGCTTGAAATTTATTTTGACATTTGTAACTATTTGAAGTCTTGAACTTTGCCTAAATCTCTCATTGGAAATTTATATACCCACCAAGGCCATATGATACATTCATTGAAAACCACAAGCATATGCCACATTGCTCTTCATTGTAGTTTGTCAAACCCGTGACCCAATTGAGTGACATGCATGAAACTTTTGAATTGAAAACTCTTGTGCACTCCATTCATGCAAAATTTCTCACATTGAGAGTTTGCATCCATCGATCACCCATCTGCCAAAATGATACTCCATACAATACATATGAAAGCCTCTCTAAAAAATAAAAAGGATAAAAGACATGGCTACAAGAAAAAGAAAAAGAATCCACTCTTGAAAAAGAGTGAGAGTGCTAAAAAAAAGAAGTAGCAATGTTTCTGCCCTAAGATAGAGCAAATTCATTGGAGTTATCACCCCGCCCCTCCATTTCATTCATGTGCACAAGAATTTTCCCTTCACTTTGTTCATTGCATAAGTCTCTCATAGGATCATGTTTTTGACTTAGTAACATATGAATTGCAAATGTGTGCCACATTCATCCCTACCAAGCTCCAGATATAGCCACTTTTAGCATAGGGACAAGAATTGGCAAAACATGCCATGGTGAGGACTCAAACACTTTGAGAGATTTGAGAGATTCCAATCGAGAAGGCAAGGGCAAAAGTTCCTATGACTTTCAAATATAGCAATTGCCAAATCATTTCAGTAGAGAATGATCCAAGGGAACTTCCACTTTTCAAACACCCAAGATTGATGTGGTCGCCATATACATAAAGGGGATCCATGAATTCAGGTATAAGTTCAAATATCTAGTATCCTTATTTTCTACCTTATAGCAAATTCTTGACAACAATCTAGTTCTTCTTGCCTTCACTCAGGACGAGCAAAGGACTAAGTGTGGGGGAGTTTGTTGATGGTCCTTAAGTACCACATTTTGACCCTCAATTCACCTCATAATGTGCATAAAAGAAACACAAAACATAGTGGTAGGGTTATACACTAACCCAATCCCACAAGTGTTGGTGTTTATTTGTATGCAGGTGAATTATTACCCAAAATACCAAAACATGCAGGGATGAATCCATGAAAATAGATTTCAACGAATCAGGCGATGATATGTGGCAACACATGGATCAAATGGCCCACAAACAGAAGAATATGAGGAGATCCAACGGTGTTGCACCCATATATATCAAGGGGCCCCACCTGGAAGCCACCTGGGGGAAGCACTCCCAGAGGGGAGCCTTGACTCCCTGGAGTCAATGGTGACTGATTTGCATGTTAATTGTGGTGGGAACCGACCATTCTCCACCTATAAATAGACCCCCTCACCTCACTTCTCACACACACCAAAAGTTGAGAATAGTGCTACACTCCAAAGGTTTAGAGTAGTCCTAGAGGCTATCAAAGTAGAAGGAGAGTGTGGTGATGTGTCTAGGAGAAGGAGGCTTGGGCTTGTCAAGTCCCTCTTCTAAACTTGTACCCCTACAAAGGTTTTACTCAATAAAGTAAGCCATTGTGAATTCAATACAAGTTTGATATTTTATTCTTAGTAGTTTGCACAAGTAGTTACTTGTAGGTTTACTACTTTAATTCATTAGAGGCTCTAGTTGTAGCTTTGTGTTCAAAACAACTAGAGTAGTGATTTAGAATGTAAGCGTGGTGCTTAGGTTATAAATCATCAGTGATATCTCGTAGACCCACAGATTGAAGAGGTAGGCAGTAGGTGGTGACAACCCTATCTGTCCTTCGAAATCCTCCACGTTCGACTATGCCATAGGTTCTTGGCGGGAGTCGTCCTAGTATTGCTAGGAGTAAGCCCGTGCCCGAAGCAAGCATCCACTGCAAACTACCTTGAATTAGGATCAATACTTTGAATTACTCTCTGTTCCATTCCTATCAAACAACTTTGTGTCCTTGGGTGAGCTAGTTCGAAAGATTAGCACACATTCTTTGGATTCGATACCCTTGGGAATACTCCTAAAGGGGAAGTGCTACAACGATATTTCCGTGCGCTTGCGGATAACTCTGTGGTGTTAAGAAATACCAACAATCAACTCAGAATCGAGATCACCGAACAAGTCCACGCTAGGGCGGACTAGTCCAATAGCTAGTCAGAGAGAAATCGGATAAGTCTAGACTATATCGGACAAGTCCAAACTTAGTTAGAGGAAAAACGGTCGAGTCTGGCCAAAATTGAACAAGTACATTTTTTGTCAAAGAGGAATCGGATAAGTCCGGACTATATCGGACAAGTCCGCTAGATATCACACAAGTTCGGATAAGTCTAGAAACTTGGCAAAATTTCAAGGAATCGGAATATCGGACTTGTCCGCAATGGACCGGACAAGTCTTAAAATTGTACAGAGACAAAACCGGATGAGTCCGCACGAAAACGGGCATGTCCAAAGCGAGTTCAAAGAGAAATCGGACCGGTCCGCACAAAAAACAGACAAGTCCGCACTTTTCATAACTTCTAAGTGCAGTTTTGTTTCTAATTCATTTTAAACTTATTTCTTTTTACATGGATTATTACTAAACATGTATATGAACTTATGCAATGCATGATGCATGAAAATGAGGGTGTTACAAACCTGACCCCCTTAAAATGAATCTCGCTTTCGATATTCGGCGTAGAAGGAAAGAGATAGGGAAAATCTTTTTGGAGATCATCCTGCGGCTCCCAAGTTGCCTCTGATTCTATGTGATGCTTCCACTGAACTTTACACGATCTAATAATCTTGTTTCTTGTGACCCTCTCCTTAGTTTCCAAGATTTTGACTGGTTTCTCGACATAAGTCAAATCTGCTTCTAATTCCAATTCTTCCATTGGCACTTGTTCTTCCGGTAGCCTGAAGCACTTCTTGAGCTGTGAAACATGAAACACATCATGGACATCTGAAAGGTGTGCTGGCATCTCTAGTTTATATGCAACTTCTCCTTGTTTGTCCAAAATCTTGAATGATCCAATATAGCGAGGTGCTAGCTTGCCTCTGATATTAAACTTCTTATGACCTCGCATGGGTGACACATTGAGATATACGAAGTCTCCCACTTCAAAGGCTAAGCTTCTCTGCCTATTATCCGCATACCCTTTATTGTCTTGATTGAGCAGCCCTCAAATTTTCGCGAATGATCTGAACTTGTTTTTCAGCTTGTTGCAACATATCAGGTCCAAATATCTGGTTCTCTCCTGTCTCATTCCAAAACAAAGGTGTCCTACACTTCCTTCCATATAATGCTTCATAGGGTGATATTTTCAAGCCTTCTTGGTAACTATTATTATATGAAAATTCTGCATATGACAAGCTTTTGTCCCAACTTCTTCCATGCTTCAAAGCGCAAGCTCTTAACATATACTCTAAAATCTGTTTGGTCCTCTAAGTTTATCAATCTGTTTGAGGGTGATATACTAAGCTAAAATTCAACCTTGTTCCCAATGCTTCATGCAATTTATGCCAATACCTGGAGGTAAATTGAGAACCTCTATCCGACACTATCTTCTTTGAAACTCCATGCAAACATACTATTCTTCCCATATATAGTTCAGCCATCTTCTCACCATTAAAGGTGGTCTTGACGAGAATAAAGTGTGCTGACCTAGTTAACCGATCCACGATTACCCATATGGAGTAATAACCAGACTGGGTACGCTGTAACCAAACTATAAAGTCCATTCCAATCTTCCCACTTCCACTCCGGAATCCTCAATGGCTGCAATAATCCAGCTGGCCTTTGATGTTCAGCTTTGATTCGCTTGCACATCACATAAGGCGATATATTCAACTATATCCTTCTTCATGTTGGACCACCAATAACAAGTCTTTAAGTCTTTGTACATCTTCGTACAACAGGCATGAATTGAGTATGGCGAATCATGTGCCTCCTTTAATATTGTGTTCGGAATATGATTCACATTAGGCACGACAATCCTTTTTCCAAGCCATAAGGTACCATGGTCATCCTCATCAAATCTGAATTCTCTCCCCTCTTGGGTCCTTTCTTTGATATCTTGAATTTCCTCATCCTTGGTCTGACCTTCTCGAATTTCTTGCTATAAGGTCGGGTTTAATGCCATATTCCCATCTCATTTACAAATAAAACATTCATTCGTTCAAACTCCTTGCATAGCTCGGATGGCAGCTCTCAAACCGTGAGCTGGTGAATTATTCCTTTTCTACTCAATGCATCAGCCATGACATTAGACTTCCCCGGGTGATAATTGATTCCCACATCATAAACCTTGATGATCTCAAACCATCTTCGTTGCCTCAAATTCAGGTCCGTTTGCGTGAATATGTACTTGAGACTCTTGTGGTTCGTATAAATCTCACACTTGTGCACAAGAATGTAATGTCTCCAAATCTTCAAGGCATGCACTACGGCTGCAACTTTGAGATCGTGTGTAGGGTAATTCTGCTCATGTTTTTTCAATTGCCTCGATGCAAAGGCTAACACTTCATCTTCTTGCATGAGCACGCATCCAAGTCCTTGTCTTGATGCATCACAATAAATATCGAAGCTTTTGCTCACATCCGGCAAAACTATCACAGGCGCGGTAGTTAACCTCTTCTTTAGCTCCTCAAAAGTGTGTTTAGAAGCTTGAGTCCATTGTAATGCTTTCCCCTTCATTAACCGTTCCATCATTGGTTTGGCTATTTTGGAAAAGTCCCTGATGAACCAGCAGTAATATCCAGCGATTCCGACAAAACTACTAATTTCCTTTACATTCTGGGGTGGTTCCCATTTCTACACATCCCTCACATTTCCTGGGTCAACCGACACTCCTCCTCCTGAGACGATATGACCCAAAAAAGACACTTTCCCATAACCAAAACCGGCACTTGCTGAATTTGGCGTACAATTGATGTTCCCTCAATTTCTGCAATGTGAGCCTCAATTGTTCCTCATGTTCCTCCTCGTTCCTCGTGTAGATCATAATGTCATCAATAAACACCACAACAAATTTGTCCAAGTACTCCATGAAGACCTTATTCATGAGGTACATAAAATAAGCAGGTGCATTTGTCAATCCAAAGGACATAACGGTGTACTCATAAGATCCATATCGTGTCCGAAAAGCTGTTTTGGGTATATCCGGCAGTCTTATCTTCATTTGGAGGTAGCCAGACCTCAAATCAATCTTGGAGAAAACACAAGCACCCATCATATTGTCGAACAAATCCTCTATGCAGGGTCAAAGTATACTTGTTTTGGATTGTCACCTCGTTGAGAGCTCGGTAGTCCACACACATCCTTTGGGATCCATCCTTCTTGTCCACGAAAAGTACAGGTGCTCCCCAAGGTGAAGAGCTTGGGCGAATAAAACTCTTCTCTAGTTGGTCTTGAATCTGCTTCCTGAGCTTCGCTAGCTCCTTAGGAGGCATCCTATATGGCCTTGTAGCTATAGGTGCAGTTCCAGGTATTAACTCAATAATAAATTATATATCACGATTAGGTGGCATACGTGGCAACTCATCTGGAAACACATCAAAGAATTCACACACAACTAGAATCTCCTCAATTGCGGCACCGTCCATGTGATTGAGATCCAATTGCTTCGGTGCATGTTGAGTTGTTTAAACCTCAATGCTGGTCCCCTCCTTATTGGTCAACTCAACCATCTTTGTCGCACATTGTATAACTCCATTGTGCTTCCTCAACCATTCCATACCAAGTATAATGTCCAATCCTTGAGAATCCAATACAATGATGTTTGCAAGGAAATCTAACCCCTTACTCTAAGGCTTACTTTTGGACATACTATGTTTGTTCTCATCTTCGATATAGCTTCATCTGAAATGGTCAATCTTCTAGTTATGTCCATCTTCCATTGAAGTAGAGGTTGAACGAGATAGAGAAGAGAGATAGAACGAACTGCCAACTATATGCATCAAGGGATGTGAAACTAAAAACTAACTATACAAGGCTATATGGTCATGGCAATGCCAAAGCATCCCACAATCCTCTACTAAGCACACAGGCAACATACATAGCAATCAGCAAACCAAACAAATCACCATGCTTCCTGAGTGCCCCTATGTGCTCTAAAGTGTCCATTCTGTCTAGGGTACGTCCTACGGTCAACCTGTGGCTCTGATACCAATTTGTGACACCCAGTTCTGAAAATAAACCAAGTGCAGTATATGTGTACCCAGGATGTTTAACACACATACACAAGTGCTTCACAAATGATAAGCAGATAATTACCACAGCTCGAATTATTAAATAAGTACTTTATTACAATATTCAAGTAATCTTCATATTAAAATTCTAATGATAAATATTAATAGTTCTAAAAACTACTGTAGTTGAAATAATCTAATTCAGCAACTAAACAAACTAACCATAAGGGATAACGCGGCTCTAAGCAACACCACAGGCAAAGCTGACGACAGCACACAACCTAGAACTCCTCATTAACGTCGTGATACAGCCAATCCTGACCTGCAACTGTTGGTGGGGGAATTGCAAGGGTAAGTACATGTCGTACTCAACAAGTGTGGGAAAGTATGACATGTAGCTGACACAAATGATGACAAAAATAAATGTGAACTGTTGAAAGATACATTAAAACTTTTGAAGAGCGGTATATTATATGTATATGATGTAAACCCATCGTATACCACAATGATTAGTATATTATAAGTCCATATTCCATATCCATCACCATTATACCAGATTTCACCATTACCATTAACCATATCCAATACAACAATTCAATCCATAACCAACCATAACCAGTACCAAATCATCCCAATACCAAAACATAACCAAACCATCCCAAATCCTAAGTTTCCCTCTAATCATGTGAGGTTCAAGGTTTCTCATGATTGGGAGCACGACTATGATGATAGTTTTAAGACTCTGCAGAGTTTGTTTCGCTTTACCCACAGGTTCGTGATTCCATGACCTTTCGGAGACTAAGAACCTCCCTTATGCCTGTGACCCGTCGGTCACATTACACACATCCAACGGTATGTAGCCAAAAGATCACAAAATGGCCTTTACAAAGGGACTACTAGCATGTATGGACCCAATGAGGTTTCACCGATGGCGATGCCTCCAATTGAGCACATCTTCAATCAAAGCCCCCCTCATGTGCCATTCAGATCCCAAGGAGTCCCGCCACAAATCCGAACCTAATCCGACCCCCCGTCCCGGTGCGCCAAATGATCTGCACAATAATAGCAATACCCTAATTAATTAGTTATGCCACACCCATACTTGGCCTCGTGGTGGCATTGTAAATCCTGAATGGTCGCTGCATGAACCGGTCCTTAGATCTAAAGCAAGCAAAACCACCATAACATCCAACCCATCCACATAACATGCTTTCTTAGATCACCCATTACCATGTTACCATTAACCATGTTCATCAATATACATTATCCATCATCTCAATAATCTATAATTAAGTAACTTGGTTGTTTTCCCATCCCAACTAATTTGAGCGAGGCCAAAAGGTAAAAGCCCTTCCCGACTCTCTACAATGTATTCCAAGCATAAAGGGTGGTCAAATAAGACTAGTAAACTCCTATCTTGGGTTTCCATCAATTTGACACAAGGAATGCAGTTTTGCAAACAAAACATTTAAAAACATGATCAATATGTTCAAGGACACTTGCCTTTCTCTTGGGCTTGATTGGGATCAAAGACTTCAAAGTGTTGGTGCTGGAGGTCATCGGCAGCACCCTCTAGCGCAACACCTTCTATTCCGAGCGACAAGCATGCAAAACACACAATTCAATCAAATAATGCCACTACAAGGATTCCGACCTGTTGCAACGGTTGCACTGCAATGAATACTAAATCGTTGCATTAAGCTGGGCTTTTTGCCACAATTCCCTAGTTCGTGGCACTAGGATCTATCGCCACGGAACACAATCGTTGCATTAGGATCTGTTGCCATGAATCACTAGTTCGTGGCGTCAGGATGCTAATGCAACGGACGACAATTGTTGCATTAGGATCTATTGCCACGAATTATTGGTTCGTGGCGTTACAGGATCTATCGCCACAGACCACAATCGTTGCATTAGGATCTATTGCCACGAATTACTGGTTTGTGGCGTTACAACTTTATTGCCACATAACACAATCGTTGCATTAGGATCTGTTGCCACAAATTACTGGTTCGTGGCGTTACAGCTTTATTGCCACGGAACAAAGTCATTGCATTAGGATCTGTTGCCACAAATCAGCAAACAGTTGCATTTGGACCGTAATGCAACGTAACAGAATCGTTGCATTAGGATGTGTTGCCACGATACTCTGGTTCATGGCGTTAGTATCAATGGCCACGGACCCCAATCGTAGCAATTAGGATGTGTGGCCATGATTCACTTCTTCGTGTCATTGGGATGCTAATGCAACGAAACGTAATTGTTGCATTAGGATCTGTTGGCACGAATCACTAGTTCGTGGCGTCAGGATGCTAATGCCACGGAACACAGTCGTTGCATTAGGATCTGTTGCCACGAATTACTGGTTCGTGGCGTTACAAGATCTATCATCACAGACGACAATCGTTGCATTAGGATTTGTTGCCACGAATTACTGGTTCGTGGCGTTACAAGATCTATCGCCACGGACCACAATCGTTGCATTAGGATCTGTTGCCACAAATTATTGGTTCGTGGCGTTACAACTTTATTGCAACAGAACACAGTTGTTGCATTAGGATCTGTTGCCACAAATTATTGGTTCGTGGCGTTACAGCTTTATTGCCATGGAACACAATCGTTGCATTAGGATCTGTTGCCACGAATCAGCAAACAGTTGCATTTGGACCGTAATGCAACCAAACAGAATCGTTGCATTAGGATGTGTTGCCACGATACTCATGTTCATGGCATTACAACTTTATTGCCACGGAACACAATCGTTGCATTAGGATCTGTTGCCACGAATTACTGGTTTGTTGCGTTACAGCTTTTTTGCCAATGAACACAATCGTTGCATTAGGATCTGTTGCCACGAAATACTCGTTCGTGGCATTACATCTTTATTGGCACGGAACACAGTCGTTGCATTAGGATCTGTTGCCACGAATCAGCAAACAGTTGCATTTGGACCATAATGCAACGAAACAGAATCATTGCATTAGGATGTGTTGCCACGATACTCTGGTTCGTGGCGTTACAGCTTTATTGCCACGGAACACAATCGTTGCATTAGGATCCGTTGCCACGAATTACTGGTTTGTGGCGTTACAGCTTTATTGCCACAGAACACAGTCGTTGCATTAGGATCTGTTGCCACGAATCAGCAAACAGTTGCATTTGGACCATAATGCAACGAAACAGAATCGTTGCGTTAGGATGTGTTGCCATGATACTCTGTTTTGTGGCGTTAGTATCAATGGCCACGGACCCCAATCGTAGCAATTAGGATGTGTGCCACGATTCACTTTTTCATGGCGTCAGGATGCTAATGCAACGAAACATAATCTTTGCATTAGGATGTCTTGCCATGATTCATTGGTTCGTGGCGTTAGGATGCTAATGCAACAGACCACAATCGTTGCATTAGGATCTATTGCCACGAATTACTGGTCGTGGCATTACAGGATCTATCACCACAGAACACAATCATTGCATTAGGATGTGTTGCCACGATACTCTGGTTCGTGGCATTAGTATCAATGGCCATGGACCCCAATCGTAGCAATTAGGATGTGTGGCCATGATTAACTTTTTCGTGGCGTCAGGATACTAATGCAACGAAACACAATCATTGCATTAGTATGTCTTGCCACGATTCACTGGTTCGTGGCGTTAGGATCTATCGCCAAGGGACCACAATCGTTGCATTAGGATGGAGCTACATGAAGTTTCAAGCAAGGACACGGCTTGTATACTCCCATTCAGTGCTTCCATGCGTGCTCCTACTTAAGTGTCATGATTTTATTGGCCCTTTCATTTACCTAACATAATGTCTGATTTAACTTCAACCAATTAAATGATGACACATAAGCGCGTAGTACGCATGAAAGCACAAACGGGAGCACCAAAGTTGCGTCCCCAGATGGTTGCCACGTACGTTCACGCTCCAAATCTTACAGCCAAGGGCGCACTGCACGGTTCCCACGACTGTACCACCCCGCCCTGATGATTGCCACGCTCGCGAGCGCACCGAATCTTGCAGGGCGCATGGGCACACACACGAACTCCACATCCGAACTTTGCTCAGCGATCCAAATAACTCGGCACTCGGTGTGCACGATCGATCATCATGCGCACGAATAATATTATGAAATCACCAACTTTGATGATTCAATAATCTCAATCAAGTTTCATCCAACCTACCAACGAAAAATCTGATCGTCCAGTCCATCCATCCAAACATTAATTTGGATGATCCAAGACATAATGAAATGGATGATCTATCTCCAATCGAGCTTCGACGTCAAACCAAACGCAATTGATGACTGAGCACTTTGTCACATGTCACTAGAGTGTACGCACAAATGACAAATACACGGCCTCAACACCGGGTTTAGGGTGCATCGTGGACTAACCACATGACCTGACCAAACACTCACGTAATTACCATACATCTGCAAGAGCAACCATCTGGCTTCATCCACCAACGCATCCTGACCATGTGAAAGGATGACGAGCAGCGGTAGGTGAACATGTTGCAGCGGCAGCGCAATGGAAAACGGTGGCAGCAAACGGTGACGTACATGGATATTGGCGTAGTTGACCTCGCACATCTTCCGCGAGTTGTTCAACTTCCGCGGCGAGCTGAACCACACTGGCAGGAACTCATCAGTTTCACAGTCGAACCATGACTTGGAGAAATGGGTCACCAACGCATCCCGACCCTGCGAAAGGATGATGAGCAGCGGCAGGTGAACACCATGCAGCGGCGATGCAATGGAAAACGGTGGCAGCGAACGGCGACGTACCTGGATGTTGGCATAGTCGACCTCACACATCTTCCGCGAGTCGTTCACCTTCCAACGGAACCATGCAGGTGCTTCGTCCACAGCCAGAACGCTGCATCTGGTGATGTGATGTTGACAAAGCAGTAGCCCTTGTTGGCCTCGGACCTTGGCAAATGCAACAAATGAGGTTAAGTATTAATCAGTAAAAGACCGGAGCTTGATTAGTATAATCATATATTTCAAAGCATAGGCGTGGTACTTGAAGTCAAATGGAACGTGAATAAAATCGTAAAACCGACTTGACGTGGCCAACTGCAATTTTCGCATTCTCCTCGGCGCAGTGCTGATCAATGATGTTCATTACTTTTTGCCTCCTGACGACTCAGTGATGGACTAACGACGCTGATGATCCGCAACATACTCAACAATGTAAAACATCAGGTATTAACGCATCAACAAATATGAGGGGGAGAATACCAACGTGCAGATTTCAAAGTATGTTGCGGATCATCAGCGTCCTCAGTCCAGAAGAAGGGTAGAAGCGGCGCCGTGGCCGCCGCGAACTCGAGAACGGATGAGGAGAAGGCTCATCGCCAACGGATAGAGGGGACGGAAGCTACACGACCGCTATGGGCGATGAGCCTCCCCCTTGATCCGTTCTCAAGTCAGGGGCGGGCCGGCGGTGGGGACGCAGGGGCAGCGGGCCGGCGGCGGAGCCCGGGCGCGGTGGCAGGGGCACGGCAGGCGATGTTGTTCGGCTGGGCCGCAGACAATTTATTTCCGCCCGCCTAGGCCAAGAGCTGGGCCTGCCTTTAAGACCATCCGCAGTGGTTCACGGTAAAGAAGTGATGGGACACGGAGCGGTTCCAATTAAATTCAAATATGCGCATGCGGGATGCATCACCTCTACAGTACTGCAGGTGCAGTAACAGTCACTGACATGTGGGCCCCACGGATAGCCGGACCCACATGTCAGTGACTATTACTACACCTGCAGTACCGCAGGTGATTTCAATGCATGCGCTGCGCTCGTCTAAGGCGCCTCTGTGACTGGCACGCACGTAGGCTCGGTGCGCCCGGTCGCATCAGCCGCCTGTACAAATGGCTACGGCTTGAACGAAGGACGAAACCTTATGTAGCAAACAACAACGTATAATACTTCCTCCGCCCCAACTCAACTCTATTTCTGTTTTGGTCAAACTAATTACCTTTGACAAATGATTTATATGGAATTTATTAACTTCAATAACATGTAGTACTAGATTGTATATTATGGAAATATT
Organism: Tuctoria greenei; assembly: GCA_036927565.1. Classification (NCBI taxonomy): domain Eukaryota; kingdom Viridiplantae; phylum Streptophyta; class Magnoliopsida; order Poales; family Poaceae; genus Tuctoria; species Tuctoria greenei. The sequence goes on from JAYESD010000005.1 coordinate 109,736,259, forward strand.
TTCATGGTGAATCTAAAAGTACAATTCTTGTATTGTTAAAACAGATCAAAATTGCGTAAATCTGAAAGATAGATTTGACGAAACCTAAGACTTCCCTTTGAAAAGTTTTATACTTTACATTAGTTTTACATATGTAATATGCACATAGGATATATCACTAAATAGTTTTGCAAAAAAACATGCAGGAGAATTATGTATATCCCATATCTATGCTACTACTACGTAAATTAGGGGTGGGCAAATAAACCGAGACCGAAAAGCTGAAACCGATAAAACCGAGATCGGAACTGAAAAGACCAAAATATCGGGTATCGGGTACTTTGCGGGTAGCAAGTATAAATAATTGAAAAATAAATGTCGGGTTCGGACGGATGAATTCATTGTGGAGCTACATGTCACATACTTAATTACACTAAAAATCATCATCTTCGCAGTTGTCCCCCCACAATGGAGCTACATGACCATCATTGGTATATGTATCATCGTCGTCATCGTCGTCTTCATTTTTTGAAGCAACTCCATCTTCCTCAAACCGATCACGTGACGTTGTCATTATAAGAGTGGAAGCATTGCCGCTGGCTCCCTCAATGTCATTCCTAGCCCATGCGGTCGTATCCTCATTATTGATATCATCAGTAAGCAGGTCATCATGAAATGTCTCAGCCTCCATCTTCTCAGTCACATTATTTTCACTGTCTCCAAGGGGCATGGCAAAAAGGTTCTGTGGCTTCGTTTTAACAACTGTAGCCGATATAGGATGCTTCACACTTGGAACATAAAAAACTTGTTTTGCTTGGGTGGCTAGAATGTAAGGCTCATACTGGAATCGAAACAAAGTAGTGTCAACATCTATCATTCCGTATTGATCCTTTTTGTATCCTCTGCTTTCGTTCTAGACTGCTTCTAAAAGGCCGATCAAACCATTCACACTGAAATAACAGAACCTCTTGATTTTTTTTTCAAAATCAACAGCAATGATTTTCTTGATTACTCCAAACCAATCATGATCAGTGCCCCGAACAACAATACCACTGTTTTGGCTCCATAAATCTTTTTCCCCATCTACAGTTCGAAAGAAGAAGCCATTGATAAATAACCGGCCAAAAAAAGGTGCCCGACGATCAGGTCCTCTAGATAATGCATACAGATAATCGGTTGCTTTGCCTTCTTTGTGTAATGTCGTAATCTGTACACATTAGTATAACAGGGGTTATCGACGATAAACCAATTTCAGAACACATATTTGTTCAATATTTCATCAAAGTGCAAACTTGCATGTACTTACTCGTTTCTGAAACCAATCAACAAACTCATCTCTATGGCGTTTATCAACATCACGAGAATGAATCTTTTTCAGTTCTTCAATATGCTCACTGAAAAGGGTAAAAAATTAAATTAGCCATCTACAATAAGCCATATATATAGTATACAACATCTGAGTTATACGTTATTACTTGATCCATGGAGCGGCCTCTTCAACGTTAGTAATAAGATAATGCCTGATGTTATGTAGTTCCACCATAGTAAGTTGGTCCCATTTATACCCTTTTTTAGAATTATCAACTTCTGTAAATATGTTAGAATTATCAACAGAATGTTCATTTGTAGTTGCAGCTTCATGACGATCTAGCCTATTACGCTTGGTGCTGATGTTATCCAAAAACTGACTACAAAAAGTCATACACTCTTCGACAATATATGTGTCAGCTATAGAACCCTCCGGGTGAGCTTTGTTACGTAAATACCTCTTCAATGTACCAAGGTACCTCTCAAATGGATACATCCATCTGTAAGAAACAGGTCCACCCAACCGTGCTTCTTCGACAAGATGGGTTGGAAGATGTACCATGATATCAAGGAAAGCTGGAGGAAACAAAATCTCAAGCTTACAAATTTTTTCAGGAATTTGTTTGCTCATCTTGTCCAAATCTGGTTCCGCCAATTCTTTAGAGCAAATTCCAGAAAAGAATGTGCTAAACTCAATTAAAGGTGCAACAACCTTTTTCAGGCAATATGTTACGTATTGCAATAGGAAGGAGCTTCTGAAATATAATATGGCAGTCATGAGTTTTTAGACCCGATACCTTACATGCTTTTATGTCCACACATCTCTTGATGTTTGAGGCATAACCATCGGGCACCTTCACATTCCCCAAAAACTTGCACAAGGTGGTCTTCTCATCTTTGCCCAAAGTATATAATGCTGGTGGGAATGTGTACTTGCTCTTTATGAACATTGGATGTTGATCTGGCCGTATACCCATATCCTTCATATCAATACGAGCTTGTAGACTATCTTTTGTTTTACCATCCATAGCAAGCAATGTCCCCAATATGCTATCACAAATGTTTTTGTCAATGTGGATGACATCCAAGTTATGCCTTATTAGCAATGTCTTCCAATAAGGGAGGTCGAAAAATATACTTTTCTTCTTCCAATTATGCCATCTATTTTCCTCGGTGTGCTTTCTCTTATTATTCGTCGGTCCAAAACTCACTTGATCAAAACACTCGTATTGTTGGAGTACTTCGTCACCAGAGAGTGATGTTGGATCCTCTCTATTCTCTGCCTTGTTGTTGAAAGAACATTTGTTTCGACGCCATCTGTGATCCTCAGGTAGGAAACGACGATGACCCATGTAACAATGCTTTCGTCCATATTTCAATCAGAAGTCGTTGGTGTTTATATGGCAGTATGGACATGCTAGCTTCCCTTTTGTGCTCCATCCTCATAGCATTGCATATGCTGGAAAATCATTTATTGTCCACAATAAAGAATCTTGCATGACAAATGTCTCTTTCTTTAATCTATCATATGTTTCAACACCATCAGACCATAATTTCAGTAGCTCATCAATCAAAGGCTGCAGATACACATCAATGTTGTTTCCAGGCGACTTTGGCCCAGGAATTATGATTGACATCACCCAATAAGACTGCTTCATACACAACCAAGGTGGTAGATTATAAGGGATTAGAATCACAGGCCATGTACTGTAAGAAACATTCATTACTCCAAAAGGATTGAAAACATCAGATGCTAGCCCAAGTCTTACATTGCAAGGATCAGATGAGAAATATGGTTGAATGCTATAAAAATGCTTCCATGCTTTCGAATCGGCAGGATGGCGTAATATTCCATCATTAGCACGACCTTCTTTGTGCTAGCGCATGTTTGATGCCGTTGATTCTCCCATATAAAACCTTTGTAGACGAGGAATAAGAGGGAAGTAACGTAGAATCTTGCGTGCTACAAGCTTCTGTGATTTTCCACAAGGTAAAGCCTCTCTTGCATCCCCAGTAGTACTATTTTTCCATCTTAATTCACCACATTTTGGGCAACTATTCAGCAGAGAATAGGCCTTCCGGAATAACACACAGTCATTGACACATGCATCGATCTTTTGGTAGTCCAGCCCGAGGTCACGAACAACCTTCTGAAGTTTATCAAGTGTATTAGGAATGCAGTGGCCCTTTGGAAGCGAAAATGAGAATAGTTCAAGTAACATCTCACAAGCTACTTTGCTCATACCAGTTAAACACTTTATCTAGTAGAACCTGACAATGTAGGATAATTGGGTCAGCTGCGAACAACCTGGATACAACTCCTTTTGGGCATCAGTTAATAAGTCATAGAATTTCTTTGCATCCCCAGTTGGCTCCTGCTGGTTTATAGCATTTTCTTGATCATCAATATCTGCTGAAGTACCACCATGATCAGTGCCTCTAAGTAGACTGGACAACATATTTTGCATAGCACCATCATCGGAAATTATCTCCTCATTATTTGCTGATTTCTCAGCAATATTTTCCTGAACTCGTATTTCTCCATGGTGTATCCAACAAGTATAATCCAATAATATCCCATTTCTGAGCAGGTGTAAATGAACTCCCTTGCATGTCTTGTGGCAAATACTACGACATCTCGTGCAAGGACAAGGCATAGTTCCTTCTTCACGAGTGCCCTGAAATGCAAAATTTAAAAATGACTTCATTCCATCTTGCCACTCCCTCGTATGCCTGTCTTTTCCCATCCATGTCTTATCTTCTGACATCGCTTCCTACAATTCAATCAGCCATCAGCCTATCCGTAAGAGGATAGATGTACAAGAACACATTATGTGAGCAATTGTACCTAGCTGTTGTTACTCCACGCGCTGCGGCCGGTGGATTCTCCTACAAGTGTGGCGGCCAGCAGATGCTCCTCCAAGCGTGGCGGCCGACGGTTGGTCCTCCAAGCTTGGCGGCCGGCCGATGCTCCTACAAGAGTGGCGGACGACGGATGCTCCAACAAGCATGGCGGTCGACGGATGCTTCTCCAATCTTGGCGGCCAACAGATGCTCCTCCAAGCGTAGTGGCCGGCGGATGCTCCTCCAAGCGTGGCGGCCGGCGGATGCTCCTCCAAGCATGACGGCCGGCGAATGCTCCTCCAAGCATGGAGGCCCGCGGATGCACCTACAAGCGTGGTGGCCGGCAGATGCTCCTACAATCATGGCGGCCGGCGGATGCTCCAACAAGCGCATTGCAGAGTGGGGCCGGCGTTGCAGGTCGAAGGGTACCTTAATAAAATATTATTTTCATTTCTTATCTTCCTTCTTCATTCGGCGTGACAAAAATTTCTCGCCGCGGGCAGGCAGGCAGGCAGGACGAAAAAGCTGGGACGCTTGTTATTTGTGGACTGAAACAGCGCTGATTCACTTTATATTAAAGCTGGGCCTTCATGCATTCATGACGCTTGCACAGAGCCAAAGGCCTCGAAAGGTCCTGTCCTATCACTGGATTTTTGTGAGATCCTCAAGGGACGCTGCTTCCGATGTTTGGCCTCTTTGTCCTCGCCTTCTTAAACCACCCCCCCTATTGCTTCCAGTCTCAAGTTCCTGACTGATTCCCATCCATGCTCCCATGTGTTGCCTGAGACGTCCTTTGCCTCTGTTGTCGCAGTGCCATGCCTCGCAACCATGTTAGACGCGAGCAGGTACCTGCAGGCTCACCATCCCTGTGCCCTCGTGAGGGGCAATGCACGGTGGTCAACAACAGCCTCATGACGATGGAGTTTATCCGTTTGCGCCGCCATGCAGCTGTTCTGGGACCCAGAGGAGGTCGCAGCGAGGCGACGCCCATGGAGATCACCCTGGCCATCCATCACCAACTTGAAATCCCGCATTGGGCTTTCACAGTGTCCACATTTGGGGATGGTGAGTTCCTGGTGCGGTTCACCCGTGATGACTATCGGGAGCTCGCCATCGAGACGGCAATCATCTCCATGCTGGATGATAACCACTACTTCCGGCCATGGATCTTTGGCGTCGGTTCGCCCTCGTCACTTCCAGGTACACCGCCGAGCTTCGGCGTCGCCGCCGAGCTTCGCCCTCGTCACTTCTAGGTACGCCCTCATCGCTGAAAAAGAGTGTCTCTTCTCGCCTGCAGCTACCTCGCCTTGCCTCACCTCACCATCCAAATCCAAGTGCCACACTTTGCGATTCTTGATACTACAAAAAGGCTGGAGGATTTGCTTTGTCCCTTGCTTGATCAGTTATAGGTCCGGAGCTAGGCGCCGCCTAGTAAACCTCAAGAACATGGTCGACACTCTGAATGAAGCCAGCCTATTTAGAATAAGAAGATGAAATTGCAATTGCTGGTGAGCAACTTTAACATGCTTGTCACCCTTGCAATGTATATGAACCTTTTGGTCAGTCGCCTTAAACCCTAGAATGCCTTATCAAATCCTAGAATGCTTCCATCTTTTTCTTCATGCAGCACTTTATGTAGAGTTAATATGACATTTATTAGATTTTTTGTCTTATTAGTTCTAGCATGGAAAGCCCTAAGAAGAGGTCCTGGAAGTAACAATAAAGAAGTCAATATGGAGCTTACTGACTCCAGCAGTTCAGGCTCCTATCACAGTCCATCGGATCCTTTTCTGAATATAAAAATTAAAAAACTTCAGTGGATCTAGACCCGGAATATGATCCCACCGACGAGGTATGGATCACAAATCTTAACTTCAGCAGGTCAAGTTATTGTTGGTTGTCAAGTATACGAAGTCTTATAATTTTTTTCTACCTAGATTAATAGTGAAGACAATGAGGTGACATCGGCTCCTAAAACCGCAGAAGGTTCTCCGATGGATGAATCCTCAACTTCACTCATGCGGAAACGAGGGCAACGAGGTCACAATAAGGGTCCATTGGACCACATCATGTACATAACAAGGGTCGGTCCAGGTGCGCTTCCCCAAGAACCATTGGATTCAGTTACCATGTACCGTAATGCATGCGGTTTTCTTGTTAGGGAGGTTGTGCCGATCACAACCAAGAATTGGAGGAAATTACCCGAGCAGACCAAGAATGAGTTGTGGGAAAGGATAAAGAAACAATTCAAGTTCCCAAAAGGCACAGAAGAAGCTGTAAAGAAAGCAAGATTGGTCTCTTGCGGCAAGAAGTTTCGATGCTAGAAGAGTGAAATGAATGCTTATGTTAAGGCCGATAAGGTCCCTAGACCGAGGAAGATGGGAAAAATCACACAAGCTTAGTGGCAAGAGTTTGTTCGTCAAAAGAGCACACCTGATGCTAAAGCTCTAAGTGCAACTAGGTCAGATGTTGCAAAAAAGAACAAATACCATCATCGCTTGAGGTCTGCCGGATATGCCCCCAAAGTCTAGAAATGGAATAAGATATTAGACGAAATTACCAGTAAGGGCAATTCTCACCAATTAGAAGGGTGCAATGAGCGAACTCAATGTTGGGTCTTTGCTCGGTCAGGTTTGACCAGCGAGGGCAAACTTGAAAAGCCCGACTCTCTAAATGAAGTAGAGGATAAAATGAAAGAAGTAATTGAATAGCAACAGAAGGGTCTCTTCAAGCTGAAGAGGGAGAATGACCAACTTACCGCTATCTTAGGAAACCCTGAACACAGCGGACGGGTTTGAGCGGTCTCTTCTCAAATGTCTTCGCTAGATGGTTTCCCTAAAGATAAAGACACATGTAGAAGACGTGAGAAGTTTAAGAAAACACTTGATGAAAGGTTTGCTCAAAAGGTCAAAGAAAATATGCAAGAAATAATGGAACAACTTAGACAATCAGGACAATTAGTGGGACCAAGTACAGTGATGGTTCTGGTGCAAAAGGAGCAATTAGTATCTCCAACTGCCTACCCTAGTAGCGTTGGTTTCGTGCCAGGCTCAGGGTCAACCCATAAGTTCCCTGTCGATGATATTGCTAACGACAAATCTTGTCGTCTTCTTGTCCTGATAGGCAGAGCAGGGAACAAAACCAAACAGGTTGCCACTGCTATGGCAAAGCCTGATCGTGACTTCAATGGGAATCCACTTCCGTTGCATTATGATGTGGTGCAAGTTCTTCAGATCATTGATAATGATTATGAAGATTATGAAATAGACCACGTCACACCTGAGGGGATCGCGACTCTAGGGCAGGCTGTCAACCGATTAATCCTTTGGCACCGACGTGATATCGTGTTGGACGATGAGCCAATTTCTAGCCCCGTCGCATCTCCAAAAACTGCAACCCCATCTTCTAAGGCAAAAGTGCATGAAGATCCACTCCCAGTCTAGAAAGATCCACTCCCCCGATGTCTCAGCAAGGATGATATCCAAGAGAAACAAGTTGGACAACAGCTTCAAGCAGTACCAGAGCAAGCTGTTGCTAGTAAAGAGCAACCAGTTGAGCAACATCTTGAAGTAGTACTAGATCCAACTGCGGGGAGTAAAGAGCAATCAGTTGAACAACAAGTTCAACAACAAGCCAGTGTCCAACTTCCGATGACTACTCCTCGATCATTAATGCCTATCAATGTTACCTCATACGAAAATAAGAAACCTTCATCAGAAGTGTCAAAACATTTGGAAACTATGAAGGAATATATTATAAAATCGAGTGCATCTCATTCTTCTCATGAGCCATCATTAGGAGATATCGAGGAGTGGGAAGAAGACGGTGTCATGTATAATCGGCGGACGACTTTAGTTTAACTAGGAGTTCCAATATACAAGCTTGAGGATGTTCCTCCTGAATTTGAGAATGGGAAGTCGTTCATGACATCCGTAAACCATAGCAAACAACCCGTCCAGCTCAGAAGAATGCATGAGTAGTACATCCTTGCCAGTACAGAATATGGTCTTAATTGCGTCACATTTCATACTCCAAAAGAAGCATTCTGGAGCACTAGAGTGGATAGACGAGTCATTTTATTCGAAGAGCTGCGTGCCCTTTTCCATCGGGGCATGCTCGAAATCAACCTGCTGCTCCTCTAGTGCTTGCAAGTGCTCTAATATTTTGTATTTGCTTTTCTTACTACACGCATACGCATTTCATGAGATTATAACAATTCTGGACTTCTTCAATAGGATGCAATACATGGATAATGAAAAGTTGGAGCGCAAGACAGGTATCCTTGACCCTACTAGGATTGCAAAGGTGCTATTCGACGTCCAGGTGTATCGAGACTCAGCACAGTTCAAACACAAGAAAAAAAATATTTTGAAAAAGCAATCGCAAAACTTAAGAAGGATAAAAGGACAGAAGTTGCAGCTTACATAGAACATGCGATGTTTAACTTTGTCAGAGACGACAAGGACCTCATAAAGGCTCCGTACCACTTCGAGTAAGTTCGACACATGACATTGAAATAGCAATTATTGGTAATTGCTAACACGTGTGTTTGTATGTTTGCAGTAATCACTACACAATGATCTTCATCAAGCCAACGCAGGGAATGGCAACAGTCTTGGACTCATCCGATTTATCACCAGATCGTTACAAAGATTTCCTTTCCATTTTGAAATTGTATGTTTATTCAATAATTTTAATTTACTCACATTTAGAATGTGTTGAGAAGTTTTATATGACATTTCTTGTATTACAGCGCTTGGCGGTTTTACGTGGAACGGCTTGGCGGTGAGAGACCTTACAATATGAATGCATTGGACATTAAAACATATTATGCTTGTCTGAAGCATCCTGTTGGGAGTATCTTATGCGGGTATTATGTATGCGAGCATCTTCGAACCGCTGGCGTATATAGAGTGAATCGTGAGGATGTAAGCTATCCTTAATGTCGATACCTTATTTTCTTACTTTTGCGTTTCATTTTCATTCTAACTAGCATAGTTTAATACTTATATTCTCTTCTGTTCAATATTACCAGAAAAATTATTTTCATACTTTGATTCCAACTTCAAAATTCAATTGCTCATAGTACAACTGCTCCAAAAATACCAAATAAATTCCTATGTACTCTCACTTTGATCTATACTTTGAGATTGTTCAAACCAATACATTCTAAACCTTGTTATGTGTTATATTGCAGCACACGAAGAATCTGAATGAAGATTGGCCGGTTTGTAGAAGTATTCCTAGTGGAGGAGCCGAGAGGATTGCTGCTGAACTCTGTCAATTCATTCGTCACAAAATTTGCACAAAAGAGGGGAGTTCTTTGATGAGGATGGTGCAGCATCTGATGTGCCAGAACTTTGCGACCATGCCAATAGAAATAGTTTTTAGTGAAAACTTGTAAACTTTGAGATGAATTGTATCTGTAACTTGTACATATGTATATTGTTTTAGTAAAATTGACTTATGTGATGATATATTGTTAACTTTTGTTCTGTCATGATATTATTGATTTTTGTTCTGTGATTATATTGAATTGATCTGGAAATTAGAAATAACAGCAGTAGTACTGCATATGTTATACCTTATCACAGGCGGTTATTAACCAACGGCTAGCCATGTCTGTGAAAAACAATTATCACAGACAGCTAGATACAAGTAAAGAACCATCTGTGATAACCTAATTATCTTTGGTGGTTACTGTTATGGTAGAAACTGGCTGCGGTAAAAGGTCTTCACATGTGGCTTGATGTAGGTAAACATCCGTCTGTGATAACATCATTATCACAGGCGGTTAGTTATGTTGCAAGACCCGCCTCTGATAAGACAATTATCACAGGCGGATATATATGCTGCACAGTCCCAACGGCTCGACGCGTCCCATCGGCATAAGAGATAATTAACACGTGTACGCCACACGTCCGACTATCCGAGCATTAATGCTTTGTCGTGATCATGTATGATGGCCGGACATGCAAGCATGCTTTTGAAAGAGAGCCAGCGAGGTCTTCATCATGTTTCATGCATGATTGATCACTTGTTGATGAGGATTTGTGATGTTGATTTTCTTGTTTCATGATGACATTTCTCTTGTTTTGTAATGTTCTATGTTACTGAACTCAATATTGTTCGTCTATTACAAATATATAGAACCGATAGTTCATTAAATAACAGAGAGAAAACAAAATAACAGATGGAACAGAGGAACAATGACATTGATTTCATTAACATAAAACAATAGTACTACAATACAAGAAAAACAACATCATGAAACAAGAAAACCAACATCACAGACCCTTTCTTCCTCCTCGCATAGAGGGCGCGCGCGCAGCGCCGCCATGGTGGGGCTCGCCGGAGATCTCGTCGCTGGCCTTTCCAGTGCGCCAAGCAACTGAAGCGCCGCACAAGGTCTGCGTAGAAGTTAAGAAGCCGTGGTGCAGGGACATGTGCGCGACGTTCCACATGGATACAAGAGAGACGGAAGGATCTCTGAAGATCGTCTTCCACAGTGGTTTAATTGCGCCCCACAAGGTCTGCAAAGAGTTCAATGCGCGGGAAATGAACCGCTCCCTCGTCTACTCTGCAGAGACCATATATAAGGCGCGTCGTCGGTTATGTACAAGCACAGAACTTTTGCACTCCTTTCTTCTTCTTCCATCGTTCCACCTCCTAGCCCGGCGCCGGCAAATCACCACAGCCATGGCCAACCTTCCGCCTCCTAGCCTGCCGAGGCAGCCACCCTGCAAGCGGATATGCTGCAGCTCCCCCGAGAGGGTGAACGATGACCAGCGCCTCATTATGGCACGAGAGGTGTACAACAGTACGTCTCGGGCCTTGGACGCCTTGGGTCTTGGTACCCTTCCCGAGTTTCCGGGAATGGATACCACTGGCCGCTACCTCTATGCCCTCACGGGTGTGGCCGATCGCCTGGACATCTTGTCTGTGACGATGGCCCAGGAGCTCGCCGCCAAGGGCCGTAGTGCCCTGGTGGAGGCGACAGAGAGGAACTTCCGTCGCGGCGGGGTTCCACTGCCGGTGCAGCCGGAGCCACAGGTGCAGCCGAAGCAATCGGCTCAGCCAGAGCAGCTGGCCCACTCTCCTGCTGCATCGTCGCCGGAGGAGGAGGAGGAGGAGGAGGAGGAGGAGGAGGACGACGACGACAATGACGATGACGACGATGATGATGACGACGATGATGATGACGGCGACGATGACAGCGACCACCACCACCACGACGATAACGACGACGACGACGATGAGGAGGAGGAGGAGGAGGACCGCTTGTCGTGGTTTGAGAAGTTGGGGGAGAGGGCGGAGGAGGCGAGGCCGGCAGAGTAGTTTTAGGAGTTCCTGTACATATTTCTTTTGTAGTTTTAGGAGTTCTTGTACATGTTTAGCTTCAATTCTGTTCTTGTACATATTTCTTGTGTTTTGTAATATATATGTGTTCATTCGTGTATGTGAATACTGGTATGTTAGATTTTCTGGATTTCAATCAAGTGAATGTGCTCTAAGTTTCGTGATGTGTTAATCTGACAGAAGTGAACCGAGCAAATTGGACAAAAAAAAAAGATCTTAGGGTTTGAAGCTCGTCTCGATTTGTAATTGTAAAGCTAAAGGAGACAAACAATGACTTTAAGCGCGTCTCGCATCACTTTGTGATCGATGGACATCCGATCTGTCGCCCATTGTTGTCTCCTGTTTGGGTTTCTTACGTAGTGTAATTGGTTGATCATGTTTGCGGTCCGTGCATGTTAGACATAGCTAGAATTAATTAAAACACCTCAGTCATGTTTAACAACACTAACATGCATGCATATATATATATATATATATATATATATATATATATATATATATATATACCTCAAACAGTACATGACGATCTTTCAACAAAAAAAGAAAACACACGTATAACATCATGAAACATGATCGTGGATCGAGGTCGCACATGCATGTTGAACATAGAACAGAAATAGTATTAGACAACAAACAGAGAAGAAAAGAACATATGGAATAGGTGCGAAAGATTAGTCCCACCACAGAAAGTTGAGGTCGGTGCACTGATGTTATAAGGCATGGCGCACAGTTGCAGTTAAAAATCCGAATGAAAGTAATGCATGCAGGACTAGGACCATGTTCGCTGCAAGGCGTCCACTAGCACAGACGCGCGATCACGAAGTTGGCTTAGGCGTGTACAGACATATTTTTTTTATATAACGAAAAAATTGTTTTCCCCCGCATGTAAACTTACTCCTAATGGGACGCGTCGAGCTGTTGGGACCGAGAGGATGCAAATCGCGGTTTCGAGGAAACCGGGGCCACCGACCGGTTCATAATTAAGCGCGGTTTCCTCTAGCGTCCGATCATCTCGACACACCTGCTTAGACGATGACCCGCTATAATGGCTCACCGTCCTCTTGCTTCTCCGCTGCACCACTCTTTAGATCCTAGCCTCTAAACTTCTCCCCCCGCCACCGTCGACCACCTCTCGCTCTTTCTCTGCACCTCCGTCGCCATACAAATGGGTAGCCCCGCAACGAAGCGCTCTAGGCCATCGACGTCCTCCGAACCTCCTTCTCCGTTTCCATCGCCACCGGCAATGCTGGTGGAACTGATGGCAGCGCCCGCATCCCCACCCGCGGCTCCTACACTTCCTCATCCCGGTTGGGTTGAGCAGACTCTCAGACTCCTAACCGACCGCATTGACGAACTCGATCAGCGCCTTAAGGTGGCCACCGATGCCAAGTCCGCCGCCGCTCATAGCGCACTAGCTCTCAACGCAGTGGCGCGGAAGGTCTTTTCCGACACAGATCGCTCGTGTCGCCGTCTGGGTCTTGGGACCCTTCCCCACCACACGAGCATGGACATCGCGGGCCACTACTACTACGGGTTGATGACTGTGGCCGGTCGTCTTGACGCCCTCCACGAGACGATCGCGGAGGTTGCTGGGGTAGAGGGCCTCGTGAGGATTAAGCACCAGGTCGCCGGGAAGCTTTGGACTGTGACAGAGCTTAAGGAGTATGAGGCGGCTTGGGCAGCGACGGCAGCGGAGGAGGCGGAGCAGGAGGCGTCTCTTGAGGCGGAGGTGGACGTGGCTATGGAAGTGGCGGCAGCGACGGAGGAGGAGCAAGAGGAGGCGGCAGTGGCGGCGGAGGCGGAGGCGGAGGTGGCAGCAGCGGCCGCAGCGGCAGAGGAGGAGGAGGCGGCACCGGCGGAGGCGGAGGAGGCGGCAGCGGCGGAGGAAGAGGATGTGGTTTTCTCCCAGTAGAGTAGTATTAGGAGTACTTTATCTATTTCATGATCTCTGAGTAGAGTAGTATTAGGTGTAGTTTATCTTGTTCTTGCTGTCTACTACGTGTTTTCCTATTACTTGTTTGTTAATGAAATATGTCTTATGTTCACGAACAATGTGTTCTATAGATGATTTATCGAAAAACTTCTTTTATCAAAAACATCTCCTATATGTTTGTAACTTGGGACCGTCTATATTTCTTGTGGCTGAATGAATGAAATCCAGTAAACATTATCCTTACAAGTAATGGAACTAACAACAGACATGAGGAATAATTAACTTGATTAGGAAATTATGTTATCTAAATTGCTAACTAGTCCATCACCTGATGCAACAGGTGCATGAAAAGTACTTTATCCAATGTAACTAATATCCGATGACATTGTTGATATATATATCATATGTACCTGCGATACTCGTATCACATGCGACTTTGGATCGACAGCCTGAAGATTAGACATCATAGGGGAAAATGTTTTTTTTTGTAGCAGTAGTATATACTCTGTATATGTTATCATTTCATTGCGACGAATGTTATACATAAAATGCTGATTGTTTACCTTTTACTAGACCATTGATTTGTCGTCCTCCTTTCATGGACTTGGGTGTTCTGTATTTGCATGTCGTTTGCATTAGCACAATGATACATTTGGCGATTCATATTTTTGTTCGTATTTTTTTTGGAATGTCCCACTAACACATGACTGCTTTTACATCTCCATGAAAACAAATATGAACGGCAGGTAGCGGTCCCTCGAAAAACTTTTCGTTCTTCTTGGTGCGCACAATTGCGATTTTCACAATTGAAACTTCACTCCGTGCGCCCAAAATTCCAGTCCCGCCCATTTGTAGCTAGCCACGACGAATATAAATGTGTGTCTCCCTCTAATCCCGCAGTGGCTTCCGTTCCTGGCACACATCTTCTCCTCTTAGTGTTGTATTCCAAACTTGCACTCCTAAGAAATTCCCGTGTCAGTGGTGGTGGTGACTGTGGGTACAACGTCAAGTGACCAAGTTTGACAGGCTCTGCCGAACCTCTTCGTCGCCGAGCCCGCCCTGCGACATCCCGGACTCCAGTTTTGTGCTACGTAAGTTCTACACGATCCATGCTGTCTTTTTATAGAGCTACTCCCTCGTTATCGCTTTAGTTGTCGTCCCAATAGCTGCAGCCAGTTCATTCCTAGTTGTCATCCCAACTCCTTATATGCTCTTATGTTTCATGAATATCTAGTATAAAATCTGATTAATGGTGCAATCGTTCAATCAACTATCCTCAATCGTTAGATCTGCATCCTACAGTCGATTCATCTTTTTATTTTACCCTAGCATCTGATTGCATTCTACGTTTTTCCATATATAAAATACACTGCACCTCTGCCCCGAAATAAATGTCCCTCCAACAGTTTATGGTAGTGTATTTCTAGACATTTCCATGTCATGAAAGATAACTATTAAAAACCGTATGTACTATGTAATTTCTTGATTTAGAAGTAAATGACGCCAGGGTTATCTTATCAACCACTCCCAATGTTGTACTCTTATTCCTTTGTTCCAAACTTGTATTCCTAAGATTTTCAGTTCCCACTGTTTATACATGTTTTTCTTGTTTTTCTTTCTCGGATTGTACGGTTTTTTTACTACTCCTTCATTTCTAATTCCTCCGTTCAAAACAAACATTTTCAGTTCATAGCAACAACACCGCCCGATCTAAAATACACATCCTCATGTAATCTGACGTTATCACTGTTACTTACTATATATACTCTTTACTTTAGGAACAAGACACCAAACCGTCATGTCGTTTACAAGTAATCGTGATGGGCAACAAGCACCTGGTATAACTATAAATGTGTTTACTATCAAAATACACATATTTATAACACGTTAATTCATTTGCATCGTATGCAGAGAATATTGCAGCACCTGATGCTCAGGAACCCCGAGATTCGTCATCCCATGCTGGTACTACGAGTATAAATATGTATCGGGCTCCACTAAGTGTTTTAGCATTGCGATTGTAGTTTCCTAGTCCCAGTTAACAGTTAATCAGTATATGTGATGGCGTGATTTATTGATGCCTACACACGCACGATGGGCTCTCTCGCCGCCGGCCACTCCGGCACCGGCGACCACACCCTACTGCTGCTCACCTCAGTGTCCTCCCTGACGCGTCTCCCTCCACCATCGCCACGTCCCATCCATCGCGTGTCAAGATGACCCCACCGCCCGCAAACCCCTATCGCCGCCGGTCACTCTGGCACCGGACGACGCCCACGCCCTGCTAGTGATTATATGTGATGGCGTAATTTATTGATGCCTACACGCGCACGCTGGGCTCTCTCGCAGCCGCCACTCTGGCCCCGGCGACCACGCCCTGCTGCTGCTCACTTCAGTGTCCTCAGAAACACGTCTCCCTTGACCATCGCCATGTCCCATCCTTCGCGTGTCAGTATGACCCCGCCGCCCGCAAACCCATGTCACCGCCCATCACTCCGGCACTGGCCGGCGCCCACGCCTTGCTGGTGGTCACTTCACTATCCTCCCCGACGTGTCTCCCTCCATCTCCACGTCCCATCGTTCGCGTGCCATGATGACCCCGCCGGCCGCAAACCCCTGGCCATTACGGCGTACCTACATGCTATGCCCCATATGACATGGCATACCCTGGAAAAAATAGTCCAATATCATTAACCCCTGTCCACTAAGAAATGTTAGTATCAAATAGTTTAGAGATGCATGTACATGAGGGTTCATTGCTGCTTATATGATCTCAATTCCGTTTTTTACACTGCCAAATGCGTTGCTGATGTCTGGTAATTAACGCAATATTATATTCATGTATCTGTTCTAGTAGCACTTTAGGGCGAGATGCTAACATGCAGAGCAAAATATCAGTATGCAATCAACCTAAATTTAATTACTAGATCCGCCACGCTGTCCTCCTAGCCTCGAGACTTGCTCCGGGGTTATATCAATGGACGCAGATCACCTGACTTATACATTTTTACTGCACGCGATGCAGTAAAGATCCAACAAAATCACACTGTTGGATCTTTACTGCATCGCCTGCAGTAAAAAAGTATGTCACGTGAGATCACCGATGTGATCTGGACATCGATCCTCTGACTTAAATGTGGTCACTGCGCTGCCAGACCGAACCCTAGCTTTGTTAAACGTTGCAAGATGCCCGCCTCATCTGTCTTGCATCCTCTACTTGCTAATACTGCTGACGTCCATGACTCACCCTACCACCAATTCGCCTCTAGACGCGCTCCTGCTGATGTCGGTCAGACTGAACTGGCAGTACTACAGAGGATGAGCACCCAGCGAACCCTCTCTTTCTTTGGCATCGCCAGCTAATGTCTTGCCTACTTCGCAGCTGGACTGGAAATCCCCTGCAGTACTACGGGTGATGTAGCGCCACTGACTACTGCCTGATGCCTGATTGTAGGGTATGAACAGCAACAAAGAAGTCAACAAGTCGATGCATCGCCCAATATGGAGCAAAATGCTGTTGCGAAGCGGTGTTCCCACGCTCGTATTTGCCGCAATTGTCCTGAAGATGGTAAAACATCAAACTTCTTCTTCTTTCACACTATTCGTACATGATACTAGGCCTGGTCAGTTGCTAATTTGCTTTAAACGTTTACCGTTTAAATGACACTAAAAAAAGGAATGAAGTTTGGAAGAGGGGTGGCTAAAGGACTTAAGGTTGCTAAATTACGCTGTCTAGCATCTGCAAATAGAACGAATGATCAGAATCGGAAGCTACGAATTCAGTGGTCTGATAGGTTGGGTGCTGCGGTTGGTCCTAATCAGCGGAACTTTGTTGATGATGTGGTTGTTACAACAAAAAAAATGCACCCCTCACTGGTGTAAGGAAGTGGGCAGAGGTTGGCGATACTTCGAAGAGCGATATAGTGAGAGACATTCTGGTTAGTGGTGTGACACCCCACATAAGTATTTTTTTCTAGCGACCTCCATCTTGTACGTTTATAACAGTGTGATATACAATGTACAGAATGCCTGGGACTTGGAGGACACATATGATACCAGAAGGAAAATATTGAAGATTGCGGGTGAGCGCTACAAGGGGTGGCGATCAACATTGCATGCCACCTATAAGAAGTATTCGTCCGATGGGGAACATATACAAAACAAGCCTGTTGACGTAGCAGATTCCGATTGGTTGTCGCTTATGGACTATTTTGGGTCCAAGTGATTCAAGGTCAGCGAGCTTTCTAATACCTTCATATCCTACAAAAACTATTTGATAACACCCATTCATGAAATTAATTCTTAAAATTGCAGTCAATAAGCAGAACCAATTCACGAAATTGAAGTACTCAAAAGACAAAACACTTGATTGGCTCGAAATCCTACGCCCAACTTAGTTACGAGAAGGTATGAAAACTAAATCATGCTTTTACTTTGCACTGCAATCATTCAATCAAAATTTACTTGTATTTGATGTAGCGAGACCCGGAGACCGGAAAAGAACCTGATGACATAGAACTATGGGAGGCAAGCCATGTGAAGAATGGTTAATGGGCAAATGAGCAGGGAGAAGCTGTACATGTGAGAAACACTTCAAATAGTCCCCATTTAAATAAATATTTGCAATGTACATGTGACTTCTATTTTTGTATATAGACCCAGGCACGTGCCCAAATCAACGTCAAGGAAGCTGAGCTGGGAGTCCCAATCCCAGATGAGGAAAGAAACAACATCTTCCAGCTTACTTATATATCCGCAACCGATTCTGGAGGATCACAGTTTCGGGGGCGTGGTTATATGGCTAAACCTAATGTTTCTGAAAGACTGCGTATCTAGATGTCTGACCAGCTCGGCCAGCAAGTTTGATCCTTGCAAAATAGAAATGAAGACCTCAGATCTCAGGTGCAAGAGTTGGAAGGTAGAAACGATCATATGACCTCCGAGATGGATGGCTTCGTCCAGGCAAATGAACAGCTCAACCAGGAAGTACGGGCTTTACATGATCAGATGGCAGCCAATTCTGCACGGCAAGAAAAGGAGCTAGCAGACATGCGTAGAATGATGGAGAGCTTGCAAAATCATTATCGGCTAGCAGCAACTCTACAAAAGGCTCCTGCTCGCAGCAAGTCAAAGCTGGATGTTCAAGAAACTACTCATAAAACTACAACTTGTCGCGGTGCTATTTTAATGGGTGCAATGTTGCAACCTGAAAAAATTGTAAATAACATCGTCTCGCAATGACGCAAGGGTCCTTGAGCGTTGCATCAATTGCTGGATGTTTGTTGTTAAGTCGACAGACGTATCGTGTGCGAATAAATTGATTCTGTTGCCACTAATTTTCAAACCTGGTGCACTAGGATTCTAGTGCCGCTAATTATAAAACGTGGCATTAACAGATTATTGTGACGAAAATAAACTGTTGCAATAGGAAGCTAGCTATTGCCACAAATTATAAAACATTGCACTACAAACATTTGGCTACGACCAAAAAAGTGTTGCACTAGACTGCTATTGCCACCACCCAGAGAACGTCGCGTTACGACCCTGTTGCAACAGATTTGAATATGTTGCATTATGAACCTATTGCCACACATCAGAAATCATTGCAATACAATACTGTTGTCACGGTTTTGAAATCGTTGCAATACCGTACTATTCGCCATGAACGTGAAATCGTTGCATTACCGTATTATTGGCCACGGCTGTGAAATAATGGCAATACCATATTATTCGCCACGAGTGTGAAATCGTCGCGATACCGTACTATTCGCCATGGAAGTGAAATCATTGCAACCCTGTAGTATTCGCCATGAATGTGTAAACGTCGCGATACGATATTATTCGCCACGAGTGTGAAATCGTCGCGATATCGTACTATTCGTCGCGGATGTGAAAATGTCACGATACCATATTATTTGCCACGAATGTGAAATCGTCGCGATACCGTACTATTCGCCACGGATGTGAAATCGTTGCAACACCATACTATTTGCCACGAATGTAAAAACGTTGCCATATCGTACTATTCGCTACAGATGTGAAATCGTTGCAACAACGTACTATTCGCCGCGAATGTGAAAACGTCGCGATACCATACTATTCGCCACGAGTATGAAATCGTCGCGATACCGTACTTATCGCCACAAATGTGAAATCGTCACAAATAATGTACTATTCGTTGCAATACGTTAAATCGTCGCAATACGTTAAACTATTGCAATACCATACTATTTGCCACGAACGTGGAGTCGTTGCAATACCATACTTTTTGCCATGAACGTGGCATCGTTGCAACACCGTTATTTTCGTTGCAATACATTAAATCATCACAATACGTTAAACCGTTGCAATACCATACTATTTGCCACGAACGTGGAGTCGTTGCAATACCATACTTTTTGCCACGAATGTGGCATCGTTGCAACACCGTTATTTTCGTTGCGATACGTTAAATCGTCGCAATACGTTAAACCGTTGTAATACCATACTATTTTCCACGAACATGGAGTCGTTGCAATACCATACTTTTTGCCACGCACGTGGCAGCATTGCAACACCGTTATTTTCGTTGCAATATGTTAAATCGTCGCAATACGTTAAACTGTTGCAATACCATACTATTTGCCACGAACGTGGAGTCGTTGCAATACCGTACTTTTTGCCACGAATGTGACATCGTTGCAACACCGATATTACGTTAAATCGTCGCAATACGTTAAACTGTTGCAATACAATACTTGCAACGAACGTGGAGTCCTCGCAATACCATACTATTTGCCATGGATGTCAAGTCGTCGCAATAACCTATTGCCATGGCTGTTATCGCCACGAGTCGGAAAAACTACCGCGACGTTCTATTTCGTTGCGAAAACAACCTATCGCGACGAATTTCGACCTATTGCAACGATTTTTTCGTCGCAATAAACCGGAATCCTGGTAGTGTGCTCATCTAGTACTCAATATGACATGTCATGGCATGATTACTGCAAATGCGAAGTAAAACAAGTTAAGGAGTTACTATTAAAGTTTACTAATCATTTACAATGGTTATTAACAAGTTTTAACAGGTTGAAGTTGATTCAATTAAATTCAGAATTAATATGACAGTAGTTAGATCTAGAGTTCGGACAAGTTTGTTGTAGGGTCGAACTAGTTTGCCCTATGCAGAACCAGCGAGCTAGGGTTTTCAAGATCGATGTGAATTTGGAGAAACGGGTTGAATTCACGTGAGAAAGAGAAAGTAGAAGGTATACCTGGTGTTTAGAACTCCAAAGAATCAAGAGTTTTGGAGTCTACACTTGGATCTTGACGATCTAGGGTTGAACAAGAAACTTGAAGGTGACTAGTAGATGAAGAACAAAAACTTGATGGAGATCTTGATCACATGATCCTCTTTCATTTCCTCCACTTCTTATTCTTGCTCTGGATCTCCTGCTCCTCCTTTGTGGTGGCTCCCATGAACTAGGGTTGTGGTGTGTTTGTAAATTGTCAAAGAGATGTAAAGTTGAGGTGTGGGGTTGTTTATATAGAGGTGAAGGATTAGGGTTTGATGGAGGTCGATTTTAGAGGGGTTGGAGGCCGGTGTGGGGTATCACATGGGCTCCAAAAGGGTTAGACACGACGTCCTTAGGCCCTACTTAAGGTAAAACCAAAAAACACATCGTGGAACAAAAGATCAACTCGGAATCTCAATCAGCGGAGAAGTCCACGCTAGGCCGGACTAGTCCAATAGCTAGTCGGAGAGAAATTGGACAAGTCTGAACTTAGTCAGAGAAAAACGGATGTGTCTGGGCAAAATCGGACCAGTCCGATTTTATTCAGAGAGGAACATGGACAAGTCCGCTAGATATCGGACAAGTCCGGACAAGTCTATAGACTTTGCAAAATTTTAAGGAATCGGAATACCGGACTAGTCGGCAATGGACAAGACAAGTCCGAAAATTGTAAAAAGACAAAACCGGACTAGTCGGCATGAAAACGGACATGTCCGAAGCAAGCTCACAGAGAAATTAGACTGGTCCGCACCAAAAATGGACAAGTCCACACTTCTCAGAACTTCTAAGTGCGGTTTTGCTTCTAATTCATTTTAAGCTTTATTTCTTTTTATGTGGATTATGACTAAACATGTATATGAACTTATGAAATGCATGATGCATGAAAATGAGGGTGCTACATGTGTCCATGATTTGTGATAAGGCATTAGTAAAGCAATGAATATGCATGAGAGATATCAAACTTAAGCATCACATCAAAATATTTAATGCAAACATCACATAGTGCTTACAACCCAAGTCTTACACAAATTGAAATGCGAGATTAAAAATATAACATATCCATAGGATCAAAAGAGGCAACAACTCTAAAAAAAGTAACCGCTTCAATCTCTCCATGTTTGGCATCGAGACACCAAAAAGGAAAAGTGGAAGAGAGTCCTACAATCTATTCCTCGTCGTTGTCGTCGCCACCTAGCTCTTAGTCACTCTCAGTGGCTTGCGGATCTTCATTGTTATATTCATCACTTTATTCATCATTGGAGGGTTCCGCCTTAGAGGTTCCATGTTCTTCGAATTGGGCAAGTTCATAGGCGGTGAACTCAGGATAAGGATTCAATTCTCCATCACTCACCTCGGCAGGAGACATGGTAATCTCAAACTTGTCGCACACCGACTTGAGGTACATCTCTTGGTGTTGCTCCATGAAACAAGTCTGAACTTCCACACGTCTACAAGAGGTGAAAAGTACCTTGAAGCACTTGAAGAAGCCGCTCGAGGATTGAGGTGGAGGAGGAGATGGAGGAGCCACGGGGTGAGAGGAGGAGGAAGGACGGTCTGCATTTTTCCTTCTTCAGACTTGAGGCTTTGGAGGAGGAATTTGAGGACGAAGTCTTCTATGGGAGATATCTTTCTTAAATGTGATCCCCGACACTTTCTCAATCAAGCACATCACATAAGGTGCATAGCCACAAGATCTGTTGGGGTATGTGACATGGTGAAAATATCATCATAGATATAATCAACCAAGTTGAATTTTTCCTCCTCATCAATTAGAAACATTAATTATCTCAAATTTCCTTGTATGATCGCCTCATCCCCATCCCTGGGGGCTATTATCTTCCTCAAAACATGGTTGAATAGACTATAAAAGTGCTTTATGTTCCTTGTGTGTCCCACCTCATAGGCCGCATGACTTGGATACATATAGTCCGAATCATCTTTTTCAACGGCCTTGAGATTTGAATTATCTCATTGTTGAGTTGATCCTCCAAGCCAAGGATCTGAGCAAACTCCGAATAGGTGACTGTGTATTGCTAACCATTTGTGAGTTATGTCATTCTTCTGTTTCCATGCTTGTGGAAGTACACTGTAGTGTAAAACCGCACAATGACCTCAATATTCTAATTATACTTAAAACCCATGAGGTCCATATGACCATGACGCTCTATAGCTTCAATGACAACACTAAAAGCAATGTGTTTCATCTCAACCATGTAGTCCTAGTTAACCCACCATGCATCCATCATTGGGGTCTGCATCCTCATGTACACATGCCTATAGTAGTCATAATGGAAGTCACATCAAAACCGAGGGTCGGCAGTGGGCTTCTCATACTTGTAAACATCATCCATCCTCAACCTCTTTGCTTTTTCGGCCCCCTTTCCTTTAAATAGATTAGTTTTAATTGTGGCTTCATGGTTGGGATTCCTTTCGGGCGATGACATCTTCAATGGGCTGATGGGTTGTGAGGACCCCTTTTGACCCTTCTCTCTTATAGTGATGCCAACTTGCTTCTTGCTAGCGGGATTCTTTGCAACCGATTTCATCTTCTGTGGTGGTTTATCCATCAGTGCCTTGCCTTTGTCCTTAGATGCTCTAGCCTCTTGAGTCATTTCTTTCTCTCCCATTGTCACAATCCTCTTCTTCTTTGGGGTTTGTTCAAGTGTAGCTGAGTTGTGCACTTCCCTTTGCTGTTTCTTTGCCCTCTGAACCTCAATCCTTGACTTGAGGAGAGCTTGTGCAAGTTGTCGCTCCTCACGGGCACGTCGATAGGTCCCTTTCCTCGCCACCTTGGCTTCCGGATCAGAAAGGGGCTTGTCGCTATCACAGCTCGACATCATCCCTGAGAGATGACAAACATGAGGATATATGAGGTCAAGTAAGTGGAACATTCTTGTAGAATTCACAAAAAAAATCAAGGTTAGAGTTTTGTACTGTGAACCCTGGACTTGTCCACCATTGGGCCGGACCAATCTGTGCTACCCGGACTTGTCCGCCATGGGGCCAAACTAGTCCGGTCCACACACTAAGAACCCTAATCTTGACGATTTTCGTAAAAAATACGAATTGGGGCACAATATTCCTAGACTAGAGTTAGAATTGCATATGGAACTATATTTGTGAAGAGGATTCTACCAAAAGACCTAAGAAATTTGAATTTAGAGGAATTTTGGGTTAGGTCATGAATACCTCTTTGAATCTTCGAATCGACGAAATGTGGGTGTGGGATCAAGCGAAGATGCGTGGGGAAAGGTTCCAACACACCTTGGGACTTGAATCCACGGATGGAAAGTGGTTTTTGGTGGAAGGAAGTGAAAATTGCTAATTTTGTGTGCGGTTTTCGTGGTTGAAGAGAGAGAGTGAGGTGGAGTTAATAATGAGTCGGAGCGCTGCTGGGGAGGTTAAGTCCCCAGGGCCGCACTAGTCAGCTACACGAACCTATCCGGACTACTTGGAGGGCGGACTAGTCCATTTGGTACTTGTCCGTCTGAGCCCAGAGAAGCTGGAGTCCGGACTTGTCCGGCCTCTAAGGCGGACTAGTCTTGATGTAGAGGCTAAAAACTCATATATATTGAGTTTTCACCAGCGATTTCATAATTGTTGACTTATTTTCACAAGGAATCTTTCCAAACATGGCCAGTAAGGAATCAACAACCAAACTATGACCATAATTCACAAAGATTCAATAATTTGAAATAGTTTTGTAGAATGTATAGGGGGGGTGAGGTTTTCGCAAGCATGCATTGTTTTGAAGCAAATACAAGTAACAATTAGATGTGCAAGACTCAAGCCACATTTCAAGAATCTAAGATATTCATTTCACTCCTAAGTTCACAAATTATGTTCTCAGCTAAAGGCTTGTTGAAAATATCGACCAATTGTTTCTCGGTTCTCATATGAGAAATCACTATGTCTCCTTTGATGTTGTGATCTCCCAAGAAATGGTGGCGGATATCAACGTGCTTGGTCCTTGAATGCTCAACTGAATTATGAGCTATTTTGATAGCGCTCTCATTGTCACATAGGAGAGGGGTATTGTATAAGTTTATGCCATAATCCCTAAGAGTTTGCCGCATCCAAAGAAGTTGTGCACAACAACTTCTGGCTGCAACATAATCCGCTTCTGCTATGGAGAAAGCAATGGAATTTTGTTTCATTGAGGACCAAGACACTAGAGACCTACCCAGGAATTGGCAAGTCCTAGAAGTACTCTTTCTATCTACATTGCACCCCGCATAATCCGCATCGGAATATCCAATGAGATTAAACTTGGAGCCTTTGAGGTACCAAAGTCCTAGGCTTGGTGTGTGAACCAAATATCCAAGAATTATATTCATGGTGGTTAAATGACACATCTTCGGAGCAGATTGAAATCGAGAACACATACAAACACGTAGCAGTATATCAGGCCCAGATGCACAAAGGTAAAGTAATGAACCTATCATGGAGCAATATACCTTTTGGTCCACACTTGGACCTTCTTCTTTGAGGTCGAGGTGCCCATTGGTTCCGATTGGAGTCTTGATGGGTTTGGCTTTGTCCATGTCAAACTAATTGAGTATGTCTTGCTTGTACTTTGTTTGACTAATGAACATGCCTTCCTTGAGTTGCTTCACTTGGAAACCTAGGAAGAACTTAACTCCCCCATCATGCACATCTCAAACCTTTCAGTCACGATCTTCAAAAACTCAACCCAAATATTTTTGTT
This sequence comes from Tuctoria greenei, assembly GCA_036927565.1. NCBI lineage: Eukaryota > Viridiplantae > Streptophyta > Magnoliopsida > Poales > Poaceae > Tuctoria > Tuctoria greenei. The sequence goes on from JAYESD010000005.1 coordinate 109,761,664, forward strand.
AGTAGAATGAAGTATAATGTCATTGATATATATTTTCCAAACAAAAAAAATAATCATTGAAATGCTTAGTAAATAAAGTATAGTCCGCCTTCCCAATTTTGAAATCGTTTTGAGTTAAAAAGTCTCTTAGGCACTCACACCAAGCTCTAAGAGCTTGTTTGAGGCCATAGAGAGCCTCACGAAATTTGTAGACATGATTTTGTAATTCTTGATCTGCAAATTTGGGGGGTTGCTCCACATAAAAATCATCTCTAATTGGACCGTTAAGAAAAAAACTCTTGACGTCCATTTTATATAGCTCAAAATCATGGTGAGTCGCAAAGGCAAGTAATATGCGAATTGATTCAAGCCTAGCTACGGGGGCAAAGGTCTCATCAAAATTCAAACATTCGACTTGTGAGTACAGGTTGTTCTTTGTTCCTTGTAACCACCCTGTGTTGATCTTGTTTGTTGCGGAACACGCGTTTGGTGCCCACAACATTTGCATTTGGCCTATTAACGAGCTCTCATACTTGATTTATTTTGAAATTGTTGAGCTCTTCTTGCATGTCCACCATCCAATCCGGATCTCTTAGTGCTCAACCTTCTAAGGTTCCAAATAGGAAACAAAAGAGTAATACTCAAAAAAATTTGCAATACGAGATCGAGTAGTTACCCCATTGGAAATGTCTCCAAGGATGTCGTCAACGGGGTGATCCTGTTGAATACTTTGATGTACACTTGGGTGTGGAGCTTGAGTTCATGGAGCATCATCCACTTCCTCATCTTCAACATCTCCCCCTAGATCGATGCCTCCATTTTGATCTTGATAATCTTGATCTTGTTGAGGTGCATCTTGAGGGTCTTGAGCTTTATCGTGTGAGGAAGAGCTTGCTTGATTTGCGGGGTGATCACTTGAGTCTTGAAGTTGTTTTTGTGGTCGGATGTCTCCAAGTGCCATCCTCTCTATCACCACTTGTGGAGTCTCTCTTGTTCGAGCACAAAAGGATCAGCTGGCTCCACTTGGGAGCCATTAGTATCATCAAACACCACATCACGTGCTAGTTCAACAATTCCGGAGGATTTGTTGAAGACACGATAAGCGTAGGTGTTTGACTCATAAGAAAGCAAGAAACCTTCATAAGACATTAAAGCAAAGTTTGAAGTTGCAGGCTTCTTTTTAAGAATATAGCATGCTCCCAAAAACACAAAAATATGAAATGTTAGGCTTGTTACTAGTTAGAAGCTCATATGACGTCTACTTCAATATGCGATGGAGATACAACCAGTTTATGGCATGTCAAGTAGTGTTTACCGCTTCTACGCAAAACCGGTCCGACGTCTTGTACTCGTCAAGCATGGTTCTAGAAATCTCAATGACAGTTCTATTATTCCTCTCGGCCACCCCATTTTGTTGGGGGGAGTAGGGGTCTGAGAACTTATGCTTGATGCCTTCTTCATCCAAAAATTCTTGAACTTGAGTGTTCTTGAACTCGATACCGTTGTCACTTATTATACTCTTGATTCTCAAGGAGAACTCATTTGGTGCTATCTTCAAGTATCTGTTGAGGACACCTTGAGTCTCTCTCGTATCATGCAAAAAGAACACCCAAGTGTAATGTGAACAATCATCAACAATTACAAGACTATATTTGTTACCGCTAATGCTTATGTATGCCATTGGACCGAAGAGGTCCGTGTGTAGAAGCTCCAAAGGTCTTGTTGTCATCGTGATGTTCTTGGATGGATGTAAAGCTCCAACTTGCTTTCCGGTATTGCATGCGCTACATGGCCTATCCGTTTAAAAAGCAAAATTCTTCAAACCACGGATGTGCTCGCCTTTAAGAAGGTTTTACAAATTCCTCATCCCGACATGGGCTAGTCTTCTAAGTCAAAGCCATCCCATGATGGTTTTTGCCATTGAGCACGTGTTGTTGGGCTTTATCCGCTGAGAAATCCACAAGATAGAGCCTTCCCTTGAGCATGCCCCTAAAGGCAATTGAGTCATTGCTCCTTCTTGTGATGGTCACACCCTCGTTAGTGAAAAGACAATTATAACCTTTGTCACATAGTTGTGATATGGAAAATAAGTTATAATCAAGTGAATCAACATGCAAGACATGAGAAAAAGTATGATTAGGGAATATAGCTATTTTACCGGTGCGAAAGATTTTCCCTTGGCTATTGTCCCCAAAGTAAATTCCCTCACTTGGATCTTCATTTTCTTCATACTCCATGAACATTTTCCTCTCTCCGTTCATATGATTTGTGCAACCACTATCAAGGACCCACTTTGTCCCACCATAGGAGTATGCTTACAAAATAGAGTTAAGCCTTAGTATTAGGTACCCAAGCAGTGTTGGGTTCTTTGATGTTAGTTAAGAGGCATTTGGGCACCCACACGCAAGGTTTTGGACTCTTGTAGAGTAGTCTAACATACCTAGCAAAAGGCTTGTCAAACTTGTTCCTCAATAAAACATATGAAGCATAAAAATCATGGAACAATGGATGAGGTTCATTTTTGGGCATGTCAAGTGAAGTAGCAATATTCTTTCCTTTGTTATTTTGGTATGAACCTTCCTTGATAAAAACAATCAAGTCCTTGCCATTCTTGGGAGTCTTAGCATTTTGATTCCTCTTCCTAGAATAACCAAGACCATCTTTTGCAGGAGGATGTCTTGTGTTGGTATATGCACTACGTGAATATATCATCTTATCTTTGGGAAAGATGTGTAACACCCACATTTTCATCCATCATGCATTACATTCATTCTTATACATGTATAATATGATACAACACAAAAAGCAATAAGATTAAAATGAATTTGAACCAAAACAACAATTAAAAACCCAGCTTAGTACGGACTTGTCCGAATTGGGCACCGGCCTAGTCCGATTTATCCACTGTTGTCCCCTATACTTTTCCGCTAATTGCTACGGATTAGTACGGGAATCATTTTTGCGGTCCTCCGAATTTCTTCATTATTCTTGCGGACTAATCCGGTTTTGTTTCTTTACCCGTCCGGACTTATCCGTTGATCATACGGACGAGTTCGATGATTGCTGCCAAAAACTCCCACAAACTTAGTCTGGATTAGATGTTGGACAAACCCAAGACTTGTCCGTCTTGACACCGGGCTTGTCCGATTTACTTTCTGATCTTGAACGGACTTGTAAGGCATTGCACCGGACTTCTCCGGTTAATTTTCTTTAACCGATCAGGCTTGTCCGACCTCACTACGGACTAGTCCGATATGTAGGGTTTGGACTCGGATTCTTTTTTTCCTCCACGACGAGTGCTTGGTTAATTGCCTTAATTGGTCCTAAGAACGTCGTGCATTACCCCCAAGGATCACAAGAACGACGAGTTCTAGGTTGTGTTCTATTGTCATTTGCTTGTGGAGTGGAGTTGCACTGTTTACTTTAGTTTATCTTTCCGCTATAATAATAATAATAACTCGAGAACCATTGGATTATTGTAATAAGGTACCTATTTAGCTTTGTGACGTGGTTATTTTCTGCATATCATTTGTGATGCACTCCTGTATGTGTGTTAAACATCCTGGACACACATATGCATTGCACTTGGTTCATTTTTGGAATCGGATGTCATAAATTGGTATCAGAGCCGCGTTGAATGTAGAATGCAACCCTAGGTATAATGGACACTTTAGAGCGCATAGGAACACCTAGTAAGGGTCATAGTTTGCTGATGTGCTCAGTTTGATGTGACTGCTTGCTTGTGTGCCTGTGTGCTTAGTCGGCACTGGTCCACTTCTCTATATAGGCTTATATATATAGTTGCTAGTTTCATATCCCTTGATCAACATAGTTGGGGACGTTTTCTCTCAAATTCTAAATCTTTCCATCTTGTACTCTTTTTTATTAGATGCCGAGGGTGACCCGCCACCAAAGGAATTTCAATGGGAGTGAGGAGAACAATGGGGCACATGAGAATATCCACCTTGGTCTTGAAGCTAGCAACCTTGAGCGCTTGATGGTTTTGAAAAATCAGCTCATCCAAACCATGATGCAAATTTGGGACAGTTGTAAGCCAACAACAATAACCAGCCCCACATGCCTGCGCCACCACCACCGCTGTAACACCCTCATTTTCATGCACAATGCATTGCATACATCCTCATACATGTTTAACGTTAAGCCATGTAAAAAGGAACAAGATTAAAATGAATTTCGGGCTAAGCTGGAAATTTCATTCTTTCAGGGTGCGGACTTGTCCAGCCTCTGAATCGGATTAGTCTGTAATCCCTATCCTATGTTCAGAAAATTCAGTGCTGACTTGCTGGCCATAACATCGTACTAGTCCGGTGTCCCCATTTTCATTCAGGAAAATTCAGTTTCTTCAGAGTCCGAACTTGTCCAGCGCAATGTGCGGACTAGTCTGATTGAGTCTCTGACGATGTTCGGACTTGATCGATTTCGAGCGGACTAGTCAGATTATATCTAGAATTTTAGTACGAAAGTTTTTTATTCTGTGTTTGTGGTCCTTAAGTGCCATATTTAGACCACAAATTCACCTCATAATGTGCACAAAAGAGAAACACAATGTAGTGGTTGGGTTAAAAACTAACCAATTCCACAAGTGTTGGTGCTTATTTATAAGCAGGTGAATTTAGACCAAAAATACCAAGACATGCAAGGAGTACTCAATAAAATTGAGTTTCAACGAATCAAGCGACGCTACGTGTCATCACATGGATCAAATGGCCCACAAACAGAAGTATTTAAGGCCATCCAACGGTGTAGCACCCATATAAAGGGATGGGATCCACCTTGTAGGGACATGGAGGAAGCACAACCCCAACTGGGCTGAGACCAGGTCGGCCGACCTCCCTAGTCGGCCGACTAGCTCATGGCGCCAATTGTGGTCAGACGCCTCGTGTTGGCTCCTCTCGGCTTTAAGAGGTCATGGGTGGCTGATTCACACGCATTTTGTCGCGGCAACCGACCCTCCCCCCCCCTCCCCCCAATAAATAGAACCCCACACCTCACTTCACACAAACACACCAAAAGTTGAGAATAGAATACGACTCCAAAGGTTTAGAGTTGTCCTAGAGGCTACCAAGTAGAAGCAAAGTGTGGTTAGAGTTTAGGAGAAGGAGGCTTGGGCTTGTCAAGTTCCTCTTCTACACTTGTATACTTACAGAAGTGTACTCAAATGAAGTAAGCCCTTTGTGAATTCAATTCAAGTTGGATTCTCGATTCATAGTAGTTTGCACAAGTAGTTACTTGTGGGTTCATTGCTTTAATTTATTAGATGATCTAGTTGTAGCTTTGTGTTTGAAACAACTAGATTCGTAATTTAGAACGTAAACGTGTTGCTTAGGTTAGAAATCAACAGTGAATATCTCGTAGACTCACGAATTGAAGAGGTAGGTAGTAGGTGGTGAGAGCCCTATCTGTCCTTCATAATCCTCCACGTTCGGCTACACCATAGGCTCTTGGCGGGCGCCGTCTTAGTATTGCTAGGGGTAAACCCGTTCCCGAAGCAAGCAGCTACTGCAAATTCTTTTGAATTAGAATCAGTACTTTGAATTCCTCTCTCCTCCTTGCCTACAAAACAACTTTGTGTCCTTGGGTGAATTATTTGTAGGATTATACACACGTTCCATTGATTCAATACCCTTGGAATACTATCTTAAGGGGAAGTGCTACATGATAGTTTCTATGCGTGTGCAGATTTTTATCTGTGACGTAAGAAACATCAACAAGCATTTTTGGTGCTGTTGTCAGGGAATGGTTATTGTTAATCTTCGAATGTTCAACCTTGTATCTATCTTCTTATCTTATCTTTCCTTTTCTTACGACCACCATCTATATGGAGCAGCCCACCATTCCTTCATATTATGCCCCAAAGGTCAAGTTCTGTGAGCCATCGTCTTTGGCGGAATCCATTTGTTCTACTAGTTATGAACTTCGCCCTGGCTTTATAGCCATGGTTTAGGAGCAATCCTTCTTAGGAATAGATTGTGAATACCATTACCACCATCTAAGAGAGTTCAAACAATTGTGTTCATGCCTCCTAATCAAGGGTATGACACAAGAAACTCTCAAATGGAAGTTGTTTCCTTTTTCCCTCAAAGAAAAAGCCAAGCAGTGGTATAACCATAACGTTGGGAAGACAAAAAAATTGGAATGAATTACAAGACATATTTTGTCTTGCCTTCTTTCCAAGTACCTGAATTGTTTCCTTACGGGAGGACGTACTACGCTTCCAGTAGATGGAGAAGGAATCCATAGGTGCAGCTTGAGAAATTCCAGCCCAGATTCGTCTATCCCTGATCCGTTGCTTTTGCAACACTTCTATACGGGATTGAGCGAAGAGTCCACACTACATCTCGACATTACGGCTACATGATCTTTCCGCCATAAGAAGCCGGAAGAAGGCAAGGATCTTCTAGACCGAATTCTAGAAAACTCTTCCTTCATTAATGGTCTTAATGAGCCCCTTCAAGAAGAAATAGTGTCAAGATATGAGGATAAATCCATGGACAAGGAAGAACCTATCTCTTGCCTATCTCATGCCTTGTAGGATGAATCCTCTCCAGAACCAGAAACTACGAAGGAAGAAAAATTCAACCTTCGGAGTTTCCCTTCTACTTCAAGGAAGAGATATTTGAAGATTTTGGAAATACCTCAAAGTATTGTTGCCATAGGAAACCATCATTGCCATTAACTCCACATGACCCAACAGATGGAGTGTTCATACAACAGACGGCTAAGGAGTTAACCTCTATTTTAAGCAGGGAATGGACTACAAAAGTTGAGCAGTCACCCAAAATTCTTCGGATGACGTCACCTTTAGCAATTATTCTATGTTTTATTAGAGGGACACCAATGAAGGTCCTATACAAGCCCAATGTTGGAACAAATCTCATTTCCGACTCTTGTGCTCTCGCCATCTAGGCGATGTGCCAATGGCACCAACATGTAAATCCTTCCGAGACTCTTTCAGAAACATCCTTGAAGGATGTAGGGCTTCGCAATAGGTGTCTATAAGACAAAATGATATTGAGGCAATCCTAGATTGCCATGTGTTCGAAATCAAAGATTTCGACAGTATGATTGGGATTCCCATTGAGAAATTTCTCATGGAAATTACATTGGAAGGAAACCTCAATGTCAACCTTAAAGGGAGGAAATTCTCTATTCCTATCATGCGTTCCAAGAACACATCTACAAAATCTCCCATCCAAGATGACCCTTTAGTGGAGGTTAGAACACTTCAATTCTTAGCTCCCCCTGAAATTGAAGGATAAGAATATTTCATCCAAAAGGATGATGAACTTCACGAGGCAATTGAATTGCCATAAGAAGTGTTTTTTTCCAAAACCTCCTGTTGAATTAAAAATTCTACCTCCATGCCCACGTTATGCCTTTCTAAATGGCGATTTGGAAGCTCCTGTCATCATAAGTGACAAGCTTTCAGATGAGGAGACACTCAAACTCATTGCCAAGCTAGAAAAGCATAGATCATTTTTTGTCTATTCATTAGAGGATCTCGAGGAGACACTCAAACTCATGTGCACCCATCACATTCCCATTGATCACGAGAGTGTCCCCTCAAGAGAACCTCAAAGGCAATTGAATAATGCGATGCGCAAAGTTGTCATGGACGATTTCTCTGTCAATGGGAAAACTATTGATCATTGTCTGGAAAATTTAGACAAGGTCCTACAAAAATGTCAAGAGAAGGACCTCGTACTTAATTGGGAAAAGTGCAATTTCATGATCCGTGAAGGCATCGTTCCTGGACACTTAGTGTCTGAGAGGGAGACAGAGGTGGACAAAGCAAAGATTGAAGTCTTTGAAAAACTTCCATCTCATATCAATTTTAAGGGAATCTGCAGCTTTTTAGGTCATGCGGGGTTCTATCGACAACTCATCAAAGACTTATCGAAAGTCGCTAGACCCCTCACTAACCTATTAGCTAAGGAAGGTCCCTTCGATTTCGAAGATGAATGCCTTAAATCATTTTAAACACTAAAAAAACACTCATCTCAGCCCCAATCATTCAACCTCTGGATTGGATGCTGCCATTCAAAATCATGTGTGATGCTAGTGATTTTGATGTTGGTGCGGTCCTCGGCCAAACAAAGATAAAAAGCATCATGCAATAGCCTACGCTCGTGAAACTCTAACGGGAGCTCAACTCAATTATTCCACAACTAAAAAAGATCTCTTGGTGGTAGTTTTTGCTATCGATACGTTAAGGTCCTATTTGGTTAGAGCCAAGATCATAGTCTATACAAGCCATGCTGCCTTGAAGTATTTGCTCACCAAAAAGGATGCTAAATCGGGGCTAATTCGTTGGATTGTTCTACTCCAAGAGTTTGAATTAGAAGTCAAGGATAAGAAGGGCGTAGAGAATTCTGTGGCAGATCATCTCTCACGTATGGAAGTCACCCAAACCATGGACATTCCTACCAATGAATTCCTACGAGATGATATGCTTCTCAAGGTGACCAACTCTTACCCTTGGTATGTGGATATCGTGAACTTCATGGTCACGGGATACATACCACCGGGGGAAAGCAAAAAGAAACTCATCTATGACAGTTGTAGACACCTTTGGGATGACCCATACCTTTATCGAGTTTGTGCTGATGGCCTTCCCCGAAGGTGTGTCCCATCAATTGAAGGCACCAAGATTATTGAGAAATGCCATGCTAGCCCCTATGGTGGCCATTACGGTGTTTACTGTACCCAGACAAAGATATGGAAAAGTCAATTCTATTGGCCTTCTATGTATGAAGACACAAAAGAATTCATTCGTAGATGTTGGAAATGCCAAAAGCATTGAGGAATATCAACGCGCAATGCAATGCCCCTAACCTATAATCTACAAGTGGAATTATTTGATGTGTGGGGTATTGATTTCATGGAACCTTTCCCTAGGTCCTATGATTGCGAGTATATTCTGGTGGCTGTAGATTACGTGTCAAAGTGGGTAAAACCCTTGCCATGCAAAAGTGCTGATTCCAGGCAAGTTAGGAAAATGTTCCACGAGATCATTTCCCATGCTTTGGCACTTCCCGTATGGTCATAAGTGATGGAGGGTCTCATTTCATAGATAAGACCTTCCGAAACTTTTTGAGAGAGCTTGGTCTCCAGCATAACATTGCTACCCCATACCACCCACAAACAAATGGTCAAGCAGAAACATCTAATAAGCAAATTAAGAATATTCTGCAAAACACCGTCTTGGAAATGGGAATGGGATGGAAGCATAAGCTACCCGATGCATTGTGGGCATACCATACTGCCTACAAAACTCTCGTCGTCATGTCTCCTTTCCAACTTGTCTATTGGAAGACTTGTCATCTTCCTGTAGAGTTGGAACATAAAGCCTATTGGGCCATCAAGCAGTGGAACATGGACCTACCCGAAGCAGGAAAACACCAACTGAAGCAACTCTCCGAGTTGGAAGAGTGGAGAGATAAGGCGTACCATGGTGCCAAAATTTACATGGAGAGAACTAAAAGGTGGCACGATAAGAGGATTATGCCTACAAAGTTCAAATTCGTAGATAAAGTCCTACTCTTCAATTATGGGATTAAACTCTTTGGACATGGGAAGCTCAAGAGTAAATGGGAACCTTCTCAGTGGTAGTGTGAGATCTATGTGTGCGGAATACATTGGCTTGTGCTGAATACATTGGATTTGACGATAAATGTTTTTAATACTACCAAAACACCTTTATCATTGAGGTACGACTCTAGGTCTGAGCTCAAGCAAGGTCCGACAATAAGTCTGGCTTGTTTTGGGTAGCTCCGGCAAGGTCCGACGTAAGGTCCGACTAGGTTTGGTAAGCTCTGGTGCTAGGTCCGACTATCTTTGGTTAGCTCTGGCACTAGGTCCTGCTACCTTTGGTAAGTTCCGGTGCTACATCCTGTTAGTTTTGGTAAGCTCCAGTTCAGGGTCCGGTTAGCTTTGGCAAGGTTCTAAGCTTGATCGTAGTGGTTATTCTTTTAATTTGCAATGTTTAGAACTTGCTTTTTGGATTATGGAAAGTTTGCATAGTATTCTTTTACTAAGTTTTTGTTTTGTTTTTGTGGTTATGGTTGATATATTTTTGCTAAGGTTTGCAACATACTTATGTGAGGTGCATTGTTCTTCATATGCATTGTTCTTGATTCAAACATGCTGCGCAACCTCCCGATCAACTCAACCACAATTCCTCCCAAACTTGGTTGTTGAACCTCATCTTCTCCCTAAGACTAGTTCAATGGATCCAGTCACCAGCCACGTCTTGAACTCAAGCAACACCTGCACATGAATAAACAACCATTCCGTACGAGCCCAAGTCTGTGACTAGACTCAAGTTAGTTCCGAATACTACACCTTACGTGAGCACCTCACATAAGCATGTTGCAAAAACACAGTAAAACTATATCAGCCATATCAACCAAAACGCGCCAAAAACATAGCAAATGAATACTAAGAAATCTTTTCAAGAATATAAAGCATGTTCAAAACATTTCATAGTAAAAGAAGGAACATTGCCAACAAGCTCCGCACCATGCCAAAGCTAACCGGAGCTTGAGTCGGAGCATACCAAAGCTAGTAGAACCTAGCGCCAGAGCTTTCCAAAGCTAGTACAACCTAGCGCCGGAGCTTACCAAAGCTAGTACAATCTAGCGCAGGAGCTAGAAAATTATGTCAGGGCTAACCAACATAAGTCAGACCTAGCAAAACATATCGGAGCTTAACAAAGACATGCCAGAGCTATAAAAGACATACCTGAGCTAAAGACAAAGCTCATCGGAGCTACCCAAAAACATGTTGCACCTTGACAAAGCAAGTTGGACCTATTGTCAGACCTTGCAGAAGCTTGGAGCTAGAGTCAGTCCTTGCTAAAAAGGGTGTTTTGGCAGAATTTTAGAACTTATATCATGAAAGCCAATGTATTCAATACAAGCCAATGTATTCAGCACACATAGGTCTCACAATCTCCCCCTTGATGAATGCATTGGCAACACCACTTAAAATTTGAACATTGGTTTATTCACATTAAAAAATTGAAAACATTTTCTCCCCCTTTGGCAACACCACATAAAAAAAATTTTGTTTCGAGAAAAATCGTGCCAAAAACATTATTGATCTCTTAATAAGCCAACTTGATCTCTGAAGATGCAATGTGTAATCAATTTTTCCCCCTAGCATACTTCTCTTAAAAAATTCACATATTTTGTCTCCCCCTTTGATAATGTATTCAGCAAGGTTCAAAAGAGAAATTTTAATTGTTATGAGCATATTATAACAGATACATATAAAACAAAGCTCATCCAAGTCATACTATCAAGTAACTTACACTATCATATCACTGAAATACATAAAGTAGTGTAAGCCATGCTAGAGATCAAGTGTAATTTTTAATTTTAGCAAGTCATGATCTCACAAACTTAACTATTTCAATACCTGAAAGCATGACACTTGTTGCTACAATTTATTATTTTTCAAAACACAAATTTAGATCATATGATATTTGCATGGGATTATATGCGCATCTTCCTTATTCTAACCAACCAAGTCAAGCCTATGTCATTTGACAATAATAAGCTTAAGGACATGGTTTTAGTCATACACAACTTCTTCCAAGTTCATATCTAAGTGCAATGATAAGCCATCTCAAAAGAAGAAGTGCGATGCATTCATATTCTCTTGATCTTTTCTCAATTTTTCTTTTGATCATAAAACTCAACATGTGAGTTGATTACTTGATTAATTTGATTACTTGATTAATTATTTATGATTAAAAGTAGTTGTGAACATGCAACAAGTTCAAAACAGCAAGAAAGTTCAATCATGACCAGATTTAGTGTAAGTAATTATTCCAATTACTAGTCATGGCAAAAACTACAAAATATATAACACGAGTAATGTAGTAAGAACTTTCAGCATGTAAAAGGAATCACAAAGTCATATATGTATGAAATACTATGCTCATACTATTTTAATTTTAGATTCACACATAGACTCCCCAAGTTTCAAAACTCCTCCTCAATTTAAGCCATGAGGATGCATAAACCCTATTTCACTATGAATGTAACAAAAATGAGTGAAATCCAAAGGTTTTCTAAAAATGTCAACCAATTATTGTTCGGTATCTTCATGGTGAAGCACAATGTTTCCTTTTTCAACATTATCACAGAGAAAGAGATACCTAATGTCAATGTGCTTAGTTCTAGAATGTTGCACGGAGTTTTTAGCAATGCAAATGACACTAGTGTTATCACAAAACAGTGGAACACTATCTAGATCAACCCCATAGTCCTTAAGTGTTTGAACAATCCAAATAATTTGTGAGCAAGCACTAGCAGTAGCTATATTCAGATTCAGTTGTGGATTGTGCAACTGAGTTTTGTTTTCTAGAGGACCAAGCAACAAGTGAATTACCAAGAAACTGACAAGCACCGGAAGTACTTTTCCAATCAATCCTACAACCCCCAGAATCAGCATCCGAAAAAGCTTCCAAAGTAACGGTTGAGGAAGAAGGAAGAAAAATGATAAATTCTTTAGTTCCATGTAAGTACCTGAGAATCTCTTTGACGGCTTGATGATGTGAAGCACGTGGAAAGGCTTGAAACCATGCACAAAGACATATGCTGAATTGTATGTCCGGTCTTGATGCCGTGAGGTACAAAAGTGATCCGATCATGCTTCTATATTCTTTTTGATCCACGGGTTCACCATCTTCATCAAGTTCAAGTGTTGTTGTTGTTCCCATTTGTGTCCGAAGAGGATTGCTTTTGTCCATGTTGAAGCGCCTTAGGAGGTATTTTGTATACTTCGTTTGATGCACAAAGGTACCCTCCTTGGTTTGCTTGACTTGCAGCACCAAAAAGTACGTGAGTTATCCCATCATACTCATCTCAAACTCTGAACTCATCATAGCTGATAACTTGGACACAAGATCATGAGAAGCACAACCAAAGATAATATCATCCACATACTTTTGAACGAATAATGAGTCATTGCCATGCTTAAGCACAAAAAGAGTTTTATCGACCTTGCCCATGGTAAACCCCTTTTCAAGTAAGAATGTTCTTAACCTATCATACCATGCTCTAGTGGGTTGTTTGTGACTGTACAAGGCTTTGGATAGTTTGTAAACATGATTAGGAAAATCTGGATTTTTAAAACCCGGTAGTTGTTTGACATAAACTTCCTCATCTATGTAGTCATTAAGAAAAGCACTTTTAGCATCCATTTGATAAAGCTTAAAACCTTTAGATGCAGCAAAAGCTAACAAAATTATCATGGCTTCTAATCTAGCAACAGGAGAAAAAGTTTCATCAAAATCTAGACCTTCAACTTGAGTGAATCCTTGAGCAACCAACCTAGCCTTATCCCTAACAACAACCCCATCCTCACTTTGTTTATTTTTAAACACCCATTTAGTTCCAATTAAAGTGTGACCATAAGGTGGAGGTACAAGTTTCCAAACATTATTTCTTTCAAAATTTTCTATCTCTTCTTGCATGGCAATAATCCAAGATTCATTAGTGAGTGTGTGTGATATATCTTTGGGTTCACAAGAAGCAACAAAAGCAGAATAAGCATGAGAGTTTGCATCGCAAAACCTGGACCGTGTGACTTGTTCATGCAAGCTTCCAATAATTTGTTGTGGAGGATGACTTTTGAGAACCCGGAGGGGAGTGGACACTTCACAAGCTTCTTCTTCTTCATGTTCATCACAAATCGATGACCTTGTGACTTGAGGAGGATCTGGACCAACAATGGTGGTCGTCGGTGCTGGCTGTGAATCAAAATCAGAAGCTGGAACAATGTCATTAGCTGCTGAATTTTCAGGGAACAGGTCCACCTCTTCCTCATCTTCAACGAAAATGCTCTCCCCTGCGGATAAGGATCTGGACTTGCAATGTTTGAGCTAGTACCTGGGATAGCTTCATCAAAAGACACCTCACAAGTCTCCACAATTTTGTTAGTATACAGTAAAAGCACACGGTAGCCTCGTGTATGAGATGGATAACAAAGAAACCTGCTATCAACATATCTAGGTTCAAATTTATCAAGATTAACATGTTTTTTTAAAAATAATTTGCATCTAAAGACCCGAAAGTGTGTAACACTAGGCCTATGTCCAAACCGGAGCTCATATGGTGTTTTACCTAGCTTAGCGCGCAAGAAAACACGATTTGAGACATAACAAGTAGTTGCAATTGCATCAGCCCAAAATTACCTAGGAGTTTGATATTCATCAAGCATTGTCCTAGCTATCTCAACTAAGGTTATGTTCTTTCTTTCTACAACATCGTTTTGTTGAGGTACATATGGTGAAGAAAATTGATGATCTATTCCATGTCAAGGACAAAAGTGATCAAAAGATTGATTTTTAAATTCGAATCCGTTATCACTTCTAATTTCTTTTAAAGATCCTGTGTGTTAATTGATAATCTAAGAAATAAAGTTCTAAAGTTACTAAAAGATTCATTCTTAGATGCCATAATGTAAATCTAAGAGTATCTAGAACAATCATCAACAATCACAAGAACATACCATTTACCTACGAAAGATTGAACGCATGAAGGTCCTACGGTGTCAAGGTGCAAAAGTTGACTCGGTTCAGTTGTCATGATCATTGTGAGAGGAGAATGTGAACCTGCAACCATCTTAGCATGTCTACAAGAAGGGCACACAATTTATTTCTCCCCATTAAGCTTAGGCAGACCACGTATGCGATCAAGAGCACTAACACACGTTAGATGATCAAAGCCTACGTGACCAAGTCTACGATGCCAAAAATATAAGTCCTTTGAATCATTAGCAACTATACACCTATGCTTAGAGGAATATATATCAAAATCAGCTTTAAAAACTCTTCCAAACCGAGACATGTTAAAAATAAGCTCACTATTTGAATTTACAATTTTGCAGCATTTTTTAGTGAAAATAATTTCCAGATTTTCAACTAGCAGTTGTGAAACAGAAAGCAAGTTGTATTTCAAATTTTTAACAAGTGCCACATCCTTCAAAGTGTAGTGATTATTTACTCTAACCGAACTCTTAGCAATTATAGAACTTGAAGAATTATCGGCAAAAGTAACATTCTCTACACGTGACACAAAAGAGAGTGAGGAGAATCATTCTTTGTTACCGGTCATGTGGCATGAGCAACCTGAATCCACAATCCAAAATTTCTCCTTTCTCAAGCGTGTAACCTACATAGAAGATCAATACATCGATGACTCTATACTGGGGTTAGTCAAAAGGCATTTTGGAATCCAGTATTAAGTCAAACGACGTGCAGCAGGAATAACACGCGAAAGCTGTGCTAAAACAGCAGGTTTATGAGCCAAAGTTTGAGGATTTTCGTACCCAACTATTGACTTATCAGGTGTTAAATGTGTAGCACGAAAAACGGTAGGTTTGGGAGCAAACTTTGCATGTCTTCGACTCATTACAGCAGGTTGCATGTTCTTATCATTCGGTATAGCATGAGCAGCAAATTTTGCATGTAAGTTATGAGATCTAGCAATCATTCTTTCTTTTTTTTGTTGTTTAGCTATTCTATAACAAAAATCTATGACATGACCATCTCTACCACAGTAGATACAATGAAATTGAACTTTGTGTTCATGTCTAGATGGGCAAGCAACATTTTTATTTGAAAACGAATGAGACAACACTCCTGCAGATTTGAAAACCACTTATGTTTGTTTTAGAACTGTTTGAATCAAACCACTTCCTAATGAATTTACAATTTTAGGTGGATGTGCCTTAGCATGAGCATGAGAGTCAAAACCTAAACCAGTTTTATCATTGCAAGATTTGGAAGAATTCAACAGCAAGTTTAGATTCTTATTCCCATTACAAAACCGATCTAATGTCCTATGCATGTTATCAAGTTTATTGGACAGATCAAGACAATTTTTACATGAAGTTTTTCCTTTTAGTTTGCAATTGGAACAATATTTAACTTCATGAGAACACAAAGCATTGTTTAATATAGAAATTTCATTCATAACATCTTTTAGTTTCTAATCAAGATAATCACAAGTAGAACAATGCAAATCAATTGTAGAACAGCTAGCATCTTTCAAGTTTTTATCATTAAGTGCAGCAAGCTCTCTGTTCTTTTCTATTTATAACTTAAGTTTATCAAGTGTGGAGGTGTGCACACTTCTTAATGAGGACAATTGTTCATATATTAGATCACATGAGGAACAAGAATCATCAGTAGGAATCAAGGATTTTAACAGCATTGTCCCCAAGATTTTGTCCTTTTTCTTAACTATCAGAGTGGTACAAGAAATAGAATCACACATTTCTTTGCAAGTAGGACATACCTCTTCATTGTCGCTGTTGTGTTCAGCCTCCTCCATACTTGATCTTGACTTGCCCGCCATGAAGCACAAGTTTGCCAAATCATCTTCATCTTTGTCACTTTCAATGTACACGTCGCTTGAGCCAAGTTCCTGGAGTGCGAAGACAAAACTGTTCACCAGTTGGCGACCTGTAAAGCCCTTCTTCTTCTTCTTATCATTTGTTGAGGAGTGCTTCGTCCTTGATTGTTTTTCTTCTCGGGAAGTAGAACTTGAAAGGTTAGGACAATCTGTACAAAAGTGTCCTGTCTTACCACATTCAAAGCATCGTTGAGGTCCGGAGCTTCCTCTCCTTCTAGTTCTCACATTTTCCAATGCCTTTGAGAACCTAGTAGAGAGAAGTGCTAGCTCCTCCTCTGGAAACTCCTCAATCTGTTCAAGGGATATAGAGGACAACAAATCAAGTGTACCACAAGATGAAGATTGACCAGAGCTAGGCATATCATGTTATGAAACAAAAGCAATAGACTTGTTGGGGTTCTTACGTGATATTATGTAAATTGCATGAGTTTTTAACTTGGAATATAACACTTCTAAAGTAAGTGTACTCATGACAGTAGATTCATGAATGGATGTAACTTTCATCTCCCAAATTGACATGTCTAATGCACTTAACAATTGCCTAGCATTTTCAGCATCTAAAAAATTAACATTGACGCTACGCAAGTTGCTGAGAATTTTATTAAAGCGAGCAAAAAGGTCATTAATAGACTCACCGGGTTGCATCTCGAAGCGCATGTATTCGTTCTTGAACATTTCTTTCCTTACTCCTTGATCGTGTTGGATCCTTCGTGGTAGTCACAAAGTGCTTTCCACACATCGTATGCAGATCAGAGGTGTGCAACACGATCGAAGTCGCTTTGAGTTAATCCTTGTATGATCAAGTTTCAAGCCTTGTTGTTGTTGTCGACATCTCATAGATTTGTAGCTGTATCTTGATCGTTTGATGGCACATCGTAAGGCTTGTATACCTTCCCCCATATTGCGAAGCCTTGAGCCTGGATGAAGGCTTCCGTACGTGCCTTCCAAACCTGAAAATCAATACCAGCAAATACACAAGGTTTGGCGGAGTATTTCTCCATTATGATTAGTCAAAAACACATGAAAATCAGAATTATTAGAGCATCGTGGCTCTGATACCAATTGTAGGATCAAAGGGCATGTGAAAATCTACCAGAGGGAGGGTGAATGGTAGATTAAAACTTTTTCAGCGGAAATAATAAAAACCACTTGAGCAGAAAAACGATCTGTTAAAGAAATTGTGTGTGAGACTAATCTAAACATGTTTCACCATTACAAAAGTGATAGATATCAAAGAGAATCAAGTAAAGAATAATACACAACAATAATCACTCAAATCCGTCGAGAGAAACACAAGTTACAATTGAAAGATCAAACAAAGGTCAATCTGTCCTACCTGAGAAAAACAGTTCTGGAACACTGCAAAGAAACTCATGTAGATCAGACACCACAAATCCAATGACCATGAAATTTTAACTGATGAAATATAATTAAGTTGTGAAGACAACCCTAAAAGAATCACGTCTGTAGGATCTGTAAAACTCAAGTTATGATAAAACCACCGAAGAAAGGTAGTGCTGTGCAGAAACTCGACGAGAAAAACTTGTCTGGAACAAGTCGGACGAACAAGGCACAAAAGTTACTTTCAACAATGAATTATTTCAATAGAACACAAGTGCAACTGCCTCAAAGTCATCTACCATGAGCTCTGGCCTCCCTTGCTTATATAACCAGCCCTTAGGCCAACCCAATCTTAACTAGGACTCTAATCCTACTCTAATCACGAATCGAAACTTTCCATAACTGCTTAGGACTCTTCTATACGCAGATAGAAGCAATCTTAAGACATCCAAACACATTAAGAACGTATCCCACATTCCTAAAACAACTCAAATTCGTGACCCAAACGAAATCCTATCATAACCAACTCAAATCTTTCCATATTTGAGTCAAACACGACTCATCCGTGGCCTGAGTCCATAACCTAGTCGGTTGGACCTTTCTGACCAATTTTTTATGTCCACATCTCTTCATCATTCCTATGCACTCCTTGCATACGTGCAAACATCTTCCAACGACGTCCACGATACCTTCATATGCATTCTTCCTGATTCAAATGTGTTGCGCCAGAACTTGGTTGTTGAACCTCATCTTCTCCCTAAGACTAGTTCATTGGTTCCCGTCACCAGCCATGTCTTGAACTCAAGCAACACCTGCACATGAATAAACAACCAATCCGTACGATCCCATGTTAACAACTTGACTCAAGTTAGTTCTGAACACAAAGCCTTACGTGAGCACCTCACATAAGCATGTTGCAAAAACACAGTAAAACGATATCAGCCATATCAACCAAAATGTACCAAAAACATAGCAAATGAATACTAAGAATTCTTTCCATGAATATAAAGCAAGTTCGAAACATTTCATAGTAAAAGCAGGAACATTACGACCAAGCTCCGAACCTTGCCAAAGCTTACCGGAGCTTGAGATGGAGCTTACCAAAGCTAGTAGAACCTAGCACCAGAGCTTTCCAAAGCTAGTACAACCTAGCACTGGAGCTTACCAAAGCTAGTACAACCTACCGCCAGAGCTAGAAAATTATGTCAGAGCTAACCAACATAAGTCGGACCTAGCAAGACATATCGGAGCTTAACAAAGACATGTTGGAGCTAAAGACAGATCTCACCGGAGCTACCCAAAAACATGTTGGACCTTGACAAAGCAAGTCGGACCTATTGTCAGACCTTGTAGAAGCTCGGAGCTAGAGTCGGACCATGCAAAAAATGTGTTTTGGCAGAATTTTAGAACTATAATCAAAGACAATGTATTCAATATAAGCCAATGTATCCAGCACACATAGGTCTCACATAACATAATTAGACTAAGATCATTTTAACCCCTAGATGCAATGAACAATAATAACAAAGTGAATACACAAGATTTTTATCCCGTGGTTCGGTTTCGACAAAGGCAACCTACATCCACGTTGAGGAGCCCACGAAAGGACCGAGCCTTCACCAACCCTAACCTCGTCGAATTGCCACAAAGGCCAATTCTCTTCCACTATCACAAAGGGGCAAGATAACCGTGTTCAAGGGGCCTTCTCACAAGTTGAGGGCTCCCAAAGATTACAAATCGAGACACCACCAAGACACACTCGTAGGATCTGCAATGAAACAACAAGAGTGTGCGAGAGAATCAAACCCAAGAGCTCAAGACGTGGAGAATCGTGTCTCTCCTTTGATCTAGAGTTGATCCACACAAATTTGATCTTTCTTTTGTTGGACTGTGTGGAGAGACGTGTTTTCTAGGCTCTTGGAGGGTGTGACGGTGCAGGGGGTCGAGAGTGTTTGATTAGGGGTCGTGCACCTCTATTTATACTAGGGTTTCCAAAGGTTACCGTTAGGGTTTTCAAAGTCCGGACTAGTCCATGGTGGACTCCGGACTAGTCCGGTGTGCGGCATGTGGGAAACTCTAAATGCCACGAATTATTGTTCTTGTACGGCCAGGGGCGGACTAGTCCGTTTTTGTGTCTAGAAATGTTCGGACTAGTCCGACAGATATCGGACTAGTCCTGTGGTGGTGAAACCCTTAGTGAATTGGGGATGAATCTGCAGTATGAGGACTTGTCCGATTTTAGTTAGAAGGTTTTCGGACTAATCCGTGCAGATATCAGACTTGTCCAATTTAGATCAGAAAGATATCGGACTAGTTTGTGGTGATATCGGACTTGTCCGATTTTGTGCAAAACTGTGAAGTCTTGAGGACTAGTGCGCACTGGGGAGGACTAGTCCGACCTTAGTCAGAAAGTTATCCGACTAGTCAGTGGTGATATCAGACTAGTCTGGTCTGTGTAAACCTGGACTGTGTAGACAAGTCTGCACTGGGAGGACTTCTCCGATTTGAACAGAGGGATTATCGGACTAGTCCGGGGTATATCGGACAAGTCCGGTCCTGTGTAAATTTGTACAGTGAATGAGTTTTCTTGTGCTTGAGCTCTTTTGGTGTGTTTCTTCAACACACTCCATTCACAATGATCTAATCTATTAACCTCTTGAGCTCTTTTCCATGTAGATCCTCATTCTCCTTTATTTTTATGCTTTCTTCATAATTTCATTAAAACCTGCGCTCATCTCAACAATTTCATTAGGATCTCATTTGTTTTCATAAATCAACCAAAACCCACAAGGGATGCATAGATGCACTTTCAATCTCCCCCATTTTGGAGATTGATGACAACTAATTGAGATTTCACAAAATGATTAAAAATGCAGAATTTTGATAAAATGTGCACATATGTGCTTGGAACAAATTAAGCGTGACAACATAAGGCATATGTGCACTCTTTATGGTGGGGTGCCAATCTACATGTGTGTGAACAATAATTGTGATGAGAAAGAAATAATTGACATAAATTTAACAACATCAAGCATAAATGTCAATTTCAGAGCATAAGCATATATTATATAAAACATTCATCACATATTTCAAAAGCATAAGCATAGACATAGTCATTGTACCACATCACAAGCCCAAAAGTATAAGAGAGCACAGATAAAGTTATACAACCAAAATAAACACGAATACAGCTCTCCTCGCAACCTACAGCTACACCTAGTGACTCCCCCTCAATCTCTCCGCCTTTGGCGTGAAGACACTAAAAATGAAGGAGAGGAGGGATCTAGTGCCTTCATTCCATGCTGTCTGTCCTCTCCTCATCTTCATATTCATCTTCATGCTGTGGAGGAGGAGGAGGAGCAGATCCACTCGAAGTGCCCCCAATGCCAAAATAGGCAAGCTCGGAAGGAGCCAAAGGACCAAGCTCAGTGAAGTCAGATGCATAGTCATCTGAGATAATTGGAGATCCGATGGGCTCAATCTCCAGCTTCTAACAGATTGACATTTTCATTGACATACCTCATGTTGGCCTTTCTCGCCTTGTTCAGCTTGTGAAGCTTTACCTCAACGTTCTTGCATGAGCCAAAAATGGCTACCATGTACTTAAAAATGCCACTAGGGGGACCTTTTTGAGGAGGAATTCTAGTGGCAGGAGCAGTCCTCGCATCTCCTCGAGCTCTCCTTGGAGCCTCTTCACTAGACACCGGAGTTGGAGAAGATTGGAGAGTCACTTGGGGAGGCTTCTGGGGCCTCAAAGGAGTGTGCTCCACATCCTTCACGAACTCGATCCCCGTGACTTTCTCAATCATGAACATCAAGAATGTTGCATAGCCACAGGATCTGTTCGGTGTGCATGAGATGTTGACCATGTCATTCCAAATGTAGTCAAAGACATTAAACTTCTTGTCTTTGCTAATCACCTTCATTAATTTCTTCAAGTATCCTTGGACACTCCCTGCATCTCCATCCTTCGGAGCAATTGTCTTCCTAAGGACCGTGATGAGAACCATGAAAAATGGTTTCATGTTCTTGGTGTTGAGAGGATTGAATGCCAAGCGAGTGTCATAGAGAAACTTCATTTTGTCCTTCTCCAAGATTCCAATGTTGTGGATCACAAGTGCATTGTTGTCGGTGTTCTCCAAGTGAAGAAATCTTACAAACTCATCATAAGTTATGGTGTACTTGGATCCGTGAGTCATCCATGTCACCCTCTCTTCTTCATAACTAACAAAGTAATGGGTGGCATAGAACCAAGCAATGATTTCATCGTTCCAGTTGTACCTGAAGAAAAATAGGTCCTCCAATTTATGCCTTGCTGCAGCCTCCACCACTTAATCAAAAGCTGAGTAGCTCTTCCTCTCAAAGTGTGCCCAATCAATCCACTGGTTGCGCACCACTGGAGTCTTCATGGTGAGATATACGAAACTATAGAAGTCCGC
This sequence comes from Tuctoria greenei, assembly GCA_036927565.1. NCBI lineage: Eukaryota > Viridiplantae > Streptophyta > Magnoliopsida > Poales > Poaceae > Tuctoria > Tuctoria greenei. Next base: position 109,783,874 of record JAYESD010000005.1, read on the forward strand.
GTGGAAGTTACTCCATAATCTTGCATCGGCTACCTTCTTTGACATGCTATAACAGTTAATGATTCTAAGCTCGAGTGAAAAGAGAGAATGTGAGGAGAGTTGTGAGGGTAAAGTGGATTAGGTTTTGGCGGAACTTAGGGTTATGGAGTCGAAAAATCAGACTAGTTCATGGTCGGCCGCACTAGTCTGGATTACCTGACCTCTGCGAACTAGTCTGTAGTGTGCGGATTAGTCCCAGTAACCACGGACTAGTCCGTGGTCACCAGAACAGATATAATTATCCCATTCGTATATATTCAAAGGTATTTATAGAGAATAATAGGGGGCAAAACACACAATAATCTTGATGAATATGATCCGTAAACAAACAACCTTCAAGCTATGACCATAATTCACCACGATCAAGTAATTGAAATAGTTTTTTGGAGAAAATAGAGAGAGATGATTTTCATAACACAATCAATGGATTTTGAATAATCCATAAAGGTATGCAAGTTCTCAAGCCACGTTTCGAGCATCAAGGATATTTAGTTCATTTCGGAGTTCGCAAAAATGTTTTTCATCAAGTGGCTTGGTAAATATATCGGCTAGTTGTTTTTCGGTGTTGACATGGGAAATGGCTATGCCTCCTTTCATTGAGTGGTCTCTCAAAAAGTGATGTCGGATGTCTATGTAATTGGTCCTAGAGTGCTCAACAGGATTATGGGCAATTTTAATGGCAATCTCATTATCACAAAGAAGTGGAATACGACTCATATTGTAACCGTAATCCCTTAGAGTTTTCGCATCCAAAGGAGTTGTACACAACAACTCGCGGCTGCAACATACTCCGCTTCGGCTGTGGATAAGGCAATGTAATTTTGTTTCTTGGAGCACCAAGAAACTAGGGATCTACCTAGGAATTGGCATGTACTAGAGGTACTTTTTCTATCTACTTTGCATCCGGCATAATCTGCATCGGAGTATCTAATGAGATTGAATTTGGAACCTTTAGGATACTGAAGGCCTAGGTTGGGTGTATGAACTAAATATCGCAAGATTCTCTTGATGGCTGTCAAATGGCACTTCTTAGGGTTGGCTTGAAATCTTGCACACAAGCGCACACTCAACAAAATATCAGGCCTAGATGCACGTAAGTAAAGTAGGGATCCAATCATGGAGCGATATACCTTATGATCCACGCTTGGTCCGTCTTCATTGAGATCCAAGTGTCCATTTGTTGCCATGGGTGTCTTTATTGGCTTCGCCTTGTCCATTCCAAACTCCTTGAGTATGTCTTGAGTATATTTGTTTGGCTTATAAATGTCTTTTCCTTTTGTTGCCTCACTTGGAATCCCAATAAATATTTCAGCTCTCCCATCATAGTCATTTCAAACCTATCTGTCATAATCTTACTAAATCATTTACAAAAGGATTTGTTAGTTGAACCAAAGATAATGTCATCAACATAAATTTGACAAATAAAAAGATCATTGTCAAAGTGCTTTGTAAACAATGTATAATCTGCTTTACCAATTTTAAAATGATTTTCAATTAAAAAATCTCTAAGGCACTCATACCAAGCTCTAGGAGCTTGTTTGAGGCCGTAGAGAGCCTTACGCAGTTTGAACACGTGGTCGGGGAACTCTTGATCTTCGAATCCGGGGGGGGGGGGGGGGGGGGGGTTGCTCCACATACACCTCCTCCTTGATTGGTCCGTTGAGGAAGGTGCTTTTCAAATCCATTTAATAGAGCTTGAAATCATGGTGCGTAGCATATGCAAGTAATATTCTAATAGATTAAAGCCTAGCTATAGGAGCAAAGGTTTCGCCGATATCCAAACCTTTGACTTGTGAATATCCTTTGGCCACAAGTCGTGCCTTGTTCCTTGTCACCACCCCGTGTTCGTCTTGCTTGTTGCGGAAGACCCATTTGGCGCCAACGACGTTGAACTTGGGTCTTTCGACTAGTTCTCACACCTTGTTCCGTTTGGAGTTGTTCAATTCTTCTTGCATTGCCTCTACAAAATCTAGATCTTTCAATGCATCTTCACTCCTACGAAGTTCTAAAAAGGATACAAAATAGTAATGTTCACAAAAATTAGCAATTCGTGATCTATTAGTTACTCCCTTTGGTTGTCCCCGATTATGTTGTCGACAGGGTGCTTTCTTTGGACGCATTGGTGTAATCTTGGGTGTTGCACTTGTGGTCTCGAGTCTTCATGGTCATTTTCTACTCACCATAGATGGTTGCCCTCATTTGTGTGTTGATCATCTTCGTCTTCTTGAGGTTGATCTAGTGTAGAAGCTCCCCATTGATCCATTACCTCCACTTGTAGTTCATCTTCTTCATTTTGATTTGGAGGTGGCGCTTGTGGTCGAACATAGCCCAATGCCATTCGTCTCGACGCTTGACAAGGAGCTTCTTCTCTATCTAGCAGACATTGATCAACTTGCTCTTATTGAGAGCCGTTAGTTTCATCGAACACTACGTCACGTGCAACTTCAACAAGTCTGGATACCTTGTTGAAGACACGATAGGCATAAGAGTTCGAATCGTATCCAAGAAAGAAACCTTCATCGGACTTCGAAGCGAACTTTGAAGTCCTAGGCTTCTTGTTCAAAATATAACATTTGGAACCAAAAACTAAAAAATAGGAAATATTTGGCTTGTTACCCGTGAGTAGCTCATATGATGTCTTCTTGAGTAGGCGATGAAGATAGAGTCGGTTTATAGCGTGACAAGCAGTGTTGACCGCTTCAGCCCAAAATCGTTCCGATTTTTTGTACTGATCAAGCATTGTTCTTGCCATCTCTATGAGGGTTCGGTTCTTTCTTTAGTCCAGTCCATTGTGTTGAGGTGAGTACGGTGCTAAAAATTCATGTTTGATGCCCTATTCGTCTAGGTACTCCTCAACTTGTGTGTTCTTAAACTTCATGCCGTTGTCGCTTCATTTGTTCTTGATCTTCAATGAGAACTCATTTTGGGCACGTGAGAAACTTCTTGAGGGTTCCTTGAGTTTTTGTCTTATCATGCAAAAAGAAAACCCACGTGAAGCGCGAAAAGTCATCAACAATTACTAAGCCGTATTTGTTACCGTTGATGCTTATGTAACCGATTGGACCGAATAGGTCCATGTGAAGGAGCTCGAGCGGTCTTGTCATTGTCATGACATTCTTCGCGGGATGGGGTGCTCCTACTTGCTTCCCGGCTTGGCACGCTCTACAAGGCCTTTCTTTCTCAAAAACAACATCCTTCAAACCTTGGATGTGACCACCCTTAAGGATTTTTTGAAGATTCTTTATACCAGCATATGATAGCCGTCTATGTCGCAGCCAACCCATGTTGGTCTTTGCAATCAAACATGTGTCAAGTTCGGCTTTATCTTTGCTGAAGTCAACAAGATAAAGCTTTCCCTTCAACACACCCTTGAATGCAACCGAGTCATCACTCCTTCTAGAGACGGTCACACCCTCATTAGTAAACCAGCAATTATAACCCTTGTCACATAATTGAGATAGGGACAAAAGGTTATAATCTAAGGAGTCGACATGCAAAACATGAGAAAGCGTGTGTTGAGATGATATTGCAATTTTACCAGTACCGAGCACCCTTCCTTGACTATTCTCTCCAAAATAGATGCCCTTGCTTTGATCCTCATTTTCTTCATATTCTACAAACATTCTTCGTTCTCCGGTCATATGGTTTGTGCATCCACTCTCTAGCACCCATTTTGCTCCACCGGAGGAGTAGGCCTGCAAAAACAAATTATGTCTTGGTTTTAGGTACCCTAAGCTTGCTTGGGTCCTTTGAGGTTAGTCACAAGAGATTTGGGCACCCACACATGGGACTTGGTGTTCCCATGGCGTGGCCCAACATATTTGGCATGCACTTTACCAAAATCATTTTTCATAAGAACATAAGACGCATCAAAAGTTCTAAATAATAATTGTTGCTCATATGTGTTAACATTTTTGAACTTATCAACATTGTTAGCTTTTCTAAATTGAGTGGAGTTTCCCTTCAAAAAGACAATGCGCTCCTTGTTATTCTTATGGTTTCTAGCATTTTGCTTTTCACCATAGGAATACCCAAGGCCATACTTGACATTAGGAGGTCTTGTGGCCATGTATGCACTGCGTGCATACTTGACCTTCTCCTTGTCAAGTATGCCACCAAGGGAAGGATGCATTTCTTTGGTCGAGGTTGACTTGTCCTTCAAGCTAGTATCAATTTTAGCACATGCACAAGTAGTAGTAGGTTAAGTTTTAAGGGGTTGAGAAGGAGAGCTTGAAGGGGATGAAGGTTCACTTTTCTTGAGTGACTCAACTTGTACTTCCAGGATCTTGTTAACTTTCGTCAAGTTAGCAAGTTCATCCTTGATAATTACATTTGAGTCACTTAACTTCAAGCAAGCTTCTTTGCTTGAAGCTATTCAAGCTCTAGTGACTTGCTTTGCTCCTTTTCAAGTTCAAGGAGCTTTTTGATTTTAAGATACTCCTCCTTTTGAAGGATGATCATATCTTCTTGGCGATGAACAAGCTCCTCCTTACCAATAAGTTCATCCATTATGAATTTCATTCTTGAGGTAGTTTTCTTATCAAAGCCAACAAGCATATCTTCATTATCACTATTGGCATCACTATGACTAGAATAAGAATGCGAGGTGGAAGATTTAGATGTTACCTTTCTTTTACCTTCCTTCGTCATGAGACATATGTGTCATTGTCCTTCCATGCGCTGATAGTTGGAAAGAGAGTCGACTTCTTGGTTGTTTTCTTGATGGCTATGCTAGCCATCTCCTCTTCCTCTTCGGACGAGGACTCATCATTTGAGTCCCACTCCTTTCCTAGGTGCGCTTGTCCCACTTGCCTTTTCTTCTTGAAGAACTTCTTGGGTTGAGGTTTCGTTTCCTTGATATTCTTCTTATTTTCTTCGTATGGGCAATCAACTATAAAGTGGTCATATTCACCACAGTTATAGCAAGCCCGCCTCAACTTTGGTCTCGACTTTTCTTTGTCTTTTCCTTAACTTATTATACCCCCTTGTCTTCTCTTCATCATCCTCTTGAATTTCTTCATGAAGAGGATCATGTCTTCCTCATCTATGTCGCTGCTCTCATCATCGTTGTCATCTTCATCTTGAGCCTCTCGAGCTTCTTTTGACAAGGGCTTGCAAGTGGATTTTAAGGCGACCCCTTTCTTCTTTGCCAAGGTGAGGTCAGCAATCTCCTTGACATGTTTTGCTTGCTTCTCCATCATTTCGAAGTTGATGATCTTTCCAAGCAATTCATCCGGAGTCATTTTCTTGTACCCGAGGCTTTCTCTAATCATCGAGCACAGGGTAACATTGCGATCCATGAAAGATCTAATGATGAGATTCACCACCTCGTGATCGTTCCACTTTATACTTTGATATGCTCGAACCTTGTTAATGAGAGTATTCAACCGGTTGTACATGTCTTGCAGTGACTCATCTTCTTCTATGGCGAATCTTCCCAATTCGCCTTCGATCATTTTGATCTTCGACTCTCGCACATGATGATCGCCTTCTTGTGCAGTTTGCAATGTGTCCCATATTTCATATGCAATCTCGAGTCCATCCACCTTTGTGAACTCGTCCCGACTTAGTGATGATGTGATGACCGCTGCAGCTTGAGCATTCAAATGAATTGCTTGCTCTTGGCTTGGTCTGAGCTTTTCATCGTCATCTGGGATATCTATACCTGTGCACACTATATGCCACAAGATGGGTTTAAGTGAGATTAAATGCATTTTCATGGTTTGCCTCCACAATGAGCAATCATTGCAATCAAAGTGTGGGGCTTTTCCTAGGGCAATAGACAAATAATGGCTATTGTTAGAATTTAGACGATCGTAGTTGAAAGGATATCGGGAGTAGTCGGTGTGACTACTCCCCTTCTTCTTCTACTCGTCCACGATCATAATTTTCCCTTTGGAGAGGGCTTTCTTCCTTAGGAGCACCTTGAGTTCAAGCATCTCATCATCATCATCCTCGATGTCTTGAATGGCATCGAGGAGCTTCTCCAATTTTTGAGCCTTTTCATCTTCAACCTTCTCTTGGTTGAGGCTCTTGCGCACATCCTTCATGTATGACATTTTCTCTTCGAGCGACTAGTCTCCTTTTGAAGAAACCTGGCTCTGATACCAATTGAATGTGGCCTAGAGGGGGGTGAATAGGCCTTTTTGATTTTCAGTCGGAACTGGCAACACTTAGAAACTTGATCAAATACCGAGAAATCGAACTAGTTGGGTAGAGTGCGGACTAGTCCGATATGTGCAAACTAGATCGATTAAGTTTAATCGATGATCTCGATCCAAGACTCTATGTAGCGGAAATTAAGATGTAACTAGAGTAGGTTGCTTCAATTAAACTGAAGATAGCACAAGGTGACCTTACTTTCAAGTTTTAACGTAATTAGACTAAGATCATTTTAAACTCTAGATGTAATGAACAAAAAGCACAAAGTGAAGACACAAGATTTTTATCCCGTGGTTCGGTTCCCACAAAGGCAACCTACAGCCACGTTGAAGAGCCCACGAAAGGACCGGGCCTTCACCAACCCTAACCATGTCGAATCACCACAAAGGCCAATTCTCTTCCACTATCACAAAGGGGCAAGGTAGCCATGTTCAAGGGGTCATTTCACAAAGTGAGGGCTCCCCAAGATTACAAATCAAAACACCACCAAGACACACGTGTAAGATCTGCAATGAAACAACAAGAGTGTGTGAGAGAATCAAACCCAAGAGCTCAAGACGTGGAGAATTGTGTCTCTCCTTTGATCTAGAGTTGATCCAAACAAATTTGATCTTTCTTTCGTTGGATTGTGTGGAGAGACGTGTTTTCTAGGCTCTTGGAGGGTGTGACGGTGCATGGGGTCGAGAGTGTTTGATTAGGGGCCATGCACCTCTATTTATACTAGAGTTTTCAAAGGTTACCATTAGGGGTTTCAAAGTCCGGACTAGTCCGTGGTGGACTCCGAACTAGTCCGGTGTGCGGAGTGTGAGAAATTCTAAGTGCCCCGAATTATTGGACTTGTCCGGCCAGGGGCGCACTAGTTCGTTTTTGTCCTTGGAAATGTTCGTACGAAACTGGCAGATATCGGACTAGTCTGGTGGTGATGAAACCATTAGTGAATTGGGGACAAGTCCGCACTTGGAGGACTTGTCCGATTTTAGTTAGAAGGTTTTCGGACTAATCCGTACAGATATCGGACAAGTTCGATTTAGATCAGAAAGATATCGGACTAGTCCGTGGTGATATAGGACTTGTCCAATTTCGTGCAAAACTGGGAAGTGTTGAGGACTAGTTCGCACTGGGGATGACTCCGATCTTAGTCAGAAAGATATCGTACTAGTCCGGTCTTTGTAAACCTGGACTGTGCAGACAAGTCTGCAGTGGGAGGACTTGTCCGATTTTGAACAGACGGATTATCAAACTAGTCCGGGGTATATCGGACTAGTCTGGTCCTGTGTAAATTTGTGCAGTGAATGAGTTTTCTTGTGCCTAAGCTCTTGGGTGTTTTCTCCAACACACTCCATAAACAATGATCTAATCTATTCAGCTCTTGAGCTCTTTTCTATATAGATCCTCATTCTCCTTTCTTTTTGCGCTTTCTTAATAATTTTATTAAAACATGCGCTCATATCAACAATTTGATTAGGATCTCATTTGTTTGTCATAAATCAACCAAAACCAACAAGGGATGCCTAGATGCACTTTCAGAAATCGTCACCCTTCAAGATTAGGCGTCACCCCTTGCTGCCTGCTATCAGAGGGCCACCTGGCAAATTTGAGGACAGCGACGGAAAATCTCCTCGTTCCCCTAAAGTGGCACAACTTTCTAAGGAGTTAGCTTCTCTCCGTTTGGAGAACAAGAAGCTATCGAACATAGTGGCTAAAGGGCGCTTCAAGAGGGCGGAACTGAAGGATGAGCTACACCTCAAGGAGGAGATTGTTGGTGTTCGCTGTGGCATGAGCGCCAAGCTGCGACACATATGCAATGCCGTCGGGAAGCCCGACATCTACAATGCTCCTTAGTGTAGATGTCCCGACCGCATAGGATGCTTACTAGTTTTATTTAGTTTTATTTCAAAATTTTTATTTTATTAAGTTTAGGTTGAATAATGTAAGCATCCCTATATTTGAGTTCTGTAAAAGGAACTTACCGGTTTATCTAACCTGGTAAAGTCTATCTTTAGTTGTTTTGTGTGAATAAAGAATTCATGGAACAAGTGTGGGGGAGGTGCCCCAAATTCGCGAAATCTCGACGTGCAAAAATCTTGCATCTCGAAACATGTCGCAACCGATTATACGACTCAACACGTCGAAACAGAGCAACAGAGAGGCCAGAAGGGGGTCGACCGAACCCCTTGGTCGGCCGAACTGGTGTGGGCCCCACACGACTTCGTTTTGCTTCACAAATTCGGTTTGGATCTCCTATTCCTAAATATGCATGCTACGTTACTGTTTGAGTTGATTTGATATTTAATACTAAATATTCGAAGGAAATTCAACTCAAAAATTAAGATTTAAATCTTGGTAGTCAAAATTTGCTGGAGCTAAAAATTTGAATACTTTATATTTCGATTTTTTGCCCATTTTATGATTCCGACAAGCATAATAGAAAAATATTTCATCTAAGTATTTCACTAGTGTGATATGGTAAATGAGTTACTCGAGGAGATATCTCCTTGCTTGAAATTGATATTTAATGTTTGCACAATTTGGAGTCTTGAACTTTGCCTGACTCTCTCATTGGAGATATACATACCGACCACAGCCATATGATACTAGGTCTTGAAAACCACATGCATATGCCACTACTGCCTTTCATTGAACTTTGTCAAACTCGTGATCCAATTGAGTGACATGCATAAACTTTCAACTTAGAAATTCTTGTGCACCCTATTCATGTAAAATTTCTCACATTGAAAATTTGCATCCACCATTCATCCATCCAATAAAGAAACTCCATACATTTTGGTCAACAAAATCTCTCTAGAAAAATTAAAAAGGAGTAGAAGAAATGGCTATGGAATTCCAAAAAAATGAGAGAAAAGCATCTACTCTTCAAAAGAGGAAGCATACCAAAAAAAAAGAGAAAAAGATAAAAAAAGAGAGTAGCCATGTTTCATCCTTAAAGAGAGAAAATCATGGAGTCCATATATATCCATTGCATTCATGTGCACAAGGATTTCCTTCATCAATTTATTTGTTGCATAAGTCTCCCATAGGATCAAGTTTTTGGCTTAGTAATACATGAATTGCAATGTGTGCCACATTTATCCCTACCAAGCTCCAGATATAGGCATATTTAGTATAGGGACAAATTGGCACAATATGCCAAGGTGAGAATGAAAACACTTTGAGAGACTTGACAAATTCCCAATGAGAGATAAGGGCAATTGTTTCTTTGACCTTCCAAATATAGCAAATCATCAGATCATTTTGGCAGGGGAAGATCCAATAGAACTACATCCCAACCATTCCACTCTTCAAACAACCAAGATTGATGTAGTAGCCACACTCCATGAAGGGAATTCATGAATTGTGGTATGAGTTGAAATATCTAGTATTCTTTTTTTCTAACTTATAAGCAAATTTATGACATCACCTTAGTTCTTATTATTGCTATCACTTGAGAGCGAGCAAAGGACTAAGTGTCGGTGAGTTTGTTGATGGTCCTTAAGTGTCATATTTATATTGTCATTTCACCTCATAATATGCTCAAAAGAGAAACACAACGTAGTGGTTGGGTAAAAAACTAACCAATTCCACAAGTGTTTGTGTTTATTTATATGCAGGTGAATTTAGACCCAAAATACCAAGACATGCAGGGAGTAATCCAAAAATTTCAGTTTCGATGAATCAAGCGATGCCACATGTCATCACATGGTTCAAATGGTGCACAAACAAAAGTATCCGAGGCCATCCAACGGTGTAGCACCCATATAAGGGCATGAAACCCCCCTGGCAGGGATCTGGAGGAAGCACAGCCCCAACGGGGCTGAGACTAGGTCGGTCGACCTCCCTAGTCGGACGACTAGGTTATGGAGCCAATTGCGGTCAAATGCCACGTGTTGGCTCCTCCCGGCTTGAAGAGGTCATGGGTGACTGATTTTGCTCACATTTTGTGGCGGGAATGGACCCTTCTCCCCCCTATAAATAGAACCCCACACCTCACTTCAAACACACAACAAAAGTTTAGAATAGAATACCACTCCAAAGGTTTAGAGTAGTCCTAGAGGCTGCCAAGTAGAAGGAGAGTGTGGTGAGTTTAGGAGAAGGAGTCTCGGGCTTGTCAAGTCCCTCTTCTACACTTGTATCCCTAAAAAAGTGTACTCAAATCAAGTAAGCCCTTTGTGAATTCAATTCAAGTTTGATTCTCAATTCATAGTAGTTTGCACAAGTAGTTACTTGTGGGTTCATTGCTTTAATTTATTAGAGGCTCAAGTTGTAGCTTTGTGTTCGAAACAACTAGAGTTGTGATTTAGAACGTAAGCGTCGTGCTTAGGTTAGAAATCACCAGTGAATATCTCATAGACCCACGGATTGAAGAGGTAGGCAGTAGGTGGTGATAGCCCTACCATAGGCTCTTGGTACGAGTCGTCCTAGTATTGCTAGGGGTAAACCCGTGTCCGAAGCAGCAGCTAGTGCAAATTCTTTTGAATTAGAATCAATACATTGAATTCCTCTCTCTTCCTTGCATACCAAACAAGTTTGTGTCCTTGGGTGAATTAGTTCGTAAGATTACTGTAGGATAGAAGAGCATGTGTAAATCTACCTGAGGTGGGTGAATGGTAGGTTAAAACTTTTCAGCGGAAGCAACTAAAACACCACTGGTAGAAAACAGATCTGTTAACGAAACCATGTGTGCGACTAATCTAAACGTGTTCAACTGTGACAAATCTAGTTGTCGGTGGTTTGGATCCGGTAGATCTCCCGACACTACTAAAGTGTTAGAGGAGTTTGAGGTTCGGTGTGGGCGCGCGGAGATTCAAGAAGGTGAATTGTAAATGACACAGGAGACACGGGAATTTACGTGGTTCGGGCCGCCTGAGCGTAATACCCTACTCCATGGGGTGTGTTGACTTTGTATTGGATGTATGTCTAGAGCGTAGAGAGTCTGTAGAGCGCGTGTGTGTAGACGTGGGTGTAGCCTTGTCCTATGTACCGTCGGCCTATCCTTTTATAGTACAAGGGCAGGTCGTTACAAGTTAGCCTGGCCCGACATGTGTCCTCTGGCGGTTACTGATATTGATATGCATTCAACACGTTAATTACCCTTAATGACTGAGTTATGGGCTTTGACAGCACCGTTCCTGGTAATTAAGGTCGTCCGATCGTATGTCATTAATACAGTATTAATGACACTTGGTCGGGTCATGAAGTCCTTGATTCCCCTTTGAAGATCTGGAGCCGTTGTGGAGTCTTCCAGAGGATAGAGGCTGAAGATCCGACGGTTGGGCACGTGGCAGCACCGGAGCACACAGTGGGGAACAGATGGCTCCTGTGTTACCTGATACGTGTCAGTACCGGAGCTTCCCTCGGTCTGGGGTTAGGTCTGGGGGTGCCATTTCAGTACATAGCCCAGAGCTTCCCCCCTTGCGGGCGGTAGCTCTGGTTTGATAGTACACGTGTCGATCTTGGGACTAACCATGTTGGAGAAGCGGGTCCGGACATGTCTGACATGTGGGCCTCCGAAGGTCTTCAAATCAAGTGGATGACTTTCCCTTGAGATCATTGCAATCCCAAGGGGTATATGGTACCCGGGGTACCGACAGTGGCCCCCTAGGCCAACCTCCGGGGAAGACCCCTTGGGTGAAGTCATTCCGCCGGAGGTGGGTCCATCCTTCGACTTTTGAACTGAGTCTTCAAAGGTCTTCGGATGTGCAGTTGGCGATGGTTTGGAGTTAAATCCTCGTCGTGTGAGGTATCCCGTGTGCGGAAGGTGACATCTTTGGCGTGCGGATCTCACGCAATTGAAGGTCGCTGGTTCCCAATACGATAATTGTATCGGTTCCGCGCGCCTTGTCAGGCCGCCGCCTTCGAGCTTCCCGCCTCATGATGACAACCGTTCACCTGGGTAAGAACCTCGACTTGATCGTCGGGGTGTTCCCGGGCCCTCTTGTCGACAGCTGGGTGGAATTTTTGAGTGGTATCTTCGACTTCCTTGCGGTTTCCATCCAAGCGTCGCAAGGGATTACTTAAGAAGGAAAGCACGCACCGTTTGGGGTTCTTTACGCCTCTCATCTGATCTTGCGCTCAAACTCCCAACTTGTGCTTGCTCTTCCTCTCCTGCCTTGCTGTGCTACGATGGAGTTGGGTCTCCGCGAGAGCCGTTTGAAGACCGACGGTGACCTGAAGAAGGTCCGGGCCCTCATGGGATGGTCCTCAGACTTCTTCAACCGCTCGGTCCGCGCCGGGGGAGAGCTCCCGTTTGAGAAGGAGCACGCCGGCAAAATGGTGTACTTCTCCTCGTATGCCATGGTGTGGTTGATTCCACCTTTTTCCTCCTTTTTCTTTATGCTGCTAGATTTCTATGGTCTGCAGCTGTATCACCTTGGCCCTCACTCCATTCTTCTTGTGTCTATCTTTTTCCACTTCTATGAGATGTGGGTGGGCATCCCCCCTGCATTGAACTCTTCTGGACCTTCTTCACCGTCCATACCACTGGCAGGAGCAATGAGTACCTTGGCTTCTACTACTTCGTGAAGCGCAATAAGTGCCCATTCAAGTACCTCCGGTTGTTTCCCTCTAGGAAGTGGGATGACTGGAAGAAGGACTGGATAGTCGTCCGGGTGGAGGAGCACGAGAGGGCTGAGCTACCCGAAGGCCTCCCCAACATCGACACGACAATCTGGAGTGAAGCTCCGGTGCTGGCGGAAGCCTTCAACCCTGCTCTGACCAGGATCCGCCAATGTGTGGAGGGAGGATTGACTCCTCAGGCGGTGTTTTGCAACTTCCTGGTCAACAGGTGGGCACCGCTGAAGAGGAGAGAAAAACTTGCTTGGGCCCTCAACAGCGTGATGGACGACGACCGGGTCGAGACCGTGCTAAAGTCCAACATTGTGGGGACAACCTTGGAGTTCCACCTCAAGAAGTTCCAGCACGGCATCGACGTCGCGGGTGACGACTTGACTTTGCCATCAGCTTTTCTCCCTCTGAACGTGGAAGTAGACTTCAGCAGGGAGCTCCGGCGGAAGATGCCCGTGCTTGACGACCTTGGTGTCGTCGAGAGAAGATCAACCACTAGGGTGGCGATCCCTAGAGCTTCCGAGGGTGGCTCCGACCCTGCCCCGAAGCCAAGGGCCGAGGTCATCGGCAAGGGTAAGGAGCCGGCGGAAGAACCCTTGAGCCGGAAGAGGAAGCTGCAGCATGCCGAAGGAAGGTCCGTCAGGCCTGCCACCTCTGCATCAGCTCCTTCTCCCCGGAGGGGGAGGTCTTCTACAACCACGGCGGCTGTACCCGCAGTGGGGTCCTCCCGGGGTGCTAGCTCCGGGCATGTGACTCCAGCACCAGGGCTGGTGGAGGCCTCTAGGTCTGGAGGTTCTTCCCAATCAAGGGGGGCCTCGACTAGGGAAACGCCCGTGGCTGCAACGAGTTTCGGGGGGCCTTCTGGAGCTCCCACGCCGGCTATGACCAGCCCAGAATGCCCGGGAAAAAGGTTCCGCACAAGTTGGTGCAGAAGCCTCCCAAGGTAATTTTTAATCTTTACCTTGGACAGATGTTTAGTTGTAGTAACTGTTTTTTTTTAAGTTTCTTCGTCCATCATCTACAGCGTTCCCAAGAAGAGGAGTGAGGCTCCACCCTCAGCGACAGCAGCTGAAGCTGTGAGGGCGGAAGCTTCTGCTCCTGTCTCGGTGCCGCCCCAAGTGGTGGTTGAAGCTGCGACAGCTCTGGCGCCAGCTGTCGTGGTCATGGACCTCGACTCATCCCCAGAGACTCACGTGGTAGCGCCGTACCGCGGGAGAGAAGATGCGCCAGCGGCACCTGTCCCGGAGGTTGAAGCTCCGGGTCCTGGTGCTGAGATGATGGAAGCTCTGACTATTGAGCCGGAGGAAGCAGTAATTCCGGTCCCAGAGCCGGAAATTGTCGAAGCTCCGGCAGTTGAGCCAGAGGTGATTGAAGCCCCGGTGTGTGCGCTGGATGTTGAGGAAGTCCCGGCGGTTGGGCCGGCTACCTCAGAAGCACCGGCCGTAGAGCCGGTCGTTGTTGGAGCTCCGGCCGTAGGGCCGGTGGATGATGAAGATCTTCCGGCTCCCGAGTCGGTTGTTGCAGAGGCGTCGGAGCTCGAGCCCCCACCGGAGGAGGTGCCCAGGCCGGAGCCAGAAGCGGCCCCTGCTCCGGAAGTGACGATGTCGGAGGTACCCGCGGCTGAGCCGGAGTGCCCTGGTGAAGTCGCTGGCCCCCTGCCTGAGGGGGTGAATGAAGACCTGGCGGCGAGGCCTTCCTCGATGGCGACTGAGGCCATCCCAGAGGACGACCCGAGTGCCATGGAGACCCAGGGGACCACTCTTGTGGAGTGGGACCCAATTTTTTTATCTGAAAACCCGCTGGAACTAGCGGAGGAGACCCCAGCGGGTCCGGAACCTATCCTGTTCTCTTTGTCTATTGACAACGCCTGTTCCAGTCTGCGTTAAGTTCAACTGGCCTTCTTCCACGACAGCAAGGCTCTTGAAGAGGAGCGCCAAACCCTTAGGCGGTGGCTTAAACGGCTCTACATCGAGACCAAGCTGGCGCAGTCGAGGCTAGCGGATGACAAAGAGTGGATCAAGCGGGAGAAGGTCCCCCTGGAATACTGGGGTAAATTATTGGATGACAGGGAGAGTATGACTCGCGCCCTTGACGCTCAATCTCGGGAGATCTATGAGCAGACCAAAGCAGTTAACAGTGTGGCCGATGAACGCCAAGAAAGGCTTGAGGCCATTAACACTACACTCATCAAGCGCCGGGAAGCACTTGAGGAGAGGGAGAAACGGCTCGAAGATGAAGAGCAGGGACTCCTAGAGCTGCGGGATGACGTCCTGAGGAGGGAGGAGGAGCTCACCGAAAATGTGGCTCTGGCTGACAAGGGTCCCGAGGAGCGCGCCAAGAAATTGGAAGAGCGCTGCACTGAGGAGGAGGAGAAGGCCTGGGTGCGAGGGCAGGAACTCTACGAGCAAGAGTGTGCCCTTGCTTGCAGGGAGAAGAAAGTGAGGGGCAGGGAGAAGGACCTGGTTGACCGCCAGAACAAGATCCACCTCCGGGAGGAGGAGCTCGAAAAAATCAAGAAGCGGGTCGCTGAGAAGATTCAGCAAAACGCCAATGAAGTTGAGCGCCGCGCCCGCGAGAATTCTGAACTGGTGGCGGCCAGAAGATCCCTGGAGGAATTGAAGGGCTTGAGGACTGCGGACTCCCTACAGATTTGGGAGTTCCTGGGCAAGGCTAACGACGCGCTGACACCGATGGGCTTCAGCCCCGTGCGTCCGGATGATGCGGAGCCAGAGCCGGACCTAGCGTTGCAGGCATTGAGCTCGGCAGGTAGCAAACTCTCCAAGGTGGGCAACGTCGTCGCGGACCAATTGGAGGTTGAGGGGCAAACCCTGGCGAAGAACGTCGCAGAATATGTGCTGACGTGCTACACTAGCCGGAATCCCCAATTCCCTCTGGATCCGGTGCTTGAAGGCCCTGTCTACGGAGAAGGTGAAGCTGCCCGAGCCAACATGTCGGAGGTTGCCCAGAAGGTCGCCCAATTCTTCCATAGGGTCTAGGACCATCTCTGTAGTTCCCACTTGTATTCTCTCTTCTTCTTCCTCAATTTTTTAATCCCTTGTCTCTAGATGAATGAAATCCCTAAATTTTTGTGAATTTCACTTTTTGTCTTCAACACTTTTGTCTTCACTTGGCCCCTGGTAGATGTACACAATTTGATTGTGAACATGTACCAAGAGGATATTGTGTTTCGTTGAAGACTCATTTGCTTCGAACTTGTAGAGTGTAGGTCTGATGTCTTCGACAGTGAAGGCCCCCTGAAGTCAAATTGACTACCGTCGGAGCTTAGTAGCTCCGGCAATAGTCCCTATCAATGCATAGAGCATCGATAGTTAGCCCTCCGGGGTGTCGGAGCTTAGTAGCTCCGGCAGTGACCTTTGCCAACGCATAGCTTGTCGGCCTCAGACTCCACTTGTGGGGTCTTCTCACCATCTTTTATTTTACGTCGACGGCTGGCCCCCCTAGCTTTACCGGAGCTTGGTTGCTCCGGTGATGCTCGTTTTCAATGCTTAACATCGATTACAAGCCATCTAGGGGAGTCGGAGCTTTGTTAGCTCCGGCTTTTCTCTATCAACGTGGATTTTATTTTTCCTGCACTGAAGCCAAGGAAAATAGTAAAATTCATTTCTTTCCTATAACTTCATCGCGGCTTACGATTCTCGAGAAAATTTTAGGTCAAACGCGATTCTAAATACAACCGAATGCGTTGCCTTTTCTTCCAGATCCAATTGTACTTGGACCCGCCTTACTTCGGCCTGCCGGGTTGTAGGTAGAGTGGCGTACTTAGGGTGCTTGACCAGGCTAAGTCGATAGCACACTCCGGCCCTAGATTGGCTTGGCGGCGTTCAGGCGAGTGGGCCATGAACAATATTTGAATCCAAAAGAATGGACAATACAACTCGAATCGTATATGAATCGGTCGAACTAAAATTTTTACGAATTGCACGTCCTTGTTATAGACAAGAAAGAGAAAAATAAAAAAGAATGCTAAGCCTGTACAGAATAAATGCACGTGGAGTCTGTTTCACCTGAAGATGTCTTTCATTATAGGCCTGGGGTACAGGGGAAACAAGTACACTCTTAGGGCACCGAGCCATACTAAGCGTGTTTAATTTCTCGTTTGACCCAGGGTAGCTAGCCACACTTTTAGTTATGGGACTATGACAAGTGTTGAATGAACTTTGTGGACCTTCTGGGGAAGGTCCAGCTGTTCTCCGGGAGGAACTACCCGACTCTGTACAATTACTCTATAACATACACCTCAAGTTACTACAGACTCACCTCCGTGATATTAAGTGTAGAACTTATGGAGGTGCTCGATGTTCCAAGGATTTGGGAGAGGTGTCCCATCCTCGGTAGCCAAGCGAACGCTTCCGGGACGGAAAACTTTAATGACTCGGAAGGGTCCCTCCCAGCTGGTGGAGAGTTTGTTTAACCCTTCTCTGGATTGTATTCTCCGTAGCACCAGATCGCCTTCCTCGAGCTGTCGGTTGTGTACATGCCGCTGATGATAGCGCCGAAGGGCTTGGAGGTATTGGGCATTCCGAACAGCTGCTTGGCACCTTCCCTCCTCAAGGAGGTCTAGGTCTTCACGCCGGAGCTGGTCCTGCGTGGCTTCATCGAAGGTCCGGACCCGGAGTGACCCCAAGGTGATTTCCGGAGGAAGGATTGCTTCAGCTCCATACACCTGGAAGAAGGGTGTCTCTCCAGCTGACCGGTTTGGAGATGTCCTGTTGGACCATAAAGTGGGCGGAAGTTCTTCAATCCAGTTGGCTCCATATTTTTTCAAGCGCTCATATGTGCGCATTTTGAGTCCTTTAAGGATTTCAGCATTTGCTCTCTCGGCTTGGCCATTGCTTGCTGGGTGTGCTATGGAGGCGTAGCAAACTTGAATGTCGAGGTCTCAGCAATATCCTTGAAATGCAGAGCTTGTGAATTGGGTCCCATTATAAGTGATCATTTTGTTTGGGACTCCAAATCTGCATACAATGGACTGCAAAAAGTTGATAGCGGATTGCTTGTTGATTGTCACAACTGGAGTTGCTTCCGGCCACTTGGTGAACTTGTCAATGGCGACGTACAGGAACTTGTAACCTCCGACGGCTCTTGGGAAAGGTCCCAAGATGTCCATCCCCCACACAGCGAAGGGCCATGTAGGAGGTATAATTTGTAGGGGCTGAGCCGGTGTGTGAATTTGCTTTGCATGAAATTGACATGCTTCACATTTCTTCACCGGCTCAGTTGCATCCTGGAGTGCTGTAGGCCAGTAGAAGCCATGCCGAAAGGCTTTACCAACCAGCGTACGGGAAGACGCATGGTTCCCACACTCGCCTCCATGGATTTCTGCGAGGAGCTCACAGCCTTCTTCCCTTGTGATGCACCGCATTAGGATGCCATTGGCACCGCGCCGGTAGAGATCCCCTTCTACCAACGTGTATATTTTAGCCAATCTGACTACCCGGTCAGCGGATACATCATCGTCAGGAAGGATGCTGTCTTTCAAGTAGCTCCGGATCTCCGAGATCCATGCAACGGAACTAGCTTGAGCATTTGAGTCTTGCGTGCTGGGTTGCTCGGAGCTTCTGACAGCACCTACGACCCTTGATGGCTGCCATGGTAACAGGGCCATCGGGACCGTCAGCTTCGGGATGCTGATCTCGCCCCCTTCGCTCAGTTCGGCAGGCTGAGCTGTTGGTTTTGACAACCTCCGGACAAAAGTTCCGTCAGGAGCCGGAGCTCCGGTTGACGCTTTCGTCGAGAGTTCGTCAGCTTCAGCGTTATGGGCACACTGAACATGGTGGAGATCTAGGACTTTGAAGTCCTTCTGAAGCCTCTGGACTTCAAGGAGGTAAGCAGCTTGCTGGAGATTGTTGCAGGAGTATTCACCCTTCACTTGCTTAATGATGAGCTGCGAATCTCCCTTGACCAGCAGTTGCTTGACACCATATGACAGTGCCACCTTTAGTCTGTAGATGAGTGCTTCGTATTCCGCCATGTTGTTGGTCGCCTTGAAGTCAAGGTGTACCATGTATTTTACCTTCTCCCCGGTTGGTGCGGGGAGAAGGATTCCAGCTCTGGCCCCCTGCTTTTGCATGGAGCCGTCGAAGTAGAAGGTCCAGTGAGGCTTGGTGAAGACCGGAGCCTTGTGTTCCGGCTTCTGCTCGCTGGGGCCCCCAGGGTTTGATGGAGAGGGAGTCCATTCCGCCACGAAGCCTGCCAATGCTTGACTCTTGACTGCTTGCCTTGAAGTGAATTCAAGATCAAATTCGGCCAATTCTGTTGCCCACTTTGCAATATTCCCAGTTGAATTGGGATTATGCAAGATTGCTCGAAGTGGGTAAGAAGTCACCACTGAGATCTTGTGAGCTTGGAAATAATGGTGAAGCTTCCTGGAGGCAATAAGAACTGCATAGAGCAGCTTATGCACCTCTAGGTATCGAGTCTTGGCATCATGTAGTACTTCACTAATGAAGTACACCGGGCGCTGGATGGTCTAGACCTTACCGGAGGGGCCCGGAACTTCCTCTCCACTGACCCGGATCCTCCCGGAGGGATCTGGATTTTCTTTGGGGACCTCCGGGTCCTGGCTGGAGGAACCCGGAGCTTCTTCAGAAGCGACGTGGACCCTCCCGGAGGGGTCTGGGTCTTCTGAAGTAACTTCTTGTGGATTCGAGTCTAGGAGCTGGGACCCAGACTCGCTTTTAGGGACCTCTGGACCCTCCCGAAGGTGTCTGGATTCCTGAGTATGGGGTAGCTCTGGTCTCTCTGCAACCAGAACCATACTGACGACTTCGTCAATTGCTGAAATGTAAAGCAACAAAGGCTCACCAGGGTTCGGAGCTACCAGAATTGGTAGGGTGGTGAGGAACTGTTTCAGCTCCTGGAATGCCTTCTCTGCTTCTTCAGACCATTGGTATGGTCCGGACTTCCTCAATAACTTGAAGAAGGGGAGTGCCGTTCCGCAAGTCTTGAAATGAACCGGCTGAGGGCTACTAGACATCCAGATAGCTTTTGGACATCTTTGATGCGGGTTGGTGGCCGCATGTCTTCAATGGCTTTGATCTTCGCCAGATTAGCTTCTATACCCCGTTGACTTACCAGGAAACCAAGAAGTTTTCCGGAGCTAACCCCAAAGACACACTTGTCTGGGTTTAGCTTTGTGCGGGTGACCCGCAGCTTATCGAAGACAGCCTGCAAGGTGTCAAGGAGTGACTCCTTGTTCTTGACCTTGACCACGATGTGATCAACATACACTTCCACTAAATCTCTAATGAGGTCTTCAAAGGTTTTGTACATAGCTCGTACAAAGGTTGAAGCTGCATTCTTGAGACCAAACAGCATGGCTGTATAACAGTACAATCCATCTACTGTGATGAAAGAGGTATGCTCTTCATCTTCCCTAGACATTCTGTTTTGATGATGCCCAGAATATGCGTCTAGGAAACACAGTAATTCACACCCGGAGGTGGAATCCACTATCTGATCTATTCTAGGTAGTGGGAATGGATCTTTTGGACATGCCTTATTTAGTGTTGTGTAGTCGATACACATCCGAAGCTTCCCGCCAGCCTTGGGCACAACGACTGGGTTTGCCAGCCATTTTGGATGGAAGACTTCTCGGATGAATCCAGCTTCGAGCAACTTCTTTACTTCTTGTCGGATGAAGTTCTGTCGCTCTACGGATAGCTTCTGAGGCTTCTGAAGCACAGGCCGGGCGTCTGGTAGATCTTCAAATTGTGCTCAATCACTTCCCTGGGGATCCCATGCATTTGTGACGGTTGCCAGGCAATCACGTCGACATTAGCCCGGAGGAAAGTGATGAGCGCGAGTTCCTATTTGTCGTTCAATCCTCCTGATATACGGGTGGTCTGAGCGGCATCGGAACCGATTTGGACGACTTTGACGGGGATGTCGGTGTCGTCGCTAGGCTGCACATGAGGTGCCGATGTCGAGCCTCGCTGATGAATGCTCGGGGTTTTGGAGCTTGCTCCTGCCTGGAGTCCTCCTCTTGCGTCGTGGTGAGTGCATGGAGTTCTTCTAGAGCAGTTACTCCGGCAGTACGACCTCCGCGGATCCGGAGAACGCCTACTGGTGTTGGCATCTTTAACACCAGGTAACCATAATGAGCAGCTGCCATGAATTTGTACAAGGCAGGCCTACCCAAGATGGCATTGAAGGGTAAGTTGATCTGAGCAACATCAAAGACCAACTTCTCGGTGCGATACTTCTCCCGGGTCCCGAAGGTAACGGGGAGGGTAATAGCTCCGAGTGGGGTAATGGCTCTCGGACCTACTCCAGAGAAAGGTCGGGAGGGATGGAGATCCGAAGGTCGGAGCTGAAGCTTAGTAAAAGCTTTGAAGCTTATGAGATTGAGCCCCAATCCTCCGTCTATCATGACATGGTGGAGCTGAATGTTATTGATGGTAGGAGATACCATCAAAGGCAGCTGACCTGCTCCAACCATGCTTCGAGGGCAGTCTGAAGCATCAAAAGTGATGGCTGTGTCCATCCACTTCCGATGAGGCTCCGCCCTGGCTGTAGGAGCTACAGCAGCCATATCCCGGCGCATAGACTTGATGACGCGGCGGGAGGTGATGTCCCATGATCCACCAAAAATGGTGTTCATGGTCTTCCGACGCTCGTTGTCAGAGACGTCAGAATCGTCATCAACGGAGGTGTAAACGGCTTTCAGAACCTTTTTGGAATCCTGAAAACCTAACTCTTCTTCAGCCGGAGCTTCGTCGACTTTTTGTTTTCCTTCCCTCTGTCGGAAAGGAGATTCTTCCCGATGCCTGTTGTAGCGCTCGGCAAGGTTTTGGACCTCCCGGCAGTCTTCCAAACTGTGGCTGCCTGTTTTGTGAATTGGACACCACACTTTGGGTTTGCCACCGTCTTCAGAAGACAGTCGAGGTCGCTTCTCGGGGTGTGGCCCCCGGCCACCCGGAACTGCAGCAGCTGCAACATTGGATGTACCAGCCGACGACTTCTTCCATCCGTTGGTCTTTTTCTTCTTCTTGCCATTCTCGGAGGTAGCGGCTTCTTCTTTGGAGGATTTCTTGTGACCCTCCGGAGTTGGTTTGGAGTGCATCTCACGGCCCTCCGCAGCTCTGGTGCATCTGTCAGCCAAGCTGAAGAGTTCTGTGACACTCGTAATCTCCTTGATTGCTAGTTTCTCCAGCATCTTCTTATCCCGCACTCCCTGTCTAAATGCCACGATGACAGAGGCGCTAGAGATAGAAGGGATAGTGTTTTGTACTTCAGAGAACCTCTGGATGAATGACCGTAGGGATTCTCCCCCTTTTTGCACGACTGCAAAAAGGTCCAGTTCAGTGCCTGGTCGGGTGTATGAACTCCCGAAGTTGGCGGTGAACTGCCGGCACAGCTCCTCCCAACTGTTGATGGAGTTGGGTGGAAGGCTCATAAACCAGGACCTGCCGGTCCCAGTTAAAGCCACTAGGAAATAATTGGCCATTACGACCTCATTTGCTCCGACTGCCAAAATAGCAGTGGAGTAAATCTGAAGAAATTCGACAGGATTGACGGTCCCGTCGAACTTCTCCGGTAGGTGAGGCCAGAACTTCTGTGGCCACCTGACCATAGGCAGATGCATGGCCAGGGATGAATAGCCTCCTCCTACTCCTTCAGGAGCAGGAACGTCTTGAGCTTCTCATCTTTCACGAGCACTCTCAATATGGACTCGGCCGTCCTATTGGCGGTATCGACGATCAAGCTCCGCCCGGAGGTCATGAGTTGAAAGCCTGGATACTGTGTGAGTGCGTCGTGCCCATGGGGGCAATGACGTCACTTGCTGTGATGCAGCACGTCTCCTGTTGTTGGAAACGTGTGGACCAAGTCTACCAGACAAGGTCCGCCGCTGCGACGGGGCACGTCCTGAAGGAGGAGGACCCTGGTTGCTGATGCGGTCGGCTACTGTTGCAACCAAATGTTCCACATCGGCCCTCCACTCCAGTGCATCCCGGGATGCATCCGGAGGTGGTGGGCGCTGGAGAAGAGCACGTGCTGGATGGAGCGCGTGTTCCGGGTTGTCATGATTTGTCGACGCAGTGATTGACGCTGGTGCACCATCGCGTTGTCCAGTTTGATTTGCTGGTGGAGGCGGCGGTGGTGGCAGTGTGACTCCTGCTGGCGCTGAGGTCCCTGCTGGTGGCTGCATATTGGAGGGATTGCCCCCAACAGCTTGAATAGTAGGATGACCGTTGGACGATCCAACAGTTGAGTTCACCATTCTTGAAATCTCAGGTGCCCCTACCTGGCGCGCCAACTGTCGGTGGTTTGGATCCGGCAGATCTCCCGACACTACTAAAGTGTTAGAGGAGTTTGAGGTTCGGTGTGGGCGCACCTAAGATTCAAGAAGGTGAATTGTAAATGACACAGGAGACACGGGAATTTACGTGGTTCGGGCCGCCTGAGTATAATACCCTACTCCACGGGGTGTGTTGACTTTGTATTGGATGTATGTCTAGAGCGTAGAGAGTCTGTAGAGCGTGTGTGTGTAGACGTGGGTGTAGCCTTGTCCTATGGACCGTCAGCCTGTCCTTTTATAGTACAAGGGCAGGTCATTACAAGTTAGCCTGGCCCGACATGTGGCCCTGGCAGTTACTGATATTGATATACATTCAACATGTTAATTACCCTTAATGACCGAGTTATGGGCTTTGACAGCACCGTTACTGGTAATTAAGGTCGTCTGATCGTGTGTCATTAATACAGTATTAATGACACTTGGTCGGGTCTTGAAGTCCTTGATTCCCCTTTGAAAATCCAGAGCCGTTGTCGAGTCTTCCAGAGGTTAGAGGCTGAAGATCCGACGGTTGGACACGTGGCAGCACCGGAGCACACAGTGGGGAACAGATGGCTCTGGTGTTACCCGATACGTGTCAGTACCGGAGCTTCCCTCGGTCTGGCGTTAGGTCCGGGGGTGCCATTTGGGTACATAGCCCGGAGCTTCCCCCCTTGCGGGCGGTAGCTCTAGTTTGATAGTACATGTGGCGACCCTGGGACTAACGATGTTGGAGAAGCGGGTCCGGACATGTCTGACATGTGGGCCTCCGAAGGTCTTCAAATCAAGTGGATGACTTTCCCTTGAGATCTTTGCAATCCCAAGGGGTATATGGTACCCGGGGTACCGACACTAGTATATATTATAGAGATTCAAGTGACAAAGACGTCACAAGAAGAATCACGAAAATTCGTCGAGAGAAACTCAAGTTCCGATCGAAAGATCGAACAAAGATCAATCTGTCCTACCCGAGAAAAACAGTTTTGAAACACAGCAAAGAAACTCGTGTAGATCAGAAACCACATATACAATGACCGTGAAATTTTGACAGATGATAGAAAATTAAATTGTTAAGACAACCCAAAAAGAATCACATCAATCGGAACTGTAAAACTCGAGTTATGATAAAACCACAAACAAAGGTAGTGTTGTGCAGAAACTCGACGAGAAAGACTTGACAGAAACAAGCGGGGCGAACAAGGCACAAAAGTTCATTTAAACTAAAATATTTATTCAATAGAACACAAGAGGAACAGCTCCAAAGTCGTGCACAACGAGCTCTGGCCTCCCTTGCTTATATAACCAGACCATGGGCCAATCCAAACATAACTAGGACTCTAATCCTACTCAATTCATGAATCGAAACTTTTCATAACTGCTCAAGACTCTTCTATACATAGATAGAAGCAATCTTAAGACTCCAAAACACATTAGAAACGTATCCCACATTCCTAAAACAACTCAAATTTGTGACCCACACGAAACCCAATCATAACCAACTCAAAACATTCCTTATTTGAGTCAAACACGACTCAGCCGCAACCTGAGTCTATAACCTAGTCGGTTGGACCTTTTCGACCAATTTTTTATGTCCACATCTCTTCATCACGACTCGGAACCATGTAGCCACGTCCATGCACTCCTTTCACACGTGCAAACATCTTCCAACAACATCCACAATACCTTCATATGCACCGTTCTTGATTCATACATGTTGCGAGACTTCCCGATCAACTCAACCAAAATTCCTCCCGAACTTGGTTGTTGAACCTCATCTTTTCCCTAAGATTAGTTCATTGGATCCCGTCATCAGCCATGTCTTGAACTCAAGGAGCACCTGCACATGAATAAACAACCAATACTTCCAAGCACAAGTCATCGACTTGACTCTCATTAGTTCTGAAACTACAACATCTTACGTGAGCACCTCACATAAGCATGCTGCAAACCATAGCAAAATGATATCAACCATAACCACCAAAACACACCAAAAACTTATTAAAATAATACTAAGTAAATTAAATGTAAAGCAAGTTTGAAACATTTCAAGAAAAAAACAGAACAATAGCAATCAAGCTCCGAACCTTGCCAAAGCTACCCGGTCCTTGAGTCGAAGCTTAATAAAAATGTGTTTTGGGAGTATTCAAAGCCAATGTATTCAGCACACATAGGTCTCACAATCCCCCCCTTGATGAATGCATTGGCAACACACCTTAAAATTCGAACATTGGCTTATTTACATGAAAAGCTTTGAAAAAAATTTCTCCCCCTTTTTGAAAAGCAATTGAGATAGAAACAAGTTGCTCCCCCTATACATATTTATCCGCCTGAGAAGAATCGTGCCAAAAACACTTGCGAATATGTGGAAGTTGTGATCAATTTCTCCCCCTTTGACAATGTATTCAGCAAGGTACAAAAGAGAAATTTGAATTGTTATGAGCATGTTATAACATATACATATAATACAAAGCTTAGCCAAGTCATACTATCAAGTAACTTACACTATCACATTAATGAAATACATAAAGTAGTGTAAGCCATGCAAGAGATCAAATGTAGTTTTCAATTTTAGCAAGTCATGATCTCACACAAAACCTGAAAGCATGACACTTGTTGCTGCATTTTATTATTTTTCAAAGCACAAATTTAGATCATATGATATTTGCAAGAGATCATATGCGCTTCTTCCTTATTATAACCAACCAAGCCAAGCCTATGTCATTCAAAAGCTTAAGTACATGGTTTTAGTCATATACAACTTCTTCCAAGTTCATATCTAAATGCAATGATAAGACATCTCAAAAGAAGAAGTGTGATGCATGCATATTGTATTGATCTTTTCACATTTCTTCATTTGTTCATAAAACTCAACATGTGAGTTGATTACTTAATTAATTCATTATCATTAAAAGCACTTGTGATCATGCAACAAGTTCAAAACAGCAAGAAAGTTCGATCATGACCAGATTTAGTGTAAGTAATTATTCCAATTACTAGTCATGGAAAAAACTACAAAATGTATAACATGAGTAATGAAGTAAGAACTTTTAGCATTTAAAAGGAATCACATAGTCATATATGTATGAAATACTATGCTCATATCATTTTAAGTTCAGATTCACATATAGAGTTCCCGAGTTTCAAAACTCCCCCTCAATTTAAGCCATGTGGATGCATAACCCCTATTTCACTACGAATGTAACAAAAACGAGTGAAATCCAATGGTTTTGTGAAAATGTCAACCAATTGTTGTTCGGTATCTACATGGTGAAGCATGATGTTTCCTTTTTCAACATTATCACGGAGAAAGTGATACCTAATGTCAATGTGATTTGTCCTTGAATGTTGCACGGGGTTTTTAGCAATGCAAATAGCACTAGTGTTGTAAGAAAATAGTGGAAAACTATCTAGATGAACCCCATAGTCCTTAAGTGTTTGAACAATCCAAAGGATTTTTGAACAATCCATAGACTTAATAAAAGCACTTTTAACATTTATTTGATATAGCTTAAAACCTTTAGATGTAGCAAAAGCTAACAAAATTCTTATGGCTTCTATGCGGGCACCCGGAGTCCACACATTATGGGAATCGCATTGGGTGGTGCCGTGCAATGCGGCACCCAACAACACACAAGAAATGACTTACAAAATAACCAACACAAATATTTTATTTCATAAGATAATCCTCTTTTACAATATAATATACAACGCAGCGGAAAATACATGCTCATACTCTCAACTAGATATGCACAAGAGAAGTCGTCCATGCCCACAGACGCTTCTCACTAGCAACATGAAACAGAGAGCAGCGGCAAGGTTTCCATGAGAGATAAATCTCGGCAAGCTCGAGGTCTCACGGACTACCATAACATAAGCATAAGATAATAATACCTACAAAAATCACAATATAGCAACCGTGAGCACAAGGCTCAGCAAGACTTAACCGTCTCACCTAAACATGAAACTCTACATGCTGGAAACTTTAAAGACTGGGTCACCGAAAGTAAATCCTTAGTGGTCGGTTTTAAAGTAGCATACGCGATCCATGGGCATAGCATCATTGTGAATTCCACAATCAAACAAGAAATGCTTCATCCACAATGATACTTGCTCAAGGTTGCATAAGCCTTATCCAAGTTAAATGTTTGGAAATTGTAAATTTTGATTATGCTATTTGTATAGCAGCCAAGATTTCAATACAAATAATTATTCATAGCAGCATATTCATAATCTTTCCATTTCTCTTTCTTACTACGTCAAGACTCAGTGTCCTAGTATGCTCAAATAACCGGAAGCGACGGTGCTTGCAATCAAAAATACCCATACCGCACAACACGTACGTCCATACTCGGAGTTGCCTCGGCACACTCCACTGATGTCGCACGTAGCCACCTTTCCCCAAATTCAACCACATCAAAATAGTTTGATCGACCCGAACAGTGAGCTCCCCTCAAGGTGCACCTCCGCTGTGAGATGTTCATGAGTGAGTTACCTCTCAATGTACTAACAGCTGACAGCTTAAGCCGATTGAAAAGGTTCCAACATAGGATCCTCAAGGTACATCGGTTTCCTGGGTTCCATATAGCCAGTATGCACCCGGTACAGTTCAAACTTGTCCAACAGGGCCGAGCACGAGACGGGCCTTAACCGACACAGACGGGGCTACCAATCCATCTCCCAATACCTGCCTTGTCATTACTGACCCAGGCACGATCTGAGCAAACCAACCTACAAAAATCCCCTTCCACGTCTCATATTAAAGAGTTAATGTTACGGTAACAACTCGCGATTAGGTTTCTCCCACTCGGCTTCTCTCGCAAGTAGAATTCAACTACTTGACTTGTGATCAATAAAAATGTGACCAATCTCGCGAGTAGTATCCAACATACTCGACTTCTACCGATCTTCTAACTAAACATTAAGCATAGCAATCTAACTCGAGGGAGTCTTATACTACCCATCCACTGCAAGGATATTTGGTCATGCATGTGGAGTATTCAATCAGCATAGACCTAATGCACATATCAAGTCTATTCAATACAGTGTGTAAAAGCAAAACTTTAAAAGTCTCTTAAATGCAAACGTTGGCTTGCCTTTTGGTTGCGATAAAAAGTCAGCGACGATCAGTTAGTAGCCTTCGCCGAGAATTCACGCCACAGCAGATCCAACAGTGAATTCCTCTCCTCCAGGTTGTGCTTCTCGTTGGCCACCTTTGTCACGAACACTATCGAAATGATATGCAATTAAGAGATTGCAATTAGTTAATATGAAAATTGAAGTTGATTATAACTTGATAAGGATTAATATTAGTTAGGACTTGAAGTTTTGTTGCTAGACTGGACAGCAACAGAAAGGAAACAAGATGAATTTAGGCATGGACATATGAGGTGAAATAGATATTGTTTTGTACATAGGGATGTGATCTCAATTTATATAGATTCAACAGATTCCCTGAGCCTGAGAAAATTATAGGGAGTTCACATGGTCATGTAGGAATAACCAGATAAGTTTCAAGTACATAAATTGAATATAGTGGTCTACAAAATTTCTTAAGTGTTTAGCCTTATCTGAATTTTGGTTGTAATAATTCTGGAGGTGTATCATGGCTACCATGGTTGTATCATACATAGGGGGTCTCACTGGTTCTATGAAAATCTGTTTCATAATTTTCAAAGCATTGTATTGTGAGATATTGAATTTACAAGTGGGGATATTTTATTGAATCGTTTCTGTTGTTTTTGGGCATTATGTGATCAGTTAGGAAAATCTTTAGATTCAACGAGGTTAATAAAGTCTAATGAAGCTGAACTTTTTACACGAATTCAGAAACATACTAGAGAACATTTTGGACGTATTTCAGATTTTAATATGCAGTGAATCATCAGATAAAAATCAAACATAATTTTGCTTTAAAGGGCTCTACAGGAAAATCTAGGGTTTTCATGAAGATTGGGTTGTAGTTCTGGTTGTTGTGGATAAAGGGAAAACCAACAAAGTTTGTTTGACAAATTTGGAAGCTTTATACTGAGAGATATTCAATTTAGAAGTTTGCACAAGTTTCTATACAAATTCTATATGAATTTGACTATTTTTATGTGGCTAGAGAATACACAAGTTATTAGACCATGTAAATGAAGTCTAATGACCCTGACATATTTACTGAAGTTCAAGTATATTCAAATGAAGGCTCTGGAAAAATTTGGTAATTTTCCAAAGAGCAGAACTATAGGAATTAAATCTATAAGCATTTTGCGTATTTGAATTGTGTAGAAATTCATATGTGCTTTAATACAAATACAAGTGCACCACTGGAAAGTATTCTTCATGCTGGTTCCATCAAAATTTATTTGGGAATTTTTGGACATTTCTGCTAGGAGATATGTATTTTTGAAGTGGAAACTAAATCTGGAACTTAAATTTCAAGTGGAAAACGGTTTGAATACTGGCTGGGCCCACAGGATTTAAATTGGGCCAATCGGAATAAAGCAACACCAAGCCACAGGGTTCAGGGATGTAGCCAAATGCAATCCATGACCGCACCAGATCCGGGCGCACGCGTTACACTCGCTGACGACTGGGCCCCCACCGGTCGTCGTCTACCTCCCGCCAGGCGCGCGACCGCGGCGGCGCCTTGTCGGAGCTCTCGCCGCCCGTCGATTCACGGCATGGCTCCTCGCCAAACTCGCTGCCAAACCCTATTTCTAGGTGTTGAACACACCGGTGGGGTCAGCGCACACCGGCGATGGCCGGAAAGGCTTGCGCGACGGCGACGGCTGCGATTTGGGTTTTGGCCATGTTGGTCGAGCCCTACGGTGGGTGAAACAGATCGGGAAGACCTCGGGAAGATTCATGGAAGCATGGGGAACAAGAACCTGGCCATAAAAGGGAGGGAAAAAAGGCTTGGAAACTGGTGACGACTACAGACCGAGGAGGGAAAAATCTGCGGTTGGGGAAAAATGGGATTCCAGTGAGGATACCCGATGAAACTCGATGACTCTTGTTCGAGGTGATGCGCCTGGCCATATAGAACAACATAGTACAGGTGAACAAGGAATAAACAACCGTGCAAAAAGAATTTCGCGCGCGAACAGACTATACTCATATACGAAGATCGTCTAAAGAAATGGAAATACGGGGGCTAGGAAGCATGGCATGGGCTGAAACTGTACGAGCATGAACTAGACGTGATTGCGAACCTTTTTTCTTAAAGGATCGAAGAGCGAAGATGCTTGTATCGCTGGGGCGTTGAGGGAGCAGAGGCGGCAGAACATGGGAATTCACCGGCAGTCCGCGGAACTTCAAAAGACGGGCAATACACTGAGCAAAACGATAAACCAAATGATGGAGATGATAGAGCCATGAGTTGGGTTACTTTTCTCTTCTTGCAGCACGGCGCAACATTGCTTCTCTTGGCCGACAAGCTTGAACTACGGAGAGGTGGTGCTGTGTGGGCATGCGGATGAAGAACACGGAAGAAATGCCGACCAGAGGGAGGAGAATGAAGAAGTAGCACCAAGCTTGGTTTTATAGAGGCAAGGGCAGCTGTGGACAGACTATTGAGAGGAGGTGGCACATGCAAATGGAGTGGTGTCGCCATGGGAGAAGCAGAGGAGTGAAACACGTTCAGCTTAGCTCCATCTCTCTATGACAAGTGGGTCCCAAAGCCCCCCTCCACTCAAACCTTCTATGTACCAAGAAATATCCCACCAACTTGTGTCCAAAATTCATGGAACTTTGTAGATAGGCTCAAACAAATATCTAGGATCTGATTCTGAAATTGGATTTCATGTTTGGATATGTTTCATGTGAAATTCAAATTCAAATTTGAATTTGACTAGAATTCAATGTACCCATTGAATTAAATACAATTAGTGCTCCAAATATTATGAAAATTTGCAGGGGTGCTATTTGGAGTATTTTGCAATTAAATGGTGAACTCAGATTTTTATCTTGGCAAAGTTTGAACATGAGTTATATTTGAATTTTTGAATTCTCTCAATTGAGATTTAAATTGGTTTGAATTTTTCAGATTCTAGTTAAATTTCTTTTTCCCCTCCAAATTTCAATATCTCCCATCTGAACTTTGCCTTTGTAATTTAGGGCTTTTACATTCTAATCTAGCAACAGGAGAAAAAGTTTCATCAAAATCTAGACCTTCAACTTGAGTGAAACCTTGAGCAACCAACCTAGCCTTATTCCTAACCACAACTCCATCCTCGCTTTGTTTATTTTTAAATACCAATTTAGTTCCAATTAAAGTGTGACCTTGAGGTGGGGGTACAAGTTTCCAAACATTGTTTCGTTCAATATTTTCTAACTCTTCTAGCATGGAAATAATCCAAGATTCATTAGTGAGCGCGTGTGATATATCTTTGGGTTCAAAGAAAGAAACAAAAGGAGAATGAGCATGAGAGTTTGGATCGCAAAACCTGAACCGTGTGACTCGTTCGTGCAAGCTTCCAATATTTTGTTGTGAGGGATGACTTTTGAGAACTTGGAGGGGAGTGGACACTTCACAAGCTTCTTCTTCGTGTTCATCACAAATGGATGAGCTCGTGACTTGAGGAGGATTTGGACCAGCAATGGTGGTCGTTCGTACTGGCTGTGAATCAAAATAAGGAGCTGGAACAATATCATTAGCTGCTGAATTTTTGGGTAGCAGCATCACTTCTTTCTCATCTTCAACAAAAATGCTCTCCCCCTGCGGATATGAATCCGGACCTGCAATGTTTGAGTTAGTACCCATATCCGGACCTGCAATGTTTGAGCTAGTACTTGTGCTAGCTTCATCAAAAGACACCTCACAAGTCTCCATAATTTTGTTAGTGTCAAGTAAAAGGACACAGTAGCCTCTAGTATGAGATGGATAACCAAGAAACCGGTCATCAATGGATTTAGGTTCAAATTTATCAAGATTTCCATGTTTCCTAACAAAGCATTTGCAACCAAAGACCCGAAAGTGTGTAACAATAGGCCTAAGTCCAAACCGGAGCTCATATGGTGTTGTACCTAGCTTGGTGCGCAAGAAAACACGATTTGAGACATAACAACCAGTTCCAATCGCATGAGCCCAAAATTTCCTAGAAGTTTGATATTCATCAAGCATAGTCCTAGCCATTTCAACTAAGGTTCTGCTATTTCTTTCTACAACACCATTTTGTTGAGTTACATATGGTGAAGAAAACTGATGATCTATTCCATTTTCAGCACAAAAGTGATCAAAAGATTGATTTTAAACTCGATTTCGTTGTCACTTCTAATTGCTTTTAAAGATCCTGGGTGATCAATTGATAAACTAAGAAATAAAGTTCTAAAGTGACTAAAAGCATCATTCTTAGATGCCATAAAGTAAACCTAAGAGTATCTAGAATAATCATCAACAATCACAAGAACATACCATTTACCTCCGAAGGATTGAACATGTTAAGGTCCTACGGTGTCAAGGTGCAAAGGCTGACCCGGTTCAGTTGTCATGATCTTTGTGAGAGGAGTATGTGAACCTGCAACCATCTTAGCATGTCTACAAGATGAGCACACAATTTCCTTGTCCCCTTTAAGCTTAGGCATCCCACGTATGCGATCAAGAGCACTAACACGCGTTAGATGATCAAAGCCTACGTGACCAAGTCTACGATGCCAAAATATATGTCCTTTAAATCATTAGCAACTAGACACCTATTAGACAAAGACATATCAAAATTAGCTTTAATAACTCTTTCAAACTGTGACATGTTAAAAATAAGCTCACTGTTTGAATTTACAACTTTGCAGTAATTTTTAGTGAAAATAATTTCCAGATTTTCATCAAGCAGTTGTGAAACGGAAAGCAAGTTTTATTTCAAATTTTTGACAAGTGCTACATCCTTTAAAGTGTAGTGATCATTTACTCTAACCGAACCCTTAGCAATTAAAGGAGTTGAAGAATTATCGGCAAAAGTAACATTCTCTACACGTGACACAAAAGAAAGGGAGGAGAACCATTCTTTGTTACCGGTCATGTGCCGTGAGCAACCTGAATCCACAATTCAAATGTTCTCCTTCCTCAAGCGTGTAACCTACATAGAAGAACAATACATCGATGACTCAATACTGGGGTTAGTCAAAAGGCATTTAGGAATCCAGTACTGAGTCACACGACGTCAGCAGGAATAACACGTGAAAGTTGAGATAAAACAGCAGGTTTATGAGCCAAAGCTGGAGGATTTTTGTACCCAACTACTGTCCTACAAGATGTTACATGTGTAGCACGAAAAAAAGTAGGTTTGGGAGCAAACTTTGCATGTTTTTCACTTATTACAGCAGATTGCATGTTCCTATCATTTGGTTTGGCAAGTGCAGCAAAGTTTGCATGAAAGTTATGAGATCTAGGAATCATTTTTTCCTTTTTCTGTGGTTTAGCTAGTCTATAACAAAAATCGATGACATGACCATCTCTATCACAGTAGGTGCCCCCACGCACCAGTGGCCACGCGCACGCGTGACCCCCGCCGGGCCCCACCCCGCACCGACGCCCGCCCGGCTCCCGCACTCCCACCCAGCGCGATCCCGCCGCCTGGCCCACCCCGCGAGCCGCCCGATTCCCGCGCTCCCGTGCGATAGCAGCGGGCACCTCCCGCGCCCTGGGCCCCATGCTGACGCGCCCACCCCGTCGCCTGCCCCGCAACGCGCCCG
Source organism: Tuctoria greenei (assembly GCA_036927565.1). Taxonomy (NCBI): domain Eukaryota; kingdom Viridiplantae; phylum Streptophyta; class Magnoliopsida; order Poales; family Poaceae; genus Tuctoria; species Tuctoria greenei. The sequence goes on from JAYESD010000005.1 coordinate 109,817,604, forward strand.
ATCCCACGCGCCCCACCCGGGTATAAAAAGCCCCGAACGCTTTGTTGTTTTCCCGACGCCAGAAGAAAAAACCGCCGCCGCCCAGGGGAAAGGAAACCCTATCGACGAAAGAAAAACCAGAGGAGTCCAGAGCCGCTGCCAGGGAAGAAAAGAAATAAAAAAAGAGGGGAAGAAGAGGAAGAAAAAGAGGAGGATGCCGCCGTCCGCCGGAGATCGTCGTCGTCGCCGTCGTCGTGCCACCGAGGGACTGCTGCGCCATCTACTTCGTCTACGCGTCACCTTCGTCCCGCGATCGTCAAGCCGTCACATGTACGGTAGGATTTGTTCCCGATGCGAATTTTAGCGACATATTAGATCTGATAGACGTAAATTGATTTTAGTCGCATCGTCTTTTTATTTTCAGCAGCATTAATCCTCGCTAAAACCCCCATAAAATCATATGAACACGTATGAACTAGTTGCATCTAATTAATAAACAACCGTAGTTAATTAGTAATTGATCTTTGCATGCATGCATATCATCGCATGTTGATTAATGTGTGTGCATCATGTTGATTTGTATGTATTTTCTTGTATGTGTGATCACGAGTAGAGGGAAGTGCTCAAGAGATCGTGTACGAGGATTTTCAGAATCAAGATTTCGAAGCGCTTGAGCAACCCTATCCGCCGGAGCAAGGCAAGTGTCCTTGAAGCATATTGATCCTGTTTTAAAATAAATGTTTTGTTTGCAAAACTGCATGCTTGTGTCAATTTGATGGGAATCCTATGGTAGGAAGTTTACTAGATTTGTTTAACCACCCTTGTCACCTGGAATATATGGTAGAGAGTCGGGAAGGGTTTTTACCTTTTGCATCGCTTAATTAATTGGGATGGGAAACCACTATATTATTTAATTATGCATTAATGGTATATGGATTAAAATGAACTGGTCCATACAGTATGGTAATGGGTTATCTAAGCAAGCCTGGTATGTGGATGGGTTGGATGTTATGGTGGTTTGCTTGCCTTAGATCTAAGTACCGGTTCATGCGAGAATATGCCAGGTCAACAGTGCCACCACAAGGCCAAGTATGGGTGTGGCGTAGCTGATTAATTAGGGCTTTGCTAGTGCTGTTTGGACCATTGTGGATGCTCGGGGAAGGGGTAGTCGGATTGGGTTTGTTGATGATTGGTGGGACTACCCTGGGATCCGAATGGCTCAAGAGGGGGCCCTTGGTTGAAGATGTGCTCAGTTGGAGGCATCGCCACCGGTTAAACCTCAGTGGGGTCTAAATAGGCTAGTAATCCCTTTGTAAAGGCTATTTTGTGATCTCTCGGCCAAACACCCACGGAAGTGTGTAATGTGACCGACGGGTCATGGGCATAAGGGAGGTTCTTAGTCGCTGAAAGGTGATGAAATCACGAACACGTGGGTAAAGAGGTGCAAACTCTGTAGAGTTAATTAAAACTATCATGATAGTCGTGCTCCCGGTTATGAGCACCTGGACAACTTCAATGATTAGAGGGTATTTGGTATTGGTAATGGTTATTGTAATGGTTATGGTAATGGTTATGGTGATGGTTATGGATGGTTATGGATTTATTTCTGGTATTGAATATGGTTATTGGCAATGGTGAAATCTGGAATTATTGATGAGGATGATGACTTATGGACTGGTATTATGATATTATTTATGATTATGATGGGTTTACTTCACATAAATATAATATATTGCTTTTCAAATGTTTTACTGTACTTTTCAGCACTTAGCCATTATTATTGTCATCATTTGAATCAACCACATGTCATACTTTCCACACTTGCTGAGTACAACATGTACTCACTCTTGCAATCCTCCCCAACAGTTGCAGGTCAGGATTGTGAGTTTAATGGCGATAATGCGGAGTTCTAGGCTGTGTCTACCGTCAGCTTTGCCTGTGGTGTTGCATGGAGCTGCGCTATCCCTTTTGCTTAGTTTGCTTAGTTGCTTAATTAGTTTATTTCTGCTGCATTAGTTGAACTTGTCATTAATATTCATTAGAGCTTGTATTCGAGGATAATATGGTTTGTGTAATAAAATTTGATAATTAATCTTGTTCTATGGTAATTTTCTGTATACTCTTTTGTGATTGCACTTGTGTATGTGTGTTGAACATCCTGGGCACACATATGCGTTAGCTTGGTTCAGTTTCCGGAACCGGGCGTCACAGATTGGTATCAGAGCCACGTTGATCGTAGGATGCAGCCTAGATAGAATGGACACTTTAGAGCACATAGGAGCACTCAGGAATCGATGTGTTTTTGCTTGGAGTGCTGTTTGCTATATATATTGGTTGCTTGTGTGCTTAATAGAGGATTTTGGGATGCCTTAGCATTGCCATGTCCACCTAGGCTAGTGTAGCTAGCTGTTTAGTTCCATATCCCTTGATGCATATAGTTGGGAACGTTCCTAAATTCTTACCTATTGCTTCTCTCTAGATGGTGAGGACTCGCAACCAGAGGGATGTCAATGGTGAGGAGGAGAACCATAGAGTACCTCAGAACAATACTGGACAAGGACCTGCTCATGGAGCTATCAATATTGAGTAGCTACTGGCTATGCAGAACTAGCTCATGCAGACCATGATACAAACTATGGGACAGCTGCAGGCTGGCAATAACAACAATAAGCCCCACATGCCTCCACCGCCACCCCCGCCTCCTCATAACCGATTGGGAGAGTTTATGAGGACTAGGCCACCGACCATTGCTCAAGCTGCCGACCCTATGGATGCTGATGATTGGCTCAAGTCTGTGGAGAAGAAACTTGCTATTGTGCAATGCAGTGACCGGGAGAAGATCCTATTTGCTTCTCATCAACTCGTTAGAGCAGCTGCAGATTGGTGGGATGCTTATTGCAATGCTCATGAGAATCAAGAGAGGATCACTTGGGCAGAATTCAAAGAGATCTTCCGTTCTCATTATGTGCCAGAAGGTGTTATGATCTTGAAGAGGCAAGAATTCGAGAATTTGAGGCAATGAAGATCAAGCGTGAGTGAATATCTCAATAAATTCACTCAACTCTCAAGGTACGCGCTTGAAGATGTGAGCCGAGACAGCCGGAAGCAATATTTGTTCATGAGAGGCCTCAACAATGAGATCCAAGTGCAATTGCTCAATTGTGACTATGCCAACTTCTAGAAGCTTGTGGACAAAGCAATTGTGGTTGAGAACAAGGTTCGTGAGATGGATCAAGACAACAAGAGGAAGGCGCCATATCAAGGACAACAACAAGAAAGTAATGTGCGCCCTCACTTTGCGCCGCCCAATGCGCCTCATTACAGCTCCTCTATTCCTGCTCAGTGCCCTGGTTATGCACCACGCCCAACTCAGTTTGAGCAGCAGCGCCCTGTCATGCAAGCACCTAGGCCTCCAATGCCTTATGCACCTCGTGCTAATTTTCCTGGTGCTAATGTTCAAAACCAAACTCGTCCCAATAATTCTGGTGGAGTTAAGAAGTGTTATACTTGTGGAGAAGCTGGACACTTTGCGCATCAATGTCCTAAGTCAGGCCTTGGTCAAGGAAGCAATGCGCCGAGGCAAAACCCAAGACCCAATGGAGGACAACCACAAGGGAACCGCGGACAGCAGAAACTTGCTTGTGGCAACGTGAACCATGTCTCTACGGAGGATGCTCAACAAGCGGATGACGTGGTCATTGGTATGTTTCTCGCCAACTCCAACCCCGCGACTATGTTATTTGATTCTGGAGCATCGCATTCATTCATTGCATCGAAGTATGTTGCCAAGTATAGTTTGCCTATCTCTCATATGAAGTTTACTATGTTGGTTAAGTCTCCTCGAGGAGAGATGAGGACAAATATAGTATGTCCAAAAGTAAGCCTTAGAATAAGGGGGGTAGACTTCTCCGCCAACCTTATAGTTTTGGATTCTCAAGGATTGGACATTATACTTGGTATGGACTGGTTAAGGAAGCACAATGGAGTTATTGAGTGTGCCAGAAAGACGGTGAAGTTGACTAATGAGGAAGGGATCACCGTAGAATTTGAAGCATCTCAAACCGCACCGAAGCAATTGGAGCTGAATCATGTGGATGGTGCCGCAATTGAGGAGATTCCGGTAGTGTGTGAATTTTTAGATGTTTTTCCAGATAAGTTGCCAAGTATGCCACCTGATCGAGACATTGAGTTTGTTATTGATTTAATACCTGGAACTGCACCTATAGCTAAGAGGCCGTACCGGATGCCTCCTATGGAATTAGCGGAGCTCAAGAAGCAGATTCAAGAGCAATTAGAGAAGGGTTTTATTCGCCCTAGCTCTTCACCTTGGGGTGCGCCCGTTCTATTTGTGGACAAGAACGATGGATCCCAAAGGATGTGTGTGGATTACCGAGCTCTCAACGAGGTGACCATCAAGAACAAGTACACCTTGCCCCGTATAGAGGATTTGTTTGATCAGATGAAAGGTGCCTGTGTGTTTTCCAAGATTGATTTGAGATCAGGTTACTTTCAAATGAAGATTAGACCATCGGACATACCCAAGACGGCTTTCAGGACCCGGTATGGATCTTATGAGTACACCGTGATGTCTTTTGGATTGAAAAATGCGCCTGCCTACTTTATGTACCTCATGAATAAATTCTTCATGGAGTACTTGGACAAGTTCGTTGTGGTGTTTATTGGTGATATTATGATCTACTCGAAGGATGAGAAGGAACATGAGGAACACTTGAGGCTTACGTTGCAGAAATTGAGGGAGCATCGATTGTATGCCAAGTTCAACAAGTGCCAGTTTTGGTTGAAAGAGGTGCCATTTTTGGGTCATATCATCTCAGGAGGAGTATCGGTTGACCCAAGGAAGGTGAGAGATGTGCTTAAGTGGGAACCTCCACAGAATGTCAAGGAAATTCGGAGTTTCCTTGGAATGGCTGGATATTACCGCCGATTCATCAAGGATTTCTCCAAAATAGCCAAGCCTATGACCGAATTACTCATGAAAGGGAAGGCATTCCGATGGACTCAAGCTTGTCAGGATAGCTTTGAGGAGTTAAAGAAAAGGTTGACAACCGCGCCGGTGTTAGTATTACCGGACGTGAGCAAGAGTTTTGATATATATTGTGATGCATCAAGACAAGGATTGGGATGTGTGCTCATGCAAGAAGGCCAAGTGGTAGCTTATGCATCGAGGCAACTAAAGAAACATGAGTTGAATTATCCTACACACGACCTTGAACTCGCAGCCGTGGTACACGCCTTGAAGATATGGAGACACTATGTTTTTGGTCACCGATGTGAGATTCATACGGATCACAAGAGTCTCAAGTACATATTTACGCAAACGGATCTGAATCTGAGGCAACGCCGATGGTTGGAGCTCATCAAGGATTATGACATGGGGATTAACTATCACCCAGGGAAGGCCAATGTAGTGGCCAATGCTTTAAGCCGAAAAGGAGTAAGCCACCAACTTACAGTCCGGGAGCTGCCATCCGAGTTATGCAAGGAGTTTGAACGGTTGAACCTTGGATTCATAAATGAGATGGGAACGATGGAAGTCAACCCAACATTAGAGCAGGAAATACGGGAAGGACAGACAAAGGACAAGGAAATACAGGAAATCAAGGAAAAGACCCAAGAAGGAAGAGAATTCAGATTTGATGAGGACGAACAGGGTATCTTATGGCTTGGAAAGAGGATTGTGGTACCAAATGTTAAGCATATTCGGGAAACAATATTGAAAGAGGCACATCACTCATCCTACTCAATTCATCCCGGCTGTACAAAGATGTACAAAGACTTGAAGACTTGCTATTGGTGGAATAGCATGAAGAAGGACATAGCTGAATGCGTAGCATTGTGTGATGTGTGTCAACGAGTCAAGGCGGAACATCAAAGGCCAGCTGGATTATTGCAACCATTGAAGATTCTGGAATGGAAGTGGGAAGAAATTGGAATGGACTTCATAGTTGGATTACCACGTACTCAGTCCGGGTATGACTCGATTTGGGTAATTGTGGATCGCTTAACCAAGTCGGCTCATTTTTTCCCTGTGAAGACCAAGTATACAGCTGCACGATTGGCCGAAATATACATGGAGCATATTGTGTGTCGACACGGAGTATCGAAGAAGATAGTCTCGGATAGAGGTTCTCAATTTACCTCCAGATTTTGGCAAAAATTGCATGAAGCTTTGGGAACGAGGTTGAATTTTAGTTCAGCATATCTTCCTCAAACGGATGGACAAACCGAGAGGACCAATCAGATTTTGGAGGACATGTTAAGAGCTTGTGCTTTAAAGCATGGGAAAATTTGGGACAAAAGCTTGCCATACGCGGAGTTTTCATACAACAATAGTTACCAAGCAAGTTTGAAGATGTCACCATATGAAGCGCTTTATGGGAGGAAGTGTAGGACACCTTTATTCTGGAATGAGGCAGGAGAAACTCAAGTATTTGGTCCGGATGTGTTGCAAGAAGCCGAAAAGCAAGTCCAAATAATTCATGAAAACTTGAGGGCTGACCAATCAAGACAAAAAGGCTATGCGGACAATAGGAGAAGGAAATTAGCCTTTGAAATAGGAGATTTTGTTTACCTCAAGGTGTCACCTATGAGAGGTCATAAGAGGTTTAACATAAGAGGCAAGCTCGCACCTCGTTATATTGGACCATTCAAGATTTTGGACAAAAGAGGGGAAGTAGCATATAAGTTGGAGATGTCAGCTCATCTTTCAGACGTACATGACGTATTTCACGTCTCTCAACTCAAGAAGTGTCTCAGGGTACCGGAAGAACAAGTGTCGATGGACGAGTTAGAACTTCAAGAGGAATTGTCCTATGTCGAGCAACCTATCAAGATCTTGGACGTAACGGAAAGAGTCACGAGAAATAAGAGGATCTGTTGGTGCAAAGTGCAATGGAAACATCATACAGAAGCTGAAGCTACGTGGGAACGTGAAGAAAACCTGAAGGCAGAATTCCCGCATCTTTTCTCCACGCTATCGAATCTCGAGGGCGAGATTCACTTTAAGGGGGGTGGGTTTGTAACACCCTCAATTTTCGTATCATGCATTGCATACATGATCATGCATTAAACATTAGTAGGATAAAAGAATAATAATTATAGCCTAAAACTTGTAATAGGGAATAAGTATAAAAATAATAATAAAAATATATAAATATATGTATATAAATAATATGTATAATAATCATATATAAAAAAATAATAAAGAATCATAAAATAATAATATTTATATAAAAAAAGAAAGAAAAAAAAAAGAAAAAGGGCTCCGCTGGCCAGGCGGCCGAGCCGGCCCAGCCAGCCACGCCCCGCTGCCCCGACGCGCGCTGGGCCCCGCTCGCCCGTACCGACGCCACCCGACCGCGCCGACCCGCGACTCGCCGCGCTGGCCCGACCCCACCGCACACGCTCGCGCCGACCCGACCAGCCTCGCCCGATTCCCGTGCTCCCACGCCCCCACGCACCAGCGGCCACCCGCACGCGCGACCCCCACCGGGCCCCACCCCGCACAGACGCCCGCCCGGCTCTCGCGCTCCCACACAGCGCGATCCCGCCGCCTGGCCCACCCCGCGAGCCGCCCGATTACCGCGCTCCCGCGCGATACCAGCGGGCACCTCCCGCGCCCTGGGCCCCACGCTGAAGCGCCGACCCCGCCGCCTGCCCCGCAACGCGCGCCGCGTGACGCGCTCGATCCCACGCGCCCCGCCCGACTATAAAAAGCCCCGAACACTTTGTTGTTTTCCCGACGCCAGAAGCAAAACCGCCGCCGCCTAGGGGAAAGGAAACCCTAGTGACGAAAGAAAAACCAGAGGAGTCCAGAGTTGCCGCCAGGGAAGAAAAGAAAGAAAAAAAGAGGGGAAGAAGAGGAAGAAAAAGAGGAGGGTGCCGCCGTCCGCCGGAGATCGTCGTCGTCACCGTCGTCGTGCCGCCGAGGGACTGCTGCGCCATCTACTTCGTCTACGCGTCACCTTCGTCCCGCAATCATCAAGCCGTCACATCTACGGTAGGATTCGTTCCTGATGCGAATTTTAGCGACGTATTAGATCTGATAGACGTAAATTGATTTTGGTTGCATCGTCTTTTTATTTTCAGCAGCATTAATCCTCGCTAAAACCCCCGTAAAATCATATGAACACGTAAGAACTAGTTGCATCTAATTAATAAACAACCGTAGTTAATTAGTAATTGATCTTTGCATGCATGCATATCATCGCATGTTGATTAATGTGTGTGCATCATGTTGATTTGTATGTATTTTGTTGTATGTGTGATCACGAGTAGAGGGAAGTGCTCAAGAGATCGTGTACGAGGATTTTCAGAATCAAGTTTTCGAAGCGCTTGATCAACCCTATCCGCCGGAGCAAGGCAAGTGTCCTTGAAGCATATTGATCCTATTTTAAAATAAATGTTTTGTTTGCAAAACTGCATGCTTGTGTCAATTTGATGGGAATCCTATGGTAGGAAGTTTACTAGATTTGTTTAACCACCCTTGTCACCTGGAATATATGGTAGAGAGTCGGGAAGGGTTTTTACCTTTTGCATAGCTTAATTAATTGCCACTATATTATTTAATTATGCATTAATGGTATATGGATTAACATGAACTGGTCGATATGGTATGGTAATGGGTGATCTAAGCAAGCCTGGTATGTGGATGGGTTGGATGTTATGGTGGTTTGCTTGCCTTAGATCTAAGGACCGGTTCATGCGAGAATATGCCAGGTCAACAGTGCCACCACAAGGCCAAGTATGGGTGCGGCGTAGCTGATTAATTAGGGCTTTGCTAGTGCTGTTTGGACCATTGTGGATGCTCGGGGAAGGGGTAGTCGGATTGGGTTTGTTGATGATTGGTGGGACTACCCTGGGATCCGAATGTCTCAAGAGGGGGCCCTTGGTTGAAGATGTGCTCAGTTGGAGGCATCGCCACTTGTGAAACCTCAGTGGGGTCTAAATAGGCTAGTAATCCCTTTGTAAAGGCTATTTTGGGTTCTCTTGGCCACACACCCACGAAAGTGTCTAATGTGACCGACGGGTCATGGGCATAAGGGAGGTTCTTAGTCGCCGAATGGTGATGAAATCACGAACACGTGGGTAAAGAGGTACAAACTCTGCAGAGTTAATTAAAACTATCATGATAGTCGTGCTCCCGGTTATGAGCACCTGGACAACTTCCATGATTAGAGGTTATTTGGTATTGGTAATGGTTATGGTAATGGTTATGGTGATGGTTATGGATGGTTATGGATTTATTTCTGGTATTGAATATGGTTATTGGCAATGGTGAAATCTGGAATTATTGATGAGGATGATGAATTATGGACTGGTATTATGATATTATTTATGATTATGATGGGTTTAGTTCACATAAATATAATATATTGCTTTTCAGATGTTTTACTGTACTTTTCAGCACTTAGACATTATTATTGTCGTCATTTGAATGAACCACATGTCATACTTTCCACACTTGCTGAGTACGACATGTACTCACTCTTGCAATCCCCCCCAACAGTTGCAGGTCAGGATTGTGTGTTTAATGGTGATAATGCAGAGTTCTAGGCCGTGTCTACCGTCAGCTTTGCCTGTGGTGTTGCATGGAGCTGCGCTATCCCTTCTGCTTAGTTTGCTTAGTTGCTTAATTAGTTTATTTCCGCAGCATTAGTTGAACTTGTCATTAATATTCATTAGAGCTTGTATTCGAGGATAATATGGTTTGTGTAATAAAATTAGACAATTAATCTTGTTCTGTGGTAATTTTTTTGTATACTCTTTTGTGATTGCACTCGTGTATGTGTGTTTAACATCCTGGGCACACATATGCGTTAGCTTGGTTTAGTTTCTGGAACCGGGCGTCACAGCTTAATAGTTGGAATTGAATTGGGTGTTGGTATTGGTTTATTAAATTGCTTTGGTATATTGAATTGACGAATTTGAGACAAATGAGCAGTATGAGTTGAATATGGTTATTTATTGCTGGAATTGGTTATTTAAGTTGAAATTGATGTTATTTGAGTTATTTGGGAAGGACCACACTTAATGATCATAATATCGGATTTTCAACTGTTTAGAATGCACTTTTATGCAATTAGCCATTATTCATTACTATTCGTTGTTTAAGCTACATATCATACTTTCCCACACTTGTTGAGTACGACATGTGCTCACTCATTTTATTCCCCCCGCAACAAATCCAGACGCAGGTGACCAAGTGGAGTACCAGACAGTCTTTGAGGAGTTCTGTGAGGACTGGGTCCACATATTCCAAGAATTACAGATGGTGGTGTCGTGCGATGCGGCACCCAATAGCACACACGAAAAGAACACGACAAAATACAAAATTTTATTTATAGAAACAACGGAAGTCTTTTACAATACTTAATGAACACAGAAGTCATACTCATAGCTAAACTCTCAGCCTAGCTATGCAAAAGTGTAGCTGTCCAGCCTGGGGACGCTACACACTAGCAACACACAAATAGATCACGGCGGCGTGCAGGGCTTCCACTCAATGGTATACCCCGATGGGGGCATCACCTCATCTTCGGGCCATTCCTCATATGTCTCGCCTACAAATAGCTTAATATAGCAACTGTGAGCGCGGAGGCTCAGCAAGACTTACCCGTCTCACCTAATCATGGAACCCTACATTCAGGGATACATATAAACATAGGCAATGATATTGCATAAACAACTCCCCTACAAGTGGATCCTCACTTCCAAGTTATTAGCAGCAACTTAAATGTTCAGAATGTAACTTTGATGAGCAATATACTACAGCAATCATCATTTCAAAGAAATTGTAGTTCAACACATCATATTCTTCTGGCTTCTTCAGTATTTACTACATCACAACGCAGTGAACAAGCAGTGCTCAAATAACCACGAGGGACGGTGATTGCAATCAGTAGACACCCAGATAACATGTTATGCACACCTGTGCTTAAGAAGCGTGCGTTGCTCCTCACGACGTCATACGCAGTAACCTTTCTCAAGAAACTCAAACGTTGAACTGGTCCTACCGTTGCAGGAATAAGGTCCCCGCACGGAGTGTGTCTGTGCCCGCTGGCAGATTTACACCTTGCTGCCCTCAACCTACGCCTGTCGATAGTGGGCTATGCCTCGACACCCAAGTTATCAAGTTACATCAGTTTCCTGGGTTCCATATGCCCAGTATGCATCCGGTACAGTTCAAACGTGTCCAGCAGGGCTGCACACGGATCGGTCCTCAATCGACACAAGCAGGGCTACGCACGTTAGACGACGTCTCGCTGCATCCGATCCCACTGTTTGGTCTCCATTCCATATTCATAAACTATCCTGTGATCAAATCCATACCGTGTGATAAAATATTATCTCACGAGTAGATTCCGACTACTCGACTTCTACCGAAATCCTGAAAACATTAGCATGTCATTTTCTACTCGTAGAGTTGTAGACTACCCAGTACCGCATAGGATTTGGGGTCATGCAAGTGAAGTTTTAATCAATTTATAAATAATGCACATATCTCACACTAGACATAGGTGATACAAATAAAACTTTGCAAAAGCACTTAAATGCAAACCGAGGCTTGCTTGGCTACGAGTCAGAGGGGAAGTTAGCTTCTGATGATATACTCTCCAAAGGGCTCCGGCTCCTCCTTGATCTCGGTCACTATATGATCTGCAATATATGAAGTACATGAGTGATATTAAAACTATATGAAAGACTTTCTAATCACTGATTAAGTATGAAGGTGAATTTAATTGGCTTTGGCATTTTTATAGTGTATACTAGGTTCTATGAGGAAGAAATGGACCAAGAATTTGATATGATCAAGGAAGCTTGTTGTCTCTAAAATTCCAACAAGTAAAAGCCTTCTCTAAAATTTAGTATTAAATCTGGAGATTTGTCATGGCTAACAGTGGATGATTATGGTAGAGGATGTCTTATTGGTTCTATTAAAATTTGTTTTATAATTTTCTTAGCTTCCTACACGGAGAAATTGATTTTACAATTTGGGATAAAATCTGGAAATGTTTCTGTACATTTCGGAATTTTTTATGGACATTGGGAATTTGCACACTGTTTGGTCCAGTAAACGAAGTCCAATGAACTTGAAACTTGCAGTGGAGTTCAAGTGTATTAGAGTGAAGGTTCTGACCAAAATTGTGATTTTTCCAATTAGCATAACATGAGTAATTAATTTCCCAAGCAGTTTGCTCAAAGGAATTAATTATGAAAATTCTGGGACATTCATGTCCAACAAATTGCACCACATCAAAATTGGGATCAATATGAGTCTACAAGAATTTATTGGGATTTATTTGAGCAAGTCTACTAGGTGTAATTGAAATTAGAAGTTTGCTCAAAATCTGGATTTAATTTCCTATTGAAAAAATTAACTAACCCGCTTGGCCCCACCCATTTAAAATGGGCCAATCATAATTGGGCCACACCAAGGGCCACAGTTGAACTGTGCAGCCACACCAGATCCAATGGCCACACCAGATCCGAGGGAGTGAAATAGACGGTGACCGGTGGGACCCGCCCCATCTTCTTCAACCTCTGGCTCGGGGCGGTGCTTCTCGCCAGAGCAGCGGCAGCGCCCCGCCGGGCTTGTTGTGCAGAACTCCTCCAGGCACGTCTATGGCAACCTGGCCCTAAAATTGGACGCGCAAAAAGATGGTGATGTCCAATCGAGGCGGTGACGGTCGGAGGCGAGTGCACGACGGCGACAGCGCCGGTTAGGGTTTTGACCATGTCAGAATCACCTCCCCGTCGCTCAAACCACTCAGAAATTTATCGGGAATGTTTCCAGGATCATGGGGAAGATGAAAATATGGATGCAACTGGATGAAATAGGCTGAAACGTCGACTTCGACGGTGGATCGATGGGATTTCCCATGGCGGAGGGGAAAACTCGAAATACTCCAGCTCTGCTCGATGGTTTTCACTGAGAATTATCCAGAGGTGCGCTAGGGGTATAGAAACTAATATCCAGAGGTGCTCAAGGAATTTCTCCACATAGAAAATGAATTGCTCTCATGACCTAACATGAAGGGTCACCTTGTGCCGAAAGAAAAATTAGGAATACTTGGTCGATAGGGGATGAAACGAAGAACGGTTTTTACAATGAGAAAGGTGGTGTCATGGCGATCTTGTTTGCTTTTGGGAGCAGCTCAAGAGGTGGCCTGTGGCGCCGGTGGGACGGGGAGGCAGTGGACTTCCTCGCAGCAGCAGAACGGCAGCGTCCGCAAAACTGCAAAATACCAGTGTTGTAGCCGACGAAACACGGAACCAAAAGCTTTAGAAGGTAGAGAGAAGTCTTGTGCACCACATTGCTGTTGGGAGGATGAAGAAACTCGGCCAAACTCTTGGCTTGACGGGTGAACAGAGAGGTGGCAATGGTGTGCGCTCGGGAGAGAAACAGAGGAACGAACACAGGTGCTTTTCCACTTTGGTCAGGGTCTGAAGATAGAGATGGAGAGGTGTAGGGAGAACTCCATGATGCAACCAAGCAGGCAAGCAGCTCACTGGCGTTGCATGCCGTGCGGTGTCGCATGGTGAACTGAAGCAGAGAACTCACGTATATGTGCCTCTGACCAGTGGTCCCACAGCTCCCTTCAAGTCTATGTTCTCTGGTCCTTCAATTCTCCCACCTACATTGCTCCAAAAATCCTAGATATTTTCTGGTAGACTAATTTGAAGGTGTAGAATTTGATTATATTCTCAAAACTTTGATTCAGTCAAGTTTCAATGAAAATTCAAATTTTAATTTGAATTTGAAAGAACTCAATGTTTCCATTGAATTGTACAGCAATTGTGCTTCAAAAATTTTGAAACTTTGCAGAGAGGCTATTTGGAATATTTGGATTTCATTAGTGAACTCATATTATTGTTTTGACATGGTTTTAGCAGTAGCTACCTTTAAATTTTTGAATTCCCTCATATAGCATTTGAATTGATTTGTTTCCCCCTTTTATTATTTGAATTAGTTTTCTTCTTGTTGTTTTTGTTCCTCCTAACTGAAGTTTTCGATTTGGAAATTAGAACTTTTACAAGTTCTAGGATTGTGTTTTGCCGTCAAGCTTGCCTGTGGAGTTTGGAGTCATTAGCATTTATTGTTTTCCGCTGCAGTTGTTTAGAGCTTGTACTTGAGACTATTTGAATTGTAATAAGGTACTATTATTAGTATTAAAATTTGAGGCATGGTTATAATCTATTATCGTTTGTGAATCACTTGTGTATGTGTGCTAAACATCCTGGGCACACATATGCATTACGCTTGGTTCATTTTCGGGACCGGGTGTCACAAATTGGTATCAGAGCTGCTTTGACCGTAGGATGCATGCCAAGGTAGAATGGACACTACAAACCACTTAGGACGTCTTTCCTACAAATAATTAGCCTTGTTTGCACTATTTTGTCTTCCACTAGCTATATAAAGTGGGAAAAATTGCGTTTCTGCTGCTGCTGCAATTTTTGCTATTTCTCCATCTTTTTTAGCCAATGCACATCTTCTCATCTTGATTAATGGCTGCTGCAATTTAGGAACTGATATTTGTGTTTTCCTCTATTTTTCTTATGTTTTCTTGTAGATGGCTCACACCAAAATGACAGCCCGCAAGAGAGCTCGTTTGCCACCCCTTGAAAGCAAGCTTAGGCCTCGCAAGGAGCAGAAAATGGAATAGCTCAATAGGAGGATGAAGTGAATTCTCCCACAAAGGAGGTCGAGCATGAACATTCCAACATGACGGAGGAAGACCGCGAGATTGTGGAATCTTACGAAGATGAGGAAGAGGAAGATCCGTAGATGGTGGAAATCTATGATAGTGAGGAAGAGGAAGGTCAAGCACATGTGGAGGATGAAGATGAACCCGCTGGCCATGAAGATGTACCAGAAGCTCAAAGGAATGCATTGCAGCCTAGTGAAGCCACGAAGGAGGATAAATGCATAGTTTACCATGATGCCCAAGAATTCCGTTCCGATGGCAGTCATGGAGGATTTGCAGCTAGGAAATTCAAGGAGTTCCTTGATTTATGCAAGATGCACCCAGAGTACTATGTCAAGAGGATTCCTCACCATGGACGCGAGGAATGGAGAGCTCAAGTTATTATTCTCGCCAGAGATGAGGTGGTCACTCGACACTTTTTAAAGTGCATCCAGGCATCCCCAGTGGGTTTTGGTTGATTAATGACAAACAAATGAGATCCTAACAAAATTGTTGAGACGAGATCAGGTTTCAAGAGATGAGAAAGAAATTACAAAAAGAATGGAGAAGGAGGATCCAAAAGAAAAAGGCTAAAGATTTGAAAATAGTAGATTTAATTTGTTAGGAGTGTGTTGGAGAAACACATCCCAAGGCTCAAGTGACGAGATCGCACTCACTACACAAGTTTCAGAAACAACGGACTAGTCCGATAATGATCGGACTAGTCTGAAATCTCTCTGGATAAAAACGGACAAGTCCTCTAGGTGCGGACTTGTCCGCAAGTCTTCACGTTTTGCACAAAAGCGGACTAGTCCGATATTGACCGGACTAGTCCAAAAATTCTCTGGGTAGAAAATGGACAAGTCCTCCAAGTGCGGACTTGTCCTCAAATCTTCACATTTTCACCAAAGTGGACCAGTCCAATATTAACCGGACTAGTCCGAAAACTCTCTGAGTAAAAAACGAACTAGTCCGCACCGTAACAGACTGGTACAGTACACTCAACACTTAGGGTTTTCCACACATGCACACCGGACTTGTCCTTTGTCCAACAACGTACTAGCCCGCACTTCGTAAAACTTAACGCTAACTTTTGGAAACCCTTGTATAAATAGAGGTGCACGGCCATGTAACCCTATCTCTCGAACCCCTGCGCAGTCACACCTCCAAAGAGCACAAAAACACCTCTCTGCACTCATTCTATACAAAAAAGGATCAAATCATTGAGGACTAGGGATTGGATAAAGGATATAATTCGTTCTTCACGATCTTGAGCTCTTGGGTCTGATCTCTTGCACACTCTCATTTATTACTGTACATCTTTTGATTGTGTTTGGTGGTGTTCATTCGCTGTAAACATTGTGGAGCCCTCAACTTGTGAGAAGGTCCCATGAACGAGTTATTTACTCCCTGTGTGGTTAGTGATTGAGAATCGACCTCCGTGGCGATTCAACGAGGGAAGGGCTAGTGAAGACCCGATCCTCCGTGGACTCCTCAATGGGGACGTAGATTCCTCCACGGAATCGAACCTCGGGATAAAATCTTGTCTCGCGTGTTCTTTTTCTACGTTTTGATCATATTTTAGGGTTTGCAAACTCTTGTTTAATTTTCATTGAAACATTGTACTGAACTTGATAGTTGCAATCCCATACTTCATCATCATAATATACTTAAGTTATCAATTGCTTTCCGCTGCATAGAATACTAGAAGGAGAATTAAAGATTTACTTTGACATTCAAGTGCACATATAACAAACTAGTCTGGACCATAACGGACTAGTCCGACCTCCCTATATTTGATCTCTTTGCTAAGTGTTTCAAGGATTCATAAAAATTCAAAAAGCCTATTCACCCCCCCTCTAGGCTACATTCAACTCTGCCTCCACATGGAGAGCCACAAGGGAGCAAGCTATTGATGATGTTTCTTGGGGCGCACTCACTAGACTGTGCCACGTCTATCGGGAGCAAGTTTGAGGTACTAGCTTTGCGCTGGATCCGCAACGCAAGAAGGGGACAAGGGAGATCTTAGGACCGCAGGATGGAGCTCAAGTCAGTTCTCGTGCCATTGGCAGATCTCAAGAAGTATTGGTGAATTAGGGAAATCGCTATGCATATGCTATGGAAAGAGATTTGTTACCTTCATAAGAAGCTATTCACCATGGAGAAGCAAGAGGAAGTCCGTGCCACCATGGAGATCAATGGTGTAGCAACCTCTCCAGCACCTACAAGGACGGCCAACTCACCCAGGTGTGAATCCGTGTATGCCTCGCCGCCGTCGTCGCCTTCGCCGCCCCACGACCAGGACAACCACGTTTCACATAATTAAGTCTAGCTCCCATGTCTAGAAATTAGAAAAGCGTTTAGTTTGCCTTAGTCATATTTAGTGTGGTGTGCTAAATTTTTGGTGTGTTCTTGTGCTTGTGTGCTTGATGCGAGTTGTGGGACGTCTAGCGTTTTGTCCACATCCGCATGTCGTAGAGAGTTGTGGGATGCTTGTCCACATCCTCTAATAGGGTTATAGTACTAATGAAGAAGTTGTTTAGTTACATATACCTTGATGCATATAGTTGGGGCGTTTTGTTTCAAAATCTAAATTCTTTCGTATTCACTATTCGTTCACCAACAGATGCCAAGGACTCGTAACTAGAGGAATGCCAATGGTGAGGAGGAGAACAATGAAGCACCCCAGAACAACCAGGGACATGCACAGTGAGCTATCAACCTCGAGGAGCTATTGGCTATGCAGAACCAGCTCATGCGAATCAAGATACAGACCATGGGACAGCTGCAAGCTAGCAACAACAATAAGCCCCACATGCCGCCACCACCACCACCACCCCCTCCACCCCAAAACTGGTTGGGAGAGTTCATGAGGACCAGGCCGCCTACCTATGCTCAAGCCACAAACCCCATGGAAGCTGATGATTGACTAAAGTCTGTTGACAAGAAACTTGCTACTGTCCAGTGCAGTGGTTCTTTTTGCCTCGCACCAATTGTTTGGATCTGCTACAGATTGGTCGGAATCTTTATGCCATGTCCATGAAAATGAGGAGAGAATCACCTGGGCTGATTTCAAGGAGAAGTTTCATCCTCACTATGTGCAAGAAGGAGTTATGATACTAAGAGGACAAGAATTTGAATACCTAGGCAAGGAAGGATGAGTGTGAGTGAGTATCTCAATATATTCACTCAGTTGTCTCGATATGCTCCAGAAGACATCAGGACTGATAACAGGAAGCAATATCTGTTCATGAGGGATCTCAACAATGAAATTCCGGTTCAGTTGCTCAATGCTGACTGCGCAAACTTTCAGAAGCTGGTTGACAAGGCCATTGTGGTTGAGAAAAAAAATCTTAAGATGGAGCTAGACCGCAAGAGGAAGGTGCCATATCAGGGACATCCGCAAGGAAGCAATGTACGTCCTTGCTATGCACCGCCTGCTGCACAATATTACAACCCATCTCCTGCTACATACAGCCATGTTTATCCACCGGGACTGCAACAGCCAATGCAGCAACGCCCGCCCATGCAAGCACCTCGCTTACCTATGCAGCATGCGCCACGCCCAAATATGCCCGACTCTTCTCAGAACCAGCCTCACCCAAATTTTGCTTCTGCCACTAGTGGAAAGACTTGCCATGGTTGTGGTCACACATGACATTTTGCTAATCAATGCCCAAGGTCAGGTCAAGGTCAGTTGAACAATGTTCCAAGGAAGAATCCAAGGCCCAATGGAGGAGCAACTCAAGGCAACCGAGGACCACAAAATTTTGCTCGTGGCAAAGTGAACCATGTATCCGCAGAAGAGGCTCAACAAGTTGAAGGTGTTGTCACTGGTATGTTTCTCGCAATCTACAACACCGCTACTATATTATTTGATTCTGGAGCATCCTATTCATTCATCTCATCAAAGTATGTTGTTGTCGATACCCTCTGTACTGGATACCCCTTGGGATTGTAAAGATCATAAGGAAACTCCATATACCAGATTTGAAGACCTCCGAAGGCCCCACATGTTAGGCATAGCCGGACCTGCTCCCCCAACATGGTTAGTCCCGGGGCTGCCACGTGTAGCACAAGACCGGAGCTATCACCCACACCTGGGAAGCTCCGGTCAAAATACCAATATGGCACCCCCCTGGCCTAACCCCGGACAGAGTGAAGCTCCAGTACTGACACGTGTCCAACAGCACCGGATCTACCCGTCCACGACGGTGAGCTCCAGAGCTGCCACGTGGCAACCGTCGGACCTTCAACTTCAACTATCAGGCCGGTGGACCCCCCCAATGGCTCTGAACCTTCAAGGATCAATCAAAGACTTCATGACCCGATTAAGTGTCATTAATGCCATATTAATGACACACGATCGGATGATCCTTAATACTGGTAATGACACTGTTAAGGCTCGTTACCAGGCTATTAAGGGTAATTAACCCCATTTATTGTGTATCAAGCATGTGTAATCGCCGGTGCCACCTGTCGGGCCAGGCTGATGTTGTAACGACCAGTCCTTGTACTATAGAAGGACTGGTCGACGGTACACAAAGAGGGTTTGAGACCACTACTGAACACTCTGAGCTAGACGAGCTTCTTCTTCTGGAGCTTCTTCTAGACTCTTGAGCTTAATACACCACCAACACACCCTGTGGAGTAGGGTATTACGCTCAGGCGGCCCGAACCACGTAAATCCCTTTGTACACGTGTCTTTCACCTTCTTGAATCTCTGTGTGCCGATTACCAAACTACAACTCCTTGATCTACCAAAAGTAGTGTTGGGAGATCTGCCGGTCCCAAACACCGACAGTTGGCGCGCTAGGTAGGGGGCGCCCGAGATTTTGAGTATGGTGAACTCAGCTGCTGGATCATCCAACGGCAACCCTGCCGTTCAACCCGTTGGAGGCAATCCCTCCAACACGCAACAACCAGCAGGTGTCACGGCTCCAGCAGGAGTCATGCCCCCACCGCCACCACCTGCGCCAGCACGTCAAGCTGAGCAGCATGACGGTGCATCAGTGTCGATCACTGCATCGGCAAACAACAACAACCCTGAACACGTGCTTCATGTAGCGCGTGCTCTCCTCCAATGTCCACCACCTCCAGGTGCATCCCAGGGTGCAATGGAGCATTGGAGGGCTGATGTGGAACACCTAGTTGCAGCTGCAGCCAACCGCATCAGCAACCAAGGTCCTCCTCCATTGGGGCGGGCCCCATCGCAACGCCAGACCGTGTCTGGTAGACTTGGTCCGCATGCTTCCCAGAATAGGAGGCCTGCTGCGTCATAGCAAGTTATATCGCTACCCCTTGCGGTGCTACGTACATATACGGTAACCAGGATGTCAACTCATGACCTCTAGGCGGAGCTTGATCGTCGTTACCGCCAACAGGACGGCCGTGTCCATATCAAGCGCGCTCGCGAAAGGCGAGAAGCTCGAGAGAGCCCTACTCCTGAGGGAGTAGGAAGAGGCTGTTCTGCACTTTCCATGCACCTACGCATGGTCAGATGGCCACAAAAGTTCCGGCCACACTTGCCGAAGAAGTTTGAAGGGACTGTTAACCCCGCCGAGTTTCTCCAAATTTACACTACCGCAATCGTTGCGGCCGGAGGTAACGAGACTGTAATGGCCAACTACTTCCCAGTAGCTTTGACTGGGACCGTCAGGTCCTGGTTCATGAGCCTTCCTCACAACTCTATCAATAGTTGGGAGGAATTGTTCCAACAGTTCACCGCCAATTTTGGGAGTTCATACACCCGACCAGGCACCGAACTGGACCTTTTTGCTGTGGTGCAAAAGGGGGGAGAATCCCTGCACTCATTCATTCAGAGGTTCTCCCAGGTATGAAACACCATTCATTCTATCTCTAGCGCTTTTGTCATCGTGGCATTTAGACAGGGCGTGCGAGATAAGAAGATGCTGGAGAAGCTGGCGGTCAAGGAGATCACCAGCGTCACGGAGCTCTTCAGCTTGGCAGACAAGTGTGCCAAAGCTGCGGAGGGCCATGAGATGCACTCCAAACCACCTCCGGAGGATGGCAAAAAAATCCTCCAAAGGCGAAGCCACTACCCCCAGGAGTGGCAAAAAGAAGAAATAACCCAACGGCAAAAAGAAGCCGTCGGCCGGCACATCCACCGCTGCAGTTGCTGCAGCTCCAGGTGGCCGGGGGCCACACCCTGAGAAACGACATCGACCGTCCTCTAAAGACCGTGACAACTCCAAAATTTGGTGTCCTATCCACAAGTCGAACGGCCACAACTTGGAGGACTGCCGGGAGGTCCAAAACCTTGTTGAGCGCTACCACAAGCATCGGGAAGAAGTTCCTTTCTGTCAGGGGGAAGAAAAGCAGAAAGTTGACGAAGCTCTGGCTGAAGAGGAGTTAGTCTTCCAGGACCCTAAAATGTTCTTGAAGGCTGTGTACACCTCCGTCGACGACGACTCCGACGTCTTCGACAATGAGCGTCGAAAGACCATGAACACCATATTTGGTGGTTCATGGGACATCACCTCTCGCCGTATCCTCAAGACCATGCAGCGAGACATGGCCTCAGTAGCTCCTACAGCCACGGCGGAACCTCATCGGAAGTGGATGGACACTACCATCACTTTTGATGTTTCAGACTGCCCTCGGAACATGATCGGAGCTGGCCAGCTACCTCTGATGGTATCACCTACCATCAACAACATTCAACTCCACCATGTAATGGTGGACGGAGGTTCGGCCTGGACCTCATAAGCTTCGAGGCTTTTGCCAAGCTTCAGCTCCGACCTTCGGACCTTCGCCCTTCCCGACCTTTCTCCAGAGTAGGCACGGGGGCCATAACACCGCTCGGTGCCATTACTCTCCCTGTGACCTTCGGGACTCGGGAGAATTATCGCACTGAGAAGTTGATCTTTGACATCACTCGGATCAAGTTGCCCTTCAACGCCATTCTTGGCAGGCCTGCCTTGTACAAATTCATGGCTGCTGCTCATTATGGCTACCTGGTGTTGAAGATGCCGACACCAGCTGGCGTTCTCCGGATCCGCGGAGACCGTACTGCCAGAGTGATTGCTCTGGAGGAACTCCATGTGCTTTATAGGATCGAAGAGCACGTGAAAATCTAACAGGGGGGTGAATGGTAAATTTAAAAATCTTACGCAGCGGAAACAATTAAACCCCAACCCCTTCGGCAGAAAAACGATCTATTAAAGAAATCGTGTGTGAGACTAATCTAAACATGTTTCACCGTAAAAAAAGTGATATATATCAGAGAGAATCAATTCACGTAGACAACACAACAAGAATCACTCAAATGCGTCGAGTGAAACTCATGTTATGATCGAAAGATCAAACAAAGGTCAATCTGCCCTACCCAAGAAAAAACAGTTCTGGAATGCTTCAAAGAAACTCGTGTAGATCATAGACCACAAATCCAATGACCGTGAAATTTTGTCAGAAGATAGATAAGCAAGTTGTGAAGACAACCCAAAAAGAATCACATCAATTGGATCTGTAAAACTCGAGTTATGATAAAACCACCAACAAAAGGTAGTGCTATCAAGAAACTCAATGAGTTAACTTATCTGGAACAAGTCAGACGAACAAGGCACAAAAGTTCCTTCAAACTATGAATTTAATTCAATATAACACAAGAGGAACAGCCCCAAAGTCGTGCACCACGAGCTCTGGGCTCCCTTTCTTATATAACCAGCCCTTAGGCCAACCCAATATCAACTAGGACTCCAATCCTACTCAGATCACAAATCGTAACTTTCCATAACTGCTCAAGATTCTTCTATACGCAGATAGAAGCAAACTTAAGACTTTCAAACACCTTAGGAACGTATCCCACATTCCTAAACAACTCAAATTCGTGACCCACAAGAAATCCAATCATAACCAACTCAAATCGTTCCATATTTGAGTCAAACCCGACTCAGGCGCAACCTGAGTCCATAACCTAGTCGGTTGGACCTTTCCAACCAACTCTTTACGTCCACATCTCTTTATCACGCCTCGGAACCATGTAGCCACGTCCATGCAATCCTTTCACACGTGCAAACATCTTCCAATGAGGTCCACAGTACCTTCACATGCATTGTTCTTGATTCAATCATGCTGCGCAACTTCCTGATCAGCTCAACCACAATTCCTCCTGAATTTGGTTGTTGGAACCTCATCTCCTCCCTGAGACTAGTCCAATGAATCCCTTCACCATCCATGTATTGAACTCAAGCAACACCTGCACATGAATAAACAACCAATACATATGAGCCCAAGTCCTCAACTTGACTCAAGTTAGTTCCGAACACAACACCTTACGTGAGAACCTCACATAAGCATGTTGCAAAACCACAGTAACACGATATCATCCATATCAACCAAAAACGCACCAAAGACTTAGCAAATGAATACTAAGCAATGTTTCCATAGATGTAAATCAAGTATGAAACATTGCAAATGAAAAACAGAAGCATTGCGGTCAAGTTCCGGATCTTGCCAGAGCAACTCGGACCTTGAGCCGGAGCTAACAAAAGCTAGGAGAACCTAGCGCCTGAGCTAACCAGAACTAGTCGGAACTAGTAAAAAGGTGTTTTGGTGATATTCAAAACTTTTATCGTCAAAGAAGTGTATTTACTACAAGACAATGTATTCAGCACACATAGGTCTTACACGCTTGCTACAACACAGGAGGAAGAATCCAGGCAGGAGCAAGCTCCAAAACCCCCAAGCATTCGTCAGCGAGGCTCAACCTCCGCACCTCACGTGCAACCAAGCGGCGATGCCGACATCCCCGTCAAAGTCGTCCCTTCGAGCCGACATTCCCACTTTCTGGCGCACGCTCTACCCTCAGTTCACGTGTGCTTTCAGCGGACGGAGGTAAATTTTAGTTGACAATAAAGTTATTTTATAAATTGTAGTTGTTAATAATTATTTACTGTCAATGTTTTTCTTTTGTGCAGTCTGACTCAGAGTCTTTTGAGTTTGAGTTAGAGGCTAGGAGGCCGCTACAGGAGACGGAGTCAGAGACGGGGCCGCTACAGGAGCCCTCTAGCGCTAGCCTCCCTTCGGAGCCGGCTAGCGCTAGCCTTCCTCTGCAGCCAGCTACTGCTAGCCTTCCTTTGGACTCCGGTGGTTCTGTAGAGCCTTCAGGGTCATAGGACGTGGCGGCGTCACAGCAGAGGCGACGGACGAGGAGGACCCACTTTGCGGCTGCTCCTCCGATTACTTCTCAGCGGACCACAATCCGTCCTGTTGGTGACAGGTAAAAGCTGTATATAGTATATTGAATATTAGATGTAGTTTTCCTTTAATTAATGACTTAATATATTTTGCAGATGTTGGTATGACTTTTCGTTCATGAGGGCCGAGAAACACCACAGACAGGTTAACGGTGTCCTGGGTGCTATTGTGAAGTTGCACTACCCTGGTGTCATTGACGGTTTCCCTGCCCTGTCGTGGGACGAATACGCTGGTGTCTCTAACTCGGTCCACGGCACGGCTCAGGGAGCCGTGTGACACGATTTTATGGTAAGTTTAACTGTTTCATTTTTTCAACTCGTTTGATTTGTTAATGCATTTCACTTAAATATTTGTTTGATTAAAGCTGAGGTACCAAGTAGAGGAACCGTGCATGTAGGACCACGCGAGACGCATGTTCCATTACAATGCTCGAAAGCTCATGACGGCGGCGTTGTCGAATGCCGGGATTCAGGCCGTCAACATGTACTACAAATGGCACCCCCGGGAGCAGGAGCAGGAGCAGCAAAGGGGTCCATTTAGGAAGGACTCCGATGCATACTTGACAGAGGAGCAGTACGCGGTGGTAATTTTTTAATATTGTTAAGTATTTACAATATATGTGTATGTTAATTGCATTGATGAAAAATGGAATATGTGCAGGTTACTATTTCCTGGTTTCAGGGTAACACCGAGGCATACTTAGCTCTCTGTCAGTACTGGGCTAGCGACGTTTTCATCAATAAGTCCACAAAGGCTAGACAGTGCCGCATGGGGCCCGACGGCAAGCCCAACTATGGCGGCACCAGCTATTTGCATTTTGCTAAACGCATGGTAAGTAATTTTTCAATTTATTTATGTATTCCTAATATATTTATCTCACTAACACGGCTATACAGGAGCGAGAGATGGGTCATGAGCCGACCCCGACCTAGTTTTCGAAGAGAATTTACAAGGGAAGTGACCCTTCTCAGCCAGGGCAGTGTAGTCAGGTCGCAGCCGACCGACTGGTAAGTTTTTGAAATTCATCCATTTCATTATAACTAATATTATTATTGACATGCTTACAAGATTTATTTGTTTTGTAGGCAAAGTACGCGCAGGAGGTCGAGAAGATACACTGTGCAGATTACGATAGGGAAAGTGCGCCGATCGACCCCCAAGCCGCATACGCAAGCGGAGGCGGGAAGGCCCATGGACGGTGAGTTTATGTTTCATTTCTTTTTCTATTTATCTTCTTCTACTTAGTGTTTTCATTCTTTTGTAGGTTTGCCATTTTTGATGGAGATGTTGACTCGAGGTCGGTGCGACCTTTGAGAGGCGCTTCATCATTGCAGGCCTCGTCCGTTGGGACCACCAGTGGTCGTCTCTCGCAGACCCATCTGGAGCTCCTCGCTTTGAAGGAGACATTGACGCAGACACAGATAGAGCTGGAGAGGTCGAGAGAGGAGCAGTGGAGGACGACCTTAATGATGGCCCAGATGCAAGCAGCAGTGGCGGTAAGTAATTTAAACTACCGTAGTTAAATTTCATAGAATTTCAATAACATATATCTTCTAATATTTTGCAATGGAAGGCTCTTGCTCAACACAGCGGTCAAGATATCGAGATTCCTACGCTTCCGCCGCAGTAGACACCAGAGCAGGTAATATTGTCGTATTCATTTCAGTATTCTTTTAGCTCCGTTGAAATAGTTTTTGTAGTAGTCAAAAAGCTTTAGCATAGAAGAAATTCACATATAGCTTTTCCAGAAAGGTCTTGACACTATAATAAGTTTTCCAGAAAGTACTTATTTGTATTCATATAAGTTCTTGTTTAAGAGAGGTGCATTTTTAAGGATTGCGAAAATTTCAGCATTCAGAATTTGATGTTCAGTTCAGACTGACAACTTTTCCTTCAAACTCGATTTATAATAGGTAGATGATATTTTTAGGTCTGGAGTTGAATAGAGAACTTGTAGAGGACTTCTAAAGCTTTCCAAAGAGTATTCATTTGACCTCAAAGCACTTCTGGTTGAGGAGATACTGCCTTTGCAAGTTGACAGTTTTTCTAAAAATTTGGACAGCACGTACTTTGTTTATGGCTAATCCGTGTGTAGGAAAAATTATTCCTGCAAATTATGGTTGATTGATTCTGCCAACTTTTGATTCCCTTTTGATCCACAACCAACTTTTAGTCCAGTTTTACTAACTGTTTCACGCTATTGACTATGCTTCTTCTGCAGGTTCGGGAACACGCCGAGAAGATCTCGGAGGTAGTGGAGGGGCTAGCATGTAGCCCGGTGGAATTGTGTGTTATCGATGTTTGAATAATGTTTTGCAACTATTGTTGTGTATCTGTATCTCTTGTGAATCTAATTTGAATCTGTTTTGTGTTGTCGCCATCGTGCGAGGTAGCCAGCTTCTGTTTTAAAAAAAATATGAAAACTTAACTTACGTCGGCTATGGCCAAGCCGATGTCAGTTAGCCCAGTTTAACTTACGTCGGTTCGGCCATACCGACGTAAGTTAAACCTCTTAACTTACGTTGATTTAGCGCAACCGAGGTAAGTTATACCACATAACTTACACCGGCTCACAGTGGCCGACATAAGTAGTCCGGCCCGCAGCCCATCTCGGTAAATAACTTACGTCGGTTGCTGGATACCAACGTAATTAAGTAACTTAGGTCAGCGGCTGACGTAAGTTACCTTAATTACGTCCAAACTGCTTCGTCGGCCGGCAACCGACGTAAGTAAGGGAAAACCGATGTAATTAAGTAACTTACGCTAGTTTAAGCCTTAATTACGTCGGCCCTGGACGATGTAATAGATCGGGATTCCTGTAGTGCCTTTTGTGCTCCATCCACATAGCATTGCATATGCTGGAAAATCATTTATTGTCCACAATATCGAAGCTGGCATGAGAAATGTCTCTTTCATTGAACTCTCGTATGTTTCAACACCATTAGACCATAATTTTAGTAGCTCATCAATCAAAGGTTGCAGATACACATCAATGTTGTTTCCAGGTGACTTGGGCCCATGAATTATCATTGACAGCTGCTTCATATACAACGCAAATGGTAGATTGTAAGGGATTAGAATCACAGGCCATGTATTTTAAAAAACATTCCTTATTCTAAAAGGATTGAAACACTCAGATGGTAGCCCAAGTCTTATGTTGCAAGGATCAGATGAGAAATTTGGGTGAATGCTATCAAAATGCTTCCATGCTTTTGAATCTGCAGGACGGCGTAATATTCCATCATCAGTACGTTCTTCGTTGTGCCAGCGCATGTTTGATGCCGTTGATTCGGCCATATAAAAACTTTGAAGAAGGAGAATAAGAGGGAAGTATCATAGAATCTTGCGTGCTACAAGCTTCTTGGCTTTTCCACAAGGTAATGCCTCTCTTGCATCCCCACCAGTACTATTTTTCCATCTTAATTCACTCATCAAGAAATTTATTTAGTTTCTATAGTATTTACTGTTTAATTAATACTCCCTCTTGGTTCGAAATATTTGTCGCAGGATATTTCATTTTTGAACTAATCGGTGACAAATATTTCAAGCCAGGAGCTAGGAACTAATTTTCTCTTGAACTAAAATATTTTTTAAACTCAAGCATGTAATATTATTTGTTCTCAATTAATGTGCCTTATTTGAATATACTCATGCATTATCTTAAACAAGCTAGCCAATAAATTTAATCCTTGCTTCCAGTAGCTATTGCAAATGAATTCCTCTGATCAACTTATACTCACACAACAAGGATTTAGTTTATATATCTAACATAATATTATTGTATTCCCTTATAGATGCAAAAAATGACAAAACATTGTAGCTAATGCTGTCATGGAAAATTTGAATAACATCTGGACAATTAACACAATGATAAAAAAATTTGATTGCACAATCTGAATCATGAAAAATTATCAAATTTATGACGTTATTTACTACTTGTGTATCAAATTATAAACTTTATATTTTTTATTAAATTATTAACAAGTTGTATATATTTTTGAAAGCGCATACCGCTCGGTTAAATATCTTAGGTCCACCATTATTTTGACATGCATGTTAGTTGTCATGCATATTGTATGCCCCAAACATGATCAACGAGCCTCAAACTATATATGACGATCTTTCAACAAAAATAGAAAACACGTAACGTCATCATCAAGCATGATCGAGGTCTTTCAAGTGCATGTTACTTGTCCATGCTTGCTACGCCCCAAACATGATCAACGAGCCTCAAACATGACGATCTTTCAACAAAAAGAGAGAAAACACGTGTAACTTCATGATACATGATCGAGGTCTCTCTCACATGCATGTTAGTTGTCCATGCATGCTACACCCCAAACATATGATCAACAAGCCTCCTTCTTCTACGTTTTTGTCGCTGCTAATGCCGGTTGTAAAATCCCACATTTTCCTTCATATGAGGTTCAATTGTAAGTTGGTTATCAACCCTAATGAAGACCAATTATAGCTATGCTTATGAACTTGATCTCATCAAATATTTTCTTCCACTCATGCTTAAATTTTATTAACATGAGGAATGGACTTCACCAATAATCTTAGATAAATTCTTTTGACCTCTCTTCAAAGTTTGGTATTATTTGAATGAAGGATCCTAGGTCAAATTATTATGCAGTACCTAATATATATATTCAAATTGAATATGCTACTCTACATTTGGCCCTATCTAAATTATTCAATTCTGAGACCATAAATTTTTCCATGGTTTACTAATATTCCAAATAGACTTCCTGAATAGTTTCCTAAATTGTGAACTCCATTTGCTATTCTATTTGAGATGCTTAGCAAATTCAGACCATCTTAGAAATTCAAATTTTGAATTCTGTTCAACTTATTTGAACATCAAGATTTGAACACACTATCATGGTCAGCATGACTTGCTTAACTTATCCTCAAATTTTCACAATTTTTGGAACTCAGTTGCTATTTAATTCAGTGACACCATTGACTTTCATCCAATTTCAAATTCAAATTTGAAATTTAAATGAAACTTGCTCCAAATCGAAATCCAATTGCAGAATCAAATTCCAGATATTTATTTGAGCCTCCCCACAAAAATCTAGAATTTTTGGATCAAGTTTGGTAGGAGAATTGAAGTTGCACAGAGGGGAAGTGGATAAGAGGAGGTGGGACCCACTGTCAGCCTAACCTAGTCGAGTGCAACCCACGGGGTGCTCTGTATCCAGCTCTCCCCGCTGATCAACACCGGCAGCGTGCGACACCGTGACGCAGCATGCATCCACTGAGCTGCCTGCTTGCTTGCGCCGTGGCACGCTCCCCTCATCCCTCCGTCCCTATAAATACCCCCCTTGGTCGTCGCCATTGAGCTCCACCTCGATTCACGCCATTTCTGCCGCCTCTGTTCGATCAAGCTTTCGCCGACGATTGAAGCTGTTTCTCTCTGAGCTGTAAGTAGATAAAAGTCTTATCACAACCTCCTCTACGTATTCTATTTGGTCATTGATCGTGACATAGCTTCTGCTTGGGGTATTTTGAAGTTTTCCGGTCGCCGCCGAGGAAGCCGTCGAGAACCTTCACTGTCTCACAATCAAGCTCCAGTTCTAGGCCATCTCCAGCCTCGATCCTTTAAGCAAAAAGGTTCACAATCCTCTCTAGTTTATGCTCACAGAATCTAAGCCTATGACATGAATTTTAGCTCAAGTTCTTGTTCGATAACCGAACGATTTCTTGATAGAACAGCAAGGCTTCGCACTTAAATTCGTTTCATTCTTACAATCATCCTATAAACTGGTTAGCAGATAGCTTCTGTGTGTCCTAACGAAGATCCCTACCCAAAACCCTGAAAGTTATCAACCGAGCACCTTAGATTTCGATATTTCATGGCCGCTGGTTGAAAAACCGTACTTCGCTGTTGAACTTAGCTCTGCCGGCGATGTCATCCCATTCTAACCTCCAAATCATCATCCTGGTGCTCCCAGGAACATTCCCGACCTTTTCCCAAGCCTATTATGCCATTTCCGAGCGTTTTCGACGAACGCTGAAACCCTAGCTCCGCCATCACCGTCGCACCGCCGTCTCCGGCCTTCGTCGACTTGATTGGACACCACCATCGGCTTGCGCGGTCGATTTTATGGTTGAGCGGTCAAGGCGAGGCCAGAAGGAGGTCGAAGCAACTTGGTCCGGCGAAGCGCCGCCGCGGTTCCGACGAGAGGCGCCGCTGCGTCGGGAGGTAGACGAAGGGTGCGGGTCCCACCTTTCAATGATGCCCTCTCGCGTGGGATCAGCTATGAACGCGGATCCGGTGTGGTTGTGTGGGTTAACCCCGTGGCTCCCAGTGTGGCTCAGTTGTTATTGGCCCAATTCAAATGAAGTGGGACCGGCCCCTCTATTTAAAATTTCCAATAGGAAAATAAATCCAGATTCAATCCAAATTTGGAAAATCCATAACTTCCAGTCGAATTATCCAAAAATTCCCAAATAAATTTTTTTAAAACCACCATGACGAATAATGTCCAGTGCTGCACTTGGATTTGTATGAAAAGCCATAGAAATTTCTCTATAATTCAGATAAGAAAAATGCTTAAAGAATTCATTCCTATAGTTCTGTTAATTGGAAAATTCCCAATTTTGGTCAGAACACTATTGTTAATACACTTGACCTCCAGTAAAAGTTTCAAGTTATTTGGAATTAAAATACTGGGTTGATCAATATTCCAAATCTCTATGAAGTTATAAATTGAGAAAAATGGAAAAATCAATTTCCAGAAATTTACCCAAACATGAAAAATCAGTTTCTCCCTGTAGGAAAGTTAGAAAATAGTGAAACAATTTTACTAGAACCAGTGAGACCCCCTCTACATGATACAACCCCTGGTAGCCATGATAGGTCTCCAAAAATTTCAACCAAAATTTAGAGAAGGTTACTGCATACCATAATTTTTAAGAACAAAAAACTTCCTTGATCATCTCCTGTTCTTTGCAAGAGTCTTCTCTATAGTCAATAGTATCTACCATAATAGTCCCAAAGCCAATTAAGATAATTATCTTATTTTCATCCTAGGATATTAACACCACCTCAATCATATTAATTATTTTCAAAGTCATTCATACCTAGTATAGGCATATCGTGTAGTAGCTGAAATCGAGGAGCAGCCGGAAGCTTTGGAGGTTCAGCTGCCAGAAACTAACATAGGCTCAGACTCGCATTCAGGCAAGCCCCGTTTTGCATTTAAGTTCCTTACAGTGTTTTGCAGTTTTTATTTCCCCTTACGTCTTCAGATGATTGTGCATTATGTTTAAGGTGTTTGACATCCACTTGCATGGCCCACAAATGGTCTACGGCCCGTTGAGTAGACACTGCTATGCTTATGCTCATAGGAATTTGGTAGAAGTCGAGTAGTTGGAATTTACTCGTGAGATAGGAATTTTATCACACGGGAGGATCTGGAATTAGAAAATGGTTTATGAATATAAAATTGAGACCGAGTAGCGGGTAGGATGCAGCGAGACATGGTCTCACGTGCATAGCCCTGCTTGTGTCGATTGAGGACCATTTTGTGTGCGGCCCTGCTAGACAAGCATGAATTGTATCGGTGACATACTGGAGGAATGGGCTCCAGTAAACTGATGTAGCTTGATACTAGTTTGTCGAGGCATTCCGTTCCGTTTTATAGGCGTGGGTTGAGGGCAACAAGGTGTAAATCAGCTGGTGGGCACGTCAGAGTACGCCCCACGCAGTGACCTCCTGCTCGTGACAGATTGACCAGTTTGACTTGAGTGTTGGGTGAAAGGTGGCCATATACGACTAGTACTGAAGTGCTATGTAGGTACTGCTGTAAGTACTCGCTGGTGCTTTCGAAAGTGCATATGTGTCATGTTGGCCGGGTGTGTCCTGATTGCAATCACAGTCCCTCGAGCTAATAGAGTACCACTTGTTCACTGTGTCGTGACATAGTAAATACTGAAGAAGTCAGGAGAATACGATGTATTGAATTAAAATTGTTTTGCAACCTTGTATGGCTTAGAGATAGTACAATTAAGAGTTTACAGTTTCCCCCCCCTACTTTACCTGTAATAGAATTATGTGCTTTGGGCATGTCATATCATCGGCAAATCGTTTCTTGTTTGATTGTGGAGTTTATGATGTGTCGTGCCTGAAGAATGTCATGTGCTACTTAAAACATGACCATAAGGATCCACTTGTAGGCCTGTCCTCTATGCTATTCCTTACCCATGTTTAGTATTCACCCCTGCATATGTCTAGTGAGACGGGTTAGACTTGCTGAGCCTTAAGCTCACGTTTGCAGTTAACAAGTTTTCGCAGATTATGCGACTGATGACAGGTTCGATGACGAGGCTGCACTCCCTCTAGGGTTTACAGCCGAGTGAGAACCCTGCACGCCGCCGTAAGTTGGGTGTTGCTAGTGCGAAGTATCTAGGGCATGGATGACTTTGCTTTTGCATAGCTAGTGCCAAGAGCGTAGCTATGATGTATAGTTCTCTTTTCTTTCATTTAGTATTGTAAAACTTCCGTTGTGTTTATAAATAAAGACTTGGTATTGTAATTTAATCTTGTTCTTTTCTTGTATACTGTTGAGTGTCGCATCGCACGACACCACCCAATGAGATGCTTGGAGGTCAGGATTCCAGTCCCCACAGACATGGTATCAGAGCATCATTGGGAACAGTGTACTTGAAAAGAGCATATTTTCAAAACTTAAGATTGTTGAGTGAGGAATTAGCTATATGCCCTTATAAGGAGTATTATTAGTATAAGATATAAAGGTGGTAAACTAACTTATGTGTTATTAATTCTGTAACGACGCTCTGACGTCAGGTAAGAGGTAAGGTACGCCACCGTAAGCGGATCAATTGCGGTAAGCTCACCATGCGAGAGGTAGCATGGAAGTCCTTCCGTGGCTTGGCACGGAAATGTTAATAGGAGTCTCTGAAGCTTTCCATGTTTTTGAGAACCTATGACACGCGGTACCCGAGCGTGCTTCAAAGTTAGTTGGAGACCCCGTCGTGTGGTGTATAACCCGATATTATGCCTCTCTAAAACTATTCATGTTCTATGGGAGCATGCGAAACACGTATGCCCGAGCATGTATAAGCCGGTTCATGCGGGAGTCTTTGCTGTACAGACGTAGTACAACCATGTACCTCGAGACATGACATCACTCGAGGGCGACTCACACCAGATTCGTATGCAT
The DNA here is from genome assembly GCA_036927565.1 of Tuctoria greenei. Classification (NCBI taxonomy): domain Eukaryota; kingdom Viridiplantae; phylum Streptophyta; class Magnoliopsida; order Poales; family Poaceae; genus Tuctoria; species Tuctoria greenei. Next base: position 109,850,707 of record JAYESD010000005.1, read on the forward strand.
TTACTTTCATATATATTATTGTTGTGACAGCCTGTCGTGTTTCCCCATGCCGCCCTTGAGGTGTGAAGGTGTGAAAAGGGATTGTTTGTCTTCTGCAGCATTGACTACAGTAGCGACCCGTGTAGAACACGTTTGCGAGTGAACCATACTAGGGCCACCGATAAATGTATCTGGAAATACCAGTTAGAATTTTCTTTGGTGAGGCACGTAGTACCGTCGGTATCGAATTTGATACTTGACCATACCCAATGACAGAATGGTTGCATTACATTTTGGATAGTCTGATTATCAGGTGCTGGTAAGTTTGGACTCCGCAAAATGAGTTTCGACTCGACAAAGGGTTAGAACCGAGGTTCTTGATTTCTGGCTGAAGTTTGCTCAACTTCGCCAGGTTGTAATCTTGGTTAGTTAGTAATAAACATGGGTGTATGATATATGGGTGGAAAGCTCTCGAAGACCTCTACAACTTCTTTGTTGACCATCAAGACAGAAAAGCTTGATAATCTGTTGAATTTGGGGTATGCTTAAACTGCTCCAGATGACCCTACCATTGTACCAGTTTCTGTATTTTTGCAATAACTCACTGTAGAAAAATCTTCTGCCTTATTGTGACACATATATGGAAAGGGTAGAAGGAGATCTACAGTTTTGTTATCTAATGTTTTTCCTTATTCGAATTTGAGGCAATTCAAATTTCGAGCTCAAAGCAGTGAACTGCAGGGCTGCTGTGTAACAACAGTCAGTTCATCTGTTAAGTTTAGATAGCTCTAGATTTTGATCCAGAATCGTGACATGGTCATATATATACATTTCTGGAAATATTAGGAAGTCCTCTATCAACTTTATGTTGCACTGATGGCCTGAATTTTGGTGTAACTGTGTTTAATTCCTATGGTCGTAAACTTGGTTCTTGCAGACCAGAACTTGAAACAGTTTGCACATAGTTTCGAATTATCGCGCTATACCTATATAACAAATGTTTCATGGCTGAAATCTTTTACTTATGGATTGTTAACTTGATGTTATACAATGTTTATTTTGTCATTACCTCAATATATTGATATGGTATAGCTGTATAAATTGTGGAAATCACCACATATATCGGGGAGGTTCTGTCAAAATTTCCAGAAAACTTGGGTCAACATTAGACCTGTATAGATTCTATTTCCTAGCTCACCTGGAGCTGTATGAGTACACTGAAAAGGTTGTAAATTGTACTACAACTTTTGTATTCAAACCAACCTCTGGTTCTGACGTTTCCTGTATGAAAATTTTGAATTTATACAGGAAGGTCAGCTGGAACAGACTGTGATTACAACTTTAGTTTTAAATTTTTCTTGAACTATTTGGAGTTGGAAACCTTCTCATTGTTCAAGTATCTTTTCCACAGATGGCTAATTCGATGGTATACTTACCAAACAGATGGGTGTTCACGAAGTGTACTCTTCTGAAAGGATTTCCGGATTTGTTGATAGCAATGCTTCAACAGTTCGGGTATCGCGAAATACCGGACTATTGGGGCAAGGAGATTGATGACGGAGGTGTGGCAAGATGCACCATTTATGTCGATGTACCTGCTGCTCCATTGGATATTGGATGGGCTCCTTTCTCCATCCAAGTGCAAGGGGTTCAATTGGAAGACACGTGGTGTCATGCCGCATTATGTGCTTTGGGCATGTCATATCCTCGGCAAAGAATTTCTTGTTTGATTGTGGAGTCTATGATGTGTCGTTCCTGAAGAATGTCATGTGCTACTTAAAACATTACCATAAGGATCCAATTGTAGGCGTGTCCTCTATGTTATTCCTTACCCATGTTTAGTATTCACCCCTGCATATGTCTAGTGAGACGGGTTAGTCTTGCTGAGCCTTAAGCTCACGTTTGCAGTTAACAAATTTTTGCAGATTATGCGACTGATGATGGGTTCGATGACGAGGCTGCACCCCCTCCAGGGTTTACAGTCGATTGGGAACCCTGCACGCCGCCCTAAGTTGGATGTTTCTAGTGCGAAGTATCCAGGGCATGGATGGCTTTGCTTTTGCATAGCTAGTGTCGAGAGCGTAGCTGTGATGTATAGTTCTCTTACCATCCGTCTAGTATTGTAAAACTTCCACCGTGTTTATAAGTAAAGACTTGGTATTGTAATTTGTTCTCCTTCTTTTCTTGTATATTGTTGCGTGTCGCATCACACGACACCACACTATGATATTCTTGGAGGTCGGATTCCAGTCCCCACACCTACCATCGTCGAATCGCCACGCAGGCTGATTCTCTTCCACTAATCACAAACGGGCAAATAACTGAATTCAAGGGGTCTTCTTACAAAATTTGATCAGTGGTAAACGTCAAAGATTTGATGAATTCTAATCTCAAAGATTTGATCTTCTTAGGGTTAGAATGTGTGGAGATATGTGTTTGTAGGGCTCTTGGGAGGTGTGATGGTGCAGGGGGTCAAGAGTATTGGTTGTAGGGCCGTACACCTCTCTTTATACTAGGGTTTCCAAAAGTTATCGTTCGGGTTTGCGATGTCCGGACTAGTCCGTGGTGGACTCTGGACTAGTCTGGTATGCGGCGTCTGGGAAACCCTAAGTGTTCTGATATATCAAACTTGTCCAGAAATGAGCGGACTAGTCCGATTTGGTCTCTGGAAGTGTTCAGACTAGTCTGGCAAATATCTGACTAGTCCGGTGTGGTGGACCTCATGTAGAATTGAGGACAAGTCCGCTGTTGGAGGACTTGTCCAAATTTAGTCAGAGAGTTTTCGTCCTAGTCCGTGGTGATATCGGACTTGTCCGTTTTTATGTAAAGTGTGATGTCTTGAGGACAACTCTGCACTAGGGCGGACTTGTTTGCTTTTAATCAGAAAGATATCAGACTAGTCCGGTGAATATCGGACTAGTTTGGAGTTGTAAAATTTTGTGCAGTGAGGGTGATTTCTTTTACTTGAGCTCTTGGGGTGTGTTTCTCCAACACACTCCATACACAACAAAGTATTCTATTCAGCTTTTGAGCTCTTTTCCATATAGATTCCTCATTCTCCTTTCTTTTTGCGCTTTGTTCATAATTTCATTAAAACCTGCGCTCATCTCAACAATTTTTTAGGATATCATTTGTTTGTAATAAATAAACCAAAACTCACAAGGGATGCCTAGATGAAGTTTCAATCTCCCCCTTTTTGGTGATTGATGACAACCCATTTAGATTTCGCAAAAATGAAAAAAATTCAGATTTTCATAAAGTGTGCACATATGAGTTTGGAACAAATTAAGCAATGAAAACACAAGACATGTGTGCACTCTTTATGGTGGGGTGCAAAAACTATGTGTGTGTGAGCAATAATCATGATGACAATGAGGTAAATGACATAATCATATCAACATCATGCATGTATTCCAATTTCAAAGCATAAACATAGATCATATCAAAGCATCATCAGAAACTGAAACATAATAGGAGTCTTAGAACATCAAAAGAAGTCTTACAGCACCAAAAGCATAACAAAGAGCAAAAGATACAAATAGAGCTCTCATCTCTCATCTACTGCTACAACCTAATGACTCCCCCTCAATCTCTCCCCCTTTGGCATCAATGCACCAAAAAGAAGGAGAAGAGGGATCTACTAGGCATCACCGAGGCACTCCTCGCTGTTTGTCCTTTCATCGTCTTCATTGTTGTCAGCTTGAGAAGGATGAGGATGAGAACCACTCGTCGTTCCCCCAATGCCGAAATAGGCAAGCTCAGAAGGAGATAGAGGTGGAAGTTCCGAAAAGTTAGAAGCTGAGTCCTCGGAGAAAACTAGATACCCAACAGGCTCAATCTCCAGCTTCTGACAAATGGCTTTGACATTTTGCTTCATGTACCTCATGTCCTCTTTCCTTGCCTTGTTCAACTTGTGGATCTTCACTTCAGCTTTCTGGCAAGAGCCAAAAAGCCAGATACTTCATAGTGCCACTGGGAGACCCTTTGTGAGGAGGGCCCCTAGTGTTAGTGGCAATCCTTGCATCTCCTTGAGCTCTCCCCAGAGCCTCTTCGCATGAAACATGAGATGGAGCTGTTGGAAGAGAGGCTTGAGGAGGCTTTCGGGCCCTTAGAGGAGTATGCTCTACATCTTTCAGAAACTCAATTCCTATGACCTTCTCTATCATGAACATGATATAAGGTGCATAGCCACAGGAACAGTTAGAGGTGCAGGAAATGATCACCATGTCATTCCAGATGTAGTCGAAGATGTCAAACTTCCTCTTCTTGCTTATCACTTTCATAAAGGTTGTTATGTAACCTTGGACACTTCCTTCATCTCCAACCTTTTTTAGCAATGGTCTTCCGGAGAACTCTATTAAGAACCATAAAGAAGGGGTTCATGTTCTTGGGTTAGGGAGGATTGTACTTCAGGTGAGTATCATAGAGGAACTCCATCTTATCCTTCTCCAAGGCACCGATGTTGTGAATGATGATTGCATTGTTGTCGTTCTTTAGATGCAGCAGTCTGGCAATCTCATCATATGTGATTGTTTACTTGGATCCATGAGTCATCCAAGTCACCCTTTCCTCTTCATCGCTCGCAAAGTAGCAAGTTGTTCGAATTGAGCAATGACCTCATCATTCCAGTTATACCTGAAAGCAAACAAGTCCTTGAGGCCATGTAACACCCTCATTTTAATGCATCATGCCTTGCATCCATCATTAAACATGTATAACATTAATCCACATAAAAAGGAATAAGTTTAAAATGAATTAGAAACAAAACCGCACTTAAGAATTCTGGGAAGTGCGGACTAGTCCGATGTTGTTGCGGACTAGTCCGATTTCTCTCTGACTTCAAACGATCTTGTCCATTTTGCTGCGAACAAGTCTGTTTTCTCTCTGGACACCTTTGGACTTGTCCGGTCCTATGCGGACTAGTCTGGTGTTCCAAAACCTTGAAAATTTTGCTAAGTCTCTGGACTTGTCCAGACTATTCTGGTGTTTCAGCGAACTTGTCTGTTTTCCCCTCTGACTAAAGTCAGACTTGTCCGATTTTGGGCCAGACTTGTCTGTTTTTCCCCACTGGATATGTTCGGACTTGTCCGATGTAAAGTTTGGACTTTTCCGATATCTCTCTATCCATCTTCGGACTAGTCTGACCTATTTCGGACTTGTCCGATAAATTGTGACTCTCAGTTGATCTGTTATTATTCGACTTGTTTCTTGGGTTTCACGTTAAGTGGGCCTAGGGACGTCATGCCCAACTCTTTTAGAGCCCATGTGGGACTCCAAACCGACCTCTACTCATCTCAAACTCGCAATCCATCTAACCCTAGCCCTTCCTCTATATAAACAACCCCACCCCTTGGCATGACATCTATTTGCCACTTTTCCACCACACCCAAACCCTAGCTCATGATTAACTGCAACCAAGGAGGGAGAAGGAGATCTAAAGCAAGAAGAAGAAGAGGAGGAAATGAAAGAGGGTCAAGATCTCCATCAACTTTGCGTTCTTCGTCAAACCATAGATCTTGAAGATCCAAGTGTTGCCACCAAGATCCTTGATTCTTGGAGTCCTAGATACCTGGTATATCTTCTATTCTCTTTTCCTTACGTGAATTCAACCCCAAATCTCCAAATTCACGTCACTCTAGAAAACCCTGATCTGCTGTTCTCGCGAAGTGTGGACTTGTCCGGTCCCTAGCGGACTAGTCCGATCTTCCTGGTTAAATTGTGTTGAATTAAATCTAAAATTAGATTGAATCAACTCCAAACCAGTATAAACTTTTTAAAAGCTATTTGAACTAGTTAGTGAACAATAAAAGCAACTTATTAACAAGTTCCACCTTCCATTTGCATTGATCACGCATGTGATGTCATATTGAGTAATATTTGTGCACTCTTTGATTGTGTTCTTGTCTTGTATGTTTATTTTGCAAATTAGACGGATTTGCGCTAGGGAGTGCAACGGAGGATCTCGAGCACCAGGAGTTTGAAGTCTTTGATCCCAATCAAGCCCAAGAGCAAGGCAAGTGTCCTTGAAGCATATTGGTCCTGTTTTTAAAGTAAATGTTTTGTTCGCAAAACTGCATGCTTGTGTCAATTTGATAGGAATCCTATGACAGGAAATTTACTAGTGTTGTATGACCACCCTTGTCACTTGGAATTTATGGTAGGGAGTCGGGAGGAGCTTTTTACACTTTTTTGCTTCGCTTAATTAATTGGGATGGGGAAAACAACACTACACATTTAATTATGCATTTATGAGATTATGGTTAATATGAACTCATCAATATGATATGGTAATGGGTGATCTAAGCAAGCATGGTATGAGGATGGGTTGGAAGTTATGGTGGTTTCGCTTGCTTTAGATCTAAGGACCAATTCATGGAGCGACCATCCAGGATTTACAGTGCCACCACGAGGCCATGTATGGGTGCAGCATAACTGATTAATTAGGGCTTTGCCAGTGCTATTTGGACCATTAAGGATAATCGGGGAAGGGGTAGTAAGATTTGATTTGTTGATGATTGGTGGGACTACCCTGGGATCCTAATGGCACAAGAGGGGGGGCCTTTGTTGAAGATGTGCTCTGTAGGAGACATCGCCACCGGTGAAACCTCAGTGGATTCTAAATAGGCTAGTAATCCCTTTGTAAAGGCTATTTTGTGATCTCATGGCCACACACCGACAGAAGTGTGAGACGACGTAACAGAGGTTCTAGTCTCTGCAAGGTGATGAATTCACAAACACGTGGGTAAAGTGGTACAACCTCTGCAGAGTGTGTCTTAAAACTATCATGATAGCCGTGCTCCCGGTTATGAGCAACCTAGACCCTCACATGATTAGGGGAAAACATGGGAATTTGGGATGGATGGTTGGTTGGTTATGGCTATGGTTTGGTAATGGTTATGGATAATGATATGATTATGGCTGGTTATGGATTAAATTCTGGCATTGGATATGATTTATGGTAATGGTGAAATCTGGTTTAATGATGATGGATATGGAATATGGACTTATACTATGATAATCATTGTGGGATATGTTGGGTTTACTTCACATATATATAAAAATTTCTTTCAAATGATTTAATGTACTTTTTAGCACTTAGCCATTATTATATTCGTCATTTGTATCAGCTACATGTCATACTTTCCACACTTGCTGAGTACGACATGTACTCACCCTTGCAATTCCCCCACCAACAATTGCAGGTCAAGATTGGGAGTACAATGATTATAATGTGGAGTTCTAGGCCGTGTCTGCCATCAGCTTTGCCTGTGGAGTGTTGGAGCTGCGCCATACCCTTTGCTTAGCTGCTTAGTGCTTATTTAGTTATTATTCCGCTGCATTAGTTGAACTTGTCATTAATATTCATTAGAGCTTGTATTCGAGGATTATTCTAAATTGTGTAATAAAGTGGTTAATTAATCTTGTCCTGTGGTAATCTTCTATATATTCTTTTGTGATTGCACTCGTGTATGTGTGTTGAACGTCCTGGGCACACATATGCGTTCACTTGGTTCATTTTTGGAACCGGGTGTCACAAATTGGTATCAGAGCCACAGGTTGACCGTAGGACGCAACCTAGATAGAATGGACACTTTAGAGCACATAGGAGCACCCAAGAGTCAATGTGTTTTTGCTTGGTGTGTTGTATGCTATATATTGTTTGCTTGTGTGCTTAATAGAGGATTTTGGGATGCTTTAGCATTGCCATGTCCATCGAGGCTAGTATAGGTAGTTGTTTAGTTTCATATCCCTTGATGCATATAGTTGGGGATGTTCCTAAATTCTTATCTCTTGCTTTTCTTTAGATGGTGAGGACTCGCAACCAAATGGATGGCAATGATGAGGAGGAGAACAATGGAGCACATCAGAACAAAAATGGACAAGATTTGCTCATGGATCTATCAACATTGAGCAGCTTTTGGCTATGCAGATGCAGCTCATGCAGACTATGATACAAACTATGGGACAACTGCAGGCTAACAGCATCAACAATCAGTCCCACATGCCTCCACCGCCATCCCCACCTCCTCATAACCGGTTGGGAGAGTACATGAGGACTAGGCTGCCAACCTTTGCACAAGCCGCTGACCTTATGGATGCTGATGATTGGATCAAGTCCGTGGAGAAGAAGCTAGCTATTGTCCATTGCAGCGACCGGGAGAAGGTTCTATTTGCTTCTCATCAATTAGTTGGAGCAGCTGCGGATTGGTGGGATTCCTTATGTAATGCTCATGATAATCAAGAGAGGATCACATGGGGGAATTCAAGGAGAGCTTCCGCTCTCATTATGTGCCCAAAGGTGTTATGATTTTGAAGAGGCAAGAATTTTAGAACTTGAGGCAAGGAAGATCGAGTGTGGGTGAATACCTCAATAAATTCACTCAACTTTGAAGGTATGCGCCTGAGGATATGAGCCGGGACAGCTGGAAGCAATATCTGTTTATGAGGGGCCTTAACAATGAGATCCAAGTGTTATTGCTCAATTGTGATTATGCCTACTTCCAGAAGCTTGTGGACAAAGAAATTGTTGTCGAGAACAAGGTCTGTGAGATGGAGCAAGACAACAAGAGGAAGGCGCCATATCAAGGATAGCAACAAGGAAGTAATGTGAGCCCTCTCTTTGCGCCACCTACTGCGCCATACTTCAGCTCTTCTGTGCCTGCTCATCGCCTTGGTTATGCACCGCGCCCAACTTAGTTTGTGCAGCAGCGCCCTGTTATGCAAGCACCTAAGCCTCCAATGCCTTTTGCACCTTGCGCTAACCTTCCTGGTGCAAATGTTCAAAATCAAGTCCATCCAAATTCTGGTGGAGTAAAGAAGTGCTATACTTGTGGAGAAGCTGGACACTTTGTGCATCAATGTCCTATGTAAGGCCTTGGTCAAGGAAGCAATGTGCTGAGGCAAAACCCAAGACCCAATGGAGGACAGCCGCAAGGAAACCGTGGACATCAGAATTTTGCTCGTGGCAACATGAACCATGTCTCTACGGAGGATGCACAACAAGAGGATGACGTGGTGATTGTTATGTTCCTCACAAACTCCAACCCAGCGACTATGTTATTTGATTCTAAAGCATCCAATTCATTCATTGCATTGAAATATGTTGCCAAGTTTAGTTTGCCTATCTCTAGTATGAAGTTTACTCTATTGGTTAAGTGTCCTGGAGGAGAGATGAGAACAAATATAGTATGTCCAAAAGTAAGCCTTAGAATAAGGGGGGTAGACTTCTTTGCCAATCTCAATGTCTTGGATTCTCAAGGATTGGACATTATACTTGGTATGGACTGGTTGAGGAAGCACAATGGAGTTATTGAGTGTGCCACGAAGACGGTGAAGTTAACTAATGAGGAAGGGATCACTGTAGAATTTGAAGCATCTCAAACCGCACTAAAGCAATTGGAAATGAACCACATGGACGGTGCTGTAATTGAGGAAATTCCGGTGGTGTGTGAATTTTTGGATGTGTTCCCGGATGATGCCAGGTATGCCACCTGACCGAGACATTGAGTTTGTTATTGGGTTAATACCTGCAACTGCACCTATAGCTAAGAGGTCGTATAGGATTCCTCCTAAGGAATTAGCGGAGCTCAAGAAGCAAATTCAAGAGCAATTAGAGAAAGGTTCTATTCGCCCAAGCTCTTCACCTTGGGGAGCGCCCGTTTTATTTGTGGACAAGAAGGATGGATCCCAAAGGATGAGTGTAGATTACTGAGCTCTCAACGAGGTGACCATCAAGAACAAGTACACTTTGCCACGCATAGAAGACTTGTTTGATCAGATGAAGGGTGCATGTGTTTTCTCCAAGATTGATTTGAGGTCGGGATACATTCAAATGAAGATTAGACCCTCGGACATACCCAAGAAAGCTTTTCGAACACAGTATGGATCATATGAGTACAACGTATGGTCCTTTGGATTGACCAATGCACCTGCCTACTTTATGCACCTAATGAATAAGGTCTTCATGGAGTACATGGACAAGTTTGTAGTGGTGTTAATTGATGACATTATGATCTACTCGAAGGATGAGAGGGAACATGAGGAACACTTGAGGCTCACATTGCAGAAATTGAGGGAGCACCAATTATATGCCAAGTTCAACAAGTGCCGGTTTTGGTTGGAAGAGGTGTTGTTTTTGGGTCATATCATTTCAGGAAGAGGAGTTTCGGTTGACCCCAGAAAAGTGAGAGATGTGTTAAAATGGGAGCCACCGCAAAACGTAAAGGAAATAAGGTGTTTTCTTGGAATTGATGGATATTACCATCGATTCATCATTGACTTTTCCAAGATAGCCAAGCCCATGACAGAATTGGTAATGAAGGGAAAATCTTTCCAATGGACCCAAGCTTGTCAAGAGAGTTTTGAGGAGCTGAAGAAAAGGTTAACAACAGCCCCAGTTTTAGTTTTGTCGGATGTGAGCAAGAGTTTTGATATATATTGCGATGCATCAAGACAAGGACTTGGATGTGTGCACATGCAAGAAGGTCAAGTGGTTGCATATGCATCAAGACAATTGAGGAAACATGAGTAGAATTACCCGACACATGATTTGGAGCTTGCAGCCGTGGTACACGCATTAAAGATTTGGAGACATTACATCCTTGGACATAGGTGTGAAATTTATACGGATCACAAGAGTCTTAAGTATATCTTCACACAAACAGATCTGAATTTGAGGCAACGAAAATGGTTGGAGCTCATCAAGGATTATGATTTCGAAATCAATTATCATCCAGGAAAGGCTAATGTAGTGGTCGATGCCTTGAGCTGAAAAGGAGTATGTCACCAACTCACGGCTCGAGAGTTGCCGTCCAAGTTATGTAAGGAGTTTGAACGGTTGAACCTCAGATTTGTAAATGAGATGGAGATGATGGAGTTAAATCCGACTTTGGATCATGAAATTCGAGAGGGTCAAAAAAAGGATGAGGAAATCATAGAAATCAAAGAAAGAACCCATGAAGGGAGAGAATTCAGGTTTGATGAGGATGAACATGGTACCCTATGGCTTGGTAAGAGGATTGTTGTGCCTAATGTGAAGTATATTCGGGAGACAATACTAAAAGAGGCAAATGACTCACCATACCCAATTCACCCCGAATGTACAAAGATGTACAAAGACTTGAAGACTTGTTTTTGGTGGGCTAGCATGAACGACATAGCTGAGTACATATCACTGTGTGATGTGTGCCAACAAGTCAAGGCAGAACATCAAAGGGCAGCTGGATTATTGCAACCATTGAAGATCCTAGAGTGGAAGTGGGAAGAGATCGTATGGGCTTCATAGTGAGATTGCCACGTACACAGTCCGGTTATGACTCAATTTGGGTAATTGTGGATCGATTAACCAAGTCAGCTCACTTTATTCCCATTAAGACCACCTTCAACGGAGAGAAATTGGCTGAACTGTATATGGGAAGAATGGTATGTTTACATGGAGTTCCAAAGAAGATAGTGCCGGATAGAGGTTCTCAATTTACTTCCATGTTCTGGCAAAAATTGCATGAAGCATTGAGAACAATGTTAAATTTTAGTTCTGCATATCACCCTCAAACAGATGGACAAACTGAGAGAACCAACCAAATTTTGGAGGACATGTTAAGAGCTTGTGCTTTGAAGCATGGGAAAAGTTGGGACAAGAGCTTGTCATATGCAGAATTTTCATACAACAATAGTTACCAAGCAAGTTTAAAGATGTCACCATATGAAGCACTATATGGGTGAAAGTGTAGGACATCTTTATTCTGGAATGAGACATGATAAACCCAAGTATTTTGTCCGGATGTGTTGCTAGAAGCTGAAAAACAAGTTCAGATTATCCGCGAGAACTTGAGGGCTGCTCAATCAAGGCAAAAAGGCTATGTAGATAATAAGAGGAGGAAACTAGCCTTTGAAGTGGGGGACTTCGTTTACCTCAAGGTGTCACCAATGAGAGGTCACAAGAGGTTTAACATAAGAGGCAAGCTAGCACCTCGCTATATTGGACCATTCAAGATTTTGGACAAAAGAGGAGAAGTAGCATATAAGTTGGGGATGTTAACTCACCTATCAAATGTTCATGATGTGCTTCATGTTTCCCAGCTCAAGGAGTGCTTGAGGGTACCAGAAGAACAAGTACCAATGGAAGAATTAGGATTAGAGGCAGATTTGACTTATGACGAGCGACTGGTCAAAATCTTGGAAACCAAGGAGAGAATCACAAGGAACAAGGTTACTAGATGGTGTAAAGTTCAATGGGAGCATCACACAAAATCGGAAGAAACATGGGAATTGGAGGATGACCTCAAGAAGGATTTTCCCTATCTCTTCTCTTCCGCGTCGAATCTCGAGGGCGAGATTCATTTTAAGGGGGGCAGGTTTGTAACACCCTCATTTTCATGCATCATGCCCTGCATCGACATTAAACATGTCTAACATTAATCCACATAAAAAGGAATAAGTTTAAAATGAATTAGAAACAAAACCGCACTTAAGAATTCTGGGATGTGCGAACTACTCCGATGTTGGTGCGGACTAGTCCGATTTCTCTCTGACTTCAAACGGACTTGTCCTCTACGGACTAGTCTGTTTTTCTCTCTAGACACCTTCAGACTTGTCCGGTGCTATGCGGACTAGTCCAGTGTTCCAAATCCTTGAAAATTTCGCGAAGTCGCTCGACTTGTCTGGACTAGTCCGGTGTTTCAATGGACTTGTCCATTTTATCCTCTGACTAAAGTCGGACTTGTCCGATTTTTGGCCAGACATGTCTATTTTTTGCCTCTGGATAAGTTCGGACATTTCTGATATCTCCCTGTCCAACTTCGGACCAGTCTGTCCCTTTTCGGACTTGTCTGATAAATTGTGACTCCGAGTTGATCTGTTGTTATAGGACTTGTTTCTTGGGTTTCATGTTAAGTGGCCCTAGGATGTCGTGCCTAACTCTTCTAGAGCCCATGTGGGACTCCAAACCGACCTCTACTCATCTCAAATGTGAAATCCATCTGACCCTAGCCTCCACCTCTATATAAACAACCCCACCCCTTGGCTTGACATCTGTTTGCCACTTTTCCACCACACCCAAACCATAGCTCGTGATTAGCCGCCACCAAGGAGGGAGGAGGAGACCTAAAGCAAGAAGAAGAAGAGGATGAAACGAAAGAGGGTCAAGATCTCCGTCAACTTCACGTTCTTCGTCAACAATCCACCATCAAGTTCTTCATCAACCCTAGATCTTCAAGATCCAAGTGTTGCCTCCAAGATCCTTGATTCTTTGGAGTCCTAGACACCCGATATACCTTCTATTCCCTTTTCCTTACGTTAATTCAACCCCAAATCTCCAAATTCACGTCTATCTAGAAAAAACTGATCTGCTGTTCTTGCGAAGTACGGACTTGTCCGGTCCCTTGCGGACTAGTCTGATCTTCCTAGTTAAATTGTGTTGAATTAAATCTAAAATTAGATCTAATCAACTCCAAACCTGTATAAACTTGTTAAAAGCTATTAGAACTAGTTAGTGATCATTAAAAGCAACTTATTAACAAGCTCCACCTTGCATTTGCATTGATCATGCATGTCATGTCATATTGAGTAATATTTGTGCACTCTTTGATTGTGTTCTTGTCTTGTATGTTTATTTTGTGAATTATACGGATTTGCGCTAGGGAGTGCAACAGAGGATCTCCAGCACTAGGAGTTTCTAGTCTTTAATCCCAATCAAGCCCAAGAGCAAGGCAAGTGTCATTAAAGCACATTGATCCTGTTTTTAAGGTAAATGTTTTGTTCGCAAAACTGCATGCTTGTGTCAATTTGATTGGAATCCTATGATAGGAAGTTTACTAGCGTTTTATGACCACCCTTGTCACCTGGAATTTATGGTAGAGAGTCAGGATGGGATTTTTTCCATCTTTGCTTCGCTTAATTAATTGAGATGGGGAGAACAACACTACACGTTTAATTATGCATTGATGAGATTATGGTTAATATGAACTGGTTAATATGATATGGTAATGGGTGATCTAAGCAAGCATGGTATGTGTATGGGTTGGAAGTTATGGTGGTTTTGCTTGCTTTAGATCTAAGGACCGATTCATGGAGCGACCATCTAGGATTTACAGTGCCACCACGAGGCCAAGTATGGGTGCGGCGTAGCTGATTAATTAGGGCTTTGCCAGTGCTATTTGGACCATTAGGGATGCTCGAGAAAGGGATAGTCGGATTGGGTTTGTTGATGATTGGTGGGACTACCCTAGGATTTGAATGGCTCAAGAGGGGGCCCTTTGTTGAAGATGTGCTCTGTAGGAGACATCACCACCGGTGAAACCTCAGTGGGGTCTAAATAGGCTAGTAATCCCTTTGTAAAGGCTATTTTGTGATCTCTTCGCCACACACCGACAGAAGTGTGAGACGACATAATAGAGGTTCTAGTCTCTGCAAGGTGATGAAATCACAAACACGTGGGTAAAGTGGTACAATCTCTGCAGAGTGTGTCTTAAAACTATCATGATAGTCGTGATCCCGGTTATGAGCAACCTGGACCCTCACATGAATAGGGGAAAACTTGGAAATTTGGGATGGATGGTTGGTTGGTTATGGTTTGGTAATGGTTATGGATAATGATATGGTTATGGCTGGTTATGGATTAAATTCTGGCATTTGATATGATTTATGGTAATGGTGAAATCTAGTTTAATGATGATGTATATGGAATATGGACTTATACTATGATAATCATTGTGGGATATGATGGGTTTACTTCACATATATATAATAAATTGCTTTTCAAACGTTTTAATGTACTTTTCAACACTTCGCCATTATTATATTCATCATTTGTATCAGCTACATGTCATACTTTTGACACTTGCTGAGTACGACATATATTCACGCTTGCAATTTCCCCACCAATAATTGTAGGTTAGTATTGGGAGTATGATGATGATAGTGCGGAGTTCTAGTACGTGTCTGCCGTCAGCTTTGCCTGTGGAGTGTTGGAGCTGCGGTATACCCTTTTCTTAGCTGCTTAGTTCTTATTTAGTAATTATTCTGATGCATTAGTTGAACTTGTCATTAATATTAATTAGAGCTTGTATTCGAGGATTATTCTAAATTGTGTAATAAAGTGGCTAACTAATCTTGTCTTGTGGTAATTTTATGTATATCCTTTTGTGAATGCACCCGTGTATGTGTGTTGAACATCTTGGGCACACATATGCATTCACTTGGTTCATTTTCGGAACTGGGTGTCACAGGCCATGTCTCTCCACAACCCCTATCACTTCATCAAAGGCTTGGCAGCTCTTCCTCTCAAAGTGTGCCCAGTCTATCCATTGGCTGCGGACCACTATAGTCTTCATCGGGAGATACACGGTACTATAGTAGTCCGCATGAAAGTTGCTCCATAATCTTGGATGAACTGCCTTCTTAGCACTGCCATAAACATCAATCATCCTAATCTTTAAAGCTACATTGCTCCCTTTGCCATTGAACTTCTCTTCTGAGGGGTTTCTATTCCCCTGTCTTGGAGCAGTAATATCCAAGGGACCAATCGGGCTAGAGGCAAGCCCCTTTCCCTAGCCCTTGGTTTTGCGCGGAGCCGCCGAGCTAGGACCAGCCATGTCTTTTGCTTTAGAAGTTGGTTTCTTGGCTGCAACCTTCCGCCGCATCCTAGGTGGAGTAGGGGAAGGCTCAGCGGCACATTCTTGCCTTTTGTTGGCGCGAGACTCCGAGGCTCGCGGCAACACATCTTGATCCATCTCGTCTTCAAATTCAAGATGTTTTCAGTCAACATTGTCTCGACAAGGAGATTATACAAGACATAGATAAGGATTGATGGCAAGGGAACACATTGAGTAGAAGGAAATTAGGGTTGTGTCCAGTCAAAAATTGGACTTGTTCGGCGCTCAAGAGCGGACTAGTCTGTAGTACCGGACTTGTCTGCACTGAGAACGGACTAGTCCGATATTTAGAGGTTTAAACCCTAACTAACAGAGCAATGGTGTTTCTCAATGCAAAAGTGTCTCAATGCAGTTGTAATACAACAAGGAATCATGTATTAATAGGAGGAACTAATCTATTTGAGAAAAAAACAAGAGAAATTGAAGGTTCTAGGGTTTGCAGAGAAACTTTATCAAATCCTTTGATTCGCGGAGTTGGAGGAGTTTTTGATGCGGACAAGTCCGAGGTCCTCGATCCCCTTGCGATGAAGATCGTTTCCCACGGAGATTTGAGGAGATTTGGTGGTGAACTCGCCAAATCACCTTGGGGGCACTTGAGTGATGAGAGAGGACGTGAGGTATGTTGTGAGGATGAATAAGATTAGGTATTTGAGGCCCTAGGGTTATAGAGTCGAAAAATCGGACTAGTCCATGGTCGACCGGACTAGTCCGGACTACCAGAACTCTACGGACTAGTCTACAGTGTGCGGACTAGTATGGGTAACAACGGACTAGTTCGTGGTCACTAGAACAGAAACACTTAGACCATTCGTATATATTTGAAGGTGCTTACAAAAAAACTAGGGGGCAAGACACACAAATAATCTTGATGATTATGATCAGTAAACATAAAACAATCAAGCTATGAACATAATTCACCAAGATCAAGTAATTAACATAGTTTTCTGAGAAAAATAGAGATAGATGATTTTCATAACACAATCAACAGATTTTCAAGATGGCATACAGGTATGCAAGCTTTCAATCCATGTTCCGAGCATCAAGGATATTTAGTTCATTTCGGAGCTCACAAAAATGTTTTTCATCAAGTGGCTTGGTAAAGATATCGGCTAGTTGATTTTTAGTGTTGACATGGGAAATGGTTATGTCGCCTTTCATTGAATGATATCTCAAAAAGTTATGTCGGATGTCTACGTGTTTGGTCCTAGAGTGCTCAACGAGGTTATGGGCAATTTTAATGGCACTCTCATTATCACGAAGGAGCGGAATACGACTCATATTGTAAACATAATCCCTTAGAGTTTGTCGCATCCAAAGGAGTTGTGCACAATAAGTCCCGGCTGCAACATACTCCGCTTCGACCGTGGATAAGGCAATGAAGTTTTGTTTCTTGGAGGACCAAAAAACTAGGAATCTACCTAGGAATTGGCAAGTACCAGAGGTACTTTTTCTATCTACTTTGCATCCGACATAGTCTACATCGGAGTATCCAATGAGATTGAACTTTGAACCTTTAGGATACCAAAGGCCTTGGTTAGGTGTATCAACTAAGTATCGCAAGATCCTCTTTACAGCTGTCAAATGACATTCATTAGGATTGGCTTGAAATCTTGCACACCAACATACACTCAACATAATATCAGGCCTAGATGCAGATAAATAAAGTAGGGAGCCAATCATGGAGTGTCATACCTTTTGAACCACGTTTGGTCTGTCTTCATTGAGATCCATGTGTCCATTTGTCGCTATGGGAGTCTTTATGGGCTTTGATTTGTCCATTACAAACTTCTTAAGTATGACTTGAGTGTACTTTGTTTGGCTTATGAACGTCCCTTCCTTTTGTTGCATCACTTGGAATCCCAAGAAATATTTCAATTCTACCATCGTGGACATCTCAAATCTATCTGTCATGATCATACTAAATTCTTGACAAGAAGATTGGTTCGTTGAACCAAATATAATATCATCAACATAAATTTGGCAGATAAATAGGTCATTATCAAAATGCTTAGTAAACAAAGTGTAACCAGCCCAATCTTAAATCCATTTTCAATCAAAAAATCTCGATGGCACTCATACCAAGCTCTAGGAGCTTGTTTGAGGCCATAGAGAGCCTTACGCAGTTTGAACACATGGTCGGGGAACTCTTGATCTTCGAACCCGGGGGGTCGCTCCACGTACACCTCCTCCTTGATCGGTCTGTTGAGTAAGGCGCTTTTCACATTAATTTGATAAAGCTTGAAATCATTGTGAGTAGCATATGCAAGTAATATTAGAATCGATTCAAGCCTAGCTACGGGAGCAAAAGTCTCATCGAAATCCAAACCTTCAACTTGTGAATACCCTTTGGCCACAAGTCGTGCCTTGTTCCTTGTCACAACCCCGTGTTCGTCTTGCTTGTTGCGGAAGATCCATTTAGTGCCGACGACGTTGAACTTGGGTCTTTCAACAAGTTCCCACACCTCATTCCTTTTGAAGTTGTTCAATTCTTCTTGCATCGCCACCACCCAATCCGGATCATTTAAAGCATCTTCAACCTTGTTTGGTTACAAAGAGGATACAAACGAGTAATGTTCACAAAAATTAGCTATATGAGATTGAGTTGTTACTCCCTTTTGGATGTCACCGATTATGTTGTCGATGGGGTGATCTCTTTGGATGCATTGATGTACTCTTGGGTGTGGCACTTGTGGTCTTGTGTCTTCATTGTCCTCATCTTATTCTTCCCCTTGATGGTTGCCTTTATTGATGTGTTGATCATTGGTCTTCTTGAGGTTCATCTTGTGTCGATGCTCCTCCTTGATCATTGTCCTCCACTTGTGGTTCACCTTCTTCATTCGATTTTGGAGGTGGCACTTGTGGTCGAATGTCGCCTAACGCCATTCTTCTCAATGCTTGGCATGGAGCTTCTTCTCGATCTATCACACATTGATCAACTTGCTCTTCCTGAGAGCCATTAGTTTCATCGAACACTATGTCACGTGCTACTTGAACATGTTCGGAGGTCTTGTTGAATACACGATAAGCGTAGGAGTTCAAATCATAGCCAAGTATGAAACCTTCATCAGACTTCGAAGCGAACTTCGAAGTCCTAGGCTTCTTGTTCAAAATATAACATTTAGAACCAAAATCTCGAAAGTATGAAATATTTGTCTTGTTACCGGTGAGTAGTACATACTATGTTTTCTTGAGTAGGCGATGAAGATATAGCCAGTTTATGTCGTGACAAGCGGTGTTAACCGCTTCATCCCAAAACCGGTCTGAAGTCTTGTATTTATCGAAAATTGTTCTCGCCATCTCAATGAGGGTTCGGTTCTTCCTTTCGGCTACTCTGTTTTGTTGAGGAGAATAAGGTGCTAAAAACTCGTGCTTTATCCCTTCTTCGTCTAGATACTCCTCAACTTGGTTATTCTTGAACTCTGTTCCATTGTCACTTCGTATGTTCTTCATCGTAAACAAAAATTCATTTGAGCTCACTTGAGAAACTCCTTGAGGGTTCCTTGAGTTTCTGTCTTATCATGCAAAAAGAAAACCCACGTGAAGCGCAAAAAAATCATCAATAATTACTAAATCGTATTTGTTACCGCTGATGCTAATGTAAGAAATTGAAACAAATAAGTCCATGTGAAGTAGCTCGAGCGTTCTCGTTGTTGTCATGACATTCTTTGCTGGATGGGGTGCTCCTACTTGCTTCCCAGCATGGGACGCGCTACAAGGCCTATCTTTCTCGAAAACAACATCCCTCAAACCTTAGATGTGATCGCCCTTAAGGAGTTTTTGAAGATTCCTCATGCCAACATGTGCTAGCCGTCTATTCCACAACCAACCTATATTGGTCTTTGCAATCAAGCATGTGTCAAGTTTGGCTTTATCTTTGTTGAAGTCAACTAGATAAAGCTTTCCCTTTAACACGCCCTTGAATGCAACCGAGTTATCACTCCTTCTAGAGACGATCACACCCTCATCAGTAAACAAGCAATTATAACCCTTTTCATATAATTGAGATATGGACAAAAGGTTATAATATAGGGAATCAACATGTAAAGCATGCGAAAGAGTATGTTGTGATGAAATTGCTATTTTACCGGTACCGAACACCCTTCCTTGACTATTGTCGCCGAAATAAATGCCTTCGCTTGGATCTTCATTTTCTTCATATTCAACGAACATTCTTCTTTCTCTGGTCATGTGATTGGTGCATCCACTACCTAGCACCCACTTTGCTCCAACGGAGGAATAAGCCTGCAAAGAAAAATTACGCCTTGGTCCTAGGTACCCAAGCTTGCTTGGGTTATTTGAGGTTAGTCACAAGTGATTTGGGCACCCACACATGAGACTTGGTGTTCCCATGGTGTGGCCAACATGTTTATATTAGGTACCCAAGCTTGCTTGGGTCCTTTGAGGTTAGTCACAAGTGATTTGGGCACCCACACATGAGACTTGGTGTTACCATGGCGTGGCCTAACATGTTTAGCATAAACTCTACCAATATTACTTTTCATAAGAGCATATGGTGCATCAAAAGTTCTGAACAAGAGTTGTTGGTCATATGTGTTAACAATGTTACTTTTATCAACATTATTAAGTTGTCTAACTTGAGAATGTTTCCCTTAAGAAAAGCAATGCGTTCCTTGTTATTCTTGTGGCTTCTAGAATTTTGCTTTTCACCATAAGAATACCCAATTCCATATTTGACATTACGAGGTCTTGTGAACAAGTATGCACTGCGTGCATACTTGATCTTCTCCTTGTCAAATATGCAACTACGGGAAGGATGCTTGTCCTTTGTGAAGTTTGACTTCTCCTCCAAGTAATGTCAATTTTATCACATTCGCAAGCAATAGTAGTTTCAGATTTTATAAGTTGAGAAGGAGAGCTTGAAGAGGATGAAGAACCACTTGACTTGAGTGACTCAACTTGTACCTCAAGGATCTTGTTAACTTTGGTTAAGTTAGCAAGTTCATCCTTGATAGCCATGTTTGAGTCTTTTAGCTTCAAACAAGCTTCCTTGCTTGAAGCTAACTCAAGTTCCAGTGAGTTGCTTTGCTCCTTTTCGAGCTCGAGGAGCTTTTTGATCTTAAGATATTCTTTCTTTTGGAGGATGATCATATCTTCTTGACGATCAACTAGCTCCCCCTTATCAACAAGCTTATCCATTAAAAATTTCATCCTAGCTGCAGTTTTCTTATCTAAACAAACAAGCATATCTTCATCATCACTAGAGTTATCACTATCACTATTAAAAGAATGCAATGAGGAAGATTTAGTTGTTACCTTCCATTTACCTTCCTTTACCATTAGACATGTATGATCGGTGTCTTTCCTTGCGCCGATGGTTGGGAAGAGTGTGGATTTCATAGTAGGCTTCATGACGGCTATGGTAGCCATCTCCTTTTATTCTTTGGATGAGGTCTCATCATTAGAGTCCCACTCCTTCCCCAAGTGTGCTTGACCATATTGTTTCTTTTTCTTGAATGTTTTCTTAGGTTGAGGCTTGTTGTCCTTGGTCTTCCTCTTACTTTCTTCACATGGACAATCTCTATGAAATTGTCGTACTCTCCATAGTTATAGCAAGCACGCCTCATTTTTGGTGTTTGCTTGTCCCTTTGTCTTCCTTCACTTGGTCTACCCCATTGTCTTCTTTTCATAATTTTCTTGAATTTCTTCATAAATAGGATCATATCTTCTTCATCTATATCACTGCTCTCATCGTCTCTGTCGTCTTCCTCTTGAGCTTCTCGAGCATCTTTTGATATTGGTTTACAAGTTGACTTCAAAGCAACTCCTTTCTTCTTTGCCGAGGTAAGGTCGACAATCACTTTATTGTGCTTGGCTTGCTTCTCCATCATTTCAAAGTTGATAATCTTCCAACAAGCTCGTCCGCGGTCATTTTCTGATACCTGGGGCTTTCTTAAATCATCGAGCATAGGGTTACATTGCGAGGCATGACGGCTCTAAGAATTAGCTTCACGACCTCGAGATCATTCCACTTCTTGCTTCTATATGCTCGCACTTTGTTGATGAGATTCCTCAATCGATTGTACATGTCTTGCGGTGAATCATCTTCTTCTATAGCGAATCTTCCCAATTCACCTTCAATCATTTCAATCTTGGCTTCTCACACATGACAATCACCTTCATGTGAAGTTTGTAAAGTGTCCCATATGTCCTTATAAATTTCGAGTCCATCCACCTTGTGAACTCATCACGGCTCAGTGATGATGTTATGACAACTGCAGCTTGAGCGTTCCGATAAATAGTTTTTTCTTGACTTGGTGTGAGCTCTTCATCGTCATCCGGGATATCTATCCCTGTACACACTATATGCCACAAGTTGGGGTTAAGTGATGTGAGATGCATTTTCATATTTTGCCTCCACATTGAATAATCATTGCCATCAAAGTATGGGGCTTTTCCTAGAGGAATTCATAAGTAATGGTTATTGTTGGGATTCAGACGATCATAGTTAAAAGGATATCGGGAGTAGTCGGTGTGACTACTCCCCTTCTTCTTCTTTTCATCCTCAATCTTCATCTTCCCTTTTGGGGATAGTACCTTCTTCCTTAGGAGTGCCTTTAGTTCTAGCATCTCCTCATCATCATCCTCGCAGTATTGGATGGCATCGATGAGCTTCTCTAGCTTTTGAGTCTTTTCATCGTCACCCTTCTCTTGGTTGAAGTTCTTGTGTACATCCTTAATGTCTGACATCTTCTCTTCGAGCGGTGAGTCTCTTTTGAAGTGTCTTGCTCTGATACCAATTGAATGTAGCCTAGAGGGGGGTGAATAGGCTTTTTGAAATTTAGTCGGACCCTGAAACACTTAACAAACTTGATCAAATACAGAGAAATCGGACTAGTCTGGCACGGTGCGGACTAGTCTAGTGTGTGCGGACTAGAATGATCAAGTTTGATCGGAGAATTCACGTCAAGTACTCTATGGAGCGGAAAGTAAGTTGTAAATTGGATGTATCACCACAATGAAACTATGTATGGCACAAATTAACTTTGATTTCAATGTTTTAACGTAAGTTATCCAAGATTGATTAAACCTTAGAATGAGATGAACAATAAGAACACAAGTGCACAAGATGCAATTTTATCCCGTGGTTCAATTCCCATCAAGGGAACCTACATCCACGTTGAGGAGTCTACAGAGGACCGGGCCTTCACCAACCCTACCCTCGTGGAATCGCCACGGAGGCCAATTCTCTTCCACTAATCACAAAGGGGCAAATAACCGAATTCATGGGGGCTTCTCACAAGTTGAGGGCTCCCCAAGATTAACAAAGAAGAACACCACAAAACACACTCTAAATATATGCAATAAACAACAAGAGTGTGCGAGAGAACCAAACCCAAGAGCTCAAGATCGTGTGGAACAAGTCTCTCCTTTTGATCAATGCTAATCCTCAAAGATTTGATCTTCTTAGGGTTTGAATGTGTGGAGAGATGTGTTTGTAGGGCTCTTGGGAGGTGTGACAGCATAGGGGGTCAAGAGTATTGGTTGTAGGGCCGTGCACCTCTATTTATACTAGGGTTTCCAAAAGTTACCGTTAGGGTTCACGATGTTCGGACTAGTCCGATGTGCAGCGTGTGGGAAACCCTAAGTGTTCTGATATATCAGACTTGTCTGGAAATGAGCGGACTAGTACGATTTGGTCTGTGGAAGTGTTCGGACTAGTCCGGCAAATATCAGACTAGTCCGGTGTGTTGGACCTCATGTAGAATTGAGGACAAGTCCACAGTTTGAGGACTTGTCCGATTTTAGTCAGAGAGTTTTTGGACTAGTCCGTGGTGATATCGGACTTTCCTGTTTTTGTGTAAAGTGTAATTTCCTGAGGACACGTCTGCACTAGGGCGGACTTGTCCATTTTTAGTCAGAAAGATATCGGACTAGTCCGATAACTAGTCCGGACTTGTGAAATTTTGTGCTTGAGCTATTGGGGTGTGCTTCTCCAACACACTCCATGCACAACAAAGTATTCTATTCAGATCTTGAGCTCTTTTCCATATAGATTCCTCATTCTCCTTTCTTTTTGCGCTTTCTTCATAATTTCATTAAAACCTGCGCTCATCTCAACAATTTTGTTAGGATCTCATTTGTTTGTCATAAATGAACCAAAACCCACAAGGGATGCCTAGATGCACTTTCAGAGACCTCTGCCAGTGTGGTGCCAACATCATCCTATTTCTAGGATCGAAGAGCATGTGAAAAGCTACCAGGGGGGTGAGTAGTAGATTTAAACCTTTTCAGTGGAAGAAACGAAAACACCTAAGCTAAAAATCAGCATGTTAAGAATCTGTGTGTGCGGCTGATCTAAACATGTTCAACCGCAACAAAAGTAGTAGATAATATAGATAATAAAGTCTCTAATACACGACAACAAGAATCACGGAAAACCGTCGAGAAAAAACTCAAGTTATGATCGAATGATCGAAGAAAGGTCAATCTGTTCTACCCGAGTAAAAACAGATCTGCGGCGGTGCAAAGAAACTCGTGTAGACTAGAAACCACAAATCCAATGACCATGAAATTTTAACATTGATAGATAATCAAGTTGTGAAGGCAACCCAAAATGAATCGCGTAAAATGGATCTGTAAAACTCAAGTTATGATAAAAACACTGACACAACATAGTGCTGTGCAGAAACTCACGAGAAAAACTTGTCTCAAACAAGTCGGATGAACAAGGAACAAATGCTCCTTCAAACTACAAATTTTATTGATCAGAAAACAAGAGGAACAACCCAATGTCATCTCACCACGAGCTCTGGGCTCCCTAAGTCCAACCCAATCCTAACTAGGACTCTAATCCTACCGAGTTTCAACCGAAACTTTCCATAACTGCTCAAAACTCTTTCATACACAGATAGAAGCAGTCTTAAGACTTAGAAAAACACCTTAGGAACGTCCTAGACACTCATAAAAAACTCAACTTTGTGACCCAAACGAAATTTAACCAAGACCAACTCAAATCTTTCCATATTTGAGCCATAACCGACTCAATCACAACCTTGTTCCATAATCTAGCCGATTGGACCTTTCTGACCAATTCTTTATGTACACTTCTTCATCACACCTTGGAACTATGTTGCCACGTCCATGCACTCCTTGCACATGTGCAAACACCTTCCAACAACGTCCACGATACCTTCATATGCACTGTTCTTGATCCAAACATGCTGTGTGACCTACCGATCAACTCAACCACAATCCCTCCCGAACTTGGTTGTTGAACCTCATCTTCTTCCTAAGACTAGTTCAACAGATCCCATCAACAGTCATGTCTTGACCTTAAGCAACACCTGCACGTGAACAAATAACCAATTCTTCTAAGCATAAGTCCTCGACTTGACTCACGTTAGTCCGAAAAACATAACACCTTACGTGAGCAACTCACATAAGCATGTTGCAAACAATTGCAAGATAATACCAGTATTAACCACAAAAAAACACCAAAAACTTACCAAATGAATACTAAGAAAACCTTACCATAAGCGTAAGGCATGTTTGAAACATTGCAAATTAAAAGTAGAACCACTACGATCTTGCAGCGGACCTTGCCAAAGCTAACCAGACCTTGCGCTGAACTTAGCCAAAGCTAACCGGACCTTGCATCGAACCTAGCCAAAGCATGCTGGACCTATCGTCGGACCTTGCCAGATCTAACCAAAACATGTCGGACCTATTGTCAGACCTTGTCGAAGCTACCCAAAACATGTTAAACCTATTGTCGAACCTTGCCGGAGCTACCCAAAACATGTCGAACCTATTATTGGACATTGCCGGAGCTTAGATCTAGTTGAACAGAGTGTTTTGGCAATATTGAGAACTTTTATCAAAATGACCAATGTATTCAGCACACATAGGTCTCACAATATCCCCTTGATAAATGCTGATAGGAAAAAGATGAGTCCCGATCTTCCGAAAGGTAATGGATAAGTCGATTGATGTAGAGATCTCGACGTTGATGATCTGAGACTCTCGAGTATAGCACGAACATCCCCTGCAATCACTACACCACCGCTCCCTTGGTTATCAACCGTGCTGCACACGATTGACCTCGCCAAGAAAGCTAATCCCTGCAAGTGCAACCGAGAACACAAGCAAGAACAAGGAAGACACAATCTGAAATCGCGAAGTTGGGGTCTCACAAACCGAAGAACGGCGATATTATTGATCTAAGCAAAACCCGATTGTCTATGGCGGCTACCATGGAGTATATATAGGTGGGAGGACTTCCAAGGGGGTGTTAGGGTCGTGACCTAACCCTAATACACGAAAATAATGGACTTAGACTTGATACAAGGCCTAATGGCCCAATACGGTGGTGCAGCACCCTGACAGATTCTAAACTCGATTTTGTTTCGATGATTCCCTTCGACTCTGAAGAAATTTTGACATGGGACCAGTGCCATTGGAAAGTTTATCCTCTCCCCTTTCCTTGAATATGTAGAACGTCCAAAACGGAGTTCGTATGTGTCCTGGGCGTCCATTTTAGTGCGTACTGCTCCTGGACTCCGAGTTGGATACGATTTGGAGTTTGGTTCGGTTTCCATCTTTTTTGAATGAATTCTCTGTTCTTCCACGTCCCTAATACTCCCTCCAAGTACTCCTTGAACCTCTCCATGGATCCTAATCACAAATAAATCATTAAGTAGCAATCTATGCTCAAAAACATATAAGGAAATATATAAGAACGAGTTCACCTCTGAAATTAATTGTTGTGTATGAACTTTATTGATTGCATCTTGTATGTTCAATGGAGTGTTGTTTGTATCCATAGAAGTGATGTCCTCATCATCCTCCCCTTCTTGAATTAGAGTCGTCCTCGACTCAAGTTCATCTTATCTTATGTGTTGATCCAAATGTGCAACGCCATCAAATCTTCTTGTATGCATGAATGGAGGAGGCCAAGGTGGTGGACGACATAGTGCGCCATCTTGATCTTGTCCATAAAATAAGAGTGCACATTCACTTGAGCCAGGATCCCAAACAAATAGACATTGTGTCATGTTTGTAGGTGCAATAATAATATGCATGATCTCATCATTCTCCCCTTCTTTATGACATGCCGTCCTCGGCTTGCTCGTATGTCCAGGAAAAAGGATTGCTTTGGGGGTAGAATGAACACTGTCCATATTGCACAACCGCAGTGAACAATGCTTCTTTTTTTATTTGTTGTCCTTGCTGCAATAAAAAAATGCTAGAAAAACTTGACAATACATTTTTAGTGTTAGTGCATCCATTCATTTCACCATATTGTTGCAGAACAAAAGGAGCTTGCACATTTGAACATATGTAAACTTTATGCACTATAAATTCACCACTATCTTCATAGTTGCCTATAGCATGAAAAATATTTCTACTTAATAAAGGCAATTCAGATTGAGAAAATATTATCTTCTCTACGATATCTAGATCACAAAGAGTGTCAAATTCAATATAGCCCAAAGTATTTAGACAAGATAACAATTTCAGCTCATCTCTTTCACATGTAGTTGGGATCAAATGCTTAATTTCAGTACAAGTGAGTGATAAAGTATCAAATTCATTTGGTTGTTCTAGCATAGGTACAATATAATTATCAGCACACAACTCATTTTTGTTGTAAGAATCAGTAGGAAAATCAACTAATGGTAAAGGTGTATTATGAAAAGGTTCATCTTGTTGCTGCTCATCGATAGTATGATTGGTAGCAAAATTCAGCACATCTGAAAATGTCATACCTTGGTGAACTGTATAGCATTGTCCATTAACACTACTCTCATTTTCAGCAAGAAATTCAAATGCATTATGAGTTGATTCATCAAAAAATTCAGAAGAGTTGTTCAACACCTCACTCTCATTTGAATCTACATTTATTTGTTCATGTTCCTGCAAAAGGTTAGGCAAAGGAGGAGGTACAACAAGAAAATTCTTCTCAAGTTCATGTATTTCATCTTTGCAATTAGATACATTAGCAAAAGTTTCTCGCATAAGAATTTTCATATCTTTCCATGTTCGAGGTTTTTCTATATCGCTTAAGTTGTCCCACCAAGTTAATGCACAATCAACTAACGCACTAGAAATATTTCTAATCTTTCTCCTCTCACACATATGCAATTTTCCAAAAAATGTATCCAACTCTCTTTCCCAAGCAATATATTCATCGTAACCAAAACTATCATAAGAAGGAAGAGATGGAAGGATGTAATTACTTCTTGTGGAAGGTGTTGTAAATGTGGTCTGAATGTCATGTGAATCCTTGGTTGATATTTAATTTTTAGTGAGCAACTCCATCGTCGTCTTCATCATGTCCATCATCTCAGCATATAATGCATGATTCTTGCTTTTACCTGACATTGTTAGTAGAAAACAAAGACAACAAAAATAATATATTATACCTATCAACTACAAAGGGTTATGGCAATGTGGAGGTGAAATCTCACACTCTCAAGCGTCTTACCACACTCTTACAAGTGTTCTTACCGACACTGCAGGTGGCAAACGGTGGCCGGTATGAAGAAACCAATGAAGCGTGGGATGATTGCAAAGGTGTATCGATTCTGCTCAAGAGTAAAGTGTAGCTTGGATGGCACTTTATATGTAGCAAGGATTAGCAACAATGAAATCAGATAGTAAAGTTGAATAAGTGTCCAAAGTACTTGTCAAAGTTGCTGGCCTAAATGTGTTCCTAGTAGTTCAAGCTAGCAAGACATGAGACAAAACTAGATGACACAAAGAATGCAAGCACTTCTGTTTTTTTTTTGTTGTTTTTTTCCTCTTTTCCTGTGCGGCTTTTTTTTCTTGTTTTGCACTTGCCTTTTTCTTTTTTTTCTTCCTTTTTTTTCAGAATGTGCTGCAAGGGAAGAACACAATGAAAATCAATCCAAGATATCTCGTGTGTCTGTCGTAGATTTTCTGCTCAATCTTCCAAGGACAAATAGGCACACTTATAGGCTCTAAATTGGAAAACTTAGAACAGCGAGATTGTAGATATATCTCTCATCTTTAATTTCAATATATGGAAGACCTATTTTGGAAATAAACAATAGGAGATATTGCCCCCGAAATACAGACTGTTCAGAATTTTTAGGTCAATATCAGATTCGGATCCAATGAAATTTAGACATCGATAACTATATTTTCTGGGCAAATGATGAATACGAAAGTTATAGAGCACTTCTTAAGGTTTCCAGAAAGTACAAGAACACCAAAATCCGAAGTCGTATGTGCGAGATATGATGAAACTACCAAACTGGACAGAGGTGAATCTAATCTGGACGTGATGACGTGATTCAAAAGGATGAATCACACAATGCAAAACTCAAACTAAGACCAAAAACACGTTCTAAACCAGCAATATGACTCAACAACGTACACAAACTCAACAAAACCAAACTGAATAAAAAAGTTGCAAAGGCTCAAACGTGGTTTGGACAAAGTAATGAACAGATCTACTAAACTGCAAGTTATTTTGTGGCTTTTTGTGGACTCTAGGTATGAAAAAAAACAAATGTAATGGATAGATGAATTACCTAACGGGCAACCTGGAAATCTGATACCAATTTATGAGTAAAAGATGATGAGTCCCGACCTTCCGAAAGGTAATGGATAAGTCGATTGATGTAGAGATCTCGACGTTGATGATCCGAGGCTCTCGAGTAGAACACGAACAACCCCTGCAATCACTACACCACCGCTCCCTTGGTTATCAACCGTGCTGCACACGATTGATCTCGCCAAGAAGGCTAATCCCTGCAAGTGCAACTGAGAACACAAGAAAGAACAAGGTAGACACAATCTGAAATCGCGAAGTTGGGGTCTCACAAACCGAAGAACGGCAATATTATTGATCTAAGCAAAACCCGATTGTCTATGACGGCTAACATGGAGTATATATAGGTGGGAGGACTTCCAAGGGGATGTTAGGGTCGTGACCTAACCCTAATACACGAAAATAATGGACTTAGACTTGATACAAGGCCCAATGGCCCAATACGGTGGCGCAGCACCCAGACAGATTCTAAACTCGATTTTGTTTCGATGATTCTCGTCGACTCCAAAGGAATTTTGACATGGGACCAGTGCCATTGGAAATTTTATCCTCTCCCCTTTCCTTGAATATGTAGAACGTCCAAAACGGAGTTCGTATGCGTCCTGGGCGTCCATTTTAGTGTGTACTGCTCCTGGACTCCGAGTTGGATACGATTTGGAGTTTGGTTCGGTTTCCATCTTCTTTGAACGAATTCTCTGGTATTCCACGTCCCTAATACTCCCTCCAAGTAATCCTTGAACCTCTCCATGGATCCTAATCACAAATAAATTATTATGTAGCAATCTATGCTCAAAAACATATAAGGAAATTTATAAGAACGAGTTCACCTCTGAAATTAATTGTTGTGTATGAACTCTATTGATTGCATCTTGTATGTTCAATGGAGTGTTGTTTGTATCCATAGAAGTTATGTCCTCATCAAATGCATAGGCAACACCACTTAGAATCCGATCATTAGCTCATTCACATGATATTTTTTGAAAACTATTTTCTCCCCTTGATGAAAATCAAATCAGAAAGAAATTTCAAATATTTCTCCACCTATACATATCACCCTCCTTTGATAATGTATTCAACAAGGTTCAAAAGAGAAATTTCAATTGTTATGAGTATATTATAACATATACATATAAAACAAAGTCATCCAAGACATACTTTCAAGTAACGTACACTATAACATCAATGAGATATATAAAGTGGTGTAAAGCTGTAGGATCGAAGAGCACGTGAAAAGCTACCAGGAGGTGAATGGTAGATTAAAACTTTTTTAGCAGAAGCAACAAAAACCCCACGATGGAAAATCAATCTATTAAGAAATTGTGTGTGCGATTAATATAGATGTGATAAATTGTGAAAAAACTAATATAGATTGTGGAGAATCAAGTCACAAAGACAATACAACAAAAATCACAGAAAATCGTTGAGAAAAACTAAAGTTACGATCGAAAGATCAAACGAAGTTTAATCTGTTCTACCCGAGAAAAATCAGATCTGCAAGAATCAATACTGCAAAGAAACTCATGTAGATCCAAAACCACAAATCCAATGACCGTGAAATTTTTACAGATGATAGATAATCAATATTTGAAGACACCAAAAAATAATCACGTCAATTGGATATGTAAAACTTGAGTTATGATAAAACCACCAAAGCAAGGTAGTGCTGTGCAGAAACTGGACGAGGAAGACTTGACAGAAACAAGTCGGATGAACAAGGCACAAGAGCTCCTTTAGACTACAAATTTTAATGATAAAAACAAAAAAGGAACAGCCGTCAAGTCGTTCCCCACGATATTTGGCCTCCCTTACTTATATAACTAGCCCTTAGGCCAACCCAATCCTAACTAGGACCCAAATCCTACTCAGATTCAACCGAAACTTTTCATAACTGCTCATGATTCTTCCATACACAGATATAAGCAATCTTAAGACTTTCAAACACCTTAGGAACGTATCCCACATCCATAAAAAACCCAACTTCGTGTCTCACTATAAATCCTATCGTAATCAACTCAAATCTTTCCATATTTGAGTAAAGCCCGACTTAGTGGCAGCCTGAGTCCATAACCTAGCCTATTGGACCTTTCTAACCAATTGTTTACGTCCACATCTCTTCATCACACCTCGGAACCATGTAGCCACGACTATGCACTCCTTGCACATGTGCAAACATCTTCCAATGACATCCATAATACCTTTATATGCATTCACTACAGGAATCGCGACAGTGGACGACTGCCAGAATAATAGACGACGGCCCCGTCGTCTTTTAAATAATTGACGACAGCTAAATCCGACCGTCGCCAATAATACCCTTATTTACGACAGTGGAACTAGTACTATCGTCAATGGCTTAATTACAACGGTCCACCGTCATTAACTAGGGCCCGTCCTTAATATGCGCAGAAAACAGACCCACCCCTATGAAGTAATGGACAACGGCCCAGTTGTACCGTCGTCAATACCGGATTATCGAAGATGGTTAACCTAGGACCATCGACGATAAGCCTTCGGGCCTTATAGAAGACGGTTCACCATCGACAACAAAGGCCTCGTCAAAATGGGCCGAAAACTGGGCCCACCTAAGTTGTAATCGTCGACTGTGCCCTAACACCGTCGAATATAACGGACTATTTTCTGCTCACGCGTGACCAAGTCCTCATTTGCCTCTATCCTCATTCGCGCCGAAGCCGCCAGCCGCTCCGCGTCTGGAGCACCGCCGTCGCCCGTCGTCGTAGCACCACCGTCGCCCGTCATCGGAGCACCGCCATCGCCCAAAGGTATGCCGCCCCCTCCCACCCGCCTTCTCCCCACAGCCTCTGCCCTCCGTGCACTGCCCCTTCCTCCGTGCGCCGCCTGCCCACCGTCTGCTCCCGCCGTGCGTGGCCCCTTCTCGTCGTGCGCCGCCCTCTTCCACCACCAGCACCTCCTCCCGAGCACCTCCTCCCAACCATCACCACCATGCAGTGCCACTGTGTGCCACCCGATCCCCACTCTGCCCCATTGTCCATCTCATTTTCCATTAATTTTTTCTTCATTTTGTACTTGAATTTGATGTTGTGTGCATTACATGTTGAGCTTTGCAAATGATTAGAGAGAGAGAGGAGAGAGGGAAAGGTAGAGGGAGAGTGTCACGGCGGTGCCGTCGGGATGGAGAAATAGCTAGGGTTTGAGTCGAAGCTATCACTGCTAGACCTGCGATATGAGAGAGTGGAGTTTGAGTGTCGTCGCAGGTGGACACTTCACCGTTCATTTCCCTGACGATGGCATGTTGAGGGCCAGGGGTTGTGAAAGAGAGAGAGAGGGAGGGAGATGAGTAGAGAGTGAGACAGGAGATGACCGCGATGGCGAGCCCGGCACGACACGATTATATGGCAGCCATACAAGCTTGATAGTGGGCCCGTAGATGATGGTGGGCTGGCTCGCCACGGCACGACCCCACTAGCCCATGACCAGTTACCTCATATATAAAATGATTTTTCTCTGCCGAGTCCGGTCAAACCCTAGCCGCCACTCGGTCGTCTGCCTCCTCCCGTTTCGTCCGCCTCATTCTAGCTTCGTCCGGTCTCCTTACTGCATCCTCGGATTCCCCCGTCTCTCTCCCCTGGGTCGTGCTCACGCCGTCCCCTCTCATTCATTCTCGCATGGTCATAGCATCGCGCCCTCCCCTCCGGTTCTCATTCCCGTGGTCGTAGCATCGCACCCTCCCGTCGCGTGGTTGCACCTTTGCCACACCAACAAAGGACGGTTCCCACGGGTCTCGACCCAGTGGCCAAGGCGGCGACGGCCTCTCACTAGACCAACAATTTGCTAGGGGGAGCTCGTGCAGAGGAGAGCGACTAGAGACCGGCGTGGTCCATGCCTGTGCCACAATTTTGTGAAAACTAAGTAGCCTCCAGCCAGAACAAATCAAACCATAATCGTTGTGTCTTTCGTGGATGTGCCTAAGGATGAAGCAAAAGCAGGCAGTGGTCTGACAGAGATGATGATAGCGGCAGCATGTAGTAATCCGGATAAGCCAATTCCCACTCCAGTGTTCTAAAATACATGGTCCAGGTGAGCTAGGGTTGGATTCCGTAGCTCGTTGCTGCAAGTATACCTTCATCCTTGAAGCGGCAACTCAATTATCTCACTCGACCATGACCCTCTATCGCGTAATCCACCTTCTCTCCCTCTCTCCTCATCTCCCTCTATCTCTCACTCTCTCCCTCTACCTTTCCCTCTCACCTCATCCCCGTCTCCCTTTCTCTCTCTCTCACTCTCTCCATCACTCGGCTCCTTTCTCGGTGACCTCACACCGGTCATCGAGGTAGTGCTGGTACACGTACGAGAGGAACCCCCACAGGGTCTTGATGCCCGTCATCTTGTCCCCAAAAAGCACCACAGCAAACACGAGAACCAGTGGTGGCGCCATCGTGCTCGTCACTTTGGCGAACAGCGACGACACTGTGCTCGTCATCGTATGACTGCTATAACCGTTTAGCAGTTAGGACCCTTTTTACTTTAAGAACTAAACTAGATAGGGGGGTGTAGTGTTAGGCGTCATGAGCACGCTCTGCTCGGTCACTCTTGGGTGGGTTTAGGACGTATCTGTTTAGTTGTAGGGCCCTGCCGTGACATAACAATGAAACTTATTATGATTTGTCTGCTTCGAATATGTACTATCAAATATGATTGAAGACCGCACTTGGATATATACCGGTTGGAAAAAGAATGGAAGGCACTTAGAGGAGTGGTTCACCAAGACGAATGCTTTCATAGAACGAGCTTTCTCGTTGTCAAACAACAGCAAGGTGCGGTGCCCATGTATCAAATGTCAGAATATGAAGTGTTTCGACAAAGTGACATTGACATATCACTTGTGTGGAAACAGTTTCATGCAACGTTATGAGTTGTGGACATTTCATGGTGAGGTAGCTTCTCAAATTATAAAAGATCAAGATGAGGATGACAACACTGGGGTTGATAGGATGGACGAGATGCTTGAAGCCATAAATCCTGAATTGATAGAGGATCCTCCTACAACAGAGGTTAAAGAGTTCTTCAAGCTTGTCGAAGCTTCTGAACAGCCGTTGCATGAACACACCATAGTGACAATCCTCAGTTTCATGACTAGATTTATGGCAATTAAGTCTATGTATTCCTTCTCCAACAAGTGCTACAACGATCTCACCAAATTGATCAGCGATGTCCTTCCACAACCTCATAAATTGCCTAAAGATATGTATCATTCTAAGAAATTGATTTCTGGGCTTGGTATGGACTATGAGAAGATTGATATATGCCCAGACACCTGCATGCTTTTCTGGAAAGAGCATGCCAACGAGAATAAGTGTTTAAAATGTGATAAAGCAAGATTTGTCGAAGTTGTTAATGACGACGGTACAAAAGTAGTGACTGAAGTCGCACAGAAGCAGCTTCGCTACTTGCTCGTCACACTTAGGTTGAAGCGCTTGTTTCTCCCGAAAAAAAACAGCCAGTCACATGAGGTGGCACAAAGAAGATCGACGTGAGAAAGACGAAATGATGGTGCACCCATTCGACGGGGAGGCATGGAAAGCGCTTGATCGCTTCAATCCAGATTTTGCCAATGACGCGAGAAAAATTCGCATCAGGTTGGCGACAGATGGCTTCTCACCGTTCAGTACAAACGCAACACCATACTCTTGTTGGCCTGTGTTCGCAATTCCGTACAACTTACCACCATATCTTTGTATGAAGTATGAGTTCATGTTCCTTTGCCTTATTGTACCTGGACCGGATCATCCTGGTTCACGACTGAACGTGATGTTGAAGCCATTGATTGAAGATTTGAAAATGTTATGGATAGTAATCGAAGCGTACGACGATTACAAAAAATAGAAATTCAACCTTCGAGCTGCATACTTGTGGTCTGCCCATGATTTTCTAGCTTACGACATGGTTTCTGGTGGGAGGACTCATGGTTGTTTGACATGTCCTATATGTGCTTCAGATACAGAATGTTTTCATCTAAATCATGGTGGCAAGATTTGCTACTTTGATTGCCACATACTTTGGTTACCGCCCAATCACGTATTTAGACAACAGAAATATACCTTCAGGAAGGACATCGTTGTCAAGAAAAGACCACCGCAACGTCTCAATGGGTCGGAGATTGCTCAACACTTGGACAACATAGTGGCTGATGAAGGCCGTCCTGGATATTTTGTTGGTTACGGTGAGGACCACAATTGGACTCATATATGTGCACTATGGGAGTTACCGTATGTGAAGTCCTTAATTCTAATGCATAACATTGATGTCATGCACCAGGAACGTAACATGAGTGAATGCATCATAAGAACATGCTTCGATTTGACGGGAAGAACAAAAGATAATATAAAGGCTCATAAGGATCTGGCAAAGGTTTGTAAACGTCCATCTCTTGAGCTAACCGAATCTAGTGGCAAACCGCGTGCTTCTTTCCGTCTTCGTCCAAAAGAAAAGAAAGAAGTCTTTGAATGGATGAAAACGTTGAAATTTCCAGACGGTTATGCTGCTAGCCTGAGACGAGCCGTAAATGTTAGGACCGGAAATCTCAAAGGGTTGAAAAGTCATGATTATCAAATAATCATGGAAAGACTTCTCCCGGTTATGTTTTGGGGCCACATTGATGATGTTGTGTGGAAGGTATTAGCCGAGCTTAGCTACTTTTATAGACAGCTTTGTGCTAAAGAAATCACAATCGAGATGATGGAGAAGTTGGAAAAGGAGATACCAGTTTCATGCACAGTGCAAAAAAGACTTACCGAAAATATTTGTCCATCCCCTCTATATTAGCGTATAGATACCAGTTACATTTATGCTAATCATTATGTTTTTCCTTATTTAGTGAGTTCGATCGACAAAATTGGAAATCTAAGCAGCAACCTACGAGCAGACAAATACAAGCGATGCGATATTATGGTGCACAAGGAGGGCTTAACTTCCTATCCTGGTTTCATGCACAGTGCAAAAAAGAAGTCAGCGTCCATGAAGAATTATGACAACTGTCCTACAGTTCTATTAAAATTAAAAGCTACGATCAATACGACGTCAATGGGTTTTGATTTTGTTCAACTGAATTTGAAGCTCAACGTCCTTTCAGAGCAACATGTAACACCGGAGTTGTGAATTGGGCAGTTGACGACCAAGGACGTGAAATTAATAATTATGTGATCATTAAAAACATCCTTGAATTCAGTTTT
The DNA here is from genome assembly GCA_036927565.1 of Tuctoria greenei. Classification (NCBI taxonomy): domain Eukaryota; kingdom Viridiplantae; phylum Streptophyta; class Magnoliopsida; order Poales; family Poaceae; genus Tuctoria; species Tuctoria greenei. The sequence goes on from JAYESD010000005.1 coordinate 109,887,084, forward strand.
GCAGGGAATAAGGTCCTTAATGTAGTCTTCGTTGACTGCAATTGGTTTGATCCTAACAATGGAACTCGACAAAAACAATTTAGCATGGTAGAAGTCAAACACAAGGACCGGCTACGAGGCTGCGACACCTTCATCCTTGCACACCAAGTTGAGCAATTGTATTATCTATATTATCCATGCGAAAAGCTTAAAGCTTGGTGGGTTGTACACAAGGTGAATCCTCGTCAACGGTTATATGCACCAAACGATGCTGGATACCTTAATGATGAGGTTGATGTTGTTTACCAAGAACAAGAGTTGCCAAACTCTTTTGTCGTCGAGCCTGATTTAGGACTCGATGACTTAGTTGGAGATGCAGAAGGCATAGAGACTAGTGAGATGCGAAAATGAAAACGAAAACGGGCAACTACCACAACAGAAGATCAATGGTCCGGTTTACGTAGTAGAGTACATCGTGATGCTGATGGATTTAAAAATTATGTACAAGTAACATTTCTTTCATGTTTTCTTTTCTTTTATATACTTTCCATCAAATTCATTAGCTAATTTTCCTTTAAATAGGACGTCGTCGAGCAGCAGCAGATGAGGAGGGGCAGGATCGCAGAGCTTTCTATCACCGACAGTCACAAGAGGAGAGGTCTTCCACGACACTCAGCTTAGCGGGGGTTGACGGGCTCAATTGGTGAGCCATCTACCGGAGTCGTCACGACAGCGGTCACGACAGGTATAGATCATTTAATTACACAAATGATATAAGTAATTCATTATTCTATAATATGAATATTTAAAATCCTCAGGGCGTCTCTATGTGTGAAGACACAGAGACTAGTGTGCCTCCTTAGGTGCCTTCTTCTTCGGTGCCTTCTTCTTTGGAGCCTCCTTCTTCAGAGCCAGTGCAGTCGGGTGACCCCACCTCTGAGCTGGTTCCACAGCGGCAGACTAGGAGGAGCCACTGTGTGGCTCCTCCCCCAGCTGCTGCAAACCCAGACGATCGGATCATTATTCGTCGGATTGGCGGTAGGTAAGTAAATATCTAACAATTCAATTTAGATACTTTTAGACTTATATATATATACATATATACATATATATACATATATATATATATAGTAGATGAGAATCATGTATCAGGACTTGGGAGGATGCTTCATTCACGGGCCAGGGACGCCACTCTCTAGTGAACGGTGTTCTGGGCCGTCTAGTCCGTTTGCACTACCCCAGTGTAGTGAACGGACGCGCTGCTATATCTTGGGATGACTACTATAGGACCCAGGACGTTATTCACTGCAACCACCAGGAGGTTTTTGGTACCACTTACTGGTAAGAATGAACAATACTTGTGTAATACAAATCTAATATAAGTTATATACATTTACTTGTATATTTTTTTCAGGCACGGTATCGTTTGGAGAATGAGGTCGAGCAGACGGATGAAGCTCGTCTCGTCTTCCATAACTGCGCTAGGAAGATCGTGACACAGTCAGTATTGTCGGCTCGCACTCAAGCTACGAACGAATACTTCAAGTTGCATCCAAACGATTGTGAGCTGGGGAAGGACTCGTCCGACACGTACTTGACGGAGGCGCAATACGCAGAGGTAAAGTTTTTAGTTTATTTTGCTTCATTATCTGAATATGATCCATATTTTCATTCAATAAGAAATTTGTGCAGGTTAGCGTAGCGTGGCTTATCAGTCGTCCGTACGCGTACCGTGCCTTGTGTGCTCTCTGGGTGAGCGAGGGCTTCCAAGCGCTTTCTAAAACCCATTGAGAGAGTAGAGGGACGGATGGAAAACATCGCTTAGGTGGGCATGGCTATGTATGCCTCGCTAAACGGATGGTCAGTGCTACTCGCATTCTATGAAGTAATTTTATAATCCTCATTGTGCTAACATGTATCGATAGGAGTACGAGAGCGGTCAGCAGCTGGCACCCATCGAGGTGTGGAAGAGGGGTCACATGGAAAGTCTCCAGTCGCAGTCTGGCTAGCTGTCTTCTCAGATGGCGACACGGGCTTTGGTGAGTTATTTTTTCAACTTAATTGAATTCTTTTTAATAGTTCTAATGACATTATTTTTTTTGTATTTTCAGGCAAAGTAAGGGGAGGAGGCGCGGGGGATTCGAGGTGAAGAGTTCGATTGATAGAGTGCACCAATCGTTCCCGAAGCCGCATATGCAAGCGATGGTGGGGATCCTCACGGGCGGTGATCTTTGTTATTTTTAATTTACTGTTACCAACTTTGAGATACAAAAATTTAATAGTCTTGCTCCGTTGTGCAGGTTAGCAATCTTCGATGGAGTGGTCGACTCGAGGCAGGCGTGGGCTTCCTCGAGGGCTTCTTCATCGCATCAGGGCGGGTCCAGCAGCAGCCGTGCGAGTCGAGATTTGGAGCTCTAGAGTCTTCGAGAAGAGCTCCAGAGGACTCAAGAAACGCTCAGGGCTAGGGACGAGGCGCAGGGGGCTAGAGACGAGTATCAAAACTCGTTCATGCTACAGATGCAAGCTGTCGTGCAGGTACATTCTAGATATTGTACTTAACATATTTAATATATAAATGACATGTATAATGATTTGCTTTGTGTTTGCAGGCTATGTTTCCAGGACAACAACCTATCCTTCCGCAATGGGCGCCGCCAGCGATACAACAGCCGCTGGTGCCGACGACAGCAGTCAAGGTACAAAATTTAGTAAAGTATGCACTTTTTTACTTGTAACATGTCTAACCACACTTGCACATCACATGGATCGGGAACTGAGGCTCAAACTCCGTCGCCTCAGATTTCGGCGCTTGGACGACTGCAGGAGGACTTTCGGAACTCCGGTGGCAGCGGACAGGGTAGCGTCTAAGAGTCAGGTCAGCTCCTCGCTTGTTACTCTCAGTTTTCAGTTTTAAAAGAATCAAAACTGATCGTACTCATAGCAATCTTGCCTCGCTTGTTACGTATGGGGTACATAATCTAATCATGAGTTAGTTATGTAGTTATTGGAAGTCATAAGTTGACTTTTTATCCATTTATCAGATTATTTGTCTAATTATACCATTATATATTCCTAATGGCAGTTATTGCAAATAAAGCAAACGTTTTATTGAGTTCATACCCATCCATCTCAGGCATCTGAATATCCATAAAACATGCATCAATGCAATGTGGTGGTTGAAGTAGGCTGATAGCATCCTTGTCCATTTCAACACAACTAACATTAGCACCATACTTCTTGAGCGCCGCTGCAGCAACATATTCACTTTATTATCATCTACAACCAATATGTTCTTCCCAAACCAGCAAGCTACGAAGGAATGAGCGCCGATTTTGATTTTCTCTTCTTTTAGGAACCTCTACTTTGAGCAACTGTTGGACACATGATGCAATTGTGCTTCCCCTTATAGGCTTAAACATTACAACATCGAATGTGTTATATAGATAAATGCTCACTCAGCAAATTTTCAAAATTTTCTAAGGATTCTAGCTCTCATACTTAATTTTCTAAGGATTGATTGCTCACACTTCACCTGATAACATTTTGCCTAATTTACTAGCTAGCAACTAAAGTGTTATCTGTTTTACAGGAATTTCGATGGCGAGGAGGCAATGCCAGTGCCAGAGCTGGAAGCTAGGGACTTCACCAAGCTCTTTATGTTTTGTGGTTGTATTTTGCTTCGTCCGAACTCGCAAAGTGTGTAGTGGTGTGTGTATAGTGTTCTGAAATGCTTATATGTCTGTTTCGAAGTGCCTATGTGATCTGGCCATCGAGCTAGGGCAGTATTTTCTATTTTTTTTAAATGCATGTCTTATGAAGAAATTTTCGCGGCAACTGTCGTCGATACCGGCAAATTATGGACGACGGTTGGCCAGTAACCGGCGTTGATAAGCGTCCACTGTTGTCGACAGTTTCTACTATACTGTCATTGATAAGTGTGTTATGGACGACGGTAAAAACTATAGTCGATGATAAGGTTACCCCGCTGCAACGTGGACGAAGGCCCTTATCGACGACAGCTAAATACGGCCGTCGTCAATAAAATAATAGACGACGGTTACCGTTGTTGATAATGTTATAGATGACAAATTGTCGTCGACGGCCGGAAACCATCATTGATAAGCCTTTACCGTCGTCGATAGCTTATAGACGACAGTATTGCACTTATAGACGATGGTTTCTAGCCGTCGTCTATTATCGTGATTCCTGTAGTGATTTTTCTTGATTCAAACATGTTGCGCAACCTCCCGATCAACTCAACCACAATTCCTCCTAAACTTGGTTGTTGAACCTCATCTTCTCCCTAAGACTAGTTCAATAAATACCATCACCAGCCATGTCTTGAACTCAAGAAACTCCTGCACATGAATAAACAACCGATACTTCCGAGCACAAGTCCTTGACTTGACTCTCGTCAGTTCTCATAACCACAACACCTTACTTGAGCATCTCACATAAACATGTTGCAAACCATAGAAAAATGGTATCAGCCATAACCACCAAAACACACCAAAAACTAAGTAAGAGAATACTAAGCAAACTTTCCATAGATGTAAAGCAAGTTCCAAAAATTGCAAGGTAAAAGAAGAACCATTGCAAACTAGCACCGGACTATGCCAAAGCTAACCGGACCTTGAAACGGAGCTTACCCAAGCTAGCAGGACGTAGCGCTAGAGCTTACCAAAGCTAGTCAGACCTAGCACCGGAGCTTACCAAAGCTAGTCGGACCTAGCGCCGGAGCTAACCAGAGCTAATTAGACCTAGCGCCGAACTTAGCATAAACATGTCGGACCTAGCCATAGCAAGTCGGACCTAGCCAAAACATGTCGGACGTAGACAAAGTAAGTCGGACCTAGCGAAAACAAGTCGAACTTTATGTCGGACCTTGCCGGAGCCACCCAAAACAAGCCGGACCTATCGTCGGACCTTGTAGGAGCTCGGACCTAGAGTGGGACCTTGATGAGACGGGCGTTTTGGCAACATTCAATACTTATATCATCATAGCCAATGCATTCAACACACATAGGTCTCACGGTCTCCCCCTTGATGAATGCATTGGCAACACTACATAAAATCGGAACATTGGCTTATGAAAAGTTTTGAAAACAATCAAATGAGAAGAAAGAAATTTCAAAACAAATATTTCTCCACTATACATATTTTTCCCCCTTTGTAAATCAGAAATAAAATGAGAAGAAAAATAATAATCCCCCTTTAAGAAGAATCGTGCCAAAACACTTGTGAATGCGTGCAATGTGTGATCAATTTCTCTTCCTTTGACAGTGTATTCACCAAGGTACAAAAGAAAAGTTTTAATTTTTTATGAGCATATTATAACATATACATATAAAATAAAGCTCATCCAAGTCATACCATCAAGTAACTTACACTATCACATCTATGAAATACATAAAGTAGTGTAAGCCATGCTAGAGATCAAGTATAATTTTCAATTTAAGCAATTCATGATCTCACAAACTTAACTATTTCAAAATTTTAAATTTTGGCACTTGTTGCTGCACTTGTATTATTTTTCAAAGCACAAATCCAGATCATATGACATTTGCAAGAGATTATATGCCGCATCTGCCCTATTCTAACCAACCAAGACAAGCCTATGTCATTTGATAATCAGAAGCTTAAGGACATGGTTTTAGTCATACACAACATCTTCCAAGTTCATATCTAAGTGCAATGATAAACCATCTCAAAAGAAGAAGTGCGATGCATGCATATTCTCTTGATATTTTCTTATTTTTTCATTTGAACATAAAAACTCAATATGTGAGTTGCTTACTTGATTAATTCTTTATGATTAAAAGCACTTGTGAGCATGGAACAAGTTCAAAACAGCAAGAAAGTTTGATCATGACCAGATTTAGTGTAAGTAATTATTCCAATTACTAGTCATAGCAAAAACTACAAAATGTATAACAAGAGTAATGTAGTAAGAACTTTCAGCATGTAAAAAGGAATCACAAAGTCATATATGTATGAAATACTATGCTCATATTATTTTTATTTCTAATTCACACATAGGCTTCCGAAGTTTCAAAACTCCCCCTTAATTTAAGCCATGAGGATGCATAACCCCTATTTCACTATGAATGTAACAAAACAAGTGAAATCCAAAGGTTTTGTGAAAATGTCAGCCAATTGTTGTTAGGTATCTACACGTTGAAGCACAATGTTTCCGTTTTCAACATTATCATGGAGAAAGTGATACCTAATGTCAATGTGTTTAGTTCTCAAATGTTGCACAAGGTTTTTAGCAATGAAAATGGCACTAGTGTTATCACAAAACAGTGAAACACTATCTGAATCAATCTCATAGTTCTTAAGTGTTTGAACAATCCATATCATCCACATACACTTGAACTAATAATGAGTCATTGACATTCTTATGCACAAAAATAGATTTATCAACCTTGCCCATGGTAAATCCCATTTCAAGTAAGAATGTTTTTAACCTAGCATACCATGCTCTAGGGGCTTGTTTGAGACTGTACAAGTCTTGGGATAGTTTGTAAACATGATCTGGAAAATCTGGATTTTCAAAACCTGGTGTTACTTGACATAAACCTTCTCATCTATGTAGCTATTAAGAAAAGCACTTTTTACATCCATTAGATATAACTTGAATCCTCTAGATGCAGCAAAAGCTAACAAAATTCTTATGGCTTATAATCTAGCATCAGGAGCAAAAGTTTCATCAAAATCTAGACCTTCAACTTGTGTGAAACCTTGAGCAACCAACCTACCCTTATTCCTAACCACAACCCCATCCTCACATTGTTTATTTTTAAACACCCATTTACTTCCATTTAGAGTGTGACCCTGAGGTACAAGTTTCCAAACATTATTTCTTTCAAAATTTTCTAACTCTTCTTGCATGGCAATAATCCAAGATTCATTAGTGAGTGCATGTGACATATTTTGGCAAAAGAAGCAACAAAAGCAGAGTGGGTGTCAGAGTTTGGATCGCAAAACCTAGACCATGTAAGTTGTTTGTGCAAGCTTCCAATGATTTGTTATGGAGGATGACTTTTGAGGACGCGGAGGGGAGTAGACACTTCACAAGATCCTTCTTCTTCACGTTCATCACAGATTGAAGAATTTGTTACTTGAGGACGATCTGTACCAGCTGCAATAGTTGTTGGTGCTGGCAGTGGTGCAAAATCAGCAGCATCATTTGCTTCTGAATTTTTGGGCAACAACATCACTTATTCGTCTTCTTTGATGAAAATACTCTCCTCCTGTGGATATGGTTCTGGACCTACAATATTCGAGATAGTACCTGGGCATGCTTCATCAAAATAAACCTCACAAGTCTCCACAATTTTGTTAGTATCAAGTAAAAGCAAACGGTAGCCTCTAGTATGAGATGGATAACCATGAAACACGCCATCAACAGATCTAGGTTCAAATTTATCAAGATTACCATGTTTCTTAACAAAGCATTTACAACCAAAGATCTGAAAGTGTGTGACACTAGGCCTATGTTCAAACCGAAGTTCATATGGTGTTTTACCTAGCTTAGCATGCAACAAAACACAGTTTGAGATATAACGAGCAGTTACAATTGCACCTTCCCAAAATTTTCTAGGAGATTGATATTCATCAAGCATAGTCCTAGCCATCTCAACTAAGGTTCTGTTCTTTCTATCTACAACACTGTTTTGTTGTGGTACATATCGTGAAGAAAATTGATGATCTATTCCTTTCAAAGCACAAAAGTGATCAAAAGATTGATTTTTAATTCAGTTCCATTATCACTTCTAATTGATTTTAAAGATCATGGGTGATCAATTGATAATCTAAAAAATAAACTTCTAAAGTGACTCAAAGTTTCATTCATAGATGCCATAAAGTAAACCCAAGAGTATCTAGAAAAATCATCAACAATCAGAAGAACATACCATTACCGATTGAACACATGAAGGACCTACTGATGAGGACATCACTTCTATGGATACAAACTACACTCCATTGAACACACAAGATGCAATCAATAGAGTTCACACACAACTATTAATTTTAGAGGTGAGCTCGTTCTTATATGTTTCCTTATATGTTTTTTTTGCTACCTAATAATTTAATTGTAATTAGAATCCATAGAGAGGTTCAATTAGTACTTGGAGGAAGTTTTAATATGTTCAAAGAAGATGGAACCCAAGCCCAACTCAAAATTGTGTCCAACTGGGAGCCCAGGAGCAGCTTGCACGAAAAGGGACGTCTAGGACGCATAAGATCTCCGTTTTGAACGTTCTACATATGCAAGGAAAGGGGAGAGGATAAACTTTCCAATGCCTCTAGCCCCATGTCAAAATTCTTTAGGAGTCGACAGGACTTATTGATACAAAATCGAGTTCAAAATCTGTCAGGTTGCTACACCACCGTATTGGGCCATTGGGCAGTATCAAGTCTAAGTCTATTATTTTTGTGTCTTAGGGTTAGGTCGCGACCCCAACACCTCCTTAGAAGTCGTACCACCTATATATACTCCATGGTGACTGCCATACACAATTGGGTTTTGCTTAGATTACCAATACTGCCGTTCTACGGTTTGTGAGACCCCAACCTCGCGAATTCATATCGTTTCTTCTACGTTCTTGCTTGTGTTCTCTGTTGCACTTGCAGTGATTAGCCCTCTTGGCGAGGTCAAGCATGTGCAGCATAGTTGATAACGAACAGGGTAGTGGTGTAGTGATTGTAGGGGATGTTCGTGTTCTACTCGAGAGACTCGGATCATCAACGTCGAGATCTCCACCTCAATTGACCTATGCAATTACCTATTGGAAGATCGGGCCTAAACCTTCTTATCAATTGTGTCGGTACCCTGCGTATTGGATACCCCACGATACCGTAAGAAAAGCTAGGGAGTTCCACCTATCTGAGTTGAAGACCTTCGAAGGTTCCACGTGTCCTGTAGCACTAGGTCCGCCTCCCTCATTTGTGTAGCTTCGACGCCGCCACGTGTAACATAAGTCCGGGCCTAACTCCTTGTATAGGGAAGCTCCAGCCATGCCACGTGTACAGTGGCCTTGGACCTAACCCCCCAGTAGAGGGAAGCTCTTGTGCTGCTATGTGTATAGCAGCTCCAGACCTGCCTCTCCACGGAGGGAAGATACAGAGCTGCCACATGTCGAGCCTCCGGACCTAAGCCACAATAGGAGGACAACCGGATCTCCAACGGCACAGACATTCAAGGGACAGTTAAAGCAGCTGTTACAGGACCTGATTATGGTTATTAATGCCATGTTTTTGACACACAATCAGATGACCTTTAGTACCGGTAGCGCCACAATTAAGGCGTGTTATCCCACTATTAAATATACTTAATACATACAAATCGTGTATTAGGTAATTAAAGACCACCGGGACTACATGTATGGCGAGACAGACAATGTAACAGCCAGTGTTTGGACTATAAAAGTGTTGTGCCACACGGTACAGAGGATAAGTCCAATCGAAAAATCGACTACACACTCATACAAACAACAACCACCCGTTGAGTAGGGTATTACGCTCAGGTGGCCAAACCACGTAAAATTCCCCGTGTCACCATCTCGTTCTGGATCTCACGTGCACCCCATCCGAATACGAACCTCCGTGGACTATGTTTTAGTAGTATCGGGGAAAGTTTCAATCACACACTTTGACATTTGGCACGGCAGGAAGGGGGCGCCTGAGATTTCGAGATGGTGAACTCCGCTGCAGGATCATCCAACGACCACACTGAGCAACCTGCTACAGGAAATCCCTCCAATGTGCAACAACCAGCTGGTGCTGTTGCCCCGATGAGCATCATTCCACCACCACCGCCCAACTGTTCCGGCAAACAACGCTGGACAACAGGATGGTGTCTTCTAGTCAGTCACTGCATCGACGCACAACAACCCCGAGAACGCGATCAACGCGGCACGTACTCTTCTGTAGTGTCCACTAGCGCCCGAAGCACCTCAAAGCGCAATGGAGCAGTGGTGCGCTGATGTGGAACATCTGGTTGCAATAGCAGTCTATGCCATCAGCAACCAAGGTCTTCCCCCTTCGGGGCAGGCACCTTCCCAGTGAAGGGCCTTGTCTGGCACACTTCGTCCTCAAACATCACAGCACCGGAGGCGCGCGTCCTCCCAACAAGTGATGTCTTTGCCCTCCGGGGCAAGCCGTACTCAGACATCTTCAAAGCTCTTGACCCATGATCTGTGGTTAGAGCTTGACCGCCATTACAGGCAGCACAACGGTCATGTCCACATCGAGCGTGCTCACAAAAGGCAAGAAGCTTGGTAAAACCCTTCTCCTTTGAGAGTAAGGGGCGGTTGTTCGGTCCGATGGTTGCAGAAGTTCTGGCCTCATTTGCCGGAGAAATACGACGGGACTGTCAACCCTGTCGAGTTCCTCCAAATCTACTCCACCACCATTCTCGCGGCGGGAGGCAATGAGGTCGTGATGGCCAATTATTTCCCTGTGGCTCTGACTGGGACAGCCATGTCCTAATTCATGAGTCTTCCGCCTGACTCCATCAACAGTTGGGTGGAGCTATGCCACCAGTTCGAAGCCAACTTCAGGAGATCCTACACCCGACCTGGCATAGAGCTGGACATATTTGCCGTAATGCAAAAGGCGAGAGAGTCACTGCGGTCGTTCATCTAGCGGTTTTCCCAGGTGCAGAACACAGTTCCTTCCAACTCCAATGCATCTGTCATTGTTGCATTTCGACAGGGCGTCAGAGATAAGAAGATGCTGGAGAAGCTGGAGACAAAAGAAGTCACCAGCGTCACGGAACTCTTCAGCCTAGCCGACAAATGTGCTAGGGCTATGGAGGGCCGTGAAATGCACTCCAAACCAGCCCCGGAGGCTGGAAAAAACTCCTCCAAGGCTGTGACACCCGGTTCTGAAAGTGAACCAAGTGAACACATATGTGTGCCCAGGACGTTCAACACACATACATGAGTGCAATAACAAAAGTATATACATAAAATTACTACAAGACAAGCTTAATTAAGTACTTACATTACAGAATTCAAATTATCCTGGAATACAAGCTCGGATGAATATTAATGATAAGTTTCAACTAATGCAGCCAAAATAACTAAGGGTGTGTTTGGTTTGAGTGATATAGTGGGACGGGACGGGACGATCCCACTTTTCTGTTGTTTGGTTTGGATACATGTGGGATGGAGTCATCCCTCAAAAGAGAATATTCCACCTAGATGCGGGATGGAACCATACCACCGAAAACATGGAGACGGATCCGTCCCACCTCCGTGGAGACAGGCGCGCGACCTTCCAGAAGTACTCATACCCACATGCCCCTGTCCCATCCTTTCATTCAAACAAGAGACGGGATCATTCCGTCCCACACCATCCCACAAAACAAACAAGAAACAGGGATCGTCCCATCCCTCTAGACAAGCAGAAAACGGGACCATCCCATCCCTAAAAACTGGGATGGATCCATCTCATCCCACTTTGACTCCCAACCAAACACATCATAATTAAGCAACTAAGCAACTAAACATTATAAGCAAATAGGGTATAGTGCAGCTCCAACACTCCACAAGCAAAGATAAAGGCAGACACGGCCTAGAACTCCGCATTACCATCGTTAAACTCCCAATCCTGACCTACAACTGTTAGTGGCAGAATTGCAAGGGTGAGTACATGTCGTACTCAACATGTGTAAAAAGTATGACATGTAGCTGATTCAATTGACAAATATAATAATGGCTAAGAGCTGAAAAGTACATTAAAACATTTGCAAAGCAACATATTATTTGTATATGAAATAAACCCATCATAAACCATATAATAATCATAATACCAGTCCATATTCGTTACCATCATCCATGCTCCAGATTTCTCATTACCAATAATGATACTTAATATCAAAATTTAATCCATAACCAACCATAACCATATTATTAACCATAAACATAACCATCCCAAAAACCATCCCAATACCAAGTTTTCCTTCTAATCATGTGAGGGTCCAGATGACTATAGAATCTCAATTATGCCGTCTCACACTTCCTTAGGTGTGTGGCCAAGAGATAACAAAATAGCCTTTACAAATGGATTACTAGCTTATTTAGACCCCAATGAGGTATCACCATTGGCGATGCCTCCAACTGAGCACATCTTTAACCAAGGGCCCCCTCTTGAGCCATTCGGATCCCAGGGTAGTCCCACCAATTATCAACAAACCCAATCCGACTACCCCTTCCCTGAACATCCTTAATGGTCCAAATAGCACTGGCAAAGCCCTAATTAATCCGCTACGCCAAAAACCGGTCCTTAGATCTAAAGCAAGCAACCACCATATCATCCAACCCATCCACGTACCAGCCTTGCTTAGATCACCCATCACCATATCATATAACCATGATCTCATTAATGTATAATTAAATTAAGTGGTATAGTTGTCTTCCCATCCCAATTAATTAAGCAAAGCAAAAGGGTAAAAATCCCATCCCGACTCTCTACCATAAATTCCATGTGACAAGGGTGGTTATACAATGCTAGTAAACATCCTATCATAGGATTCCCATCAAATTGACACAAGCATGCAGTTTTGCAAACAAAACATTTATTTTAAAAACAGGATCAATATGCTTCAAGGACACTTGCCTTGCTCTTGGGATTGGTTAGGATCAAGGACTTCAAACTCTTGGTGCTGGAGATCCTCCACGACACTCTCTAGCGCAAATTTGCCTAAACCGCACAACAAACATACAGACAAGAATTACAATCAAAATGTGCACAAATATCACTCAATATGACATGACATGCATGACTAATGCAATTGCAATGCAAAACTAGTTAAAAAGTTCTTAATGATGTTTATTAATCAATTACAAAGGCTATTAACATGTCTACACAAGTTTGGTGTTAATTCGATCTAACTTCTAATTAATTCAACAAGAAATAGATCGCAAAAATTGGACAAGTCCGCAGGAGGCCAGACTAGTCCGCACTGTGCAGGAACAACATATTAGTGTTTTCTAGATCGACGTGAATTTGGAGATTTGTGATTGAATTCACGTAAGGAAAAGGAAGTAGAAGGTATACCAGGCGTCCAAGACTCCAAAGAATTAAAGGTCTTGGAGGTAACACTTGGATCTCGATGATCTAGGGTTGATGAAGAACTTGATGGTGAATTGTTGATGAAGAACGCGAACTCGATGGAGATCTTGATCCTCTTTCATTTCCTCCTCTTCTTCTTCTTTCTCTAGATCTGCTTCTCCCTCCTTGGTGGCGGCTAATCACGAGCTAGGGTTTTGGTATGGTGGAAAAGTGGCAAATAGATGTCAAGCCAAGGAGTGGGGTTTTTTATATAGAGGTGGAGGCTAGGGTTGGATAGATTTTGAGTTTGAGACGAGTAGGGGTCAGTTTTAGGGTCCCACATGGGATCTAAAAGAGGTAGGCACGACGCCCCTATGCCCACATAAGGTAAAACCCGAAAACAAGTCGTGAAACACAAGATCAACTCGGAGTCACGATTTATCGGACAAGTCCGAAAAGGGCTGAACTAGTCTGAAGTTGGATAGAGAGATATGAGACAAGTTCGGACTATATCGGTCATGTCCGAACTTGGTCAGAGGAAAATCGGACAAGTCTGGCAAAAATCGAACAAGCCTGACTTTAGTCAGAGGGAAAACGGACAAGTCTGGTGGATTACTGGACTAGTTCGGACAAGTCCGGGGACCTAGAAAAATTTTCAAGGAATTGGAACACTGGACTAGTCAGCACAGGACCGGACAAGTCCAAAAGTGTCTAGAGAGAAAAGCAGACTAGTCCACGGCAAAGTAAACAAGTCTGATGGAAGTCTGAGAGAAATCGGACTAGTCCGCACTAAAATTGGACTAGTCCACACTTTCCAGAATTCTTATGTGTAGTTTTGCTCTAAATTCATTTTAAACTTTTTCCTTTTTATGCTTCTCAATGTTAACCATATCTAATGATGGATGCAGGGCATGATGCATGAAAATGAGGGTGTTACAAACCTACCCCCCTTAAAATGAATCTCGCCCTCGAGATTCGACGCGGAAGAGAAGAGATGGGGAAATTCCTTTTTGACATCATCCTCCAACTCCCATGTTGCTTCCGATTCTGTGTGATGCTTCCATTGAACTTTACACCACCTAGTAGTCTTGTTCCTTGTGACCATCTCCTTGGTTTCCAGGATTTTGATTGGTTGTTCGCCATAAGTCAAATCTACCTCTAATTCCAATTCTTCTATTGGCACTTGTTCTTCTGGTACCCTTAAACACTTATTGAGCTGGGAAACATGAAACACATCATCTGAAAGATGAGCTGGCATCTCCAACTTGTATGCTACTTCTCCTCTTTTGTCCAAAACCTTGAATGGCCCAATGTATCGAGGTGCTAGCTTGCCTCTTATGTTAAACCTCTTATAAACTCTAATTGGTGACACCTTGAGGTAAATGAAGTATCCCACTTCAAAGGCTAGTTTTCTCCGCCTATTATCCGCATAGCCTATATGCCTTGATTGAGCAGCCCTCAAGTTCTCGCGAATGACCTGAACTTCTTTTTCAGCTTCTTGCAACTCATCGGGTACAAATACTTGTGTTTCTCCTGTCTCATTCCAGAATAAAGGTGTCCTACACTTCCTTCCATATAATGCTTCATACGGTGACATCGTCAAACTTGCTTGGTAACTATTGTTGTATTAGAATTCTGCATATGGCAAGCTCTTGTCCCAAATTTTCTCATGCTTTAAAGCACAAGCTCTTAACATGTCCTCTAGAATCTGATTGGTCCTCTCGGTTTGTCCATCCGTTTGAGGGTGATATGCTGAACTAAAATTCAACCTTGTTCCAAATGCTTCATGCAATTTCTGCCAGAACCTGGAGGTAAATTGAGAACCTCTATCCGAAACTATCCTCTTTCGAACTCCATGCAAGCATACTACTCTTCCCAAATACAGTTCCACAAATTTCTTTCCATTAAAGGTGGTCTTGACGGGGATAAAGTGAGCTGACTTGGTTAACTGATCCACAATTACACAAATTGAGTCATGACCAGACTGAGTACGCGGTAAACCAACTATGAAGTCCATAGCAATTTCGTCCCACTTCTACTTCAGAATCTTTAGTGGTTGCAATAATCCGGCTGGCCTTTGATGTTCCGCCTTAACTCGTTGGCACACAACACATAAGGCTACGTATTCAGCTATGTCCTTCTTCATACTGGCCCACCAATAGCACGTCTTCAAGTCCTTGTACATCTTCGTACAACTGGGGTGAATTGAGTATGGCGAGTCATGTGCCTCCTTTAATATTGCCTACCGAATATGCTTCACATTAGGCATGACAATACTCTTACCAAGCCATAAAGTGCAACGTTCGTCCTCATCAAATCTGAATTCTCTCCCTTCTTGGGTTCTATCCTTGATTTCTTGGATTTCCTCATCCTTCGTTTGGCCCTCTCGAATTTATTGCTCCAAAGTCGGATGTAACTCCATCATCCCCATTTCATTGATGAATCTGAGTTTCAACCGTTCGAACTCCTTGCATAGCTCGGATGGCAACTCTCAAACTATGAGTTGATGACTTACTCCTTTCTTGCTCAAGGCGTCGACAACTACATTAGCTTTTCTTGGGTGATAGTTGATTCCCACATCATAATCTTTGATGACCTCCAACCATCTTCGTTTCTTCAGGTCCGTTTGCATGAAAATAAACTTACGACTCTTATGATCCGTATAAGTTTCACACCTATGTCCAAGGATATAATGTCTCCAAATCTTCGATGTGTGTACCACGGCTGCAAGTTCCAAATCACACGTTGGGTAATTCTGCTCATGTTTCTTCAATTGTCTCGATGCGTAGGCAACCACTTGACCTTCTTGCATCAATACACATCTAAGTCCTTGTCTCGATGCATCACAATATATGTCGAAACTTTTTCTTACGTCCAGCAAAATCAAAACCGGGGCTGTAGTTAACCTTTTCTTCAACTCCTCAAAACTTTCTTGACAAGCTTGAGTCCATTGAACACTTTCTCCTTCATTAGCAACTCTGTCATTGGTTGCCTATTTTAGAAAAGTCCTTGATGAATCGATGGTAATATCCAGCTATTCCAAGAAGACTCGTTATTTCCTTTATGTTCTGCGGCGGTTCCCATTTCAACACGTCGCTCACTTTTCCGAGGTCAACCGATACTTCTCCTCCCGAGATGATATGACCCAAAAACGACAACTCCCTTAACCAAAACTGACACTTGTTGAACTTGGCATACAATTGGTGCTCTCTCAATTTCTGCAACGTAAGCTTCAAGTGTTCCTCATGTTCCTTCTCATCCTTCGAGTAGATCATAATGTTGTCTACGAACACCACAACAAACTTGTCCAAGTACTCCATGAAGACCTTATTCGTGAGGTACATAAAATAGGCATGTGCATTTGTCAATCCAAAGGACATCACGGTGTACTCATAAGATCCATATTGTGTCCTAAAAGCTGTCCTCTGTATGCCCGACGGTCTAATATTTATTTGGAAGTATCCCAACCTCAAATCAATGTTGGAGAAAACACAAGCTCCCTTCATCTGATCAAGCAAGTCTTCTATGCATGGCAAGGTGTACTTGTTCTTGATGGTCACCTCATTGAGAGCATGGTAATCCACGCACATCCTTTGTGACCCATCCTTCTTGCCCACAAATAGAATGGACGCTTCCCAAGGTGAAGAACTAGGATGAATAAAACCTTTCTCTAGTTGCTCTTGAATCTGCTTCTTGAGCTCCGCTAATTCCATAGGAGGCATCCTGTATGGCCTCTTAGCTATAGGAGCAGTCCAGGTATTAAATCAATAACAAATTCAATGTCTCCGTAAGTGGCATAACTGAGAACTCATTCGGGGTCACGTCCAAAAATTTGCACACCACTGGAATCTCATCAACTACGGCACTGTCCATATGATCAACTCCAATTACTTCGGTGCGTGTTTAGATGCTTCAAACTCTATGGTGATCCCTTCCTCATTGGTCAACTTCACCATATTCCTGGCACACTCAATAACTCCATTGTGCTTTCTTAACCATTCCATACCAAGTATAATGTCCAATCCTTGAGAATCCAAAACAATGAGGTTGGCGGAGAAGTCTACCCCCCTTATTCTAAGGATTACTTTTGAACATACTATATTTGTCCTCATCTCTCCTCCAGAAGACTTAACCAATAGAGTAAACTTCATATGAGAGATAGGCAAACTATACTTGGCAACATATTTCGATGCAGTGAATGAATGTGATGCTCCAGAATCAAATAACATAGTCACCGGGTTGGAGTTTTCAAGAAACATACCAATCACCACGTCATATGCTTGTTGAGCATCCTCTATAGAGACATGGTTCACATTGCCATGAGCAAAATTTTGCTATCCACGGTTCCCTTGTGGCTGTACTCTATTGGGTCTTGGGTTCTGTCTTTGAGCATTGCTCCCTTGACCAAGGCCTGACTTAGGACATTGATGCGCAAAGTGTCCAGCTTCTCCCCAAGTATAGCACTTCTTTACTGCACCAGAATTTGGACGGACTTGATTTTGAACATTTGCACCAGGAAAGTTGGCACGAGGTACATAATGCATTGGAGGCCTGGGTGCTTGCATGACAGGGCGCTACTGCACAAACTGAGTCGGGCATGGTGCATATCCAGGGCGATGAGTAGGCGCAGACGAGCTGAAATAAGGCGCATTTGGCAGTGCAAAGCGAGGGCGCACATTACTTCCTTGTTGTTGTCCTTGATATGGCGCCTTCCTCTTGTTGTCTTGCTCTATCTCACGGACCTTGTTCTCCACATCAATTGCTTTGTCCACAAGCTTCTGGAAGTTGGCATAGTCACAATTCATCAACTGCACATGGATTTCGTTGTTCAAGCCCCTCATGAACAAGTATTGCTTCCGGCTGTCCCAGCTCACATCCCCAGGGGCATATCTGGAGAGTTGAGTGAATTTATTGAGATATTGACCCACACTCGATCTTCCTTGCCTCAAGTTCTCAAATTCTTGCCTCTTCAAGATCATAAATCCTTCTGGCACATAATGAGAACAGAAACTCTCCTTGAAATCCGCCCAGGTGACCCTTTATTGATTCTCATGAGCATTGCATAAAGGATCCCACCAATCGGCAGCTGCTCCAACAAGTTGATGAGATGCAAAGAGCACCTTCTCCCGGTCGCTTCATTGGACAATAGCTAGCTTCTTATCCATAGACTTGAGCCAATCATCAGCATCCATAGGGTCAGCAGCTTGAGCAAAGGTTGGCAGCCTAGTCCTCATAAACTCTCCCAACCAGTTATGAGGCGGTGGGGGGGGGCGGTGGAGGCATGTGGAGCTGATTATTGATGTTACCAGTCTGAAGCTGTCTCATAGTCCGTATCATAGTTTGCATGAGCTAGTTTTGCATAGCCAGTAGCTGCTCAATGTTGATAGCTCCATGAGCAGGTCCTTGTCCATTGTTGTTTTGAGGTGCTCCACTATTCTCCTCCTCATCGTTAGCATCCCTCTGGTTGCGAGTCCTCACCATCTGAAGAAAAGCAAGAGATATGAACTTAGAAGACGTCCCCAACTATATGCATCAAGGGATATGAAACTAAAGAACTACCTACACTAGCCTACGTGGACATGGCAATGCTAAAGCATTCCAAAATCCTCTATTAAGCACACAAGCAACCAATATATAGCAAACAACACACCAAACAAGAACACGTCGATTCCTGAGTGCTCCATTCTATCTAGGTTGCGTCTTACGGTCAACCTGTGGCTCTGATACGAATTTGTGACACCCGGTTCTGAAAATGAATCAAGTGAACGCATATGTGTGCCCAGGACGTTCAACACATATACACGAGTGCAATCACAAAAGTATATACAGAAAATTACCACAAGACAAGCTTAATTAAGTAATTTTATACAGAATTCATATTATCCTCGAATACAAGCTCTAATGAATATTAATGACAAGTTTCAACAAATGCAGCGGAAATAACTAATTAAGCAACTAAGTAACTAAACAGCACAAGCAAATACGGTATAGCGCAGCTCCAACACTCCACGGGCAAAGCTAACGGTAGACACGGCCTAGAACTCCGCATTACCATCGTTAAACTCCCAATCCTGACCTACAACTGTTGGTGGGGGAATTGCAAGGGTAGGTACATGTTGTACTCAGCAAGTGTGGAAAGTATGACATGTGCTGATTCAATTCATGGATATAATAATGGCTAATTACTGAAAAGTACATTAAAACATTTGAAAAGCAACATATTATATGTATGTGAAATAAACCCATCATAAACCATATAATCATCATAATACCAGTCCATATTCATTACCATCATCCATATTCCAGATTTCTCATTACCAATAACTATAATCAATATCAGAATTTTATTCACAACCAGCCATAACCATATTATTAACCATAACCATAACCATCCTAAAAAAACATCCCAATACCAAGTTTTCCTTCTAATCATGTGAGGGTCCAGGTTGCTCATAACCAGAAGCACATCTATCATGATAGTTTTTAGACACACTCTGCAAAGGTTGTACCACTTTACCAACGTGTTTGTGATTTCATCACCTTTCGATGACTATAGAATCTCAATTATGCCGTCTCAAACTTGCTTAGGTGTGTGGCCAAGAGATCACAAAATAGCCTTTACAAAGGGATTACTAGCCTATTTAGACCCCACTAAGGTTTCACTGGTGGCGATGCCTCCAACTGAGCACATCTTCAACCAAGGGCCCCCTCTTGAGCCATTCGGATCCCAGGGTAGTCGCACCAATCATCAACAAACCCAATCTGACTACCCCTTCCCCGAGCATCCTTAATGGTCCAAATAGCATTGGCAAAGCCCTAATTAATTAGCTACGCCGCACCCATACTTGGCCTCGTGGTGGCACTGTAAATCCTGGATGATCGCTCCACGAACCGGTCCTTAGATCTAAAGCAAGCAACCACCATATCGTCCAACCCGTCCACATAAAAGGCTTGCTTAGATCACACATCACCATATTATATTAACCAATTCATATAACCATGATCTCATTAATGAATAATTAAATTATGTGGTATAGTTGTCTTCCCATCCCAATTAATTAAGCGAAGCAAAAAGGGTAAAAATCCCATCCTGACTCTCTACCATAAATTCTAGGTGACAAGGGTGGTTATACAACGCTAGTAAACTTCCTATCATAGGATTCCCATCAAATTGACACAAGCATGTAGTTTTGCAAACAAAACATTTATTTTCAAAACAGGATCAATATGCTTCAAGGACACTTGCCTTGCTCTTGGGATCGGTTAGGACCAAAGACTTCAAACTCTTGGTGTCAGAGATCCTCCACGGGACTCTCTAGCGCATATTCTCCTAAACCGCGCAACAAAAATACAAGACAAGAATTACAATCAAAAAGTGCACAAATATTACTCAATATGACATGACATGCGTGATTAATGCAATTGCAAAGCAAAACTAGTTAATAAGTTATTAATGATGTTTATTAATCAATTACAATGGTTATTAACATGTCTACACATGTTTGGGGTTGATTCAGTCTAACTTGTACTTAATTCAACAGGAAATAGATCGCAAAAATCGGACAAGTCCGCAGGAGGCCGTACTAGTCCGCACCGCGTAGGAACAACATATTAGGATTTTTTAGATCGACGTGAATTTGGAGATTTGGGTTGAATTCACATAAGGAAAAGGAAGTAGAATGTATACCAGGTGTCTAGGACACCAAAGAATCAAAGGTCTTGGATGTAACACTCGGATCTCGACGATCTAGGGTTGATGAAGAACTTGATTGTGAATTGTTGACGAAAATGAGCTAGGGTTTGGGTGTGCTAGAAAAGTGGAAAATAGATGTCAAGCGAAGCGGTGGGGTTGTTGATCTAGAGGTGGAGTCTAGGGTTGGATAGATTTCAAGTTTTAGATGAGTAGGGGTCGGTTTAAGGGTCCCACATGGGCTCTAAAAGAGTTAGGCACGACGTCCTTAGGCCCACTTAAGGTAAAACCCAAAAACAAGTCGTGAAACAAAAGATCAACTTAGAGTCACGATTTATCAGACAAGTCCAAAAAGGGCCGGACTAGTTCGAAGTTGGACAGAGAGATATCGGACAAGTCCGGACTATATCGGGCAAGTCCGAACTTGGTTAGAGGAAAATCAGATAAGTCTGGTAAAAATCGGACAAGTCTCACTTTAGTTAGAGGGAAAACGGACAAGTCCGCTGGAATACCAGAAGAGTACGGACAAGTCCATGGACTTAGCAAAATTTTTGAGGAATTGGAATAGTGGACTAGTCCGCACAGGACCGAACACGTCCGAAAGTGTCCAAAGACAAAAACAGACCAGTCTGCGGCAAAGCGGACAAGTTCGATGGAAGTTAGAGAGAAATCAGACTAGTCCGCACCAAAATCGGACTAGTCCGCACTTTCCAGAATTCTTAAGTAAGGTTTTGCTCTAAATTCATTTTAAACTTCTTCCTTTTTATGGTACTCAATGTTAACCATATTTAATGATGGATGCAGGGCATGATGCATGAAAATGAGGGTGTTACAAAGGCTGAAGCCACTACCTCCGATAGTGGGAAAAAGAAGAAAAAGTCCAACAGTAAGACAAAGCCGTCGGCCGGCACGCCCACTGTTGCTGTTGCAGCTCCGGGTGGCTAGGGGCCACGCCCTGAGAAACGACCTCGACCATTGTCTGAAGATAGCGGCGGTCAAACTATGTGTTGTTCGATCAATAAAATGGACACTCACAATCTTGAAGATTGCCGTGAGGTCCAAAACCTTATCGAGCGCTTCAACAAGCGCCGAGAAGAAGCTCCTTTTCGCTAGCGGGAAGGAAAGCATAAAGTCGACGAAGTTCCGGCTGATTCAGAGCTAGGCTTCTAGGACCCCAAGAAGGTCCTGAAGGTTGTGTACAACACCATAAATGACGACTCTGACATCTTTGACAACGAGTGTCAGAAGACCCTCAATACCATATATGGAGGGTCGTGGGATATCACCTACCGCTGCGTCCTCAAGACTATGCATCGGGAGATGGCTGCCACAACTCCTACCGCAAAGGTAGAACCCCATTGGAAGTGGATGGACACTCCCATCACTTTCGATGCTTCAGAGAGCCCAAGAAACATTATCGGAGCTGGACAACTGCTGTTGATGGTTTCTCTTACCATCAACAACATCCAGCTCTACCATGTCTTGGTGGATGGAGGTGTGGTGCTCAACCACCATAGCTATGAAGCGTTTGTCAAGATCTAGCTGAAGCTCTCAGACCTTTACCCCTCACGTCCTTTCTCTGGGGTAGGTCCGGGGGCCGTCAATCCTCTCAACTCACATACACTCCTGTTGACCTTCGGGGCTTCGGAGAACTACAGGACCGAGAAGTTAGTCTTCGACGTGGCGCACATCAGCTTACCCTTCAACGCCATACTAGGCAAGCCAGCCCTGTACAGGTTTATGGCCGCAGCTCACTATGGCTACTTGGTGTTAAAGATGCCGATACATTCAGGTGTTCTCTGGATCCACGGGGATTGCACTATGGGATTCACTGCGTTGGAAGAACGCCACGCGCTTGCAACAGCACAGGAGGAAGCATCCGGCCAGGAGCAAACTGCTCAACCTCCGAGCACTCGTCATCGAGGCTCATCCTCTACACCACGCGTGCAACCAAGTGGCGACCCTGACATTCCTGTCAAACACATTCAAATTGGTTCTGATGCTGCCCAGACCACCCGTATATCTGGAGGTCTAGACAACAAATAGCAACTCACACTCATCACTTTCCTCCGGGCGAATGTTGACGTGTTTGCATGGCAACCGTTACAGATGCCTTGGATCCCTAGGGAGGTGATTGAGCATAGAATGAAGATATACCCCAACTTACGGCCAATACACTAGAAGCCTAGGAAACAAACAGTCGAGTGGAAAAACTTCATCCGATAAGAAATCAACAAGCTCCTCGAAGCTGGTTTCATCTGGGAGGTTCATTATGCACGATGGCTGGCAAAGCCAGTCATTGTACCCAAAGCTAGTGGCAAGCTTCGGATGTGTATCGACTTTACCACCTTAAATAAGACATGTCCAAAAGACCCATTTCCACTTCCTAGGATATACCATATAGTGGAATCCACCTCTGGGTGTGAGCTATGGTGTTTCCTAGATGCATACTCTTGATATCATCAAATCCAAATGTTTGGGGAATATGAATAGCATATTGCCTTCATAACAATAGATGGGTTGTATTGTTATACTGCCATGCCTTTTGGTCTCAAAAATGCTGCTTCAACTTTTGTTCGGGCCCCGCACAAAACATTTAGAGAGCTCGTCAGGGACTTGGTGGAGGTCTACGTCGATGACATCACCGTGAAGGTGAAGAACAAGGAGTCACTCCTTGACAACCTGCAATCCATCTTTGACTGGTTTCACATTACGCGAACCAAGTTAAACCCGGACAAATGCGTCTTCGGGGTTAGCTTCGGGAAGCTCCTCGGATTATAGGTAACTCACTTGGGAATTGAGGCAAACCCGGTGAAGATCAAGGCTATTAATGACATGCGGTCCCCAACCCGCATCAAGGACATCTAGAAGCTAACTTGATGTCTAGCTATGCTCAGCTGGCTCATTTCAAGACTGGCAGAATGGGCGCTACCCTTCTTCAAGTTATTGAGAAAGTATGGGCAATTCCGTTGGTCCGAAGAAGCAGAAAAGGCATTCCAGGAGCTCAAACATTTCCTCACCACACTACCAATACTGGTAGCTCTGAACCCTAGTGAGCCTCTTTTGCTTTAAGTTTCAGCAACTACAAAGGTTGTAAGTATGGTCCTGGTTGAGGAAAGACTAGAACCACCTAAATTTCAGGAGCCAAGACCCCTTTGGGAGGGTCCGGAGCTACCTGAAGGCGATTCTGGGTCCCAGCCCCCAGACACGGATCCTCAAGGCATGCTCCCCGAGGATCAAACTCTCTCATCTGAGGGAGTTCACACGGCTGAAGAAGAAGCTCCAGACCCCTCCGGGAGGGTCCGGGAAGCTCAAGAAAAAGGTCCGAACCCCTCCGTGAGGGTCCGAGTTGATGAAGAAGCTATGGGACCTTCAGGGAAAGTCCAGACTGTCCAGGGGGCAGTGTACTTCATCAGCGAAGTACTACATGACGCCAAGACTCGATACATTGTGGTCCATTAGCTGCTCTATGCAGTTCTCATCGCCTTAAGAAAGCTTCGTCATTACTTCCAAGCCCACAAGATATCAGTGGTAACCTGCTATCTACTGCATGCTATACTGCATAAACCCAACTCTACAGGAAACATTGCAAAGTGGGCAGTGGAGCTGGTAGAGTTTGATCTCGAATTCTTGCCTCGACATGCTATCAAGAGTCAGACATTGGCTGACTTCGTGGTGGAGTGGACCCCTTATTCATAAAATCCAGGGAGCCTCAGGGAGCAGAAACTGGAACCCAAGGTCCCGGTCTTCACCAAGCCTCACTGGACTCTCTACTTCGACAATTCCGTGCAAAAGTAGAGAGCCAGAGCTGGAATTCTTCTCCTCACACCGACTAGGGAGAAGGTCAAGCACATGGTACACCTTGACTTCAAGGCAACCAACATAATGGTGGAGTATGAAGCTCACATCTATGGGCTCAAGGTAGCGCTATCATATAGCGTCAAGCAGATGATGGGGAAGGGTGATTCACAGCTCATTATCAAGCAAGTCAAAGGCGAATGCAGCTGCAACAACCCACAACTCGCTGCTTACCTCCTTGAAGTCTAGAAGCTCCAGAAAGACTTCCACATTCTGGACCTCTGCCATGTCCAGCGTCTCAACAACGCCGAAGCTAATGAACTCTTGACGAAGACTTCAACCGGAGCTCATGCTCCCGACAGAGTTTTTTTTAGGAGATTGTCAAGACCCACCACTCAGCCTGCTGAACTGAGCGAAGGGGGCGAGACCAGCACCTTGAAGCTGGCGGTCCTGGTGGCCCTGTTACAATGGTGTCCACCAAGGATCGTAGGTGCTGCAGGAAGCTCCAAGCAACCCAGCGCGCAAGATTCTGAGGCTCAAGTTAGCTTCAATGCATGGATCTCGGAGATCTGGAGCTACTTGAAAAACAACATCCTTCCTGAAGATGGTGCATCCGCTAACTAGATTGTTAGATTGGCAAAAAGATATACGCTGGTAGAAGGGGATCTCTACCGGTGCGATGCCAACGATGTCCTCATCCTAATGCGATGCATTGCCCAGGAAGAAGTACATGAGCTCCTCTTGGAAATCTATGGAGGCTTGTGTGGGAACCACGCGTCTTCCCTCACATTGGTCGGTAAAGCCTTCCGGCATGACTTTTACTGGCCTACAACACTTCAGGATGCAGTTGGGCTGGTAAAAAAGTGTGAAGCATGTCAGTCCCACGCGAAACAAATTCACACGCCGGCTTAGTCCCTGCAAATGATACCTCCTACATGGCCATTTGCTGTGTGGGGGATGGACATTTTGGGACCTTTCTCAAAATCCATCGAAGGTTACAGGTACCTATACGTTGCTATCGACAAGTTCAACAAGTGGCCGGAAGCTACTCCAGATGTGACAATCAATAAGCAATCAGCTATCTAGTTCTTGAAGTCCATAGTCTGCAGATTTGGAATTTCGAATAGAGTCATCACTGACAACATGACCCAATTCACAAGTACAACATTCCAAGAATATTGCAAAGACCTCGGCGTACAAGTCAGCTACACATCAGTAGCTCACCCAGCAAGTAATGTCCAAGCCGAGAGAGCAAATGAAGAAATATTGAAAGGAATCAAGATGCGCACATATGAGCTCCTAAAGAAACATGGAGCCAACTGGATAGAAGATCTTCCGTCTGCACTGTGGGCGAGCAGGACAACACCTAACTGGTCAACTGGAGAGACACCCTTCTTCCTAGTGTACAGAGCCGAAGCAGTCCTTCCTCCGGAGATCACCATGGGGTCACTTCGGGTCCGGACCTTCGACGAAACCGCGCAGGACAAGCTCTAGCGTGAAGATCTTGACCTCGTGAATGAGGAAAGGTGCCAAGCAGCTGATCGGAATGCACGATATCGCTAGGCACTACGACGCTATCACCAAAGGCATGTGCACAACCGATAGCTTGAAGAAGGCGATTTGGTGCTGTGGAGAATACTAACCCGTGAAGGGATGAACAAACAGTCCCCCAGCTGGGAAGGTCCCTTCCGAGTGATCAAAGTATATTGTCCCGGATGCGTTCGCTTGGCAACAGAGGATGGGACTCCGCTTCCCAATCCATGGAACATTGAGCACCTCCGTATGTTTTATGCTTAGTTTCACGTAGGTGAGTCTATAATTACACATAATGTAAGTTATAGAGTTTATGCACAGAGTCGGGTAGGTCCTAAAGGAGAACATTCGGAGCCCTCTGGGAGGGTTCAGGTAGTTCAAGCACAAACTTGGTCCCAGTACTAAAAGTGTAGCTTACCTACCCTGAGTTAGAACAAGATGAATAGCACACTTGGCTGTGTTTCGTACACAAAGTGTGTCCTTGTCTCCCTTGTAATTTGGACCTATAATGAAAGACATTATTGTGTGAAAACAGACTCCACATGCATTAATTTTGTACATGCTCGTTTCTTTTATTATTTCATTCCTTCTTGTCTATAACAGAGTTGTGCAAATCTTTTTAAGATTTAGTCCAAGTTATTCATATGATATACAAGTTATATTGTTGATCTTCTTCAGATCTTAGCATTGCTAGATGGTCTACTTGCCTAAACGCTAAAGCCAATGACAGGTCCAAAGTGCGATATCGACTTAGACTGGTCCAGCACCCTAAGTACACCACTCTACCTATATTTCGGCAGGCCTCAGTAGGGCGGGTCCGGAAGGCATTCGTATATGAAGAGATTACATCAATTTACTTGTTATCATGTTGAGTTCCTTCGGATCTAAAATACAAATAAGAATAGTAAGCCACAAACAACATATAGATGAGAGGATGAATTTTACTATTTTTCTTATCTTTAATGTGCAGGAAAAATGGAAAACGCATGGCGGTGGTGGATGTCGCTGGAGCTATTAAGCTTTGACAACCCCTAGGGTGCCCGCCATCACCGTTTCTATACGTTGAAAGTGGGCGTCCTCGGAGCTACCAAGCGTCGGCAACTCCCATGGGGGCCAGCCGTCGACGTGGAGAATAAATGGCGATCTAAACGAAGATGTTGGAAAAATAACCCCAAGGAGGTTCATTGTCGACGTATTATGCATTGATAGTGGACGCCGTCGAAGCTAAGTAGCTCCGATGATCCCAGGGGGCCCACCATCGACGTTTCTAAGCATTGACAGTGGGTGCCGTCGGACCTATGAAACTCTGACAACCCCCACGAGGCCTGCGATCGACGTTCCTAAGCATTGATAGTGGGTGCCGTCGGACCTACATAGCTTTGACACCTCATAGGGGGCCCACCGTCGACGTTTCTATGCATTGACAGTGGGCACCGTCAGACCTACCAAGCTTCGACAACCCCCAAGGGGACTGCCATCGACGTTCCTAAGCTTTGATAGTGGGTGCCATCGGACCTACTTAGCTTTCACAACTCCAAGGGGGCCTGTCGTCGACGTCACAAAGGGTCCCTAGAGATGTCAGAGGTAAACTTCGGACCTAAAAGCTAAGCGTTCTAGCTACAAGTTCGAAGCGTTCAAGTCATCAAGACATTGTCAGATCCTTTTGGTCCCAGGGGGCCAACAATATAAAGGACAATGCATTGATAACAAATACAAAATGGAATTCATTCATTCAAGAAGATTGGATTTCATTCATTCAAAGGATTGGACTACAAAATTAAGATTGCAAGTGAAAGGCAGAAGAAAAAGGTCCTAGCTACTAGAGGTCCTAGGTCCTATGGAAAAACGAGGCAACTTTCTGGGCAGCTTCTTGAACGTTGGCCTTGGCGGCATCTTCTTCTTCAAGGATGGGACATTCGACCACCGGATCTCGAGGTTACCGTGGGTCACGACTTTAGAAACACGTCAGCACATATTTGGTGACGTTCTTAGCCAGAGACTTCCCCTCCGTCTCTAGTTGGTTAATGATGACATCACCCATTGCATCCATCTTGCTACCGGCATAGCTCAATGCCACCAGCGCTCTGTCCAGCTCCGGCTCCGCGTCATCCGGACGTACCGGATTGAAACCATGTGGCACCCGAGATTTATTGGCGTGACCCAGGAAATCCCACACTCACTGGGACTCAGTCACCCTCATACTCCTCAGTTCCTCTAGTGATCTCCTAGCGGCCGCAAGCTCCAAAACTTCCAGGGCAATGCGCTCGACCTCTTTGGCATGCTGCTGAATTCTCTCAGCCACCTGCTTTTCACGGTTTGTAGCTACGACTCCTGGAGGTGGATGCGGTTCCGACGGTTCACCGGTTCCTTCTCACTGTCTTTCATTTTCTCTTCCCTTGTGGCAACATCAACTTCTCTCTTGGAGAGCTCCTGTCCCAGCTGCCAATTCTTCTCCTCTTCCTGCTTGCACCGCTGCTCAAACTTTTTAGTGCGGTCGGCCAAGCTTTGCTCCCCAAGGACAGCTTCTGGGCGAGCTCCGCCTCCCCCTTTAGGTTGTCTTCCTGCTTCTCCAAGATCTTCTCCTCCCTCTCCTCAAGGGCCTGCTGGCGCTTGGGAAGCACTTCATTTAATTCATTGAGGCTGTCCTGATGATGGTCAGCATCCTCGTGGGTCTCCCAAGCATGCCTGAGAATCTCTTGAGCATTCTCGTCTAGAGCCTTAATGGCAGCCTCTCGCTTGTTCAACAAGCAGTCCATCAGTGCTAGTCGGGTTTTCTCCTTGGCCACCCATTCCTTCTGTTCAGCCAGCCTCAACTGCGTCAGCTTCAGCTTAAAGAGAAGTCGATTGCGCCAATGCCTTAAGGTATTGCACTCTTCTTTGACAACATTGCTTTCATGGTCAAAATACAAGCTAGACCTGCCGGAGGCTGGAGCAGGCATTGTCTATAGACAACACGAGAGGAATTGGCTCTGTACTAGCCTGGATCTCTCCCGACGGCTCGAAGGGATCTTCAAAAACGTCGATTAGGTCCCATGGCACAAGCGTGGTCCCCTGCGACTCTACGGCACTAGGGTCGACCCTCGGGGCTGATAAGGAAGGTCCCCTCGCCGGATCTTCAATCATCGGCTCTACGGGTGGAGTACCTGCCGTTGACTCTTGTGGGTGCTCCAACTCCGACATAGACGCCTCCGGTGTAATCACCTCCGGGGCAGACACTGGAGCTTCGTCCAGAGCTCCCTCCCCCTCCGGCTCAGGTGCCGGGACTTCAATTTCTTCCGGCTAAGGTGCCAGAGCTTCAACTATCTCCGAATCAGGTGCGAGAGCTTCCATAGTCTCGGATCCAATGCCGGAGCTTCAACTATTTCTGGCTCAGGGGCCGGAGCTTCAGTTACATCCGGCTCAGGCACTGGAGCTTCTGCTGTCTCTGGCTCCAACACTGGAGCTTCAACCGCCAGCGCTGGAACCATCGGTGCTTCATCACGAATCTCTCCCCCGCGGTCTGGTGCTACCACAGGAGCTTCTGCTGTCGTCTCTGGATCCATGTCCACGACAACTAGCGGTGGAACTGTTGTGTCTTCAGCCACCACTTAGGGAGGCACCGGGATCGAAGCAGGAGCCTATGCCTGCATGGCCTCAGTTGCTGCAACAGGCGCCAAAGCTTCAGTTTTCTTCTTCGACATCCTGGAAGTGAAAGATCAAAAAATTCAAAACAGGAATATAATAAAAATAGCAAATCAGGGTGAGACGACAATGCTTACCTTGGGAAGCTTCTGCCCCAGTCGCTGCGGAACTTCTTCTTTTGAGGTCCGAAGTCGGAGCCCACCGGTCCTGGTGAGGCAGAAACTTCAGACCTTGTTTGGGAGTTAGCCGCAACTGCTGGTGTCGCGTCAGCCGAGACCTCCCTCGGCTCGGAAGGATCTCTGGACCTGAAACCTGCAGCTGGCACTAGAGCCTAGCCAGAGCTAGCACCCCTCGAGGACGCCAGCACCAAAGGAAGCGTGGCCACCAAAGCTCTGCTTGGCCGGGGAGAAGAAACTAGTGGTGATGGAACCGACCTGAGAGGCTCCCATCAGCATGTCTCAGGTTCCTCTTATGGCTAGAAGATTCGACCGGCTCCTTGCCCTCGCCCTTGCCGACATCATCAACCTTTTGGCTTGGAGCAGTGGGGGCCACCCTCTCTAAAGCTCCGCGGATTGCAACCCTAGAGGTATTGTATCTCTCCACCACGCGAAGGTCGTCCAGCTACGACATTCCCTTTCAGAGCTCCCTCCTGACCTCTGAAACCATGTTCAAAGGGAGGAAAGCAGCCAACGGAGTCAAGGCATCATGGGAGATAGCTCCATTTTGAAACTTCTAGAGATGGAGCTTCCAAGCTTCATCATCCAAGGTGGTATGAAAACCGGCTTCAATCCGGTTATGGTCCATCTCACTGTTGAAGGCACATGCGGGTCACTCCTTTGTCTTCAGCAGAGCCCACCTGTTCACCAAGAAGTTGTCGAAGACCATTTGAGGGGTCACGCCACCCTCTGCGCATTCCTGGATCCTTGTCAGGATGGGCTTGTATGCTTCGGACAACTCTGAAACTTCATTCCAGGCGTCAGTGTCGACATTAGTGAGGCTCTTGGGAAACTCCAACATCTCGTGCTCCTCCACTGCGATGATGAACCAATCTTTCTTCCAGTTGTCCCACTTTCTGGAGGGGAAGGTCTTCACGTACTCGAAGGGGCAGTTCTTGCGCTTCATGAAGTACTAGAAGCCAATCAACTCTGTCCCCTTTCTGGTATTGTTGACCGTGAAGAAGGTCTGAAAGTGCTCGATGCATAGCGGCACACCCACCAAATCTTGAAGAAGTGGACAAAGGTCACCACTAGCAAGAAGGAGTGGGGGCCAAGCTGATGAAGCTAGAGTCTGTAGAAATCGAGCAGCATCAGAAGAAAGCTTGAGATGGGCAGGATTAGACCCACCATGGCATACGCCTAGAAATAGATGATTTCTTCGGTCTGCTCCTTCTTGAAGGGAAGCTTGACAAAGAGGATCGCGTTGTAAAAGGAGTCACTGAACCACCCCATGTAGGTTTGGACCCTTGATAGATCTTCGTCATTCTTGATCTTCCTACGGGGAAGACCCAAATCCATCGGAGCAAAGTGGAGCGAGGTTGGAAGGGTTATGCAAAGGTTGGGAAGCTCTGCGCGCAAGTTCGAATGAAAGATTAAAGAGTCCTCAAATGGTACGGGATTTTCTTCTTAAGTAAGCCTCCACAATGCTTAGATGGAAACCGCGTCGGGTTCGAGATTGCATTTCAAAAATCTACCCCGTCAATAACAAATGGGCCCAGGTCCACTTCGGCAGAAAAGTGAAATTATCACACCAGGTGAACCGTTGTCATGATGGGAAGTTGGAAGCCCGAGGGAGGTGGCCTGACAGGGCGCTCGGAACCAATACGGTTTTCGTATTGGAAACCGGAGACCTTCAATTGCATGAGATCCACACGCGAGGATCTCACCTGCCGTGTCAAGAAGAGCCACACGACGATGGTTTAACTATGGACCATCCACCCAATGGCCCATAAAAAGACCTTTGAAACTGTAGTGCGAGAATTGATGATGGCCCCGCCTTTGGTAGAATAAATTAACCCAAAGGTTTTCTCCCAAATGTGGGCCCGAGGGCCACTGTCTGTACCCTGCGTATCAGGTACCCCATGATACCGCAAGAAAAGCTACGGAGTTCCACCTGTCTGAGTTGAAGACCTCCGAAGGTTCCACATGTCCTGCAGCACTGGGACCGGCTCCCTCGTTTGGGTAGCTCCAGCGCCGCCACGTGTAACATAGGGACGGACCTAACTCCTTTTATAGGGAAGCTCCGGTCATGCCATGTGTCTAGTGGACCTGGACCTAAACCACAGTAGGGGGAAGCTCCGGTACTTCCACGTCTATAGTAGCTCCGGACTGCCTCCCCACAAAGGGAAGCTCCAGAGCTGCCACGTGTCGATCCTCCGGACCTAAGTCACAATGGGTATACAGCTAGATCTTCAATGGCGTGGACATTCAAGGGGCAGTTAAAGCACTCGTTACAAGACTTGTTTACGTGTCATTAATGCCATGTTAATGACACATGATTAGATGACCTTTAGTGCCGGTAACGCTACTATTAAGGCGCATTATCACACTGTTAAATGTACTTAATACATACAAATCTTGTATTAGGAAATTAAATACCACCGGGGCAACGTGTCAGGCCAGGCTGACAATGTAACGGCCATACCTTGGACTATAAAAGGGTTGTGCCGCACGGTACAAAGGACAAGTCCAATCGACCAAGCGACTACACACTCATACAAACAACAACCCCCCGTGGAATAGGATATTACGCTCAGGCGGCCAAAACCACGTAAAATTCCATGTGTCACTGTCTCATTTTTGATCTCACGTGCACCCCATCCGAATATTAACATCCGCAGACTACGTTTTAGTAGTATCGGGGGAAGTGTCGATCACACATTACGTCAAATTGGTATCAGATTTCTAGGTTTCCTGTTAGGTAATTCATCTATGCTTTCGATTTGTTTATTTTTCATACCTAGAGTCCACAAAAAAGCCACAAAAAACTTGTAGTTTAGTAGATATGTTGATCACTTTGTCAAAACCACCATTGAGACTTTGCAACTTTGTTATTCAGTTTGGTTTTATTGAGTTTGTGTCCCTGGTTGAGTCATATTGCTGGTTTACAAGTGTTTTTGGTCTAATTTTTTGTTTTGCATTGTATTGATTCATCCTTTTGAATCACGTCATCACGCCCAAACTAGATTCATCTTTGTCCAGTTTGGTATTTTCATCATATCTCACTCGTACAAACTCGGATTTTGGTGTTGTTGTACTTTATGGATGCTTAAGAAGTTTCATATAACTTTCTTATGCGTTAGTTTCCCAGAAAATAGAGTTATCAAGGTCGAAATTGCATTAGATCTGAATCTGTTACTGGCCTAGAATTTCTGAACAGTCCGTACTTTGGGGGCAATATCTCCTATTGTTCTGATCCAAAATAGGTCTTCTATATACTGGAATAAATAGAAGAGATAGATATATAATCTTGCTGTTGAAAGTTTTTAGATTTGAATCCTCTAGTCCTTGGAAGATTGAGCAGAAAATCTGTAACAGACCTACGAGATATCTCTGATTGTTTTGCATTGTGTTCTTCTTTTGTACCACATTCTGAAAAAAAAAAGAGAAAAATGCATGTACAAAACAAGATAAAAAACATGCACAAGAACAAAAAATAGGAGAACAAAACATTAAAGAAAAACAGAAGTACTCACATCCTTTGTGTCCTCTGATTTTGTTACATGTCATGCTAGCTTGAACTACTAGGAACACATTTAGACCATCAACTTTGACAAGTACTTTGTACACTTATTCAACTTTACTATCTGATTTCATTGTTGCTAATCATTGCAACATATAATGTGCCATTTAAGATACACCTTACTCTTGAGCACAATCGATACACCTTTGCAATCATCCCATGCTTCATTGGTTTCTTCATATCGTCCACCACTTGCCACCTGCAGTGTCGGTAAGAACACTTGTAAGAGTGTGGTAATACAATTGAGAGTGTGTGATTCAACTTCCACTTTCCCATTATCCTTTCTAGTTGATAGGGATAACATATTTTTTTTGTTGTCTTCTGTTTGCTACTAACAATGTCAGGTAAAAGAAAGAATCATGCATTATATGTTGATATCATTGACATGATGAAGATGGCGATGGAGCTGCTCACTAAAAATCAAACATAAACCAAAATTTCACATGACATTCATACCACCTTTCTAACACCTTCCACAAGAAGTAATTACATTTTCCCATGTCTTCCTTCTTATGATGGTTTTGGTTACGATGAATATATTGCTTGGGAAATAGAGTTGGACAAAAGTTTTGGACAATGGCATATGTGTGAGAGGAGAAAGATTAGAAATATTTCTAGTGCATTAGTTGATTGTGCATTAACTAGGTGGGACAACTTAAGCAATTTAGAAAAACCTCAAACATGGAAACATATGAAAATTCTTATGCGAGAAACGTTTGCTAATGTATCTAATTGCAAAGATGAAGTGCATCAATTTGAGGAGAAATTTCTTGGTGTGCCTCCTTTTGTGTCTAGTGTTTTGCAGGAAAATATAGAAAATAATGTAGATGATTTAAAAGAGAACGAAGTTTTCGACAACACTTGTGAAATTTTAGATGCATTAACTCATAATGCACTCGAAATCACTGCTGAAAATAAGGATAAAGGTAAGGCACAACATTCTACAAATACAGAAGGTGAGAAGTTTTTGGATGTGCTGAATTTTTCGACCAATCACACTATTGTAGAGCACCAACTTATGAAAGCTTTTATAGATTTACCTTTGACACAAGTTAATTTTCTAACTAGACTTTGTGATAAAGAGAAGTTGGGTGTTGATAATTTTGTTATACCTATGCTAGAACAAGTGAATGAGTTTGATCTGTTATCACCCACATGTTCTGAAATTAAGCCTTTGATTCCCATTACTTGTGAAAATGATGAACTAAAATTGCTGTCTTCTCTAAATACCTTGGGATATATTGAATTCGATACTCTTTGTGATCTAGATATCGTAGAGAAGAGAATATTTTCCCAATCTAAATTTCCTTTGTTAAGTAGAAATATTTTTCATGCTATAGGAAACTATACAGATAGTGTGAATTTACGGTTCATAAAGTTTACAAATGTTCAAAAGTGCAAGCTCCTTTTGTGCTACAACAACATGGTAAAGTAAATGAATGCACTATTGCTAATAATGCCTTGTCATGTTTTTCTAGTATTTTTTCCTTGCAGCGGGGACAACAAATAAAAGAGAAGCATTGTTCATTGCGGTTGTGCAATATGGACAATGCTGATACTATACACAAAAGCTTCTTTTCTGGACATACAAGCAAGCCGAGGACCGCTTGTCATAAAGAAGGGGAGAATGATAAGATCATGCACATTACCATTGCACCTACAAACATGGCATAATGTTTATTTGTTTGGGATCCTAGCTCAAGTGAATGTGCGCTCTTATTTGATGGACAAGTTCAAGATGGCGCACTATGTCGTCCACCACCTTGCTCTCCTCCATTCATGCATACAAGAAGATTTGATGGCGTTGCACATTTGGACCAACACATGAGAGAAGATGAACTTGAGTCGAGGATGACTCCAATTCATAAAGCGGAGGATGATGATAACATCACTTCTATGGATACAAACAACACACCATTGAACATACAAGATGCAATCAATAAAGTTCACACACAACAATCAATTTTAGAGGTGAGCTCATTCTTATATGTTTCCTTATATGTTTTTGAGCATAGATTGCTACCTAATTATTTAATTGTGATTAGGACCCATGGAGAGGTTCAAGGAGTACTTGAAGGAAGATTTAGGGATGTGGAGGACCAGAGAATACGTTCAAAGAAGATGGATACCAAGCCTAACTCAAAATCGTGTCCAACTTGGAGTCCAAGAGCAGCTTGCACTAAAACGTACGTCCAGAATGCGTACGATCTCGTTTTGGACACTCTACATATGAATATAAAGGGGAGAGGATAAACATTACAATTCCGCTGCTCCCATGTCAAAATTCTTTAGTAGTATATGGGAATCATCAAAACAAAATCAAGTTCAGAATCTGTTACGATGATGCGCCGCCGTATTGGACCATTGGGCCTTGTATCAAGTCTAAGTCTATTATTTTCGTGTCTTAGGGTTAGGTCACGACCACAACACCTCTTTAGACGTCCTACCACCTATATATACTTCATGGTGGCCGCCATAAACAATTGGTTTTTGCTTAGATTACTAATATCGCCGTTCTACGGTTTGTAAGACCTCAACTTCGCGATTTCAGATCGTGTCTTATACATTCTTGCTTGTGTTCTTGGTTGCACTTGCAGGGATTAGCCTTCTTGGCGAGGTCAAGCATGTGCAGCACGGTTGATAACCAACAAAGCAATGGTGTAGTGATTGCAGGGGTTGTTCATGTTCTACTCTAGAGCCTCGGATCATGAACGTCGAGATCTCCACCTCAATCGACTTACCCAGTTACTTATCGGAAGATCGGGCCTAAACCTTCTTATCACCTATGGTGTCAAGATGCAAAAGTTGTCCTGGTTTAGGTGTCATGGTCATTGTGAGAGGAGCATGTGAACCTGCAACCATCTTAGCATGTCTACAAGAAAAACAAACAATTTCTTTGTCTCCTTTAAGCTTAGGCAGCCCACGTATGCGATCAAGAGCACTAACACGCGTGAGATGATCAAAGCCTACATAACCAAGTCTACGATGCAAAAAATATAGGTCTTTTGTATCATTAGCAACTAGACACCTATGCTTAGAGGATGACATATCAAAATCATCTTTAAAAATCCTTCCAAACCGAGACATGTTAAAAAATGAGCTCACTATTTGAATCTTCAACCTTGCAACAATTTTTAGTAAAAATAATTTCTAGATTTTCATCTAGCAATTGTGAAACAGAAAGCAAGTTGTATTTCAAATTTTTAACAAGTGTCACATCTTTTAAACTGTAGTGATTATTTACTCTAACCGAACCCTTAGCAATTGTAGGAGTTAAAGAATTATCGACAAAAGTGACATTCTATACACGTGACACAAAAGACAGGGAGGAGAACCATTCTTTGTTATCGGTCATGTGGCGTGAGCAACCTGAATTCACAATCCAAATGTTCTTCTTCCTCAAGCGTGTATCCTACAAATAAGCACAATACGTCGATGACTCTATACTCGGGTTAGTCAAAAGGCATTTAGGAATCCAATACTGAGTCACTGGACATTCATCAGGAATAACACGCGAAAGCTGAGATAAAATAGCAGGTTTAGGAGCCAAAGTTTGAGGATTTTTGTACCCAACTACTGACCTACAAGGTGTTACATGTGTATCATGAAAAACAGTAGGTTTGGGAGCAAACTTTGCATGTTTTCGACTCATTAAAGCAGGTTGCATGTTCCTAACATTCGATTCAGCATGTGAAGCAAATTTTGCATGAGAGTTATGAGATCTAGCTTGCATTCTTTTCTTTTTCTGTTGTTTAGCTAGTTTATAACAAATATATATGACATGACCATCTCTACCACACGAGGTACAATAAAATTTAACTTTGTGTTCATGTCTAGATAAGCAAGAAACATGTTTATTAAAAATTGAATGAGACAGCATGCCTGCAGATTTGAAAGCCACTTCTTTATGTTTAGGAATTCTTTGAATCAAACCACTTCCTAATGACTTTACAATTTTAGGTGGATGTGCCTCAGCATGAGCATGAGAATTAAGACCTAAACCAGTTTTATCATTGCAAGATTTAGATGAATTCAGCAACAAGTTCATATTTTTATTCCCATTACAAAACCGCTCTAGTGTCCTATTCATGTCATCAAGTTTTTTAAACAAGTCTAGGCAGTTTTCACACAAATTTTTTCCTTTTAGTTTACAATTAGAACAATATTTAACTTCATGAGAACGCAAGGCATTGTTCAATATAAAAATCTCACTCATAGCATCGTGTAGTTTCTTATCAAGATCATCACAGGTAGAATAATGCAAATCAATTGTAGAACAGCAAGCATCATTCAAGTTTTTATCATTAAGTATAGCAAGCTTTTTGTCTTTTCAATTTCTAACTCAAGTTTATCAAGTGTAGAGGTATGTGCACTTCTTAAGGAGGACAATTGTTCATATACAAGCTAACATGAGGAACAAGAATCATCACTAGGAATCAAAAATTTTAAACGATTAATTTTAGATTCTAGTGAATAATTTTAACAGCATTGTCCCTTAGTTTTTTTGTCTTTTTTATTAAGTGTGACATACCTCTTCATCGTAGCTATTATGTTCTTCCTCGTTCATACTTGATCTTGAGTTGCCCGCCATGAAACACATATTTGCCAAATTCTCTTCATCTTCATCACTTCCGATGTCCACATCACTTGAGCTAAGTTCTTGAAGTGCGGAGACAAAATAGATTACCAATTGGCGACCTGTAAAATCCTTCTTCTTCATCTTGTTGTT
This sequence comes from Tuctoria greenei, assembly GCA_036927565.1. Lineage (NCBI taxonomy): Eukaryota > Viridiplantae > Streptophyta > Magnoliopsida > Poales > Poaceae > Tuctoria > Tuctoria greenei. Next base: position 109,925,237 of record JAYESD010000005.1, read on the forward strand.
GTTGTTTGCAGAGGATGACTATAATTTTGTTTGCTTCTCATTACGAGGAGTAGAACCTCAAAGGTTAGGGCAATTTTTGAAAATTTCCAACCTCATCGCATTCGAAGCATCGTTGAGAACCACCACTACCCCTTCTTCGAGTTCCCACATTTTGAAATGCCTTTGGGAATCGAGTAGAGAGAAGTTCTAGCTCCTCCTCTCGAAACTCTTCAATTTGTTCAAGGGATAGAGAGGACAAAAAGGCAAGTGTACCACAAGATGAATATTGGCTAGATCTAGGCATGTCATGCTGAGAAACAAATGCAAGAGACTTGTTGTGGTTCTTTTGTTAGATTATGTCAATTTCATAAGTTTTGAATTTAGAATATAGAACATCTAAAGTAAGTGTACTCGTAACTGTAGATTCACGAATAGATGTAACTTTCATCTCCCAAATTTACATGTCTAATGCACTTAGTAATTGCCTATCATTCTCGACATCCGAAAAATTAACATTGACACTACGGAAGTTGCTGAGAGTTTTATTAAGGCGAGCAAATAAATCATCAATGGACTCACTTGGTTGCATCTCAAAATGCATGTACTCCTTTTTTAACATGTCTTGCCTTAGCTCCTTGATCGTGTTGGATCATTCGTGGTAGTCACAAAGTGCTTTCCACATATCGTACACAGATCGGAGGTGTGCAACACGGTCGAAGTCACTTTGAGTTAATCCTTGTCTAATCAAGTTATGAGCTTTGTTTTTGTTGTCAACATCTCTCATGTTTGTAGCTGTAACCTGATTGTTTGGCGGCACATCATAAGGCTTGTACACCTTTTCCAATATTGCGAAGCCTTGCGCCTGGATGAAAGACTCCATACGTCCCTTCCAAAACTGAAAATCAATGCCACTAAAACACAAGGTTTTAAGGAGTATTTCTCCATGACGATTAGTCAAAACACATGCAAATCACAAAGATTAGAGAACCGTGGCTCTAATACCAATTGTAGGATCAAAGAGCACGTGAAAATCTACCAGAGGGAGGGTGGTGAATGGTAGATTTAAACCTTTTCAGCGAAAGCAACGAAAACCCCTCAGCAAAAAATCAATCTATTAAGAAACTGTGTGTGCAACTGTAACACCCTCATTTTCATGCATAATGCATTGCATACATCCTCATACATTGTTAACATAAAGCAACCTTAAAAGGGACAAGATTAAAATGAATTTAGGTGTAATCAAGAATTTAAGTCTGTTAGGGTACGGACTTGTCCGGCCTCCAACCTGGACTAGTACGGTGTTTCCTTTCTGTTTCAGACATTCAGTTTCTTCAGGACTACGGACTTGTTCGGCACACTGCACAGACTAGTTTGATCGAGTTTCTGATGTTCCTACGGACTTGTCCAATCCCAGACAGACTAGTCTGATCTTGTCAGATTTTTAGTCCGGAAGACTTTTGCTTTGCAACCCCGGACATGTCCGGCTGGTGAACCAGGCTTGTCCGAAATAAGTTCTGACCCAAAACGGACTTGTCCAGCGACACATACCGAATTTGTTTGAAAACCTCTCTATTGGCAAATAGACTTGTCCGGCCCCTATTGCGAGCTAGTCCGACCTACTGAATTCCACTAGGATTCTATTATTTTTCCATGATTAGTTATTGGGTAATTGCCTTAATTGGGCCAAAGAACTTCGTGCCCAACCTCAGAGGAGCCCATGTGGACACCACCTCGGGCCCTACTCGTCCCCCAACTAATTCTTCTTGGAATTCACCAGAAAAACCTACCTCTCTACCCCAATATAAACAACTCAATACCCTCACCTCTCCAACCTTTGATAAAACCCTCGCTGTCGTTCCTTGATCGTGTGCTGCCATTAAGAAGGAGCCCAGGAGCAATGAGAAGGAGGAGAAGAGGGAGAAGGATCAATCAAGATCAACCTTCGTCAACATTTCGACAATTGTTGTTCTTCATCACCAAACCTTCATCAACTCATCTTCATCAAGCCTAGACGTTAAGATTAAGTGTTGTGTCCAATCTTCGACCCTTGGATCTCTAGACATGTGGTACACCCTATACATCTACTTTTCCACATGAAATTAGCCCCAATCCTCACTGATCAAAAAACCCTAAATCAAAATTCTGATCAGGGCGAACTAGTATAGTGTCTAAATCTGTTAAATGCTGAATCAAATCCAAATTGACTCAAATCAATTCAAAACTTGTTGAAACTTGTCAAAAAATATGGTAACTAGTTAGAAAACATTAATAGCAACTCATTAACATGTTCTACTTCACAATTGCACAAATCATGCATAACATGGCATATTGAAAACCATATGAGCATTATTGATTGTAATGTTTGTTTTGCATGTTTATCACGCAGAATTGTGGGTATTGCTGTAGAGAGTGCTTTCGAGGACCTGCAGAACCAGAACTTTGAAGCCTTCAATCCAAACCAAGCTCAAGAGCAAGGCAAGTGTCCTTGATCATTTTGATCCAGGTTTTTAAATGTTTTTTTTTTTGCAAAATTGCATGCTTGTGTCCATTGATGGGAAAACCCAATTATAGGAGCTACTAGTCCTGTATGACCACCTTGGTCGCTTGAACACCATGTAGGGAGTCGTGAAGGGTATTTTACACTTTTGCTTTGCTATACTCAATTGGGTTTGGGAAATAATCATATTACTTAATTATGAACTAATGGACACATGAATGATGAGAATTGATAATGATGACCCTTTAGCAACATGGTGTCTAGAGATCTAAGCATGCAGGTTATGTGGAATGGGTTCGACTGTTTTGGTAGTTTTGCTTGCTTTAGATCTAAGGACCGATTTGTGAAATGACCATCCAGGATTTACAGTGCCACAACAGGGCCAAGTATGGGTGCAGCTTAGGTGACTAATTAGTGTTGTGCCAGTATTATTTGGACCATTAAGAATGCTCGGGGTAGGGGTAGTCGGATGGGTTTGTAGAGATTGGTGGGTCTACATTGGGATCTGAATGGCTCAAGAGGGGGATCTTGGTTGGATGTGCTCAGTTGGAGACATCACCACCGGTGAAACATTAGTGGGGTCTAAATATGCTAGTAATCACTTTGTAAAGGATATTTTGTGACCTCTTGGCCACATACCAAAGGAAGTGTGAGACGGCATAATTGAGATTCCTTAGTCATTGAAAGGTGATGAAATCACGAACTTGTGGGTAAAGTGATACAACCTCTGCAGAGTGTGTTAAAAAATATCATGATAGCTGTGCTCCCAGACATGAGCAACCTGGACTCTCACATGATTAGAATTTTGACCTTGAACATGGTTTAATGGCTGGTATTGAAGTGAGAGTTAGTATTGGTTAATTAATTAGTTTTGGTATATGGAATTGATGAAAATGAGATATATGAGCAGTTATGAGTTGAATATGGATTACTATTGCTAGTATTGGTTACTTAAGTTGAAATTAATATTATTTGGGTTATTTGGGAAGGACCTCACTTAATGATAATATTATGGCATTTTCAACTGTTTTGAATGTACCTTTATGAAGTTAGCCCATTTTATTATCATTCCTTGTTTAAGCTACATGTCATACTTTCCCATCTTTGCTGAGTATGACATGTGCTCAACCTTGCTATTGCCCCAACAAATTCAGACCCAGTAGACAATGCGGAGTACGAGGAGGTTTTTAAGGAGTACTAGGCGTGCGTGTTACCGTCAAGCTTGCCTGTGGAGTTAAGAGTCATTAGTGTTTACTGTTTTTCTGCTACAGTCTTTTTAGAGCTTGTATTCAAGACTATTTGGTTTGTAATAAAGTACTATTATTAGTGTTATTATTCGAGACATGGTTATATCTTTTTATCGTTTGTGAATCACTTGTGTATTTGTGTTAAACATCCTGTGGACACATATGCATTATGCTTGGTTCATTTTCGGAACCGGGTCTCACAAATTGGTATCAGAGCCGTGTTTGACTGTTCGACGCAAGCCTAGGTAGAATGGACACCACAAATCACATAGGACTTCTTTTTATTCAAAATTAGCCTGTTTTGCATTATTTTGCCTTCCACTAACTATATAATGTGGAAAAATTTGTGCTTTTGCTGCTGCTGCAATTTTTGTCACTTTTCCATCCTTTTGAGCAAATGCACATTCTCTCATCTTAAATTTATATCTGCTGCAATTTCAGAACTGATATTTATGTTTCCTCTATTTCTTCTCATGTTTTCTTCTAGATTGCTCACACCAAAATGACAGCCCGCAAGAGAGCTCGTTTGCCACCCTTTGGAAGCAACCATAGGCCTCGCAAGGAGCCACAAATGGAACCGGCCCAAGAGGAAGAAGAAGTGAGTTCTCCTGCAAAAGAAGTTGAGCATGAACACTCCAATATGACGGAGGAAGACCCTGAGATGGTGGAATTCTATTATGATGAAGAGGAGGAAGATTTGGAGATGGTGGAACTCTATGATAGTGAACGGAATGAAGAAAACCCAAGAACGGGAGGAACCGCAGGAATAGGATGAACCCGCTGCAAAGGAAGAAGTACCTGAAGCTCAAAAGAATGCATCACAGCCTAGTGAAGCAAGAAAGGAGGACAAATGCTTAGTTTACCATGATGCCCAAGAATTTTGTTCCAACGACATTGATAGAGGATTTGCAGCTAGGCAATTGAAGGAGTTCCTTGATCTATGCAAGATGCACCGAGAGTATTATGTCAAGAGGATTCCTCGCCACGGATGTGAAAAATGGAGGGCTCAAGTTACTGTTCTTGCTAAAGATGAGGTGTTCACCCAACACTTTGCGTCCACATGGAGAAGCACCAGGGAGCAAGCTATTGATGATGTGGCTTGGGATGCACTTACTAGATTGTGTCACATATATCTAGAGCAGATTGGAGATGCTAGTTTTGCGCTGCACCCGCAACTCAAGAAGGGAACAAGGGAAGTCTTATGGCCGCAAGTTAGAGCTCAAATCAGTTCTCGTGCCGTTGACAGATCACAGGAGGTATTGGTGAACTTGGGAAACCGCTATGCTGATGCCATGGAAGAGTTCCGTTACCTTTGTAAGAAGTTGTTCATTATGGAAAAGCAAGAGGAAGTTAGTGCCACCGTGGAGGTCAATGGTGTAGCAACCTCTCCAGCACCTACATGGACTGCCAACTCACCTTGGCGTGCGCTCATGTATGCCTCGCCGCCGCCGTTTCCTTCGCCGCCTCATGGCCTGGATAGCCACGGTTCACACAATTAAGTTTTGGTCTCCTGTCTAGAAGTTAAAAAAATGTTTAGATCATTTTGGTTTTATTTGGTGTGGTGTGCTGAATTTTCTTTGTGTGTGCTTGTGCTTGCGTGTTTGGTGAGAGTTGTGGAACGCTTAGCATTTTGCACATCCACACATAGTAGAGAGTTGTGGGATCCTTGTCCACATCCTCTAATATGGTTTATAGTATTAATAGAGGAGTTGTTTAGTTACATACACCTTGATGCATACAGTTGGGGTGTTTCTTTTCAAATTTTAAATTCTTCCATCTCCACTATTCTTTCACCAACAGATGTCGAGGACTTGCTACCAAATGAATGCATATGGTCAGGACAATGGAGCACCCCTGAACAACCTGCACATGGAGCTATCAACGTTGAGCAGCTATTGGCTATGCAGAACCAGCTCATCCAGACCATGATACAAACCATGGGATAGCTACAAGCAGGCAACAACAACCAGTACCAAATGCCACAGCCACCACCACCCCGCAGCACCGCAATCGTTTGGGAGAGTTCATGAGGGCCAGGCTGCCTACCTTTGCTCAAGCCACGGTGTGACACCCGGTTCCGAAAATGAACCAAATGAATGCATATGTGTGCCCACGATGTTGAACACACATACACGAGTGCATTCACAATAGAATATATAGAAAATTACCACATAACAAGATTAATTAACCACTTTCATTACACAATTCATAATATCCTCAAAGTCAAGCTCTAATGAATATTAATGACATGTTTGAACTAATGCAGTAGAAATAAACTAAATAAGCAACTAAGCAGCTAAGCAAATAGGGTATAAGGGTATAGCGCAGCTCCAATCAACACCATGGGCAAAGCTGACGGCAGACACAGCCTAGAACTCCACATTATCACCATTATACTCCCAATCCTGATCTGCAACTGTTGGTGGGGGAATTGCAAGAGTGATGAGTACAAGTCGTACTTAGCAAGTGTGGAAAGTATGACATGTAGCTGATTTAAATGATGAATATATTACATGTATATTACATTAAAACATTTGAAAAGCAATATATTACATGTATGTGAAATAAACTCATCATAAACCATGTAGTTACCATAATACCAGTCCAAATTTCATAACCATCATCCAAATTCCAGATTTCTCATAACCATTAACCACATTCATTGCCATAAACCATAATACCATAACCAGTACTAAACCATAACCATCCCAAATACCAAGTTTCCCTCTAATCTTATGAGGGTCCAAGTTGCTCATAACCGGGAGCACGGCTATCATGACAGTTATTAAGACACTCTCTATAGAGGTTGTACCCCTTTACCCACGTGTTTGTAATTTCATCACCCGTCGGCGGCTAAAAAACTTCTCTTATGCCAATTACACTTCCTTTGGTGTATGGTAAAAAGATCACAAAATAGCCTTTACAAAGGGACTACTAGCATGTACGGACCCACTGAAGTTTCACCGGTGGTGATGTCTCCAACTGAGCACATCCTAAATCAAGGGCCCCCTCTTTTGCCATTCGGATCTTAGGGAGTCCCGTCAACCATTTCCAAACCAAATTCGACTCCCCTTCCCCGGTGTGCCAAATGATCCATGCAATATTAGCAATACTATAATTAATCAGCTACGCCACACCCATACTTGGCCTCGTGGTGGCACTGTAAGTCCTGGATGGTCGCTCCACGAACCGATCCTTAGATCTAAAGCAAGTGAAACCACCATAACATCCAACCCATCACCCATTACCATGTCATATTAACCAGTTCGTATTAACCATACTCTCATTAATGCATAATTAAATAGTATAATTGTTCTCCTATTCCAATTAATTAAGGGAAGCAAAAAGGTAATAAGCTCTTCCCGACTCTCTACCATGGATTCCAAGTGACAAGGGTGGTTAAACAAATCTTGTAAACTTCCTATCATAGGACTCCCATCAAATTGACACAAGCATGCAGTTTTGCAAACAAAACAATTATTGTCAAAACAGGATCAATATGTTCAAGGACACTTGCCTTGCTCTTGGTCTTGATTGGGATCAAAGACTTTAAAATTCTGGTACTGGAGGTCTTCTGCAGCACTCTCTAGTGCAAAACCTTCTGTTCCACGCAGCGAACATGCAAAACACAAAATTCAATCAAATAATGCTCATATTGTACTCAATATGTCATGACATGCGTGATTAATGCCATTATGAAGTGAAACTTGTTAATGAATTATTATTAATGTTTACTAACTTGTTACAAAGGTATCTAAAAAGTTTGAACAGGTTTGGAATTGATTCGAGTCAATTTGGAATTAATTCAACACAATTCAGGCTCAGAGGCCGGACAGGTCCGGTTTTAGGGGCCGTACTAGTCCACCCTAGACAGACTGCAAATTAGGGTTTTTCTGATCTGAGATAAATGTTGTTGAATTGATGTGGAAAAAGAGAAATTAGAAGGTATACCACTTGTTTAGAACTCAAAAGATCAAGAATTGAAGATAGAACTTGGATCTTGACGATCTAGGGTTGGTGATGAAGAGTTGAAGGTGAATGGGCGATGAAGAACGAACACTCGATGAAGATCTTTATTACTTGATCCTCTTTCGTTTCTCCTCTTCTTCTTCTTGCTCGGGATCTCCTTCTCCCTCCTTGGGTTTACCCGTTCGGTTTGTCCATCAGTCTGAGGATGATAAGCCGAGCTTCAAATCAGTTTGGTACCCAATGCATCTTGGAGATGCTCCCAAAAGCGAGCAACGAAAATAGATCCACGATCTGAAATGATAATACGGGGTACTCCATGTAGACACAATATTCTGGAGATATAAAGTTCTGCATACCGCTTTACATCATACTTGACACTGACCGGTATGAAATGAGCTGATTTGGTCAACCGGTCAATGACCACCCAAATTGAGTCGTGCTTATGGAAAGTGGGAGGCAACCCAACAGTGAAATCCATGCTGATATCCTCCCATTTCCAAGTCGGTATGCTTAAAGGTTGAAGCTGTCCGGCTGCCTTCATATGGTCGGCCTTAACTCGTCGACACGTATCACATTCGGATACGTATTTTGCTACTTCTCTCTTCATCCGAGTCAACCAGAACTTCTTTCTCAAGTATTGGTACATTTTTTTACTTCCCGGATGAATGGAATACTTGGATAAATGAGCTTCATCCAGTATCTTCTTCTGAAGTTCCAGGTTTCAGGGTACCACTATACGATTTTAAAACCAGAGGGTACCTTCATCGTCACATCGGAAACATTTCATCTCCCCCTTCTCCATTCTTTGGCGAATGTGCGACATCCTTTTGTCCTCCTTCTAAGCTGCCATAATATCCTCCTTGATAGTAGGAATGAGAGCTAGGTTGTTGAGTGCCCTATATGGAACCAAGTAGAGACTCGGTTCTTCTTCTCCTTCCATTGAGGTAATGGAAAGATTGTTGACATGGGACTTGCGGCTCAGAGCATCTGCGACTACATTCGCTTTGCCTGGATGGTAGTGGATCTCAATCTCATAATCCTTGATTAACTCCAACCATCTACACTGTCGCATATTTAAGTCTTTTTGGGTGAAGATATATTTCAGGCTCTTGTGATCGGTGTAGAGATGTACTAAATTACCCAGTAGATAATGTCTCCACATCTTTAATGCTAGTACCACAACAACGAGTTCTAGATCACGAGTCGGATAGTGCTGCTCATGGTTCCAAAGCTACTGTGATCCATAAGCGATCACTCGTCTATCCTGCATCAACACACATCCTAAACCAATTCCTGATGCATCACAATACACGTCAAAAGATTTGATTGTGTCCGGTTGAGCTAATACTGGTGCCGTTGTGAGGTGTTTTACTAGTGCTTGAAAACCTGCCTCACATGCCTGAGTCCATACATACTTCGTCCCCTTCTTCAGAAGTTCTGTCATTGGTTTAGCTATTTTGGAGAAACTGGGAATGAACCTCCGGTAATACCCAGCTAAACCTAGGAAACTTCATGTACAGACTTTGGAGACTCCCATTTGAGGACATGCTTGATCTTGCTTGGATCAACTGCAATCCTTGCTGCTGATATGATGTGCCCTAAAAATGGCACTTGGCTGATCCAAAATTCACACTTGCTAAACTTAGCATATAGCTGGTGGTTCCGTAATCGTTGAAGCACGATACGCAAGTGTTGAGCATATTCTTCTTCGGATTTTGAATACACAAGTATGTTGTCAATGAAGACCACGACAACTTGTCCAATTCTGGCATAAACACCGAGTTCATGAGATACATGAAATGAGCCGGTGCGTTGGTCAATCCGAAGGACATAACAAGGTACTCATACAGTCCATACCTCGTCGAGAATGTTGTCTTTGGTATGTCTTCTGGTCGGATTCTGATCTAATGATAACCAAAACAAAGATCCATCTTCAAAAATACTTTAGCAAAGGATATCAATGCGTGGTAGTGGATACTTGTTTTTGATAGTGACAGCATTGAGTGGACGATAGTCTATACACAGTCTCAAGGTCATATCTTTCTTCTCTACGAACAGTGCAGAACAACCCCATGGTGATGAACTTGGACGAATGAAACCCTTGTTCTCAAGTTCGGTTAACTGTTCCTTAAGTTCAGCATGTTCCTTGGGTGCCATCTTGTAGGGTGGTCTTGAGATTGGCACTGTTCCCGGTGCAAGTTCAATCTTGAACTCTATATCTCTTTCTGGGGGCATACAAGGAAGATCTTCGGGAAACACGTCCGAGTATTCACATACTACCGGAATATCTTTTAGCTCAATAACCTCGGTATTGTGAGTAGATGGATTCACTAGAATGGTTCTCTCAAGATTGAGGACTTGAGAGGGATGAAGTGGAGAATTTAGATATATTTTTCGAGGGACTAGATCTAGAATAGCACCATTGTATTGTAACCATGCCATTCCCAAGATGACATCTAACTTATGATGCTCTAGTATCAGAAGTGAAGTAAGATATATGGTTCCATCTAGGTTAAGTGGTATCCCAGGAACTAATTCATTTGTTACTGTTTTCCCGGCTGGAGTGCTAATCACATATGGAGTTTTGGTGGAGATTATAGGCAATTGACTTTTAATGACAAAAGTCTTGCTAATGACATTGTGTGAAGCTCCGGAGTCGAAGAGTATGACTACGGGATGATCGAAGATAGAGAATGTACCCGTGAGTACGGGTGCGCCTTCCGGAACATCCTCAATGCCGAGGTGGTGGACGTTGCCAAGTCTGGGAACTTGCTTCTTGGGATCGTTGCGGGGTTGGTTTGCACCCATCTATGATGATGGTCCTCCGCCTTGCCTACTCTGCGAGCAGTCCTTGGCGAAGTATCCCGTGCAACCACACATGATGGTGGTTGCGACCTCTGGACGGATGGTGATCGATACACCATTGGTACTTCTGAGGAGCACCACCTCTGCTGCCCTATGGAGCACTCCTCTTCTTCTTGTACGAGGACAGTTCTCGAGTAGCGTCCTCCTGCATGATCGCGGCATTGACCAGGTCGTTGAAACTACCGCGGTTGAACAAGACCAGCTTGTCCTTCATCTTGGTGTTCAGCCCCCAGTAGAAGCACTCTTGCTTCCTGTCTTCTGTGTTCACTTGGTCCTGTGCGTATTGGGACAAGTGGTTGAAGGCCTTGGAGTACTCGTAAGCACTCCTTCCTCCCTGCTTCAGCTCCAAGAACTCTTGAAGCTTCCTCCTTATAATCCCAGGAGGAATATGATAGGCGCGGAACGCCTCCCAGAATCCTGCCCAGCTCACGACATAGCCTGCGGGGCGTGTGGTGAGGTAGTTTGCCCACCACGCACCAGCAGAACCCTGCAGTTGCTGAGCTGCAAACAGAGCCTTCTGTTGTTCGGTTACCTCAAGTAAAACGAACTTCCCTTCAATGGTGCGGAGCCAGTTGTCCGCCTCCAAAGGCTCGTCGGCCTCTCTGAAGATCGGTGGATGCGTCGATGAGAAATCCGAGTAGGAACTCGGATATGACTGACGTGGCCCATCAGCGTGTCGTCCCCCTTCACGGGACGAGTGCTGTACAAGAGTCCGCAACAACTCGGTTTGCTCGTCGCGCGAGCCGAGTAGTGCTGCGAGAACCTCTGCGAGACTTCTGGGAAGTGTGGGTGGAGGTGGTGGAGGTGGTTGCGTCTGGGGCGTATTCTGCCCCGGGGGTGGTGTGTCATCCCCCTGCCCTCCACTTGAGCCTCCCACTTCCGGGGCTGCACGTGTACGCACCATGCTGCAATACAACGATTCGCACCATAAGTCTCACTTCCTCAAGTTCATCCTTTCATATAAATAGTAATGCAGTAGACCATGATAGAAAATATACAACATCGACATATATTGATAAAGTACAAACTTTATACAAGATATATTATCTCTGGACCAAGTTTACAGTAGTAAACTCCAAAATGATGGACTCCCACTATGGAAATACATCTCTACCATACTTGGTCCTCTTGAGATGTCGTACACATCTGGTTATCTAGACATAACCACCACTACTCTTAATATGATACAAACATGGTCACAAAAGAAAAACACGAGCAACTATTAAACTATATGTTGCCCCGTGTCGGCAGAAGTGCTGCCACATCCCACTTCAATACGTCCTACTCGACGTATTCAAGTTCCTCGGGATCTTCTTCTTCTTCTTCGTCCTCCGAAGGAAATTGTTCACCCATAATTAGTAGTATGTTATGGGCCGGTGGATACACCACTGGTTGTAATTGTGCCTCAGCCTCAATTACATTATCCTGCAGTTCCCCTGCCTCATACTCCAAATTTTGAGCCGTCTCAATGGCGGTGTCCCGCTCTTCAGTGACTACTAACAGCTGCTCTTGCTGTTGTTGCACCTCCAACTGACTTGCTTGCAGCTCACCACGAGCTTGCTGCAGTTCAGTGTGAGTCTGTCGTTGTGCGGCACGAGCATTCTGTAGCCTAATGCGAGCATAATGCAATTGACTCTCACACTTATCTAGCCGGTGATTTGCTGGGGCTATGAGAGAACGTAGACCCTCGTTGATATAATCAAGGGTATCACCCAGCTCGGTTGCTTCCCGCAAGGCTTCAACTTGTTCCAAAATAATGGTGCCTTGCGTAGCAACTACCATATTGGAAGCAGCCACATATGTCCCAAGTGTCGTCGCGGTTGTGTCGCCATGCGGTGTATAGGCAGCAATCATACGATGTTGCCACTCAAATCCGGCCATACCACGGACTGGAATAAGGGCAAATTGAGTCCCTGCCATAGCATCCTGATGAAGCTCACAAAGCTTCATAAGTGCTTCGCCTGCAGCGATTGCCCAAGTGTCCTCTAACTGCGTTCCCTCGATGGTAACCGAGAAAGGAGCCCATCCATATTGACATGGACTAGCCGGGATGTCTACCAAGATGGTGCACGACCGAACACCTCTGTCGATCGTTTCTCTACACCAATAGCATGGCATCTCGATGAAGCCAAACTGCTGGAGCACTTCCCGTAGCATACTTGGGAAACCCGGATGGTTAGCGCAAGCAGAAAATACCCATCCGTCCGGTAGCAGCATCCTCACTTCCGTCATCTATAAAAAGAATACTGGAACAATGAGAAGGTTCCCAACTCTCCACAGTTTTAAGAAAATTTAAAACTGGAGCTGTAATCGCAGTATGTTCCAGCTGACCTCCCTGTATAAATCCCACAGTTTCATACAGGAAATCTCAGAATCAAAGGTGGAGTTGAATACCAACGTTGTAGTATACTTTCCAAGCTTTCCAGATTGTACTCATACAGCTACATGTTAGTTAGGGAATAGAATCTATACAGGTTCTAATTGACCCATATTTTCTGGAAATTTTGACAGAACCTCCCCTGTATATGTAGTGATGTCCACAATTATTACAGGGATATCATGACAATATTTTGAGGTAATGACAAAAGAAACTTTGTATAACATCAAGTTAAAAATCCAGAAGTAAAAGATTTACCCCCTGAAAAGTTTGTTATACAGGTATTGCGCGTGAATTCACAAATAGGTGCAAACTGTTCCAAGTTCTGGACTACCAGAACCAAGTTTGCGACAAATGGAATTAGACACCGCTATACCCAGATTTAAATCAGGAATGCAAAATAATGTTGATAGAGGACTTTCTAAGCTTTCCATATATGTATATATGTGACTATTTCACTAATCTGGATTAAGAGTTATAACTATCCAAACTAAACAGTTGAACTGACTGGTTTGCAGCAGTAGTCCTGCAGTCCACTGTTTTGAGTTCCAAATTTGATTTAAATAAAATTTGAATTAGGAAAAACTCTAAATATCAAACCTGTAGACTTGCCTCTGCCATTTCTAGACACGTGTCACAATAAGGCAGGAGATGTTCCTACAGTGAGTTAGGGCAATATTTCTGGAACGGGTACAATGGTTGGGTTATCTGGAGCAGTTTTAGTATACTTCAGATTTCAATAGAATTTCAAATTTTTCTGCCCTAATGGTTAACAGAAAAGTTGTAGAGGTCTTCACGAACTTTCCATCCACATATGTTACTCTCATGTTATCTATACTATAACCAAGATTACAACCTGGTGAAGTCGAGCCAACTTCAGCCAGAAATCAAGAATCTTGATTCGATCTACCATATCGAGTCGGAGTCCCTTTTTACGGAGTCCAAACCTACCAGCATCTGATATTTGGACTTTCCAAAACATTATGAATCTATTCCGTCGTTGGGGATGGTCTAGTATCATGTTTGATACTGACGGTACTACGTATCTCACCAAAGAAAATTCTATCTGGTATATCCGGTTACATCTATAGGTGGTTCATATATCGTTCTCTTACAAACAGCTTCTACACGGTCTTCTACCCTAGTTAATGCTGCAAAAGACAAACAATCCGCTTTCACACTTTCACACCTCAAGGATGGTACGGGGAAGCACGACAGGCAGTCACAATAATACATATGAAAGTAATTGCATACGACTCTGGTGTGAGTCGCCCTTGAGCGAGGTCATGTCTCGAGGTACATGTCTGTAAATACGTCTGTACAGCAAAGACTCCTGTACAATCCGGATTATACACGCTCGGGCATACGTGTTTCGCATGCTCCCATAGAACATGAATCGTTCTAGAGAGGCATACTATCGGGTTATACACCACCCGACGGGGGCTCCCACTAACTTTGAAGCACGCTGGGGTACCGCGTGTCATAGGTTCTCAGAAACATTGAAAGCTTCAGAGACTCCTATTAACTTCCCGTGCCAAGCCATGGAAATTTCACATACCACACCTCGTATGCTGATCTTACCAAGATTGACCCGCTCTCGGTGGCGTACCTTACCTCTTACCTGACGTCGGGGCATCGTTACAAAATAGAATAACACATAGTTAGTTTACCACCTTCATATCTTATACTAATAATACTCCTTATAAAGGCATATAGCTAATTCCTCACTCAAATCCTAATTTTTGAAAATATGTTCTTTTCAAGTACACTATTCCCAATGATGCTCTGATACCATGATTGCGGGGACCGGAATCCCGACATGCGAGGATCTCATTGGGTGGTGTCGTGCGATGCAACACCCAACAGTATACAGGAACAGAACCCGAATAAAATACAACACGAAGTCTTTTGTTTATAATACAACAGAAGTTTTACAATACTAGCGGAAGTAAAGAAATATATATATATCATAGCTACGCTCTCAGCACTAGCTATGCAAAAGCAAAGTTATCCAAGCCTTGGATACTTTGCACTAGCAACACTCAATCACGGCGGCGTGCAGGGTTCCCATTCGGCTGTACACCCTGGAAGGGGTGCAGCCTCATCATCAAACCCTTCATCAATTGTATAACCTGCAAAAACTCGTTAACTGCAAACGTGAGCATAAGGCTCAGCAAGACTAACCCGTCTCACTAGACATATGCAAAGGGGACACTAAACATAGGTAAGGTGAAGCATAAATGACTCGCCTACAAGTGGATCCTTATAATCAGGTTTTATGTAGCAAATGACATTCTGCAGGAACGGCGCATCATAGGCTCCACAATCAAACAAGAAACGCTTTACCGATGATATGACATGCCCAGAGCACATAATGCTATTACAGCTAAAGTATAGGGAAACTGTAAACTTTTAATTGCACTATCTCTAAATCATACAAGGTTGCAAAGCAATTATAATTCAATACAATATAATTTTCTAGTTTCTTTAGTATTTACTACGTCACGGCGCAGGGAACAAGTGGTACTCTATTACTGCGAGGGACAGTGATTGCAATCAGGACACACCCGGACAACACGACACATACGTTGTTCGAAAGTGTCAGCGAGCACACCTGTACCTACATAACACTTTAGTACTAGGCGTATATGGCCACCTTTCACAAGAAACCCGAACGCCGAGCCTGTCTCACCTCCGCAAACAGAAGGTCTCCGCACGGAACACCTCATGTGTCCGTCGACCGATTTACACCTTACTGTCCTCAACCCACCCCTATCGATGGTGAGTTAATGGGCCTTGACACCCCATTTATCGAGTTACATCAGTTTACTGGATTCCATATGTTCATTATGTCATCGGTACAATTCAAGCTTGTCCAAAGGGGCCGCATACAGACGGGCCCTAATCGACACAGGCAGGGCTATGCGACCAAGACTCAATTCTCGCCGCTTCCTATCCATTCTCTGCCCGGTCTCAGTTTCATTATATTATGCAATTTTCTATCTAACCAATCCTGTGAGATATGTCCTACATCTCCCGCGAGTAGATTCCAACTACTCGACTTCTACCGGATTTCCTATGCATTAGCAAAGCAGTTAGTACAGGTCAAATTGTAACTCTTTTCAACCAATCCTTGGGATTTTTGGTCATGCATGTGGAGTATCAATAATCCTAAACGTAATGCACAATTCATATACTACTCATCATAATGATAAAGTAAAATTTTATAAACGACTTAAATACGAACCGGGGCTTGCCTTGTTGTAGGTCAGAGTCTGAGTTAATATTTGGAAGGTGCTCTTCCAAGGTTTCTGGCTCCTCCTCGTCTTCTGTCACTATACGATATGCATAGAATACGTATATGAATGACATTGAAAAATAATTATTACCAAGACCATGATTTAATTTATGGTGACCATTATGTGATAATGACCTAATTGGCTTTGGAACTATGAATGTGGATACTAGGGAATATGATAGAAACTCTTGCAAAGAGCAGGAGATGATCAAAGTAGATTGTGGTCTCCAAAATTATGGCAAGCAATTAACTTCCAAAAATTCTAGAGAGGAAACTGTAGCTTAAACATAGCTAACAGTTGATAATCAAGATAGAGGAAATTGTCTTTGTTCTAATAAAATTTGTTTCATAAGTTTCTAAGCTTTGGTGAAGGAGTTATTATATTTCTAAGTTGGCAAGAATTTCTGGAATTATCTTATAATTGAATTGTTAGCCATTTACTCAATATTCAGTTTGTAACTGAATTAGGACTGGGATAGTAGGTCAATTAAATCCAAGATTTTCACAGGAACTAGTTAATGACTATAGGAAGGTTCAGTCCAAATTTGGGACATAATAAAGCCACTGAACATATGTAAAAATTCAATAACTGAAAAAGGTAATTGAACTATACAGAGGGTTAAACATGTGCAATGGCTCCCAAACTTTTTCTGGTAGTCAAGAACAAGACAACGAATTTTATGTGAATTTTGGGGATTTTTTCCAGCGGCTATCTTATCTGGAAAAATTGTATTTGCATTTGTAATTATTGTTTTCTACAGAATTTCACTGTGAGTTTCACAGAACCTAATTGGTACTGATAGAATCTAGAGCTCAAGGGCTTTCAAACAAAATTTGTTTGAATATTTTTGGAGCATCCTACAGAAAGAAATTGATTTTCAAACTTTGGAAATGGTTCTGCACCAAAAGGGAAAATTCATCTTTTGAATTTGGCACCAGGCCCACTGGATTTAAAATCATCCAATCAGGGGCAAGCCACACCGGTGGTTATAAACTTTTCCACGCGGCCACACTGGATCCTTAGCCATAGACTGATCCGGGCGCGTTGCGTTCACTGGCACGTGGGACCCGCGAACCCGGTCTTCTTCCACCTCGAGTCATTGCTCGGACGGCGGCGTTCTCACCGGCGTGCGGCTGCGCTTTCGCCGGCGGTAGCCTCCGGCCTACGGGAGGCCTCAGGACTCACCGCTCCCACATATTTTCGCACGTGGAACACGATGGACTAGCTCCCGACAGCAAGGGGTGACCGGAAAACTAATCCCGACGGCGGCGGCGGGGGTTAGGGTTTCGGTGAAGTGGAGACCTTCGATTCCCTAGATAAACTTCTCATTTGAAAGCTCGAGAAGCATCATGGATGCATGGGGATGGTCTCAGGAGGGTTTAGAGCTCGTGTCATAGCCGGCAATACCGAAGTCGACGGTGAACCGAGCGTTAACAACGGCGGAAGGGGAAAACTTGAAGATCTTGCTAATTAGCCGTTGGTTCTTTCTGATTTTTGGAGGGAAGGTGCGTTAGACTACATGGATCAAGTCCTCTGACTGGATCAAAGAGATTTTGTACATACAATCGGAATTAAACCGACGATCTAGCCTCAACGTGATAAAAGTGCTTCGGGATTTTAAAGAATACTAGAGCTAGGATGCATTATAGGGATTCAAGCTTAACCAAAAGCTGCACGACGTCGTTGTGCACCTTTTTGTTATTGACCGAAGAGGATGAGGGTGCTTGTATCGACGGCGAGGCTGCGCGGCATCGAGCGGCACGGGGTGATCGCGGCGGCGATGAAAAATGGCGCGGTGCGGTAAATGGGTGAGGACTCCGTCGACGGGGAAGGGGGGGGCTTTTATAGGCGCCACTGCGGTAGATAAGGACGTCATGGGGGGCAGCTGGAGGCGACCGATGCCGACGGCAAGCTGGCGCATGCAGGTGTCGCGGTGTCGACCGGGGGTGAGAAACAGACGCAGTGAATCGGTTTCACTGCCTGACCTGTGGGCCCCACCTCTCTCCCTTATCCATTCCTCTAAATTCTAGCTTAAACATTGTCCAAAAATTCCCAAAATTTGCAGGTAGACTAAGAAAAATATGGGGAATTCAATTCTGCAATCAGAACTCAATTTGGACATAGTTTGCATTAAATTCAAGTTCAAATTTGAATTCCAATATAGGTATAAACCTTATTGAATTAAATAGTAGCTGAGGTCCAAAACATCTCCAAACTTTGAAACCAAGTTCCCTAAACCATAAAAGGCCTTAGAAAAATTTAGGGGTTGATTTGGGCAAAGTTTGGTGCAAAGCTAAATTTGATGTCGACGTGAATTGAATCATTTGTACGTGTACAAACCAATGGAAGATGTACTTCAAAAATCTTGAAATTTTTCTGAGAAGCTATTTAGATATTTAAGAGTCCAAGGAAAAATTTGGAGCCTTGGATTTGAATCTTTTTGGCAGGGCCTAATATGCATAGTAACATAATCAAATAACATTGGTTTTGATTTTTATACTGCTGCCATATAATTTGCCCTAGCCATTGCAATCAATAACTTCCCAACTTTGTAGAAAGAGAACTTTTTGGTGAGGTCAAGCTTATGTTCAAAATTTTGTTGCCCTCCATTATGTTTGATAAACCACTTGTGGTTGAACTTCTCATAAAAGGAAAAAGTGGGATTTTACAATTAGTACTGCATAGTAGTTTGCCCTAGAAATTTTTATTCAATAGCTTCCCAAACTTGTAGAAAGGTCACTTAATTTATTCTATGGCCATTTTTGAAGTTCATTCCTTCTGTTCTAAAATTTCAGTACGAGTGAAAGAAACATTATTGATGATATCAAGTTTATGTGTACAACCATAATTGATCTTTACTATGGTTGACAACCAACTAGTACTGAACTTGATGATAAGGAAAAACTGGGATTTTATGTCCCCCCCCCCTAAAAGAATCTCGTCTCGAGATCACAAAAGGAAGGATAAAAGAAAAATACCCAACGGACATATGCCGCTAACAAGTCCGAATAGTTTGTCCTAAGCTATTCGTCGCTTTCCCACGTTGCTTCTTCAGCGGCGTGGTTGCCCCACAAGACCTTGTAGAAATGCAAGGTGCAGCTTCTTGTGGTGCGAGTCTTCTCATCGATTATCTAGGTTGGATGCTCAGAGTAAGTAAGATCTGGTTGGAGAGCTTCCAAATCCTTTATACGGACGTCGGTTGGGGCCTTGAGACATTTCCGCAACTGTGAAATGTGAAACATATTGTGGAACCCTAAAAGCGACGTTGGTAGCTCTAGCCGATAGGCCACAAGTCCTCATCATTCAATTACCGCGAATGGCCCAATGAAGTGTGGAGCTATCTTCCCTTTTACTCCGAAGCGATGAATCCCTTTCATTGGGGATACATGAAGATAAATGTGATCCCCGACATCAAAGTGAAGTGGTCGACGTTGTTTGTCCGCATAGCTTTTCTGATGAGACTGAGCAGCCTTGAGATTGGCTTGAATAACTCGTACTCATTCTTTGGCTTCATTTACCAAGTCGATACCATATATCACCCGTTCACTGGATTCAAACAAGTTCAAAGGTGTGCGGTACTTCCGTCCATAAAGAGCTTCATATGGTTCCATCTGGATGCTAGCCTAATAACCATTGTTGTATGAAAAATCCGACAATGGCAGATGATCATCCAAATTTTTACCATGGTGGATGGCACAAGCGCGGAGCATATCTTCTAGCACTTGGTTTACCCGCTTCGTTTGACCATCAGCCTGAGGGTGGTAAGCTGAGCTCTGAATCAACTTGGTATCCAACTATGCATGGAGCTGTTCCCAAAATCGAGCAACGAATACAGATCCACGATCTGAGATGATGGTGCGGGGTACTCCATGGAAGCACATGATTCTAGCAATATCCAACTTTGCGTACTTTGGTGCATGGTAGTTGATATCGACGGGTATAAAATGAGCTGACTTGATCAATCAATCAACTATCACCCAAATAGAATCATGCTTACAAAATGTGAGAGGCAATCAGACGATGAAATCCATGCTGATGTCCTCCCATTTCAAGGCCGGTATGCTCAGAGGTTGAAGCTGACTAGCTGCCTTCATATGGTCGGCTTTCAGCCGCCGAAACGTATCACATTCGGATACGTACTTCGCTATCTCCCTCTTCATCCGAGTCCACCAGAATTTCTTCTTTAGCTCTTGGTACAATTTGTTACTTCCCGGATAAATAGAATACTTGGACAAATGAGGTTCGTCCAAAATCTCCTTCTGAGGTCCCACATTGCGGGGCACCATGATGCGGTCTTTGAACCAGATGGTACCGTCATCGTCATCAGAAACAATTCATTTCCCCCTTCTTCATTCTTCGGTGAATATGCGATATGCCCTTGTCTTTCTTCTGAGCCTCCAGAAATTATTCCCTTATGGTAGGAATGAGAGCTAGATTGTAGAGCGCCCCATATGGAACCAAGTAGAGACTCGGCTCTTCTTCTTCTATCAAAGTGATGGAAAGACTATTGACATGGGACATGCGACTCAGCGCATCTGCAACTACATTCGCCTTGCCAGGGTGGTAGTGGATCTCAATCTCATAGTCTTTGATCAATTCCAAACATCTTTGTTGTCGCATATTCAAGTCCTTTTGGGTGAAGATGTACTTCAAGCTTTTGTGATCAGTGTAAAGATGCAATAGGTTGCCCAATAAATAATGTCTCCACATCTTCAATGCAAGTACCACGGCAGCGAGCTCAAGATCATGAGTCGGATAATGCTGCTCTTGGTTCCTAAGTTGGCGTGATCCATAAGCGATCACCCTTCTATCTTGCATTAATACACAACCCAAATCAATCCCAGACGCATCACAATAAACATCAAATGACTTGGCTGTGTCTGACTGGGCTAATACCTGCGCTGTTGTGAGGTGTTTCACTAATGCTTGAAAACCTTCCTCACATTCCTTTGTCCATACGTACTTATTCTCTTTCTTCAGAAGTGCCATCATTGGTTTAGCTATCTTGGATAATCTTGGAATGAACCTCTGGTAATATCCTGCTAAACACAGAAAGCTTCGAACTTCATGCACAGACTTGGGAGACTCCCATTTGAGAACTTGCTTAATCTTGCTTGGATCAACTGCAATCTTCTCGATGAAGCACAATGTGCAAATGTTGTGCATGTTCTTCTTTGGATTTCTGATACACAAGGATGTCGTCGATGAAGATCACGACAAACTTGTCCAATTCCAGCATAAACACCGAATTCATGAGATACATGAAATGGGTCGGTGCATTGGTCAATCCGAAGGACATGACATGGCACTCATACAATCCATACCTCGTCGAGAATACCATATTAGGTATATCCTCTGGTCGAATCCCGATCTGATAATATCCAGACCAAAGATCCATCTTTGAAAATACCCTAGCACCCACAAATTAATCGAACAGAATAACGATGTATAGTAGTGGATACTTGTTCTTGATCATGACAGCATTGAGTGGATGATAGTTCACATAGTCTCAACTTTTTATCCTTCTTTTCCACGAACAATGCAGAACAACCCCATGGTGATGAACTCGGACGAATGAAACCCTTGTCCATAAGTTCCTTCAGCTGCTCTTTCAGTTCTGCAAGTTCCATAGGTGCCATCTTATACGGCTTCCTCGAGATCGGCACTGTTCCCTGTACAATTTCAATCTTAAAATCGACATCTCTTTCTGGTGGCATACCAGGAAGATATTAGGAAAATACGTCTGGATACTGACATACCACTAGAATGTCCTCAAGTTTACAGGCCTCGATGTTGTAAGTGGTTGGAGTCACTTGGATATTGCTCTTAAGAGTGAGAGCTTGGGGAGGGTGGACTGGAGAATTCAGATATATTCTCCGAGGAATGATGTCTATAATAGCACCATTGTGTTGCAAGCAAGCCATCCCTAAGACGACATCTAGCTTCTGAAGCTCCAGATATATAAGAGAGGTAGGGTATATGTTCCTACCCAGATTAAGAGGTACCCTATGAACCATCTAATTTGCTACTACTCTCCCACCCGGAGAACAAATCATATATGGGTCTTTCGTGGAAATGATAGGCAACTGACATTGAATGGCATAAGACTTGCTAATAAAGTTTTGGGAAGCACCGGAGTCAAAAACGATGACTATGGGATGACCAATGAGAGAGAATGTACCCGTGAGTACGGGTGCGCCTTCTGGAATGTCCTCGATGGAGGACGTTGCCGGTTCTGGTGGCTGGCTTCTTGGGCTGGTTGTGGGGCTGGTTTGCCCCCTAGTACGGTGACTGTCCTTCGCTCTGCGGGCAATCTTTGGTGAAGTGGACCGTACGACCACACGTGAAACACGTGTACGGGGCCTGACCAGCACGGAAGGGAGGACGGAATCCCGGTGCATGCAGTGAAGGTGGAAGTGCATGCGTAATCATCCCCTGTTGCTGTTGTGGGCGAAAGCCAGCATTATTGAACGGGCGACCACGAAATGTCGGTGGTCGCGATGGCGACTACCACCTCTGGCCAGTGATCGATACACCATTCAGTACTTCTGACTAGCACCCTCTTCGCTGCCCTGCGGAGACTCCATTTCTTCTTGTCGGAGAACAGCTCCCTTGTGGTGTCCTCCTGCACGATCGTGGTATTGACCATGTTGTTGAAGCTGCCGCTGTTGAACAAGGCAAGCTTGTCCTTAATCTTGGGGTTCAAACCCCGATAGAAACATTCATGCTTCTAGTCTTCAGTACTCACCTGGTCCTGAGCATACTGGGCCAAGTGGTTGAATGCCTTGGAGTACTCGTAAGCCCTCCTTCCTCCTTGCCACAGCTCCAAGAACTCTTGAAGCTTCCTCCTATTAACAACGGGAGGTATGTGATAGGTGCGAAATACCTCCCGGAACACCTCCCAGCTCACGACATGGTCGGCTGGTCGTGCGGCAAGATAATTTGCCCACCACGCACCAGCAGACCCCTGTAACTGTTGGGCCGCGAACAGGTTCTTCTGATGTTCGGTCATTCGTAGCAAACCGAACATTCCCTCGATGGAGCGGAGCCAGTTCCCCGCCTCCAACGGTTCATGGGCCTCCATGAAGACCAGCGGGTGCGTTGACATGAAGTCCGAGTATGAACTCGGAGAAGGCTGTCGTGGACCCACATCTGGTCGCCCCTCTTGATAGGATGAATGCTGAACCAAAGTTCGCACAATGCGGTTTGCTTGTCATGCGAGACGAGCACTGTGGCGAGAACCTCCACTATACTCCTCGGAAGTTCAGGAGGTGGTGGTGGTGGTGGAACTTGTTGCTGCGGTGTCGCAGCTAGCTCCTGGGTCAGGGATTCGTCCTCACGACCACGACTTGAACCTCCCATTTCAGGCGTCGAGCACGTACGCACCATTCTGCGTCCATATGACTTAAAATCAACACATGCTTCCTTTTCCTTCATCCATTTGTATTTAGTAGTCCGAATATTGACAAGGGAATAAGTGCATAGCATTCTCATATATTGATAAAGTACAAACTTTATACAAGATATATTATCTCATGACCAAGTTTACAGTAGTGAACTCCAAAACGACGGACTCCCACTACGGAAGTGCATCTCTACCATACTTGGTCCCCATGAGATGTCATACATATATTGTCATCTTATACATACCCACTGCTATTCTTAATATGATTCAAACATGGCCACAAAATAAACATGAGCAGCTACTAAACTATACGTTGCCCCGTGATGGTAGAAGTGTTGGCCCACCCCCCTTCGATATGTCATATCCAACGTACTCGAGTTCCTCGGGATCTTCTATCCCTTCATCATCAGAAATTGGTGCCACAGGTGCGGGTGCTGGAGCACGAGTTGCTACCTCACCAACCATCGATGATGTCACAGCAACTAAAGATTGCACATCAGCCTGTAGAAGAAACATCCTCAAGTCTTCTAGTTCTTTCTGTGCATTCTCACAATTGGCCTTCCAATCCTGAGTCTCCCCCTAGATTGATCCCTTTCTTGATTCATCTCACCCAACTGTTCATCCAACAGTTGCACCTCAAGTTGACTTGCTTCCAACGTGCTTTCCGCGTATTGCGTTTCCATGCGAGCTTCCGATCGAGATTTAACAGCCCGGTGCCACTGATTCTCCCTTAAGTTTATTCGTCGATTGAGAGGAGCAATTGTGGCCCTAAGTGAGTCGTTGGCCCCCTCAAAGTGATCCCCTCGAATCAGAGCTTGATTCAGGTCGCTCATCATTCTTCCAAGGCTAGCATGCTGTTCAAGGCTCTCTTGACACTCTGATGTTGCATATGACGCTAAGATCATCTTGGGTACTTCTTCAGGATGTCCATATGCTGCAACCATCCGACTCGCCCACTCTTCACCAGCTCTATCGTTGACTGGAAAGAGCGTGAACGGAGTGCCCTCCATAGCACGATAATGAAGTTTGCAAAACCTCATTATGCAACACTCGCGGCATAACACCACGTGTCGTCCAATTGAATCCCTTGTGATAGGAAAAAGATGAGTCCCGATCTTCCGAAAGGTAATGGATAAGTCGACTGATGGAGATCTCGACGTTGATGATCCGAGGCTCTCGAGTAGAACACGAACATCCCCTGCAATCACTACACCACCGCTCCGTTGGTTATCAACCGTGCTTCACATGATTGACCTTGCCAAGAAGGCTAATCCCTGCAAGTGCAACCCGGAACACAAGCAAGAACGTAGAAGAAGCAATCTGAAATTGCTGAATTGGGGTTTCACAAACCGATAAACGGCGATATTATTGATCTAAGCAAAACCCAATTGTATATGGCGGCTAGCATGGAGTATATAGAGGTGGGAGGACGTCCAAGGGGGTGTTAGGGTCGTGACCTAACCTTAAGACATGAAAATAATAGACTTAGACTTGATACATGGCCCAATGGCCCAATACGGTGGCACAGCACCCTGACAGATTCTGTACTTGATTTTGTTTCAATGATTCCCGTCAACTCCAAAGGAATTTTGACATGGGACCGGCGCCATTGGAAAGTTTATCCTCTCCCCTTTCCGTGCATATGTAGAACGTCCAAAAGGAGTTCGTATGCGTGCTGGGCGTCTGTTTTAGTGCGTACTGCTCTTGGACTGCGGGTTGGATACGATTTGGAGTTTGGTTCGGTTTCCATCTTCTTTGAACGGATTCTCTGGTCTTCCACGTCCCTAATACTCCCTCCAAGTACTCCTTGAACCAATCCATGGATCCTAATCACAAATAAATCATTAAGTAGCAATCTATGCTCAAAAACATATAAAGAAATATATAAGAACGAGTTCACCTCTGAAATTAATTGTTGTGTATGAACTCTATTGATTGCATCTTGTATGTTCAATGGAGTGTTGTTTGTATCCATAGAAGTTATGTCCTCATCATCCTCCTCTTCTTGAATTAGAGTTGTCCTCGACTCAAGTTCATCTTCTCTTATGTGTTGGTCCAAATGTGCAACGCCATCAAATCTTTTTGTATGCATGAATGGAGGAGGCCAAGGTGGTGGACGACATAGTGCGCCATCTTGATCTTGTCCATCAAATAAGAGTGCACATTCACTTGAGCCAGGATCCCAAACAAATAAACATTGTGCCATGTTTATTTGTGCAATGATAATATGCATGATCTCATCATGACAAGCCATCCTCGGCTTGCTCGTATGTCCAGGAAAAAGGATTGCTTTGGGGGTAGAATGAACACTGTCCATATTGCACAACCGCAGTGAACAATGCTTCTTTTTTATTTGTTGTCCTTGCTGCAATAAAAAAATGCTAGAAAAACTTGACAATACATTATTAGTGTTAGTGCATCCATTCATTTCACCATGTTGTTGCAGCACAAAAGGAGCTTGCACATTTGAACATATGTAAACTTTATGCACCATAAATTCACCACTATCTTCATAGTTGCCTATAGCATGAAAAATATTTCTACTTAATAAAGGCAATTCAGATTGTGAAAATATTATCTTCTCTACGATATCTAGATCACAAAGAGTGTCAAATTCAATATAGCCCAAAGTATTTAGAGAAGATAACAATTTCAGCTCATCCCTTTCACATGTAGTTGGGATCAAATGCTTAATTTCAGCACAAGTGAGTGATAAAGTATCAAATTCATTTGGTTGTTCTAGCATAGGTACAATATAATTATTAGCACACAACTCATTTTTGTTGTAAGAATCAGTAGGAAAATCAACTAATAGTAAAGGTGTATTATGAAAAGGTTCATCTTGTTGTTGCTCATCGATAGTATGATTGGTAGCAAAATTCAGCACATGTAAAAATGTCATACCTTGGTGAACTGTATAGCATTTTCCATTAACACTACTCTCATTTTCAGCAAGAAATTCAAGTGCATTATGAGTTGATTCATCAAAAAATTTAGAAGAGTTGTTCAATACCTCACTCTTATTTGCATCTACATTTATTTGTTAATGTTCCTGCAAAAGGTTAGGCAAAGGAGGAGGTACAACAAGAAAATTCTTCTCAAGTTCATGTATTTCATCTTTACAATTAGATACATTAGCAAAAGTTTCTCGCATAAGAATTTTCATATCTTTCCATGTTCAAGGTTTTTCTATATCGCTTAAGTTGTCCCACCAAGTTAATGCACAATCAACTAACGCACTAGAAATATTTCTAATCTTTCTCCTCTCACACATATGCAATTTTCCAAAAATTTTATCCAACTCTATTTCTCAAACAATATATTCATCGTAACCAAAACCATAATAAGAAGGAAGAGATGGGAGAATGTAATTACTTCTTGGGGAAGGTTTTGTAAAGGTGGTCTGAATGTCATGTGAATCCTTGGTTAATGTTTGATTTTTCGTGAGCAACTCCATCGTTGTCTTCATCATGTCCATCATCTCAGCATATAATGCTTGATTCTTGCTTTTACCTGATATTATTAGTAGCAAACAGAAGATAAAACAAAAAATATGTTACCCCTATCAACTACAACGGATAATCGAAAATTGGAAGTGGAATCACACACTCTCAAGCGTCTTACCACACTCTTACAAGTGTTCTTACCGACACTGCAGGTGACAAACGGTGGACGGTATGAAGAAACCAATGAAGCGTGGGATGATTGCAAAGGTGTATCGATTCTGCTCAAGAGTAAGGTGTAGCTTGGATGAAACTTTCTATATAGCAAGGATTAGCAACAATGAAATCAGATAGTAAAGTTGAATATGTGTCCAAAGTATTTGTCAAAGTTGCTGGCCTAAATGTGTTCCTAGTAGTTCAAGCTAGCAAGACATGAGACAAAACTAGATGACACAAAGAATGCAAGCACTTCTGTATTTTTGTTGTTTTTTTTCTCCTTTTTTGTGCGGCTTTTGTATCTTCTTTTGCACTTGCCTTTTTCCTTTTTCTTCCTTTTTTTCAGAATGTGCTGCAAAAGAAGAACACAATGCAAACAATCAAAGATATCTCGTATGTCTGTTACAGATTTTCTGCTCAATGTTCTAAGGACAATTAAGAACCATTATTCCCCAAATCTAAAAACTATGAACAGAAATATTATAGATCTATCTCTCCTCTTTAATTTCAGTATATGGAAGATCTATTTTGGATAAGAACAATGGGAGATATTGCCCCGAAATACATACTGTTCAGAATTTCTAGATCAATAACAGATTCAGATCTAATGCAATTTCGACATTGATACCTATATTATATGGGAGAATGATGAATAAGAAAGTTATAGAAATCTTCTTAAGCTTTCCAGAAAGTACAATAACTCTAAAATCCGAGTTCATATGACCGAGATATGATGAAAATACCGAACTACACAGAGGCAAATCTAATCTGGACGTGATAACGTGATTCAAAAGGATGAATCACACAATGCAAAACTCAAACTAAGACAAAAAACACTTTCTAAACCAGCAATATGACTCAACAACGGACACAAACTCACCAAAACTAAACTGAAAACGAAAGTTGCAAAAGCTCAATGGTGGTTTGGACTAAGTAATGAATAGATCCACTAAACTGCAAATTTTTTGTGGCTTTTTTGTGCACTCTAGGTATGAAAAACAAAACTAATGTAATTGATGGATGAATTACCTAACGGGCAACCTGGAAATCTGATACCAATTGATAGGAAAAATTGGTCCCGATCTTCCGAAAGGTAATGGATAAGTCGATTGATGGAGATCTCGACGTTGATGATCCGAGGCTCTCGAGTAGAACACGAACAGCCCCTGCAATCACTACACCACCGCTCCGTTGGTTATCAACCATGCTTCACACGATTGACCTTGCCAAGAAGGCTAATCCCTGCAAGTGCAACCGAGAACACAAGCAAGAACGTAAAAGAAGCAATCTGAAATTACTGAATTGGGGTTTCACAAGCCGATAAACGGCGATATTATTGATCTAAGCAAAACCCAATTGTATATGGCGGCTAGCATGGAGTATATTTAGGTGGGAGGAAGTCCAAGGGGGTGTTAGGGTCGTGACCTAACCCTAGGACACCAAAATAATGGACTTAGACTTGATACATGGCCCAATGGCCCAATACGGTGGCGCAGCACCCTGACAGATTCTGTACTTGATTTTGTTTCAACGATTCCCGTCAACTCCAAATGAATTTTGACATGGGACCGGCGCCATTGGAAAGGTTATCCTCTCCCATTTCCGTGCATATGTAGAACGTCCAAAACGGAGTTTGTATGCGTCCTGGGCGTCTGTTTTAGTGCATACTGCTCCTGGACTCCGAGTTGGATACGATTTGGAGTTTGGTTCGGTTTCCATCTTCTTTGAACGGATTCTCTGGTCTTCCACGTCCCTAATACTCCCTCCAAGTACTCCTTGAACATCTCCATGGATCCTAATCACAAATAAATCATTAAGTAGCAATCTATGCTCAAAAACATATAAGTAAATATATAAGAACGAGTTCACCTCTGAAATTAATTGTTGTGTATGAACTCTATTGATTGCATCTTGTATGTTCAATGGAGTGTTGTTTGTATCCATAGAAGTGATGTCCTCATCACCTTGCACTTGGATGGAGAAAGGAGCCCATCCTATACCCAATGGAGCAACAGGTACATCGACATAAATGGTGCATGACAGAATGCCTCTGTCAATCGTTTCATGACCTTAATAGCATGGCATCTCGATGAAGCCAAACTGTTGGAGCACCTCCCGCAGCATACTCGGGAAGCCCGGACGGCTTGCGCAAGTGGAAAATATCCATCCGTCCAGTAATAGCATCATCACATCCGCCATCTATAAATAAATATTTGAATGGTTCAAATACTCAAATACAACAAACTATGTTGAAAATAAGATCAAGGATGTGATAAATGAATCATGAAAACGAATTCAAATTCAACTGCCAAAGGAAACAACACCCTGGAACCTCATCACAGTTCTGTTCCAGCTGACCTTCCTGTACAAATTCAAAATTTTCATACAGGAAACATCAGAACCAGATGTTGGGTTGAATACAAAAGTTGGATTACACTTAACATACTTTCCATATTGTACTTATACAGCTCCAGGTGGGCTACGAAATAGATTCTATACAGGTTTAAATTTGACCCATGTTTTCTGGCAATTTTGACAGAACCTCCCTTGTATATGTGGTAATTTCCACAACTTATACACGTATATCATGACAATATATTGAGGTAATGATAAAATAAACATTGTATAACATCAAGTTAAATATACATATGTAAAATATTTCGGCCATGAAGCTTTTGTTATATAGGTATAGCGTGCTAATTCGAAACTATGTGCAAACTGTTTCAAGTTCTGGTCTGCCAGAACCAAGTTTGCGACCATAGGAATTAAACACAGCTACACCAAGATTCAGGCCATGAGTGCAACATAAAGTTGATAGAGGACTTCCTAAGATTTCCAGAAATGTATATATATGACCATGTCACTATTCTGTATCAAAAGCTAGAGCTATCTAAAACTTAACAGAAGAACTGACTGTTGTTCAACAGCAGCCCTGCAGTTCACTGTTTTGAGCCCGAAATTTTTATTGCCCCAAATTCGAATCAGGAAAAAAATTAAATAGCAAAACTGTATATATCCTTATAAACTTTCCATATATGTATCACAATAAGGCAAAAAAATTTTCTACAGTGAGTTATTGCAAAAATACAGAGACTGGTACAATGGTAGGGTCATCTGGAGCAGTTTAAGCATACCCCAAATTTCAACAGATTATAATGCTTTTATGCCTTGATGGTCAACAAAAAAGTTGTAAAGGTCTTCGAGAGCTTTCCATCCATATAGCATACCCCTATGTTTTTAATCCTAACTAACCAAGATTACAACCTGGCAAAGTTGAGCAAACTTCAGCCAGAAATCAAGAACCTTCGTTCTAACCCTTTGTTGAGTCAAAACTCATTTTGCAGAGTCCAAACCTACCAGCACCTGATAGTCAAACTTTCAAAAAATGTATTGCATCCATTCTGTCATTGGGGATGTTCAAGTATCAAAGTCGATACTAACGGTACTACGTGCCTCAATAAGAAACTTCTAACCGGTATTTTCGGATACATTTATATGAATGTAAATTCATACAACTCTGGTGTGAGTCGCCCTCGAGCGATGTCATGTCTCGAGGTACATGGTTGTACTATGTTTGTACCACAAAGACTCCCGCATGAACCGGCTTATAGACGCTCGGGCATATGTGTTTCGCATGCTCCCATAGAACATGAATAGTTCTATATATGCATACTATCGGGTTATACACCACCCGACGGGGTCTCCCACTAACTTTGAAGCACGCTGGGGTACTGCATGTCATAGGTTCTCAGAAACATGGAAACCTTCAGAGACTCCTATTAACATTTATGTGCCAAGACACAGAAAGATTTCCTTGCTACCTCTCGCATGGTGAGCTTACCGCAATTGATCCACCTACGGTGGCGTACCTTACCTCTCAACTGACATCGGAGCGTCGTTACAGAATTAATAACACATAAGTTAGTTTACCGCCTTTATATCTTATACTAATAATACTCCTTATAAGGGCATATAGTTAATTCCTCACTCAACAATCCTATGTTTTGAAAATTTGCTCTTTTCAAGTACACTGTTCCCAAACATGCTCTGATACCAGGCCTGTGGGGACCGGAATCCTGACCTAAAAGGGATATCATTCGGTGGTGTTGTGCGATGCGACACCCGACAGTGTACAAGAAAAGAATGAGAACAAATTACAATACCAAGTCTTTATTTATAAACACAGCGGAAGTTTTACAATACTAAATGAAAGGAAAGAGAACTATACATCATAACTACGCTCTCGGCACTAGCAATGCAAAAGCAAAGTCATCCATGCCCTGGATACTTCGCACTAGAAACATCCAGCTTACGACGGCGTACATGGTTCCCACTCAGCTGTAAACCCTAGAGAGGTGCAGCCTCATCATCGAACCCTTCATTAGTCGCATAATCTCCAAAAACTTGTTATCTGCAAATGTGATCTTAAGGCTCGGCAAGACTAAACCGTCTCACTAGACATATGTAGAGGTGAATACTAAACATAGGTAAGGAATAGCATAAGGGACACGCATACAAGTGGATCCTTATAGTCATGTTTTAAGTAGCACATGACATTCTTCAGGCACGACACATCATAGACTCCACAATCAAATAAGGAACGCTTTGCCGATGATATGACATGCCCAAAGCACATAATGCTATTACAAGTAAAGTATGGGGAAACTGTAAACTTTTAATTGTACTATCTCTAAGCCATACAAGGTTGCCAAAACAATTATATTTCAATACATCGTATTCTCCTGACTTCTTCAATATTTCCTATGTCACGACACAGTGAATAAGTGGTACTCCATTACCCTGGGGGACGGTGATTGATATCAGGACACATCCGGTCAACACAACACATACGCACTTTCAGAAGCGCTAGCGAGCACTTCTAGCAGTACCTACATAGCACTTCAGTACTAGTCATATATGGCCACCTTTCACTAAACACACGAATGTCGATCCGTCACGAGCAGGAGGTCACTGCGTGGGGCGTACTCTAACATGCCCACCAGCTGCTTTACACCTTGCTACTCTCAACCTACACCTATAAAACAAAACAGTATGCCTCGACAAACCAGTATCAAGTTACGTCAGTTTGCTGGAGCCCATTTCTCCAGTATTTCACTGGTACAATTCAAAGCTTGTCCAACAGGGCCCACATGAAACAGTTCTCAATCGACACAAGCTGGGCTACGCACGTGAGACCACGTCTCAATGCATCCTACCCGCTTCTCGGTCTCAATTTTATATTCATAAGCCATTTCTTCATCCAATGCATCTGTGTGATAGAATCCTATCCTGCGAGTAGATTCCCACTACTCGACTTCTATCGGATTCCTATGAATAGATGCATGGCAGTTACTACACGAGTCTGTGAGCTATTCTAACCACTCCCTGGGTTCTTTGGTCATGCAAGTGGATGTCAAACACCTTAAACGTAATGCACAAACATCTGAAGATGTAAGGTGAATGAAAACTGCAAAGACACTACAAGGAACTTAAATGCAAATCGAGGCTTGCCTGAATGTGAGTCTGAGTCTATGTTAGTTTCTAGCAGTTGGACTTCCAAAGCTTCCGGGTGCTCCTCGACTTCAGTTACTACACGTTATGCATATACTCTATATGAATGACTTTGAAAATAATCAATATGCTTAAGGTCGTAAGCAAATATCTTATGATCAAAATAAGATAATTATCTTAATTGGCATTGGGAATTTTATGGTAGATACTAGTGACCATAGTGAAGACTCTTGCAAAGAACAGGAGATGATCAAGGAAGTTTGTTGTTCCTAAAAATTATGGTAAGCAATAACCTTCTCCAATTTTTGGTTGAAATCATGGAGATATATCACGGCTAACTGTGGTTGTACCGTGTAGAGGGGGTCTCATTGGTTCTAGGAAAATTTGTTTCACAATTTTCTAAGCTTCCTACAGGGTTTTGGCGGGCCGTGCAAGCCGATGGTGGGGTCCAATTCAGGCGGCGATGGTTGGAGATGGTGGTGCGACGGCGGCGGCGGAGCTAGGGTTTTGGCAAGCGTAATAAGCTCGGGAAAAGGTCGAGAACGTTCCTGGGAGCATGAGGGTTATTATTTTGATGTTAGGAAGTGGTGACATCGTCGGCAAGGTCAACTTCGTCGATGGACATTCGGGTTTCTATTGGCGGTGGGGAAAACTTGAATATCTCAAGCTTCATTCGATAGCTTATACTGATTTTTGGCAGGGGGTGCGCTAGGAGGTACTGAATATAATCCTTAATTGGATTAATAAATTATTACATGTAGAGACGGAATTAAACCGAGGAGTGAGCTAGTTCAATGGAAAAGGCCGAAAGAAAAACTGGAAGATACTGCTCGATACTGAATGAAAAGAGGAACGACTTTTACAGTGAGAAAGAGCCCGAGATGGCGATCCTTTTTGCTGTTGAGGTTATGTTGTGGCACCGCTTGTTGAGGACTAGCACAGTGGAGCACAAGCGACGTTCATCCTCAACTTCGGTGGTGTCTCCGGAACTCAAAACTACGGCCAACACAATGAGCAAAACGCTAAGCGAGTTAGCGTAGAAGATAGAGCACAGACTTCACGCCAACTTTGCTGTTTGCATCGAAGGGAATAGAGGTAAGACCGAGGTGCTTACCGGGAGGAGATGGAATCGGCGGTGTCGGGCGACGGCGGCACGAAACTGAGATGGAGCTCGACGCCGACGGCCAGGGGATGGGTATTTATAGGACAGGGGCGTGTTTAGGCCACGTAGCTGCCTGCTTGCATGCGGTGTCACGGTGGCGAACGCTCCCGGGGTCGATCAGCGGGGACAGCCGTATACAGAGCACGTCTGTCGGTTCAGCCGAGTGTGTGAGGCTGACAGTGGGTCCCACCGCCCCTTATCCTCTTCCCCTCTCTGCAACTTTAATTCTCATACCAAACTTGATCCAAAAACTTTAGATTTTAGTGGGGACGCTCAAAGAAATATCTGGAACTTGATTCTGAAATTGGATTGGTCAAGTTTAATTTGAATTTCAAATTTAAATTTGAAATTGAATGGAATTCAACGGGGTCACTGAATTAAATAGGAAAGGAGTTTCAAAAATTGTGAAACTTTGGGAATACGTCAAGCAAGTTATGCTGACCATGATGGTGTGTTCAAATCTTGATGTTCAATGAGTTGAACATAATTCAAAATTTGAACTCTAAACAAGGCTTGAATTTGCTAAGCGTCTCAAATAAAATAGCAAATGGAATTGAAAAATCTTGAAACTTGGTAGGAAATCTATTTGGAATATTATGAGGTCATGGAAAAACTTTAGAGCCTCAGATTTGAATATTTTTGGCAGGGTCTAAATGTACAGTGCTATATTCAACTTAATTTGAATATATTAGTACTGCATAGTGATTTGCCCTAGAAATTTTTATTCAATAGCTTCCTAAATTTGTAGAAAGGTCACTTAATTTATTCTAAGGACATTTGTGATGTTCATTCCTTCTATTCTAAAATTTCAGTAGGAGGGAAAGAAAGATTATTGATGATATCAAGTTTATGTGTACAACCATAATTGATCTTTACTATGGTTGACAACCAACAGGTACCGAACTTGATGATAAGGAAAAACTGGGATTTTACATTTCATGCCCAACAAATTGTATCACTACAATGTTGATTTTGAGATGAGTCTTCGATAATTCATTTGGAAATTTTTGAGCAATTCTACCGGGAGTAATGCATTTTAGAAGTTTGATTGAATCCTGTAATTATTTTCCAATGGGAAAATTTGAATAAAGTAGTCGGGCCCACTGGTTTTAAATCAACCGATCAGGGCTGGGCCGCACCGAGGGCCACAGGGTTAACCCGTGCAGCCGCACCAGATTCGGAGCCGCAGCTGATCCCGCGCAAGGGAATCAGTCGCTGACCTGTGGGACCCTCGAGGCTTTCATCTACCTCGTGACGCGCCACTCAGCCTTGGCGGCGCTGCGCCGGCAAGCTCGCCATGATGGCTATGTCGACCTCCACTCGACTCGGCCCTGACCGCCTAGCCACAAAATCGA
Organism: Tuctoria greenei; assembly: GCA_036927565.1. Taxonomy (NCBI): domain Eukaryota; kingdom Viridiplantae; phylum Streptophyta; class Magnoliopsida; order Poales; family Poaceae; genus Tuctoria; species Tuctoria greenei. The sequence continues at coordinate 109,960,562 of JAYESD010000005.1, forward strand.
CTGCACAACATGATGGTGAGGTCCAATCGCGGCAGCAACGGCCGAAGATGGCGGCGCGACAGCGGTAGTGGAGCTAGGGTTTCAACGTGGCCGAAATCGCTAGGGGATGGCGCAAAAGGCTCGGGAAAAGTCTACAAATGTTCCTGGAAGCACGAGGATGATGATTTGGAGGTTACAAAGGGGTGACATCGCCGGCAAAGTCGACTTCGATGGTGGGCCGACAGATTTCCATTGGCGGTGGGGAAAACTTGAATATCTCAGACTCTACTCGATGGCGTCCACTGATTATTGGCAGAGGGGTGCGCTAGGAGGTACAGAGTATAATACCTAATTGGATTGAAGAATCATTACACGTATAAATGGAATCAAACCAAGAAGTGAGCTAGTTCATGGGCTACGGCCGAAAGCAAAACTCGTATTATTTGCACGATACGGAATGAAACGAAGAATGGTTTGTACCGTGAGAAATGTCGTGTATTGGCGATCCTAGTTGCTTCTGAGAGTGGCTCGAGAGAGGGGCTGTGGCATCGGCGCGACGGGGAGGTAGTAGCGTCCTCACGGCGGCTGGGCAACTGCGCCGGTAAAACTGCAAAAATGCCGCCTTGTAGCCGACGAAACAAGGAACTAAAAGATTGAGGAGGTAGAGGAAAGGCTTAGGTAACACATTGCTGTTGGTAGGATGACGGGATTCGGCAAGACTTCTAGATCGTCGGGCGCGTAGGGAGGCAGCGGTGGTTTGCGCTCGAGAGCGACGAAAGAGCTGGTGCCTCTCCCTTCGGCCAGAGATGTGAGATAAGGAGGAGGAGAGTGGAGGGGGAACATGCAACTGGGGTGCCATGCAGCTGCTTGCCGATGGTGAGTTGTTTTCTGCACCGGACGTCGAACGGCGGGGAGTCAGAACCAAGCACTCACGGTAAACGTCTCCCTGACTAGTGGGCCCCACTGTTCTTATCCTCATCCCTTCTCTGCAACTTAAATTCTCTTACCAAACTTGATCCAAAAATCTAAGATTTTTGTGGAGAGGCCAAGTCAATGGTTTAAGTTCAGATTCTGAAATTGGATTTTGATTTGAACAAGTTTCAGTTAAATTTCAAATTGAAATTTGAATTTGACTTGAATTTGCTAAACATCTCAAATAAAATAGAAAATGGAATTATAAATTCTTGAAACATTGCAGGAAGGCTATTTGGAATATTATGAGGCCATGGAAAAATGTATAGCCCCAGATTTGAATATTTTGATAGGGCCTAAATGTACAGTGCTATATTCAAATTATTTTGAATATATTTAGTACTGCATAGTGTTTTGCCCTAGCAAATTTCCTCTCAATAAATTCCAAAATTTGTAGATAGGTCACTTGAATTATCCTAGGGCCATTGGTGAAGTCCATTCCTTATGTTAATAAAATCTGAGTAGGAGTGAAAGAAAGATTTTTGATGATATCAAGTTCGTGTGTACAATCATAATTGATCTCCACAGTGGTTGATAACAAACAGGTAACTAAACTTTATATTAAGGAAAAACTTGGATTTTACATTGATTCACTTTTCGGAACCGGGTTTCACAAATTGGTCTCAGATCCACAGGTTGACCATAGGATGCAGCCTAGATAGAATGGACACTTTAGAGCACATATGAGCACTCAGGAAGCATTGTGTTCTTGTTTGGTGTGAATATTGCTATGTATTGTTGCTTGTGTGCTTAGTAGAGGATTGTGGGGATGCTTTAGCAATGCCATGTCCATATAGGCTTGCATAGGTAGTGTCAGAGTGTTAATGCGACACTTCTCCCAGATCTGCTAAGGAGCAGCCCGCGGAGGTTCTTGTTCGGTGGGGCTTAGGCCTCAATCAAGTGTTCTAGTGGAAGAGAATATGACATTGTGGTTTTTACGTGGTTCAGGCCGCAAGAAGCATATCACACTCCACGGCGGATGGTATTGCTAGTATGTGTGTATGCGTATGTGTGTATCGAGGATTGAATGTCTGGTACTGTAACAGTGGCGGTCCGGTCCTTTTATATACATGGTCGGACAGGTGGTTCTGGGGCGATCTTATCCTAAAGATCTAAGGCTTCTCATATATGCTTGCTCTGACCATGGACTTGAAACTCGCCGTCTTGCTACCTGAACCGTCAGTAGCCCATGCGCCATTGCTGACAATGGCAGGGGTTGTCCCGTCCAACTGTCTCTGTCACCGTAAGCTACCGACTTGACAAAGTGGGATAGGCCTGCGGCGTCTTCACTGCAATGCGACTAGTCGTAGCGGTACCTAACATTAGGTGTGCACCGCGCCATGCACCTGGGGAAGCCGTGCACATTTAATCCTTGATAGGGACAAGGCGCACCGCCCTCTTAACTACCACTTCCCTCCGTCTAGGGCAAGTGGCTGGGATACTGGCAGCTCGGGAGCTCACCTCCACAAAGGGGGTCAGGCCTCGTCTTGTGGTCCACTTGGCAGCTCGGGAGCTCACCTCCGCGGAGGAGGTCAGGCCCCCCTTGCAGGACATGTGGCAGCGCTGGAGCTCGCCTATATGGGAGGTGGCTCCTCTGATGTCTCGGACCATGTGGAAGCTCAAGAGCCCTGTCTCTTGGAGCGATAGATCCTTCCTGGCTGGACACTTGGCTGCTTGGGAGCTCGTCTTCGAGGGGGAGCTAAACTATTCCCCATGGTCTTTTGCATGTACCCCGGACCCCGTATCCAAAGCCGTGAGGTCTGGGTCTTCTGAACAAGTGGCGCCCTTTGGACCCTTCCTCTGCGGAAGGTGAGTTACCTAGGCGGGTATAGCTTGTGCGCGAGGGTACCCAGTATGCCGGGTACCGACAGTGGCCCCTGTGTCTACCTTGGGGGGAGGCGACGAGCCCGAGGGTTGAGCACTATCCTGCTTTCCCGTGCAGCCTTTTAATTTTGTCTTGATCAGCTAAAGCGGTGCGCGCCTCTACTGTTGTGACCATGCGCCCCTCTCTGGTTTAGGGGTCGTGGTGACGGGATCTTTGCTCGCTGTGACATTATCATGACGGTTCCCAATGCGCCTGCTGCACTTATGCAGCTTTCACTCCCGTCTTCATGGGAACCGCCGGGTTGCCTTCTCAGCGGAGAACTGCCCATGCCGGTTTTTTGATGGGAGACTTGGGCCCTCTTGTCATGGATGCCGTGTCATGAGTCGTACCTACGTGGGCAGTGGAGGTCCCTTCCTTCTGCACGCCCCAAGCATTCGAGCCTTCGACTTCCTCCTTTAGCGTCTACTCACCCTTGAGGTTCTCGACCCCTGCCCCAATCGACTCAGCCCTGCCTCCTTCTCGGATGGAGGATGTCTCACCTGTAAGATTACTTTTTGGCTGGGAGGATGTGGAGTGATGGGATATGATCCGTCCCGGGTCCTTGCCACTAGAGATGGGGGAGAAGAAGATCATCTTCTTCCAGGCGTACACATACTCCGGGTTCGTCCCTCCTGTTTCCCTCCTTCTTGGTGACACTTCTGGAAGTCCTTGGGCTCTAGATTCATCACCTGTGGCCAAACTCTCTGGTGGTGGCGGCAGTGTTCTCGCATTTTTCAAGATGTTGATCGGGGCATACCCAAGCATGCTGGTGTTCTGGTAGTTCTTCGTGCTGAGGTGGACCCAGAAGAAGAACAAAGCAGAATTCCTTGGCACCTACTACTTCTAGCGTCGGGCGAACGACCCCTCCAAGTACATTACTCCGCTCTCCTTGGTGAAATGGCCGGGCTGGAGGAGCAACTGGGTGATCGTGCACACCGATGGCCATGATCGCATTGTCCTACCCACTGGTTCGCCGGCCATTAGGAAGAGAGCTTGGGAAGAACGTCTGGAGCTGGAGTCGGCGTATGTTTTGGTGATGGAGAGGATCGAATTCTTGGTAGACCACAACCTGTCAGAGCTGGCGGTGATAACGGACTTCGTTCATCGACGCCTGGCCCCCATCCATCATCGCTGCTGTCCTGCATGGCTCTACTTCTTGCTTCAATATGGACCAGGTTGCTGAGGGGTCAAGACACAGGGATGACCCTGCAAGAAGTGTTTGATGTAATGTCCAAAGCATGCGACGATCCGCTATTGCAAGACATCTTCGTCCTCCCGCGGTCTTGCCCATCGCTCTACACAGATCGGAACCTTTGGATGAAGGTTCTGAAGGAGATGCCCAACCTGGATACGATCGACCTTGCGCCGCGACAGGTTGGTGATGAGAGCCGGAGGTTGACATGGTCATCCCTCCACAGGAGTCCGCACCCGCTCTAGGCTACGAAGTTTTACGGGTGGAGGACACACCCTCTATCGGAGGGAAAGGCAAGGTGCCACTCCCTAACTCAGTCAAGGGGAAGGCGCTGGTCAATGATACGGGGAAGGGAAAGTTGCTGGTGATCGAGCTTGTGAAGGAGTATCGCCCTTGATCGCCGCCGAAGGCGCTGCCGCAGGTGGCCTTCACTCCAAGTCAACGTCCTTCGGCGCGCTCCTCCTTAGCATTGGGTGTTGGCGGTTCTTCTGGTAAAGGCTCAACCCTAAAGAGGTGGCTCCACTAACATTTGTGCTGGGCACACCGTCCAGTATCCCCGCCGTCAACACAGACCAAGGTGCCACAGGCGGCTCTGGGAGCATTATGCCTTCGAAGCCTCAGGCCAAGAGGCCTCAGGCCAACGTCGGCGGTAGCTCGGAAGGCTCCAGGAGTGGGTCCGTTGGGGCCGTTGGAGGTACAACGATGCAGGGTGGCGGCATCGCTGGTGGATTTGGTGGAGGCCTAGCTGGGGCGACCTCGCCTGCCATGCAGTCGTCAGGGCCTGCGACTTTAGGGCCGCCGAAGGTGGAGGCTCACTGGAGCTTCTGGGGACGCCGATAAGGCATTCTCACCAACGCTTTCTTTGTTATCTTGCCTGCCTTTGTTGGTTGATCAGGCCTTGATTTTGATTTGCAGAGCCACATCGGCTGTTGTGACACACTTACCTCTGAGGGCAGTGCCCCGGAGCACTTCGAAGTTGGCTCAGGGGGCTACGGCTGTTCCTGCGGAGCAGACAGCCAAGCCAGCGCAGGAGAGCACTGCTCTGCTAGGCGTACTCCATGTAGGGAGTGAAGCTTCGTCAGCTGTGCCTCCGGCTGTTGTGCCAAAGGCACCCTAGGCCGTCATGCTAGAGGTTATGTCAGAGCTAACTCAGGGGGCCGAGGGCTTGGCCTCCGCTGCTACTGATCCGGCCGACGGCTCCCTGAGCGATGGTGACACTGTCGCCTCGGGTTGCACCGCCACTCCTACCCAGCCTCCGGGGACAACTTGTCTGGTACTGGTGGCCCCGCCTTTGCCTCTGATGGACGAGCAGGTCCCCGAGACGATTGTCGGGCGGCCCTCCATAACTTCAGTGCAACCATAGCTCCTCTCCGACATCATGGACTTGGCCCAGTGTAGCATCCTCCAGGTGCAGTCCAACCTCCACTGGGCACAGGGGGCTCTCGCTGTAGAAATGCAGAAGCTGCGTGCTGAGGGTGAGTGCCTCCAAGGCTGGGATGACCTTCTGAGGTCCAGGATCGCCGAGGCGAAGGCAAAGTACCAGAGCAAGGAGTTGGAGTTGAGGCACCGCTTGGTGAAGGCCCTGGACGCAATGTCCTAGAAGATCCCGGTCGACACCAAGGTGACCAATGATACAACCGACGCCCATCTGGGCACCCTTGAGGAGGGTTGTGAGGCCCTGGATCACTGCGAAGCTGCTATTGCTGAGCGGGAGGCTACTGTCGCTGAGCAAGAGGTGATGGCCCAGGCGATTATGGCTTGGGCTGAGGCTAATTGGAACAGGCTGCAGACCTGCCTTGAAGATCTTAAGCTCCAGGAGATGGACTTGTCGCGGGATCGGGCGCAACACTCAACTGAGCATCAGGAACTTCTCCTGTACGATCTCGACGTCCAAGCCCGGGAGTGCTCGATGGAGCGTCATGCCTAGGATCTCGATTTGTAGGGGCATCAGCTGGTTCACAGCGCTTGGAGGCCGAGGGTAAGGCGGTGGGGAAGATGGTGGCAACCAAGGTCCTGGTGTGCTACCAGAGCTGGTACCTTGATCTGTCCCTAAAGCCAATTTTTGAAGGTCCAGTTGAAGAGCACGAGGAGGCAGTAGCAGCATAGGTCAAGAATGCCGCGAAACATGTCGTCGTGCAATTGGGCAGGGACTAAGGTTGGCATCCTGACTTTGTATCTGGGGTTCACCCCTTTTAAAATATTCCTAATGAATCTGAATTTTCGTTTGACTTCTTAGCCTGTGTTTGCGCTTCTCAACTGTTGTTCTGAGTTCTTAGTTGCGTAAGGGTTTGCAGAACCTTTGCCAAGCTTGTTAGTTAGTGAGGACCAATGATTGCACAATTGATATGGCTGAAATGTTGTCCGTTGACATCGTGATTATGGAACCCCCTTAACGGCACCTTGGTAGATGTGGTTAGCTAGCTAGGAACATCTACAACTTGATCATAGGATGACATCGATGGGCCCCCCCGAGCAGAGTATGGGAGTTGGAGAGCTTTATTGTCACCCACCATCGCCATGACAACGTCGACGTCAGACCCCTCGGGAGGTGTAGAAGCTGGATACTGCAGCATCGTCAACCATCATCGTAGATATGTCGACGGCAGGCCTTTTGTGAGGTGCCAGAGGTGGATGCTCTGGTTGCATCCACCATCGTCATAGAGTCATCGTTGGTAAGCCTCTCGAGAGGTGTCGGAGCTAGATTCTCCGACGTTGTCCACCATCATAGTAGAGACGTCGATGGTAGGCCCCTAGTGTTTAGGCTATCACAAGAGAACCCTGTTAGAAACAAGAGCAGGGCGGGAGAGTTTACTCACTTATCCACGCATGTTGCTGTCGTCGACATGCTGGGACGTCGATGACTGGCCCCTTGTTAGGTGCTGGAGCTGGATGCTCTGGCGGCGTCCACCATCGTCGTAGAGACGTCGATGACAGGCCCTTGGGAGGTGCCAAAGCTGGATGCTCCGGTGTCGTCCACCATCGTCATAGAGACGTCAAAGGAATGCCCCTTGGGAGGTGCCAGAGTTGGATGCTCCAGCATCGTCCACCATCGTCGTAGGGTCGTCGACGGCAGACCCCTCGGGAGGTGCCGAAGCTGGATGCTCTGGTGTCGTCCACCATTGTCGTAGAGACATTGACAGCAGGCCCCTTGGGAGGTGCCGGAGCTAAATGCTCTGGCGTCATCAACCATCGTCATAGAGAGGACGATAACAGGCCCCTTGTAGGTGCCAGAGCTGGATGCTCTGGCGTCGTCCACCATCGTCGTAGAGTCGTTGACGGCAGGCCCCTTGGGAGGTGCTAGAGGTGGATGCTCTGGCATCGTTGACCATCATCATAGTGACATCGACGGCAGGACCCTTGTGTAGCGGCTATCACAAGAGAACCCTGTTATCAACAAGAGCGAGGCAGGAGAGTTTACTCACTTATCCACACTTGTTGCTGTTGTCAGTGTGCTGGGACGTCGATGGCAGGTCCCTTGCGAGGTGCCCGAGTTGGATGCTCCGGCTTCGTCCACCATCATCATAGAGACGTCGATGGCAGGCCCCTTGGGAGGCGCCGGAGCTGGATTCTCCGGCATCATTTACTGTTGTCATAAAGAAGTCGACGACAGATCCCTTGGGGGTGCCAGAGCTAGATGCTCGGTCATCATCCACCACCATCATAGAGACATCGACAGCAGGCCCCTGGTGTACAGGCCATCACAAGAGAACCCTATTAGCAACAAGAGCGGGGCAGGAGAGTTTACTCACTTATCCACGCTTGTTGTCGTCGGCGTGCTGGGACATCGACGGCAGACATCTTGCAAGGTGTCGGAGCTAGGTGCTCCGACGTCGTCCACCATGGTCATAGAGACATCAACGGCAGGTCCGTTGGGGGGTGCTGGAGCTGGATGATCTGGCGTCGTGCACCATCGTCATAGAGACGTTGATAGTAGGCCCCTTCGGAGGTGATGGAGTTGGATTCTCCAGCGTCATCCACCATCGTTGTAGGGTCGTCGACGGCAGGCCCCTCGGGAGATGCTGGAGCTGGATGCTCCCATCGTCGTCCACCATCATCGTAGAGACATCGACGACAGGTCCCCGATGTACAGGATATCACAAGTGAACCCTTTTAGCAACAAGCGTGGGGCAGGAGAGTTTACTCGCTTATCCACGCTTGTTGTTGTCATCTGCGTGCTGGCACGTTGACAGCAGGCCCCTTGCAAGGTGCCGGAGCTGGATGCTCCAGCGTCGTCCACCATCATCGTAGAGATGTCAATGACAGGCCCCTTTGGGAGGTGTCGAGGTTGGCTAACCTGCACATATGATAGAAAGAAGGAGGGGACTAGTCTTGCTCGCCAGTCCTCCCTGTTCCTCTCCTTAGCTCTGTCATGTCTTACTGTCCTGGACTGACGAACGGGACTTGGGTAATTTGATGCGTTGATGCTCCGGGGTCCGGCTCCTGCCGTCTTCAGGGTGTGAGCTTTCTGGCTCTAGTACTCAATTGTAGCGCTGGGAGGCAGGGTTTGTATGCTTAGGGTGCAGGACCAGGCTAAGTAGTTTACACCCCCTGGACCTCCTACTCAGACAAACCTTTCCTGGGAGGCCTTTTGATGCCATGGGACCCTAATGAAGGGAGCAGTCGGAAGAACCCCTCACACATTGCAGTTACCTCAAGTGAACCCGCATGTAGTAGGACTGCATTACTTACGCAGGGGTGAGTTACAGAGCATACAACCGTGTATATGAAGATAGTATACAATAAACAAGGCTAGAATGGTATGACCATAAATTTAATGCGTAATTAAATCAACAATGTTTTTAATAAAGCATTAAGTAAAACAATGATTTTTTATCAGTGTTCATAGGGGGAGACAGGCTTTTTACGAAAGAGGGCAATGACTTGCTTTCAGATGTTGAGGGGGGGGGGGGGGGCAGGGTGTACAGGCTTAGGGTTCGATACCATGCCAAACTGACTGCACACTTTGGACCTGACCCTCCTGGAGCTCGCTTGTCCTTAATGCTGATTCTATGTCCTATGAAAAGCTTTACACTGTCCTACTAAGCTTAATATTTACAATAGGGGTGCCCAAAGCTCTAAAGGTAGCTGTGATGGTTGTGGTGCAACCTTGTTGTCGACAGTTACTAGAGGGGCGATGAGCGAGCGTCCCTACTTCCTACCCCTGCGGCCCGCCTTGCGGGTGGTCTGAGTAGTGTTGGGACTGAGCTCGACAGCTTTGACGGGGGTGTCTGTGCTGTTGAAGGGCTTCAGTCGGGGCACAGCGGGTGCTCCGCGCTGACGTGAGCTCAGCGGAGGCTGACTTGATCCATCGCCGCCCGGGGTGGGTGCTGGGTCTGCTGAGAGGGCTTGGAGCTGCTCCAAGGCTAACACCACAGCAGTGCGGTCTCCGTAGATCCTGAGAATGCCATAAGGGGGTTGGCATCTTCAGGACGAGGTAGTCATAGTGGGCTACGGCCATGAATCGGTACAGGGCGGGCCTGCCGATAATGGCGTTGAATGGAAGGCTGACATCAGCGATGTCGAAGAGGATACTCTTCGTCCTGTAGTTGTCGGGTGTCTCGAAGGTCACCTTGAGATGGATGCTGCCGTATGGGATGATGCTCCCTTGTCCCACCCTCGAGAATGGGCTCGAGGGGTTGAGCTTGGACACCGAGATCTGCAGCTGCTTGAGGGTTGCCCGGCTGAGGAGATTAGGTCGGCCCCGCCATCTATCAAGACATAGTGGAGCTTAATGTTGGCAATGGTGGTGGCAACCAGGAGAGGTAGAACCCCTACCCCGGCCATTTTTTTGGGGCAGTCAGAGGCGTCAAAGATGATTGGTGTCTCCTTCCACCGGAGGTGCTGCGTCAGAGTGAGGGCAGGGGCTATTGAAGCCACTGCACGATGGAGGGTCTTGACCGCGTTCTGGGACACAAGATGCCAAGACCCTTCAAAGATGACGTGGAGTGTCTTGCGACGCTCGTGGTCGCTGCTGGCGTCAGAGTCCTCATCTTGGTGGACCACATTAATGGCCCACTCTTGCTTCTGGTACTCCATCTCCTCGTCATCGTCGACCTAGGGGTCGACCTTCTGCTTGCCCTCCCGCTAGCGGAAGGGGGCGCCGTCCGGGCGCTGCTGCGCCCACTCTTGGTTGCATTCGGCGCATCTCTTGATCTCCTAGCATTCGCTCGTGGTGTGGTCGCGAGTCTTATGCACTGGACATGGCTCAGCGCCGTCATCGGTAGCTGGTGGCTGACGTTGGTGCTTGTTAGAATGTGGGTGTTTTCCCTCTTCGGTTGCCACTGCTGCAGCGACGGGAGACGCATGCAACAGCTTGTTCTGGCCGTCGCCCCAGTTCTTCATCTTGCCGCTACTCTGGGTAACAGAACGGTCGCCGTTCTGGCCGACTCTGCCCATTTCAGGGGTAGTCTGGGTGTGCCAGTCACGATACTTAGCCGCGCGGGCACACCAGTCGGCGGTGGAGAAGAGCTCGGAGACATATTGCATGTTGTACGTGTCTAGCTTCTCTAGCATCTTCCGGTCACGCACTCCCTGCCAGATTGCTACTATGACAGAAGCATTCAGGATGTTAGGGATGGAGTTGCGTGCCTGGGAGAAGCGCTGGATGAATGATCTCAGTGTCTCATTGGGTTGTTGGCGTACGACGTGGAGGTCGAGCTCGATGTCGGGTCGCATGTAGGAGCTACCGAAGTCCATCATGAACTATTGACAAAGCTCAACCCAAGAGGTTATGGCCTCCTCGGGCAGGTTCATCAGCTATGACCGGGCTGAGCCGACCAGGGCGATAGGGAAGTAGTTTGCCAGGGCCGGCTCATTTGCTCCCGTAGATAGGAGCATTGTGGTGTAGATCTACAGGATCTCTGCAGAGTTGACGCTCCCACCAGACCTTTCCGGCAGGTGTGGCCAGAACTTGCGCGGCCACGTCGCCAGTCAGAGGTATGGCGCCAAGGCCATGCACCCTCCAACGGTCTTCATCAGAGAGGCGTACTGGACATCATACGCAAGGGGGGTTTGTTGCGCCACATGTGGCTGATGCGGGACCTGCTGCTATGGCAAGTACTACTGCGGTACCTGGTGCACAGGGCAGTGCAGGGGTGCAGTAGAACCAACATAGTCCTGTTTCAACTGCGGCGGTGGAGGGTTCACCTGACGTGCTCCTCAGACGGAGGACACCTCCTGTTTAGACCCTCGAGGCCCGTACTCAGCGTCGAGGTTGCGCTGTCTCTCCCACTGCCGCTCGTTTATGATGTGGCCATCTAGCTGAGCTTAACGACAGTCAAGCTCAGCCCTGAGGTCCACCATGGGGATCTTGCCAGTGCTGGTAGGCTAGGTAGATCTGAAGTCGACGGTGCAACGGTCGATGGACGACGTGCGCGACAGCAACACGTGACACCTCCTTTGTTGGGAGAGTTGATGGCCGCAACACGAGGTGATCAATGTCTTGTCCCGACTGCTGAGCAGCTCCTTGGGAAGCGTTCAGCAATGGTGCGTGCTGGAGAGGAGCTCTGGCCGCTGTCAGAACGACCTTCGGGCTTGCTGTTGGTGGTGCCGCAGGAGCAGAATGGGCCGGGATGTGCCCTGATGTGCCGTCCTAGCTAGCTTTAATTGCACGGGGGCGTGATGGACCAGAGAGCGCTGCTCGAGCAACGTATCTGGTCACCGGACGACGGCCACAGAAACTGCCTTCCACGGGCCTGATGAACACCATGATGGTGAAAGCGCTACAACTTTTTCAAGTGGAAAAGCCCCTACCTAGCACGCCAAACATTGAAGTGTTAATGCGACACTTCCCCCGGATCTTCTAAGGAGCAGCCCACGGAGGTTCTTGTTCAGCGGGGCTTAGGCCTCAATCAAGTGTTCTAGCAGAAGAGACTCTAACACGGTGTTTTTTACGTGGTTCGGGCCGCAAGGAGTGTAACACCCTACTCCACAGTGGATGGTATTTCTAGTATGTGGGTATGCGTGTGAGTGTATTGGGGATTGAATGTCTGGTGCTATAATTGTGGTGGTCTGGTCCTTTTATAAACAAGGTCGAACCCCTTACTTGTGGAGTCCCGGGGCCTGTCAGGTGGTCCCGGTGTGATCTTATCCTAAAAGTCTAAGGCTTCTCGCATAAGATTTATCTGACCGTGGACTTGAAGACTCGCCGTTTTGCTGTCTGGACCGTCAGTAGCCCATGTGTCATTGCTGACAATGGCAGGGGATGTCCCGTTTAAATGTCTCTGTCGCTGTAAGCTACCCACTTGGCGGAGTGGGATAGGCCTGCGGCGTCTTCACTGCGATGCGATAGGTCGTAGCGGTACCTGACTTTAGGCGTGCGCCATGCCATGCTTCTGGGGAAGCCGCGCATCCTCAATCCTTGACAGGGACAAGGCGCACCGCTGTCTTAACTCCCACGTCCCTACGTCTAGGGCAAGTGGCTGGGCTACGTGAAAAATCGGGATCTCACCTCTGCGGAGTAGGTCAGGTCCCACCTTGCGGACCACGTTGGAGCTCGGGAGCTAACATCCTCAAAGGGGGATCAGGCCACTTCCTGCGGTCCACGTGGTAGCTCTGGAGCTCACTTCCGTGGAGGAGGTTAGTTCCCTCCTTGCAGGAAACGTGGCAGCGCTGGAGCCCACCTATATGGGAGGTGGCCCATCTAATGTCTCGGAAAACGTGGCATCTCATGGGTGAGAGGGATACTTCCCGGCTGGACACATGGATTCATGGGAGCTCCTCTTCGAGGGGGAGCTGAAATCTTCCCCATGGTCTTTTGCATGTACCCCGAACCCCGTATCCAAGGCCATCGGGTCTGGGTCTTCTGAACACGTGGCGTCCTTGGACCCTGCCTCTTTGGAAGGCAAGGTACCTAGGCAGCACTAGCTTGTGCATGCGGGCACCCAGTATGCTGGGTACCAACAGGTAGTTTCTTAGTTTCATATCCCTTGATGCATATAGTTGGGTATGTGAGGATTCGCAACCAGAGGGATGGCAATGATAAGGAGGAAATAATAGAGCACCTCAGAACAACCTGGGACCTGCTGAGGGAGCTATCAATCTTGAGCAGCTTTTGGCTATGCAAAACTAACTCATTTATACCATGATACAAACTACGGGACAGCTGCAAGCTGGCAACAACAACTAGCCCCACATGCCTCTACCGCCACCACCCCCACCGCCTCATAACAAGTTGGGAGAGTTCATGAGAGCTAGGCCACCAACCTTTACTCAAGCCACCGAACCTATGGGCGGCAATGATTGGCTCAAGTGTGTGGAAAAGAAGCTAGCTATTGTCCAATGCGTTGATCAGGCGAAGGTTCTATTTGCTTCCCATCAACTAGTTGGAGCAGCTGCGGATTTGCGGGGCTCGCTGTGTAACGCCCATGAAAATCAGGAGAGGATCACCTGGGCTGCATTCAAGGAGAGCTTCCATTCTCATTATGTGCCGGAGGGTGTTATGATCCTAAAGAGGCAGGAATTTGAGAACTTGAGGCAAGGACGATCAAGCGTGAGTGAATATCTTAATAAATTCACACACTGGAAGCATCTAGGCCCCCATGAGATATAGTTTCGATGATTAATGACAATCGTTGGATATTACTAATGAGTTTGTGGATGCAAGGTCTCTAATATAACTCATCACACTCAATGAAATCTATATGTATATAATCTACTGCTCATTGGATACAATTGGAGACCACTCAACAAATTATTTTACATGGTCAGTCGATTTTTATGAAGATTAAAAGAAAAAGCTCATATGTCAAATTTATTCCATCGAAATTGATAGCGCTCAAGACTTGGTCATCATCAGAAGAACATTTCAAACCAATGTCTAAGAGGTCACTCGAACAAATTCCAAAAGAATAACTTAGAAAAACTCGAAGTAGACAAAATCAACTCACCGGATCATCCGATGTATCCAAAAAACACTACATCGGTCGAGTTGGCTCAATAGCAGAAAAAAGACCTTAGACTTGAGTACACAACGGATCATCCGATGATGAAGCAAGTGTTACATTGGTCTATCATTCCAGTAAGCAATTTCCCTGGACCAAGTGTAACACCGGACTATTCGATGTACAATTATAACACATCGGTCGATCACTCCAGTAAGCATTATTTCTGGACCATTCTGGATCAAGTGCCACCGGATCATCCGATGATGAGGCAATTGTTACATGGTCGATCAACGGTCATATCTGACACAATGACATCATCTAATTTAGATTTGACCGATGACAACTGAAGGGAGAACATCGGATCATCCGATGTTTGCAGAAGAGTGATGTCAGCCTACTTTTCCAACGGCTATTTCGTGGAAGTTGGCTATTTATATTCCTTCAACCAGTCATTTCGATAAGTCTTGATACCCAGAGCTACTCTACACATTACCAAGCATTCAAGACATTGAGCTACCACTTCTACATCATTTACACCACTAGTACACCAAGAGATAGGCTAGAACTTACTAGAGATAGTGCTTGTGTGCTTCCATTCTTGGTGATTGGAGTCTCTAGTGTAGTGAGAGCTGTAAGGGAGTGTCTCTTGGTAATTGTATTCACCGTGCAATAGTCGGTGATTGGAGAGAGTTTTCCAGAGCTTGCCAAGACAGTTGTGGAAGCCCGGAGGATCAAACTTGTACAGGGCTTGAGCTCCACCTTGCTGGGGTTGGCGAACGGAGACTTTTATTGAAGATCCCTAGTCTTAGTGACTTGGGAGTGACTATACCCTTTGGTGGGTGCCACAACGTGGATGTAGGAAGGTCTTGACGATCTTGCCGAACCACGGGATAAACTCCGTGTCATCGTGTCTCCTCGGGAGTTTGCACACTCTCTCTTTCCCGTTACACTTATGCATTTCATGTACCGCAAAATTACTATTCACTTGAATGCATAGGTTGTTTGCATAGGGAATTGGGCTTTTAGTAGTTATGTTTTTATTGCTTTAATTTTTGAAAAGAAGCCCAATTCACCCCCCTCTTAGGCGTTCGATCCTTAAAATTGGTATCAGAGCAAGGTTGCTCATTTGATCATTCTAGCTTCACCGCTAGAGAGCTAAAATGGCCAAGATTGGGGGTTCGGTTTCCATCTTCGAGGGAAAGAACTTCACCAATTGGAAAGCGCGCATGCGTGCTTATCTAGAGGCTATTGCTCCCGAGGTATGGGAAGCGACCCATGCGGGGTTTGGTGAGCACAACTATATAGGTGATCAAGTCAAGTGGGATGCAAAAGCTAGATATGCTATTTATAAATGCATTAGTCAAGATGTGTTTGCTAGGATTGCTAGCAAAGAAAAAGCCTGTGAAATTTGGGCTTGCTTGATTGAAATTCATGATGGTTCTTCTCGTGTCAAAGAACTAAAGTATCATATGCTTAAGGCCAAATATGATGAGTTCAAAATGCTACCTCATGAAAATGTCAATGAAATGTTTTCTCACTTGAATGTGCTTATTGACGAAATTAATGCTCTTGATATTGCTTCTCTTGGCAAGGGACTCATCAACCGCAAGATTCTTATGCTCCTTCCTAAGCCAAAGTAAAACATCATCAACTCCATGCTTCAAAAAGAATCTCTTGATCACATTGAAGATTCGGAACTTATTGGAAAGATTCACGCTCATGAGATTAGTGTACTTGGGATGATGGAGGAATCATCTTCAAAGACAATTGCTCTATAGGCTTCCACCAATAAAACAAGTCTCAAGAAAAAGAAAGTGGTCGAGCCTAGCTCAAGTGAAGAAGAGCAAGCATCAAGTGAAGATGACGATGATGAGCTTGCATGGATGATGAGAAAATTCTCTCGCTTGAACTCCAAGATTGACAAGAAGGGATACACCTTTGATCCCAAAAAGAAAGCATATCTACCAAGGAGAGATGACAACAAGACTTGCTATAATTGTGGTGATCATGGCCACATCTCCTATGCTTGTCCAAAACCGGACAAAAGAAGAGAGAACCACAAGGACAAGCATCGCAAGCTTGAGGATAGTGAGGATGATGAAGAGGACAAGCCCAAACCAAGATTCTTTGGGAAGAAGAAGCATGACTAAGGCAAAAAGGCAAAACTCTTCCCAAACAAGAGAAAAGGTCCACAAAAGGTGTTCATGTGTGAGGCAAATGAATGGATCACCGACGAAGAATCTAGTGATGAAGAGAGTGATGTTGAAGAAGAGAGCTTGGCCGGCCTTGCCATTGCCAACAATGATGATTCATCTCTTCGTCCACCTCCCATGTGCCTCATGGCAAAAGGTAACACCAAGGTATGTGATGACTCTAGCGATGATGAGCTTTCCCCCGATGACTTAGCTTCATTGATAAATGAATACCACACTATTATTAAAAGGTAAAAGAGTAAGGTCAAGGCTCTTGAAGAAGCTCGTGCTAAGCTCGAGAGTGCTAACCTCAATTTGCTTGACAAGTATCAAAACATACTTAAGGAGCATGACACGCTCAAATCTCATGTCAAGCAAGTTGAGGAGGATAAAGCTCAAATCAAGATAGATCATCATGAGCTTGACTTAGCACACCAAGCACTCTTGGGAAAGCACAATGAGTTAATCCAAGAGCATCAAGTACTTAACCTTGCTTATGAAGTTCTTGATCAAGAATTGAAAACTATAAAGAATGAAACCCTTAATGATAAGGTATCTATTATTTCTCATGCCACTAATGTCTTGCATAAGTCTTTGCCTTTGAAAGAGAATTCTAGGGAGAAGGATTTGTTGAAAGAAATTGAAAGTCTCAGCACTAGTGTGGCAAGACTATCTAAAGGAGAAGTCAAGCACAAAGAAATCCTCTCCAAACAAGCAAGGGCCTTCAACAAGAGAGGACTTGGATCATTCCCGGTGCCTAACAAAGGAAAGGTGCCCTCACCGGAGCTTAGAACAAGCTTCATCAAGGAAGTTGGTTCTTATTGCCAACATTGTGAGGTCACCAGTCACCATACAAGGGAGCGCCCTCTTCCTAACCGGCCTTCTCCAAAATTGCCTACTGACTACAAGTCTACTTTCGATTATCATTATTATCTCTTGAGTAAAGTAGATGGCAAGGTGAAGGCAAGGTTCATTGGCAAGGACATGAAGGGGAAGCTCCCCAAGCAACTTTGGGTCCCAAAAACACCTGTATCACACATACAAGGACCTAAGTTGGCTTGGGTGCCTAAAGTTAGAAATTGAATTCATGTGTGTAGGTGAAATACAAAGCCGGAGGAAAGCATTGGGTACTCGATAGCGGGTGCACTCAGCACATGACCGGCAACGATGGTATGTTCACCTCCATAAAGAACCCCGACAATCATGAACAAGTCAGTTTTGGTGATAACTCTAAGGGGAAGGTAATTGGGTTGGGTAAGATTGCAATTTCAAATAACTTATCTATTTCCAATGTATTGTATATTAAGTCACTTAGTTTCAATTTGCTTTCTATTGCACAATTATGTGATCTTGGACTAACATGCACCTTTAGCAAGAATGATGTTGTTGTGACCAGTGAAATGAGCAAAGAACTAATCTTCAAAGGGTTTCGGCATGGACATCTCTACCTAGTAGACTTATCCAACAAGGATGCTAGCTTGACCACTTGTCTTTTCACCAAGACGAGTTTGGGTTGGCTATGGCATCGACGCATAGCTCACATTGGAATGAGCAAGCTCAAGAAGTCATTCAAGCTCGGGATGGTGACCGGCGTGAAGGATTTCACGTTTGAGAAGGAAACAAGTTGCTTCACACCACCCGATGAAGACAATGGTGTCAACCTCCAAGCCACTTGAGTTGCTCCACATGGATCTCTTCGGACCGTCCACATATCAAAGTCTTGGCGGTAACCTCTATTGTCTTGTTATAGTTGATGACTACTCTCGCTATGCTTGGACTTTGTTTCTAGGTGACAAGAGTGAAACTCCGTAAGTGTTCAAGACCTTTGCTAATCGTGCTCAAAGGGAATTTCAAATTCCCATCATCAAGGTCCGGAGTGACAACGGCACCGAATTCAAGAACTACAACATTGGAGAGTGGTGTGATCGTGAAGGCGTGAAGCATGAATTTTCAGCCACATACACTCCTCAATAAAATGGTGTCGTTGAAAGGAAGAACAAGACACTTATCACCCTTGCACGAGCAATGATTGATGACTATGGCACGTTTGAGAATTTTTGGGCCGAAGCAATCAACACGGCGTGCCATGCCACAAATCGGGTGTACCTACATCGACTACTTCAAAAGACCCCGTACGGACTTCTCATTGGGAGAAAGCCCAACATCTCCTACTTCCGAGTCATCGGGTGCAAGTGCTACATCTACCGCAAGAAAAGGCTCGGTAAGTTTGAAAGAAGATGTGATGTTGGTATCTTTCCTGGTTATGCATCAAACTCAAAAGCATATCGAGTATTCAACCAAACCTCCGGTTTAGTTGAGGAAAGCTGTAATGTTGAGTTTGATGAAACTAATGGCTCCCAAGAGGAGAGTTTTGTTCATGATGAAATAGATGATGAGCCTCTACGAGAAGCTATGAAGAACAAGACCATTGGAGATATCAAGCCTAAAGTTGAGGAGAGGCATGATCAAATGGGAGCTTCAAGTTCCAATATCAACACATCTATGGCACCTCAATTTGATGAAGAAGAAAAAGATGATCCATTGTCGACACAAGATTCACAAGCCACACAACATCAAGAAGAAGAAGAAGTCCATGATCAAGTCCAACCACGAGAAGAGCAACACGCATCACCACCACCAAGTGCTTCACGACCACTTATGAGGCATGGATGCATCTCCAAGGCGCATCTAATTGATCAAATTATCGGAAGTCCGTCAAGGGGAATAAGTACACGTTCTCGCCATTTCGCTACGTTTTGTGAGCACTACTCGTTTTTTTCATGTGTAGAACCCACTCACATTGAGGAAGCACTCCAAGATCCAAATAGGGTAATGGCCATGCAAGAACAACTTAACATCTTCATCCGCAATGAAGTTTGGGTGTTGGAGGAGCGACCCAAGGACAAGAACATCATCGGAACAAAGTGGGTGTACCGCAACAAACAAGACGAGAACGGTGTTGTGATCCACAACAAGTCAATACTTGTGGCCAAGGGTTTCTCGCAAGTTGAAGGACTAGAATTTGGAGAAACATTTGCTCCGGTCGCTCGACTAGAAGCCATCCGTATACTTCTTGCTTTTGCATCACATCATAACATAAAGCTTTATCAAATGGATGTGAAAAGTTCCTTTCTTAATGGTTATATTAACGAGCTTGTATATGTTGAACAACCTCCCGGGTTCAAAGATCCGAGGAATCCTAATCATGCGTTTAGGTTGCACAAGGCGCTCTACGGGCTCAAGCAAGCACCTAGGGCATGGTATGAATGACTACGAGATTTCTTGATCATGCAAGGATTCAAGATCGGGAGGGTGGACACTACACTCTTCACCAAAGACATCGATGGAGAACTATTTGTTTGTCAAATTTATGTGGATGATATTATTGTTGGTTCAACTAATGAAGCTCTTAGCCATGAGTTTGGCAAAATGATGTCTAGGGAATTCGAGATGTCGATGATTGGAGAACTCAACTTCTTCCTTGGATTTCAAATCAAGCAACTTCGAGAGGGGACCTTCATCTATCAAGAAAAGTATACCAAGGACCTCTTGAAGAAATTTGAGATGGGAGATTGTAGCTCAAGAAGTACTCCAATGGCAACAAATTGTCATCTCGATGCGGATAAGGACGGTAAACCTGTTGACCAATCTAATTACCGTTCTATGATTGGTTCATTGCTCTATCTTACCGCATCTAGGCCCGATATCATGTTTAGTGTATGCTTGTGTGCTCGCTTTCAAACGAGACCTAAAGAATCACATCGGAAGGCGGTCTTTAGGATACTTCGGTATCTCAAGCATACCCCTAGTGTAGGCCTGTGGTACCCCAAAGGTGCTAAATTCCATCTCTTGGGTTACTCGGATTTGGACTTTGCCGGATGCCGTGTGGATCGCAAGAGTACCTCCGGAGGGTGCCACTTGCATGGGCGTTCCATAGTATCTTGGTCTAGCAAGAAGCAAAACTCCGTTGCTTTGTCCAATGCGGAAGCGGAGTATATAGCGGCCGGTGCATGTTGTGCCCAAATTCTTTATATGAAACAAACCCTTTTGGACTTTGGTGTTAAACTTGTTTGTGTTCCTCTCCTTTGTGACAATTAAAGTGCGGTTAAGATTGCTAAAAACCCCGTTCAACACTCCCGCACTAAGCACTTTGACATTCGACATCATTTCTTGCGAGACCATGAAGCTAAGGGAGACATCTCCTTGCGAGGTGTTAGGTCCGAAGAACAATTGGCGGATATCTTCACTAAACCACTTGATGAGGAAACTTTTTCTAGACTAAGGAGTGAATTAAATGTTCTAGATGCATCGAACTTCATGTAAGTTGCCATGGTCATGTAAGAATGCATCACATATAGGTCTTGTCTAACTTTCAAAGGATAGGGGTGAGCAAGGGTTAGCTTGGGATTGAGGTTCTTTTGGTTTTCCCCAAGGCTTGGAGAGTGGCTCTCCCTAAAGAAGCTTTTGAAAGGTTCAAATTTGGCAAGATAGATTTAATTTATGTCTTGCATGATGCCTACCATATAGACTTGCACTCATGTTTAATTTCCTGCATTAAATTGTTTGACATTGCATACGATAGATTGTCACAAAGGGGAACCCACTTCATGAGAAAGAGACTTGTTTGAAATGAAATATCTCAACTCATATTATGTGGAAAGAACAAAGTGTTAGATGCGTTAATGCCTAAAGGAACATGCTCTAAAGAGATAGAAGTCTTCATCCTCTAACTCACAAAGCATGGGCCTTACATTTTATTTGGTTTTCTTCCTTGATTTTTCTGGTGCTCTATTTGCTTTAGGGCTTAGCCAAGTTATTGGCAACTAGTCTTTTTGAGGGCTAAGGGGTTGCCCAAAAAGTCCTAAGACTTGTGTTTATCTTTGTGTGTTTAAGTCAAAGGACATATATAGGATGTTACTGTTTTGTAGTCATCGGATTATCCGATGCTTAGGGCAGAAGCATCACCGGATCAGTTAGTGCTTATGTGCAAGGGTCAACTCAGTCAGAAAGTCAAATCAGTCGATGAGTTCATTCTGAGAAACATTAGAGCATCTGATGTTCACATTTCTGGAGTTGTGACAAATTCAACCGATGCTAATCCTTTCCACGTCGGATCATCCGATGCCGAAGGTGCCTCTGGAATACCCTTACTGTACCATTCAACCAGTGCACCTCTCATCTGACGTCCGTTCATCCGATGATAAAATTTGAGCTAGGGTTCGGGCCCCACCTATTTAGCGCCTCTTCACCTCTTTTCATTTTCTCTCTCCTCTATACCTCCTCTTCGCCGCTGACGCTCCGTGCTCTCGCCCTGCCACCGCCCTCCGACCGCTGCAGCCCTCTGGCTGTCGACGCCCTCTGGCCGCCGCCACCCTAAGCGCCACTGCCACTGCGCCCCAAGCATAGCCGCCGCCCTCCACTGTTGTCGCCCTTCACCCCCGCCGCACCACTGCCGCCTCCCTAAGCGTCGCCCGCCACTCCACGCGCCCAGCCACCCCATTATTGTCCCGCGACTTCGCCGCTAGGGTTCGCTCAGCCGCATCGTTCTTTGCATCGCCATCTCGTGCGACCGGCCTCGTTGTCCCGCAATCTCATTGTCGTCGTCGTCACTTGTCTCCTCGAGATGGGTCATGACAAGAAAGGAATGGGCAAGGCTATTGAGGAGCCGGCAGCTAAGAAGCAGAAGCTGTCGAAGAAGGAGAAGAAAGTTTTGATGGCCGCTCACGCCGCTGAGGAGCGAGAGCGTGGCCGAGGAGGATCGCTGAGGATCCAGGAGGCCCAACAGAGGCAGTCACAGGTGCCTAAGTAGCCAGAGGAGACTGAGGAGCCTGAGGTGCCACTTTGTTCGCCGGCGCTCAGTCATGACTTGTGGGGGTCATCCAACTGCAGCCCCGAGACAGAGTGATATGCACCGAATTTGGTTCGGCGAAGGGTGGCCCGATTTTCACGACAGGAGGTTCAAGATCAAGATAACTTGCTGTAGAAACAGCGCGGATAACTAGCTTTATACCTGACCAAGGTTGGATGCGACCAAGCGATGGGGAGAGAGACACCAAAACCGCGAAGACTTCGACTCGATCTCCGAACGACCGCAG
This sequence comes from Tuctoria greenei, assembly GCA_036927565.1. Classification (NCBI taxonomy): domain Eukaryota; kingdom Viridiplantae; phylum Streptophyta; class Magnoliopsida; order Poales; family Poaceae; genus Tuctoria; species Tuctoria greenei. Next base: position 109,982,740 of record JAYESD010000005.1, read on the forward strand.
AACCACAACCGGAGCTAATCCACACAAGACAGGGCAGCCGTACTGGAACCCGCAGAGCACGAATTAGTGGATCTCAGAGCACGAACAAGGGTTGAGTAAGACACTCAAGCAGCTCGGCTGCAAATTTCACTGGAATAATCTTAATTCATCAGAGAGTTGCCCTTGGCTTATAAAAGAGGGATATTTATATCAAAAACTAGTCTAAAAGTGAACTGAAAAAGCCACGTGGGAAGTTGGAAGGACAACTTGCTTGATCATTCATGCAGTGGTCATCAATTTCCCGCATGTCTTCTGGCCTTCTGAGTGGTCTTCAGTGTTTTAATCATAACTCCACCTAGAGACATCCAAAAGACATGGGACCAGATGCATTGGAAAGATAATTTGATAACCTTTCACACAATGTGTATCATGCTTCAAGAAATATTGTAGAATGATACAGTTTCTCACGGAAACTTGGATACCAGGCTGACTGTTGATCTTCTGAACAGTCTGCACCAAAAGCACTCGGCTGCCATGCTGGGACCTCGAAAGCACTCGACTCTTAGTGGAATTAGAAATTTGACTTCAACACCTTTCCAAAAAGTACTCATGGACCTTCACAGCTTCTATGAATCAAGAGATATGACTGTTTCTTCATGACAGTTCTGCCAGGCCGAACTGGTTCGACGTAGTTCTCCTCTCTGGTTCAGTCTTGGCGTGTCCTTGTCATCCTCCTTGGTGAACCTGAGTAATATAAACATGTACGATTTAGGAAGTATATAATTCTCATTAATAAATGGAATTTCACAAAGTAGCGCGTGCACCTCTTGTTGTAGCTGTTTAGCTCGGCTACGAGTAATTGGTCCATCGAAAACATGAGCTGGTGCAGCTTGACTTGATGATTGTTCCGTCTTGCTTGATGTAGTCGGTATACTTGATGGTGTGGTCGGCGTGGGCATATCATCCTCCCCCCCCCCCCCCCCCCTTGAAAAAGAGTCGTCCTCGACTCTTCCAATCCAAAGAATGGAGAGAGGTCGGACACATTGAAACTGGTACTTACACCATAAGTACTTGGCAGATCAATTTCATAAGCGTTGTCGTTGATCTTGCGCAGAACTTTGAATGGTCCATCAGCCCGGGGTTGCAACTTGTTCTTGCGCAGCTCTAGAAAACGATCCTTTCGAAGGTGCACCCAAACCAAGTCCCCTGGTTCGAACAACACCTTCCTGCGACCCTTGTTAGCGTGCTTCTCATACTTCTTGGTCATCTTTTCAATATTGGCCCGAGCCCTATCATGAATGTTCTTGACAAATTCAGCTCGCTTGCTTGCATCGAAGTTCACACGTTCCTGCATGGGTAGAGACAAAAGATCTATGGGAGTAGTGGGTGTGAATCCATATACAATTTCAAATGGACAAAATCTAGTGGTTGAGTGTACTGCCCTATTGTATGCAAACTCAACGTGTGGCAAGCTTTCTTCCCATAGTTTCGGATTCTTCTTAAGGACAGCTCGGAGCAACATTGATAGTGTTCGATTCACAACTTCAGTTTGGCCGTCCGTTTGCGGATGACATGTTGTGGTGAACAACAGTTTTGTCCCAAGTTTGCCCCACAATGTCTTCCAAAAGTAGCTCAAGAACTAGGTGTCACGATCCGACAAATGGTACGTGGCATTCCATGTAGTCGCACGATTTCCCTGAAAAATAATTCAGCAATACGGGAAGCATCGTCGCTCTTGTGGCAAGGAATAAAATGTGCCATTTTGCTGAAACGATCAACCACGACAAAAATTGAATCCCTTCCCCCCTTTGGTTCGTGGTAACCCAAGAACAAAATCCATTGAAATATCCTCCCAAGGTGCATTAGGAATAGGAAGGGGAGTATATAAACCATGAGGGTTCAGACGAGACTTAGCTTTGTGGCAGTTTTCGCAGCGAAGAACATGTCTTTCTACATCTCGTTGCATTTTTGGCCAAAAGAAATGGTCGGCCAGCACTTACTCCGTCTTCTTGGCTCCAAAATGGCCCATAAGGCCACCTGCATGAGCTTCCTGCACGAGTAAAAGTCGAACAGAGCAATCTGGAATACAATGTTTGTTAGTGCGAAATAAAAATCCATCATGCACATGATACTTTGCCCATCCTTTGCCAATACGGCACTTGGCATATGGTTCAGCAAAGTACGAATCAGTGGCATATAATTCCTTTATACTTTCCAATCCGAGAATTTTAGCATCAAGTTGTGTGAGCAAAGCATGATGTCGAGATAAAGCATCAGCTACAATATTGTCTTGACCTTTCTTATATTTGACAATATAAGGAAAGGACTCAATAAATTCACTCCACTTAGCATGTCGTTTATTCAGTTTTAGTTGTCCCTTAATATGTTTCAATGATTCATGGTCTGAATGTATTATAAATTCTTTAGAATAAAGGTAGTGTTGCCATGTTTCCAAACTCCGAACGAGAGCATATAATTCTTTATCATAAACTGAATAATTCAAAGTCGGACCACTTAGCTTTTCACCGAAGAATGCAATTGGTCTCTTTTCTTGCATCAGCACGCCTCCAATCCCAACTCCACTTGCATCACATTCAATTTCAATTGTCTTGTTGAAATCAGGAAGTGCAAGGACTGGGGATGTTGTGAGCTTCCTCTTTAATTCTTCAAAAGCCTTTGGTTGTGCTTCTCCCCATTTGAAAGGTACATCTTTCTTGGTCAGCTCATTGATTGGAGCAGCGATCGTGCTGAAATCTTTCACGAAGCGCCGGTAGAAACCAACAAGTCCATGGAAGCTTCTCACTTGGCTCACGTTCTGTGGGGGCCTCCATTCGTGTATAGCCTTGACTTTCTCAACATCCACCTCCACAACTTGTCCTGAAACAACAAAACCAAGGGAAACTACCTTGTCGGTGCAGAAGGTGCACTTCTCAAGGTTAGCATACAATTTTTGTTTACGCAGGACAACAAGTACGCTCTGGATATGTGCAACATGTTCTTCAAGAGTCTTGCTGTAGATTAGGATGTCATCAAAATAAACCACAACAAATTTACCATTGAAAGTTCTAAGCACATGATTCATTAATCGTATAAATGTACTAGATGCATTGGTTAAACCGAAGGGCATCACTAACCATTCATACAATCCAAATTTTGTTTTAAAGGCAGTTTTCCACTCATCTCCTTATTTCATACGAATCTGATGATAGCCACTTCTTAAATCAATTTTAGTGAAAAAATTAGCACCACTAAGTTCATCAAACATATCATCTAAGCGAGGAATGGGATGCCTATATCTTACTGTGATGTTGTTAATTGCACGGCAATCCACACATAGTCTCCAAGACCCATCTTTCATAGGCACTAAAAGAACAGGGACAACACAAGGGGAAAGACTTTCCTGTACATACCCTTTTTTCATCAATTCCTCCACTTGTCGCTGAATTTCTTTTGTCTCCTCTAGGTTGGTGCGGTATGCAGCCCTGTTCGGAAGTGACGCACCAGGAACCAAGTCAATTTGATGCTCGATCCCTCTCTTAGGTGGCAGTCCTGGTGGTACTTCGTCCGGAAAGACATCTTCATATTCCTGCAAGACATTCAAAAGAGTACTCGGCAGGGTAGAGGGTAAGGAATTAGTAGAAAGAAAAGTGTCCTTGTACATAAGTACAAAGAACATGGCATTGGGTTCATTCAATGCTTTGATATCCCCCTCCCTAGCCATCATTACTAAACCCTCTTTTCCCGGTTTCTGGGTTCCTTGCAGCTGTGGGGTTTGATTTGGCTGTGGACACTCTTCCTTACTATTTTTGTGGCTCACTCGCAAGTGGTGCTCGCTCTCGCGCTGTTTCTTCCTAATATCATCCTTCAAAATTTCTTCCGGTGTCAAAGGAAGCAATGAAATCCGCTCTCCTTTGTATACAAAAGACAGCTTGTTGGTCCTTCCAAAAATCTGGTCATCACGATCATATAGCCATGGTCGACCGAGAAGAAGCTGGCAGGCTTGCATAGGCACCACGTCGCACTCCACATGATCATTGTATTTACCAACAGAGAATGGTACAGTCACATTATGACTGACACGTAGCGCACCACAATCATTAAGCCACTACATCTTGTATGGACTAGGATGACGCCGTGGTTTCAGTCCCAATCTGTCCACCAATTCTTGGCTAGCAATATTGTTGCAGCTACCATTATCAACGATGATGCGACACACCTTATCTTTGATTATTCCACGGGTATGGAACAAATTATGTCGCTGCCCGCTGTCTTCCTTTTCTGCTGTTACACTAAGCACTCGTAGAGAAATAAAGCAATTATGTTCTCCTTCTTCAGGCTGGATCTCATTCCCTTCCTCCTCAATTTCTTCATCACATATCTGTACAGCATGCTTCGGATCACTCTCGGATTCCCATTCACCTTTTTCATTCAACAACATGGTCCTCTTGCTTGGGCATTGGGCAGCAATGTGCCCACAGCCGTGGCATTTATGGCATACAATTTCTCTGCTTCGAGAAGAAGATGTAGCTCCCGAGGCATTGCTGTGGGCTGCTGAACTTGCAGCGGGTCGCTGCTGAGTTGTTGGTGATGACGCGGTGGAGGCTGCCATCTTCGATGGAACAAATGATTGAGAAGACTTGGCTGCAGCCCCTTGAGATCGTCCACCACCATAGGAAGTACTTGACTGCTGTTTGCGCCATGGGGCAGCAATAGAATAACTTCCATAAGATTTTCCACGTGACTCTTGCTGAATCTTTTTCTCTGTTCGCATAGCTTGATCAACAAGATCCTGCAATGTACGATATGGAAACATCTCCACAAAACCAGAAATTTCTTCATTAAGACCTCCTAGAAATCTTGCCATTGTTGACTCTGCATCTTCTCTTATTCCCGCCCGTACCAACAGCAGCTCCATCTCCTTGAAATACTCATCAACTGATCTCTTCCCTTGCTTTAACATTTGCAACCGGTTCCTGAGATCACGCTGATAGCTAGATGGCACGAATTGCCTTCTCATCACTTGCTTCATCTCCTCCCATGTGTTGATATATCCACGTCCCAAACCACGTTGATTCTCCTACACTTGGTTCCACAAAGTGACAGCTTATCCAGAGAATTCCACCGAAGCAAGATTCACACGTCGCTGAGCCGAAAGATTACGTACTCGGAATATTTGATCACACTGTTCAGCCCATTCAAGAAATTCATCAGGATTCTCCTTTCCAGTAAACTTTGGAATACTCAATTTGACACGAGCGATGTTATCTGGGTTGTCATGAGGACGTCGACCACGATGATATTCCCTTTCTTCAAAATCAGCAGGCCGGCGATGATGACGCCGATCAAACCTGCCTTCTTGACCAAAAGGATTTTCATCATCATGAGATCCTTCTTCATGATCTTGATCTTCAAACTCTTCGTCTTCAAAATGCACGCGGCGACCATCAGCATTGCGCCTATGTGCACGACGCCCACCATGGTAATTATTAAAATCAGCATGGCGACCACCACCAGATCCGTCAGGACCATGTCCGAAGTGATTGAATCCATGGATGAAACCAGAATTCTCATCGCCGGACTCCTCTCGATGACGGTCCTCTTGATCAGGGCATGCTCGATGTCCTCCAGCCGCGGGAAGACGCTCATCGAGGAGCCTGCCCATGGCCTCCATGAGTGAATCAGCCATGCGACGCATCTCATCCCGTGAGACAGGGGGTTCCCTATCACCATGGTGTCCACCATGAACACTTGAATCTGAGCCTGCCATGTTAGGAGCAGCAAGAAAAAAAAAAGAAAATATATATGTGGACACACTCGATCTCACCTCTTACTTACCCAAGTTCTTGCCTGATCTCAAGAACTGTGATGGTTCTGGTGTGACAGCTTCAACGGAGGTGGTAAAGAGGCTGTAAGGAGTACAAATCGAAAGTCACGGTTTATGTTTTTGGTGGAGCTATAGGTGGCTGAACAAGGCGGGCTACGGTACTGCCAATCATGTGAAAAAAAGATGTGCTAAAAAGATAAATTTTTTTTTGCTGCTATCAAGATTACCACCAACTTAGATATGAAAACCAAAAATTTCAACACCAAACCGTAACACAAAATTCTTTAGAATCTTTTCACTTGTACTCTCTTTTTTTACTGAATTTTTTCTTTCTTTTTTTTATAACACTAACAGGGTGCTGATTACAAAAGATATAGGTAAACGGTGGTGACGAGCAACTGGAAGAACACAAACACAAGATAACAGTACCGTCAAACGGGCTATAGGTATATTTTTTTTAGGCTTTGGATTATAGGACAATCAAATATATGTAAAAGATAAACACAGGGATGAATATGTGGATGGTAAAAACTGTAACAGATTGAAAAAGGGTGGGAGGGTGGGTGATAAAAAAATGAACCTACCGTGACAACGATGGCTCTGATTACCACATGATATGGACCGAATTTGGTTCGGCGAAGGGTGGCCCGATCTTCACGACAGGAGGTTCAAGATCAAGATAACTTGCTGTAGAAACAGCGCGGATAACTAGCTTTATACCTGACCAAGGTTGGATGCGACCAAGTGATGGGGAGAGAGACACCAAAACCGCAAAGACTTCGACTCGATCTCCGAACGACCGCAGAACCACAACCGGAGCTAATCCACACAAGACAGGGCAGCCGTACTGGAACCCGCAGAGCACGAATTAGTGGATCTCAGAGAGATCTCTCCACAAGTTCAAGAAGAACAAGGAAGAACAAGGGTTGAGTAAGACACTCAAGCAGCTCGGCTGCAAATTTCACTGGAATAATCTTAATTCATCAAAGAGTTGCCCTTGGTTTACAGAAGAGGGATATTTATACCAAAAACTAGTCTAAAAATACAAGTGAACTGAAAAAGCCACGTGGGAAGGTGGAAGGCCAACTGGCTTGATCATTCATGCAGTGGTCATCAATTTCCCGCATGTCTTCTGGCCTTTTGAGTGGTCTTCAGTGTTTTAATCATAACTCCACCTAGGGACATCCAAAAGACATGGGACCAGATGCGTTGGAAAGATAATTTGATAACCTTTCACACAATGTGTAGCATGCTTCACGAAATATTGTATAATGATACAGTTTCTCACAGAAACTGGGATATCAGGTTGACTATTGATCTTCTGAACAGTCTGCACCAAAAGCACTCGGCTGCCAAGCTGGGACCTCTAAAGCACTCGGCACTTAGTGGAATTAGAAATTTGACTTCAACACCTTTCCAACAAGTACTCATGGACCTTCACAGCTTCTATGAATCAAGAGATATGACTGTTTCTTCATGACAGTTCTGCCAGGCCGAACTGGTTCGACGTAGTTCTCCTCTCTGGTTCAGTCTTGGCGTGTCCTTGTCATCCTCCTTGGTGAACCTGAGTAATAGAAACATGTACGACTTAGGAAGTATATAATTCTCATTAATAAATGGAATTTCACAAAGTAGTGCGTGCACCTCTTGTTGTAGCTGTTTAGCTCGGCTACGAGTAATTGGTCCATCGAAAACATGAGCTGGTGCAGCTTGACTTGATGATTGTTCCGTCTTGCTTGATGTAGTCAGTATACTTGATGGTGTGGTCGGCGTGGGCATATCACAGAGACCCTCTGCAGCTGAGCTTCGGGAGGACAGGGCGGCCCAGAGAGCCGTCTATGAGATGGACACCAATTTCCAGGTTGGTGAAGGTGTCTGCCTGACCGACTATAGGAAGTTGAAGGCAAAGCAGCTCAAGAAGCTCAGATGGAGAATTCTACTTGAGGAGTGGTTCCCGCAGCCCAGAGAGCCACTTGTTGACAGTCGCTTCTGGACCCTGACACAGGTGTCGCTGTATGAGACCTACAGACGTCGGGGCCATAAGCTCTTCCAGCATAACATCATTGACTGGGATCAGCTCGCACTTGCAGCCGGGACGGAGATACACGCTTACTTTGAGAGGTACAGAGGGCTAGTGGAGCTGATGTCTTACCAGCGGGGTGCCTTCATGGAGGATTTGGTCCGAGTGTTCTATGCCACACTCAACATTTCAAAGGGCCGCAGATCCATTGACTTCATGTTTATGGGCCAGCATCACCACCTGACCAGACAGACCTTGGGACAGCTGCTAGGCGTGGATCTCCATGACACATACCTACATGAGTTGGTGTATGGACAGGCTGACCCACCGAGGAGGCTGCCCACTGGAGGTGTGACACCATCTTTTGAGGATATTCGGTCACTGTTCGCTCAGCCCTTCTCTCCTGTCCAGCCGAGGGTACCGGCTCTACTCACTCCAGCTGCGCGCACTGTGCACCTTGCCTTGCGCCGCACACTTCTGCTGAGGTACGGATACCTTGAGGGGTTCACCAGTTTGCAGCAGACCCTCCTGTTCTATGTCATGAACCGGATGGATTTCGACATTGTTGATGTTCTTATCTGTGAGATGGAGGATGTTATCACCAATGGAGTTGGGATGATGAGGCAGCTTGTGTTTGGCCACTGGATCAGTCACCTCCTCTACCTGTTGGCACCAGAGAGGTCAGCTGTGCGTGACAATATCACCGAGGAGAGCGTCACTAGCTTCGGACACTACCGTGCTCCAGCTCCTGGAGACCGCCGCCTTGGCCGCCCAGTTGAGCGTTAGGTCCGAGCTCGCCTTTTAGAGGAAGACTGGTCAGACCTCGAGAAGGAAGATAAGATCCTAGCATAGGTTGAGGCTCAGGAAGGAGATCTGCAGCACATCTGGTCAGAGAGTGACACTAGTGACAGTGTCGAGGTGTACTTCCCACCTCCTCCCTGACCCAGGCAGCACAACGCGAAGGCTGGAGGCTCGACTGTACCACCTCCTACTCCACCTCCGGCGTCCGAGGCACAGGTCTCTCAGCCATCTGAGCTCACTTCTCTACTTCAGTGGATGGTTGAGCAGCAACGACTGGATCGGCTTACAGCTGAGCAGGACAGAGCTGAGCAGGCTACACGTCTTTTGGAGTTCCAGCAGAAGCAGGAGGAGATGCAGCATTAGATAGATCGCGAGAGGCGAGAGGACACTGACAGGATCACTGGAATGATTGATCAGATGCATCAACGTTCTCTTGACCAGCAGCAGCAGATGCAGAAGGCCATGATGGGCATCCTGGGGTTCATCACCAACCTCTACACTTAGACCGGGATTGCCCTGCCCTCTCAGCTTCCGGTTCTAGCTCCAGGTCCACTTGTCCTGGCACCAGTCTCAGCTCCAGTGCCGACTACGCCGATTCCGACGATCAGCATGTCACCACTGCTTGCTCCAGGCACACCTATTCACTCTCCCCTGGCGGCTTTGACACTCTTCTAGCAGATTCTGGCCTCAGTTGTCAGTGCCCCGCTACTGGCAGTCTAGGCTCAGCAGGCACCAACAGCAGCTCCTGCAGCACCCGTCACCTCCACTCCAGCCTCCGCAGCAGCAGGCAGCAGCTTCGACGACAGCACCCCCGATGGCGACCAGTTCATCATCGCCCCGAGCACTTAGGGTCCTTAGGCACTCGGCTTCCCTTTTTTGTGTCTTGATGCCAAAGGGGGAGAAGAGTCAGGGGGGAGGGATAGCATAGTCCTAGGGGTAGTCCTAGTTGTAGGGGGAGGAGTGTATCGTTTTGGGAGCTTTTGTAATTTGGGAGTTTTCCTACTCTTTTGCTAATCATTGAGTATTCGTGTGCCTCTTAATTCTCATGTGCTTTATTGATCGTTTTTGAGCCTTCGAGTTTAATGTGCAAAATCTTGTACTTTTTGCATATCTTATTGAGTACCGTATTCTCAATTTCATTACTATTATGCTTTACTCGTTGTGTTGTCATCAATCACCAAAAAGGGGGAGATTGAAAGCATATAGGCCCCCATGAGGTATGGTTTCGGTGATTAATGACAACCGTTGGATATTACTAATGAGTTTGTGGATGTAAAGTCTCTCATATCGCTCATCACACTCAATGAACTCTGTATGTATATCATCTACTGCTCATTGGATACAATTGGAGACCACTCAACAAATTATTTTACAAGGTCAATCGATTTTTATGAAGATTAAAAGAAAAAGCTCATATGTCAAATTTATTCCATCGAAATTGACAGCGCTCAAGACTTGGTCATCATCAGAAGAACATTTCTAACCAATGTCTAAGAGGTCACTCGAACAAATTCCAAAAGAATAACTTAGAACAACTCAAAGTAGACAAAATCAACTCACCAGATCATCGGATGTATCCAGAAAACACTACATCGGTCGAGTTGGCTCAACAGCAGAAAGAGACCTCAGACTTGAGTACACACCAGATCATCCGATGATGAAGCAAGTGTTACATCGGTCTATCATTCCAGTAAGAAATTTCCCTGTACCGAGTGTAACACCGGACCATCCGATGTACAATTATAACACATTAGTCGATCACTCTAGTAAGCATTATTTCTGGACCATTCTGGATCAAGTGCCATCGGATCATCCGATGATGAGGCAAGTGTTACATCGGTCGATCAACAGTCATATCTGACACAGTGACATCAGCTAATTTGGATTCGACCGATGACAACTGAAGGGAGAACATCGGATCATCCGATGTTTGCAGAACAGTGATGTAAGCCTACTTTTCCAACGGCTATTTCGTGGAACCTAGCTATTTATACACCTTCAACCAGTCATTTCGATAAGGCTTGATAGCCAGAGCTACTCTACACATTACCAAGCATTCAAGACATTGAGCTACCACTCATACATCATTTACACCACTTGTACACCAAGAGATAGGCTAGAACTTACTAGAGATAGTGTTTGTGTGCTTCCATTCTTGGTGATTGGAGTCTCTAGTGTAGTGAGAGCTGTAAGGGAGTGTCTCTTGGTGATTGTATGCACCGTGCAACAGTCGGTGATTGGAGAGAGTCTTCCGGAGCTTGCCAAGACGGTTGTGGAAGCCCGGAGGATCAAACTTGTACAAGGCTTGAGCTCCACCTTGCCGGGGTTGGCGAACGGAGACTTTTAGTGAAGATCCCTGGTCTCGGTGACTCGGGAGTGGATATACCCTTTGGTGGGTGCCACAACGTGGATTTAGAAAGGTCTTGACGATCTTGCCGAACCACGGGATAAATCTCCATGTCTTCGTGTCTCCTCTGGAGTTTGCACACTCTCTCTTTCCCGTTACACTTATGCATTTCATATACCGCAAAATTACTATTCACTTGAATGCATAGGTTGTTTGCATAGGGAATTGGGCTCTTAGTAGTTAAGTTTTTGTTGCTTTAATTTTGAAAAGTAGCCCAATTCACCCCCCTCTTGGTCATTCAATCCTTACACACATATTTCAAGGTATGCGCTGGAAGATGTCACCCAGGATAGGTGGAATAAATATTTTTTTATGAGGGGCCTTAATAATGAGATCCAAGTGCAATTGCTCAACTATGATTATGCGAACTTTCAGAAGCTTGTGGACGAAGCAATTGTGGTTGAGAACAAGGTTCGTGAGATGAAGCAAGAAATTAAGAGGAAGGCGCCATATCCAGGACAGCTGCAATGAAGCAATGTTTGCCCCCGCTTTGCACCACCCAATGCGCCATACTACAACCCCTCGGCTCCTGAATATCGCCCTCCTTATCCTCCGTGCCCAGTTCAGCCCATGCAGCAGCGCCCCGCTATGCAAGCACCTTGTCCTCCAATGCCTTATGCGCCTCACGCCAGCTTTCCTGCAAATGTTCAAAACCAAGCTCGTCCAAATAATTTTGTTGCAGTAAGGAAGTGCTATACTTGTGGTGAAGCAGGACATTTTGCATTTCAGTGTCCTAAGTCAGACCTAGGTCAAGGAAGCAATGCTCCAAGATAGAACCCAAGATCAAATGGAGGAGCGCCACAAGGCAACCATGGACAACAAAATTTTGCATGTGGCAATGTGAACCATGTCTCTATGGAGGAAGTGCAACAAGTGTATGACATGGTAATTGCTATGTTTCTCGCAAACTCCAACCCAACGACTATGTTATTTGATTCTGTAGCATCGCATTCATTCATTACATCGAAGTATTTTGCCAAGCATAGTTTCCCTATCTCTCATATGAAGTATACTTTGCTAGTTAAATCTCCTGAAGTAGAGATGAGGAAAAATATGGTATGTCCAAAAGTAAGCCTTAGAATAGGGGGTAGATTTCCTTGCCAACCTTATTGTTTTGGAGTCTCAAGGATTGGACATTATACTTGGTATGGACTGGCTAAGGAAGCATAATGGAGTTATAAAATGTGCCACAAAGACGATGAAGTTGACTAATGAGGAAGGGATCACCATAGAATTTGAAGCACCGCAACATGCACCGAAGCAATTGGAGCTGAATCACATAGATGATGCCGTAATTGAGGAGATTCCAATGGTGTGTGAATTCTTGGATGTGTTTCCGGATGAATTGCAAGTTATGCCACCTATAGCTAAAAGGCCATATAGGATGCCTCCTAAGGAGCTAGCTGAGCTCAAGAAGCAAATTCAAGAGTAGCTAGAGAAGGGTTTTATTCGCCCAAGCTCTTCACCTTGGGGAGCGCCCGTACTTTTCGTTGACAAGAAGGATGGATCCCAAAGAATTTTTGTGGACTACCGAGCTCTCAACGAGGTGACAATCAAGGACAAGTATACCTTGCTCCGCATAGAGGATTTGTTCAATCAGATGAAGGGTGCTTGGGTTTTCTCCAAGATCGACTTGAGGTCAGGTTACTTCCAAATGAAGATCAGATCGTCAGACATACCCAAAACGGCTTTTCGAACACCGTGATATCTTTGGAATGACAAATGCACCTGCGTACTTTATGTACCTCATTAATAAGGTCTTCATGGAGTACTTGCATAAATTTTTGGTAGTGTTCACTACAAGAATCCCGAGGATTTGTGACGGTCGGGGCCGTCGCAAATAAGCAAAATGCCGTCGCAAATAAGCTATTTGCGACGACTTTTCTTATTTGCGACGGCTTTCGACCGTAGCAAATACGACGTCGCAAATAAGCTTATTTGCGACGGCTAGGAGAGGCCGTCGAAAGTTATTGCTGCGGGCTGGTGGGCCCCGCAAAATTATTTGCGACGACTAGGCCGTCGCAAATAATTCTTATTTGCGATGGCCAAGCTGTCGCAATTAAGGGCCTCTATTTGCGACGGCCTGGCCGTCGCAAATTAGTTCAGTGGGCAGGGACCACGTGTCTCCTCCGTGTCCCACGACGCTATTTGGGACGGCCCGGCCGTCGCAATTAATGCTTATTTGCGACGGCCAGGCCGTCGAAAATAATAGTGGTTTAATTGCGACGGCTTGGGTCCTTTTTTGCGACGGTACTGTATAAAAAGCCGTCGCAAATAAGGTTTTTTATTTAAAAAAAAAAACAGAAAATACTACCCGGCTCGATGGCCAGAATCACAACAGGCACAATATACACAATATATACACAGCATACACAAACATCATCACAATCACAAACTAAAATTCTGATACATCTCACATTGTCATCAACAAAGTAAATAAAAGGGCTCACTCGCCCATCTGACCTCCGGAGCCACCTCCGAAGTCGAAGTCGTCGTCGTCGCGCCTCATTCCAGGCGGCGGTAGCGAAGGCAGCGGCGTTTGTGCAGCCGCCGCGAATCCCTGCAATTAATAAAACTTAGAGTTAGAATATAAATGCATCAACATCTCTCTCCCTCCCTCTCCCTCTATCTTCATCTAGATCACCCTCTCTTCCTCTCTCTTTTCATTTCACTCTTTGTCTCTCACATTATCTCTCTATTGCTATCATTTTCCCTCTATCTTCCTCCCTCTATCTCCATCTACATCTCCCTCCCTCTATCTTGCCCTCTCTCTATCTCAATCTACATCTTACTCTCTCTCTTCATTCCCCTCTTACTCTATCTAACTATCTTTCACTCTTTCTTCTGTCTCTCTTTCTTCTATCTCTCTCTTTTTTCTATCTCAATCATTTTCTTCTATTTAACTATCTCTCTCTTTCATCTATCTCAATCTAATTATGCTGGAGAAGAAGGATTACATAGAAACTTACCTGACCCACTGAAGAAGGATCGCCTTGAAGGACCGGTGGTAGTACTGGTAGCTGGATTCCCAGACCTTGCACCCGAGCCATGGTCTGTCATTGCAAACATTAAATGATATCTATTAGTAAGTCATTTACGCTGAATTAATGAGAACTTTAGTTTTTATTTTGTTACCTCCATTGCTTCCCGCATCTGCGCCAACGCTGCTGCCTGGCTTTGGATCGTGGCCTCCATCATGATCCTTTGGCGTTCCGACTCCTCCTGACGCCTGAAGAAGGACTGCATCTCAATGACCCTCTGGGAGGAACGACGACTAGTTGTGCCCACCGAAGAAGCCTGCGTGGAGCTGCCTCTCACAGGTCTTCCTGCCCTAGAGTCGACGACTCCGTCGAATATGGCGAGCCTATAAAAAAGAGAGTCAGTAATATGAAATTGAAATATTTTGAATACTTTGAATTGAAAACGATAAAATGACTTGTAAACTCACCTTCCGTGTGCTTTTCCACCACCAGTTGCATACGCGGCTTGAGGATCGATCGGTTGACGTTCCCAATCGAAATCCTCGCCGTGTATCTTCCTGGCCTTCTCCCTGTACTTAGCCTGCAAAACAAGAAAACTGTGTAAGTTCAACAATCTATATAGTTATGTTTAATATGAATGCTTTCTAAACTTACCAACCACTCGGCTGCAGCCTGACTGCACCCCGTCGGCTGAGAAGGGTCCCTGTGACCTCTCTTCCAGACCTCAGTAGGGGTGGGCGGCACCCCCGTCTCGTGCTCCTGTCAATACGTGTTAGTACGAACAATATATTATTAATATATAAACATAAGTTACACACACTTACCATGCGTTTAGCTAAACGCAAGTGGTTATCTTGCCCGTGCCTACTCTTCCCCTCGACCCCTCTGCAGTCTCGAGCCTTCTCAGACTTAGCTTTAAATTCATCGCTAGCCCAGTGGCGACAAAGGGCCAAAAATGCATCGGTCCGGCCCTACAACTAGCTCACGTGGCCCTGCACATAGTTGGAAGTCATTAAAAATACCATCGAGAAAATTATAATAATAAAAATACTTACTACACTTCACGTACCTGCGCGTACTCCTCTTTCGTCAGGTGCATCTTGCTCGCTTGCCGGAAGTGTAGCACGTGCTGTTGGTGCGCCTTCAAGTGCTCATTAACAAGTTGAACGCGGGTGTTCGACAAAGCTTGTCGAAGCGCCTTGGCAGCATTGTAGTGAAACACTCGCCTCGCATCCTCCATCTGGCGATGGTCGTTCGGGTCCTCTAAAGTATATCTTTCCTGCGATAGAAAATATATTGAAGAGGTGTTCACTAAAAGAGTTTAAGAGTTGAAACTTAGAAACTTTTTTAACATACTTACCATAAAATTGGCCCATACGGCCTCCTGAAGGTTGTCGTGCTCCTGGTGATGGACTCGTGCGTAGTCCTCCCACGAAAGAGCAGGCACCCCGTCGATGACCCCGGGATAGTGCAAACGCACTATGGACCCGAGGACACCGTTCACCGGTCTTTGGTGTCTCTCACCGGTGAAAGACATGTCGTCGCAAGCCCTGTAAGATATTTATGCATTCATTACTTGAGTAATCAAATGAAATTAAAATTGAACACTATAATTTTTATTACCTGTCTCCGACTGGACGAATCACGATCCTCTGTGAAGGGACCGCGGGAGGACTGACAAAGTGAGTCCTCCTCGTCCTCCGCGTCTGCTGGGGTGCCACGTCAGGTGACCCGGACGACTCCTCACCAGCCGAGTCAAAGGCCTCAGGAACAAACTCATCGCCAGCCGGGGGCTGGTTGGCCGAGGGCTGGCTCGCCGAGGGCTGGCTCACCGAGGGCTGGCTCGGCGAGGGCTGACACGCTGAGGGCTGGCTCACCGAAGGTGCCGCAGCCTCTAAGTCAGCCGGTGAGGACTACAACATTCAAATGATTCATAAGTATGTTTAATGTGAAATTGAATTTAATGAATTTGTCAAAAACGAGTGACATTTACCTGTGACGAAGCTCTAGAGCTGGTCTGAACGTGCCCCATCAGCTGAGAGCGTTTGCTGCCAGTCGACGAGGCACCAACGAAAGCGTCCTCAGGTCTAGAGGGGTAGAACCCCCTCGTCGGCGGCACCTTCTTACCCTTCTTTGACGCCATCCTATTATAATTAGATAATTAGTAAATATGCAAATAAAATATATAAAATTCATGTTACTATCTTCAAGAAAACATTAATTGTCGTCACTTTCAAAATTCATCAACATCATTGTCATGTGTCTGTGCCCTACTCCTTAAGCCAGCCCAACGATCTTCCACCGTGGCCTGTTCTAATTTTCATTTTCGCGTATCATCTGCCTCTACATCTTCAACGTCTTCAACATCTCCAACTAATTGATCGAGTCCTGAACCAAGCTCGACGATAAAAGTGTCTGGCAACTCTTCTTCTTGGTACACTTCTTCAACGTCTTCGCTATCATGGTTACCATCCTCCCCAGGAGTATATAGCCGCTCACGAGGATTCACCTTATATACCACCCACCAAGCACTGAGCTTCATGCATGGATAAGGTAGATAATACACTTGTTCAACTTGATGCGCAAGAACAAATGTATCGTAACCTCTTAGTCGGTCCTTATGTTTCACTTCCACCATTCCAAATTGGTTTTCTCGAGTTCCATGAGTACGATCAAACCAGTCACAGTCAAAGAAGACAACTCGAAGGGTCTTATTTCCGGTAAAAGTAAATTCAAGGATTTTGTTAATGATACCATAATAATCGGTTAAATTCCCTTGAGTGTCCATTGCTCTTGTCACAACACCGGAATTTGATGTTGCCGCGAGAGGACGATGAGCTTCAAAATGAGTTGTACAGAATCGGAAGCCATTTACGTCATATTGACCATAGCTTCTAACTTTCACCAATCCATAAGATAGCTGCCGCAAATCTTCATGGACATTGTGAGTCCGACACTGTCATAAATGATCGTGAGTTAAAATAATACTTCTTTAATAATAGTAATTTATAATACATAGAAGACGAGAGAATATTACATATTCTTGAAACCAGGATAGAAAACTCGGCCCCCCATTTATTCCTTCCTTTCGCATCACTTCTACTTGTTTGGACGTACGTTGATGCCTATGTGGCCAATATTGTCTGTGGAACTCGCTGAACATGAAAAAAACATCTTTTAGAGTACATGTGTAGCAAAATATATCGATTAGCATAAACATAGGAGAAACACTTACTTGAAGTATTCTTGCATGCCTTCTATATTTGCGTACATGTGGAGTAAAGCAACAGTCCTTTCATGTTCGGATAGCACGTAGGTCGTGTAGCTACCAACGGTGGCGCCTCTTGTTTGAAAAATGGAAAGGTTGCTTAGAGGGGGTGTTTCGTCCCCATTGTACCGCATCGCCGAAGTATTGATATTGTTTTCTTCCACAAAGTAGACACTTGAAAAGTATCCTACTTCCTTAAGAGCATATGCTTCAGCGATGCACCCTTCCACCATTGCCCTGTTGCCAACCATTGGTTTCAGATGTCGTAGTGCTCTTTCAATGTGATACATCCACCTATATTGCACAGGACCACCAACTTTAGCTTCGAATGGAAGATGGATAAGCAGATGTTGCATTGGATTGAAGAAACCTGGTGGAAAAAATTTTTCCATCTTACATAAAAGTATGGGTATCTCCTTCTCTAACTTATCCATCATCCCGGTCTTAATTTCTTTAGCACAAAGCTGTCTATAGAAATAGCTGAGCTCGGCTAAAACCTTCCAAACCGCATCATCTAGATAGCCTCGGAACATAACAGGTAGGAGTCTTTCCATTATAATGTGATAATCATGACTCTTCAACCCAGTGAGATTTCCTGTGTTAACATTTACCGCTCGTTTCAGGCTAGCTGTGTAACCATCTGTGAATTTCAAAGTTTTCATCCATTTCATAACTTCATTCTTTTCTTTCGATCGGAGACAGAAAGAAGCACGTGGCTTTCCACCACTTTCGGAGATTTCATGAGTTGGACGGTGACAAATGTCTGCCAAATCTAGTCTAGCTTTATAATTGTCTTTCATTTTGCCAGGCATATCCATACAAGTGCTTATGATACTTTCGCTCATATTACGCTCCTGATGCATGACATCAATGTTGTGCATTAGAATGAATGATTTCACATATGGTAGCTCCCAAAGTCCACATATGTGAGTCCAATTGTGTTCCTCTCCATAACCTACGAAATATCCAGGACGACCTTCATCAGGCACCAATTTGTCCAACATATCAGAAATTTCTGACCCGTTGAGACGCTTCGGTGGTCCTTTAGTAACAACAGTTTTCTTTCGAAAGACATGCCTCTGCTGCCTAAATATATGATGCGAGGGCATCCAACGTCTGTGACAGTCGAAGTAAGATATTTTGCCTCCATGAGT
The DNA here is from genome assembly GCA_036927565.1 of Tuctoria greenei. Taxonomy (NCBI): domain Eukaryota; kingdom Viridiplantae; phylum Streptophyta; class Magnoliopsida; order Poales; family Poaceae; genus Tuctoria; species Tuctoria greenei. The sequence goes on from JAYESD010000005.1 coordinate 110,001,174, forward strand.
TAGTCGAAAGCAATCCGTGTCTGAAGCACATATCGGACACGTCAGACGACCGTGAGTGCTCCATCCGGAAAACATGCCGTATGCCGGCAAATCATGGGCGAACCACAAATAAGCAGCTCGAAGGTTGAATTTCTGCTTCTTGTAACTGTCGTACGCTTCGACTCCTATCCACAAGACTTTCAATTCTTCGATCAGCAGTTTTAACATCACGTTGAGACGTGACCCGGGATGATCAGGTCCAGGTACAATGAGGCTGAGAAACATGAACTCGTTCTTCGTACAAAAAGCAAGTGGCAGGTTGTACGGAATGACAAAGACAGGCCAACATGAGTATGGTGTGACGTTCGTACTGAACGGTGAGAATCCGTTTGTCGCTAATCCGATGTGAACATTCCTTGCATCACGAGAGAAATCTGGATCGAAACGGTCTAGCGCCTTCCATGCATCACCGTCGGACGGATGTGTCAAGAATTCTTTGTTCTCATGTTTACCTTCTTTGTGCCATCTCATGTGTCTTGCGGTTCTTTTTGAGAGAAACATTCGCTTCAATCGAGGTGTCACAGGCAAGTAACGAAGTTGCTTATGCGCGACTTCTGTCATCACATTATCGCCATAGTCATTAACAACTTCGACATACCTCGATTTACCACATTTCAAGCACATCTTCTCATTGGCGTGCTCTTTCCAGAATAGCATGCAGTTGTCTGGGCACACATCAATTTTCTCATACTTCATACCAAGACCAGATATCTTGATCTTTGAGTGATACATATCTGGTGGCGCTTTGTGAGGTTGTGGAAGGATATCGCAGATCAATTTCATGAGATCATTGTAGCAGTTGATGGAAAAAAAGTACTTGGACTTAATTGCCATAAATCTGGTCAAGAAAGCAAGTATGGTCACAGCCGTGTATTCATGCAACGGCTCTTGTGATTTCTTCAGCTCCTCGAAGAACTTCTCTGCCTCATTTGTAAGAGGATCCTCCGCTTCCAGAGCTTCTAGCATCTCATCCATCCTATCAACCTCTGTTATATCATCATCCTCATCCACTTCTGCTATGACTCGAGAATTAGTCTCGCCGTGAAAGGTCCACACTTCATAATGTGGAGTGAAACCGTTTCGACATAAGTGAAACAAAAGCTCCAATCTTCTCAAAAACTTGGAGTTCCGGCATTTCGTACATGGGCACCGCACCATATCTTCCGTTGACAACGAAAATGCTCGATCCAAAAATTGATCTAACTTGATAAACCACTCATCGGAGTGACCACCAGTTCTACTCTTCCAGCCAGTATACATCCAACTGCGGTCTTCACCCATGTTTGGCTCTGCAGTTTAACACGAAAGAAATTATCGTTAATGTATTGTTGTGTTATGTCACGGCCCTACAACCTAGGCAGATAGATCCTAAACCCACCCAAGAGTGACCGAGCGGAGCGTGCTCATGACAAGACGCGTGATCCGGATTCGAACGAAATTTCGGCAGCATAACCCCGCTGTTCTCCACTGCACGCCCAAAAATGGTGCAGCAGAGAACAACAGGGTTACGCCACTGAAATCTCGTCCAAATCCAGACCCGCATCTCGTCACAAGCCACGCCCCCTCGGTCACTCCGAGGCTGTCCAAAAAGGGACAATTCCGAACCTGCACGTCTCACATGCCAATGGCATGTGAGACGTGCCGATTCGAAACGGGTAATACATTGCTATAGGTTACGTTGCTCATTTTCATTTTCATATCATTTAAGAGAGGAAAGAACTAGAGAAAGAGTGAGAGGAAAGTTGGTCTTAGATGACAATTCCACATCCATTTCCACCGTCCACGCAATCGCGGGTCATTGACGTCCTTACCAACCCGTTCGCTTCCGTGTCGACTTGACGCATACGGTACCACTACAATGGTCTACACGGCACGATCACACTTATTACGTGTCGTGCCCCTTCGGGTTGGTCCGAGCCGACCCAAAACCCATTTATTTATATATATATTATCACTCAAAAACATTATATGAATGCACTAAAGTCCAAACATACATTTAACAGAATAGAAATTCAGAATGACAGACCTAGCTATAGACAAAAATATATAAAGCATATAAAGCATATACAAAATCTAATTATGCATTTACTACAAAATCTAAACCAAAAACATATTAGCCACAATGGACATGTGTGAAATCACAAGTTTAATACAAGACGACATATAAAGCATATTAGTCAATTATGCAAGACAAAAAACATATTAGCCAAAAAGATAGCCTAAAATCCAATCCATTTTTTGGATAGTGGACTAACTCAACCCGGCCAGGATCTGGACTAAACCCAAACCCAATCCAATTTTTCTGTATCAATCAACCCGACCCAACCCGGCCTATAAAATAAACATACAAAACCAAACCAACCCAACCCACACCTACTTTTGAGCCCAACCCAAACCGATCTGTTTTCAATAACCACGGTTTGGAGCGGGGGCGGCGGGGCCGGGGGCAGAGCGGCGGCGGCGGGAGCGAGGGCGGCGCGGCCGGGGGCATAGCGGAGCGGCGGCGGCGGTGGTAAGGAAATGAGGAAGGGAACGGTTCGGCCCGACGGTATAACTTTGGACAGTAATAATCGGTTTCGTTGGTCCAAATGTTTGAGTGAGTTATAAAGAATTGGTTGTCGAATGATACTCGGAGACTTGTGGCAATTATTAGTCGCAGTAGCGTGTACAGATTGTTCCCATTGATTTTTAGTGTCTGGGCGCCAATGGCAAAATTTCCTCAAGATTTGATGGTGACGACATGATGAAATCAAAATCAAAGGACACAATATTCCAGATCACAGCAGTAGTACGGAGACTAGAACAGTGCATTGTGAGCAGTTACCCCATGCAATGTACATTTCTCGGCAGCTTCTATGATCTGACTGAAATGTGCAAAACCATGTTCCGCGAAGTTTCCGAACCACGGGTATACAGAGAGACAAGGAAGGCCATCCTACCAATCAAGGTTCATAGCATAATCTTATTGTTAATATCTACAGAATGTACAGAGCTATGTTGCAGCTGCAATACCTAATCATCCAATTGCAGACCATGATCCCAGACTAGCATTTCCAAATGCTACGACTACGATTGCCAACTTGGCTAAGCACTAGTACAATCTTAGAAGCATAAGCAAACGGAGGGAGTAATAATACAGTAGCATTTTAGTAACGGCACAACCGTTAACGCATTATTACATGGCATCGTTCCCATACATACACACACTCAAGTTCTTTCGCCGTATGCATAAAACTGCACTAGCAAATGCCCTTTTTATTACATCTTCAGCCATGTCCTCTTCTATAACTCAGTTTCATAACTCTTCTATAATTAAGTGATTCAATCCTTAAATAAATTATACAAGCTATTCTAAGCTACTATAGCTAATTGCTGCTACCTCTTAATAAAATTGCTAGCTAGATCTGAAAAAAAAGAACCTAAAACCGGGGGGAGTAGCACTGACCTCAGAGCAGCGGAGGCGTCGGGGGTCGGGGGCGCAGCGGAGGCGTCGGCGGCTGGGGGCGCAGCAGGGGGCACGGCGGTCCGGTCGGGGGCGCAATAGGGGGCGCGGCGGTACGGGCCGGCGGCGGCAACGCCGGTGGCGCGGCGGGCCGGGGGCGGAGGCAGGCGGCGGTTGGGGCTCGGAGGCGCGCCTGGAGCCGGGGGCGGGCTGCCGGTGGGGGCCACAGGCGGGGCCGAGGGCGGCGGGCTGGAGGCGGAGCCGGGGGCGCGGCGGCGGAGGCGCGGCAGGGCGGCGGCGACGCGGCAGGGTGGCGGGGGCGTGGCAGCAGCGGCGGAAGGTCTGAAGTGAATGAAGAGTCGGGGCTGGAGCGTCCCGATATTAGCCCTAATTTGCGACGGCAGCTTTAATTGCGATGGCCTCAACTTACGGTCATCGCAGTTAAAGCCTATTTGCGACGGCCGTCGGACAGGCCGTCGCAAATAAGTTTTTATTTGTGACGGCTCCATTATTTGCGACGGTCCTAGGGTTGGCCGTCGCAAATAAAATCTTATTTGCGATGGCCAGTCCGAAAGCCGTCGCAAATAACCACTTATTCGCGACGGCCATCTTATTTGCGACGGCCAGAGGCGGGCCGTCACAATTTAAGCTATTTGCGACGGCTGGCCTTCGCAAATAAATCCAGCCATCGCAAATGATCGCTTTTCCTGTAGTGGTTCATTGATGACATTATGATCTATCGAGAAGCAAGGACGAGGATGAGGAACATTTGAGGCTCACATTGTAGAAATTGAGGGAACATCAATTATACGCCAAATTCAGCAAGTGCCAGTTTAGGTTAAAGAAGTTGTCATTCTTGGGCCATATCATCTCGAGAGGAGGAGTATTGGTTGACCCGAGAAAAGTGAGAGATGTGTTGAAATGGGAACCCCCACATAATGTGAAAGAGATTAGGAGTTTTCTTGGGATGGCTGGATATTACCGTCGATTCATCAAGGATTTTTCCAAAATAGCCAAGCCAATGAAAGATTTGCAAATGGAGGGGAAAGCTTTCCGATGGACTCATGCTTGTCAAAACAGCTCTGAGGAGTTGAAGAAAAGTTTAACCACAACCCAAGTCTTAATATTTCCAGATGTGAGCAAAAGTTTTGATATCTATTGTGACGCCTCAAGACAAGGACTTGGATGTGTGCTCATGCAAGAATATCAAGTGCTAGCCTATGCATCGAGACAATTAAAGAAACATGAGCAGAATTATCCAACACACGATCGCGAACTTGCAGCCGTGGTACATGCCTTGATGATTTGTAGACATTACATTCTTGGTCATATGTGTGAAATTTATAAGGAACATAAGAGTCTCAAGTACATATTCACGCAAACAGATCTGAAATTAAGGCAACGAAGATGGTTGGAGCTCATCAAGGATTATGACGCGGGAAACAACTATCATCCACAGAAAGCCGATGTAATGTCCGATGCTTTGAGTCAGAAAGGAGTAAGCCACCAACTCACGACCCAAGAGCTGCCATCTGAGTTATGCAAGGAGTTTGAACGGTTGAATCTCAGATTTGTGAATGAAATGGGGATAATGGAGTTAAATCTGACCTTGGAGCAAGAAATTCGGGAAGGTCAGACCAAGGATGAGGAAATTCAGGAAATCAAGGAAAGAATCCAGAAAGGGAGAGAATTCAGATTTGATTAGGACTAATATGGTACCCTATGGCTCGAAAAGAGGATTGTTGTGCCCAATGATAAGCATATCCGAGAAATGATATTGAAGGAGGCACATGACTCACCTTACTCAATTCATCCCGGTTGTACAAAGATGTACAAGGACTTGAAGACATGTTATTTGTGGGCCAGCATGAAAAGGGACACAACTGAATATGTAGCGTTGTGTGATGTGTGCCAACGAGTGAAGGCGGGACATCAAAGACCAACTAGATTATTGCGACCATTAAAGATTATGTAGTGGAAGTGGGAATAAATTTGTATGGACTTCATAGTTGAATTACCGTGAACCCAGTCCGGTTATGACCAATTTGGGTTAATGTGGATTGGTTGACAAAATCAGCTCATTTCGACCTGTCAAGACCACGTATACCACCGCGAAGCTAGCAGAATTGTATATGGAGCATATTGTGTGCCAACATGGAGTTCCGAAGAAAATAGTCTTGGGCCGAGGTTCTCAATTTACCTCTAGGTTCTGGGAGAAACATCATGAAGCTATGGGAACACAACTGAATTCGAGTTCTGCATATCATCCTCAAACAGATGAACAAATAAGAGAACAAATCATATTTTAGAGGACATCTTAAGAGCTTGTGCTTTAAAGCATGGGAGAAGTTGGGACAAAATTTTGCCATATGCGGAATTTTCATATAACAATAGTTACCAAGCAAGTTTGAAGATGTCACCATATGAGGTACTATATGGAAGGAAGTATAGGACACAATTCTTTTGGAGTGAAACAATGAAGAAACAAGTGTTTGGACCTGATGTGTTGCAAGAAGCTGAAAAACAAGTCCAAATAATCTATGAAAATTTGACGGCTACCCAATTAAGACAAAAAGGATATGCAAAAAATAGATGGAGAGACCTAGCCTTTGAAGTGGGAGACTTCTTTTACCTCAAAGAGTCACCAATGCGTGGTCATAAGAGGTTTAATGTTAGAGTCAAGTTAGCACGTCACTATATTGGACCATTCAAGATTTTAGAAAAACGAGGAAAAGTAGCACCTTTCAGATGTCCATGATGTGTTTCATGTTTCACATCTCAAGAACTGCTTAAGGACACAGGAAGAACAAATGTCAATGGAAGAATTGGAACCAGAGGCAGATTTGACTTATGCCGAGCAACCGACCAAAATCTTGGAAACCAAGGAGAGGGTCACAAGAAACAATATCATTCGATGGTGCAAAGTACAATGGAAGCATCATACAGAATCGGAAGCAACTTGGGAGCTGGAGGATAATCTCAAGAAATATTTTCCCTATCTTTTTGCATCAACGTCGAATCTCGTGGGCGAGATTCATTTTAAAGGGGGTAGGTTTCTAACACCCTCATTTTCATGTTGCATACATCATTAAATATGTTTAACATTTAGTAACATAAAAGGAACAAGTTTAAGATGAGTTAGAAGCAAAACCGAGCATAAAAAGTCTGAGAGTGCAAACTTGTCCGATTTGCCCCGGACTAGTGCAAATTTCTCTCCGAACCCATTTCGGACATGTCCGTTTTCCTGTGGACTAGTCCGTTTTTCTCTCTGTACCGGTTTCGTACTTGTCCGGTCCATTGCGGACTAGCGGTAATTCCATCCTTGAAATTTTTGCCAAGTCCCCAAACTTGTCTTTTTTCCGCCGGACTTGTCCGTTTTGCTCTCTAACTATGTTTGAACTTGTCAGATTTCATACAAGACTTGTCTTTTTTGCCTCTGTCTAATATCGGACTAGTCTAGTCTAGTGCGGACTTGTCCGGTATTCGCGACTTCAATTCAATCTTTTCTTCCACGACTTGTTTTAGGGTTTTTACCTTAAGTGGACCCAATGACGTCGTGTATAACCTTTTTGGACCCCATGTGGGACCCACAACGGCCTCCACCCACCCCCAAACTCGAAATCCATCAAACCCTACACCTCCATCCCTATATAAACAACCCAACACCCCACCTTTACATCCCTTTGCCGCAATTGAAAGCACCACAAACCCTAGCTCGTGGGAGCCACCACCAAGGGGAGATCCAAGAGCAAGGAGGACAAGGAGATCACGAAGAAGGATCAAGCAATCAAGATCTTTATCGACTTTGCATTCTTTGTCACCAATTCACCCTCAACTCTTCGTCACCAAACCTAGATCGTCAAGATCCAAGTGTTGCCTCCAAACTCTTGTTCTCTGGAGTCCTTAACATGTGGTATAACTTCTACTTTCTCTTTCCCATGTGAATTCAATCCCAATTTTCCAAATTCTCATAGATCAAGAAAACCCTAACTTGCTGGCTCTGCGAAGGGCGAACTAGCCGGGCCCTGGTGCCAGACTTGTCCGGCCTCTAAATCTGAATTGTGCTGAATTAATTCCAATTTGACTTGAATCAATTCCAAACCTGTCCAAGCTTGCTAAAAACTATTACAACCAATTGGTAAACATTAATATAAACTCATTAACATTTGTTACCTTATAATCGCATTAATCATGTCGTGACATGTCATATTGAGTACTATATGAGCATTATTTGATTGAATTGTGTGTTTTGTATGTTTGTCGCTCAAAATAGAAGGAGTTGCGCTAGACAGTGCTGTCGAGGACCTCCAGTACTAGAATTTTGAAGTCTTTGACCCTAACCAAGATCAGGAGCAAGGCAAGTGTCCTTTTGATCATATTGATCCTAGTTTTAAAATGTTTTGTTTGCAAAATTGCATTCTTGTGTCCATTTGATGGGAAACGCACTTATAGGTGTTTACTAGACTTGTATGACCACCCTTGTTGCTTGGAACACATAGTAGAGAGTAGGGAAGGGATTTTTACCTTTTAGCTTTGTTCAAATTAATTGGGACGGGAAGTCACCCAAGTTACATAATTATAAATTATTGAGATTATGGATAATGTACATTGATGAACATGGTTAATGGTAACATGGTGATGGGTAATCTAAGCAAGCATGGTATGTGGATGGGTTGGATGTTATGGTGGTTTGCTTTCCTTAGATCTAAGGACCGGTTCATGCGAGAATAAGCCATGACAACAGTACCACCATGAGGCCTTGTATGGGTGGAGCGTAGCTGATTAATTAGAGTATTGCTAGTATTGAGCAGACCACATGGAAGAGCGGGGAATGGAAGTCGGATTGGTTTTGTATGAGTGGCGGGACTACCCGGGATCCAAACGGCACAAGAGGGGGCCCTTGGTTTAGGATTGCTCAGTTCGAGATATCACCACTGGTGAAACCTCAGTGGGTTCGTACATGCTATTAGTCCCTTTGTAAAGGCTATATCGTGATCTCTTGGCCACACACCAATAGAAGTGTGTAATGTGATCGACGGGTCACAGGCATAAGGGAGGTTCTTAGTCATCGAAAGGTGATGAAATCACAAACACGTGGGTAAAGCGGTACAACCTCGGGAGAGTGTTAAAAACTATCATGATAGTCGTGCTTCCAGTTAAGAGCACCTGGATGACCTACATGATTAGAGGGAACTTAAGATTTGAGATAATCGGTTATGGTTATGGTTATAGTTATGGTTATGGATTGAGTTATGATAAATGGACATGGATGATGATAATGGTAATAATCTGGTATATGGATGGATAATTTATTATGGTTTGTATCATGTCAATTATGTGGGATATGAAGGGAATACTTCGCATAGACATAGTGTGATGCTTTTTACATGTTTTAAATGTACTTTTCAGAAATTAGCTATTGTTTATTATCATGCCTTGTTCAAGCTACATGTCATACTTTCCACACTTGCTGAGTACGACATGTACTCACCCTTGCAATTCCTCGCCAACAGTTATAGCTCAGTATTGGGTGTATCACGACGTTAATGAGGAGTTTTAGGTTGTGTGCTGCCGTCAGCTTTGCTTGTGGTGTTGCTTGGAGCCGCGCTACCCTATTTGCTTAGTTTGCTTAATTAGATTATTTCCGCTCTAGTAGTATTATCATTAATGATCATTAGAGTTGTAAGTCGAGGATTATCTGAATAATGTAATAAAAGTACTTATTTAATAATTTTAGTTGTGGAAATTATCTGTTTATCATTTGTGAATCACTTGTGTATGTGTGTTAAACATACTGGGCACACATATATTGCACTTGGTTCACTTTTCAAACCAGGTGTCACAAAGTGTCACCTATGCGAAGTCATAAGCGATTTAATGTCAAAGGAAAGTTGGCACCTCACTATATTGGACTGTTCAATATTTTGGACAAACGAGGAGAAGTATCCTATAAGTTGGAAATGCCATGTGACACCTGACGCATATGTGTGCCCAAGACGTTCAACACACATACACGAGTGCATTCACAAAAGGATATACAGAAAATTACCACAAACAAAATTAATTAAGCACTTTTAATTACAGAATTCAGAATATCCTCAAATTAAAGCTCTAATGATTATTAATGACAAGTCTAAAACTAATGCAGCGGAAATACACTAAATCTGAGCCTAACGAAATAAGCAAGCTAAGCAAAAAGGGTAGCACGGCTCCAAGCAACACCACAGACAAAGATGACGGTCGCACACAGCCTAGAACTCCTCATTAACGTCGTGATACTCCCAATCCTGACCTGCAACTGTTGGTGGCGGAATTGCAAGGTGAGTACCTATCGTACTCAGCACGTGTGGGAAAGTATGAATTGCAGCTGATACAAATGACGACAATAATAAAGGCTAATGCTAAAAAGTTCATTAAAACATTTTAAGAGCAGTATATTATATGTATGTGAAGTAAATCCATCGTATACTACAATGATTATCATAGTATAAGTCCATATTCCATATCCATCAGCATTATACCAGATTTCACCATTACCAATAACCACATCCAGTACCATAATTAAATCCATAATTAGCCATAACCATATTATCAACCATAACCAGTACCAAACAATCCCAATACTAAAACGTAACCAAGCCATCCCAAATCCCAAGTTTCCCTCTAATCATGTGAGGGTCCAAATTACTCATGACCGGGAGCATGGCTATCATGATAGTTTTAAGACTCTGCAGAGTTTGTACCGCTTTAACCACGTGTTCGTGATTTCATCACCTTTTGATCACTAAAAACCTCCATTAAGTCATCTCACACTTCCGTTGGTGTGTGGCCAAGAGATCACAAAATAGCCTTTACAAAAGGGATTACTAGTATGTACAGAACCACTGAGGTTTTAATGGTGACGTGCCTCCAACTAAGCACATCTTCAACCAAGGGCCCCCTCTTGTGCCATTCGGATCCCAGGGAGTCCCACCACAAATCCAAACCCAATCCGACTCCCCTTCCCCAGTGCGCCAAATGATGCGCGCAATACTAGCAATACCCTAATTAATCAGCTATGGCGCACCCATACATGGCCTCGTGGTGGCACTGTCAATCCTGGATGGTCGCAACACGAACCAGTCCTTAGATATAAAGCAAGCGAAACCACCATAACATCCAACTCATCCACAAACCATGCTTGCTTAGATCACCCATTACCATGTTACCATTAACCATATTCATCAGTGTACATTATCCATCATCTCAATAATCTATAATTAAGTAACTTGGTTGTCTTCCCGTCCCAATTAATTTGAGCGAGGCCAAAGGGTAAAAGCCCTTCCCGACTCTCTACAACGTATCCCAAGCCACAAGGGTGGTCAAACAAGACTAGTAAACTTCTATCTTGGGTTTCCCATCAATTTGACACAAGAAATACAGTTTTTGCAAACAAAACATTTAAAAACATGATTAATATGTTCAAGGACACTTGCCTTGCTCTTGGGCTTGATTGGAATCAAAGACTTCAAAGTGCTGGTGCTGGAGGTCTTCTGCAGCACCCTCTAGCGCAAATCTGTCTAATCCGAGCAACGAACATACAAGACAAGAATCACAATCAATAGATGCTCATATGTTACTCAATATGACATGGAATGGACGATTAATGTAAATGCGAAGTGAAACGAGTTAATGAGTTACTATTAATGTTTGCTGATTATTTATAATGGTTATTTTCAAGTTTTAACAGGTTCAAGTTGATTCAATTAAATTTAGAATTAATTTAACAGTAGTTAGATCTAAAGGCCGGACAAGTCTGCTGTAGGGACGGACTAGTCCGCCCTATGTAGAACCAGCGAGCTAGGGTTTTCTAGATCGACGTGAATTTGGAGAAATGGGGTTGAATTGACGTGAGAAAGAGAAAGTAGAAGTTATACCAGGTGTTTAGAACTCCAAAGAATCAAGAGTTTTGGAGGCAACAATTGGATCTTGATGATCTAGGGTTGAACGAGAAACATGAAGGTGACTTGTTGATGAAGAACGAAAACTTGATCGAGATCTTGATCACTTGTTCATCTTTAGTTTCCCCCTCCTCTTCTTCTTGCTCTCGATCTCCTTTTCCTCTGTGGTGGCGACTCCCACGAACTAGAGTTTAGGTGTGTTTTCAAAGTGGCAATCAGATGTAAAGTTGAGGTGTTTGGTTGTTTATATAGGGGTGGAGGACTAGGGTTTTATGGAGGTCGGTTTTAGAGAGGATGGAGGTCAGTGTGGGCTCCCACATGGGCTCCAAAAGGGCAAGACACGACGTTCTTAGGCCCCACTTAAGGCAAAACCCAAAAACACATCGTGGAACAAAATATCAACTCGGAATTGCGTTCTCCGGACAAGTCCGCGCTAGGCCAGACTAGTCCGATCGCTAGTAAGAGAGGAATCGGGAAATTCCAGACTATATCGGACAAGTCCGAACTTAGTCAGAGGAAAAACAGACGACTTCTGGCAAAAATGAGACCAGTCCGATTTTAGTCAGAGAGGAACACGGACAACTCCGCTAGATATCGGACGAGTCCGGACAAGTCTGTGGACTTGTAGAAATTTCAAGGAATCGGAATATCGGACCAGACCACATATACCAGACAAGCCCGAAATCGGCACAGAGAGAAAAACAAACTAGTTTGAAGGAAAACGAACATGTCCGAAACGGGTTCAGAGAGGAATTCGGACTAGTCCGAGGCAAATTGGATAAGTCCGCACTTCTCAAACTATTTAAGCGCGGTTTTACTTCTAATTCATTTTAAACTTATTCCTTTTTATGTGGATTAATGTTAAACATATTTAATGATGTATGCAATGCATGATGCATGAAAATGAAGGTGTTACATGTCAGCACATCTTTCAGATGTTCATGATTTGTTTCATGTTTCCCAGCTCAAGAAGTGCTTGAGAGTTCAGGAAAAGCAAGCGTCAATGGAAGAATTGGATCTTGAGGAAGACTTGACCTATGCCGAGCAACCTGTCAAAATTTTGGACACCAAGGAAAGGGTCACAAGGAACAAGGTCATTAGATGGTGCAAGGTGCAATGGAAGCATCATACAAAATTGGAAGTAACTTGGGAGTAAGAAGAAGATCTCAAGAAGGCATTTCCTTATCTCTTTCCTTCCACGTCGAATCTCGAGGGCTAGATTCATTTTAAGGGGGGTATGTTTGTAACACCCTAATTTTCATGCAGAGTGCATTGCATACATCCTCATAAATGGTTAATGTAAAGCAACCTTAAAAGGGACAAGATAAAATTTAATTTAGGTCTAATCAGGAATTTAAGTCTGTCATGGTACGGACTTGTTCAACCTCCAACCCGAACTAGTCTGGTGTTCCCTCTCTCTTTCAGACATTCAGTTTCTTCAGGACTATGGACTTGTCCGGCACACTACACGGACTAGTCCAATCCCATGCGGTCTAGTCCGATCTTGTCCAATTTTTAGTCCGGAGGACTTTTCCTTTGCAACCCCGGACATGTTCGGACGGTGAACCGGACTTGTCCGAAATAGTTTCAGATCCAAAAAGGACTTGTCCGAAAACCTCTCTGTTGCCAAACAGACTTGTCCGATCCCTATTGCGGACTAGTCCAGCCTACTAAATTCCACTCAGATTCTACTAATTTTTTCCACGATTAGTTATTGGGTAATTGCCTTAATTGGGCCTAAGAACTTTGTGCCCAACCTCAGAGGAGCCCACATGGACCCCACCTCAGGCCCTACTCGTCCCCCACTGAATTCTGCTTGGAAGTCACCCCAAAACCCTACCTCTCCACCTCTATATAAGCAACCCAATACGCTCACCTCTCCAACCTTTGAGAAAACCCTCGCTGTCGTTCCTTGATCGTGTGCCGCCGTGAAGACGGAGCCCAGGAGCAAGGAGAAGGAGGAGAAGAGGGAGAAGGATCAGTCAAGCTCAACCTTCATCAACTTTTTGACAATTGACGTTGTTCATCACCAAACCTTCATCTACTCATCTTAATCAAGCCAAGATGTCAAGATTCAAGTGTCGTGTCCAATCTTCGACCATTGGATCTCTAGACACGTGGTACACCCTCTACATCTACCTTTCCACGTGAAATTAGCCCCAATCCTTGCTGATCAGAAAACCCTAAATCACAGTTCTAATCAGGGCAGACCAGTCTGGCCCTGACAGCGGACTAGTCTGGTGTCTGAATCTATTAAGTGCTGAATTGAATCGAAATCGACTCAAATCAATTCAAAACTTGTTCAAACTTGTCAAAAACCATGGTAACTAGTTACTCAACATTAATAGCAACTCATTAACGAGTTATACTTCACAATTGCACAAATCATGCATAGCATGGCATATTGAGTACCATATGAGCATTATTGATTGTAATGTTTGTTTTCCATGTTTATCGCGCAAAATAGAAGGTATTGCTGTAGAGAGTGCTTTCAAGGAATTGCAGAACCAGAGCTTCGCAGCCTTCGATCCAAACCAAGATCAAGAGCAAGGCAAGTGTCTTTGATCATTTTGGTCCAGGTTTTTAAATGATTTGTTTGCAAAATTGAATGCTTGTGTCAATTGATGGGAAAAACCAATTATAGGAGTTACTAGTCTTGTATGACCACCCTTGTCGCTTGAACGCCATGTAGAGTCGGTAAGGGTATTTTACACTTTTGCTTCGCTATACTCAATTGGGTTTGGGAAATAATCATATTACTTAATTATGAACTAATGGACACATGAATGATGAGAATTGATAATAATGACCCTTTAGAAACATGGTGCCTAGGAATCTAAGCAAGCCGATTATGTGGAATGGATTGGACTGTTTTGGTGGTTTTGCTTGCTTTAGATCTAAGGACCAGTTCGTAGAGCAACCGTCCATGATTTATAGTTCCACCACAAGTCCAAATACGGGTGCGGCTTAGTTGACTAATTAGTGTTTTGCCAGTACTATTTCGAAAATTAAGAATGCTTGGGGAAGGGGTAGTCGGATGGGTTTGTAGAGATTGGTGGGACTACCTTGGGATTCGATTGGCTCAAGAGGGGGCCCTTTGTTGGATGTGCTCAGTTGGAGACATCACCACAGGTGAAACTTCTGTGGGGTTTAAATATGCTAGTAATCACTTCGTACAAGATATTTTGTCATCTCTTGGCCACACACTAATGAAATCACGAACTTGTTGATAAAGTGGTACAACCTCTACAGATTGTGTTAAAAACTCTTATGATAGCCATGCTCCCGGACATGAGCAACTTGGACCCTCACATGATTAGAAAGACCTTGAACGTGCTTTAATGGCTGGTATTGAAGTGAGAGTTGGTATTGGTCAATTAATTGGTTTTGGTATATGGAATGGGTGAGAATGAGACATATGAGGAGTTATTAGTTGAATATAGATTACTATTGCTGGTATTGGTTACTTAAGTTGAAATTAACGTTATTTAGGTTATTTGGGAAGGACCTCACTTAATGATAATACTATTGCATTTTTATCTGTTTTGAATGTACTTTTATGCAATTAGCCCAATTTATTATCATTCCTTCTTTAAGCTCCATGTCATACTTTCCCACACTGTCTAAGTTCGACATGTGCTCACCCTTCTTATTCCACCAACAAATTTAGATGCATGGGACAATGTGGAGTACCAAGAGGTTTTTGAGGAGTACTAGCGTCCATGTTACTGTCAAGCTTGCCTATGGAGTTTGGAGTCATTAGTGTTTAGTGTTTTTCTGCTGCAGTCTTTTTAGAGCTTGTATTCAAGACTATTTGTTTTTTAATAAGGTACTATTATTAGTGTTATTATTTGAGACATGGTTATTCAATGTGGCCTAGAGGGGGGTGGATGAATAGCCATTTTTTGAAATTTAGTCGGAACTCGCAACACTTAACAAACTAATCAAATCCCGAGATATCGGACTACCCGGTAGAGTGCGGACTAGTCCCGTGCGTGCGAACTAGATTTAGATTGATCAAGTTCGATCAATGATTTCAATTCAAGCACGGCATGCAGCGGAAAATAGTATGTAACTTGCAAGTATTGATTCAATGAAGTTAAGTGTAGTGCAAATGAGCTTTGATATGAATGTTCTAACGTAAGATGGACAAAATCAATCAAACCCTAGAGTATGATATGAGAAACTTTAAGAGTAAGTTTGACACATGATTTTATCCCGTGGTTCGGTTCCCACAGAGGCAACCTACATCCATGTTGAGGAGCCCACGAAAGGATCGGGTCTTCACTGACCCTAACGTCGTCGAATCGCCACAAAGGACAATTCTTCTTCCACTATCACAAAGAGGAAAATCACCAAGTTCACGGGGCCTTCTCACAAGTTTAGGGCTCCACAATATTAAAATTAAAACACCACCAAGAACACACTCGTAAGATCAATAATGAAACCACAGGAGTGTGTTAGAGATCAAACCAAAGAGCTCAAAAGTGTAGAATCGTGTCTCTCCTTTGATCCAATGTGAATCCTCAAGGGATCGATCTTTCTTGCATTGGATTGCGTGGAGAGATGTGTTTTTTAGGCTCTTGGAAGGTGTGACGGCGCAGGGGGTCGAGAGTTGTGATAGTTCGGCCGTGCACATCTATTTATGTTAGGGTTTTCAAAAGTTACCGTTAGGGTTTCGAGGGCCCGGACTAGTCCGTGGTTGAGTCTGACTAGTCCGTTGTGTGACGTGCATGAAACCCTAGGTGTCCAGAAATATTGGACTTGTCCGGCTAGGAGCGGACTTGTTCGATTTTAGTCAGAAAGGTTTTCGGACTTGTCCGATGTGGTGTTTCCCATAGTGAATATAAGACAAGTCCGCACTTGGAGGACTTGTCCGATTTTAGTCAGAGACATTATCGGACTAGTCCGGATATTATCGGACTAGTCTGGTGCGAACAAGTCCGCATTGGCTGGACTTGTCCGAACCTGTCCAGAGAGGATATCGGGCTAGTCCGGTGTATATCGGACTAGTTCGTTTTTCCTGTGAAATGTGAAGTGTGGGAGGATTTTTGTGCTTGAGGTCTTGGGATGTGTTACACCAACACACGCCCTACACAATGATTTATTCTATTCAGCTATTGAGCTCTTTTCCAAATTGATCCTAATTCTCCTTTCTTCTCGGCGCTTTCTTCATTCTTTCATTTAAATCCTGCGCTCATCTCAATAATATGGTTAGGATCTCATTTGTTTGTCATAAATCAACCAAAACCCCCAAGAGATGCCTTGATGTACTTTCAATCTCCCCCTTTTTGGTGATTGATGACAACCAATTGAGATTTCACAAAATATGATAAAAATTGCAGGATTTTAATAAAGTGTGCACATATGAGCTTGAAACTTATTTAGCGATGACAACATAAGACATATGTGCACTCTTTATGGTGGGATGTAAAACTAAATGAGTGATAGCATGAATCATGACGACAGTGAAATAATTGACATCGATATATCAATCAACAAGCTTATATGTCAATTATAAAGCAAAATCACATATTTCATGAATATGAGCATAAATCATTCATAGAATTTCATCAAAGGATTAAAAGTACCAGAAGAGCACAATATTAAGTCTTACAACCCAAAAGACATGAAAATATGCATAAGAGAGGCTCTCATCTCTAAACCTACAGCTAAGATCTATCTATTGATGACTCCACCTCAATCTCCCCCCTTTCGCATCAAGACACCAAAAATAAGGAGAGGAGGGATCTAAGATCTTTAGTCCTTGCTATTGGTCCTCTCACCATCTTCGTCTTCATTCTCGGGCTGAGGAGGAGGAGGAGGAGCGGATCCACTCAAGCCCCCAATGCCAAAATAAGCAAGCTCGGAGGGGGTCAAGGGCCCGAGCTTGGTGAAATCTGAGGCTGAGTCATCAGAAATGACTGGAGACCCAATGGGCTCGATCTCCAGCTTTTGGCAGATGTATTGACATTCTCTTTGACATACCGCATGTCTGCCTTTCTATCCTTGTTCAGCTTGTGCGTTTTCACTTCGGCCTTCTTGCAAGAGGCAAAAATAGCTGCCAAGTACTTCAAGATGCCACTAGGGGACCCTTTTTTGGGAGGGGCCCTAGTGGTCGGATCAGCCCTTGCATCACCTCTAGTTCTTCTCGGTGCCTCTTCACTAGACACCAGAGAAGGAGCAGCTTCGATTGTTGCTTGAGGAGGCTTTTGTGGCCTCAATAGGGTGTGCTCCACGTCCTTCACAAACTTTATACCTGCGACCTTCTCAATCATGAACATCAAGTAAGGTGCATAGCCACAGGACCTGTTAGGAGTGTAGGAGATGTTCACCATGTCATTCCATATGTAATCAAAGACATTGAACTTCCTGTCTTTGCTAATCACTTTCATCAGTGTCCTTAGATATCCTTGGACACTTCTTGCATCCCCATCCTTTGGGCGATAGTCTTCCACAGAACCCTGTTGAGGACCACAAAGAATGGCTTCATATTCTTGGTGGGAGGAGGGTTGAAAGTTGAACGGGTGTCATAAAGAAACTTCATCTTTTCCTTCTCAAGGACACCAATGTTGTGAATGATCAAGTTGTCATTGCTTGAGTTATCAAGATGCAGCAGTCTCGCAAATTTGTCATAGGTAATGGTGTACTTGGATCCATGAGTCATCCTAGTCACCCGCTCTTCCTCATCACTTGCAAAGTGGCATGTAGCGTAGAACTGAGCAATGACTCCGTCGTTCCAGTTGTTCCGGAAGGCAAAGAGATCCTTCAAGCCATGCCTTTCAACTACTTGAACTACTTCATCAAAGGCTAAGCAGCTCTTCCTTTCAAAATGTGCCCAATCAATCCATTGGCTGCGCACAACTGGAGTCTTCATTGTGAGGTAGACAGACTTATAGAAGTCCACATGGAAGTTGCTCCTGAACCTTCCATCAGTTGCTTGCTTGGGCCGGTTGTAGCAGTCCATATTTCTGGACCTGGAAGCAGTGTCGCTTCCCTTGCCATTGAATCTCTCCTCGGAGGGATCCTGGGCCCCTTGCCTTGGAGATGTCATCTTAAGCGGGCCAATTGGGCCCGTGTCAATCCCTTTGCCCTTGCTCTTCACTTGGCGAGCAATTGCCGAGCTAGGGCCACCACCAGCTGAAGCCTTGGAGGCAGGCTTCTTGGCGAGCAACTTTTGTCGAGCCTGAGGTGGAGAGGGTGTCGGCTCGGATGGACGCTCTTGGCGCTTCTTGCCTTGGCCCGTCGAGGACCGAAGCAAGGCTTCTTGGTCCATCTCGGCCTCGAAGTCAAAGATTTCATCGTTGGTGCTCGACATTGTCCTGAGAATGGGTTACACAAGATATGAATGAGAATTGATGGCAAGGAATTGCATTGAGGAATGAGTAATTAGGGCTTGGTTCAGAAAAAATCGGACTAGTCTAGTGTATAGGTACAGACATGTCTGGGTGACCGGACTTTTCTGTACATGGACCAGACTAGTCCGATGTTCATCACCCTAAACCCTAACTAGACGGTCAATGGTGTTGCTCAATCTAAGAATAGCTCAATATCAATGCAATACATCAAGGAAGCATGTATTTGGTGAAAGGAACTAAGCTATTTGATCAACATTGAAGAAGATAGCGATTTCTAGGGTTTTGAAGGAAAATTTACCAAAATTGCTCGATTCTTGGGAATGAAGGGGTTGAAGGTGCAGACAAGTCCATGGTCTTCAATCCCTATCCCAAGGAGGACGTTTTCCACCAAACTTGGAGAGTTTTGATGGAGGAATCGCCAAATCGTCGTGGGAAGCTCGAGCGAGGAGAGAGAAAGCTTGAGGCAAGTATGAGGGTGAAGAAGATTAGGGATTGGCGGTGGCTAGGGTTATGGAGTCGAAAAATCGAACTTGTCTGAAAATAATCGGACTAGTCCGAACTTTTCCTGAGCCTAAATCGGATTAGTCCGTGGTCGGCTGGACTGGTCCGAACTAACAGTCACTCCGCGGAGTAGCCTGCAGGAGCGGACTAGTCCGGGTAACCACAAACTAGTCTGTGGTCACCAGAAAAGAAGCGCTTAACCCATTCATATATATTCGAAGGTACTTATTAAGAAAATAGGGAGGCAAAGTAAATCAAATAATCTTGATGAATATGATCAGTAAGCATACAACAATCAAGCAATGATCATAATTCATCAAGGTCAAGTAGTTGAAATAGTTTTTGGAGAAAATTGAGAAAGATGATTTTTGCAACTCAAACAGTATATTTTGAAGAGTTCATACAAGTATGCAAGTTTTCAAGCCACATTCCGAGCATCAAAGATATTGAGTTCATTTCGGAGTTCGCAGAAACGTTATACATCTAGTGGTTTGGTAAATATATCGGCTAGTTGCTTTTCGGTGTTGACATGGGAAATGGCTATGTCTCCTTTCATTGAATGGTCTCTCAAAAAGTGATGTCGGATGTATATGTGTTTGGTTATAGAGTGTTCAACTGGATTATGAGCAATTCTGATGGCACTCTCATTATCACAAAGGAGTGGAATACGGCTCATATTGTAACCGTAATCCCTTAGAGTTTGTCGCATCCAAAGGAGTTGTGCACAACAACTCCCGGCTGCAACATACTCTACTTCAGCCATGGATAAGGCAATGGAATTTTGTTTCTTGGAGGACCAAGAAACTAGAGATCTACCTAGGAATTGGTAGGTGCCGGAGATACTTTTTCTATCTACTTTGCATCGGGTATAATCTGCATCGGAGTATCCAATGAGATTGAACTTGTAACCTTTGGGGTACCAAAGTTCTAGGTTGGGTGTATGAACCAAATATCTCAAGATCCTTTTAACGGCTATCAATTGACACTCCTTAGGATTGGCTTGAAATCTTGCACACAAACATACACTCAACATAATATCAGGCCTAGATGCACATAGGTAGAGGAAGGATCCAATCACGGAGCGATATACCTTTTGATCCACGCTTGGTACATCTTCATTGAGATCCAAGTGTCCATTAGTAGCCATGGGAGTCTTGATAGGCTTCTCCTTGTCCATCCCAAACTTCTTGAGTGTGTCTTGAGTGCACTTAGTTTGGCTTATGAATGTCCATTCCTTTTGTTGTCTCACTTGGAATCCCAAGAAGTACTTCAACTCTCCCATCATAGACATCTCAAACCTATATATCGTAATCTTACTAAATTCTTCACAAAAGGATTTGTTAGTTAAACCGAAAATAATATCATCAACATAGATTTCACAGATAAAAGCTCATTGTCAAAAATGTTTTATAAATATTGTATAATCTGCTTTTCTATTCTTGAAACCATTTTCAATTAAGAAATCTCTAAGACACCCATACCAAGCTCTATGAGCTTGTTTGAGGTCGTAGAGAGCCTTACGCTGTTTGAAGACGTGGTCGGGGAACTCTTTGTCTTCAAATCCAGGAGGTTGCTTCATGTGCACCTCCTCCTTGATTGGACCGTTGAGGAAGGCGCTTTTCACATCCATTTGGTAGAGCTTGAACTCATGGTCAGTAGCATATGCAATTAATATTCTAATAGATTCAAGTCTAGCTACTAGAGCAAAGGTTTCATCAAAATCCAAACCTTCAACTTGTGAACACCCTCTGGCCACAAGTCGTGCTTTGTTCCTTGTCACCACCCCATTCTCGTCTTGTTTGTTGTGGAAGACCCGTTTGGTGCCGACGACGTTCTCGTTAGGTCTTTCGACGAGTTCCCACATCTCGTTCCATTTGAAGTTGTTCAGTTCTTCTTGCATCGTATCCACCCAGTCCGGATCTCTCAATGCATCCTCAATACTATGTGGTTCCAAAAAGGACACAGAAGAGTAATTGTCACACAAGTTAGCTATGCGGGATCTAGTTGTTACTCCCTTTTGGACGTAACCGATGATGTTGTCCATTTGGTGATCTCTTTGGACGCATTGGTGTACTCTTGGGTGTGGCATTTGCGGTCTTGTATCTTCATGATCTTCTCCTTCTCCCCCTAGATGGTTGCGCTCATTGACTTGTTGATCATCTTCGTTTGCTTGAGGTTCATCTTGTGCGGAAGCTCCCCCTTGTTCATTGGCCTCCACTTGCGGTTCATCTTCCTCATGCACATGCAGAGGTGGCTCTTGTGGTCGAACTTCGCCCAACGCCATTATTCTCAATGCTTGACAAGGAGCTTCTTCTCTATCTAGCACACATGGATCAACTTGCTCCTTTCGGGAGCCGTTAGTTACATCGAACACTACGTCACATGCTACTTCAACAAGTCCGGAGGTCTTGTTGAAGACACGATAGGCATAAGAGTTCGAATCATAACCAAGCAAGAAACCTTCATCGGACTTCAAAGCGAACTTTGAAGTCCTAGGCTTCTTGTTTAGAATATAGCACTTAGAGCCGAATACTCGAAAATAAGAAATATTTGGCTTATTACCGGTGAGTAGCTCATAGGATGTCTTCTTGAGTAGTCGATGAAGATAGAGTCGATTTATGGCGTGGCAAGCGGTGTTAACCGCTTCAGCCCAAAATCGATCCAAGGTCTTGTACTCATCGAGCATTGTTCTCGCCATCTATATGAGGGTTCGGTTCTTCCTTTTCTGCAACTCCGTTTTGTTGAGGAGAATAAGGTGCTGAAAACTTATGCTTTATTCCTTCTTCATCTAGGTACTCCTCAACTTGGGTGTTCTTGAACTCTGTGCTTTTGTCGCTTTGTATGTTCTTGATCGTCAATGAAAATTCATTTTGAGCACGCTTGAAAAACTTCTTCAGGGTTCCTTGAGTATCTGCTTTATCATGCAAAAAGAAAACCCAAGTGAAGCGCGAAAAGTCATCAACAATCACTAAACCATACTTGTTACCGTCAATGCTCATGTAAGCAATTGGACCAAAAAGGTCGGTGTGAAGAAGCTCGAGCGGTATTGTTGTAGTCATGACGTTCTTCGCGGTGTGAGGTGCTCCAACTTGCTTCCTGGCTTGGCACGCACTACAAGGCCTGTCTTTCTCAAAAAACAACATCCTTCAAACCTCGTATGTGATCGCCCTTGAGGAGTTTTAGAAGATTCCTCATACCAACATGCGCTAGCCGTCTATGCCACAGCCAACCCTTGTTGGTCTTTGCAATCAAGCATGTGTCAAGTTTGGCTTTATCTTTGTTGAAGTCAACAAGGTAAAGTTTTCCCTTTAACATACCCTTGAATGCAATGGAACCATCACCCCTTCCAGAGACGGTCACACCCTCATTAGTAAACAAGTAATTATAACCTTTGTCACATAATTGAGATAAGGACAACAAGTTATAATCTAAGGAATCAACATGTAACACATGAGAAGGAGTATGTTGGGATGATATGGCAATTTTACTGGTACTGAGCACCTTTCCTTGACTATTGTCTAAAAAATAGATGCCCTTGCTTGGATCCTCATTTTCTTCATATTCAATGAACATCCTTCTTTCTCCGGTTATATGGTTGGTGCAACCACTGTCTAGCACCCATTTCGATCCACCAGAGGAATAGGCCTACAAAAACAAATCATGCCTTGGTTTTAGGTACACAAGCATGCCTGGGTCCTTTGAGGTTAGTTACAAGAGATTTGGGCACCCACACATGAGATTTGGTATTCCCATGGCGTGGCCCAACATAATGAGCATAAACTTTACCAAAATTACTTCTCATCAGAACATAGGATGCATCGAAAGTCTTGAATAATAGTTCGTTGTACATGAACAGAACTAGTTCGGGAAACCGAACTTGTCCTGAGGACCAGACTTGTCCGAGTAAGGACGGGACCAGACTTGTCGGACTAAGGACCGGACTAGTTTGGTGATCATGTGTGTTGACATTGGACTTATTAGCATAATTCGTCTTTTTAGCTTAAGAGAAGTTTCCCTTCACAGAGGAAATGCTATCCTTGTTATT
Source organism: Tuctoria greenei (assembly GCA_036927565.1). Taxonomy (NCBI): domain Eukaryota; kingdom Viridiplantae; phylum Streptophyta; class Magnoliopsida; order Poales; family Poaceae; genus Tuctoria; species Tuctoria greenei. The sequence continues at coordinate 110,024,499 of JAYESD010000005.1, forward strand.
TTTATGGCTTCTAGCATATTGCTTTTCACCATTTTGAGACCTATGTGTGCTGAATACATTGGCTTGTCGTGAATACACTTGGCCTTGATGATAAAAGTTTTGAATATCACCAAAACACCTTTTTATCAAGGTCCGACTCTAGCTCCGAGCTACAGCAAAGTCCGACTAGCTTTGGTCAGCTCTGGTGAAGTTTTGTCTTTAGCTCTGGCATGTCTTTGATAGCTCCGACATGTTTTTGATAGCTCTGTCGTGTTTTTGTCAAGCTCCAAAGTTGATTTTTCTAGCTCCGGCTTTTGGGATTACTAGTTCCGACTAGTTCTGGTTAGCTCCAGCGCTAGGTCCTGCTAGTTTTGTAAGCTCCGGCGGGAGCTTGGTTGTACTACTTTTGGTAAGCTCCGGCGCTAAGTTCTACTAGCTTTTGTTAGCTCCGGCTCAAGGTCTGGGATGCTCTGGCAAGGTCCGGAACTTGACCGTAGTGCTTCTGCTTTTCATTTGCAATGTTTCGTACTTGCTTTACATTGTTGGAAAGATTGCTTAGTATTCATTTGCTAAGTTTTTGGTGCGTTTTGGTTGATATGGATGATATCGTGTTACTGTGGTTTTGCAACATGCTTATGTGAGGTTCTCACGTAAGGTGTTGTGTTCGAAACTAACTTGAGTCAAGTCAAGGACTTGGGCTCGTATGAATTGGTTGTTTATTCATGTGCAGGTGTTGCTTGAGTTCAATAGATGGCTGGTGACGGGATCCATTGGACTAGTCTCAGGGGGGAGATGAGGTTCCAACAACTAAATTCAGGAGGAATTGTGGTTGAGCTGATCAGGAGGTTGCGCAGCATGATTGAATCAAGAACAATGCATATGAAGGTATCATGGACATCATTGGAAGATGTTTGCACGTGTGCAAGAAGTGCATGGACGTGGCTGCATGGTTCCGAGGCGTGATGAAGAGATGTGCACGTAAATAATTGGTCGGAAAGGTCCAACCGACTAGGTTATGGACTCAGGCTGCGGTTGAGTCGGGTTTGACTCAAATATGGAAAGATTTGAGTTGGGTATGATAGGATTTCGTGTGGGTCATGAATTTGAGTTGTTTTAGGAATGTGGGATACGTTCCTAAGGTGTTTGGAAGTCTTAAGATTGCTTCTATCTGCGTATAGATAAATCATAAGTAGTTATGGAAAGTTACGATTCCTGAACAGAGTAGGATTAGGTTCCTGATTTGAGTTGAGTTGGCTTTCAAGCTGGTTATATAAGCAAGGGAGCCCAGAGCTCGGTGTGCACGACTTTGGGGCTGTTCCTCTTGTGTTCTATTGAATAAAATTCGTAGCTTGAAGGAACTTTTGTGCCTTGTTCGTCCGACTTGTTCCAGACAAGTTTTACTCGTTGAGTTTCTGGACAGCACTACCTTTCATCGGTGGTTTTATCATAACTCGAGTTTTACAGATCCAATTGACGTGATTCTTTTTAGGTTGTCCTCACAACTGGATTGTATATAAAATTTTAAAATTTCATGGTAATTGGATTTGTGGTCTATGATCTACACGAGTTTCTTTGCAGCATTCCAGAACTGTCTTTTTTTCTCGGGTAGGGCAGATTGACCATTGTTTGATCTTTCGATCATAACTTGAGTTTTTCTCGACGGATTTGAGTGATTCTTTTTGTGTTGTCTTTGTGACTTGATTCTCTCTGATATCTATCACTTTTGGCACAGTGAAACACGTTTAGATTAGTCTCACATACGATTTCTTTAACGGATCGTTTTTCTGCCGAAAGGGTTTGGGGTTTAATTGTTTCCGCTGCGTAAGATTTTTAAATCTACCATTCACCCCCCTCTGGTAGCTTTTCACGTGCTCTTCGATCCTACAGACATAAGAATAACCAATGCCATATTTGACATTAGGAGGTCTTTTGACCAAGTATGCACTACGTGCATATTTGATCTTCCCCTTGTCAAATATGCCACTTTGGGAAGGATGCTTGTCCTTGGTACAAGTTGACTTTTCCTTCAAGCTAGTGCCAATTTTAGCACATGCACAAATAATGGCAGCTTCAGCTTTAAGTGGTTGAGAAGGTGAGCTTAAAGAGGATGAGGGGTCACTTTGTTTGAGTGACTCAACTTGTACCTCAAGGATTTTGTTAACCTTAGATAGGTTAGCAGTTCGTCCTTGATGGTGGTGTTTGAGTCGCTTAACTTCAATCAAGCTTCCTTGCTTGAGGCTAACTCAAGTTCTAGTGACTTTCCTCGCTCCTTTTCATGTTCGAGAAGTTTGTCAAGTTCAAGATATTGCTCCTTTTGGGAGATAATCATATCTTCTTGATGGTTATATAACTTCTCCTTCTCAACATGCTGATCAAGTAGAAATTTCATTTTTGCTGCTATTTTCTTATCTAAGCCAACGAGCATGTCTTCATTATCACTAGCAACTTCACTATCACTAGAATAGGAATGCAAGGAAAAAGATTTGGTTGATACATTTCGTTTACCTTCCTTTGCCATGAGGCAAGAGTTGTTGCCCTTCCATGCGCCTAGAGTAGGAATGACAGTGGACTTCTTGGATGTCTTCTCGATGGCTATGCTAGCCATCTCCTCTTCGTCCTCGGATGAGGACTCGTCATTTGAGTCCCATTCCTTTCCTAGATGTGCTTGTCCAGCTTGCTTCTTTTTCTTGAAGAATTTCTTGGGATGAGGCTTTGTTTCCTTGGTCTTCTTCTTGTTTTCCTCGTATGGGCAATCAACTATAAAGCGGTCATATTCACCACAGTTATAGCATGCCTGCCTCAACTTTGGTCTTGACTTCTCTTTAAACTTTCCTTCACTTTCCCCCTTGTCTTTTCTTCATCATTTTCTTGAATCTCTTCATAAAGAGGATCATGTCCTCTCCATCGATGTCGCTGCTCTCATTATCGCCGTCTTCTTCTTGTTGAGCTTCTCGAGCTTCTTTAGACAAGGGCTTGCAAGTGGACTTCAAAACGACCCCTTTCTTCTTTGCCGAGGTGAGGTCGGCAATCTCCTTGACATGCTTTGCCTGCTTTTCCATCATCTCGAAATTGATGATTTTCCCAAGTAGCTCATCCAGGTTCAATTTCTTGTACCTGGGGCTTTCTCTAATCATCGAGCACAAGGTGACATTGCGAAGCATGAAAGCTCTAAGGATGAGCTTCACCAACTCATGATTGTTCCACTTCTTGCTTCCGTATGCTCGAACCTTGTTGATGAGTGTATTTAAGCGGTTGTACATGTCTTGCAGCGACTCATCTTCTTCAATTGTGAATCTTCCAAATTCGCCTTCGATCATTTCAATCTTCGCTTCTTGCACATGAAGATCGCCTTCATGTGCGGTTTGCAATGTATCCCATTTTTCTTTCGCAATCTCGAGCCCATCCACCTCGGTGAACTTGTCCCGACTAAGTGATGAGGTGATGAATACTGCAGCTTGGGCATTTCGATGAATTGCTTGCTCTTGGCTAGGTGTGAGCTCCTTATCATAGTCGGGGATATCTATTCCTGTAACCACAATATGCCACAAGCTTGGATTGAGTGAGATCAAGTGCATTTTCATGTTTTGCCTCCACATTGAGTAGTCATTGCTATCAAAGTGTGGGGCTGTTCCAAGGGGAATAGATAGGTAATGATTATTGTTAGAATTTAAGCGATCATAATTAAATGGATATTGGGAGTAGTTGGTGTGACTACTCGCCTTCTTCTTCTTCTGGTCCTCGACCTTCACTTTCCCTTTCGAAAGTGCTTTCTTCCTTAGGAGCCCCTTGAGTTCAAGGGTCTCCTCATCATCGTCTTCGAAGTCCTGGATAGCATCAAGGAGCTTTTCCAATTCTTGAGCTTTTTCGCCTTCAACCTTCTCTCAATTGAGACTCTTGTGCGCATCCTTCATGTCCAACATGTTCTCTTCGAGCGATTAGTCTCTTGTTAAGAGTCCTGCTCTGATACCAATTGAATGTGGCCTAGGGAGGAAGGGTGAATAGGCCTTTTTTGAAATTTAGTCAGAACCTTCAACACTTAACAAACTGATCTAATCCCGAGATATCGAACTAGTCCTGTAGAGTGCGGACTAGTCCGGTGCGTGCGGACTAGATTCATCAAGTTCGATCAATGATTTCAATTTAAGCACAGTATGCAGCGGAAAATAGTATGTAACTTGCAAGTATTGATTGAATGAAGTTAAGTGCAGTGCAAATTAGCTTTGATATGAATGTTCTAATGTAAGATGGAAAAAATAAATCAAACCCTATAGTATGATATGAGAAACTTTAAGAGTATGTTTGACACACGATTTTATCCCATGGTTCGGTTCTCATAGAGGCAACATACATCCACATTGAGGAGCCTACGAAAGGACCGGGTCTTCACTGACCCTAACCTAGTCGAATCGCCACGAAGGCCAATTCTCCTTCCACTATCACAAAGAGGCAAATCACCAAGTTCAAGGGGCTTTCTCACAAGTTGAGGGCTCCCCAAGATTACAATTCAAACACCACCAAGAACACACTCGTAAGATCAATAATGAAACCACATGAGTGTGTTAGAGATCAAACCCAAGAGCTCAAAAGTGTAAAATTGTGTCTCTCCTTTTATCCAAAGTGAATCCTCAAGGGATTAATCTTTCTAGCGTTGGATTGCATGGAGAGATATGTTTTCTAGGCTCTTGGAAGGTGTGACGGCGCAAGGGGGTCGAGAGTTGTGATAGTTGGACCGTGCACATCAATTTATATTAGGGTTTTCAAAAGTTACTGTTAGGGTTTTGAGGGTCCGGACTAGTCCGTAGTGGAGTCCGGACTAGTCCGGTGTGTGGCGTGCAGGAAACCCTAAGTGTCCAGAAATATTGGACTTGTCCGGCTAGGAGCGGACTTGTCCGATTTTAGTCAGAAAGGTTTTTGGACTTGTCCGTGTTGATATCGGACTTGTCCGATGTGGTGATGCCCTTAGTGAACATAGGACAAGTCCGCACTTGGAGGACTTGTCCGATTTTAGTCAGAGGCATTATCGGACTAGTCTAGACATTATTGGGCTAGTCCGTTGCGGACAAGTCCGCATTGGCTGGACTTGTCCGAACCTGTCCAGAGAGGATATAGGACTAGTCCGGTGTATATCGGACTAGTTCATTTTTCCTGTGAAATGTGAAGTGTGTGAGGATTTTTGTGCTTGAGCTCTTGGGATGTTTTACACCAAAACACTCCCTACACAATGATTTATTCTATTCAGCTCTTGAGCTCTTTTCCAAATTGATCTTCATTCTACTTTCTTTTTGATGCTTTCTTCATTCTTTCATTTAAAACCTGCGCTCATCTCAATAATATGGTTAGGATCTCATTTGTTTGTCACAAATCATTCAAGACCCACAAGGGATGCCTAGATGTACTTTCAGTTATGTTTTTTTATCATTTGTGAATCACTTGTGTATGTGCATTAAACATCCTGGGCACACATATGCATTACACTTGGTTCATTTTCAGAACCGGGTGTCACAACAACTGATATAAACATGTTAAACCAAGACAAAAGTAGTAGATAATATAGATAATCAAGTCACGAAGACACGGCAACAAGAATAACGGATAACCGTCATGAAAAACTCAAGTTATGATCAAATAACCGAACAAAGGTCAATCTGTTTTACCCGAGTAAAAACAGATCTGCAATGCTGCAAAAAAACTCGTGCACAATAGAAACCACAAATCCAATGATCGTGAAATTTTCATACATGATAGGTAATCAAGTTTGAAGACAACCCAAAAAGAATCACGTCAATTTGATCCATAAAACTTGAGTTATGATGAAAACACCAACACAACATAGTATTGTGCATAAACTCGATGAGAAAACTTGTTTGAAACAAGTCGAATGAACAAGGCACAAAAGCTCCTTCAAACTACGAATATTATTGATAAAAACACAAGAGGAACAGCCCAAAGTCGTGTCACGATGAGCTCTAGTCCCCTTTTCTTATATAACCGGCCTTGAGGCCAACCCAATCCTAACTAGGACTCTAATCCTACTCAGTTAACACCGAAACTTTCGATAACTACTCAAGACTCCTCCATACACATATAGAAGCAATCTTAAGACTTCCAAAATACCTTAGGAACGTCCTAAACACTCCAAAAACAAATTAACTTTGTGACCCACACGAAATCTAACCAAGACCAACTCAAATCTTTCAATATTTGAGTCATAACCGAATCTATCGCAACCTGAGTACATAATCCAGCCGGTTGGACCTTTTCGACCAATTCTTTATGTCCACTTATTTTCATAATGCCTTGAAACCATGTTGCCACGTCCATGCACTCCTTGAACATGTGCAAACACCTTCCAACAACGTCCACGATACATTCATATGCATTGTTTGGATCCAAACATGTTGCATGACCTCTCGATCAACTCAACCACAATTCCTCAGGAACTTTGTTGTTAAACCTCATCTTCTCCCTAAGACTAGTTCAATGGATCTTGGCATCAGCCATGTCTTGACCTCAAGCAACACCTACACATGAACAAACAACTAATTCTTCGGAGCACATGTCCTTGACTTGACTTATGTTAGTCTGAAAAACACAACACCTTACTTGAGCACCTCACATAAGCATGTTGCAAACCATTGCAAGATAATACCAGCCTTAACCACCAAAACACACAAAAAACTTAGCAAATGAATACTAAGCAAACCTTACCATAAGCGTAAAGCAAGTTTGAAATATTGCAAATTAAAAGCATAACCACTGCGATCTTGCGCCGGACCTAGCCAAAGCATGCCGTACCTATTGTCATACCTTGCTGGATCTACCTAAAACATGTTGTATCTATTGTTGGACCTTGCCGGAGCTACCCGAAACATGTCGGATCTACTGTCGGACCTTGCCGGAGCTACCCAAAACATGTCGAACCTATTGTCAGACCTTGCCGGAGCTTGGACCTAGTTGTAAGGGGTGTTTTGGAAATATTCAAAACTTTTATCGAAATAGCCAATGTATTCAGCACACATAGATCTCACACTATTGCGGTGCATAACCCGGGAGGAGGGCTGCGACTTGCTCGCAAAGATCCATGGAGGCAAGTGTGGGAACCATGTGGCTTCCTACACGCTGGTCGGTAAGGCCTTCTAGATGCTGTCAAGCTAGTGAAAAGTTGCAAGGCGTGCCAGTTCCATGCCAAGCAGATTCACACACTAGCGCAGACGTTGTTCACTGTCTTGGGGATGGATATTCTAGGGCCCTCCCCAGGGCCGTCAGAGGGTTCTGGTTCCTCTATGTCGCCGTACACAAGTTCACCAAGTGGCTGAAAACAACCCTTGTGGTGACCATCAAAAGGGAGTCTGCAGTCAAGTTCATCAAGTCGATCGTCTGCATGTTCGGGGTCCCAAATGGGATCATCACCAACAACGGGACCCAGTTCACCAGTGTAGCGTTCCAAGAATACTGCGAAGACCATGGCGTTCAAGTTTGCTATGCGTTCGTGGCTCACCCAAAGAGCAACGGTCAGGTCGAGAGGGCCAACGCTGAGATCCTCAGGGGCCTTAAGACACACACTTATGAAAACTTGTAGAAGCATGGTGCCAAGTTGGTTGACGAACTTCCATGCGCACCGCCAAGTTAGCAATCACCCATCCGGGCCACGAGGGAAATGCCCTTCTTCCTAGTGTATGGGGCCGAGGTCGTCCTCCCCCCACAGATCACCATGGCCTCCCTCCGGGTCCGAGCATTCCACGAAGCCGCACATGACCAGCTCCAGCGTGAAGATGATGAACTCGTCGACAAAGAAAGATGGCATGCTGCCATCCAAAATGTGTGGTACTGGCAGGCGCTCTAATGCTACCAGGTACTGTTCTTGCAGAGTAGAGAGCTGCAGGCAGGCGACCTAGTGCTGAGGTGCATACATACTCGTGAAGGGTCAAACAAACTCTCCCCCAGCTAGGAGGGCCCCTTCCGGGTGACACAGGTATACCACCTCGGGTGCGTCCACCTAGCCACGATGGAAGGAGAGCCCATCTAAAACCCTTGGAACATAGAGCACCTCCGTAAGTTTTACCCTTATCATGGTGGTAGGACAGTGTAAAAGGTGTCTCATGTAGTCCAAGAGAAGTGCTCAGGACAACCAAGCTCTAGGTGGGGGGGGGGGTCCGATCCAAATAGTGTAGTCTGCTTAGCCTGGTCCTGTACCCTAAGCCTTTACACTCTGCCTGCCTTGTCACCTGGAGCAGGTCGTTTCCTTCTTGTAAAGCTTGCTTCCTCTTATGAATACCAAATCAAAGAATCACTGTCTTGCCCTGTGTTCCTCTTATGTTCATCTAATTACTCATTAATTTTACGATCATCAAATTATGCTCGTTTTCACATAAGGCCTTCGTATGCTCGGTCATTTTCTCTCTATCTTGCCACTGGTGGAATTATGCAATCCTAATGCAGGTGGGCTCATTTCAGGTACCTGCAATGTGTTGTGGGGTCTCACAGCTGCCCCCTTGCTTGGGGTCTTTTGGTGCCAGATGGTCTCTTACGAAAGGCCTATGCCGAGCCGGAGGCCCATGCTGTGTAGCTTGCTTAGTCTGATCCTGTACCCTAAGTGTACACACTCTTCCTCCCAGCGCTACAACCAAGTACTCGGGGCCAGAAGGCTCACGCCAAGCCCGACATACACCAAAGACTGTAAGACATAACAAAGCTAAAGGAAGGAGGGGGTGACCGAGGAGCAAAATTACTCCTCCTATGTCGTATGTGCAGGACATACAAGGCAGGATCCGCACTTCCTAGGGCGGGGGGGGGGGGGGCATCAACACTATTCTACATAATGGCAACAAGCATCAATTCGTGAGTATGCTCTACCGTTTCGCTCTTGTTGCTAGATTCTCTCGTATCCTACCTTCCAGGGGCCTGTTGATGTTTCTTCACACTGATGGTGGGCGACGCCTGAAAAGCTAGCTCCAACACCTCCCACCAGGCCCGCAGTCGACCATCATAGCGCTGATAGTGGGCGCTGCCAGAGCATCCAGCTCTAGCACCTCCCAAGAGGCCTGCGGTCGATGTTCTTAGCGTTGATAGTGTGCGCTACCGGAGCATCCAACTCCGGCACCTCCCAGGGGGCCCACCATCGATGTTTTTTGCGCTGATGGTGGGCCATGCTAGAGCATCCATATCCATCACCTCCCAGGGGCCCCACCGTCGACATTCTTGGCATTGATAGTAGGCGCTACCGCAACATTTAGCTCTGGCACCTCCTAGGAGGGTCGTCGTTGACATTTTTATTGTTGATAGTGGATGCCGCCAAAGCATCCAACTCTGGTACCTCCCAGAGGGCTCGCTGTCGACGTTCTTAGCATTGATAGTGGGCGCTGTGAGAGCATCCAATTCCAGCATTGTTGAAGGCTAGTATGTCACAGATGAAAATCCGCAAGCGCATGGAGAAACCGCTATAACACTTCCCCTTAAAGAGTATTCCCAAGGGTATCGAATCCAAGCAATGTGTGAGCTAATCTTCTAACTAGTTTACCAAAGGACACAAATCTTGCTGGTAGGCAAGGGGTAGATTAGATTTCCTAAGAGAAGGGGTTCTAATTCAAAACAAGTCGATCAATAGCAGCTTGTATTGGGCACAGGCTTAACCTGGTCTGCAAGGTGACTGCCGACAAGAGCCTATGTCATAATCGAACGTGGAGGACGGACGGATAGGATTGTCACCACCTACCACCTACCTCTACAACCCATATACTGTGAGATAATCAAAGGTAATGTCAAGCCTAGATACCACGCCTACGCTATCGATTACATCCCTAATCTCTCTAGCAAGGACTAGGGCATCTAAATGCATAAAGCTATGAACAAACAAGAAACTAAGGAATATTTTGCTTGAATTAAATAAATGAACTCAAATGGAAATCATGTACCTTACTCGAGATTGAAAGCACTGTCAAGGTACAAGGGTGGAGAGAGTTCGACAAGCCCGAACCCTATCCTTAACTGGAAGAAGCCCGACAAGAGCCTTCTCCTCCTCCTCCTCTTTCTCACTCTCTTCCAATTTTCTAAGCACTTGGGCAGCATTATGCCTTTGAAGTGGAGTAGTAGACTCAAGCGTTTGGTGTGTGGAGTGAGAGAGCCCCTTACCCTCTATTTGTACCAGCCAAAGATCGGTTTTGCACCCAAAAATGCGAGGGAATCGGTCACCATCGTGATCTCCCAGCCGTGAGGAGCCAACACGTTGGGGTTAACCACGTTTGGCACATTTACCTATTCGACAGAACTGGTGGTTCGGCCGCACTCCCAACGGCTCCAATCGCGCCAAAACTTCTCTATGACACTGTTATGTGGGCCCCCATCATGGATATGGGTCATTCCATTGATTTTTAGTTGGGTTTCTCCTCCGAGTGGGCCCATGAATCCTTGTTCTTGCACCTGATTGGTCGGAAGGTGTGTTTCTTGGACTAGACCCTTTAAATACCTCTAATTATTGGCATAATTTACCTGCATACAAAATTACACCAACACTTGTGGAAATAGTTAGTAAATAACTCCTACCACTATGTTGGTTGTCCAATCCATAACTTTTACGCAGGGAATTGACGGTCGGATTTGGCAATTAAGTACTGTTAACAAACTCCCCCATATTTAGTACTTTACTCATCCTTCAGTGAAGGCACGAAGAACTATGTGATACAATATTTTAGCTACGAGTATGGAATATGTATGTGTCGGTACCCTGCAGACAGGGTATCCTTACACACAGGATGGAGACACCGAGGCACGTCCGGTGGAGCCACGTGTCCCGAAGGTCCCAAGACCTCGGTCTCTCTCAAGATCGAGCTCCAACACTACCACGTGAGCTTTGAAGATGGAACTCGACCCCTCCGGTAAGGCGGGCTCCCGAGATGCCACTTGTAGGGTCGTGACCTCACCCTAACATGGGGGCGAGCTCTACACACCCATATTACAAAGGACTCAACATCGAATCCCCGATACACACACACACCCATACACACTCACTAGCAATACAATCCATGGTGGAGTAGGTTGTTATGCTCCTTGCGATCCGAACCACGTAAAAACCACAATCTACCTCGACAGACGAGCAGGCAGAGACATCAACATCACCAAAGGCCGACGCACCTTCGGACGTAGGATGCGGCGCGGGCAGACCCTGTTCCAGCTCCAAGAGAGGCAAGGGCTAGCAAGCTCACCCTTGGAAGCACTAAGGCCACTAAGTCGGTTGACGACGCCTTGAAAAGACAAGATAAAGCCCCGTCAGAGCGAAGAAGAAAAGAAGAGAAATAGTAGAGGAAGAAGTTGCGGCTTACCAATGGGTCAAACCGCTCCAGTGACCCTAGCCTCCCACCCAATGGGATAGATCGAAGTCCCCAAGACCTGATGACAACGCTGGCGCCGCTATCTCTGGCCACGGCTCTTGGTCAACCCGCGCCAACGTGGTCACCGACGTAGAGTCCTCTATGCCCCATTGGAACCAGAGCCGCCGCTAGAATCGAAGACCAAGTTGACTACAAAAGCTTCAGCCCCACGGCTCCCTCACGATGGGAGACGGGAGTACCATCCCACCGAGTTAGCTTCCGACTCTTCGACTCAGAGGTGGCGGAGCTCGCGGCCATTGAACGGGAATGCTTTCTCAGCTCTGGAGCTGGCATCGGCTGGCTGATCCCCTCCCTGTCGGATGCTTTTGATGGCTCTGCCTTCGCTCTTGCTAAAGGACGTGAGGAAGACCCCGACCTTGGCTGCGTCGCAGCACGACACTGGTCTAGGACCGCCGAGGCACCAGCTGTATCTTCGGGGTGCAAATGGGGTAGGCCGAACACGTTGACCTTCGGCATCAAGCTTTGCAGTTCAGCACTCGGCTGGCAGTCATCTGATTTGGAGATGTGCTCATCATCAACAATGTCGGAGGTCACTACCTTCAATATCTCCTCCAGCATCTTAGGAGTTGGGCTGTCCAAATCCAGCCGGCATTGGTCGTACTTGCCGATGTAGACCCAGGCCCCATGCAAACGCTGCTGAAGGGGGGCGGTACGGCAGAGCAAGAAGTCCGCCAACAACATCAGGGAGGGCAAGCCCTTGTCAGCCAAGAATCGCATCCTCTTCAACGCAGGCTTGTACTCCTTTTCCATCCCCTTGAATGCTTCCTAGGTAGTAGGGTCAGAGGTTAGACCTTCGGATGGCATCTTCATCAAAGCATGGGCCTCCAATTGCCCATTCTTCCTTCCAGTTGCTCCATTTCCCGATGACGGAAGTAGTAGGACCTCACTTGGGTCATCACACTCCTTCCAAAGTTCTTCATCAAGAAGAAGTACCAGAACAGCTCCACCGTGGGCGGGCAGCCCATGAACGCCTCGCATAGGTGGATGAACACATCGACAAAGGCGATGGAGTTCAGCGACAGGTGGTGAAGCTGCAGCCTGTATTCCCCCAGCACTGCAAGGAAGAACCTTGACAATGGGAGTGCAAGCCAAGCAGTGGCGTAGGTGAAAAAGAGAACATTCTCATCTTCGCGAAGATCATTGTGGGGACCGAAATACTGACATCCAAGGATCTCATTTGGTGGTGTCGTGCGATGCGACACCCAACAGTATACAAGAAAAGAACGAGATTAATTATGATGCCAAGTCTTTATTTATAAACAAAGCGGATGTTTTACAATACTAAGTGGAAAGGAAAGTGACATATACATCATAGCTACACTCCTGGCACTATCTATGCAAAAGCAAAGTCATCCATGCCCTGGATGCTTTGCACTAGCAACATCAAACTTACGGCGGCGTGCAAGGTTCCCACTTGGCTGTAAACCCTGGAGGGGTGCAGCCTCATCATCGAACCCGTCATCAGTCGTATAATCTGCAAAAACTTGTTAACTGGAAACATGAGCTTAAGGCTCAGCAATACTAACCCGTCTCACTAGACATATGCAGGGTGAACACTAAGCATAGGTAAGGTAAGGCAATAAAGGACTCGCCTACAAGTGGATCCTTAGGTTTCAAGTTATTATCAGCAGCTTACTAGTTTATTGAAACTAAATTTAGCGATCATATTGGACAGAAATCAAGTTCCATAACAATTATAACTCAATACATTGTATTCTCCTTACTTCTTCAATATTTTACTACGTCTCGACATGGTGAACAAGTGGTACTCTATTATCGCGAGGGACGGTGATTGCAATCAAGACACACCCGAATAACACGTCACGTACACCCCGTGCTTAAGTAGCATGTCATGTTCCTCACCACATCATACGCAGCCACCTTTCACAAGAGAACTCAAACGCCGAACCGGTCCCACCATCGCGGGCTAAGATTCCCGTACAGAGCGTGTTTGTGCCCGCCATTGAATTTACACCTTACTACCCTCAGCCCACCCGTATCGACAATGGGCTATGCCTCGACATTCGAGTTACCAAGTTACATCGGTTTCCTGGGTTCCATATGCCCAGTATGCATCCGGTACTGTTCAAAATTGTCCAGCAGGGTCGCACACGGATCAGTCCTCAATCGACACAAGCAGGGATACGCATGTCAGACCACGTCTCGTTGCATCCTACACACTGCTCGGTCTGAATTTCATATTCATAAACTAATTCTTGATTCAATTCATTCCCGTGTGATAAAATCCAATATTGCGAGTAGATTCCAACTACTACACTTCTACCGGATTCCTATGAACATAAGCATGGCAGTTTCTAATCGTCGGGTTGTAGACCTACCCAATACTCCATGGGATTTGTGGTCATGCAAGTGGATGTCAAACAACTTAAATGTAATGCACAAACATCTGAAGACGTAAGGTGAATGAAAACTGCAAAGACACTGTAAGGAACTTAAATGCAAACTGGGCTTGCCCGAAAACGAGTCCGGGTCCAAGTTAGTCTCCAGTAGATGGACTTCCAAGGCTTCTGGCTGCTCCTCGACTTCAGTTACTACACGATATGCATATACTATATATGAATGACTTTGAAAATAAATAATATGTTTAAAGTCACAAGCTAATATCTTGTCATCAAAACAAGATAATGATCTTAATTGGCTTTAGAACTTTTATGGTAGTTACTAGGGACTATATTGGAGACTCTTGCAAAGAACACAAGATGATCAAGGAAGTTTGTTGTCTCTAAAAATTATGTCAAGCAATAACTTTCTCTGAATTTTGGTTGAAATTCTGTAGATCTATCATGACTACCAATGGTCCTACCATGCAGAGGGTGTCTCACTGGTTCTAGGAAAATTCGTTTCACAATTTTCTAAGCTTCCTACAGGGAGAAATTGATTTTACAATTTTGGGAGAATTTCTGAAATGTTTTCTGTATTTTTCCCAATTTTTCAATTACATAGAGAATTGGAACACTAATCAACCCAGTATATGAAGTCCAATGAACGTGAACTTTTAATGGAGATCAATTGTACTTTGTAGAGTGTTCTGACCAAAATTGGGAATTTTCCAATTAACAGAACAGGGGTAATTAATTTCCAAAGCAGTTAGCTCAATGGAATTAATTATGAAAACTCTGGGAGTTTCATGTCCAACAAATTGCACAGCTGAAAATTTGAGATTGGAATGAGTCTACCAGAATTTATTTGGAAATTTTTGAGCAAATATACTAGCAGTAATGGATTTTTGAAATTTGATAGAAATCTGGAATTATTTTCCAATGGGAAAAGTTTAAATAATTCTGTCGGGCCCACTGGTTTAAATTCAAACAATCATAGCTGGGCCACACCAGGGCCACGGGATTAACCCACGCAGCCGCATTAGATCCGAGCCACAGCCGATCCGTGTGCTCACACGCGTCGCTGACAGGCGGGGCCCAGGGGGCCTTCGTCTACCTCCCGACGTGCCGCTCGGCCGCAGCAGCGCAGCACCGGCGAGCTCGCCGGAACGGTTGCGTCGACCTCCTTCCGGCCTAGCCTTGATCGCCTAACCATAAAATCGACCGCGCAAGCCGATGGTGGGGTCCAATCTAGGCGGCGACGGCCGGAAACGGCGGTGCAACGGCGGTGATGGAGCTAGGGTTTCGGTGATCGTTGGAATCACTCGGGAATGGCGCTAGAAGCTCGGGAAATGGTCAGGAATGTTCCTGGGATCATGGGGAAGATAACTTGGGGGTGCAAACGGGATGAAATCGCCGGCAACGTCGACTTCGACGGTGAACGGACAGGGTACATTGGCGGTGGGGAAAAACTTGAATATCTCGGTCGATTCTCGATGGTTTCCACTGATTCTTGGCAGATGGGTGCGCTAGGAGGTATGGACTATAATCCCGAGAAGTGAGCTAGTTTAATGGCAACAACAGAAAGCAAAACTGGAATATATTGCTCGATACTAGATGAAAAGAGGCATGGCTTTTACCGTGAGAAAGAGCTCGGGATTGCGATACTTTTTTCTTTTGAGGTCGAGTTGTGAGGCTGCTTGTTGAGGGCTGGCGACGGTGGAGCAGAGGCAACGTTCGTCCCCAACTCCGGTGGCGTCCGCGGAACTTCAAACTACGGCGCACACAAAGAGCAAAACGATGAGCCAAAGGGTGTGGATGGTAGACCATAGCCTTGGCGTCATCATTGCTGTTTGCATCGAAGAGAAACAAGGCAAGGAGGAGGTGCTCACCGCGGAGGAACGGAGGCGGCGGTGCTGTGTGACGGCGGCGAGAAACAGAACGAAAAGGGGCGCTCAGGTTTACCACTCGGGTTGGGAAGGAAGATAAGGGTAAGGAGGAGTGATATAGACGCCAGAAATGCCACGCAGCTGCATGCCGATGGTGAGGTGTTTTCCTCAGCACGCGTCGATCGGCGGGGAGTCAGAAGACAGTGCACTCACGGTAATGGTTCACTGACCATTGGGTCCCACATCCCTCTTGAAGTCTATGTCTTTGGAACTTCAATTCCTTACCAAACTTGAACCAAAAATCCTAGATTTTTGTGGAGAGACCAAGTTAAATATGGAGATTAAGATTCTGAAATTGGACAAGTTTCAATTGGAATTCAAATTCAAATTTGAATTTGAGTGAAATTCAATGGAGTCACTGAATTAAATAGCAAAAGAGCTTCAAAAATTATGAAAATTTGCAGGGGTGCTACTTGGAATATTATTAGGCCATGGAAAAATATATAGCCTCAGATTTGAATATTTTGACAGGGCCTAATTGTACAGTAGCTCTATTCAAGTTTTTGAGATAATTTGAATATATTTAGTACTGCATATTTTTTTTGCCCTATCAAATTTCCATTCAATAAATTCCAAATTTTGCACAGAGGTCACTTGAATTATCCTAGGGTCATTGGTGAAGACCAATCCCCTATGTTAATAAAATTTACTTATGAGTGAAAGAAATATTTTTAATGAGACCAAGTTTATGTGTACAACCATAAGTGATCTCCACTATGGTTGATGATTAACTGGTAATTGAACTTTATATTAAGGAAAAACTGGGATTTTACATTCCTCCCTCCTTAAAAGAATCTTGTCCCTAGATTACAATAGGAAGGATAAAAGAAAAAGATCTAATGGACATATGCCGCTACAAATCCGGATAGTTTGTTCTAAGGTATTCCTCGCTTTCCCACATTGCTTCTTCAGCGGTGTGGTTGCCCCCCAAGACCTTGAGAAATGCAAGGTGCGACTTCTTGTGGTGCGAGTCTTCTCATCAATTATCTGGGTTGGATGCTCAGAGTAAGTAAGATCTGGTTGGAGAGCTTCCAAATCCTTCATACGGATGTCAGCTGGGGTCTTGAAACAATTCCGCGACTACGAAATGTGAAACACATTATGGACCCCTGAAAGCGATGCTGGTAGCTCTAGCCGATTGGCCACAGGTCCTCATCATTCAATTACTGCGAAGGGCCCAATGAAGTGTGGAGCTAGCTTCCCTTTTACTCCGAAGTGATGAATCCCTTTCATTGGGGATACATGAAGATAAACGTGATCCCCGACATCGAAGTGAAGAGGTCGATGTTGTTTGTCTGCATAGCTTTTTTGACGAGACTGAGCAGCCTTGAGATCGCCTTGAATAACTTGTACTCGTTCTTCGGCTTCATTTACCAAGTCGATACCATATATCATCCATTAACTGGATTCAAACAAGTTCAAAGGTGTGCGGTACTTCCGGCCAAAGAGAGCTTCATATGGTTCCATCTGGATGCTAGCCTGATAACCATCGTTGTATGAAAACTCCGCCAATGGCAGATGATCATCCCAATTTTTACCATGGTGGATGACACAAGCGCGGAGCATATCTTCCAGCACTTGGTTTACCCGCTCCGTTTGACCATCAGCCTGAGGATGGTAAGTTGAGCTCCGAATCAACTTGGTACCCAACTATGCATGGAGCTATTCCCAAAATCGAGCAACGAATACGGCTCCATGATCTGAGATGATGGTGCAGGGTACTCCATGGAAGCACATGATTCTAGCAATATCCAACTCTGCGTACTTTGGTGCATGGTAGTTGATATCGACGGGTATAAAATGAGCTGACTTCGTCAATCAATCAACTATCACCCAAATGGAATCATGCTTACGGAATGTGAGAGGAAATCCAACAATGAAATCCATGCTGATGTCCTCCCATTTCAAGGCCAGTATGCTCAGAGGTTGAAGCTGACTAGCTTCCTTTAGATGGTCAGCTTTCATCCGCCGACACGTATCACATTCGGATACGTGCCTCGCTATCTCCCTCTTCATCCGAGTCCACCAGAATTTCTTCTTTAGGTCTTGGTACATTTTGTTACTTCCCAGATGAATAGAATATTTGGACAAATGAGCCTCGTCCAATATCTTCTACCGAAGTTCCACATTGTGGGGTACCACGATGCAGTCTTTGAACCAGATGGTACCATCATCATCACCTCGGAAACACTTCGTCTCCCCCTTCTTCTTCGGCGAATGTGCGACATGCCCCTATCTTCCCTCTGAGCCTCTACAATATCTTTCCTTATGGTAGGAATGAGAGCTAGATTGCAGAGCGCTCCATATGGAACCAAGTAGAGACTCAGCTCTTCTTTTTCCATCAAGGTGATGGAAAGATTATTGACATGGGACATGCGACTCAGCGCATCTGCAACTACATTCGCTTTGCAAGGATGGTAGTGGATCTCTATCTCATAGTCTTTGATCAATTCCAACCATCTTCACTGTCGCATATTCAAGTCCTTCTGGGTGAAGATGTACTTCAAGCTTTTGTGATCGGTGTAGAGATGCACTAGGTTGCCCAATAGATAGTGTATCCACATCTTCAATGCAAGTCCACAATAGCGAGCTCAAGATCATGAGTCGGATAATGCAGCTCATGGTTACGAAGCTGTCGTGATCCATAAGCGATCACCCTTCTATCTTGCATCAATGCACAACTCAAACCAATCCTAGATGCACCACAATAAACATCAAATGACTTGGTTGTGTTTAGTTGCACTAATACTGGTGTTGTTGTGAGGATTTCACTAATTCTTGAAAACCTTCCCAACATTCCTTCGTCCATACATACTTCTTATCTTTCTTCAGAAGTTCTATCATTGGTTTAGCTATCTTCATGAAACTTGGAATGAACCTCCGGTAATATCCTGCTAAACCCAGAAGCTTTGAACTTCATGTACAGACTTTGGAGACTTCCATTTGAGTACTTGCTTAATCTTGCTTGGATCAACTGCAATCCCCTCAGTAGAGATGATGTGTCCTAGAAATGGCACTTGGCTGATCCAGAACTCACATTTGCTGAAATGAGCATACATCTTGTGGTCTCGCAATCGTTGAAGCATGATGCGCAAGTGTTGAGCATGTTCTTCTTTGAATTTCGAATACACAAGGATGTCATCGATGAAGACCATGACAAACTTGTCCAATTCCAGCATGAACACCGAATTGATGAGATACATGAAATGAGTCAGTGCATTAGTCAATCCATAGGACGTGACAAGGTACTCATACAATCCATACCTCGACGATAATTCCATCTTAGATATATCTTCCGGTCGAATCCTGATCTGATGATACCCAGAACAAAGATCCATCTTCGAGAATACCTTAGCACCCACCAATTGATCGAACAGAATATCGATGTGTGGTAGTGGATACTTATTCTTGATCGTGACAACATTGAGTGGATGATAGTCCACACATAGTCTCAATGTCTTATCCTTCTTCTCCACGAGAAATGCAGAACAGCCCAAAGGTGATGAACTTGGACGAATGAAACCCTTGTCCTAAAGTTCCTTCAACTGCTCCTTTAGTTCTGCAAGTTCCTTAGGTGCCATCTTATATGGCTTCCTCGAGATCAGCACTATTCTCGGTACAAGTTCAATCTTAAACTCGACATCTCTTTCTTGTGGCATACCAGGAAGATCCTCGGGAAATACGTCCGAATATTCACAGACCATAGGAATGTCCTCAAGCTTTGTGGCTTCTGTGTTATAGGTGGCTGGAATTTCCTCGATAAGGCGGTCTGAAATGAGAGCGTGTGATTCGTATAGTGGAGAGTTTAGATGGACCACACGTGGGACGATGTGAAGAACAGAACCATGACGGAAAGGAGGACGTAATCCAGGTGCACGCGGTAGAGGTGGAGGTGCACGCGGAATCATCCCCTGCTGTTGCTGCGGATGAAAGCTGGTATTGTTGATGTGGCGACCATGAAACATCGATGGTCGCGATGGCGGCTGCAACCTCTGGCCAGACGGTGACCGATACACCATTAGGTACTTCTGAGGAGCTCCACCTCTGTTGACGGCTATTATATACCAATTTGATCTTTCAATTTAACTATATTATGTAAAGGATTTATCATTTCTTGCACACACCACCTTTCTATCTTACCAAATTCCACTTGGACTTGGAGAAATATGTGTATGCAGCATTTTATGCAGGAAATGAGGAAATGTAGAGGGACCAATCCTATAAAATATCCTCCCACCAATCAGGCGATGACACGTGGCATCCCACGGATCAAATGGCCCACAAACAGAAGTACCTGAGGAGATCCAATGGTGTATCACCCATATACATCAAGGGGGCCCACCTGGCAGCCACGTGGAGGAAGCACTCCGCGTTTGGAGTGCTGACCAGGTCGGCCAAACCCCTGGTTCGACCAACCTCTTCATGGCGCCAAACGCGGTCAAACGACTTGTGTTGGCTCCTCCTGCTTGAAGGAGTCAATGGTGACTAATTCGCACACTTTTGGTGGCGGGAACTGACCTCGATACTAGTATAAATAGGACCCCCTACCCCTGACTTCAACACACACCACTTGGGCATCATTATATTGTATACACTATCTTCTATAGTCCTTAGAGGAGTTAGGATGTAGAGAGGAGAGCCTCTAGTCCCAAGTCCAAATTGGGAAAGGAGTAGAAGGAGTCTCTCTGAAAGTGCATCTAGGACTCCCTTGTGGGTTTTGGATGATTTATGACACGCAACTGGGATCCTAACCTCTTTATTGAGATGAATGCAGGCCTATAATAGAAAAATGAGCAAAATACCAAAAAGAAGGGATGAAGAGGAGCAAAGTGGAAATGAGCTCAAGAAAAAAGAGTAGTAGATTATTTTGTATGGAGTGTGTTAAGGAAACACAACCAAGAGCTCAATGATAATTAAACACACACATTGCACAGAGTTGTACAGGACCGGACTAGTCCGTTCACAACCGGACTAGTCCGATAAACCTTTCTGTACCAGATCGGACAAGTCCGATATCTGTCGGACTAGTCCAATATCTTTCTGACTAGAATCGGACTAGTCCTCCCCAGTGCGGACTAGTCCTCAAAACACTACACAAGTCACACAAAATCGGAGAGGTCCGTTATCAACCGGACTAGTCCGATATCCTTTCTGATCCACTTTGGTCAAGTCCGATGTTCACACGGACTAGTCCGAAAAACCCACTGATCTAAATCGGACAAGTCCTCCCCGGTGCGGACTTGTCATCCAACACACTTAGGGTTTCACATGTCCGGACAAGTCCGATGTCCATCGGACTAGTCCGAAGATTTCCAGTAGCGAAATCGGACAAGTCCGCTTTCAGCCGGACTAGTCCGATATTTCGGGACACTTAGGGGTTGCTACACACAGCACACCGGACTAGTCCAGTGACCTCCACGGACTAGTACGAACTTTCTGAACCCTAACGGTCACTTTTAGAAACCCCATATAAATAGAGGTGCACGACCCACTTTTACTCACTCTCGAACCCTAGCACCGTCACACCTCCCAAGAACCTCAAAAACGATCTCCTCCACGAAATCAAGTGCAACATCGTCCAATCCTTTGAGGATTCACTTTAGATCATTGGAGAGACACTTGCAACACTACATTGAGCTCTTTGTTTGATTCTCTAACACACTCCTGCATTTCAATTGTAACTTCTGAGTGTGTTTTTGGTGGCATTGTGCTTTGTAATCTACGGGAGCTCTCAAAGTGATCGCCCCTTGAATTCGGTTATTGACCCCTTTGTGATTAGTGGAAGAGGATTGGCTTTCGTGGTGATCCAACGAGGGTAGGGTTGGAGAAGACCCGGTCCTTTTGTGGACTCCTCAACATGGATGTAGGTGGCTTTTTGTGGTAGCCGAACCACGGGATAAACATTTGTGTCCTGTTTTAGTGTTCATCATTAAAGTTAATCAACTTAATCTAGGGTTTCATACACATTGTTCATCTTACATTAAATTGTTGAACATAAGACTTAATTGAGATATACTCCAGCATATAACTGTTAAACTATTGTTTGATTCTATATTTCTGCTGTACACATAAAAGAATCAAACCAATTAATCAAGTTTAAACAACTTAGTCCGTGAACACCGGACTAGTCCGCACTTTACCAGACTAGTCCGATATCTCTGGTATTAAACTAGTTGTTGAGTGTTGCAGGATCCAACAATTTTTAAGAAGGCCTATTCACCCCCCCTCTAGGCCTACATTCAATTGGCATCAGAGCAGGTTCTTCAAGAAAGAGTCTAATCACTCGAAGAGATCATGTCGGACATGAAGGACGTCCACAAAATCAACAACCAAGAGGAGGTTAACAACGACAAGATTCAAAAAGTGGAGAAGTACCTCGAAGCCATTCAAGACTTCGAGGACGACGATAAGGAGACGCTGGAGCTGAAGGCACTCCTCAGAAAGAAGGCACTTTCCAAAGGGAAAGCAAAGGTTGAAGAGAAGA
This sequence comes from Tuctoria greenei, assembly GCA_036927565.1. Classification (NCBI taxonomy): domain Eukaryota; kingdom Viridiplantae; phylum Streptophyta; class Magnoliopsida; order Poales; family Poaceae; genus Tuctoria; species Tuctoria greenei. The sequence continues at coordinate 110,046,634 of JAYESD010000005.1, forward strand.
AGAAGGGGAGTAGTCACACCGACTACTCCCAATATCCTTTTAACTATGATCGTCTAAATTCCAATAACAACCATTACTTATCTATCCCACTTGGAAAAGCCCCACACTTCGATGGAGGTGATTACTCTATGTGGAGGTAGAATATGAAAATGCATTTGATTTCCCTCAACCCAAGTTTATGGCATATTGTATGCACAGGGATACATATTTCGGATGATGACGAAGAGCTAACCCCAAGTCAAGAGCAGGCCATTCATAGAAACGCTCAAGCCGCAGCTGTAATCACCTCCTCACCAAGTCGAGACGAGTTCACCAATGTAGATGGACTCGAAATTGCTAAGGAGATATGGGATACACTACAAACTTCACATGAAGGTGACCGGCATGTGCGTGAAGCAAAGATTGGGATGATCGAAGGCGAACTAGGAAGATTCGCAGTCGAGGAAGACTAGTCACCTCAGGATATGTACAATCGATTGAAGACACTCATCAACAAAGTTCAATCATATGGGAGCAAGAAAGCTTGCTTGGAGTTAACCGACTCAAATGTTGCAACTAAGGACCAACTTGCTGATCTGATCAAGGTTAACAAGATCCTTGAAGGGCAAGTTGAGTCACTTAAGCTGAGTGAACCCTCCTCCTCTTCAAACTCACCTTCTCAACCCACTAAAACTGAATTCGCTCATATGTGCACATGTAGTAAAACGGACACCAGATTGAAAGGGAAATCAACCTCCACAAAGGATAAAAATCCTACCCAATGCGGCATATTTGACAAGGAGAAGATCAACTATGCACGTAGTGCATACTAGGTCCAAAGACCTCCAAATGTCAAATACGGCATTGGTTACTCCTATGATGAAAAGCAGCATGCTGGAAGTCATAAGAATAACAAGGGAAGGATTTCTTTTGTGAAGGGAAGATCCTCTCAAACTGGTAAGTCGAAGGATAAAAACCTGAACTCACATGAATACCGAACTAGTCCGGTTGGTGTCCGGACAAGTCCGATCATCCGGACAAGTCCGGCCCCCCAGACTAGTCCGACTCATAAACAACAGCAGCTTTTATTTAAAACTTTTGATGCCTCCTATGTGTTAATGAGAAACAACCTTGGCAAGGTCTATGCTTATTATGTTGGGCCACGCCATGGGAATACAAAATCCCATGTGTGGGTTCCCAAATGTATTGTAACTAACCTCCAAGGACCCAAGCAAGCTTGGGTACCTAAAACCAAAGCATAATTTGTTTTTGCAGGCCTATTCCTCCGGTGGATCCAAATGGGTTCTAGACAGTGGATGCACCAACCACATGACCGGAGAAAGGAGGATGTTTGTGGAATATGAAGAGAATGAGGATCCAAACGAGGGCATCTACTTCGTAGATAATAGTCAAGGAAGGGTGCTCGGTCCCGGTAAAATTGCAATATCCTCTGAACACACACTTTCTCATGTTTTACATGTTGAATCTTTAGATTATAACCTGCTGTCCATATCTCAACTATGTGACAAAGGTTATAATTGCTTGTTCACTAACGAGGGTGTGACCGTCTCTAGGAGAAGTGATGGTTCCATTGCATTCAAGGGTATGTTGAAGGGAAAGCTTTACCTTGTTGACTTCAACAAGGATAAAGCCGAACTCGACACATGCTTGATTGCAAAAACCAACATGGGTTGGCTGTGCCATAGACGGCTAGCGCATGTTCGTATGAGGAACCTTCAAAAACTCCTCAAGGGCGATCACATCCGAGGTTTGAAGAATGTTGTTTTTGAGAAAGAAAGGCCTTGTAGCGCATGCCAAGCCGGGAAGCAAGTTGGAGCACATCATCCTGCAAAGAACGTCATGACTACAACAACACCGCTCGAACTACTTCATATGGACTTGTTTGGTCCAATTGCTTACATAAGAATCGGCGATAACGAATACGGTTTAGTTATCATTTATGATTTTTCTCACTTCACTTGGGTTTTCTTTTTGCATGATAAGTCGGAAACACAAGGAACACTCAATACGTTCTTCAAACGAGCTCAAAACAAATTTTCATTGACAATCAAGAGTATTCGAAGAGACAATGGCATGGAGTTCAAGAACACACAAGTGGAGGAGTACCTTGATGAAGAGGGCATCAAGCACGAATTTTCGGCGCCATACTCGCCACAACAAAACAGAGTTGCCGAAACAAAGAACCGAACACTCATAGAGATGGCAAGAACAATGCTCGATGAATACAGGACTTCATATCGATTTTGGGCGGAAGCGATTAACACCGCTTGCCGCGCCGCAAATCGACTTTATCTTCATCGACTACTCAAGAAGAATCCCTATGTGCTACTTACCGGTAACAAACCAAACATTTCATATTTTCGAGTTTTCGGTTCTCCATATTATATCCTGAACAAGAAGCCTAGGACTTCAAAGTTCGCTTTGAAGTCCGATGAAGGTTTCTTTCTTGGTTATGATTCGAACACTTACGCCTATCGTGTCTTCAACAAGGCCTCCGGACTTGTTGAAGTAGCACGTGATGTAGTGTTCGATGAGACTAATGGCTCCCAAAAGGAGCAAGTTGATCCATGTGAATTAGGTAAAGGAGAAGCTCCTTGTCAAGCTTTGAAAAGAATGGCTCTAGGCGAAGTTCAACCACAAGAGTCACCTTCACACGAACATGAGTAAAATGAACCACAAGAGGAGACCATCAATCAAGGGGGAGCTTCAATACAAGATCAACAACAAGAGTACGAAGATGATCAACAAGTCAATGAAGGCAACCACTTAGGGGGAGAAGCAGACAATCATGAAGACACAACTCCTCAAGTGTCACACCCAAGAGTACACCAATGCATCCAAAGGGATCACCCAATTGACGACATCATCAGTGACATCCAAAAGGGAGTAACCACTATATCTTGCATAGCTAACTTTTGTGAGCATTATTCGTTTGTATCCTTTTTGGAACCACGCAGGATTGAGGATGCATTGAAGGATCCGGACTGGGTGGTGGCAATGGAAGAAGAATTGAACAACTTCAAGTGGAACGAGGTGTGGGAACTTGTGGCAAGACCTAATGCAAACATCGTCGGCACCAAGTGGGTCTTCCGCAACAAACAAGACGAACACGGAGTGGTGACAAGGAACAAGGCACGACTTGTGGCCAAAGGGTACTCACAAGTCGAAGGTTTGGATTTCGATGAGACTTTTGCTCCAGTAGCTAGGCTTGAATCTATTAGAATATTACTTGCATATGCTACTCACCATGATTTCAAGCTATATCAAATGGACGTGAAAAGCGCCTTCCCCAACGGACCGATCAAGGAAGAGGTGTACGTGGAGCAACCAAACGGGTTTGAAGACGAAGAGTTCCCCGACCACGTATATAATTTGCGTAAGGCTCTCTACGGCCTCAAACAAGCTCCTAGAGCTTGGTATGAGTAGCATAGAGATTTCTTAATTGAGAATGGTTTTCAAATTGGCAAAGTAGATTATACATTATTTACAAAGAATTTAGATAATGATCTTTTTATTTGTCAAATTTATGTTGACGATATAATCTTTGGGTCAACTAACAAATCTTTTTGTGAGGAATTTAGCAAAATCATGACAGACAAGTTTGAGATGTCAATGATGGGAGAATTGAAATACTTCTTGGGATTCCAAGTGCGGCAACAAAAGGAAGGAACGTTCATAAGCCAAACCAAGTACACGCAGGACATACTTAAGAAGTTTGGCATGGACAAGGCAAAGCCCATAAAGACCCCCATGGCCACAAACGGCCACTTGGATCTCAATGAAGATGGACCTAACGTCGACCAAAAGGTATATCGCTCCATGATTGGATCTCTACTCCATTTATGTGCATCTAGGCCAGATATTATGTTGAGTGTATGTTTGTGTGCAAGATTTCAAGCCAACCCTAAGGAATGTCACTTGACAGCCGTAAAAAGGATCTTGAGATACTTAGTTCATACACCCAACCTTGGTCTTTGGTACCCAAAAGGATCAAAATTCAATCTCATTGGTTACTCCGATGCAGATTATGCCGGGTGCAAAGTAGATAGAAAAAGAACCTCCGACACATGCCAATTCCTAGGGTGATCCTTAGTTTCTTGGTACTCCAAGAAACAAAATTCCGTTGCCCTATCCACAGTCGAAGCAAAGTATGTTGCAGCCGGGCGTTGTTGTGCACAACTCCTTTGGATGCGACAAACTCTAAGGGATTACGGTTACATTATGAACCGTATTCCTCTCCTTTGTGACAATGAGAGTGCCATTAAAATTGCCCACAACCCAGTTGAACACTCTAGATCTAAACATATAGACATAAGACATCATTTTTTGAGAGACCATTCCATGAAGGGGGATATAACCATCTCACATGTCAACACCCAAAAGCAATTGGCCGACATATTCACCAAGCCACTTGATGAAAAGCGTTTTTGTGAACTCCGAAATGAACTAAATATCCTTGATTCTCGGAGTGTGGCTTGAAAGGTTGCATACCTGTATAAATTCTTAAAAAATGTTGATTGAATTGTGAAAATCATCTCTCTCAATTTTTCTCGAAAAACTATGTCAATTACTAGATCTTAGTGAATTATGAGCATTGTTTGATTGTTGTATGCTTACTGGTCAAATTCATCAAGATTAATTGATTTGTTTTGCCCCTCTGTTCTCTATTTATGAACCTTAAAATATATATGAATGGGCTATGCAAATTTCTCTTGTGACCACGGACTAGTCCGTGGTTACCCGGACTAGTCTGCCCATGCAGACTAGTCCGCTGAGTGTCGGTTAGGCCGGACTAGTCCGATAGACCACGGACTAGTCCGATATAGCTCTCTGGATGAGTTCGGACTAGTCCGGTCATCTCCGGACTTGTCCGATTTTTTGTGTCCATGACCCTAGCCGCCACCAAACCCTAATTCCTCTCATCTCCACTCTTCCTCACGCACTCTCTCTCTTGCGCTCGAGCTCCCAAGGTGATTCCTTGATCCCTCCATCAAAAGGGTGCACATTTGGGCAGAAATCAAGCTTGACCTCGTGCGGATTAAAGCTAGCGGATTTCTCCGTGCTCCAACTCCCTAATCCTCAAGCTTCAATCGATTCCTTCGGTAATTTTCTCCCAAACCCTATAAATCTTGTTTTTCTCCATTGTTCATCAAATAGCCTAGCATCTTTCACTAGATACATGCTTCTTTGATGTACTACGTGTATGCTAGACTCGTTATGCATTAGGAATCAGCCTTTGTCCAGCCTGTTAGGTTTTTGAGGATGAACACCGGACTAGTCCGGTCCATGCACGGACAAGTCCGCTCCCCCGGACTAGTCCGTGCCTGTGCACAAGACAAGTCCGATGTTTCTGAACCTAAAACCTAATTCCTCAATTCCTCAATGAAATTCTTTGCTATCTTTTCATTCCTATGCCTTGTATTACTCATCATCTTTCTTGCAAATCATTCTCAGGTCATGTCGAGCTCAAATGATGAAATCTCCGACTTGGAGGCCGAGATGGACCACGAGGTGGCACCTCGGACCTCAACGGGTCTTGAGAAGAAGCGCCAAGAAAGACCTACCGAGCCAGCTCCATCCCGTCCACAAGTTCGGAGGAAAGTGCTACCGAAGAAGCCGGCCTCCAATGTGCCAGCTTCTAGGGCTACCGCCAGTGGTGGCCCTAGCTCGGCAAGTGCCCGCCAAGCAAAGGGCAAGGGCAAAGGGATAGCGACGGGTCCAGTTGGGCCTTTGAAGCTGCATGCTCCCAGGGAAGGGGTCCGGGACCCTACTGAGGATAAGTTCAATGGCAAGGGCAGTGACTAGGCCGCTAAATTCAGAAGCATTGACTGGTACGGCAGACCGAAGCAAGCTGCAGATGGAAGGTTCTAGTGCAACTTCCATGCTGACATCTACAAATTGGTATACTTGCCAATGAAGACACCGGTGGTGCGCAGTCAGTGGATTGACTGGGCACACCTTGAGAGGAAGAGGTGCTCAGCTTTTGATGAAGTGATTGCAGCAGCTGAGAGACATGGCTTGAAGGACCTATTTTCCTTCAAGTACAACTGGAATGATGAAGTGGTGGATCAATTCTATGCCACCTGCCACTTTGCAAGTGATGAGGAAGAAAGAGTGACTTGGATGACTCATGGATCCAAGTACACTATCTCTTATGAAGAGTTTGCTAGGATGCTGCATCTTGACACCTCCAGCAATGATAATGTGGTCATCCACAATGTTGGTGTCATCGACAAGGAGAGGATGAAGTTTCTCTATGAGCCAAATTCAAAGTTCATCCCTCCCTCCACAAAGAACATGAAGCCATTCTTTGTGGTGCTAAATCGAGTTTTGAGGAAGACCATTGCCCTTAAGGATGGGGATGCAGGGAGTGTACAAGGATACCTCCGGACCCTAATGAAGATCATAAGCAAGGACAGAAAGTTTGATGTGTTTGACTACATATGGAATGATATGGTCAACATCTCCAGCACCCCCAACCGGACATGTGGCTATGCTCCTTATCTCATGTTTATGATTGAGAAAGTCATAGGGATTGAGTTTGTGAAGGATGTGGAGCATACTCCCTTGAGGCCTCTGAAGCCTCGACCAGTGAATGTCCAGGCTGCTCCTTCGCCGGCCTCCAGTCCCGAGGCACCGGCAAGATCAAGTGAAGGTGCCAGAGCTGTCCCTACTTCTAGGGAAGCCCCTCAGAGAGGATCAGCTAGTGGGATCCTCAAGTATCTGGCTGCCATATTCTCCTCCTACAAGAAGGCCGAAGTGAAGGTCCACAAGCTCAACCAGAAGAGAAAGGAGGACATGAAGTACTTAAAGGCCAACGTGAAGCAAATCTGCCAAAAGCTAGAGATCGACCCCATTGGATCTCCAGTGATCTCTGAGGACTCAGACCCAGACTTCACAGAGCTCGCGCCCTTGAACCCTTCCGAACTTGCCTACTTTGGCATTGGGGGCTCGAGTGGCTCCGTCCCTCCTCCTTCCTCTCCTCGTCAAGCTGATGATGAAGAAGACGAAGACGACGACGAGAGGACCGACAGTGAAGAGTGAAGACCATAGGACCCTCCTCTCCTTCTTTTTGGTGTCTTGATGCCAAAGGGGGAGAGATTGAGGGGGAGTCTTAGCTTTAGCTGTAGGATGCGAGGAGAAAGCTCTTTTTATCTATCTTTGTGATTGTAATGATTTAACGGTGTTTCTAATATTAACTTCAGTTCTGTGATGCAATGCTTACTTAATTTGAGAAGTTTTTGTTAAAATCTGTAATTTTGCTCCTGGATTGACATATGTGCTTTGTTTTGGTTGATTAATGTAAATTATGTCACTCTCAATGTCTTAATGTCTTAGTTATGCATCCCACCATAAAGAATACACATATGGATAATTCTTTCACTGCTTGATGTATTTTTGATTCATATGTGCATACTTTATGAAAATCTCAATTTTTGTCATATTTTGTGAAATCTCAATTGGTTGTGATCAATCACCAAAAAGGGGGAGATTGAAAGTGCATCTAGGACTCCCTTGTGGGTTTTGGATGATTTATGACAAGCAATTGGGATCCTAACCTCTTTATTGAGATGAATGCAGGCCTATAATAGAAAAATGAGCAAAATACCAAAAAGAAGGGATGAAGAGGAGCAAAGTGGAAATGAGCTCAAGGAAAAAGAGTAGTAGATTATTTTGTATGGAGTGTGTTAAGGAAACACACCCAAGAGCTCAATGATAATTAAACACACACATTGCACAGAGTTGCACAGGATCGGACTAGTCCGTTCATAACCGAACTAGTCCGATAAACCTTTTTTGCACCAGATCGGACAAGTCCGATATCTGTCGGACTAGTCCGATATCTTTCTAACTAGAATCGGACTAGTCCTTCCCAGTGCGGACTAGTCCTCAAAACACTACACAAGTCACACAAAATCAGACAGGTCCGTTATCAACCGGACTAGTCCGATATCCTTTCTGATCCACTTCGGACAAGTCCGATGTTCACACGGACTAGTCCGAAAAACCGACTGATCTAAATCGGACAAGTCCTCCCCAGTTCGGACTTGTCATCCAACGAACTTAGGGTTTCACATGTCCGGACAAGTCTGATGTCCATCGGACTAGTTCGAAGATTTCCAGTAGCTAAATCGGACAATTCCGCTTTCAGCCGGACTAGTCCGATATTTCGGGACACTTAGAGTTTGCTACAGACAGCACACCGGACTAGTCCGGTGACCTCCACGGACTAGTCCGAACTTTCTGAACCCTAACGGTCACTTTTAGAAACCCCATATAAATAGAGGTGCACGGCCCGCTTTTACTCACTCTCGAACCCTAGCGCCGTCACACCTCCCAAGAGCCTGATCTCTCTCCATGAAATCAAGTGCAACATCGTCCAATCCTTTGAGGATCCACTTTAGATCATCGGAGAGACACTTGCAACACCACATTGAGCTCTTGGTTTGATTCTCTAACACACTCCTGCATTTCAATTGTAACTTTTGAGTCCGTTTCGGTGGCGTTGTGCTTTGTAATCTAAGGGAGCTCTCAAAGTGTGAGATCGCCCCTTGAATTCGGTTATTCACCCCTTTGTGATTAGTGGAAGAGGATTGGCCTTCGTGGCGATCCAACGAGGGTAGGGTTGGAGAAGACCCGGTCCTTTTGTGGACTCCTCAACGTGGATGTAGGTGACCTTTTGTGGTAGCCGAACCACGGGATAAACACTTGTGTCCTGTTTTAGTGTTCATCATTCATGTTAATCAACTTAATCTAGGGTTTCATACACATTGTTCATCTTACGTTAAATTGTTGAACATAAGACTTAATTGAGATATACTCCAGCATATAACTGTTAAACTATTGTTTGATTCTATATTTCCGTTGTACACATAAAAGAATCAAACCAATTAATCAAGTTTAAACAACTTAGTCTGTGAACACTGGACTAGTCCGCACTTTACCGGACTAGTCCGATATCTCTGTTATTAAATTGGTTGTTGAGTGTTGCAGGATCCGACAATTTTTAAGAAGGCCTATTCACCCCCCCCTCTAGGACTACATTCACTCTCTTCCCAATTCCACATTGGGAAAGGTATGGCTTATGTATTCCTTCTTGTATTTGTGACTTTGTGCTCAATAAAGATATTATCTTTAGTCTTCTTTTATACGTATACTTGGACAAAGCATCTCTTGTTTGATTGTGGAGTCCATGTATGTGGAAGGTATAGTCTTTATGATTTCACTCTCATGATCACATCTTATGATCATAAACACTATGGACCCCCACTGTAGTCTATGTAGTTATGATATGATTATGTTAATATGAATGACTATGCTATGCAAACAACATTGGTTCAATGATGTTTAGGTTAGTAATTGCCTTAGGATGGCTTGTGCCATGGCTCCCGAGGTATTTGCTTAGTATGCTAGCATGGTGCTAGGGTATTTAAGTAGCGTTGGATGTCTCGTAGACCCACGGATTGAAGAGGTAGGCAGTAGGTGGTGACATCCCTATCTGTCCTTTGTAATCCTCCATGTTCGGCTATGCCACAGGCTCTTGGCAGGAGTCGCCCTAGTATTGCTAGGGGTAAGCTCGTGCCCGATGTGTTGAATAGCATTGTGTAGGAATTCATCATTGACATGACCATTAGTATCTACCTTAGGCTATGTATATGTATTAGGAGCATTGTAGGAGCAACTCTCTAACTCTCAATCCAATCTCCCTCTAGGACCCATTTTACCCTTTAGAATAGATTGCCTAGGTGTGTGTCACACTACCCCTATTATCAACTTACCCCTGTCCAGATAATGGATTAGTATCCCGTAGCTTGACCATAAGAGTAGTATATACTTTACTCCATTGCCTTCCTTTGGGATAAATATGATACCCATGGGAATACTCATGGGTGAAATGCTACAACGGTATCTTCCGTTCGCTTGCGGATCTCATCTCTTTACCGAAGATGATCTGTGGTGTTAAGAAATACCAATAAGCATTTCTGGCGCCGTTGCCGGGGATGATTTGTTAGTATATCTTAGGAGCCATCAACAACCTCCGCTGCCCTATGGAGCACACTTCTTCTTGTCAGAGGACAGCTCCCTAGTAGTGTCCCCCTGTACGATCGTGGCGTTGACAATGTCAATGAAGCTGCCCCGATTGAACAAGGCAAGCTTGTCCTTCATCTTGGGCTTCAAACCCCGATAGAAGCATTGACGCTTCCTATCTTCATTACTCACTTGATCCTGAGCATACTGGGCCAAGTGGTTGAAGGCCTTGGAGTACTTGTAAGCACTCCTTCCTCCTTGCTTCGGCTCCAAGAACTCTTGAAGCTTCCTCCTCATGATCCCGGGAGGGATATGATAGGCGCAAAACACCTCCCGGAACTCTTCCCAGCTCACGACATAGTCTGCTGGTCGTGCGGCGAGATAATTCGTGCACCACGCACCAGCAGAACCCTGAAACTTGTTGTGCCACGAATAGGGTCTTCTGCTATTCCGTTAATCACAGTAAACTGAACTTTCCTTCTATGGAGCGGAGCCAGTTGTCCGCCTCCAACGGTTCATCAGCCTCTATGAAGACCAGCGGGTGCGTTGACATGAAGTCCGAGCATGAACTCAAATAGGCCTGTCGTGGACCCGCATCTGGTCGCCCACTTTGACGGGACGAATGTCAGCCAAGGTCCGCAGCAACTCAGTTTGCTCGTCGAGCGAGCCAAGCACTGCGGCGAGAACCTCCGCGAGACTCCTCGGAAGTTCAGGAGGTGGTGGTGGAACTTGTTGCTGCGGTGTCACAGCTTGCTCCCAGGTCGAAGTTTCATCCTCACGACCATGGCTCGAGCCTCCCATCTCTGGCATCAAACGCGTACGCAATATGCTGTATCCACATGATTTAAAAATCAGCAACATGTTTGTTTTTCCTTCATCCATTGCATATCATAGTAGTGCGAATCTTGACAAGGAAATAAGTGCATAACAATAATATCTTGATAAAGTACAAACTTTATACAAGATATATTATCTCATGACGAAGTTTACAATAGTGAACTCCAAAATGACAGACTCCCACTACAGAAGTGCATCTCTACTACACTTGGTCTCCATGAGACGTCATACACACCTTGTCATCTTATACACACCCACTGCTATTTTTAATATGTCACAAACACAGCCACAAAATAAACACGAGCAACTACTAACTATATGTTGCCCCATGATGGCAGGAGTGGTGCCCCATCCTACTCCGATACGTCTCCGGCGTACTTGAGTATCTCTGGATCTTCTTCATCCTCATCCTCAGGATTTGGTGCTACAGGTGCGGGTGCTGGAGCAGGAACTGCTGCCTCACCCGCCATCGATGATGTTGTGGCAACTAATGATTGCACATCAGCCTGTAGAAGAAACATCTTATAGTCTTCCAGTTCCTTTTGTGCATGCTTGCAACTGGTTTTCCAATCCTGAGTCTCCTCCTTGGATTGATCCCGTTCTTGAGTCACCATCCTCAACTGATCATCTAGCAGCTGCACCTCAAGTTGACTCGCCTCCAACGCGTTTTCTGCGCAGTGTGTTTCCTGGCGAGCTTCTGACAGATCTTCAACATCTCGGTGTCACTGATTCTCCTTAATGTTTAAACGTTGATTGAGAGGAGCAATCATGGCTCTAAGTGAGTCATTGGCCCTCTCAAAGTGATCTCCTCGAAACATAGCTTGCTTCAGATCACCCATCAACCTTTCAATGCTAGCATGCTGTGTAATGCTCACTTGACACGATGATGCTGCATATAACCCCAAGATTATCCTGGGTACCTTTTCGGGAATGCCATAAGCTGCACCCATTCGACTCGCCCACTCATCACTAGCTCTACCGTCGACTCGAAAAAGCGCGAACGTGGTGCCCACCATATGACGATAATGAAACTTGCAAAACCTCGCAATAGCAACATTCACGGCAAAACACCACGTGTCTTCCAACTGAGTCCCTTTCACATGAATGGAGAAAGGAGCCCATCCAATATACGACGGACTAGTGGGCACAACGACATAGATGGTGCATCTTGTCACACCTCCGTCATCGAATTCCCTGCCCCAATAGCTCAGTATGTCGTGATACCCGAACCATTGAAGCAGCGCGATCAACAACTACGGAAAACACCTTCGAAGAGCACACGTTGCGAACACCCATCCGTTCGGTAAGTGTACCATCAAGTCCTCCATCTGTGGAAAGTATAATTGAACAATGAAAAGGTTTCCAACTTTCAATAGTTCAAGAAAAATTTAAAACTGGAGTAGTAATCACAGTCTGTTCCAGCTGACCTTCCTGTATAAATTCAAAATTTTCATACTGGAAAATTCAGAACCAGACGTTGGGTTGAATACAAAAGTTGTAGTAAAGTTTACAACCTTTTCATATTGTACTCATACAGCTCAAGGTGAGCTAGGAAGTAGAATATATACAGGTTTAAAGTTGACCCAAGTTTTCTGGAAATTTTGACATACCTCCCCTGTATATGTGGTTACTTCCACAATTTATACAGGTATATCACAACAATATATTGAGGTAATGACAAAATAAACATTGTATAACATCAAGTTAGCAATCCCGAAGTAAAAAAGTTCAGCCTTGAAACATTTTTTATACAGGTATAGCATGCAAATTCGAAACTATGTGCAAACTGTTTCAAGTTCTGGTCTGCCAGAACTAAGTTTGCGACAATAGGAATTAAACACAGTTACACAAAGATTCAGGTCATGAGTGCAAAATAAAGTTTATAGAGGACTTTATAATATTTCTATAAATGTATATATGTGACCAAGTCACTATCCTAGATTGACAGCTATCACTATACAAACATAACAGATGAACTGACTGGTTTTCACCAGCAGTCCTGCAGCTCAATGTTTTGAACTAAAAATTTTATTTGACTCAAATTTGAATCAGGACAAACTTTGAATAGAACATATGTAGATCTCCTTCTACCCTTTTCATATATGTATCACAATAAGGAATAAGATTTTTCTACAGTGGGTTATGGCAAAAATATAGAGACTGGTACAATGGTATGGTCATCTGGAGCAGTTTTAATATACTCCAAATTTCAACAGATTATCAAGCTTTTCTGCCTTGTGGTCAGCAGAAAAGTTGTAGAGGTCTTCAAGAGCTTTCCATCCATATAGCATACCCCTGTGTTAAATAACAACTAACCCAGATCATAATCCAGCGAAGTTGAGCAAACTTCAGCCAGAAATTAAGAATATTGGTTCTAACCCTTTTGTTGAGTCGAAACCCATTTTGCAGAGTCCAAACCTACCAGCATCAGACAGTCGGACTTTCCAAAACGTAATGCATCCATTTTGTCGTTGGGGATGGTCAAGTATCAAATTTGATACTGACGGTACTACGTGCCTCATGAAAACAAATTCTAACCCATTTTATTTGGATACGTTTAAAGGTGGCCCTAGTATTGTTCACTCGCAAACGTGTTCTACACGGGTCGCTACCGTTGTTAATGTAGCTGCAAAATACAAACAATCCCCTTTCACACCTGCACACAAGGGCGGTTTGGGGAAACATGATAGCAGTCACAATAATATATATGAAAGTAATTGCATACGACTCTGGTGTGAGTTGCCCTCGAGCAATGTCATGTCTCGAGATACATGGTTGTACTACGTCTGTACAACGAAGACTCCTGCACAAACCGGCTTATACACACTCTGGCATACGTGTTTCGCATGCTCCCATATAACATGAATAGTTCTAGAGAGGCATACTATCAAGTTATCCACCACCCGACGGTGGCTCCCACTAACTTTAAAGCACGCTGTGGTACCGCGTGTCATATTTTCTAAAAAACATGGAAAGTTTCAGAGACTCATATTAACATTTCCGCGCCAAGCAACGAAAACAATCACATGCTACCACTCACATGGTGAGCTTACTGCAATTGATCCGATTGCGGTAGCGTACCTTACCTCTTACTTGACGTTGGAGCGTCATTACATAATATAAGAACACAGAAGTTAGTTTACCACCTTTATATCTTACACTAATAATACTCCTTATAGGGGCATATAGCTAATTCCTCACTCATATAATCCTATGTTTTTTAAAATATGCCATTTTCAAGCACAATGTTCTCAATGATGCTCTGATACCATGTTGTAGGGACCTAAATCCTGACATCCAACAATCTCATTGGGTGGTGTCATGCGACGCGACACGCAACAGTATACAAGAAAAGAACGAGATTAAATAGGATACTGAGTCTTTATTTATAAACACAGCGGAAGTTTTACAATGCTAAGCAAAAAGGAAAGTGACCTATACATCATAGCTACGCTCTTGGCACTAGCTATGCAAAAGCAAAGTCATCCATGTCCTGGATGCTTTGCACTAGCAACAACAAACTTACAACGGCGTGCAGGGTTCACACTCAGTTCTAAACCCTTGAAATGGTGCAGCCTCGTCATCGAGTTTATCATCAGTCCTATAATTTGCAAAAACTTAACTACAAACGTGATCTTAAGGCTCAACAAGTCTAACCCGTCTCACTAGACATATGCAGGGTGAACACTAAGCATAGGTAAGGTAAAGCAGTAAAGGACTCGCCTAAACCGCATCCTTAGCTTTCAAGTTATTATTGGCATCATACCAGTTTAATGAAAGTAAATTTAGTGATCATATTGGACAACAATCAATTTCCATAACAATTATAACTCAATATATTGTATTCTCCTGACTTCTTCAATATTTTACTATGTCACGACATGGTGAACAAGTGGTACTCTATTACCGCGAGGGACGGTGATTGCAATCAGGACACACCCGAATATCACGTCACATACACCCGTGCTTAAGGAGCGTGCCGTGCTCCTCACCATGTCATACGCAACCACCTTTCACAAGAGAACTCAAACGCCGAACCAGTCCCACCATCGCGGGCATAAGGTTCCCGCACGGAGCATGTCTCTGCCCACCGGCGAGTTTACACCTTACTACACTCAGCCCACCCCTATCAAAAATGGGCTATGCCTCAACATCCGAGTTACCAAGTTACATCGGTTTCCTGGGTTCCATATGCCCAGTATGCATCCGATACTGTTCAAACTTGTCCAGTAGGGCCGCACACGTATTGGTCCTCAATCGATACAAGCAGGGCTACGCACGTGAGACCACATGTCGCTGCATCCTACCCACTGCTTGGTCTCAATTTAATATTCATAAACTAGTTCTTGATCCAATTCATTCCCGTGTGATAAAATCCTATCTCGCGAGTAGATTCTAACTACTCGACTTCTACCGGATTCCTTTGAACATAAAAATGGCATTTTCTACTCCTCGAGTTGTAGACCTACCTAGTACTCCATGGGATTTGTGGTCATGCAAGTGGATGTCAAACACCTTAAACGTAATGCCCAAACATATGAAGATGTAAGGTGAATGAAAACTGCAAAGACACTGTAAGGAACTTAAATGCAAAGCGGGGCTTGCCTGAAAATGAGTCCGGGTCCAAGTTAGTATCTGGTAGATGGACTTCCAAGGCTTCCGGCTGCTCCTTGACTTCATTTACTACACGATATGCATATACTATATATGAATGACTTTCAAAATAAATAATATGGTTTAGGTCACAAGCTAATATCTTGTGATCAAATTAATATAATTATCTTAATTGGCTTTAGAAATTTTATGGTAGATACTAGGGACTATAACGGAGACTCTTGCAAAGAACAGGAGATGATCAAGAAAGTTTGTTGTCTCTAAATATTATGGCAAGCAATAACCTTCTCTGAATTTTGGTTGAAATTCTGGAGGTCTATCATGGCTACCAAGGGTTGTACCATGCAGAAGGGGTCTCACTGGTTCTAGGAAATTTTTTTCACAATTTTCTAAGCTTCGTAAAGGGAGAAATTCATTTTACAAGTTTGTGAGAATTTCGGAAATGTTTTCTGTATTTTTCCCAATTCTTCAATTACATAGACAATTGGAACACTGATCAACCAAGGAAATGAAGTCCGATGAACTTGAAATTCTTACTGGAAATCAAGTGAATTTTGTAGAGTGCTCTGACCAAAATTCGGAATTTTCCAATAAACGGAACATGGGTAATTAATTTCCTGAGCAGTTAGCTCAAAGGAATTAATTATGAAAATTATAGGAGTTTAATGTCCAACAAATTTCTCCACTGAAAAGTTGAGATTGAAATGAGTCTACCAGAATTTATTTGGAAATTTTTGAGCAAATCTACTAGGAGTAATGGATTTTTGAAGTTTGATAGAAATCTGGAATTATTTTCCAATAAGAAAAGTTTATATAATGCAGCCGGGCCCACTGGTTTAAATTCAACCAATGGTAGCTGTGCCACACGGGGGCCATGGGATTAACCTGCGGAGCCACATTAGATCCGAGCCACAGCCGATCCACGCGCTCACACGCGTCGCTGATAGGCGAGGCCCAGGGGGCCTTCGTCTACCTCCCGATGCGCCGCTCGGCCGCGGCGGCGCAGCGCAGGCGAGCTCGCCGGAACGGTTGCGTCGACCTCCTTCTGTCCTAGCCTTGACCGCGCAAGACGATGGTGGGGTCCAATCGAGGTGGTGACGGCGGCGGCGGAGCTAGGGTTTTGACGATCATCAGAATCGCTCGGGAATGGCGCTAGAAGTTTGGGGAAAGGTCGGGAATGTTTCTGGGAGTATGGGGAAGATAACTAGGGGGTCCAAACAAGATGAAATCGCCGGCAACATCGACTTCGATGGTGAACCGATGGATTTCATTGGCGGCGGGGAAAAACTTGAATATCACGGTCGATACTCGATGGTTTCCATTGATTCTTAATAGATGGGTGTGCTAGGAGGTGCGGACTATAATCCTTAATTGGATTGAAAAATTATTACACATAGAAACAAAATTAAACCGAGGAGTGAGCTAGTTCAATGGCAACGGCCGAAAGCAAAACTGGAATATATTGCTCGATACTGGATGAAAAGAGGCATGGCTTTTACCATGAGAAAGAGCTCGGGATGGCGATCCTTTTTGCTGTTGAGGTCGAGTTGTGAGACCGCTTGTTGAGGGCTGATGATGGTGGATCAGAGGCGACATTCGACCCCAACTCTGGTGGCGTCCGCGGAACTTCAAACTACAGCCAACACAAAGAGCAAAACGTTGAGCCAAAGGGTGTGGATGGTAGAGCATAGCCTTGGCGTCATCTTTGCTGCTTGCATCGAAGAGAAACAAGGCAAGGAGGATTTGCTCACCGGGGAGGAATGGAGGTGGCGGTGCTCTGCGACGGCGGCGAGAGGACCAGCGGGCACATCGACATGGATGGTGCATCTTGTCACACCTCCGTCATCGAATTCCCTGCCCCAATAGCTCGGTATGCGCGATACCCGAACCGTTGATGCAGTGCGATCAACAACTACGGAAAACTCCTTCGAAGATGTAGGATCGAAGAGCACGTGAAAAGCTACCAGAGGGGGGGTTAATGGTAGATTTATAAATCTTACACAGCAGAAACAATTAAATCCCAACCCCTTCGCTAGAAAAACGATCTGTTAATGAAATCGTGTGTGAGACTAATTTAAACGTGTTTCATCGTGACAGAAGTGATAGATATCAGAGAGAATCAAGTCATGAATATGACACAACAAGAATCACTCCAATTCGTCTAGAGAAACTCAAGTTACGATTGAAAGATCGAACAAAGGTGAATCTGTCCTACCGGAGAAAAACAGTTCTTGAACGCTCCAAAGAAACTCGTGTAGATCAGAAACTACAAATCCAATGACCGTGAAATTTTTACATATGATATATAATCAAGTTGTGAGGACAACCAAAAAACAATCACATCAATCGGATCTGTAAAACTCGAGTTATGATAAAACCACCATAGAAAGGTAGTGCTGTGCAAAAAAATCGACGAGAAAAACTTGTCTGGAATAAGTCGGACGAACAAGGCACAAAAGTTCCTTTCAACTACGAATTTTATTTAATGGAACACAAGAGGAACATCCCCAAAGTCGTGCACCGCGAGCTCCGGCTGCCCTTTCTTATATAACCAGCCCTTAGACCAACCTAATCTCAACTAGGACTCTGATCTTACTCTGTTCACGAATCAAAACTTTCCATAACTGCTTAGGACTCTTCTATACGAAGATAGAAGCAATCTTAAGACTTCCAAACACCTTAGGAACGTATCCCACATTCCTAAAACAACCAAAATTCGTGACCCACACGAAATCCTATCATAACAAACTCAAATATTCCCATATTTGGGTCAAACACGACTGAGTCGCAGCTTGAGTCCATAACCTAGTCGGTTGGACCTTTCCGACCAATTCTTTACGTCCACATCTCTTCTTCACGCCTCGGAACCATGTAGCCACATCCATGCACTCCTTGCATACGTGCAAAAATCTTCCAACGACGTCCATGATACCTTCATATGCATCGTTCTTGATTCAAACATGCTGCGCAATCTCCCGATCAACTCAACCACAATTCCTTCCGAACTTGGTTGTTGAACCTCATCTTCTCCCTAAGACTAGTTCAATGAATCCCATCACCAGCCATGTCTTGAACTCAAGCAACACCTGCACATGAATAAACAACCAATACTTTCGAGCACAAGTCCTCGACTTGTCTCACGTTAGTTCTGAAACTACAACATCTTACGTGAGCACCTCGCATAAGCATGTTGCAAACCATAGTAAAATGATATCAATCATAACCACCAAAACAAAACAAAAACCTAGCAAATGAATACTAAGCAATCTTTCCATCAATATAAAGCAAGTACGAATTATTGCAAGATAAAAGCAGAACCACTGCGATCAAGCTCCGTACCTTGCCAAAGCTAACTGGACCTTGAACCGGAGCTTACCAAAGCTAGTCGGACCTAGCGCCGGAGCTAACCAAAACAAGCTTTACCTATCGTTGGACCTTGATGGTAAAGGTTTTTTGGTAGTATTCAAAACTTTTATCGCCATAGCCAATATATTCAGCACACATAGGTCTCACAATCTCCCCCTTGATGAATGCATTGGCAACACCATTTAGAATCCGAACATTGGCTTATTCACATTAAAAGTTATGAAAACAATTTCTCCCCCTTTGTAAAACAGAAATAAAATGAGAAGAAAAACAAATTCACCCTTGAGAAGAATCGTGTTTGCATACTTATTTTAAAAATGTTAAAAATTCACATATTATCTCTCCCCCTTTAACAATGTATTCATCAGGGTTCAAAAGAGAAATTTCAAATGTTATGAGCATATTATAACATATACATATAGACGAAGTTCATCCAAGTCATACTATCAAGTAACTTACACTATCACATCAATGAGATACATAAAGTACTGTAAGCCATGCTAGAGATCAAATGTATTTTTCAATTTAAACAAGTCATGATCTCACAAACTTAACTATTTCAAAACCTGAAAGCATGACACTTGTTGCTGCATTTTATTATTTTTCAAAGCATAAATTTAGATCATATGATATTTGCAAGAGATTATATGCGCATCTTCCTTATTCTAACCAACCAAGCTAAGCCTATGTCATTTGACAATCAGAAGCTTAAGGACTGGTTTTAGTCATACACAACTTCTTCCAAGTTCATATCTAAGTGCAATGATAAGCCATCTCAAAAAAAGAAGTGTGATGCATACATATTCTCTTGATCTTTTCTCAATTTATATTTGTTCATAAAAAACTCAACATGTGAGTTGATTACTTGATTAATTCTTTATGACTAAAAGCACTTGTGAGCATGCAACAAGTTCAAAACAGCAAGAAAGTTCGACCATGACAAGATTTAGTGTAAGTAATAATTCTAATTACTAGACATGGCAAAAACTACAAAATGTATAACACGAGTAATGTAGTAAGAACTTTCAGCATGTAAAAGAAATCACAAAGTCATATATGTATGAAATACTATGCTCATATTATTTTAATTTCAGATTCACACATAGACTTCTCAAGTTTGAAAACTCCCCCTCAATGTAAGCCAAGAGGATGCATAACCCCTATTTCACTACGAATAAAACAAAAATGAGTGAAATCCAAAGGTTTGGTAAAAAAGTCAGCCAATTGTTGTTCGGTATCTACATTGTGAAGCACAATGTTTCCTTTTCCAACATTATCACGGAAAATGTGATACCTAATTTCAATGTGCTTAGTTTTACAATGTTGCACAGGGTTTTTAGCAATGCAAATGGCACTAATGTTATTACAAAATAGTGGAACACTATCTAGATCAACCCCATATTCCTTAAGTGTTCGAACAATCCAAAGAATTTACGAGGAAGCACTAGCAGCAGCTACATATTCAGATTCGGCTTTGGATTGTGCAACTGAGTTTTGTTTTCTAGAGGACCAAGCAACTAGTGAATTACCAAGAAAATTACAAGCACCAGAAGTACTTTTCCTATCAATCCTACAACCTCCAAAATCAGCATCGTAAAAAGCTTTCAAAGTAATGGTTGAGGAAGTGGGAAGAAAAATGCCAAATTCTTGAGTTCCACGTAAGTACCTGAGAATCCTTTTGACGGCTTGACGATGTGAAGCATGGGGAGGCTTGAAAACGTGCACAAAGACATACGCTGAATTGTATGTCCGGTCTTAATGCCGTGAGGTACAAAAGTGATCCGATCATGCTTCTATATTCTTTTTGATCCATGGGTTCACCATCTTCATCAAGTTCAAGTGTTGTTGCTATTCCCATTGGTGTACCAAGAGGCTTGCTTTTGTCCATGTTGAAGCGCCTTAGGAGATCTTTTGTATACTTTGTTTGATGCACAAAGGTACCCTCCTTGGTTTGCCTTATTTGCAGCCCCAAAAAGTACGTGAGGTCTCCCATCATACTCATCTCAAATTCTAAACTCATCATAGCTGAAAACTTGGACACAAGATCATGAGAAGCACAACCAAAGATAATATCATCCACATACACTTGAACAAATAATGAGTCATTGCCATGCTTAAGCACAAAAAGAGTTTATCAACCTTTCCCATGGTAAACCCCTTTTCAAGTAAGAATGTTTTTAACCTATCATACCATGCTCTAGGGGCTTATTTGAGACCGTACAAGGCTTTGGACAGTTTGTAAACATAATTAGGAAAATCTGGATTTTCAAAACCCGGTGGTTGTTTGACATAAACCTCCTCATCTATGTAACCATTAAGAAAAGCACTTTTAACATCTAATTAATAAAGCTTAAAACCTTTAGATGCAGAAAAAGCTAACAAAATTCTTATGGCTTCTAATCTAGCAACAGGAGCAAAAGTTTCATCAAAATCTAGACCTTCAACTTGAGTGAAACATTGAGCAACCAACCAAGCCTTATTTCTAACCTAAACCCCATCCTCACTTTGTTTATTTTTAAACACCCATTTAGTTCCAATTAAAGTGTGAACTTGAGGTGGAGGTACAAGTTTCCAAACATTATTTCTTTCAGAATTTTCTAACTCTTCTTGCATGGCAATAATTAAAGATTCATTAGTGAATGCGTGTGATATATCTTTGGGTACAAAAGAAGCAACAAAAGCAGAATGAGCATGAGAGTATGGATCACAAAACCTAGACCTTGTGACTCGTTCATGCAAGCTTCCAATAATTTGTCGTGGGGATGAATTTTGAGAACTCGGAGGGGAGTGGACACTTCAAAATCTTTTTCTTCTTCATGTTCATCACAAATCGATAAGCTTGTGACTTGAGGAGGACCTAAACCAGCAATGGTGGTCGTCGGTGCTTGCAGTGAATCAAAATCAAGAGCTGGAACAATGTCATTAGCTGCTGAATTTTCGGGCAGCAGCACCACTTCTTCCTCATCTTCAACG
Organism: Tuctoria greenei; assembly: GCA_036927565.1. Lineage (NCBI taxonomy): Eukaryota > Viridiplantae > Streptophyta > Magnoliopsida > Poales > Poaceae > Tuctoria > Tuctoria greenei. The sequence goes on from JAYESD010000005.1 coordinate 110,068,453, forward strand.
AAAATGCACTCCCCCTGCAGATATGGATCCAGACCGCAATGTTTAAACTAGTAACTGTGCTAGCTTCATCAAAAGACACCTCACAAGTCTCCACAATTTTGTTAGTGTTAAGTAAAAGCACACGGTAGCCTCTAGTATGAGATGGATAACAAGGAAACATGCCACCAATGGATCTAGGTTCAAATTTATCAAGATTACCATGTTTATTGACAAAGTATTTGCAACCAAAGACCTGAAAGTGTGTAACACTAGGCCTATGGCCAAACCGGAGCTCACATGGTGTTTTACTTAGCTTAGCATGCAAGAAGACACGATTTGACACTTAATAAGCAGTTGCAATCGCATCAGCCAAAAATTTCCTAGGAGTTTGATATTCATCAAGAATAGCCCTAGCCATCTCAGCTAAGGTTCTGTTCTTTCTTTCTACAACATCGTTTGTTGAGGAACATATGGTGAAGAAAATTGATGATCTATTCCATTTTCAGCACAAAAGTGATCAAAAGATTGATTTTTAAATTCGGTTCCGTTATCACTACTAATTGCTTTTAAAGTTCCTGGGTGATCAATTGATAATCTAAGAAATAAGGTTCTAAAGTGACTTAAAAATTCATTCTTAGATGCCATAAAGTAAACCCAAGAGTATCTAGAATAATCATCAACAATCACAAGAACATACCATTCACCTCTGAAGGATTGAACGCGTGAAGGTCCTACGGTGTCAAGGTGCATAAGTTGACCCAGTTCAGTTATCATGATCATTGTGAGAGGATTATGTGAACCTGCAACCATCTTACCATGTCTACAAGAAAAGCACACAATTTCTTTGTCCCGTTTAAGCTTAGGCAGCCCACGTATGCGGTCAAGAGCACTAACACGCGTTAGATGATCAAAGTCTACGTGACCAAGTCTACGATGCCAAAAATATAAGTCCTTTGAATCATTACCAACTAGACACCTATGCTTAGAGGAAGACATATCAAAATCAGCTTTAAAAACTCTTCCAAACCGAGACATGTTAAAAATAAGCTCACTATTTGAATTTACAACTTTGCAGCATTTTTTAGTGAAAATAATTTCCATATTTTCATCTGGCAGTTGTGAAACAGAAAGGAAGTTGTATTTCAAATTTTTAACAAGTGCCACATCCTTCAAAGTGTAGTGATTATTTACTCTAACTGAACCCTTGGCAATTATATGAGTTGAAGAATTATCGGAAAAAGTAACATTCTCTACACGTGACACAAAAGAGAGGGAGGAGAACCATTCCGATCATGTAGCGTGAGCATCCTGAATCCACAATCCAATTGTTCTCCTTCCTCAAGTGTGTAACATACATAGAAGAACAATACGTCAATGACTCAATACTGGGGTTAGTCAAAAGGCATTTAGGAATCCAGTACTGGGTCACACGACGTCCAGCAGGAATAACACGCGAAAGCTGAGATAAAACAACAGGTTTATGAGCCAAAGCTTGAGGATTTTTGTACCCAACTACTGACTTATCAAATGTTACATGTGTAGCACGAAACACAGTGAGATTGGGAGCAAACTTTGCATGTTTTCGACTCATTACAGCTGGTTGCATGTTCCTATCATTCAGTTTAACATGTGCAACAAATTTTGCATTAAAGTTATGAGATCTAGCAATTATTCTTTTTTTTCTATTGTTTAGCTAGTCTATAACAAAAATCTATGACATGAACATCTCTACCACAGTAGGTACAATGAAATTTACTTTGTGTTCATGTCTAGGTGAGCAAACAGCATTTTTATTTGACACCGAATGAGACAACACTCCTGCAGATTTGAAAAACACTTCTTTTTGTTTAGGAACTGTTTGAATCAAACCACTTCCTAATGTTCTTACAATTTTAGGTGGATGTGCCCTTGCATGAGCATGAGAATCAAAACCTAAACCAGTTTTATCATTGCAAGGCTTGGAAGAATTCAGCAGCAAGTTTAGGTTCTTATTCCCATTACAAAACCGATCTAATGTCCTATGCATGTCATCAAGTTTATTGGACAGTTCAAGACAATTTTCACATGAAGTTTTTCCTTTTAATTTGCAATTGGAACAATATTTAATTTTATGAAAACGTAAAGCATTGTTCAATATAGAAATTTCATTCATAGCATCTTGTAGTTTCTTATCAAGATCATCACGAGTAGAACAATGCAAATCAATTGTAGAACAGCTAGCATCTTTCAAGTTTTTATCATTAAGTCCGGCAAGCTCTCTATTCTTTTCATTTTCTAACTCAAGTTTATCAAGTGTGGAGGTGTGCGCACTTCTTAATGAGGACAATTGTTCATATATTAACTCACATGAGGGACATGCATCATCACTAGGAATCAAAGTTTTTAAACGGTTGATTTCAGATTCTAGTGATTCAATTTTAGCAGCACTATCGCTAAACTTTTTGTCCTTTTTCTTAACTATAATAGTGGCACGAGAAATAGCATCACACATTTCTTTGCATGTAGGACGTACCTCTTCATTGTCGCTGTTGTGTTCTGCATCCTCCATACTTGATCTTGATTTGCCCGCCACGAAGCGCAAGTTTTCCAAATCATCTTCATCTTCGTCACTCCCAGTGTCCACATCACTTGAACCATGTTCTTGAAGCGTGGAGATAAAACTGCTCACCAATTACCGTCTTGCAAACCCTTCTTTTTCTTCTTATCGTTCACAGAGGAGTGTTTTGTCCTTGTTTGCTTTTAATCCTGGGAAGTAGGACTTGAAAGGTTAGGGCAATCTGAACAAAAATGTCATGTCTTACCACATTCAAAACATCATTGAGGTCCAGAGCTTCCTCTCCTTCTAGTTCTCACATTTTGCAATGCTTTTGAGAACCTAGTAGAGAGAAGTACTAGCTCCTCCTCTGGAAACTCCTCAATCTGTTCAAGGGTTAGAGAGGACAACAAAGCAAGTGTACCACAAGATGAAGATTGACCGGAGCTAGGCATGTCACGTTGAGAAACAAAAGCAATAGACTTGTTGGGGTTCTTACGTGATATTATGTCAATTTCATGAGTTTTTAACTTGAAATATAGAACATCTAAAGTAAGTGTACTCACGACAGTAGATTCACGAATAGATGTGACTTTCATCTCCCAAATTGACATATCTAATGCACTTAACAATTGCCTGGCATTTTCAGCATCTGAATAATTAACATTGACACTACGCAAGTTGCTGAGAATTTTATTAAAGCGAGCAAAAAGGTCATCAATAGACTCACCGGGTTATATCTCAAAGCGCATGTATTCTTTCTTGAACATGTCTTTCCTTACCTCCTTGATCTTGTTGGATCCTTCGTGGTAGTCACAAAGTGCTTTCCACACATCGCATGCAGATTGGAGGTGTGCAACACGGTCGAAGTTGCTTTGAGTTAATCCTTGTATGATCAAGTTCCGAGCCTTGTTATTGTTGTCGACATCTCTCATATTTGTAGCTGTAACTTGATCGTTTGACGGCACTTCGCAAGGCTTGTATACCTTCTCCCATATTGCAAAGCCTTGAGCTCTAGATGAAGGCTTCCATACGTGTCTTCCAAACCTGAATATCAATACTACTAAAGAGACAAGGTTTTGTGGAGTATTTCTCCATGATGATTAGTCAAAACACGTGCAAATCACAAAGATTAGAGCACCTTGGCTCTGATACCAATTGTCGGATCGAGGAGCACGTGAAAAGCTACCAGAGGGGGGTGAATGGAAGATTTAAAAATCTTAAGCAGTGGAAACAATTAAATCCCAACCCCTTCGGCAGAAAAATGATCTGTTAAAGAAATTGTGTGTGAGACTAATATAAATGTGCTACATCGTGAAAAAAGTGATAGATATAAGAGATAATCAAGTCATGAAGACGACACAACAAGAATCACTCAAATCCGTCAAGATAAACGCAAGTTACGATTGAAAGATAGAACAAAGGTGAATCTGTACTACCCGAGAAAAACAGTTTTTGAACGCTGCAAAGAAACTCGTGTAGATCAGAAACTACAAATCCAATGACAGTGAAATTTTTACAGATTATAGATAATCAAGTTGTGAAGACAACCCAAAAAGAATCATGTCAATCAGATCTGTAGAACTCGAGTTATGATAAAACCACCGAAGAAAGGTAGTGCTGTGCAGAAAACTCGACGAGAAAAACTTGTCTGGAACAAGTTGGACGAACAAGGCACAAAAGTTCCTTTCAACTATGAATTTTATTCAATAGAACACAAGAGGAACAGACCCAGAGTCGTGCACCATAAGATCTGGCCACTCTTGCTTATATAACCAGCCCTTATGCCAACCCAATCTCAACTAGGACTCTAATCCTACTCTGTTCACGAATCGAAACTTTCTATAACTGCTTAGGACTCTTCTATACGCAGATAGAAGCAATTTTAAGACATCAAAACACCTTAGAAACGTATCCCACATTCCTAAAACAACCCAAATTTGTGACCCACACGAAATCCTATCATAACAAACTCAAATCTTTCCATATTTGAGTCAAACACGACTCAGCCGCAGCTTGAGTCCATAACCTAGTCGGTTGGACCTTTTCGACCAATTCATTACGTCCACATCTCTTCTTCACGCCTCGGAACCATGTAGCCACGTCCATGCACTCCTTTCATACGTGCAAACATCTTCCAACGACGTCGACGGTACCTTCATATGCATTGTTCTTGATTCAAACATGTTGCGCAACCTCCTGATCGACTCAATCACAATTCCTCCCAAACATGGTTGTTGAATCTCATCTTCTCCCTAAGACTAGTTCAATGGATCCTGTCACCAGCCATGTCTTGAACTCAAGCAACACCAGCACATGAATAAACAACCAATACTTTTGAGCACAAGTCCTCAACTTGACTCACGTTAGTCCCAAAACTACAACATCTTACGTGATCACCTCACATAAGCATGTTGCAAACCATAGTAAAATGATATCTACCATAACCACCAAAACACACCAAAAACCTAGCAAATGAATACTAAGCAATCCCATCAATATAAAGCAAGTATGAATTATGGCATGATAAAAGCAGAACCACTGCGATCAAGCTCCATACCTTGCCAAAGCTACCGGACCTTGAACAAGAGCTTACCAAAGCTAGCCGGAACTAGCGCCGGAGCTAACCAAAACAAGCCGTACCTATCGTCGGACCTTGATGATAAAGGTGTTTTGGTAGTATTCAAAACTTTTATCGCCATAGCCAATGTATTCAGCACACCCATCCGTTCAGTAAGTGTACCATCAAGTCCTGCATCTGTGGAAAGGATACTTGAACAATGAAAAGGTTTCCAACTTTTAATAGTTCAAGAAAAATTTAAAACTAGAGTAGTAATAACAGTCTGTTCCTGCTGACCTTCCTGTATAAATTCAAAATTTTCATACTGGAAATTTCAGAACCAGACGTTGGGTTGAATAAAAAAGTTGTAGTAAACTTTACAACCTTTTCAGGTTGGACTCACACAGCTCCAGGTGATCTTGGAAGTAGAATATATATAGGTTTAAAGTTGACCCAAGTTTTCTGGAAATTTTGACAGCACCTCCCCTGTATATGTGGTTACTTCCACAATTTATACAGGTATATCATAACAATATATCGAGGTAATGACACAATAAACATTATATAACATCAAGTTAGCAATCCCGAAGTTAAAGAGTTCAGCCTTGAAACATTTGTTATACAGGTATAGCGCGCAAATTCGAAACAATGTGCAAACTGTTTCAAGTTCTGGTCTGCCAGAACTAAGTTTGCAACAATAGGAATTAATCACAGTTACACCAAGATTCAGATCATGAGTGCAAAATAAAGTTGATAGAGGACTTCCTAGGATTTACAGAAATGTATATATGTGAACATGTCACTATCCTAGATTGAGAGCTATCACTATCCAAACATAACAGATGAACTGACTGGTTTTCACCAGCAGTCCTGCAGTTCACTGTTTTGAACTCAAAATTTGATTTGACTCAAATTTGATTCAGGAAAAACTTTGAATAGAAAATATGTAGAACTACTTCTACCCTTTTCAGATATGTATCACAATAAGGAAGAAGATTTTTATACAGTGAGTTATGGAAAAAATACAGAGACTGGTACAATGGTATGGTCATCTGGAGCAGTTTTAATATACTCCAAATTTCAACAGATTATCAAGCTTTTCTGCCTTGATGGTCAACAGAATAGTTGTACAGGTCTTCAAGATCTCTCCATCCATATAGCATACCCCTATGTTAAATAAAAACTAACCCGGATCATAATCCAGCGAAGTTGAGCAAACTTCAGCCAGAAATTAAGAATCTTGGTTCTAACCCTTTTGTTGAGTCGAAACCCATTTTGCGGAGTCGAAACCTACCAGCATCAGACAGTCGGACTTTCCAAAACGTATTGCAGCCATTCTTTTGTTGGGGATGGTCAAGTATAAAATTTGATATTGACGGTACTATGTGCCTCACCAAAACAAATTCTAACCCGATATATACGGATACGTTTAAAGGTGGTCCTAGTATTGTTCACTCGCAAACGTGTTCTAGACGGGTCGCTACCGTAGTTAGTGTAGCTGCAAAAGACAAACAATCCCCTTTCACACCTGCACACCACAAGGGTGGTTCGGGGAAACATGATAGCAGTCACAAAAATATATATGAAAGTAATTGCATACGACTCTGCTGTGAGTCGCCCTTGATCGATGTCATGTCTCTAGGTACATGGCCGTACTACGTCTGTACATGAAAGTGTATCTAGGACTCTCTTGTGGGTTTTTGATGATTTATGACAATCAATTGGGATCCTAACCTATTTGTTGAGATGAGTGCAGGCCTATGATAGGAAAATGAGCAAAATACCAAAAAGAATGAAGGATGAGGAGCAAAGTGGATATGAGCTCAAGGAAGAAGAGTAATAGATTATTGTGTACGGAGTGTGTTAAGGAAACTCACCCCAAGAGCTCAATCACAATTAAACATACACATTGCACAAAGTTACACAGGACCGTACTAGTTCGATCACAACCGGACTAGTCCGATAACCTTTCTGCACCAGATCAGACAAGTCCGATATCTGTCGGACTAGTCCGATATTCTTCTGACTAGAATCGGACTAGTCCTCCCCAGTACGGACTAGTCCTCAAAACACTTCACAAGTCACACAAAATCGGACAGGTCTGATCATAACCGGACTAGTCCGATATTCCTTTTGATCCATATCGGACAAGTCCGATATTTGCACAGACTAGTCCGAAAAACCCTCTGATCTACATCGGACAAGTACTCCAAGTGCGGACTTGTCATCTAACTCACTTAGGGTTTCACATGTCCAGACAGGTTCGATGGATATCGGACTAGTCCGAAGATTTCCAGTAGCGAAATCGGACAAGTCCGTTTTCAGCCAGACTAGTCCGATATTTCGGGACACTTAGGGTTTGCAACACACAGCACACCAGACTAGTCCGGTGACCACCACGGACTAGTCCGAACTTTCTGAACCTTAACGGTCACTTTTAGAAACCCCATATAAATAGAGGTGCACGACCTTCTTTTGAACACTCTCGAACCCTAGCGCCGTCACACCACCTAAGAGCCTCAAAAACTACATCTATCCACGAAATTAAGTGCAACAACGATCAATCCTTTGAGAATTCACTCTAGATCATTGGAGAGACACTTGCAACACCACGTTGAGCTCTTGGTTTGATTCTCTAACACACTCCTGCGATTCATTTGTAATTTTTGAGTGTGTTCTTGGTGGTATTTTCTGTTGTAATCCAAGGGAGCACTCAACGTGTGAGAAAGCTCCTTGAATTCGGTTATTGACCCCTTTGTGATTAGTGGAAGAGGATTGGCCTTCATGGCGATCCGACGAGGGTAGGGTTGGAGAAGACCCGGTCCTTTTGTGGACTCCTCAACGTGGATGTAGGTGGCCTTTTGTGGTAGCCGAACCACGGGATAAATCCTTGTGTTTTGCTTTTGGTGTTCATCATTCTCATTCATCAATATAATCTAGGGTTTCAACAACCATTGCTCATCTTACGTTGGATTGTTAAACATAAGATTTAATTGTGATATAATCTAGAATATAACTGTGAAACCTTCATTTGGTTCTATTTTTCCGCCGCACACATAAAAGAATCAATCTAATCGATTTAGCTTAATCAACTTAGTCTGTGAACACCAGACTAGTCCGCACTTTACCGGACTAGTCCGATATCTCTGGTATTGAGCTTGTTGTTGAGTGTTGCAGGATCCGACAATTTTCAAAAAGGCCTATTCACCCCCTCTAGGCCCACATTCAATTGGTATCAGAGCAAGGTTCTTCAAGAAAGAGTCTAATCACTCGAAGAGATCATGTCGGAGATGAAGGACATCCATAAAATCAACAACCAAGAAGAGGTTAACAATGACAAGACTCAAAAAGTGGAAAAGTACCTTGAAGCCATTCAAGACTTCGAGGACGACGATGAGGAGACACTGGGCTAAAGGCGCTCCTTAGAAAGAAGGCACTTTCCAAAGGGATAGTGAAAGTTGAAGAGAAGAAGAAGGGGATTAGTCAGACCGACTACTCCCGATATCCTTTTAACTATGATAGTCTAAATTCCAATAACAATCAGTACTTATCCATCCCACTTGGAAAATCCCCACACTTCGATGGAAGTGATTACTCAATGTGGAGGCCGAATATGAAAATGTATTTGATTTCTCTCAATCCAAGTCTATGGCATGGTGTATGCACAGGGATAGATATTCCGAACGACGACGAAGAGCTCACCCTAAGCCAAGAGCAGGCCATTCATAGAAATGCACAAGCCGCAGCTGTAATCACCTCCTCACTCAGTCGGGACAAGTTCACCAAGGTGGATGGACTCGAAATTGCTAAGGAGATATGGGATACAGTACAAACTGCACATGAAGGTGACCGACATGTGCGTGAAGCGAAGATTGAGATGATCGAAGGCGAACTAGGAAGATTTGCAATTGAGGAAGACGAGTCACCCCAAGATATGTACAATCGATTGAAGACACTTGTCAACAATGTTTGATCATACGGGAGCAAGAAGTGGAATGACCACGAGGTGGTAAAACTCATCCTTAGAGCTTTTATGCCTCGCAATGTCACGCTATGCTTCATGATTAGAGAAAGCCCCAGATACAACGGGATGACTCCAGATGAATTGCTTGGAAAAATCATCAACTTTGAGATGATGAAAAGACAAGCAAAGCACATCAAGGAAATTGCCGATCTCACCTCGGCTAAGAAGAAAGGGGTTGCTTTAAAGTCCACCCTCAAGCCTCTATCCAAAGAGGCAAGAGAAGCACAACTAGAGGAAGACAGTGATGACGAGAGCAGTGAGCTAGATGAAGAGGACATGATAATGTTCATGAAAAAGTTCAAGAGAATAATGAATAAAAGACAAGGAACAAAATCAAGTGAGGGAAAGTACAAGGAAAGAACGAAACCGAAGTTGAGGTGGGCATGCTACAATTGTGGTGAGTATAACCACTTCATAATTGATTGTGTAGGATCGAAGAGCACGTGAAAAGCTACCAGAGGGGGGGTGAATGGTAGATTTAAAAATCTTACGCAGCGGAAACAATAAAACCCTAATCCCTTCGGTAGAAAAACGATCTGTTAAAGAAATCGTGTATAAGACTAATCTAAACTTGTTTCACCGAGACAAAAGTGATATATATCAGAGAGAATCAAGTCACGAAGACAACACAAAAAGAATTACTCAAATCCGTCGAGAACAACTCAAGTTATGATCAAAAGATCAAACACTGGTCAATCTGACCTACCCGAGAAAAACAGTTTCTGGAGTGCTGCAAAGAAACTCGTGTAGATCAAGAACCACAAATCCAATGACCGTGCAATTTTGACAGATGATAGACAATCAAGTTGTGAAGACAACCCAAAAAGAATCACGTCAATTGAATCTGTAAAACTCGAGTTATGATAAAAACACCGACGAAAGGTAGTGCTGTCCAGAAACTCGACGAGTAAAACTTGTCTGGAACAAGTCGGACGAACAAGGCACAAAAGTTCCTTCAAAGTACGAATTTTATTCAATAGAACACAAGAGGAACAGCCCCAAAGTCCTCTCCCCGAACTTTGGCCTTCCCTTGCTTATATAACCAGCCCTTAGGCCATCCCAATCTCAACTAGGACTCCAATCCTAATCCGATCACAATCGGAACTTTCCATAACTGCTTAGGACTCTTCTATACGCAGATAGAAGCAATCTTAAGACTTCCAAACACCTTAGGAACGTATCCCACATTCCTAAACAACTCAAATTCGTGACACACACGAAATCCTAACATAACCAACTCGATATTTCCATACCGAGCCATAACCGACTCCGCCGCAGCCGAAGTCATCAACCGATACGATCTGATCCTTCCGATCAGATCTTCCTTCCATAATCTGTCTCTAGAAGCATATTGCCACGTCATGCACTTCATGCATACGTGCGAACACCTTCCTTCGACCTTCATATGCACTGTCCTTGATTCAATCATCCTGTGCGACCTCCTGACCCGCTCAACCACAGTTCCTCCTGAACTTGGTTGTTGGAACCCCATCTCCTCCTGAGACTAGTCCAATGGATCCCGTCACCAGCCATGACTTGAACTCAAGCAACACCTGCACATGAATAAACAACCAATCTATACGAGCCCAAGTCCTCGACTTGACTCACGTTAGTTCCGAACACAACACCTTACGTGAGAACCTCACATAAGCATGTTGCAAAACCACAGTAGAAACGATATCAACCGTATCATCCAAAACGCACCAAAAACTTAGCAAATGAAAACTAAGCAATCTTTCCAATCAAGTAAAGCAAGTACGAGACATTGCAAATGCAAAGCAGAAGCACTGCGGTCAAGTTCCGGACCTTGCCAGAGCAACCCGGAGCTTGAGCCGGAGCTAACAAGAGCTAGTAGAACCTAGCGCCGGAGCTTACCAAAACTAGTAGATCCTGGATCCGGAGCTTATCAAAACTAGTAGATCCTGGATCCGGAGCTTATCAAAACTAGTAGATCCTGGATCCGGAGCTTATCAAAACTAGTAGATCCTGGATCCGGAGCTTATCAAAACTAGTCGGAACTAGTCAACCCAAAACCCGGAGCTAGACAAAGTACGTCGAAGCTTAGCATCCCGGAGCTAACGAAAATATGCCGGAGCTATCAAATATATGCCGGAGCTAAAGATAAAGCTCATCGGAGCTAACCAAAGCTGGTCGGACCTTACCAAGAAGTCGGACCTAGCATCAAACGTAACCGGAGCTACCCAAAGCAAGCCGGACCTATCGTCGGACCTTGCTGTAGCTCGGAGCTAGAGTCGGACCTTGATAAAAAGGTGTTTTGGTGATATTAAAAACTTTTATCATCAAAGCCAAGTGTATTCACTACAAGCCAATGTATTCAGCACACATAGGTCTTACAATCTCCCCCTTGATGAATGCATTGGCAACACCATTTAAAATTCCGAACATTGGCTTATTCAAATAAAAGTTTTGAAAACAATTTCTCCCCTTTTTGTTTAAATAAAAAATAAAATGAGAAGGAAAAAAAATATCCCATATTATCTCTCCCCCTTTATTAACTTTCCTTATGCACATATTCTCTTCATGCTTATCTCTTCCTTTTTGAATGTGTGATTAATCTCTCCCCCTTTGACAATGTATTCAGCAAGGTAAAAGAGAAATTTTAATTGTTATGAGATATAAACAAATTATCTCTCCTTCTTTAGTTGTTATGAGCATATTATAACATATACATATAAACAAAGCTCACCCAAGTCATACTATCAAGTAACTTACACTATCACATCAATGAGATACATAATGTAGTGTAAGTCATGCTAGAAAGCAAGTGTGATTTTCAATTTTAGCAGGTCATGATCTCACAAACTCAACTATTTCAAAACCTGAAAGCAAGACATTTGTTGCTGCATTTTATTATTTTTCAAAGCATAAATTTAGATAATATGATATTTGCAAGAGATTATATGCTCATCTGCCTTATTCTAACCAACCAAGCCAAGCCTATGTCATTTGACAATCAGAAGCTTAAGGACATAGTTTTAGTCATACACACTTCTTCCAAGTTCATATCTAAGTGCAATGACAAGCCATCTCGAAAGAAGAAGTGCGATGCATGCATATTCTCTTGATCTTTTCTCAATTTATATTTGTTCATAAAAACTCAACATGTGAGTTGATTACTTGATAAATTCTTAATGATTAAAAGCATTTGTGAGCATGCAACAAGTTCAAAACAGCAAGAAAGTTCGACCATGACCAGATTTAGTGTAAGTAATTATTCCAATTACTAGACATGGCAAAAACTACAAAAAGTATAACACGAGTAATGTAGTAAGAACTTTCAGCATGTAAAAGGAATCACAAAGTCATATATGTATGAAATAATATGCTCATATTATTTTAATTTCAGATTCACACATAGACTTCCTAAGTTTCAAAAACTCCCCCTCAATTTAAGCCATGAGGATGCATAAACCCTATTTCACTACGAATGTAACAAAAACGAGTGAAATCCAAAGGTTTTGTAAAAATGTCAGCCAATTGTTGTTCGGTATCTACATGGTGAAGCACAATGTTTCCTTTTTCAACATTATCACGGAGAAAGTGATACCTAATGTCAATGTGCTTAGTTCTAGAATGTTGCACGGGGTTTTTAGCAATGCAAATAGCACTAGTGTTATCACAGAACAGTGGAACACTATCTAGATCAACCCCATAGTCCTTAAGTGTTTGAACAATCCAAAGAATTTGTGAACAAGCACTAGCAGCAACTACATACTCAGATTCGGCTGTGGATTGTGCAACTGAACTTTGTTTTCTAGAGGACCAAGCAACAAGAGAATTACCAAGAAAATGACAGGCACCGGAAGTACTTTTTCTATCAATCCTACAACCCCCAAAATCAGCATCCGAAAAAGCTTTCAAAGAAACGATTGAGGAAGAAGGAAGAAAAATGCCAAATTCTTGAGTTCCATGTAAGTACCTGAGAATCCTTTTGACGGCTTGACGATGTGAAACACGTGGGGAAGCTTGAAACCGTGCACAAAGACATACGCTGAATTGTATGTCCGGTCTTGATGCTGTAAGGTACAAAAGTGATCCGATCATACTTCTATATTCTTTTTGATCCACGGATTCACCATCTTCATCAAGTTCAAGTGTTGTTGCTGTTCCCATTGGTGTCCGAAGAGGCTTGCTTTTGTCCATGTTGAAGCGCCTTAGGAGATCTTTGGTATACTTTGTTTGATGCACAAAGGTACCCTCCTTGGTTTGCTTGATTTGCAGCCCCAAAAAGTAAGTGAGTTCACCCATCATACTCATTTCAAATTCGGAACTCATCATTGCTGAAAACTTGGACACAAGATCATGAGAAGCACAACCAAAGATAATATCATCCACATACACTTGAACGAATAATGAGTCATTGCCATGTTTAAGCACAAAAAGAGTTTTATCAGCCTTTCCCATTGTAAACCCCTTTTCAAGTAAGAATGTTTTTAACCTATCATACCATGCTCTAGGGGCTTGTTTGAGACCATATAAGGCTTTGGACAGTTTGTAAACATGATTAGGAAAATCTGGATTTTCAAAACCTGGTGGTTGTTTGACATAAACCTACTCATCTATGTAGCCATTAAGAAAAGCACTTTTAACATCCATTTGATATAGCTTAAAACCTTTAGATGCTGCGAAAGCTAACAAAATTCTTATGGCTTCTAATCTAGCGACAGGAGCAAAAGTTTCATCAAAATCTAGACCTTCAACTTGAGTGAAACCTTGAGCAACCAACCTAGCCTTATTCCTAATCACAACCCCATCCTCACTTTGTTTATTTTTATATACCCATTTAGTTCCAATTAAAGTGTGGCCTTGAGGTGGAGGTACAAGTTTCCAAACATTATTTCTTTCAAAATTTTCTAACTCTTCTTGCATGGCAATAATCCAAGATTCATTAGTGAGTGCGTGTGATATATCTTTGGGTTCAAAAGAAGCAACAAAAGCAGAATGAGCATGAGAGTTTGGATCGCAAAACCTGGACCGTGTGACTCGTTCATGCAAGCTTCCAATCATCTGTTGTGGGGGATGATCTTTGTAAAAACGTAGGGGAACAGATGTCTCACAAGCTTCTTTTTCATTAGGTTCATTGTAGATTGATGAGCTTGTGATTTGTGGACGATCAGGACCAGCAGAGGTGACAGCCGGAGCTTGTTCAATGTCCGGAGCTGGACACGTGTCAACTTCGGAACTACCAGGCAGTATCACCGGCTCTTCTTCATCTTCGAAAATACCCTCCCCCTGAGAATATGAATCTGGTCCTGCAACACCGGAGCTAGTACCTGGGCTAGCTTCATCAAAAGACACTTCACAAGTCTCCACAATTTTGTTAGTGTCAAGTAAAAGCACACGGTAGCCTCTAGTATGAGATGGATAACCAAGAAACATGCCATCATTGGATCTAGGTTCAAATTTATCAAGATTACCATGTTTCTTAACAAAGCATTTGCAACCAAAGACCCGAAAGTGTGTAACACTAGGCCTATGTCCAAACCGGAGCTCATATGGTGTTTTACCTAGCTTAGCACGCAAGAAAACACGATTTGAGACATAACAAGCGGTTGCTAATGCATCAGCCCAAAATTTCCTAGGGGTTTGATATTCATCAAGCATAGTCCTAGCCATCTCAACTAGGGTTCTGTTCTTTCTTTCTACAACACCGTTTTGTTGAGGTACATATGGTGAAGAAAATTGATGATCTATTCTATTTTCAGCACAAAAGTGATCAAAGAATTGATTTTTAAATTCAGTTCCATTATCACTTCTAATTGCTTTTAATGATTCTGGGTGATCAATTGATAATCTAAGAAATAAAGTTCTAAAGTGACTAAAGACTTCATTCTTAGACGCCATAAAATACACCCAAGAATATCTAGAATAATCATCAACAATAACAAGAGCATACCATTTACCTCCGAAGGATTGAACACGTGAAGGTCCTACGGTGTCAAGATGCAAAAGTTGACATGGTTCAGTTGTCATGATCATTGTGAGAGGAGTATGTGAACCTGCAACCATCTTAGCATGTCTACAAGAAGAGCACACAATTTCTTTGTCCCCTTTAAGCTTAGGCAGCCCACGTATGCGATCAAGAGCACTAACACGCGTTAGGTGATCAAAGCCTACGTGACCAAGTCTACGATGCCAAAAATATAAGTCCTTTGAATCATTAGCAACTAGACACCTATGCTTAGAAGAAGACATATCAAAATCAGCTTTAAAAACTCTTCCAAACCGAGACATGTTAAAAATAAGCTCACTATTTGAATCTACAACTTTGCAGCAGTTTTTATTGAAAGTAATTTCTAGATTTTCATCTAGCAATTGTGAAACAGGAAGCAAGTTATATTTCAAATTTTTGACAAGTGCCACATCCTTCAAAGTGTAGTGATCATTTACTCTAACCGAACCCTTAGCAATTATAGGAGTTGAAGAATTATCGGCAAAAGTAACATTCTCTACACGTGACACAAAGGTGAGGGAGGAGAACCAATCTTTGTTACCGGCCATGTGGCGTGAGCAACCTGAATCCACAATCCAAATATTCTCCTTCCTCAAGCGTGTAACCTACATAGAAGCACAATACGCCGATGACTCAATACTGGGGTTAGTCAAAAGGCATTTAGGAATCCAGTACTGAGTCACGCGACGTGCACCAAGAAAAACACGCGAATGCTGAGATAAAACAGCAGGTTTATGAGTCAAAGATTGAGGATTTCTTTTCTTAACAGTTGATTTAGAAGTTGTTACTTGTTTAGAGTGAAAACCGGTAGCTCCGGAGGTAAAAGCAGAAGGTCCGGAGGCAAAAACTGAAGCTCCAGAGGGAACAACAGAAGATCCGGTAGCTCTTGGAGCTATCGGAACTATCGGAGCTGCTTTTGCGGATTTCTTACCAGAAGGTCTGTAAGCTACCTTCTCAAATTTCTGACTCACTAAAGCAGGTTGTGTTTTTCTAATTGCATGAAAGTTATAAGATCTAGCAATTTTTCTTTCCTTTTTCTGTTGTTTAGCTAGTCTATAACAAAAATCTATGACATGACCATCTCTACCACAGAAGGTACAATGAAATTTAACTTTGTGTTCATGTCTAGATGAGCAAGCAATATTTTTATTTGAAACCGATTGAGACAACACTCCTGCAGATTTGAAAACCACTTCTTTTTGTTTAGGAACTGTTTGAATCAAACCACTTCCTAATGACCTTACAGTTTTAGGTGGATGTGCCTTAGCATGAACATGAGAATCAAAACCTAAACCAGTTTTATCTTTGCTAGACTTGGAAGAATTCAGCAGCAAGTTTAGATTCTTATCCCAATTACAAAACCGACCTAGTGTCCTATTCATGTCATCAAGTTTCTTGGACAAGTCTAGGCAGTTTTCACATGAAGTTTTTTCTTTTAGTTTGCAATTGGAACAAAATTTAACTTCATGAGAACGTAAAGCATTGTTCAACATAGAAATTTCATTCATAGCATCTTGCAGTTTCTTATCAAGATTTTCACATGCAGAACAATGCAAGTCAATTGTAGAACAGCTAGCATCTTTCAAGTTTTTATCATTAAGTGCAGCAAGCTCTTTGTTCTTTTTAATTTCTTCATCAAGTTTATCTAGAGTGGAGGAGTGTGCACTTCTTAATGTGGACAATTGTTCATAGATTAAGTCACATGAGGGACATGCATCATCACTAGGAATCAAAGTTTTTAAACGGTTAATTTCAGATTCTAGTGATTCAATTTTAGCAGCACTATCCCTAAGCTTTTTGTCCTTTTCCTTGACAATAATAGTTGCACGAGAAATAGCATCACACATTTCATTGCAGGTAGAACATACCTCATCATCGTCACTGTTGTGTTCTGCTTCCTCCTGACTTGATCTTGATCTTGCTTTGCCCGCCATGAAGCATAAGTTGGCCAGATCATCATTATCTTCATCACTTTCAAAGTCTACATCACTTGAACTGAGC
The DNA here is from genome assembly GCA_036927565.1 of Tuctoria greenei. Lineage (NCBI taxonomy): Eukaryota > Viridiplantae > Streptophyta > Magnoliopsida > Poales > Poaceae > Tuctoria > Tuctoria greenei. The sequence continues at coordinate 110,085,524 of JAYESD010000005.1, forward strand.
TCTTGAAGCGCGGTGATGAAGCTGTTGATCATCTTGCATCCTATGGTACCTTTCTTCTTCTTGTTGGAATTTCCAGAGGAGATCCGGATCTTGCTTTGTTTTTCTTCCCGGGTGGTCGGACCTGAAAGGTTAGGGCATTCTGTACGAAAGTGTCCTGTTTTACCACATTCAAAACAGCGTTGAGGTCCAGAGCTTCCTCTCCTTCTAGTTCTCACATTTTGCAATGCTTTTGAGAATCTAGTAGAGATGAGTGTCAACTCCTCTTCTGGAATTTCTTCGATCTGCTCCAGGGTTAGGAGGACAACAAAGCAAGAGTATTGCAGGATGATGATTGGCCGGAGCTAGACATATCACGTTGTGAGACAAATGCAATAGACTTGTTTGGGTTCTTACGTGCTAGGATGTCAATTTCATGAGTTTTTAGTTTAGAATAAAGTACATCTAATGTAAGAGAACTCATGACAGTTGATTCACGAATAGATGATACTTTCATCTCCCAAATTGTCATGTCTAATGCACTAAGAAGTTGTCTAGCATTCTCAGCATCAGAAAAATTTACATTGACACTACGTAAGTTGCTGAGAATTTTATTGAAACGAGCAAAGAGGTCATCGATCGACTCACCTGGTTGCATCTCAAAACGCATATATTCTTTCTTGAACATATCTTGTTTTACCTCCTTGATTGTGTTGGAGCCTTCATGATAATCACAGAGAGCTCTCCAAACGTCGTATGCTGATCGGAGGTGCGCGACACGATCAAAGTCGCTTTGAGTGAGTCCTTGGATGATCAAGTTTCGGGCTTTGTTGTTGTTGTCGACGTCCCGGAGGTTCGTGGCCGTGACTTGATCATTGGGTGGCACTTCATAAGGCTTATACACCTTCTCCCATATTGCAAAGCCTTGTGCCTGGATAAAAGCCTCCATGCGTGCCTTCCAAACCTGAAAATCAATACCAGCAAACACACAAGGTTTGACGGAGTACTTCTCCATGATGATTATTCAAAAACACGTGCAAATCACAAAGATTAGAGCACCGTGGCTCTGATACCAATTGTAGGATCGAATAGCACGTGAAAAGCTACCAGAGGGGGGTGAATGGTAGATTTAAAAATCTTACGCAGCGGAAACAATAAAACCCTAATCCCTTCGGTAGAAAAACGATCTGTTAAAGAAATCGTGTATAAGACTAATCTAAACGTGTTCCACCGTGACAAAAGTGATATATATCAGAGATAATCAAGTCACGAAGACAACACAAAAAGAATTACTCAAATCCGTCGAGAACAACTCAAGTTATGATCAAAAGATCAAACACTGGTCAATCTGACCTACCCGAGAAAAACAGTTTCTGGAGTGCTGCAAAGAAACTCGTGTAGATCAAGAACCACAAATCCAATGACCGTGAAATTTTGACAGATGATAGACAATCAAGTTTTGAAGACAACCCAAAAAGAATCACGTCAATTGAATATGTAAAACTCGAGTTATGATAAAAACACCGACGAAAGGTAGTGCTGTCCAGAAACTCGACGAGTAAAACTTGTCTGGAACAAGTCGGACGAACAAGGCACAAAAGTTCCTTCAAAGTACGAATTTTATTCAATAGAACACAAGAGGAACAGCCCCAAAGTCCTCTCCCCGAACTTTGGCCTTCCCTTGCTTATATAACCAGCCCTTAGGCCATCCCAATCTCAACTAGGACTCCAATCCTAATCCGATCACAATCGGAACTTTCCATAACTGCTTAGGACTCTTCTATACGCAGATAGAAGCAATCTTAAGACTTCCAAACACCTTAGGAATGTATCCCACATTCCTAAACAACTCAAATTCGTGACACACACGAAATCCTAACATAACCAACTCGATATTTCCATACCGAGCCATAACCGAGTCCGCCGCAGCCGAAGTCATCAACCGATACGATCTGATCCTTCCGATCAGATCTTCCTTCCATAATCCGTCTCTAGAAGCATATTGCCACGTCATGCACCTCATGCATACGTGCGAACACCTTCCTTCGACCTTCATATGCACTGTCCTTGATTCAATCATCCTGTGCGACCTCCTGACCCGCTCAACCACAGTTCCTCCTGAACTTGGTTGTTGGAACCTCATCTCCTCCTGAGACTAGTCCAATGGATCCCGTCACCAGCCATGACTTGAACTCAAGCAACACCTGCACATGAATAAACAACCAATCTATACGAGCCCAAGTCCTCGACTTGACTCACGTTAGTTCCGAACACAACACCTTACGTGAGAACCTCACATAAGCATGTTGCAAAACCACAGTAGAAACGATATCAACCGTATCATCCAAAACGCACCAAAAACTTAGCAAATGAAAACTAAGCAATCTTTCCAATCAAGTAAAGCAAGTACGAGACATTGCAAATGCAAAGCAGAAGCACTGCGGTCAAGTTCCGGACCTTGCCAGAGCAACCCGGAGCTTGAGCCGGAGCTAACAAGAGCTAGTAGAACCTAGCGCCGGAGCTTACCAAAACTAGTAGATCCTAGATCCGGAGCTTATCAAAACTAGTAGATCCTGGATCCGGAGCTTATCAAAACTAGTAGATCCTGGATCCGGAGCTTATCAAAACTAGTAGATCCTAGATCCGGAGCTTATCAAAACTAGTCGGAACTAGTCAACCCAAAACCCGGAGCTAGACAAAGTACGTCGAAGCTTAGCATCCCGGAGCTAACGAAAATAAGCCGGAGCTATCAAATATATGCCGGAGCTAAAGATAAAGCTCACCGGAGCTAACCAAAGCTGGTCGGACCTTACCAAGAAGTCGGACCTAGCATCAAACGTAACCGGAGCTACCCAAAGCAAGCCGGACCTATCGTCGGACCTTGCTGTAGCTCGGAGCTAGAGTGGGACCTTGATAAAAAGGTGTTTTGGTGATATTAAAAACTTTTATCATCAAAGCCAAATGTATTCACTACAAGCCAATGTATTCAGCACACATAGGTCTTACAGATTGCCCATATGAGGAGAACAAGAAGAAGACCAAAGAATCCAAGCCTCAACCTAAGAAATTTTTCAAGAAGAAGAAGCAATCCGAACAAGCGCACATTGGGAAGGAGTGGGACTCAAACGATGAGTCCTCATCATCCGAAGAAGAAGAGATGGCTAGCGTAGCCATCGAGAGCACGTCCAAGAAATCTACACTCTTCCCCACACTCGGCGCAAGGAAGGCAAATGGCACTTGCCTTATGGCAAAGGAAGGTAAACGCAAGGTAACCATCAAAACCCCTTTCGTGCATTCCTACTCTAGTGATGATGAAATGAATAGTGATGATGAGGATATGCTTAGTGGACTAGATAGGAAAGCTGCAACAAAAATGAAATTTTTACTTGATCAACTTGTTGAGAAGGAGAGTTTAATTCATTGTCAAGAGAACATGATTATCTCCCAAAAGGAGGAGTATGTCAAACTTGACAAACTTCTAGAACTTGAAAAGGAGAAAAGCAACTCACTAGAGCTTGAGTTAGCTTCAAGCAAGAAAGCTTGCTTGGAGTTAACTGACTCAAATGTTGCAATCAAGGACCAACTTGCTAACCTGATCAAGGTCAACAAGATCCTTGATGTGCAAGTCGAGTCACTCAAGCTGAGTGAACCTTCCTCCTCCTCAAGTTCACCTTCTCAATCCACTAAAATTGATTTTGCTCATATGTGCACATGTAGTAAAATAGACACCAGTTTGAAGGAGAAGTCAAACTACACAAAGGATAAAAATCCTACCCAATGTGGCATATTTGACAAGGAGAATATCAACTATGCACGTAGTGCATGCTTGGTCCAAAGACCTCCAAATGTCAAGTATGGCATTGGTTACTCTTATGATGAAAAACAGCATGCTAGAAGTCATAAGAATAACAAGGGGAGGATTTCTTTTGTGAAGGAAAGAACCTCTCAAACTCATAAGTCGAAGGGTAACAACCTGAACTCACACAAATACCGAACTAGTCCGGTGAGTCTCCGGACAAGTCCGGTCCTCCGGAGAAGTCCGACCTTCCAGACTAGCCCTGTATACAAACAACAACAATTACTCTTTAGAACCATTAATGCCTCCTATGTGATAATGAGAAATAATCTTGGCAAGGTTTATGCTAATTATGTTGGGCCACGCCATGGGAACATCAAATCTCATGTGTGGGTGCTCAAATGTATTGTAATTAACCTTCAAGGACCCAAGCAAGCTTGGGTACCTAAAACCAAAGCATAATTTGTTTTTGCAGGCCTATTCCTCTGGTGGATCCAAATGGGTGCTAGACAGTGGCTGCACCAACCATATGACCAGAGAAAGAAGGATGTTGGTGGAATATGAAGAGAATGTGGACCCAAACGAAGGCATCTACTTTGGAGATAATAGTCAAGGAAGGGTGCTCGGTACCGGTAAAATCGCAATATCTTCTACACACACTTTCTCATGTTTTACATGTTGAATCCTTAGATTATAACCTGCTGTCCATATCTCAACTATGTGACAAAGGTTATAATTGCATGTTCACTAACGAGGGTGTGACCGTCTCTAAGAGGAGTGATGGTTCCATTGCATTCAAGGGTATGTTGAAGTGAAAGCTTTACCTTGTTGACTTCAACAAGGATAAAGCCGAACTTGACACATGCTTGATTGCAAAAACCAACATGGGTTGGCTATAGCATAGACAACTAGCGCATGTTGGTATGAGGAATCTTCAAAAACTCCTCAAGGACGATCACATCCGCGGTTTGAAGGATGTTGTTTTTGAGAAAGACAGGCCTTGTAGCGCATGCCAAACCGGGAAGCAAGTTGGAGCACCTCATCCTGCAAAGAACGTCATTACTACAACAAGACCGCTCGAACTACTTCACCTGGACTTATTTGGTCCAATTGCTTACATAAGCATCGGCGGTAACAAATATGGTTTATTTATTATTGATTACTTTTCTCGCTTCACTTGGGTTTTCTTTTTGCACGATAAGTCAGAAGCACAAGGAACACTCAAGAAGTTCATCGAGCGAGCTCAAAACGAATTCTCATTGACAATCAAGAGTATTCGAAGCAACAATGACACGGAGTTCAAGAACACACAAGTGGAGGAGTACCTTGATGAAGAGGGTATCAAGCACCAACTTTCAGCGTCATAGTCGCCACAACAAAACGGAGTTGCTGAAAGAAAGAACCGAACACTCATAGAGATGGCAGGAACAATGCTCGATGAGTACAATACCTCGGATTGATTTTGGGCAGAAGCGTTTAACACCGCTTGCCACGCCGTAAATCGACTTTATCTTCATCGACTACTCAAGAAGACATCCTATGAGCTACTCACTGGTAACAAACCAAATATCTTATATTTTTGAGTTTTCGGTTCTTTATGTTATATCCTGAACAAGAAGCCTAGGACTTCAAAGTTCGCTTCGAAGTCCGATGAAGGTTTCTTGCTTGGTTATGTTTCGAACACTTACTCCTATCGTGTTTTCAACAAGGCCTCCAGACTTGTTGAAATAGCACGTGACGTATTGATCGATGAGACTAATGGCTCCCAAAAGGAGCAAGTTGATCCATGTGAATTAGGTAAAGAAGAAGCTCCTTGTCAAGCATTGAAAAGAATGGCTCTAGGTGAAGTTTGAACACAAGATCCACCTTCACACGTACATGAGGAAGATGAACCACAAGAGGAGACAAAAGATCAAGGGGGAGCTTCAGCACAAGATCAACCATAAGAATACGAAGATGATCAACAAGTCAACGAAGGCAACTACTTAGGGGGAGAAGCAGATAATCATGAAGATACAACTCCTCAGGTGCTACACCCAAGAGTACACCAATGAGTCCAAAGGGATCACCCAATTGACAACATCATCGGTGACATCCAAAAGGGAGTAACCACTAGATCTCGCTTAGCTAACTTTTGTGAACACTATTCGTTTGTATCCTTTTTGGAACCACGCAAGGTTGAATATGCATTGAAAGATCCGGACTGGGTGTTGGCAATGCAGGAAGAATTGAACAACTTCAAGCGGAACGAAGTATGGGAACTTGTGGCAAGACCCAATGCAACGTCGTTGGCACCAAGTGGGTCTTCCGCAACAAATAAGACGAACACGGGGTGGTGACAAGGAACAAAGCACGACTTGTGGCCAAAGGGTATTCACAAGTCGAAGGTTTAGATTTCGATGAGACTTTTGCTCCAGTAGCTAGGCTTGAATCTATTAGAATATTACTTGCATATACTACTCACCATGATTTCAAGTTGTATCAAATGGATCTAAAAAGCGCCTTCCTCAACGGACCAATCAAGGAGGAGGTGTACGTGGAGCAACCACCCGGGTTTGAAGACGAAGGGTTCCCCAACAATGTATTCAAATTGCGTAAGGCTCTCTACGGCCTCAAACAAGCTCCTAGAGCTTGGTATGAGTGTCTTAGAGATTTCTTAATCGAGAATGGTTTTCAAATTGGCAAAGTAGATTATACTCTATTTACAAAGAATTTAGACAATGATTTTTTTATTTGTCAAATTTATGTTGATGATATAATCATTGGGTCAACTAATCAATCGTTTTGTGAGGAATTTAGCAAAATCATGACAGACAGGTTTGAAATGTCAATGATGGGAGAATTAAAGTACTTCTTGGGATTCCAAGTGCGGCAACAAAAGGAAGGGACATTCATAAGCCAAACCAAGTACACGCAGGACATACTTAAGAAGTTTGGCATGGACAAGGCAAAGCCCAAAAAGACCCCCATGGAACCAAATGGCCACTTGGATCTCAATGAAGATGGACCTAGCATCGACCAAAAGGTATATCGCTCCATGATTGGATCGCTACTCTATTTATGTGCATCTAGGCCAGACATTATGTTGAGTGTATGTTTTTGTGCAAGATTTCAAGCCAACCCTAAGGAATGTGACTTGACAGCCATAAAAAGGATCTTGAGATGTTTAGTTCATACACCCAACCTTGGTCTTTGGTACCCAAAAGGCTCAAAATTCAATCTCATTTGTTACTCTGATGCAGATTATGCGGGGTGCAATGTAGATAGAAAAAGCACCTCCGGCACATGCCAATTCCTTGGGAGATCCTTAGTTTATTGGTCCTCCAAGAAACAAAATTCCATTGCCTTATCCACAGCCGAAGCGGAGTATGTTGCAGCCGGGAGCTGTCGTGCACAACTCCTTTGGATGCGACAAACTCTAAGGGATTACGGTTACAATATGAACTGTATTCCTCTCCTTTGTGACAACGAGAGTGCCATTAAAATTGCCCACAATCCAGTTGAGCACTCTAGAACTAAACACATAGACATAAGACATCATTTTTTGAGAGACCACTCCATAAAAGGAGATATAGCCATCTCACATGTCAATACCCAAAAACAACTGACCGACATATTCACCAAGCCACTTGATGAAAAGCGCTTTTGCAAACTCCGAAATGAACTAAATATCCTCGATGCTCGGAGTGTGGCTTGAAAAGTTGCATACCTGTATGAATTCTTTAAAATATATTGATTGAATTGTGAAAATCAACACTCTCTCAATTTTTCCCGAGAAACTATGTCAATTACTATATCTTGGTGAATTATGATCATTGCTTGATTATTGTATGCTTACTGGTCATATTCATCAAGATCATTTGATTTAATTTGCCTCTCTATTCTCTATTTATGAACCTTCAAATATATATGAATGGACCATGCAAATTTCTCCTGGTGACCACGGACTATGGTTACCCGGACTAGTCCGCACATGCAGGCTAGTCCGCAGAGTGCCGGTTAGGCCGGACTAGTCCGATAACACCACAAACTAGTCCGATGTTGCTCTCTGGATCAGTTCGGACTAGTCCGGTCATCTCCAGACTTGTCCGATTTTTCGTGTCCATAACCCTAGCCGCCACCAAACCCAAATCCCTTCATCCTCCACTCTTGCTCACACATTCTCTCTCCTCCGCTCTAGCTCCCAAGGCGATTTCATGCTCCCTCCATCAAAAATCTCCGCATTTGGGCGGAAATCAAGCTTGCCCTCTTGAGGATTGAAGCTAACGGACTTGTTCGGCCTTCAACACCCTCATCTCCAAGCTTCAATCGATTTCTTCGGTAATTTTCACCCAAACCCTAGAAATCTCATTTTTCTTCATTATTGGTCGAATAGCCTAGCATCTTTCACTATATACATGCCTCCTTTATGTATCACGTGTATGCTAGACTTATTCTGTATTAGGAATCAGCTTTTGTCAAATCTCTTAGGTTTTTAAGGATGAACACCAGACTAGTCCGGTCCCCCCCGGACTAGTCCGTGCCTGTGCACCGGACAAGTCCGATGTTTCTAAACTCAAAACCTAACTGATGAGGACATCACAACAGCGGAGACGCGCATTGAACTGCAAGGACCAATCACAAGAGCACGGGCACGGTTATTAAATCAGCAGGTGAATTCGTTCTTAACTTCTTTTGCATGTGAGTTTGAGAATAGATTGCTATGTGATGATTTAATTGTTATTAGGAATAATGGAGAAGATAAACAAGTGAAGAAAGGAGGCCTTGGGAGCATGGAGAACCACCTGGGACGTCCACAAGTTGATGGAAACAGTTTACAACTCGGACTCGAGTTCAACTCGGAGTCCAGGAGCAGTCCACCTTAAAACAGATGCCCAGGAGGCATACGGACTCCGTTTTCGACGTTCTACATATGCACGGAAAGATGAGAAGATAAGCTTTCATATGGTTCTGGTCCCACCTCAAAATTCTTTCGGAGTCATTGGGAATCGTCGAAACAAGTCGAGTCCAGATTTCTGTCCGGTGCTGCGCCACTGAATCGGGCCTTTGGGCCTTGTATCCCGTAAGAGTCCATTAGGGATGCGTCTAATCGTGTTTTGGTCGAACCCTAGCCTATAAATACTGCAGCCTCCGGTCATATTCCGTGGGTTTTTCTTAGATCAATAAAATCGTCATTCTACGGTTTGTGAGACCCCAACTTCGCCATTTCCGATCGTGTCTCCTACGTTCTTGCTCATGTTCTCGGTTGCACTTGCAGGGATTAGACTTCTTGGCGAGGTCAAGCGTGTGCAGCACGGTTGATAACCAACGGAGCCGTGGTGTAGTGATTGCAGGGGTACTCGAACCGCTCGAGTGTCGTGGATCATCAACGTCGAGTTCTCCACCCCAATCGACATACCTTTCGGAAGATCGGGCCTAACCCTACTCATCAATTGGTATCAGATTTCCAGGTTGCCCGTGAGGTATCTTTGTTTTCCTTCCATCAGATCGATTTTTTTTTCGTACCTAGAGTCCACAGAAAAGCCACAAAAAATTTAGATCGTTTTTACCACTTCCCAGACTATAGTGCCTGCAGTTTCGTTTTTCAGTTTGCATTGTTGAGTTTGAATTCGTGTGGTCGTGTCTTGTTGCTGGTTTAGCTTTGTGTTTTGGGTCCTAGTTATCGTGTTTCATCCTTGTTTTCTTGCTATTCGACACCTATCCCACAATCCCTAAATAAAAACCGATCTGCCATGTTCATCGGTTTGCCCTAGCTAGCCGCCTTTCGTGAACTCCCGCATCGCCAGCCCTAGATTAGGTGACAAATGTCTGTGCCATTCATCCTTGAATCATCACACGCCACCCCATTAGTTGTTGTGCAAATTCCTGATCGTTTTCGTATGCGATTGCGAGTTTTGTTCTCAAACCGAGTTGGAATCAACATCCAAAAAAAAATCGTAACTCGGACAGCCTACCTTAAAACGGCCATAACTTTCGCATATGAACTCGAAATCGGGCGAATTTTTTTTTTCAAATTGATCTACGCGAAATTTCGCATCTGATTTTCCGCGGCATAGCCGCGTTCGGCGAAATTAGATTGCCCAAATTACCCTCGGAAGATAGGCTATGCGGCCTCCGAAGTTTCAGCACGAATTTTAAAGAATCTTCTTTATTTTCTATAGGCCGCATATTACATCCAATTGAGCTGCAAATTTGTGTGCTTCCTATATTTGTGCTCCAGAGTAAAGAAAAAATATCAAAAAAATATTACAAAAAAGAAAAAAAATAGTGAAGAGCACGCATATTAAAGCAATTGGCCTATACCACTTGGTGCTGTTTTGTTGGTTATATCATTCTGTCTTTCTTTTGTCTTAATACTTCCTTGTGTTGTGTTAGGCTCTAGGGCACTCGGTTGACCAGCAACAGTTTCCTACATTGAATACTTATTCAACTTTGTTTAGCTGTTAACGATTTTCTGCTTATTAGCCACCATATTGTGCCATCCAAGCTCCACCTTTCTCTTGAGCATAATAGGTACCTTTGCAATCACTCCATGCTTCATTGGTTCATCTCACCGTCCACACCATCTGCTGTGTCGGTAAGAACACTTGTAAGAGCATGGTAAGACGCTTGAGCGAGAGAGATTGTTTTCTTCCACCTTCCACATTGTCACTGTAGTTGATAGGGATAACATATTTTTTTTTGTTGTCTTTTGTTTCCTACTAATAATGGCAGGAGAAGAAAATAATGACGAATGTGTTCAACATGCTGAGTTATGTGATATGATGAAGACCATGACGGATATGTTCGCCAAATACAACGCAGCAACGGAGGAGTCATTGGCGAACTTGACTCGCCAACTGGATGACCTTGCTCTTCGGATGAATACTTTTGAGGCTCGGTTGCCTCTCCCTGGAAGACAAGAAGACAATGCTTATGATGAACTGGAAGATCACAATAATCAGCCAAGACTGCCACTTTATCGTCAAGGTATGGAATGTAATAATCATAACAATTATAATCGCCCTCCTGATGATCCTTTTGCTAAAGTGAAATTTACTATACCCTCTTTTTCTGGTGCTTATGATGCCGAGGCTTATCTTGATTGGGAGATGACTGTAGAGCAAAAATTTAATTCCCATCTTGTTCCTGAACAACATAGAGTTCGTCAAGCCACTAGTGAGTTTAAGGACTTTGCTATCATATGGTGGAATGAACTTGTTAAAACTAGAACTGATCCTCCAACATGGGATAGATTAAAGGAAGCTATGCGTGTTCGATTTGTTCCTCCATCTTTTCAGCGGGACCTTCGCAAAAAATTGCAGCGTTTAGACCAAGGTAACATGTCTGTAGAGGAGTATTATCAAGAGTTACAAAAGGGTATGCTGCGTTGTGGGGTAGTAGAGGACATGGATGATAAAATAGCTCGTTTTTATGGGGGGTTGAGGCGTGAAATTCAGGACATTGTTGATTACAAGGAATATGATACTGTTAACAGATTGTTTCAGCTTGATATGTTGGCAGAAAAAGAATTGCAGGGCCGACAACAACAGCAACAACGCACGAGGAGCAACTTCACGCTGCGTGCAGCGACTACACCACCCAATGGCGGCCAACAAACTATACCTGCTGCTCCACCTTCTCGCGTGCCGGAAGGCAGCAAGGCGACATCATTCAAGCCTTCGTCGTCCACTCCTTCTACTAGTCGTACTTCCGACATTAAGTGTCACCGCTGCCAGGGTCTTGGTCATATGATGAGAGATTGCCCGAGCAAACGAGCATACATAGCACGCGACGATGGCGGGTATGATAGTACTTCGGATGTTGAAGATGAATATTCTCTTGCTACTGAATTTACAGATCCAAATGACGAACACACCGAAGAAGAGGTACTTGGTACAGCGGCGATGGAGAATTATAGGAGCATCATTGTGCAGCTTGCCTTGAGCTCCAAAGTGGAGACCGACGACAAGCGACAACAACACAACCTCTTCCACATGTTTCTCGTCATCAAGGACTGTCGTGTACACACTATAATTGATGGAGGTAGCTGCAATAACTTGGTAAACACGGACGTCGTCAAGAAACTCGGTTTGACAACAAGATCACACCCTCATCCGTACCACATTCAATGGTTCAACAACAGCGGTAAGGTTCGGGTAACACAAACAGCGAGAATACATTTTTCAATTGGTTTGTACCATGATTTTGCTGATTTTGATGTTGTTCCTATGGATGCTTGTTCTCTTTTATTGGGTCGTCCTTGGGAATTTGATACAGATGCTATTCATCATGGTAGAACCAATAAATATACTCTCATGCATAAGGAAAAGAAAATCACTTTGCTCCCCATGACTCCTGCTGAAATTGTGCATTTTGAGAAGAGTAAAATTCTTGAGGGCAAAGCAACAAAATTAGAATCTGAAAAACAGCAAGTTATTAAGTTAAAATCACCATCGTTGCTCGCAACTAAATCTGAACTTGCTGATTTATTCGATGCTAAGGGTATGTGCTATGCTTTAGTTTGCAAAGAAGCCATGTTTTCACTTCATGAATTGTCTATTGCATTGCCCCCTGCTGTTGCTAACCTTTTGCAGGAGTTTGAGGATGTGTTTCTCTCCGAGATACCCCCTGGTTTACCACCGATGAGAGGCATTGAACACAAGATCGATTTGATTCCAGGAACAAGTTTGCCAAATCATGCAGCATATAGGGCGAAACCACAAGAAACTAAGGAAATTCAGCGACAAGTCCAAGATCTTTTGGACCGCGGGTACATTCGTGAAAGCCTTAGCCCTTGTTCTGTTCCTGTTCTTTTGGTTCCTAAGAAAGATGGTAGTTGGCGCATGTGTGTTGATTGTCGAGCAATTAATAACATCACCATTCGATATCGTTATCCTATTCCTCGATTAGATGACATGCTTGATGAATTTAGTGGTGCTATCATCTTCACAAAAATTGACTTGCGTAGTGGTTACCACCAACTAGGAGATGAATGGAAAACTGCATTTAAAACCAAGTTTGGACTTTATGAGTGGTTAGTCATGCCTTTTGGTTTAACTAATGCACCCATCACCTTTATGCGATTAATGAATGAGGTTTTACGTGCTTTCATTGGACAATTTGTGGTGGATTACTTTGATGATATCCTCATTTACAGCAAGTCATATGATGAACATCTTGATCATTTACGTGCTGTTTTTACTGTTTTGAGAGATGCACGTTTGTTTGGTAACCTCGAAAAGTGCGTCTTTTGCACCAATCGAGTCTCTTTTCTTGGATATGTCGTTTCCTCGCAGGGAATTGAGATGGATGAGGCAAAAATTGAAGCAATCACCAGCTGGCCAGCCCCAACAACTGTCACATAGGTTCGTAGTTTTCTTGGTCTTGCAGGTTTTTATCGGCACTTTGTGCGGGATTTCAGCGCCATTGCAGCACCTCTACATGAGCTAACGAAGAAGGGAGTTCCATTTCGATGGGGCAAACAGCAGCAACAAGCTTTTGATGCTCTCAAATCAAAGCTTACACAAGCACCATTACTACAACTTTCTGATTTTGACAGGACCTTTGAGCTAGAATGTGATGCAAGCGGCGTTGGTATTAGAGGCGTTCTCATACAAGGAGGTAAACCCGTTGCTTTCTTTAGTGAAAAACTTCATGGTCCTTCTCTGAATTATTCCACTTATGATAAGGAATTGTATGCCTTAGTACGTGTATTACAAACTTGGCAACATTATCTTTGGTCTAAGGAGTTTGTCATACATTTCGATCATGAATCATTGAAGTATCTTAAGTGTCAAACCAATCCGAATAAACGACATGCTAAATGGATTGAGTTCATAGAGTCGTTTCCATACATCATTAAGCATAAGAAAGGGAAGGAAAATATCATTGCTGATGCATTATCTAGGCGTTATACCATGCTGTCCCAACTTGATCATAAAATCTTTGGTTTGGAAACAATTAAAGCATTATATCCTACTGATTTGGACTTCAAAGATGCTTTTGAAAATTGTAGAGAAGGAAGAACTTGGAATAAATATGTGCTGCGAGAGGGTCTCCTCTATCGTGCTAACAAGCTATGCGTTCCAGCTAGCTCCGTTCATCTATTGCTTTTGCAGGAAGCACATGGAGGAGGTTTGATGGGACATTTTGGAGTGAAGAAAACTGAAGACGTGCTGTCCACACACTTCTTTGTGCCAAAGATGAGGCGTGATGTCGAGCGCTACGTGTCACGATGCACTACTTGCAACAAAGCTAAGTCTCGCCTTAACCCACATGGTCTTTATATGCCTCTTCCTGTTCCTAGTGTACCTTGGGAGGATATTTCTATGGACATTGTTTTGGGATTGCCTAGGACTAAGAGGGGGAGGGATAGTACTTTTGTAGTTGTTGATCGTTTTTCCAAAATGGCACACTTTGTACCTTGTCATAAGAATGATAATGCCTCACACATTGCTGATTTATTTATGACGGAAATTGTTCGTTTACATGGTGTGCCAAATACCATTGTTTCTGATCGTGATGCAAAATTTTTAAGTCATTTTTTGAGAACTTTGTGGTATAAATTGGGAACCAAGTTGCTGTTTTCAACTACATGTCACCCACAAACGGATGGACAGACCGAGGTAGTTAATCGTACTTTATCCACTATGTTGCGGGCTGTCTTGAAAACAAACTTGAAGTTGTGGGAGGAGTGTTTACCACATATAGAATTTGCTTACAACAGATCCGTTCACTCCACGACAAAGGTAAGTCCATTCAAGGTAGTGTATGGTTTCAATCCCCGTGCTCCTATTGATTTACTACCTTTGCCTCCTTCTGAAACTATAAATTTGGATGCTACACAACGAGCTGAATTCATTCTTAAGATGCATGAAACTACAAAGAAAAATATTGAAATGATGAATGAGAAGTATAGGATTGCAGGTAGTAAAGGTAGAAAAGATGTAAAACTTGAACCGGGTGATTTGGTGTGGTTACATTTGAGAAAAGAGCGATTTCCCGACTTGAGAAAATCTAAACTTATGCCACGAGCTGCTGGTCCTTTTAAGATCATTGAAAAGATTAATGATAATGCATATAAGCTTGAATTGCCTCCCGATTTTGGGGTTAGTCCTACATTTAACATTTCAGATTTGCGACCGTACATGGGAGAAGAAGATGAACTTGAGTCGAGGACGACTCCAATTCAAGAGGGGGAGGATGATGAGGACATCACAACAGCGGAGACGCACATTGAACTGCAAGGACCAATCACAAGAGCACGGGCACGGTTATTAAATCAGCAGGTGAATTCGTTCTTAACTTCTTTTGCATGTGAGTTTGTGAATAGATTGCTATGTGATGATTTAATTGTTATTAGGAATAATGGAGAAGATAAACAAGTGAAGAAAGGAGGCCTTGGGAGTGTGGAGAACCACCTGGGACGTCCACAAGTTGATGGAAATAGTTTACAACTCGGACTCGAGTTCAACTCGGAGTCCAGGAGGAGTCCACCTTAAAACAGACGCCCAGGAGGCATATTGACTCCGTTTTCGACGTTCTACATATGCACGGAAAGAGGAGAAGATAAGATTTCCAATGGTTCTGGTCCCACATCACAATTCCTTCGGAGTCTTTGGGAATCGTCGAAACAATCGAGTCCAGATTTCTGTCCGGTGCTGCGCCACCAAATCGGGCCTTTGGGCCTTGTATCCCGTAAGAGTCCATTAGGGACGCGTCTAATCGTGTTTTGGTCGAACCCTAGCCTATAAATACTGCAGCCGCCGGTCATATTCGGTGGGTTTTGCTTCGATCAATAAAATCGCCGTTCTACGGTTTGTGAGACCCCAACTTCGCGATATCCGATCGTGTCTTCTACGTTCTTGCTCGTGTTCTCGGTTGGACTTGCAGGGATTAGCCTTCTTGGCGAGGTCAAGAATGTGCAGCACGGTTGATAACCAACGGAGCCGTGGTGTAGTGATTGCAGGGGTACTCGAACCGCTCGAGTGCCGCGGATCATCAACGTCGAGTTATCCAACCCAATCGACATACCTTTCGGAAGATCGGGCCTAACCCTACTCATCACTAACTCTTCAATTCCTCAATGCAATTCCTTGCTATCCTTTCATACCTATGCCTTGTATTATTCATTATCATTCTTGAAACTCATTCTTAGGTCATGTCGAGCTCAAACGATGAGGTTTCCGATTTTGAGGCCAAGATGGACTACGAGGTGGCACCTCAGACCTCAACGAGTCTTGGCATGAAGCGCCAAGAGCGACCTATCGAGCCAGCTCCGTCTCCTCCACAAGTTTGGAGGAAAGTGCTAGCGAAGAAGCCGGCCTCCAAGGTGCCAGTTTCTAGGGCTACCGCCAGTGGTGGCCCTAGCTCGGCAAGTGCCTGCCTAGCCAAAGGCAAGGGCAAGGGGATAGCGATGGGTCCAGTTGGACCATTGAAGCTGCATGCTCCCAGAGAAGGGGTCCGGGACCCCCACTGAAGAAAAGTTCAACGGGAAGGGCAGTGACTCGGTGGCCAAATTCAGAAGCATTGATTGGTATGGCCGACCGAAGCAAGCAGCTAATGGAAGATTCTGGTGCAACATTCATGCTGATTTCTACAGATCGGTATATCTACCGATGAAGACACCAGTGGTGCGCAGTCTGTGGATCAACTGGGCACATCTTGAGAAGAAAAGATGCTCTGCTTTTGATGCAGTGATTGCAGCAGCTGAAAGACATGGCTTGGAGGACCTCTTTGCCTTCAAGTACAATTGGAATGATGAAGTGGTGGTTCAGTTCTATGCCACCTGCCACTTTGCAAGCGATGAAGAGGAAAGAGTGACTTGGATGACTCATGGATCCAAGTACACTATCACTTATGAAGAATTTGCAAGTATGTTGCATCTTGACACCTCAAGCAATGACAATTTGATTATTCACAATGTTGGTGTCATCGAGAAGGAGAAGATGAAGTTTCTATATGAGCCCAACTCAAAGTTCATCCCTCCTTCCACGAAGAACATGAAGCCATTCTTTGTGGTGCTAAACAGAGTCCTGAGGAAGACAATAGCCCCTAAGGATGGAGATGCTAGGAGTGTGCAAGGATACCTCCGAACTCTGTGAGAGTCATAAGCAAGAACAAACAGTTTGATGTGTTTGACTACATATGGAACGATATGGTTAACATCTCCAGCACCCCCAACAGGTCCTGTGGCTATGCTCTTTGTCTAATGTTTATGATTGAGAAAGTCACAGGGATTGAGTTTGTCAAGGATGTGGAGCACACTCCTTTGAAGCCTCAGAAGCCTCAACCAGTAAATGTCCAGGCTGCTCCCTCGCCGGCCTCCAGTCCCGAGGCACCGGCAAGATCAAGAGAAGATGCTTGAGATGTCCCTACTTCTAGGGAAGTCCATCAGAAAGGATCAGCTAGTGGGATCCTCAAATATCTGGCTGCCATATTCTCCTCCTGCAAGAAGGCCAAAGGGAAGGCCCACAAGCTCAACCAGAAAACAAAGGAGAACATGAAGTACATCAAGGACAATGTGAAGCATATCTGCCAGAAGCTGGAGATCGACCCCATTGGATCTCCAGTGATTTCTGAGGACTCTGACCCGGACTTCACTGAGCTTGCACCCTTGAACCCCTCCGAGCTTGCCTACTTTGGCATTGGGGGCTGGAGTGGCTCCGTTCCTCCTCCTTTTCCTCCTCGTCAAGCTGAAGATGAAGATGACAAAAATGATGATGAGAGGACTGACAGTGAAGAGTGAAGACCCTAGGACCCTCCTCTCCTTCTTTTTGGTGTCTTGATGCCAAAGGGGGAGAGATTGAGGTGGAGTCTTAGCTTTAGCTATAGGATGCGAGGAGAGAGCTCTTTTTATGCTTCTTGTCTATTTTATGAGTTTTGCAGCGTTTTAACTTTGTTCCTAAGTTAGTTATGGTTCTGTGATGAAATGCTTAATTAATTTTAGAAGTATTTGTTGAAATCTGTAATCTTGCTCCTGGAATGACATATATGCTTGGCTTTGGTTGATTAATGTAAATTATGTCATTATCAATTTATCAATATACTTAGTTATGCATCCCACCATGAAGAATGCACGTATGGATAACTCTTTCATTGCTTGATGTATTTTTGACTCATATGTGCATACTTTATGAAAATCTCAATTTTTATCATATTTTGTGAAATCTCAATTGGTTGTCATCAATCACCAAAAAGGGGGAGATTGAAAGTGCATCTAGGACTCTCTTGTGGGTTTTGGATGATTTATGACAAGCAATTGGTATCCTAATCTATTTGTTGAGATGAGTGCAGGCCTATGATAGTAAAATGAGCAAAATACCAAAAAGAAGGAAGGATGAGGAGCAAAGTGGAGATGAGCTCAAGGAAGAAGAGTAATAGATTATTGTGTATGGAGTGTGTTAAGGAAACTCACCCCAAGAGCTCAATCTCAATTAAACACACACATTGCACAAAGTTACACAGGACCGGACTAGTCCGATCACAACCGGACTAGTCCGATAACCTTTCTGCACCAGATCGGACAAATCCAATATCTGTCAGACTAGTCCGATATTCTTCTGACTAGAATCGGACTAGTCCTCCCCAGTACGGACTAGTCCTTGAAACACTTCACAAGTCACACAAAATCGGACAAGTCCGATCATAACCGGAATAGTCCGATATTCTTTCTGATCCATATCGGACAAGTCCGATATTTGCACGGACTAGTCCGAAAAACCCTCTGATCTACATTGGACAAGTCCTCCAAGTGTGGACTTGTCATCTAACTCACATAGGGTTTCACATGTCCGGACAGGTCCGATGGATATCAGACTAGTCCGAAGATTTCCAGTAGCGAAATCGGACAAGTCCGTTTTCAGCCGAACTAGTCCGATATTTCGGGACACTTAGGATTTGCTACACACAACACACCGGACTAGTCCGGTAACCACCACGGACTAGTCCGAACTTTCTGAACCCTAATGGTCACTTTTAGAAACCCCATATAAATAGAGCTGGACGACCTTCTTTTGAACACTCTCGAACCCTAGCGCCGTCACACCACCCAAGAGCCTCAAAAACTACATCTCTCCACGAAATCAAGTGCAACAACGATCAATCCTTTGATGATTCACTCCAGATCATTGGAGAGACACTTGCAAAACCTCGTTGAGCTCTTGGTTTCATTCTCTAACACACTCCTGCGATTCATTTGTAATTTTTGAGTGTGTTCTTGGTGGTATTTTCTGTTATAATCCAAGGGAGCTCTCAACGTGTGAGAAAGCCGCTTGAATTCGGTTATTCACCTCTTGGTGATTAGTGGAAGAGGATTGGCCTTCGTGGCGATACGACGATGGTAGGGTTGGAGAAGACCCGGTCCTTTTGTGGACTCCTCAACATGGATGTAGGTTGCCTTTTGTGGTAGCCGAACCACGGGATAAATCCTTGTGTTTTGCTTTTGGTGTTCATCATTCTCATTCATCAATATAATCCAGGGTTTCAACAATCATTGCTCATCTTATGTTGGATTGTTAAACATAAGATTTAATTATGATATAATCTAGAATATAACTGTAAAACCTTTATTTGGTTCTATTTTTCCGCCGCACACATAAAATAATCAATCAAATCGATCTAGCTTAATCAACTTAGTCCGTGAACACAGGACTAGTCTGCACTTTACCAGACTAGTCTGATATCTCTGGTATTGAGGTTGTTGTTGAGTGTTGCAGGATCCGACAATTTTCAAAAAGGCCTATTCACCCCCCTCTACTCCCACATTCAGTACAACAAAGACTCCCGCACAAACTGGCTTATACACGCTCGGGCATACGTGTTTAGCATGCTCCCATAGAACATGAATAGTTCTAGAGAGGCATACTATCAGATTATCCACCGCCCGACGGGGGCTCCCACTAACTTTGAAGCATGGTGGGGTACCGAGTGTCATATGTTCTCAGAAACATGGAAAGTTTCAGAGACTCATAATAACATTTCCGCGCCAAGCCACGGAAACAATCACATATTACCTCTCGCAGGGTGAGCTTACCGCAATTGATCCGCTTGCAGTGGCGTACCTTACCTCTTACCTGACGTCGGAGCATCGTTACAGAATATAAGAACACATAAGTTAGTTTACCACCTTTATATCTTATACTAATAATACTCCTTATAAGGGAATATAACTAATTCCTCACTCATATAATCCTAAGTTTTTGAAAATATGCTCTTTTCAAGTGCTCTGTTCCCAGTGATGCTCTGATACCATGCTGTGGGGACCTGAATCCCGACATCCAAGGATCTCATTGGATGGTGTCGTCCGACGCGACACCCAACAGTATACAAGAAAAGAACGAGATTAAATAGGATACCATGTCTTTATTTATAAACACAATGGAAGTTTTACGATACTAAGCAGAAATGAAAGTGACATATACATCATAGCTACGCTCTTGGCACTAGCTATGCAAAAGCAAAGTCATTCGTGCCTTGGATGCTTCACACTAGCAACACCAAACTTAAGGCGGCGTGCAGGGTTCCCACTCGGCTGTAAACCCTGAAGGGTGTGCAGCCTCGTCATCAAACCCATCATCAGTCGTATAATCTGCAAAAACTTAACTGCAAACGTGAACTTAAGGCTTAGCAAGACTAACCCGTCTCACTAGACATATGCAGGGTGAACACTAAGCATAGGCAAGGTAAAGCAGTAAAGGACTCGCCTACAAGTGCATCCTTAGCTTTCAAGTTATTATCAGCAGCTTACCAATTTAATGAAAGTAAATTTAGTGATCATATTGGACAGCAATCAAGTTCCATAACAATTATAGCTCAATACATCATATTCTCATGACTTCTTCAATATTGTACTACGTCACGACACGGTGAACAAGTGGTACTCTATTACCGCGAGGGACGGTGATTGCAATCAGGACACACCCGAATAACATGTCACGTACACCCGTGCTTACGGAGCGTGCCGTGCTCCTCACCACGTCATACGCAGCCACCTTTCAAAAGAGAACTCAAACGCCAAACCGGTCCCACCATCGCGGCCATAAGGTTCCCTCACAGAGCGTGTTTTTGCCTGTCGGCGAATTTACACCTTACTACACTCAGCTCACCCCTATCGAAAGTGGGCTATGCTTTGACATCCGAGTTACCAAGTCACATCGGTTTCTTGGGTTCCATATGCCCAGTATGCATCCGGTACTGTTCAAACTTGTCCAGCAGGGCCGCACACGTATCGATCCACAATCGACACAAGCAGAACTACGCACGTGAGACAACATCTCGCTGCATCCTACCCACTGCTCAGTCTCAATTTCATACTCATAAACTAATTCTTGATCAAATTCATTCCCGTGAGATAAAATTCTATCAGGGTTTGTACCATGCAGAAGGGAACTCACTGGTTCCAGGAAAATTTATTTCAAAATTTTCTAAGCTTCGTACAGGGAGAAATTGATTTTACAAGTTTGGGAGAATTTCTGAAATGTTTTCTGTATTTTTCCCAATATTTCAATTACATAGACAATTGGAACACTAATCAACCCAATAAATTAAGTCCAATGAACTTGAAATTTTGACTGGACATCAAGTGAATTTTGTAGAGTGCTCTGACCAAAATTGGGAATTTTCCAATTAACAGAACAGGGGTAATTAATTTCCCAAGCAATTAGCTCAAATGAATTAATTATGAAAATTCTGGGAGTTTCATGTCCAAAAAATTTTACCACTGAACATTTGAGATTGAATTGAGTCTACCAGAATTTATTTGCAATTTTGTGAGAAAATCTACTAGGAGTAATGGATTTTTGAAGTTTGATTGAAATCTGGAATTATTTTCCAATGGGAAAAGTTTAAATAATGCAGCCGGGCCTACTGGTTTAAATTGAACCAATCGTAACTGGGCCACAGGGGGCCATGGGGTTAACCCGCGCAGCCACGTTAGATCCAAGCCACAGCCGATCCGCGCGCTCACACGCGTCGCTGACACGAGGGACCAGGGGGCCTTCGTCTACCCTCCCGACGTGCCGCTCGGCCGCGGTGGCGCTGCGTAGGCGAGCTTGCCAGAATGGTTGCGTCGACCTCTTTTTGGTCTAGCCTTGACCGCCTGACCATAATATTTACCGCGCAAGCCGATGGTGGGGTCCAATCGAGGTGGCGACGGCCGGAGACGGTGGTGCGACGACGGCGGCAGAGCTTGGGTTTCGGCGATCGTCGGAATCGCTTGGGAATGGCACTAGAAGCTCGGGGTAAGGTCGGGAATGTTCCCGGGAGCATGGGGAAGATAACTAGGGGGTGCAAACGGGATGAAATCGCCAGCAACATCGACTTCAACGGTGAACTAACGAATTTCATTGGTGGCGTGGAAAAACTTGAATATCTCAGTCGATACTCGATGGTTTCCACTGATTCTTGGCAGATGGGTGAGCTAGGAGGTACGGACTATAATCATTATTTGGATTGAAAAATTATTACACGTAGAAACGGAATTAAACCGAGAAGTGAGCTAGTTCAATGATAATGGCCGAAAGCAAAACTGGAATAGATTCCACGATACTGAACGAAAAGAGGCACGACTTTTACTGTGAGAAAGAGCTTGGGATGGTGATCCTTTCTGCTGTTGAGGTCGAGTTGTGAGGCCACTTGTTGAGGGCTGGCGACGGTGGAGCAGAGGCAACGTTCGTCCCCAACTCCGGTGGCGTCCGCGGAACTTCAAACTACGGCCAACACAAAGAGCAAAACGATGAGCCAAAGGGTGTGGATGGTAGAGCATAGCCTTGGCGTCATCTTTGCTGTTTGCATTGGAGAGAAACAAGGCAAGGAGGAGGTGCTCACCGGGGAGGAATGGAGGCGGCGGTGCTATGCAACGACAGCGAGAAACAGAGCGAAAAGGGGTGTTGAGTTTACCACTCGTGTTAGGAAGGAAGATAAGGGTAAGGAGGAGTGATATAGACGCCAGAAACGCCACGCAGCTGCTTGCCAACGGTGAGGTGTTTCCCTCAGCCCGCGTCGATCGGCGGGGAGTCAGAAGACAGGGCACTCACGGTAATGGCTCACTGACCAGTGGGTCCCACATCCCTCTCCAAGTCTGTCTCTCTGGAACTTCAATTTCCTTACCAAACTTGATCCAAAAATCCATGATTTTTGTGGAGAGACGAAGGTAAATATGGAGATTAAGATTCTGAAATTGGATTTCAAATTTGGACAAGTTTCAATTTGAATTCAAATTGAAATTTGAATTTGAATGAAATTCAATGGAGTCACTGAATTAAATAGCAAATGAGCTTCAAAAATTATTAAAATTTGCAGGGGTGCTATTTGGAATATTGTGAGGCCATGGAAAAATATATAGTCTCAGATTTGAATATTTTGACAGGGCCTAATTGTACAATAGCTATATTCAAGTTTTTGAGATAATTTGAATATATTTAGTACTGCATATTGTTTTTGCCCTAGCAAATTTCCATTCAATAAATTCCAAAATTTGCAGAAAAGTTGAATTATCCTAGGGTCATTGGTTAAGTCCAATCCCCTATGTTAATAAAATTTAATTATGAGTGAAAGAAATATTTTTGATGAGACCATGTTTATGTGCACAACCATAATTGATCTCCACTATGGTTGATGACCAATTGGTAATTGAACTTTATATTAAGGAAAAACTGGGATTTTACAATCTCGAAGATCGGAAGACCCGCATCGGATCATCCATCCGCACTCTGAAGCCGCCCAACGGAGAAGTCGCCTCATCGGCATCAGATCTCCGGCCGACCGGAAGCGAGAAGGTGGCAATGGGGAGGCCATTAGAGCAAACGAAAGTGAGAGCTTTCACTGAGGGATGAAGGCTCGGGCACTCAAGGAAGAAGGCAAAGGCTCAAGCAGTGGGGTGCAAGTAAGCTAGGAATCGACCCCTCTAACAAAGGTTTCCTTTTTTATCACCCCCACGATGCCTGAGCTCTTCATGCGTATCGCAATGGTTTGGCCTGCACCACTCAACGCATAGCACCCACGACAATGGGCCATATGCCCCCTGTTAGAAGCACTGACCCAGGCGGTCAGCCACCTAAAGAAACAACTGAAGTGGCTCCTGTAAAGGCAGAGCGAACAAAAGTGCTACAGCCACATTGGGAACCATCGTGGTTAAAGGCGCTGCAGAATACAGAGATACTATAGCAAGCAAAGATCCTGTCGCCATAGTCCTGCAACATTTAGGGTTTAGGGTTTAGGGTTAAGCGCCCACCGCTCCAACCTCCAAGACAGAATTAAAAGCACAGTGCGGGAAAACATGGAAAGGGCTTCACCTTTGGGATCTTCGCCTCGCCCCAAGGTGGACCCAAGGGGCACTGTCCGTACCCTGCAGACAAGGTACCTTCGCACACAGGATGGGGAAACCGAGGAACGTCCGGTGGTGCCACGTGTCCCGAAGGTGCCCAAACATCGATCTCTCTCAAGATCAAGATCCGGCACTACCACGTGTGCCCTGAAGATGAGACTCGACCCCTCCGGTGAGGCGGGCTCCCAAGATGCCACGTGTAGGGACGGACCTCACCCAACCTTGGGGGAGAGCTCCGGTACTGCCATGTAGCTCAGAAGTGCCTGGTCCAGCACCCTCCACGGGAAGGAGCCCAGAGTTGCCACATCCCCTGAAGAGCCCAGAGCTGCTACGTGTCAAAAAGGACTGGGGATGGCCTCTCCAGCAGGGGTCATCCCCGACACTGCCACGTAGACCAGACACTTGCCCTGGACGGTGAGTTGCGGGAGTTAAGAGGGCAGTGTGCCTCGTCCCTTTCAAGTACTGAAGATACACGACTTCCCCACACGCATGACGCAGCGCATGCCTAATGTCATGTACCGCTACCACCAATTGCATCACAGTGAAGACGCCGCAGGCATATCCAACTCTTCCAAGTGGGTAGTTTACGGCGACAGAGATAGTTGGATGGGACATCTTCTACCATTGTCAGCAACGATGCATGGGCTACTGACAACTTAGGCAGCAAGACGGCGAGTCTTCAAGGCCACGGTCTGAGCAAGATTATGCATGAAACCTTAGATCTTTAGGATAAGATCGCCCCAGGACCACCTGTTGGGCCCCAGGCCCCATTATAGTGCATTCGGCCTTATCTATAAAAGGACCAGACCGCCACTGTTACAAAGGACCCAACATCGAATCCGCGATACACACACACACACACATACACACCCAGTAGCAATACAATCCACCGTGGAGTAGGGAGTTATGATCCTTGCAGCCCGAACCACGTAAAAAGCACCGTTTGATATACTCTCATACGCTTGTACACTTGATTGAGGCATAAGCCCCACCGAACAAGAACCTCTGCGGGATGCTCCTTAAGCAGATCCGGGGGAAGTGTCGCATTAGCACTTCGACGGTATGCAAAACATTTCAACACATATCTTTGTTCAAGAACCTTTCATATGTGGCTACGACATCGTCTTGGGTGTTTGAGAGATGGAATGGCTTGAATGTAGTTCACCTGGACTCCTCCTACAGAAATAAACTTGGAAATTGATATATTTTCACTAGTCAAAAAGATATTGCCATACCCCTCAAAAGAATGCTCTCGTCTCTCAATGTGTTTAGGCATCACCTTGGCATGAGTTGCCACTTCTTTCTCTACAACTAAAATATGGATTTTTGTGCATCTTGGTAAGGATAAAAAGTGGCTCACTTGAAATTCATATGTTAAAAAGTCAAAAACGAGATCCACATGAGTAGACCATGCAACAAAAACCAATGACTAAAGAAATTCTTGTGCACTTATTATGGATGGTTGATGATGAATGGTGATGATGACTTCCAATTGGCTACTTATTGGCTCTCTAATTTTTTTTTTGAATTTCTTTTTTTTTACAGCTCTTATAGCCATGCCTTCTACTCCTTTTTGTGCATCTTTTTATTCAAAGAGGATTTTGCGGAATTTGCATAGAGTATATTTTGATGGTGGATGTGTGAAAATCATGAAATATGGTGGAGTGCACAAGAATTCCTAATCAAAGATTTCATGCAAGTCACTCAAAAGGGTGAAGAGTTTGACAAAGTTCAATGAAAATACAAAGTGGCATATGCTTGTGGTTTTCAATATTTCTATCATATGGCCTTTGTGGGCATTTAAATTCTAATGACAGAGGATGGCAAAATTTTGATGACTTTAAAAATTGCAATACCAAAATTCAATTCCATCATGGAGAGTTTCCAAGTTTCACTCATTTACCATATCACACTAATCATATACTTAGATGACATGTCGTTCCTATATTAATATGTTTTTTATGAACACAGTAATGAAATTGAAATGAGGTGTAGACATATTCCATTCTTTAGCAAGATATGATATATGCAATTGCACAATTTTAATTTCCAATGAATTGACTTTTGATATTATCATCATGCATAATCAAATTCAACTCAAAAATCAGGTATAGTGGGACAAGAGGTGAGAGAGCGCAAACCATCGTCTTAATGAAGAAGGGTGGGCCAATCCTTCATGACTTGGTTGAATATTTTCGTGGCCCTTCACGCGATGCCTTTAGTTGTTCTTTCATGATTGTCCGAGCATGTTGCACTTTGGGAGTCATGTGGGACCTCACTCACACTTGTTCTTGTACTTGTCTTTATTTGACATGAAAACATGGAAAAGTGAAAGACTCTACCGGCGTTACCTACATCGGTGAGTTGCAATTTATTTGACAAAGGCACTTCGTATGATAGAATCAAAATAGGCGCCTAACTTCTAAGTAGGAAAGTATTTATAATATTTCAAATTTTACTTCTTTCCTACAAAGATAAATGGGGATAGTAATATGATTGGAAAGGAGTGGTGAGGGTTGGATTTTGCTTTATTGGACATGGAAAATTTAACCAAACTTCAAGGATAAGCGTTAAAGTCAATCAAATTGACTATATCTTCCTCTTTGTTTAAATTTTGTTTGGGTTCTAAAAAGATCTTGAGACGGTGCCAATTTACTTTGAATAGATGACCTTCATCATTTTGGATTGTAATTGCTCCATGAGATGAAGTATCTACCACAATATAGGGACCTTCCCATCTGCTTTTTAGTTTCCCATGTCCAAAAAGTTTGATACTAGAGTTGGAAAGTATGACTTTATCTCCAGGCTTGAACTCCTTAGGCGTAATTCTTTTATCGTGCCACCTCATGGTTTTCTCTTTATAGATCTTGGCACTATGGTACACCTTATCCCTCCATTCTTCCAGTTCACAAATTTGCAACTTGTGCAAGTTTCCTGCTCCGTGGAGATCCATGTTCCCCTTCTTCATTGCCCAATACGCTCTATGTTCCAATTCTATGCGCAAATGACATGTTTTCCCGTAGACAATTTGGAAAGGTGACATTCCAATGGGTGTCCTATAGGTTGTACGGTATGCCCAAAGTGCATCGGGTAGTTTGTTCTTCCTCCCATTCCCCATGTCAAAGACGGTATTTTGCAGAATATTCTAGATTTGTTTGTTTGAAGTTTCTGCTTGACCGCTTGTTTGGGGATGGTTCTATAGGAATAAGAAGAAATCGCAACTCTTTTCCACGCAGTAGCAATGTTATGCATAACCCCAAGCTCCCTCCAAAAGCTCTGGAAGGTCTTATCATTGAAATGATACTCTCCATCACTTATGACCATTTGGGGATTTCCAAACCGTGGGAAAATGATTTCATGAAACATTTTCTGAGCGGTCTTTGCATCGGCATGCTTGGATGGTAATGATTCTACCCATTTGGACACATATTCTACGGCTACCAGAATATACTCGCAATCATAGGACTTTGGAAAATGTCTCATGAAGTCGATCCCCCCACACATCAAATAATTCTACTTGGAGATTGTATGTGAGGGGCATCGCATTGTGAGCAGTGATTCCTCCATGCATTTGGCATTCTCGATATCTTTGAACGAATTCCTTTGTATCCTCATAAATTGAGGGCCAAAAGAATCCGCTTTGCCAGATCTTTGCCTGAGTATGGTAAACATCGTGGTGCCTGCCAGAGGGGCCACATGACATCATTTGATGATTTTGGTACCTTTGATTGTTGGGACACACCTTCTAAGCAGCCCATCAGATCATACTGTATAGAGGTATGGATCATCCCACAGGTGACGTCGACTCTCAAAAATGGGTTTTTTCTTATCCTACCCTACTGGTACATACCCCATAACCATGTAGTTTACGATGTCCGCATACCAAGGGTTAGAGTCGGTCACCTTGAGAAACATATCATCACGTAGGAAATCACTGATGGGTATGTCCGGTGTATTTGGTATTTCCATACGTGAGAAGTGATCAACAACATAATTCCCTACTCCCTTTTTTATCCCTTATCTCCAGTCAAACTCTTGGAGTAGTAGAATCCACCGGATTAGCCTAGGTTTAGCATCTTTCTTGGTGAGCAAATATTTCAAAGGAGCATGGTCTGTGTAGACTATTAGTTTTGCTCCAACCAAGTATGATCTAAAATTATCGATGGCAAAGACAACTGCTAGGAGCACCTTTTCAGTTGTGGCATAGTGAGCTAAGCTCCTATTAGAGTCTTGCTAGTGTTGGCTATTGCATGATGCTTCTTGTCCTTGGTTTTGCCAAGGATCGTCCCAACGACATAATCACTAGCATCACACATGATTTCGAATGATAGTGTCCAATCATGGGGTTGAATGATTGGAGCTATGATGAGTGCCTTCTTGAAGATGTCAAAAGATTGGTGACACTCATCATCAAAACCAAAGGGCACATCCTTAGCTAATAGTCTAGTGAGGGGTCTAGCGATTTTGGAAAAATCCTTGATAAATCGTCGGTAGAACCTCGCATGGCCTAAAAAGCTACAGATACCCTTCATGTTGGTGTAGGTCAAAACTTTTCAATAACTTCAATTTTGTCTTTGTGCATCTCAACCCCCCTTTCGGACACCAATTGTCCTAAGATGATGCCTTCACGGACGATAAATGACACTTTTTCCATTTAGGACCAGGTCCTTCTCTTGGCATCTTTGTAAGACCCTGTCTAGGTTCTCAAGACAATGATCAAATGTTTACCATAGACAGAAAAGTCGTCCATTAAAACTTCCATGATTTCCTCGATCATGTCTAAGAAAATAGACATCATGCACTTTTGGAATGAAGCGGGTGCATTACGCAACCCAAACGACATTCGCCGATAGGCATATGTTCCGTAGGTGCATGTGAAGGTGGTCTTACTTTGATCATCAGGGTGGATGGGAATTTGATGGTAACTGGAATACCCATCAAGGAAACAAAAGAAGGAATGTTTCTCTAGCCACTCAAGCATTTCATCAATGTAAGGTAACGGGAAATGATCCTTCATTGTTGCCTTGTTGAGTTTTCTGTAGTCTATACACATCCTCCACCCTATGACGGTTCGTTGAGGATTGAGTTTATTCCTCTCATTTCGAACGACAGTCATTCCTCGTTTCTTGGACACTATATGGACAGGGCTAACCCACTCACTTCAAGGAATGTGGTAAATCATCCCGGCATGCAAGATTTTCAAGATCTCCTTCTTGACAACCTCCCACGTAGCATTGTTAAACCTCCATTGAGGTTCCCTAGATGGTGTGCTTAACGGGTCGGTGGGAATGCGGTGGGTGCAAAGAGAGGCCGATTCCCTTAAGGTCATGGAGTGAGTATCCTAGGAAGGATCTATGCTTTTCTAAGACAATCATAGGTTTGGTAGTTTCGTCTTGTGAAAGGTTGTCACTTATGATGACAGGAGCTTCCACACCATCGTGTAGGAAAGCATAGCGTAGGCCTGGAGGTAGGGTTTTCAACTCAATCGGGGGCTTTTGTGATGGCTCTTCTTTGGGCAAATCAAATGTCTCCTGCAATTCATCCTCTTCTTGAATGAATTGTTCTTCTTGTTCATTTTTAGGAGAGTCTAAGAATTGATGGGCCATGGCTTACTCCATTGGCTCACTCTCAGGGGGAGGTTCTGCTAATGTGTTATTGGATCACAGAATGGGAATGGGAAACTTCCTCCCTCCGAATTTGACATCTAGGCTGCCTTTTGAGGGTGCATCCACGAGTAATTTCTCAATGGGTAACCCTATCATTACATCAAATTCTTGGACTTCGAAGACATGAAAATCAATAAAGAACTCGATGTTCTCATGTCTTATAGACACGTTTTGTATATCCTTCCTTGATGTTTCCATATGAGTCTCTGAAGGATTTTCTTGTTGGAGGCCAGGGTAGATCACCAAAATCGGCTAAAGCACAATTCTCAAAAATGA
This sequence comes from Tuctoria greenei, assembly GCA_036927565.1. Classification (NCBI taxonomy): domain Eukaryota; kingdom Viridiplantae; phylum Streptophyta; class Magnoliopsida; order Poales; family Poaceae; genus Tuctoria; species Tuctoria greenei. The sequence goes on from JAYESD010000005.1 coordinate 110,115,543, forward strand.
TATTGGCTCCAACTGTGGGATTATAAAGGATATACACCATTATCCCTCGAATAAGACATCAAAATGGTTGTTGGGTGTGAGTTTAGCCAAATTATTTCAGGTCAAAGCTCAGCCTCTGCCGTCCATTGCCTACTCATGATCGAGGTCAACTCCTTGATCGTTTCATGAAGAAATTTTCCAGTTGACAGATCTAGGAATATGGGAAGTAGTGATGGTTTCCTTCCATAACAATACTTTGAGGCATTCCCAAAATCTTAAAAAAGATCTTTCTCGAAGCACAATGGAAATTTCTTCTTCCTTCAGTGTCTTTGGTTCGTGTGAGGATTTCATAGTCACAACATGAGATGAACATGCTATACGTTTCGGGGTGACAATGGGGGAATCCTCATGTCTCGACTCGGCTTCCTCTTGAGGAGGTTCATTAAGATTAGAGATGAAGGATGTATTTTCTAGAATGCGTTCTAGAATTTCCCTTCCTTCAATCAATGTCTTATGGAGGAAAGAGCCTCCAGCCGTTATGTCGAGGTATAGGGCAGAGTCCTTGTCAAGGCCGAAACAAAAATGTTGTAATAACACCTATTCGGTAATGGACAAGTTCGGGCCTGATTTGGTCAGCAATGAGAATCTAGCCCATGCCGCACCTATAGATTCCTTCTTGATTTGCTGAAAGTTGAGAATTTTACTTCGTGGAGAGGCAGCTTGGGAGAGTGAAAAGAATGCAAGACAAAAATTGTCTCGATGTTCTTTCCATTCTCCATTTGCATTCTAAATGGTATAAGTGTACCACTGCTTCGCTCTTCCCTTTAGGGAAAAGGGAAACAATTTCCACTCAAGGGTTTCTTGTGTCATGCCCTTGTTTAGAAGGCATGAACACAATTGCTCAAACTCCTGCAGGTGATGGTAGGGATTCTCATAATCTGACCTTGAGATGGAATGCTCCCAAACCATGGCAATAAAGCCAGGGTGAGGTTCATAGCTAGTTGAGCAAATGGGATACGCCGATGGCGGAGGCTCACATAACTCACCCTTAGGAGCAGATAGAGAAAGAATGGTGGGTTGCTCCATAGTTAAGGTGGTATAAAGATAAGGAATAAAGATATAAAATAGATACGAGGGTGAACAAGGTTTGAAGATCAACAACAATTGTTTCCCAGCAATGATGCCAGAAATGCTTGTTGATGGCTAGTACGTCACAGATGAAAATCCACAAGCGCACGGAGAAACCAATGTAGCACTTCCATTAAAGAGTATTCCCAAGGGTATCGAATCCAGGAAATGTGTGTGCTAATCTTCTAACTAGTTCATCCAAGGACAGAAAGCTTGGTGGTAGGCAAGGAATAGAGTGGATTTCCTAGGAGAAGGGGTTCTATTAGAAACAAGTCGATCAATAGCAGCTTGTAATGGGCATGGGCATACCCTGGTCTGCCAGGCGACTCCCGCCAGGAGCCTACGTCGTAGTTGAATGTGGATGATTACAATGGATGAATAGGACTGTCACCACCTACCACCTACCTCTACAACCGGTGGGCTACGAGATAAACAAAGTAACATCAAGCCTAGACACCACACCTACCGTAACACCCTCATTTTCATCCAACATGCATTGCATACATTATTATACATGTTTCACATTAAGCAACACATACAGGAACAAGTTTAAAATGAACCAAAACTGCAATTAAAACCTATATCATTGCCCGGATTTGACCCTGGACTAGTCTGGTTTACTCCCTGTTGTCCCATGGACTCTTCTGCTAATTGTTGCGGACTAGTTCGAACATGTTTGTGTTGTGCCCCGGACTTGTCCGTTCTGACGTACGGACTAGTCCGATCTCCATTACTAGAACCCTTTGGAGTTGTCTGATAAATTCCTCAATTTTTGTCCGGTTTTTCAAAATTTGACAAACCTTCGGACATGTCCGGCCCCATGACGGAGTTGTCCGTTTTGCTTTCTGGAACCAATCGGACTTGTCCGAACTTCCACCGGAGTCCGTTCAACATTTTGTGCCGTATTGGACTTGTCTGAACTCTCTTTGGACTAGTCTGGTGTACCCGACTCGTATTCTAATTTTCCTGCCCTACGAGTTATTGGTATTTACCTTAATTGGTCCCAAGAACATCGTGCCCAATCCCTGTGTAACCAATGTGGGACCCCAACAAGGCCTCCACCGCCTTATACTCGAATTCCACCCAAACCCTTCCACCTCCACCCTATCTAAACACCCCACCACCCACCCTTTCCTCTCTTTGCCACATTAGAAGAAACCCTTAACCCTAGTTCATGAGAGCCGCCATCAAGAAGCTCTGTCGCGGGGAGAAGAAGGAAGAGGAAGTAAGGAGGAGGATCAACCAAGATCGTCGACGCTGCTGCGATCTCCATATTTCTTTGTCAACATCATCCTTTACCAATTCTTCGTCTCCTTTGATCTTGACTCAAATTCTGGAATCCTCGACCTTTGAACCCTAGGATTCATGGTAAATACCTTAGATTCATGTTTTCTACATAAATTTTGTTCCTGTATTAACTCAAACTATGCTCTAGTTGAAAATTCGCCAAAACCCTACCCATTACGGACTTGTCTGGTCCATTGCGGACTAGTCTGATTTCCCTTCTGTTCCAGAGTAGACATGTTCGGCCCATGGTGTGGACTAGTCCGGTCCTTCAATTCTCCAAATTCCTGGAACTTCTATAATATTCTCCGAAATGACTTGGAACTTGTTTTGACAAGTAAGACTCAATTGTAACTAGTTAGTAAGCAATGATAGAAACTTGATGACATGCATTGCCACGTAATTGCATCATTCATGCATGTCATGACATATTGAGTAATATATGAGCACTTATTGAGTGTAACGCTTGTTTTGTATGTTATTGCGCTGAGTAGAAGGCATTGCTCTAGTGGGTGCTGTCGAGGACCTCCAGCACCAGAACTTTGAAGCTTTTGATCCTAACTAGTCTCAAAAGCAAGGCAAGTGTCCTTGAACATTTTGATACTTCTTTTAAATGTTTTGTTAGCAAAACTGCATTCTTGTGTCAAAATTGATGGGAAACCCATTTATAGGTGTTTACTACTCTTGTTGACCATCCTTGTCACTTGGAATATATTGCAAAGAGTCGAGAATGGCATTTTTCCTTTTTTGCTCTAATTAATTGGGATGGGAAAACAACCAAATGGTAACTATGAATTAATGAACTTATTGATGATGAGAGTTTATGAACATGGTTAATTGGTAGCATGGGACTTGAGAGATCTAATCAAGCATGAATTGTTGACATGGTTGGATGTTATGGTGGTTTCGATTGCTTTAGATATAAGGACCGGTTCGTGGAGCGACCATCCAGGATTTACAGTACCATCACAAAGCCATGTATGGGTGCGGCGTAGATGAATAATTAGGTGTGTTGCTGGTATTTTACGGACCATTAAATGGTGTGGGGAATGGGAGTCGAGGAGGCCTACCCAGGGCACCGCATGGCACATGAGGGGGCCCGTGGGTGGGAGAATGGAGTTTCAAGCCTGCTGGTGAAACCTTAGTGGGTTCGTACATTCTAGTAGTCCCTTTGTAAAAGCTATTTTGTGGTCTCTTGGCCACACACCAAATGCAGTGTGAGATGACATAATGGAGGTTCTTAGTCATCGAATGGTGATGAAATCACAAACATGTGGGTAAATGGTACAACCTCTGCAGAGTGTTAAAAACTATCATGATAGTCGTGCTCCCGGTTATGAGCAAACTGGACCCTCACATGATTAGAGTGGAACTTGGTATTTGGGAAGGTTTGGTTATGATTATTGTTTGAGCTGTGATAAAAGAACATGGTTGATGATGAAGATAAAAATTTGGTATATGGATAATTATCGATGGATGTAACATGATGCTAATTGAGAATGATGGATATGAAGTATTTTGTTTATTTGGGGTATGATGGGATTATTTTACATAGACAATGTAGGATGCTTTTCACATGTTTTAAATGTACTTCTCAGCAAATAGCCATTATTGATTTTCATTCCTTGCTTAAGCTACATGTCATTATTTTCCAACACTTGCTGAGTACGACATGTGCTCACCCTTACAGTTCCTCCACCAACAGTTTTAGGTAATGTTTGGGAGTAACCTGAGGATAATGCGAAGTTCTAGGTTGTGTCCTGCCTTCGACTTGTGTGCGGTTATGCTTGGAGCTACGCTATATCCCATTTGCTTAATTCACTTAAATTGGATTATTTCCGCTGCAGTATCAGTAGTGATAATAATGATCATTAAAGTTTGTAATTAGAGGATTATTTGAATATTGTAATAAAAGTACTTATTTACTAGTTTGTGTTGTGGTAATTTTCTTTATATCGTTTGTGATGCACTCGTGTATGTATGTTGAACATCCTAGGCACACATATGCGTCACACTTGGTTCATTTTTAGAACCGGGTGTCACAATCTGGTATTAGAGCCAGGTTGATCGTAGGACACAGCCTAGGTAAATGGACACTTTAGAGCACATAGGATCACTTGGGAGTAGTTGATGTTGTTTTGTGTGCTGATTGCTATGTAATGTTTGCTTGTATGCTTGTGTGCTTAATAGAGGATTGTGGGATGCCTTAGCACTTGCAACATCCATATAGGCTTATATAGGTAGTTGCTTAGTTTCATATTCCTTGATGCATATAGTTGGGGATTCATTCTATCTCTCTTTCCTATCTTGATCAACCTCTACTTCAATGGAAGATGGAGACAACTAGAATATTCACTGTCTCAGACGAAGCTGTATGGAAGATGAAAAACAAAGATAGTATGTCCAATAGTAAGTCTTAAAATAGGGGGGGGTATAATTCCTCGCTAACCTCATTGATTTGGATTCACAATGATTGGACAAGAGGGGATGTTCCTGGTATGGGAGTTTACCGTCAAGGACGTCGGTTTTCTAAGGGGGGTGGATTGGATATAGAAGAACGATGGGGTAATTCATCGTGCCACCAAGACCGTGCAATTGACAATGATGAGGGAATCAACCTTAAAAATTGATGCATCACAGTAAACATCACATAACATAATGCAACATATTCAGCAATGTGTTCAGCAATGTGTTCAACCACCTTGCATATGTGATGTGTGCCAACGAGTCAAGGCTGAACACCAAAGGCCAGCTGAGCTATTGCAGCCATAGAAGATTCTGGAATGGGAGTGGGAAGATGTATGCGTGGATTTCATAGTAGGTTTACCACGCACCTCGTCGGGATATGACACAATATGGGTTATTGTGGATCAGTTGACCAAGTATGCACACTTTACTCCTGTCAAGACTACCTATAGTGTAGCAAAGTTGGCAGAATTATATATGGGAAGAATAGAGTGTTTACACGGAGTAACAAAGAAAATAGTGACCGATGGAGGTTCTCAATTTACCTCAAGGTTCTGGCAAAAGCAACACGAGTCTATGAGAACACAATTGAATTTCAGTTCTACATATCACCCTCAAACGGATGGACAAACCGGGAGAACAAATCAAGGACATGCTAAGAGCTTGTGCGCTAAAGCACGGAGGAAGTCTGCCATATGCTGAATTCTCCTACAACAACAGTTACCAAGCAAGCTTGAAGATGTCTCCATATGACAAAGTGTATGGGAGAAGGTGTAGAACACCTTTGTTTTGGAATGAGACAGGAGAAACTCAAGTATTTGTGCATGATGTAATACAGGATGCCAAAAAGCAAGTTCAGACAATCCGCGAGAAATTGAGGGTTTCTTAGTCATGACAAAAAGGCTATGTGGATAATAGGCGAAGAAACATAGCTTTTGAAGTGGGAGACTTCATATTACTCAAAGTGTCACCTATCCAAGGTTATAAGAGGTTTAACGTCAGAGGCACATTTGCACCTCGCTATATTGGACCATTCAAGATTTTGTGCAAACATGGAGAAGTGGCATATAAGATGGAGATGCCAACACATCTTTCTGATGTTCATGATGTGTTCGACGTTTCTCAGCTCAAGAAGTGCTTAAGGGTACTAGAAGAACAAGTGCCCATAGGAGAATTTGAATTAGAGGCAGATTTGACTTATGTTGAGCAACAAGTCAAAATCTAGGAAACAAAGGAGAGAGTCACAAGAAACAAGATGATTCGATGAAGCAAAGTACAATGTAAGAATCATAAAGAATCAGAAGCATCTTGTGAGCTGGAAGACGACCTCAAGAGAGAATTTCCCTATCTCTTCCATCTACGTCGAATCTCGAGGGCGAGATTGATTTTAAAGGGGGTAGGTTTGTAACACCCTCATTTTCATCTATCATGCATTGCATACATTCTTATATATGTTTCACATTAATCAACACAAAAAGGAACCAGTTTAAAATGAATTAGAACAAAAACAACCATTAAATCCTGTATCGGCGTGGACATGTCTGGATTAGACCCCGAACTAGTCCGGTTTACTCTCTGTTTTCCCCTGGACTCTTCCGCTAATTGTTGTGGACAAGTCCAAACATGTTTTTGTTGTCGTCCGGACTTGTCAGTTCTCACGTACGTACTAGTCCGATCATTGTTACTAGAACCCTTCGAAGTTGTTCGGTAAATTACTTTGGTCCTATTTGTGAAAATTTGACAATCCTCCGGACTTGTCGGGCCCCATGACGGACATAATTGTTTTTCTTGCTGGAACCATTTGGACTTGTCCGGACTTCCACTGGACCTATTCGTTCAACGTTCTATCCCATATCGTACTTGTCTGGACTCACTTCAGACTAGTTCAGTGTTCCCGACTCAGATTATGTTTTTCCTTCCCGACGAGTTATTTGGTATTTACCTTAATTACGCCCAAGATCGTCGTGCCCAAACCCTGTGGATCCTATGTGGGCCCCACCAAGGCCTCCACCGCGTCATACCTGAATTCCACCCAAACCCTACCGCCTCCTCCCTATATAGACACCCCACCACCCACCCATTCATCTCTTTGCCACATTAGAAGAAACCCATAATCCTAGTTTGTGAGAGTCGCCATCAAGAAGCTCCACCGAAGGGAGATGAAGGAAGAGGAAGGAAGGTGGAGGATCAAACAAGATCGTTGACGCTGCTGCGATCGTCGTCTTTCTTTGTCTCCTTCAATCATGATGTCAAATTCTCGAATCCTCGACCTTTGAACCCTTGTATTCACGGTAAATACCTTAGATCCATGTTTTCTACCTAAATTAGGTTCCTATATTAACTCAAACTATGCTCAAGTTGAAAATTTGCCAAAACCCTAGCCATAACGGACATGTCTAGTCCAGTGCGGACTAGTCCGATTTCCCTTCCGTTCCAGAGCAAACATGTCCGGCCCATGGTGCGGACTAGTCTGATCATTCAGTGCTGGAAATTCCTGGAGCTTGTTTAATATTCTTCGAAATGACTTGGAACTTGTACTAACAATTAAGACTCGATTGTAAATAGTTAGTAAGCATTGATAGCAACTTGATGACATGCATTGCCACATAATCGCATCATTCATGCATGTCATGACCTATTGAGTAATATATGAGTACTTATTGATTGAAATGCTTGTTCCGTATGTTGTTGCGCAAAGTAGAAGGCATTGCTCTAGGGGGTGCTATCAAGGACCTCCAACACTAGAACTTTGAAGCTTTTGATCCTAACCAATCTCAAGAGCAAGGCAAGTGTCCTTGAACATTTTTATCCTGCTTTTAAATGTTTTGTTTGCAAAACTGCATGCTTGTGTCAAAATTGATGGGAAACCCATTTATAGATGTTTACTAGTCTTGTTTGACCATCCTTGTCACTTGGAATATATTGCAGAGAGTCGCGAAAGGCATTTTTTCTTTTTTCTTCGCTCTAATTATTTGGGATGGGAAAACAACCAAATGGTAACTAAGAATTAATGAACTTATTGATGGTGAGAGTTTATGAACATGGTTAATCAGTAGTATGGGACTTGGGAGATCTAAGCAAGCATGGATTGTGGACTGGGTTGGATGTTATGGTAGTTTTGCTTGCTTTAGATCTAAGGACCAGTTCGTGGAGCGACCATCCAGGATTTATGATGCCACCACAAGGCCAAGTCTGGGTGCATCGTAGCTGAATAATTAGGTCTGCTGCTGGTATTGTACGGACCATTTGATGGTGCGGGGAATGGAAGTCAAGGAGGGCTACCCTGGGAACCGCATGGCATATGAGGGGGCCCGTGGGTGGGAGAATGTAGATTCAGGCCTGCTAGTGAAACCTTAGTGGGGTCCTACATACTAGTAGTCCCTTTGTAAAAGCTATTTTGTGATCTCTTGGCCACGCGCCAAAGGAAGTGTGAGACGTCATAAGGGAGGTTCTTAGTCACTAAAAAGTGATGAAATCACAATCGTATGGGTAAAGTGGTACAACCTCTGCAGAGTGTTAAAAACTATCATGATAGACGTGCACCCGGTTATGAGTAACCTGGACCGTCACATGATTAGAGTGGAACTTGGTATTCGGGAAGGTTGGTTATGGTTATGGTTATGGTTTGAGCTGTGATAAATGAACATGGTTGATGATGAAGGTAAAAATTTGGTATATGGATGGATAATTATTGATAAATGTAACATGATGGTAATTGAGAATGATGGATATGAATTATTATGTTTATTTGGCATATGATGGAATTATTTTACATCGACAATGTAGGATGCTTTTCACATGTTTTAAATGTACATTTCAGCAAATAGCCATTATTTATTTTCATTCCTTGTTTAAGATACATGTCATTATTTTCCCACATTTACTGAGTACGACATGTGCCCATCCTTGCAATCCCCCACCAACAATTTTAGGTGATGTTTGGGAGTACCCTGAGGATAATGCGGGGTTCTAGGTTGTGTGTTGTTGTCGACTTGCCTTTGGTTATGCTTGGAGCCGCGTTATATCCCATTTGCTTAGTTCACTTAGTTTAGATTACTTATGCTGCAATATCATTAGTATTGATAGTAATGATCATTAGAGTTTGTAATTCGAGGATTACTTGAATATTGTAATAAAAGTACTTATTTACTTGGTCGTGTTGTGGTAATTTTCTATATATCGTTTGTGATGCACTCCTGTATATGTGTTGAACATCCTGGACACACAAATGCGTCACACTTGGTTCATTTTTGGAACCGGGTGCCACACCTACGCTATCAATTACTTCCCGAATATCTATAGCAAATACTAGGGCTTCTAAATGAATAGAGCAATGAACGAACAGGCAACTAAGGAACTATTTTGCTTGAATTAAATAAATGAACTCAAATGGAAATCATGTTCCTTACTTGAGATTGAAAGAAATGTGAAGGTACAAGGGTGGAGAGGGTTCGACAAGACCGAACCCTACCCTTCAGTGGAAGAAGCCCGACAAGCCGGGGTCTCCTCATCCTCCTTATTCTCACTCTCTCCCTATATTCTAAGCACTTGGGTAGCGCTATGCCCTTGGAGTGGAGTACTAGACTCAAGCTTTTTGTGTGTGGAGTGAGGGAGCCCCCTACCCCCTATTTATACCCTTCAATGGTCAGTTTGGCACCAGTAAATGCGAGGGAATCAGTTGCCATCATGATTTCCAAGCCATGAGGAGCCAACACATGGCAGTTGACCGCTTTGGCGTGTTTACCATTTTGGCCGAACTAGTGGTTTGGCTGCACTCCCAATGGCTCCAATCGCGCCGAAACTTCTCTGTGACACTGTTATGTGGGCCCCTATTATGGGTATGGGTGATTCCGTTGATTTTTAGTTGGTTTATCCTCCGAGTGGGCCCATGAATCCTTGTTCTTGCACTTGATTGGTCGAAAGGTGTGTTTCTTGGATTGTCCCCTGTAAATACCTCAAATTATGGGCATAATTCACCTGCATAATAAATTATACCAACAATTGTGGAAAAAGTTAGTAAATAACTCCTACCACTCTGTTGGTTGTACAATCCATATCTTTTATGCAACGACTTGATGGTTGGATTTGGCAATTAAGGATCGTCAACAGGAACCTCTCACAGGGCTCATTGTCGACGTTCTTAGCATTGATAGTGGGCACCGCTAGAGCTTCCAGCTCTGTCAATACCATGCATACCAGTTATCCCTTCATACCAGAAGAAGACGCGTCGAGTTCCATGTTCCAGTATTGTAGACTTCCAGAGGCAACACGTGTCCCGCAGTGCTGGACCTGCCTCCCTCCTTAGAGTGGCTCTGGTGCTGCCACGTGTCCTGCAGAGCCGGACCTGTACCCCTCCATATGGTGGCTTCGGGGCAGCCATGTGTCCTACAGTACCGGACCTGCTTCCCTCCTTAGGGTGGATCCGATACTGCCACGTGTCCCGCAGCGCAGGACCTGCCTCCTCAGCAAGGGAACCAACGGTGCTACCATGTGTACTGTAGCTCCGGACCTGCCGCTCCGCAGAGGAAAGCTTTTGAGCTACAATGTGTCACACGACTGGATCTAAGTCTGCAATGGGAAGACTTTGAAACCTCCAATAGCGCGGACATTAAAGGGCTATCAAACGGCCGTTATAAGACTTCATAATGCGTCATTAATGCTATATCAGTGATGCACGATCAGAGGACTATCAAGACTGATAACGCTGCTGTTAAGGAACATTATCATGCTATTAATCACCCTTAACACTCGTAGATCGTGTATAGGGCGGTTATTACAGCCAGGGCCACCTGCCAGGCCATGTCGAACTGGCTGTTATAGTCCCTGGCATATAAAAGGGCTGCCCTGCACGATAGAAGTCACTCCAAGCTAACCTCAATGAATCCCAAGTCATCCACACTCATACAATACACAAACACCTCGTGGAGTAGGGTATTATGCTCAGGCGGCTGGAACCACGTAAAAACTCTCAGTGTCATCATGTTCTTGGATCTTGATCTGTGGACTACTTCTTAGTAGTACCGGGGAAGTATTGTTGGCGCAATTCGACATTTGGCGTGCCAGGAAGGGGGGGTTTCAAGATCTCCAAGATGAACTGCGTTGCCGCTTCTAACAGAACGACTGCACGAGTCATTGGTGGAAATCCCTCCAATGATCAGCAGCCAGCCAACATTGTTGTCCTGGCGGGCATTGCACCACCAGCACCACCACAATCTTCTATAGTGGCTAATGCTGGACAGCAGGATGGTGAATTCGCGTCAGCCAAGGAATCAACAAACAACCCGAAGAACACGCTGATCGCAATGTGGACTCTTCTTTAGTGTACTCCAGTGTTGGGAGCTCCTCTGACTGCACTGGAACACAGGCGCGCTGATGTTGAGCATCTGGTTGCAGCCGCAGCCACTGCGCTCAACAACCATGGTCTGCCCCATGCTGGCACCTTCACGTAACAGGACTGTTTGGAAGACTTGGTCCTGCGACCTTCCAGCACACAACGTCTCTACCCTCCGGGGCTCGTTGTACTCATACGGCATCGAGGCTCCTGACTCAAGACCTTCGGTCGGAGCTCGACCGCTGGTACATGAGGCAGGATGGCCGGGCCAACATTAAGCGTACTCGTGATAGGCAACTTGATCTAGGAAACCCTTCTCCTCTCGGAGTAGGAGGCAACTTTTTGGCTCTCGTCATGCAGCTTCGCATGGTCGAGTGGCCACCCAAGTTTCAGCCTCATTTGACAGATAAATACGATAGGTGAAAGCATCTAGGCCCCCCTCATGTAGTATGGTTTTGGTGATTAATGACAACCATTGAACTTTACTAATGAATTTGTGAATGCAAGGTCCCCATAAACACTCAATAAGATGAAATGATCATGTCATTGGAGACCCATAGATACTCAACTTTCGAGATCAAATTCATGAGATAAAGACAAGATGTGAAGGCTCTATGTCTAAGTCACTCAATCAAAAATTGACAACATACAATGCTTAAGAATCATCAGAGAGCCTTGTGGAACAAATGTCTAAGAGGTCTTTCGAGCAAGACACAAAAGATTCACTCAAGACAACTCGTAGCAAACAAAATCAACTCACCGGATCAACCGATGATTTCCAAAATGAACGCATCGGTCGAGTTGATTCAACTGAAGAAAAAGACCTCAGACAAATGAACTCACCGGATAATCCGATGTGAAGGGCTCAACAACATCGGTGCATCAGTACAATTTGCAGTACAATTGGAACAAGTGAAGCACCGGATCATCCGATGTGCAGACTTACACACATCGGTTGATCACTCCAGTAAGCATCAAGATCAAGCAAAATCTGGAGGAAGAGCCACCGGATCATCCGATGAGAAGACTAGGGGAAACATTGGTCGAATAACGGTAATATCTGACACAATGACGTCAGCCAAAGTAATTACACCGATGATAACTAGAGGGGAGACATCGGATCATCCAGTGTTCATAGTAATGTTCTGTCAGCCTACTTTTCCAATGGCTATTTCAGTTAAGCTGGCTATAAAACCCCTCTAACCCAGTCATTTCGACAAGTCTTGATCACCTGAAGCCAACTACACATCCAAGAGCATTCAAGACTATAGAGCATACATTTCCACACTTTGAGATCATTTGTAATAGGCTAGAGAGAAGCTTGTGTGCGTTCTTTCTTTGTGATTGAACTCTCTAGGCTAGTGAGAAGTTGAAGAAGATCGTTCCGGAGCTTGCCAAGGTGTGTGTGGAAGCCCGAAACATCGAAGGTTGTACAAGGCTTGAGCTCCACCTTGCCGGAGATGGCGAACGGAGAAGAATAGTGAAGACTCCATTGTCTCGGAGACATTGGAAGTGGCAAAACCCTTCGGTGGGTGCCACAACGTGGACGTAGGAAGATCCTTGCGATCTTGCCGAACCACGGGATAAACCTTCGTGTCCCCTAGCGTTTGCATTTCTCTCCCTCTCTTTACATTATGCAATCTTTACTTCACAAGTTATATCTACGTTGATTGCACAGTTAGAACCGCATTGGGAATTGGGCTTAAGTAGTTCGTTTTTAATTGCCTTAAAATTTGAAAGAAAGCCCAATTCACCCCCCCTCTTGGGCGTTTCGATCCTTACAATTGGTATCAGAGCAAGGTTGCTCATAGGATCATTCTAGCTTCACCGCTAGAGAGCAAAAATGGCCAAGGTTGGGGGTTCGGTTCCTATCTTCGAGGGCAAGAATTTTGCCTATTGGAAAGCACGCATGCGCGCTTACCTTGAGGCTATTGCACCCGAAGTTTGGGAAGCGACTCATGCGGGATTTGGAGAACTTAACTATGTGGGTGATCAAGTTGAGTGGGATGCTAAGGCTAGGAATGCTATTTATGAATGCATAAGTCAAGATGTCTTCTCTAGGATTGCTAGTAAGGAGAAAGCTTGTGAAATTTGGGCTTGCTTGATAGAAATCCATGAGGGCTCATCTCGTGTAAAGGAACTTAAATATAACATGCTCAAAGCTAAATATGATGAATTTAAGATGCTTCCTCATGAAAATGTTAATGAAATGTTTTCACGCTTAAATGTTCTTATTGAGGAAATTAATGCTCTTGACATTGCGTCTCTTGGTAAGGGACTTATTAATCGCAAGATCCTCATGCTCCTTCCCAAGCCGAAGTACAACATCATCAACTCCATGCTCCAAAAGGAATCACTTGACAACATTGAAGTTTCAGAGCTCATTGGAGAAATACACGCTCATGAGATGAGTGTACTTGGGATGATGGAGCAATCATCATCAAAAACAATTGCTCTAAAGGCCTCCACCAAGAAGACAAGCTTCAAGAAGAAGAAGGTGGTTGAGCCTAGCTCAAGTGAAGAAGAGCAAGCGTCAAGTGAAGATGACGATGATGAGCTTGCCTTGATGATGAGAAAGTTCTCACGCTTGAACTCCATGATCACCAAAAAGGGATACACCTTTGATCCCAAGAAGAAGGCATTTCTACCAAGAAGAGACGATCGCATGATATGCTACAATTGTGGAGATCAAGGCCACATCTCCTATGATTGTCCAAAACCAGACAAAAGGAGAGAGAACTACAAAGGCAAGCAACGCAAGCTTGAAGAAAGTGATGATGATGAAGAAGAAGCCAAGCCCAAACCAAGAGCCTTTGGGAAGAAGAAGCAAGACAAGGGCAAGAAGGCAAGACTCTTCCCAAAGAGGAGAAGTGGTCCACAAAAGGTGTTCATGTGTGAGGCAAATGAATGGGTCACCGACGAAGAAACAAGTGATGAAGAGAGTGAAGAAGAAGAAAGCTTGGCCGGCCTTGCCATTGCCAACCATGATGACTCACCTCTTCCTCCACCACCCATGTGACTCATGGCTAAAGGTGACACCAAGGTATGTGACGACTCTAGTGATGATGAGCTTTCCCCCGATGATTTAACTTCTTTGATTAATGAATATCATGCTATCATTAAGAGAGAGAAGAGTAAGGTTAAAACTCTTGAAGAAATTCGTGCTAAACTTGAGAGTGCTAACCTTGATTTGCTTGACAAGTATGAAAGCATACTTAAAGAGCATGACATGCTCAAATCTCATGTCAAGAAAATTGACGAAGAAAATGCTAAAATCAAGGTAGACAATGATGAGCTCAACATAGCACACCAAACTCTCTTGGAGGAGCACAACAAGATAACTCAAGAATACCAAACACTTAACATTGCTCATGACATGCTTGATCAAGAGTTAAAAGATGCAAAGAAACAAACTTTTAATAATAAGATATCCATTACTTCGCATGTCTCTAATGTCTTGGACAAGTCTTTGTCTATGAAAGCTAATGCTAGGGAGAAGGACTTGTTGGAAGAAATTGAGAGTCTCCGCACTAGTGTGGCTAGACTTTCAAAAGGTGAAGTCAAGCACAAGGAAATCCTCTTCCAACAAGCAAAAGCCTTCAATAAAAGAGGACTTGGATCCTTCCCGGTGCCCAACAAAGGAAAGGTGCCCTCACTGGAGCTTAGAACAAGCTTCATCAAGGAAGTTGGTTCTTATTGCCAACATTATGAGGTCACCGGTCACCACACAAGGGAGTGTCCTCTTCCTAACCGACCTTCACCTAAATTGCCTACTAACTACAAATCTATTTTCAATGATCGCTATTATCTTCTTAGCAAAGTGAATGGCAAGGTGAAAGCTAGGTTCATTGGCAAAGACATGAAGAGCATGAAGGGGAAGCTCCCCAAGCAACTTTGGGTCCCAAAGACACTTGTATCTCACATACAAGGACCTAAGTTGGCTTGGGTGCCTAAAGTCAAAAATTAACTTCACGTGTGTAGGTGAACTACAAAGCCGGAGGAAAGCATTGGGTACTCGATAGCGGGTGCACTCAACACATGACCGGCAATGATGGTATGTTCACCACCATAGAAAACCCCGGTAATCATGAACAAGTCACTTTTGGTGACAATTCTAAGGGTAAGGTAATAGGATTAGGTAAAATTGCTATCTCTAATGATTTATCCATTTCTAATGTGTTGTATGTTAAGTCTCTTAGCTTTAATCTACTTTCCATTGCACAACTTTGTGATCTTGGACTAACATGCACATTTAGCAAAAATGATGTTGTTGTGAGTAGTGAGACAAGCAAAGAGCTAATCTTCAAAGGGTTTCGGCATGGACATCTCTACTTAGTAGACTTCTCCAACAAGAATGCTAGCCTAACCACTTGTCTTTTCACTAAGACAAGCTTGGGTTGGCTATGGCACCGACACATAGCACACATTGGAATGAGCAAACTCAAGAAGTAATTCAAGCTTGGGATGGTGACCGGCGTGAAGGATGTGACGTTTGAGAAGAACAAGCTTTGTAGTGCTTGTCAAGCCGGGAAGCAAGTTGCTTCACACCACCCAATGAAGACTATGGTGTCAACCTCCAAGCCACTTGAACTACTCCACATGGACCTCTTCGGACCGTCCACATACCAAAGCCTTGGCGGTAACCTCTATTGTCTTGTTATAGTTGATGACTACTCTCGCTATGCTTGGACTCTATTTTTAGGTGACAAGAGTGAAACTCCGGAAGTCTTCAAGACCTTCGCCAACCGTGCTCAAAGGGAATTCCAACTTCCCATTATAAAGGTTCGGAGTGACAACGGCACCGAATTCAAGAACTACAATATTGGGGAGTGGTGTGACCGTGATGGTGTGAAGCATGAATTCTCCGCCACATACACTCCTCAACAAAACGGTGTCGTTGAGAGGAAGAACAAAACCCTCATCACTCTTGCAAGAGCAATGCTTGATGACTACGGCACGTCGGAGAAGTTTTGGGCCGAAGCAATCAACACGGTGTGCCATGCCGCAAACAGGGTCTATCTTCACCAACTACTCCAAAAGACCCCATATGAGCTTCTCATTGGGAGAAAGCCCAACATCTCCTACTTTAGAGTATTTGGGTGCAAATGCTACATCTACCGCAAGAAAAGGCTCAGTAAGTTTGAAAGAAGATGTGATGTTGGCATTTTTCTTGGTTATGCATCAAACTCAAAAGCATATCGAGTATTCAACCAAACCTCCGGTCTAGTTGAAGAAAGTTGTGATGTTGAGTTTGATGAGACTAATGGCTCCCAAGAGGAGTTTTGGTCATGATGAAATAGATGATGAGCCTCTACGAGAAGCCATGAAGAACATGACCATTGGAGACATCAAGCCAGAAGTTGAAGAGGGCCATGATCAAGGGGGAGCTTCAAGTTCCAACAACAACACCTCCATGGCGCATCAAGTAGACGAAGAGGAGAAAGATGATCCATTGCCAACTCAAGACTCACAAGCAATACAACATCAAGATGAAGAAGAAGTCCATGATCAAGTCCAACCACAAGAGGAGCAACACGCTTCACCACCCCCAAGTGCTTCACAACCACTTATGAGGCATGGACGCATCTCCAAGGCGCATCCAATGGACCAAATCATAGTAAGTCCTTCAAGGGGCGTAAGTACTCGTTCCCGCCACGTTGCCTCATTTTGTGAGCACTACTCGTTTGTTTCGTGTGTAGAACCCACTCACATTGAGGAAGCACTCCAAGACCCAAATTGGGTGATGGCTATGCAAGAAGAACTCATCAACTTCATCCGCAATGAAGTTTGGGTGTTGGAGGAGCGACCCAAGGACAAGAACGTCATCGGAACAAAGTGGGTGTACCGCAACAAACAAGACGATAATGGCGTTGTGGTCCGCAACAAGGCAAGACTTGTGGCCAAAGGGTTCTTGCAAGTTGAAGGATTAGACTTTGGGGAGACGTTTGCTCCGGTCGCCCTGTTAGAGGCAATTCGTATTCTCCTTGCTTTTGCTTCACATCATAATATTACCCTTTATCAAATGGATGTGAAAAGTGCCTTTCTCAATGGCTACATTAATGAGCTTGTTTATGTTGAACAACCTCCCGGGTTTGAAGATCCGAGGAATCCTAACCATGTGTATAGGTTGCACAAGGCGCTCTACGGGCTCAAGCAAGCACCTAGGGCGTGGTATGAATGAGTACGGGACTTCCTCATCATGCAAGGACTTAAGATCGGGAGGGTGGACACCACACTCTTCACCAAAGACATCAACGGAGATTTGTTCATTTGTCAAATTTATGTTGATGATATTATCTTTGGATCAACTAACAAAGCTTTTAGCCATGAGTTTGGCAAAATGATGTCTAGGGAATTCGAGATGTCGATGATTGGAGAGCTCAACTTCTTCCTTGGATTCCAAATCAAGCAACTTCAAGAGGGAACCTTCGTCTACCAAGAGAAATACACCAAGGACCTCTTGAAGAAATTTGAGATGGGAGATTGTAGCTCAAGAAGCACTCCAATGGCAACAAATTGCCATCTCGACGCGGATAAGGACGGTAAACCTATTGACCAATCTCACTACCGCTCTATGATTGGTTCATTGCTTTATCTTACCGCATGTAGGCCCGACATAATGTTTAGTGTATGCTTATGTGCTCGCTTTCATGCGGCTCCTAAAGAATCGCATAAGAAGGCGCTCTTCAGGATACTTAGGTATCTTAAGCATACCCCTAGTATGGGCTTGTGGTACCCTAAAGGTACAACCTTCCAACTCTTAAGATACTCGAATTCGGACTTTGCCGGATGCCGTGTGGATCGCAAGAGTACCTCCGGTGGGTGCCACTTGCTTGGGCGTTCCCTAGTGTCTTGGTCTAGCAAAAAGCAAAATTCCGTGGCTTTGTCCACCGCGGAGGCGGAGTATATAGCGGCCGGTGCATGTTGTGCCCAAATTATATATATGAAACAAACCCTTTTGGACTTTGAAATTAAATATGGTTGTGTGCCTCTCCTTTGTGACAATGAAAGTGCGGTTAAGATAGCTAGAAACCCCGTTCAACACTCCCGCACTAAGCACATTGATATTCGCCATCACTTCTTGCGGGATCATGAGGCTAAAGGAGACATCTCTTTGCAAGGTGTTAGATCCGAAGAACAATTGGCAGATATCTTCACTAAACCACTTGATGAGAAAACCTTTTCTAGACTTAGAAATGAATTAAATGTGCTAGATGCATCTAACTTCATGTAAATTGCCATGTTCATGTAAGGATGCATATCATATAGGTCTTGTCTAACTCCCAAAGGATAGGGGCGAGCTAGAAATAGTTTTCCCTGAGGAAGCCTTTGGAAGGTTTAAACTTGGCAAGATAGATTTATTTTATGCCTTGCATGATCTCTGCCATATAGACTTGCACTCATTCTATTTCTTGCACTATAACGTGTTTGGCATTGCATACGGTATATTGTCACAAAGGGGAACCCACCTCATGAGAAGGAGACTTGTTTGAAATGCAATATCTCAACTCATATAAGGTGGAAAGAACAAAATGTTAGGTACGTTAATGCCTAGAGGAACATGCTTCAAAGATATAGAAGTCTTCATACTCTACCTCACAAAGCATGGGCCTTACATTTTATTTGGATATTTTTTCCTCCATTTTTCTCGGTGTTCCATTTGCTTTAAGGTCTAGCCAAGCTATTGGCATATTAGCTTTTTGAGGGGTAAGGGGTTGCCCAAAAAGTCCTAAGACATGTGTTTCCCATTGTTTGATTGTTTGGTCAAAGGACATATATGGGATGTTGGTGTTCCGATGCCTAGGTCCTTCCCCCATCGGATCAGTAGGTGTTCAAAATCCAAGTGCCAGTTAAGTCAATATCCAAAATCGACCGATGAGTTCAAACAGAAAAACATCGGTCCATTCGATGTTCACGAATCTGAAACCTTGATGAATTCCACCGATGCCTTTTCATCTAACGTCGGACCATCCGGTGTCAACTTCCCTCTCCTGAATACCCTTATTGTGCCATTCATCCGATGATCAAAACCCTAAACATCGGTCCATCCGATGACTTCAGTGACTCTTTGAATATCCATACTGTACCATTCGATCGATGTACACATCGATAAGCATCGGTCCATCCGGTGTTTAAAAAAACGGCTAAGGTTTGGGACCCACTATTTAAACTCGGTTGTACCCCTTTCGTCTTCCTTCTCCCGATCCCGACACCGCCAGCGATTCCTCCAGCGCCTCCATCTCCGCCGCCGCCGTCGCCCTTAGGCTGCCCCCGCCGTCTTCGGCCGCCGCCGCCCACAGCGCCGCTGCCCTCGCGCCGCCGCTCGCCGCACCGTTGCTCCACGCGCCGCCTCCATCCACAGCGCCGCCGCCCTCGCGCTGCCGCTCGCCGCACCGTTGCTCCACGCGCCACCTCCATCCACGCACCCACCTCCACCGTCTCCACCGCCATCAACCTCGCAGCCGCCTCTCCTCGCCGCCGCCGTTTCCACCGCCTACTCACCGTCTCTCACTTCGCACCCGGCCCCCGCGTGCTCTCTGCCGCTAGGGTTTGCCCGGCTGTGCGTCGTCTCTTTCGTCGATTCGTGCCCAGTGCTCGTGATCGCTCGTCGCTAAAGGTTTGCTCCGTGCCTTGCGACGTCCTTCGTTGTTTTCCGTCGTTCTTTTTCATCGTCGTTAACCCTAGCTCTCCATTGCATCAAGATGGGTCGCGATCGCAAAGGAAAGGGCAAGGCTATCGCGGAGCCCGCCGCGAAGAAGCAAAAGTTGTCAAAGGAGGAGAAGAAGGCCCTGATGGCCGCTCGCGCCGCCGAGGAGCGTGAGCGTGGCCGAGGGGGATCCCTGAGGACCCGCGAGGCTCGTTCCAGGCAGCCTCCCGTGATCGATGACTCCGAGACCGAAGAGGAGCCGGTTGAGCCTCTCTTCCGCCGGCGCTCAGCCCGGACGCGTGGGGGTCACACCGATGCTGCTCCTCGCCCGAGACTGACGGCTGCCGACCGTCGTGAGGACAGGGAGGCCGAGAGGGCCATCTACGAGATGGACACGGCAGTCCGTGTCGGTGAGGGAGTCCGTCTCACGGACTACCGGAAGATGAAGGCCATGCAGCTACGCAAGCTTCGATGGAACGTGCTGCTTGAGGAGTGGTACCCACAGCCCCGAGAGGCTCTTGTGGACAGTCGCTTCTGGACTGTCACCCAGGCGTCTCTCTACGAGACCTACAGACGTCGGGGGCACAAGCTATTTCAGCATAACTACCTGGACTGGGGGCGGCTTGCGTTGGCAGCGGAGACGGAAGTCCGTTCGTACTTTGAGAGATACCGAGGATTGGTGCAGCTGCTAGCTTAAGAGAGGAGTGTTTATGTGGAAGATTGGGTCCGTGTCTTCTACGCGACCCTGTACATCTCTGAGGGCAGGAGGTCGATCGACTTCATGTTTATGGGTCAGCACTACCATCTCACGAGGCAGACGTTGTGGCAGCTTCTTGGTTTGGACCTGCACGACACCTGCGTGCACGAGAGGGTATACGGGCAGGCAGATCCACCAAGGAGGCCACTTACTGGAGGGGTGGCACCACAGCTTGAGGAGATAAGGTCCCTGTTCGGCCCCACGTTCTCTCCGGACCAGCCAAGAGTTCCAGCACTTCTGACCCCAGCTGCGCGCATTGTGCACCTCGCCTTGCGCCGCACGCTCCTACCGAGGTCGGGGTACTTGGAGGGGTTCACTAGTTTACAGCAGACCCTCCTGTTCTACATAATGAACGGGATGGATTTCGACATTGTGGACATTCTCCTGTGCGAGATGGAAGACGTGATCATAGATGGGGTAGGCATGATGAGGCACATGGTCTACGGGCACTGGATCAGTTACCTATGCTCTATGATGGTGCCTGAAGGGGATGCAGCACATGTCAGACTTGCTAACGAGAGTGTGACTCGCTTTGGTCACTATCATGCCCCGGCTCTTGGAGACCGCCGCCTTGGTCGTCCAGTTGAGCGCTAGGTCAGGGCCCGTCTGTCAGAGGAAGATTGGGCCGACCTAGAGCGGGAGGACGAGAGACTTGCAGAGGCTGAGGCTCAGGGGGAGGACCTGCAGCACATTTGGTCAGAGAGCGACATTGACGACAGTGTCGAGGAGTATTTCCCTCCTCCCCCCTCTCCCCGACAGCACGACGCGGAGGCTGGAGGTTCTACAGCGCCACCACCCACTCCACCTCCCGTCACTGAGGCGCAGGTCACGCAGCCGTCTGAGCTGACTTCGCTCCTCCAGCAGATGGTCGAGCAGCAGAGGCTAGACAGGCTGGCCGCCGAGCAGGCCCGCGCGGAGCAGGCTGCACGTCTTCTTGAGCTCCAGCAGCAGCAGCAGCAGGAGATGCAGCGTCAGATCGCCCGTGAGAGGCGTGAAGACACTGACCGGTTGACGGGGCTCATCGACCAGATGCACCAGCGCACTCTGGACCAGCAGCAGCAGACGCAGCAGGCGATGATGGGGATCCTGGGGTTAATCACCAACCTCTACACCCAGACCGGGATCGCCCTCCCATCGCAGCTGCCTGGAGTAGCTCCTCCGCCTCCCGTCTTGGCTCCAGCTGCTGCACCAGTGGCTCCAGTTCCCTCCACTCCGATCCCTTCGTTCAGCATGTCCCCGCTGTTGGCTCCTGGTGCTCCTCTTCACTCCCCACTGCCGGCCACGACACTGTTTCTTCAGACGCCGGCCTCCGTCACCAGTGCCCCTGCTCCAGCACCTCCTCCTCAGCAGGCACCGACGGTGGCACCTTCGGCTCCAGCAGCACCTTCCTCCGCTACTCCGGCCAGTAGCTCCGACGACAGCGGCGTTGACCAGTTCGTCATCGCGCCCAGCTCTCAGGGTCCGTAGGTGCTCGGATCCCATTTTGGTGCCTTGATTACAAAGGGGGAGAAGAGTTAGAGGAGTCAGGGGGAGTCCTAGTGTTAGGGGGAGTCGAGTCCAGCTTATCTTTGCTTATCTTTATTGTATTTGCGTTTTTGCTACATTTGGTGTGTAATGAACCTATTTCCATGAGTTGTTAATCATTTGAACTCATTTGATGTTTATCTATGATTATGATCTCTTTGAATTCACACTTGTGTTATTAATTGATGTTTAAAGCTTCAAGTGTGACACCCTGTATTCATTGCATATTTTTTATGGTTTATTCTATCAAATTCATTACTATTGCGCTTTGATTATTGTGTTGTCATCAATCACCAAAAAGGGGGAGATTGAAAGCATCTAGGCCCCCCTCATGTAGTATGGTTTTGGTGATAAATGACAACCATTGAACTTTACTAATGAATTTGTGAATGCAAGGTCCCCATAAACACTCAATAAGATGAAATGATCATGTCATTGGAGACCCATAGATACTCAACTTTCGAGATCAAATTCATGAGATAAAGACAAGATGTGAAGGCTCTATGTCTAAGTCACTCAATCAAAAATTGACAACATACAATTCTTAAGAATCATCAGAGAGCCTTGTGGAACAAATGTCTAAGAGGTCTTTCGAGCAAGACACAAAAGATTCACTCAAGACAACTCGTAGCAAACAAAATCAACTCACCGGATCAACCGATGATTTCCAAAACGAACACATCGGTCGAGTTGATTCAACTGAAGAAAAAGACCTCAGACAAATGAACTCACCGGATCATCCGATGTGAAGGGCTCAACAACATCGGTGCATCAGTACAGTTTGCAGTACAATTGGAACAAGTGAAGCACCGGATCATCCGATGTGCAGACTTACACACATCGGTTGATCACTCCAGTAAGCATCAAGATCAAGCAAATTCTAGAGGAGGAGCCACCGGATCATCCGATGAGAAGACTGGGGGAAACATCGGTCGAATAACGGTAATATCTGACACAATGACGTCAGCCAAAGTAATTACACTGATGATAACTAGAAGGGAGACATCGGATCATCCGGTGTTCACAGTAAAGTTCTGTCAGCCTACTTTGCCAACAGCTATTTTAGTTAAGCTGGCTATAAAACCCCTCTAACCCAGTCATTTCGACAAGTCTTGATCACATGAAGCCAACTACACATCCAAGAGCATTCAAGACTATCGAGCATACATTTCCACACTTTGAGATCATTTGTAATAGGCTAGAGAGAAGCTTGTGTGTGTTCTTTCTTTGTGATTGAACTCTCTAGGCTAGTGAGAAGTTAAAGAAGATCGTTCTGGAGCTTGCCAAGGTGTGTGTGGAAGCCCGGAACATCGAAGTTGTACAAGGCTTGAGCTCCACCTTGCCCGAGATGGCGAAGGGCGAAGAATAGTGAAGACTCCATTGTCTCGGTGACATTGGAAGTGGCAAAACCCTTCGGTGGGTGCCACAACGTGGACGTAGGAAGATCCTTGCGATCTTGCCGAACCACGGGATAAACCTTCGTGTCCCCTAGCGTTTGCATTTCTCTACCTCTCTTTACATTATGCAATCTTTACTTCACAAGTTATATCTACGTTGATTGCACAGTTAGAACCGCATTGGGAATTGGGCTTAAGTAGTTCGTTTTTAATTGCCCTAAAATTTGAAAGAAAGCCCAATTCACCCCCTTCCCCTCTTGGGCGTTTCGATCCTTACAATAGGACAGTCAACCCCATTGAGTTTCTACAAATCTGCTCCACCGCTATGTAACACCCTCACTTTCATGCATCATGCCCTGCATACATTCATATACATGGCTAACATTAACCAACATAAAAAGTAACAAGTTTAAAATTTAATTAGAACAAAATCGCACTTAACAATTCTAGGAAGTGCAGACTAGACCGATTTCTCTCTGACTTCGATCGGACTTGTCCGTTTTTTCTGCGGACTAGTCTGTTTTTGCCTCTGGACATTTTCGGACTTGTCCATTCCTATACAAACTAGTCTGGTATTCCAATTCCCTTGGAGATTTCGCTAAGTCCCTGTACTTGTCCGGTCTAGTCCGGTATTCCAGCCGACTTGTTCGTTTTCTTCTCTGACTAAACACGGAGTTTCTCGATTCCTTGCCAGAGTTGTCTGTTTTTCCCCTCTGGATAAGTTCGGACTTGTCCGATGTATAGTCCAGACTTGTCCGGTTTCTCTCTGTCCAACTTCGGGGTAGTCCGACCCTTTTCGGACTTGTCCGATATACCGTGACTCCGAGTTGATCTGTTCTTTCACGACTTGTTTCTTGGGTTTTACGTTAAGTGGGCTTAGGGGCGTCATGCCTAACTCTTTTAGAGCTCACGTGGGACTCCAAACCGACCTCTACTCACCCCAAAAGTCGAAATCCATCTAACCCAAGCCTCCACCTCTATATAAACAACCCCACCCCTTGGCTTGACATCTATTTGCCACTTTTCAACCCCACCCAAACACTAGTTCGTGGATACCCGCCATCAAGGAGGGAGAAGGAGACCATGAGCAAGAAGAAGAAGAGGAGGAAACGAAAGAGGATCAAGATCTCCATCAACTTTGCGTTCCTCATCACCAAATCATCTCCAAGTTCTTCATCAACCCTAGATCGTCAAGATCCAAGTGTTACCTCCATGTTTCTTGATTCATTGGAGTTATAAACACCTGGTATACCTTCTATTCTCTTTTCCTTACATGAATTCAATCCCAAATCTCCAAATTCACGTTGATCTAGAAAACCATAATCTGTTGTTCTCGCGCGGTACAGACTTGTCCGGTCTATAGCGGACTAGTCCAATTTTTCTTATCAAATTGTGTCTAATTAATTCTAAAATTAGATTTAATCAAATCCAAACATGTATAAAGTTGTTAAAATATATTATAACTAGTTAGTGATCATTAAAACCAACTCATTAACAAGTTCCACCTTGCATTTGCATTAATCATGCATGTCATGTCATATTGAGTAATATTTGTGCACTCTTTGATTGTATTTTTGTCTTGTATGTTTATTGTTCGGATTAGATGGATTTGCGCTAGAGAGTTCCGCAGAGGATCTCTAGCACCAAGTGTTTGAAGGCTTTGACCCGAACCAATCCCATGAGCAAGGCAAGTGTACTTGACCATATTGATCCAGTTTTTAAAATAAATGTTTTGTTTGCAAAACTGCTTGCTTGTGTCAATTTGATGGGAATCCTATGATAGGAATTTACTAGATTTGTTTGACCATCCTTGTCACCTGGAATTTATGGTAAAGAGTCAGGATGGGCTTTTTACCTTTTTGCTTCACTTAATTAATTGGGATGGGAACACAACTATACCACTTAACTTAACTATGCATTTATGAGATTATGGTTAATATGAACTGGTTGATATGATATGGTAATGGGTGATATAAGCAAGTCTGGTATGTGGATGGGTTGGATGTTATGGTGGTTTGCTTGCTTTAGATTTAAGGACCGGTTCATGCAACAATAAGCCAAGACTAGAGTGCCACCACGAGGCCAAGTATGGGTGTGACGTAGCTTATCAATTAGGGCTTTGCCATTGCTATTTGGACCATTAAGGATGTTCGGGGAAGGGGTAGTCGGATTGGGTTTTTTGATGATTGGTGGGACTACCCTGGGATCCGAATGGCTCAGAGGGGGCCCTTAGTTGAAGATGTGCTCAGTTGGAGACATCACCACCGGTGAAACCTCAGTGGGGTCTAAATAGGCTAGTAATCCTTTTGTAAAGGCTATTTTGTGATCTCTTGGCCACACACCGATGGAAGTGTGAGATGGCATAGTAGAGGTTCTAGTCACTTCAAGGTAATCAAATCACAAACACGTGGGTAAAGCGGTACAAACTCTGTAGAGTGAGTCTAAAAACTATCATGATAGCCGCGCTCCTGGTTATGAGCAACTGGACAACTTCCATGATTTGAAGGAACTTGGTATTGGGATGGTTTTTGGTTATGGTTTGGCAATGAGGTTATGGTTGAATACATGGTTATGGTTATGGCTAGTTATGAGTTAATTTCTGATATTGATTATGGTTATTGGCAATAAGAAATCTGGAATATGGATGATGGTAATGAATATGGACTAGTATTATGATGAATACATGGTTTATGATGGGTTTATTTTACATACATGATATATATTGCTTTTCAAATGTTTTAATGTACTGTTCAGCACTTAGCCATTATTATTGTTGTCATTTGTTTCAGCTACATGTCATACTTTCCACACTTGCTGAGTACGATTGCGGGTCAGGGTTGGGAGTATAACGATGATAATGCGGAGTTCTAGGCCGTGTCTACCGTCAGCTTTGTCTGTGGAGTGTTGGAGCTACGCTATACCCTATTGCTTATGTTGCCAAGCTCTTTAGTTGCTTATTAGTTTATTTCAACTGCATTAGTTGAACCTATCATTAATATCAATTAGAGCTTGTATTCGATGATATTATGAACTATGTAATGAAAGTGCTTAATTAATCTTGTTTTGTGGTAATTTTATGTATATCCATTTGTGAGTGCACTCGTGTATGTGTGTTGAACATCATGGGCACACATATTCGTTCACTTGGTTCATTTTCGGAATCGGGTGTCACAAATTGGTATCAGAGCCACAGGTTGACCGTAGGACGCATCCTAGATAGAATGGACACTTTAGAGCACATTGGAGCACTCAAGAATTAATGTGTTTTTGTTTGGTGTGTTGTTGCTATATATGTTTTTTGTTGGTGTGATTAATAGAGGATGTTGGGATGCTTTAGCATTGCCATATCCACCTAGGCTAGTGTAGTTACATGCTTAGTTTCATATCCCTTGATGCATATAGTTGGGGACGTTTCTAAATTCTTATCTTTTGCTTTCCTTCAGATGGTGAGGACTCGCAACCAGAGAGGGATGGCAATGATGGGGAGGAGAACAATGGAGCACCTCAGAACAACAATGGACAAGGACCTGCTCATGGAGCTATCAACATTGAGCAACTTTTGGCTATGCAAACCAGCTCATGCAGACCATGATACAAACTAAGGGACAGCTGCAGGCTGCTAAAATCAACAATCAGCCCAACATACCTCCACCACCACCCCCACCTCCTCATAACCGGTTGGGAGAATTAATGAGAACTAGGCCACCAACCTTTGCTCAAGTCGCTGACCCTATGGACACCGATGATTGGCTCAAGTCCATGGAGAAGAAACTTTCTATTGCCCAATGCAGTGACCGGGAGAAGGTTCTTTTTGCTTTTCATTAACTAGTTGGAGCAACTGCAAATTTGTGGGATGCTTATTGCAATGCTCATGAGAACCAAGATAGAATTACTTGGGCGGAATTCGAGGAGAGCTTCCATTCTCATTATGTGCCGGAAGGTGTTATGATCTTGAAGAGGCAAGAATTTGAGAACCTGAGGCAAGGAAGATCGAGTGTGGATGAATACCTCAAAAAATTCACTCAACTTTCGAGGTATGCCCCCGAAGATGTTTGTCGGGACAACCGAAGGCAATATTTATTCATGAGGGGCCTTAACAATAAGATCCAAGTGCAATTGCTCAATTGTGATTATGCCAACTTCCAGAAGCTTGTGGACAAAGCGATTGTTGTGGAGAACAAGGTTCATGAGATGGAGCAAGACAACAAGACGAAGGCGCCATATCAAGGATAGTAACAAGGCAGTAATGTGTGCCCTCGCTTTGCACCGCCAAATACTACTTACTACAGTTCTTCTGCGCCTGCTCATCGCCCTGGATTTGCATCGTGCCCAACTCAGTTTGTGCAGTCGCGCCTTGTCATGCAAGCACCTAGGCCTCCAATGCCTTATGCACCTCGCGCCAACTTTCCTGGTGCCAATGCGCAGAACCCAGCTCGTCCCAATAATTCTGGTGGAGTTAAGAAGTGCTATACTTGTGGAGTAGTTGGACACTTTGCACATCAATGTCCTAAGTCAGGCCTTGGTCAAGGAAGCAATGCACCGAGGCAAAACCCAGGACCAAATGGAGGATAGCCGCAAGGAAATCATGGACAACATAATTTTGCTCGTGGCAACATAAACCATGTCTCTACAGAGGAAGCGCAACAAGCGGATGACGTGGTCATTGGTATGTTTCTCGCAAACTCCAACCCGACAACTATGTTATTTGATTCTGGAGCATCACATTCATTCATTGCATTGAAATATGTTGCCAAGTATAGTTTGCCTATCTCTCATATGAAGTTTACTCTATTGGTTAATTCTCCTGGAGGAGAGATGAGGAAAAATATAGTAATTCCAAAAGTAAGCCTTAGAATAAGGGGGGTAGACTTCTCCACCAACCTCATTGTTTTGGATTCTCAAGGATTGGACATTATACTTGGTATGAACTGGTTGAGGAAACACAATGGAGTTATTGAGTGTGCCTCAAAGACGGTGAAGTTGACCAATGAGGAAGGGATTACTGTAGAATTTGAAGCATCTCGAACCGCACCAAAGCAATTGGAGCTGAATCACATGGATGGCGCCGCAGTTGAGGTGATTTCGGTGGTGTGTAAATTTCAGGACGTGTTTCCAAATGAGTTGTCAGGTATGCCACCCGACGGAGACATTGAGTTTGTTATTGATTTAATACCTGGAACTGCACCTATAGCTAAGAGGCCCTATAGGATGCCTCCTAAGGAATTAGCGGACCTCAAAAAGCAAATTTAAGAGCAACTAGAGAAGGGTTTATTCGCCCAAGCTCTTCACCTTGGGGAGCGCTCGTTCTGTTTGTGGATAAGAAGGATGGGTCGCAAAGGATGTGTGTGGACTACCGAGTTCTCAACAAGGTAACCACCAAGAACAAGTATACCTTGCCGCGTATAGAAGACTTGTTCGATCAGATGAACGGTGCTTGTGTTTTCTCCAAGATTGATTTGAGGTCGGGATACATCCAAATTAAGATAACACCGTCGGACATACCTAAGACAACTTTTAGGACACGTTATGGATCCTATGAGTACACCGTGATGTCCTTTGGATTGACGAATGCACCTGCGTATTTTATGTACCTCATGAATAAGGTCTTCATGGAGTACTTGGATAAGTTTGTTGTGGTGTTCATTGATGATATAATGATCTACTCGAAGGATGAGAAAGAACATGAGGAACACTTGAGGCTTACGTTGCAAAAATTTAGGGAGCATCAATTGTATGCCAAGTTTAACAAGTGTCAGTTTTGGTTAAGGGAGGTGTCATTTTTCGGTCATATCATCTCTGGAGGAGGAGTATCGGTCGACCCTAGAAAAGTGAGGGACGTGTTGAAATGGGAAGCCCCGCAAAACATAAAGGAAATAAGGAGTTTTCTTGATGGCTGGATATTACCTTAGGTTCATGAAGGACTTCTCGAAGATAGCCAAGCCAATGACGGAGTTGCTAATGAAGGGGAGGGCTTTCCAATGGACTCAAGCTTGTCAAAACAGTTTTGAGGAGTTGAAAAAGAGGTTGACAATAGCCCCAATTTTGATATTTCCGAATGTGAGAAAGAGTTTTGATATTTATTGCGACACATCGAGACAAGGACTTGGATGTGTATTGATGCAGGAAGGTCAAGTGGTAGCCTATGCATCGAGGCAATTGAAGAAGCATTGGTAGAATTATCCGACCCATGATTTGGAACTTACAGCCATGGTACATGCATTGAAGATTTGGAGACACTATATTCTTGGACATAGGTGTGAAATTTATACGGATCACAAGAGTCTTAAGTATATTTTCACACAAACGGATCTGAATTTGAGGCAACAAAGATGGTTGGAGCTCATCAAGGATTATGATTTGGGAATGAATTATCACCAGGAAAAAGCCAATGTAGTGGCCGATGCCTTGAGCCAGAAAGGAGTAAGTCACCAACTCACAGTTCGAGAATTACCACCCGAGTTATGCAAGGAGTTTGAACAGTTGAATCTTGGATTTGTAAATGAGTGGAGATGATAGAGTTAAACCCAATCTTAGAGAAAGAAATTCGGGAAGGTCAAACAAAGGATGAGGAAATCCAAGAAATCAAGGAAAGGGCCCAAGAAGGAAGAGAATTCAAATTTGATGAGGACGAACATGGTACTCTATGGCTTGGTAAGAGGATTGTCGTGCCCAATGTGAAGCATATTCGGGAGACAATATTAAAAGAGGCACATGACTCGCCTCGATTCACCCCATTTGCACGAAGATGTACAAAGACTTGAAGACATGTTATTGGTGGGATAGCATGAAAAAGGACATAGCTGAATATGTAGCCTTATGTGATGTGTGCCAACTAGTTAAGGCGGAACATCAAAGGCCAGCTAGATTACTGCAGCCATTAATGATTCCGAAGTGGAAGTGTGAAGAGATCGGTATGGACTTTATAGCTGGATTGCCACGTACTTAGTCCGGGTATGACTCAATTTGGGTAATCGTGGATCGATTGACCAAGTCAGCTCATTTTGTTCCTGTCAAGACCAAGTATACAAATGCACAATTGGCCAAAATATACATGGAGCATACTGTGTGTCGACATGGGGTCCCAAAGAAGATAGTCTCGGATAGAGGCTCTCAATTTACCTCCAGATTTTGGCAGAAATTGCATGAAGCATTAGGAACAAGTTTAAATTTTAGATCAGCATATCACCCTCAAACGGATGGACAAACCGTAAGGACCAATCAAATTTTGGATGACATGGGAAAAGATGGGACAAGAGCTTGCCATATGCAGAATTTTCATACAACAATATTTACCAAGCAAGTTTGACGATGTCACCATATGAAGCACTATATGGAAGGAAATGTAGGACGCCCTTATGCTGGAATGAGATGGGAGAAACTCAAGTATTTGGTCCGGATGTGTTGCTAGAAGCTGAAAAACAAGTTCAGGTTATTCGCGAGAACTTGAGGGTCGCTCAATCAAGGCAAAAAGGCTAAGCGGACAATAGGAGAAGGAAACTAGTCTTCGAAGTGGGAGACTTCGTTTACCTCAAGGTGTCACCAATGAGAGGGCATATGAGGTTTAACATAAGAGGCAAGCTATTACCTTGATACATTGGACCATTCAGGATTGTGGACAAAAGAGGAGAAGTGGCATATAAGTTGGAGATGCCAACTCATCTTTCAGATGTCCATGATGTCTTTCATGTTTCCCAGCTCAAGAAGTGTATGAGAGTACCAGAATAACAAGTGCCAATGGAAGAACTGGAACTAGAGGCATATTCGACTTATGCCGAGCAACCGGTCAAAATCATGGAAACCAGGGAGAGAGTCACAAGGAACAAGGTTATCAGATAGTTTAAAGTTCAATGGAAGCATCATACAAAAAAAGAAGCAACATGGGAGCTAGAAGATGATCTCAAGAAGGAATTTCCCTATCTCTTCTCTTCAGCATCGAATCTCGAGGGCGAGATTCATTTTAAGGGGGATAGGTTTGTAACACCCTCACTTTCATGCATAATTCCCTCCATACATTCATATACATGCCTAACATTATCAACATAAAAAGGAAGAAGTTTAAAATAGATTTGGAATAAAACCGCAGTTAACAATTCTGGCAAATTCGGACTAGTCTGATTTCTCTATGACTTCGATCGGACTTGTCTGATTTTTCTTCGGACTAGTCTTTTTTGCCTCAGGACATTTTTGGACTTGTCCGACACTGTACGAACTAGTCCGGTGTTCCAATTCCCTTGGAGATTTTGCTAAGTCCCTGGACTTGTTCCGACTAGTCCGGTATTCCAGCGGACTTGTCCGTTTTCATCTCTAACTAAAGTCGGACTTGTCCGATTTTTGGCCAGAGTTGTCCGTTTTTCACCTCTAGATTAGTTTGGACTTGTCCGATGTATAGTCTGGACTTGTCCGATTTCTCTCTGTCTAACTTCGGACTAGTTCGTCCCTTTTCGGGCTTCTCTGATAAATCGTTGCTCCGAGTTGATCTTTTGTTTCACGACTTGTTTCTTGGGTTTTACATTAAATGGGCCTAGGGGTGTCATGCCTAACTCTTTTGAGCCCATGTTGGACTCCAAAACCACCTCTACTCACCCCCAAACTCGAAGTCCATCTAACACTAGCCTTCACCTCTATATAAACAACCCCACCTCTTGCTTGACATCTATTTGCCACTTTTCAACCCCACCCAAACCCTAGTTTGTGGAGAGCCTCGATCAAGGATGGAGAAGGAGACCTAGAGCAAGAAGAAGAAGAGGAGGAAACGAAAGAGGATCAAGATCTCCATGAACTTCGCGTTCCTCATCACCAAATCATCTCCAAGTTCTTCATTAACCCTAGATCGTCAAGATCCAAGTATTATCTCCAAGTTTCTTGATTCATTGGAGTTCTAAACACCTAGAATACCTTTTATTCTCTTTTCCTTACATGAATTCAAACACAAATCTCAAAATTCACGTTGATCTAGAAAACCCTAATATGTTGTTCTCGCGCAGTACGGACTTGTAAGGTCCCTAGCGAACTAGTCCGATTTTCCTGGTTAAATTGTGTCAAATTAATTCTAAAATTAGATCGAATCAACTCCAAACCTATATAAACTTGTTAAAATCTATTAGAACTAGTTAATGATCATTAAAAGCAACTCATTAACAAGTTCCACCTTGAATTTGCATTAATCATGCATGTCATGTCATATTGAGTAATATTTGTGCACTCTATGATTGTATTCTTGTCTGGTATGTTTATTGTGCGGATTAGACAAATTTGTGCTAGACAGTGCCGCAGAGGATCTCGAGCACCTAGAGTTTGAAGGCTCTGACCCGAACCAATCCCAAGAGCAAGGCAAGTGTCCTTGACCATATTGATCAAGTTTTTAAAATAAATGTTTTGTTTGCAAAATTGCATGCTTGTTTCAATTTGATGGGAATCCTATGATAGGAAGTTTACTAGATTTGTTTGACCATTCTTGTCACTTGGAATTTATGGTAGAGAGTCGGCATGGGATTTTTACCCTTTTGCTTCGCTTAATTAATTGGGATGGGAACACAACTATACCACTTAACTTAATTATGAATTTATGAGATTATAGTTAATATGAACTGGTTGATATGATATGGTAACGGGTGATCTAAGCAAGTCTGGTATGTGGATGGGTTGGATGTTATGGTGGTTTGCTTGCTTTAGATTTGAGGACCGGTTCATGCGAGAATAAGACAGGACAACAGTGCCACCACGAGGCCAAGTATGGGTGCGGTGTAGCTGATTAATTAGGGCTTTAACAGAGCTATTTGGACCATTAAGGATGCTCGGGGAAGGGGTAGTCGGATTGGGTTTGTTGATGATTGGTGGGACTACCCTGTGATCCGAATGGCTCAAGAGGGGGCCCTTGGTTGAATATGTGCTCAGTTGGAGACATCGCCACTGGAGAAACCTCAATGACGTCTAAATAGGCTAGTAATCCCTTTGTAAAGGCTATTTTGTAATATCTTGGCCACACACCGATGGAAGTGTGAGACAGCATAATAGAGGTTCTAGTCACTGCAAGGTGATGAAATCACAAACACGTGGGTAAAGTGGTACAAACTCTGCAGAGTGTGTCTAAAAGTATCAAGATAGTCGTGCTTCCAGTTATGAGCACCTGGACAACTTCCATGATTAGAAGGAACTTGGTATTATGATAGTTTTTGGTAATGGTTTGACAATGAGGTTATGGTTGAATACATGGTTATGGTTATGGCTGGTTATGAGTTAACTTCTGATATTTATTATGGTTATTGGCAATAAGGAATCTGGAATATGGATGATGGTAACGAATATGGGCTGGTATTATGATGATTACATGGTTTATGATGGGTTTATTTCACATACATGATATATATTATTTTTAAAATGTTTTAATGTACTTTTTAGCACTTAGACATTATTATTGTTGTCATTTGTATCAGCTACATGTTATACTTTCCACACTTGCTGAGTACGACATGTACTCACCCTTGCAACCCCCCCCCCCCCACCACCTCCAACACTTGCAGGTCAGGGTTGGGATTATAATGATGATAATGTGGAGTTCTAGGCCGTGTCTACCATCAGCTTATCCTATGGAGTGTTGGAGCTGCGCTATACCCTATTGCTTAGTTGCTTATTAGTTTATTTCCGCTGCATTAGTTGAACTTGTCATTAATATTCATTAGAGCATGTATTCGAGGATATTATGAATTGTATAATGAAAGTGCTTAATTAATCTTGTTCTGTGGTAATTTTATGTATATCTATTTGTGAGTGCACTCGTGTATGCTTGTTGAACACCCTGGGCACACATATGCGTTCACTTGGTTCATTTTCGAAATCGGGTGTCACATATCCTCGCTGCTGGAGGGAATGAGGCTGTCGTTGCCAACTACTTCCTCATGTCTATGACTGGGATTGCAAGGTCTTGGATTATGAGTTTACCCCCTGACTCCATCTATAGTTGGGGGGAACTATGCCGTCAGTTCAACACTAACTTTGAGAGCTCCTACACCCGGCCTCGCACCAAGGTGGATCTCTTTGACGTATAGCAGAAGTTGGGAGAGTCATTGTGTCATCCAGCGATCCTCTCTGGTACGAAACACCATACCTTCTATCTTTAAAGCTTCTATTGTTGTTGCATTGCGACAGGGAGTTAGAGACAATAAGATGCTGGAGAAGCTAGCAACCAAGGATGTCAGCAGCGTCACAGAACTCTTTAGCTTGGCTGACAAATGTGTCAGAGCTGCGGAGGGCCATGAGATGCACACCAAACCAGCTGCGGAGACTGATCAATCAGCCTCCAGAGCCGAAGCTACTGCCACTAGTAGTGGCAAAAAGAAAAGGAAGTCAAGTGGCAAGAAGAAGTCACTTGCTGGCAAACCTACCACTGTCGCTGCCGCAACACCTGGTGGCCAGGGGCCACGCCCCAACAAGAGACCTCAACAATCGTCTTTGGATGGTGAAAATATGTGGTGCTCGATTCTTAAATCTACAATCCACAATCTTGAAGACTGTCCCGAGGTCAAGAGGCTTGCTGAATGTAATAGCAAGCGACAAGACGAAACACCTTTCTGCCAGCGGGAACGGAAATAAAAAGTCGATGAAGCTCCGCATGATCGGGAGCTAGGCTTCCAAGACGCCAAGAAGGCGTTAAAAGCGGTCTACAACACTGTTGACGACTCTGACACCAACTCCAACAATGAGCATCAGAAGACTCTCCATATAATGTATGCAGGGTCTTGGGACATCACCTCTTGGCGCATCCTCAAAACTATGCTTCGGGAGATGGCTACTGCTGCTCCAATTGCCAACACGAAGCCTCATCGGAAGTGGATGGATACTTCCATTGCCGTCGATGCTTCTGATTTTCTGAAGAACATGACTGGAGATAGACAATTGCCTTTGGTAGTCTCCTCGACTATTAACAATATCTAGCTCTTCCATGTCTTGGTAGATGGAGGCGCGACACTCAACCTCATCAGCTTCGCAGCCTTTGTGAAGCTCCAACTCGGCTTCTCGGACCTCAAACCCTCACGCCTATTCTCCGGAGTGGATCCGGGAGCTATCAGCCCTCTCAGATCTGTTACGCTCCCGGTGACCATATCAGAATACCGGAGAACTACCGGTCAGAGAAGCTAGTGTTTGATGTGGAACACATAAACCTTCCCTTCAACGCCATCCTAGGCAGGCCAGTCCTGTAAAGGTTCATGGCTGTGGCCCACTATAGCAAACTTGTGTTGAAGATGCCAACTCTGTCAGGCGTGCTCCAGATTAAAGGGGCCGCACTGCTGGAGTCATTGCGCTGGAGAAAAATCATGTGCTCACAATAGCGCAAGAAGATGAATCTGACAAGGAGCAATCTGCTCAACAACCACCGAGCTCGCGCTAGCGCGACTCAGCCTCTGCACCCATGTGCAGTCGAGGGGCGACACTGACGTTCCCTTTAAAGTCGTCCAAATCGGATCTAATGCCACCCATACCACCTATATGTCGGGAGGTCTAGGTGACAAATAGGATCCTGTGCTCGTCACATTCCTCCGAGCCAATGTGGACGTGTTTGCGTGGCAACCATCCCAAATGCGTGGGATCCCCAAGGAGGTAATCAAGCACCATATTAAGATATACCCTGACACATAGCCTATACGATGGAAGCCTCGGAAGCAATCTGTTGAGCAGCAAAATTTCATCCGAGAGGAAGTTAAGAAGTTGATTGACGTTGGATTCATTTGGGAGGATCATCATCCACAATGGCTGGCAAACCTAGTCGTCGTGCTAAAGGCTAGCGGGAAGCTTCCGATGTGCATCGACTACACCACTTTGAATGAGGCATGTCCAAAAGACCCCTTTCCACTATCGAGAATAGGTCAAATAGTGGATTCTACCTTCGGCTGTGAGCTTTTATGTTTCTTAGACGCATATTTTGGATTCCATCAAATTCCAATATCTAACGAAGATGAAGAGCACACTGCTTTCATTACGGTAGATGGTCTCTACTGCTACACGACAATGCCTTATGGTCTAAAAAATGCACTCTCCACCTTTGTGCGAGCTATGCACAAAACTATCGGTGAGCTCATTCAAGACCTAGTGGAAGTCTACTTCGATGACATCATTGTCAAGGTGAAGAACAAAGACTCACTCCTCAACAACCTTTAATCCATCTTCGACAAGCAACATCTAACGTGCACGATGCTCAACCCCAACAAGTGTGTCTTCGGGGTTAACTCCAGAAAGGTTCTTGGTCTCTTGGTGACTCACCGAGGAATTGAGGCAAATTCGGCGAAGACAAATCCATTGAAGCGATGCTGCCTCCAGCCCGT
Organism: Tuctoria greenei; assembly: GCA_036927565.1. Classification (NCBI taxonomy): domain Eukaryota; kingdom Viridiplantae; phylum Streptophyta; class Magnoliopsida; order Poales; family Poaceae; genus Tuctoria; species Tuctoria greenei. The sequence goes on from JAYESD010000005.1 coordinate 110,152,372, forward strand.
ATCATGGACGTCCACAAGTTTACTGGGTGCCACGAAGTTAGTCAATGCGTGACTCTTGATTGCATGTCGAGGCAAGAATTCGAGATCGAACTCTGCCAACTCTACTGCCCACTTGGCAATATTTCCTGTGGAACTGGGATTATGTATAATAGCTCATAGTGGATAAGATGTTACCACCGATATCTCGTGGTCTTGGAAGTAGTGACAATGCTTCCTTGAGGCGATAAATATTGCGTACAGTAGCTTATGCACCTCAATGTACTGAGTCTTGGCATCATGAAGTACTTCACTGATGAAGTACACTGGCCGCTGGACAGTTTGGAGCTTCCCCTTCGCATAAAGAATTCCACATCCTGCACCTCTGCCATGTCCAACGTCTCAACAATGCTGAGGCTAATGATCTTTTGATGAAGGCTTCAACCAGGGATCAGGCAACCGACGGAGTTTTTGTTAGAAGATTGGTGGTTCCTACCACTCAGCCTGCCGAACTGAGTGATGGGGGTGAGACCAGCACCCCGAATCTAGAAGTCCTGGTGGCCCTCTTACCATGGCGTCCACCAAGGATTGTAGGCGCTACAGGAAGCTCCGAGCAACCAAGCGCACAAGATCCAGAAGCACTAGTCAGTCCCGATGCATGGATCTCGGATGTTCGGGAATACTTGAAGGACAATATCCTTCCTGAAGATGGTGCATCCGTTGAGCGAATTGTCAAATTGGCTAAAAGATACACATTGGTAGAAGGGGATCTCTATGGATGTGGTGCCAACGGCGTTCTAATGTGGTGCATTTCCCTGGAAGAAGGCAGTGAACTACTCGTAGAGATCCATGGTGGCGAGTGTGGGAATCACGCATCATCCCGCACGCTGGTCGGTAAAGCCTTTCGGCACGGTTTTTACTGGCCCACAGCACTCCAGGATGCAGTTAAGCTGGTCAAGAAGTGTGAAGCGTGCCAGTTCCATGCGAAGCAAATTAATACACCGGCGCAATCACTGCAAATGATTCCTCCCTCATGGCCATTCACTGTGTGGGGGATGGACATTTTGGGACCTTTCCCAAAAGCCATCTGAGGGTACCGGTTCTTATACGTCGCCATTGACAAGCTCACAAAGTGACAGGAAGCTACTCCAGTTGTGAACATCAACAAGCAATCTGCCATCAAGTTCTTGATGTCCATAGTCTGCAATTTTGGAGTTCAGAACAGAGTCATCACTATCAACAGAACTCGATTCACGAGTGCATCTTTACAAGAGTACTACAAAGACCTCAACATAACAGTTAGCTACGCATCAGTAGCTCATCCGGCAAGCAATGGCCAAGCTGAGAGAGCAAACATTAAAATACTCAAGGGACTCAAGACACGCACTTATGAGCGCTCGAAGAAATATGGCACCAACTGGATCGAAGAACTTCCGTCTACATTGTGGGCGAGTCGGACAACACCCAGCCAGGCAATAGGAGAGTCACCCTTCTTCTTGGTGTGCGGAGCTAAAGCAATTCTTCCTCCGGAGATCACCCTGGGTTCTCTTCGGGTCCGGACCTACAACGAATCCATGCAAGACCAGCTTCAGCGTGAAGACCTAGACCTCATCAACGAGGCAAGGTGCCAAGCAGCCGTTCGAAATGCGCAATACCTCTAGGCGCTACGGCGCTATCACCAAAGGTATGTGTGCAATCGGCAGCTGGAAGAAGGCGATCTTGTGCTGCAGTGAATACTTGCTCACGAAGGGATGAACAAACTTTCCCCCAGCTGGGAAGGTCCCTTTCAAGTAGTCAAAGTTTCCCGTCCCAGATGCGTCCGCTTGGCAACAGAGGATGGGATACCACTTCCCAACCCCTGGAACATTGAGCTCCTTCATAAGTTCTACACTTTGTTACACGGAGGTGAGTCTGTATTTGTATAAAATGTATCTTATATAGTCTATGAACATAGTCGAGATGGTCCTAGATCAAAATCACACTTAACTTGGTCCTATACTTTAGGTGTGTCTTTACCTTGCCTGGGTTAGTACAAGATGAATAGCACACTTAACTTCGTCATGTACTTTAAGTGTGTCCTTGTCTCTCATGTTATTCACACTTATAATGAAATACATTTAGACAGACTCTACGTGCATTAATTTTGCGCAATGCTCATTATTTTTATTATCTTTTACCCTCTTGTCAATAACAATGTTGTGCAATCCACTTGAAATTTAGTCATAGAGATTCATGTAATATATAGGTTTTATTGGTAATCTTCTATTAGATCTTAGTATTGCTAGATGGCCTACTCGGCTGAAAACCATTGCCATTGACAGGTCCAAAGTGCGCTATCGATTTAGCCTAGTCCAGCACACTAAGTACGCCACTCTAGCTATTCTGGTGGGTCTCAGTAAGGCGGGTCCGGAAAGCATACAAACCTAAATAAGTTTAATTAGTATATTTATGATGTCACAATGAGTTTGTTAGGATCGAAAATTCAAGGAAGGATAATAAGACACAAATAAGCTATAGGCAAGAGGATGAGTTTTACTGCTTTTCTTTTCTCTCATGCGCAGGAAAAATGAATAATTGATGGCAATCTGCACGGCGATGGTGGATGCTGCCAGAGTATTAAGCTCAGACAACCCCCAGTGGGCCCGCTCTCGACGTTTTATGTGTTGACAATGGGCGTCGCCAAAGCAACCAAGCTCCGACAACATCATGATATGATTATGTTAATATGAATAACTATGCTTTGTATCAACATTGGTTTCAATGATGATTTAGTTCATTGCCTTAGGATGCCTTGTGCCTAGGCTCTTAAGTAATTTACATAATATGCTAGCATGGTGTTAGGATAGTTAAGTAGCATTGAATGTCTCGTAGACCCACAGATTCTAGAGGTAGGTGGTGACAGCCTTCTCTGTCCTTTGTAATCCTCCATGTTCGGCTATGCCACATGCTCTTGGTGGGAATCGTCCTAGTATTGCTAGGGGTAAACCCGTGCCCAATGTGTTGAACAACATAGCATAGGAATTGAACATTAACATGATTCATTAGTAATTGACTTAAGCAATGTATATGTACAATAGAAGCATTGTAGGAGTAACTAACTATCCCTTAGTCTAATCTCTCTCTAGGTTCTATTTATTCCCCTTAGAATAGAATGCTCTTGTGTGTGTCACACTACCTCCAATTATCTATTATCCATCCTCACTGATATCCTACCTAGACCATTCAATTATTTCCATTTGATGATTGCTACACTTCCACCTAGCCTGTCCTTGGGATAAAATAAATGACACCTTAGAATACTCTTTTGAGGGGAAATGGTACATCAATAGTTTTCATGTGCTTGCGGAATTTATTCTGTGATACTAAGGAACCCTCAAAAAGCATTTCTGGTGCATTGCCCAGAGATGAGTTGTTAGCGGTACGTAAGAAATATCAATAGTGTTGAAGTGGGAACACCAGCAGAATGTGAAGGAGATTCGGAGTTTCCTAGGAATGGCTGGATATTATCATCGATTGATCAAGGACTTCTCTAAGATAGTGAAGCCCATGACTGAACTGCTGATGAAGGGGAAATTGTTGAAATGGACTCAGACTTATCAGGGTATCTTTGAGGAATTAAATAAGAGGTTAACCACAACATCGATATTGATAGTGCCAGATGTGGGCAAAAACATCGATGTGTACTCTGATGCGTCGAGGCAAGGACTTGGGTGTGTATTAATGCAAGAAGACCAAGTAGTAGCTTATGCACCTAGGTAATTGAAGAAGCATGAATTGAATTGCCCTATGCATGACCTTGAACTTGCAGCCGTAGTGCATGCCTTAAAGATTTGGAGGCACTACATCTTTGGAACCGATGTGAGATTTATGCTAGTCATGAAAGTCTCAAGTACATATTTACTCAAATGGATCAGAATTTGAGACAACAGAGATGCTTGGAACTCATCAAGGACTATGATGTGGGACTCAACTATCAACGATGAAAGGCCAGTGTAGTGACAGATGCCTTGTGTCGAAAAGGAACAAGTCACTGGCTCACAGTTCGAGAATTACAATTCGAGCTATGTAAGGAGTTTGAACGATTGCATCTCGGATTTGTAAATGAAACAGGAACAACGGAGGTCAATCTGATGCTAGAACAAGATATACGAGAAGGACAAACAACATATGAGAAAATCTGAGAGATCAAGGTAAGGATCCGAGAGAGAGGGGAATGAGGATTTGATGAAGATGACAATGGCACACTATGGCTTGGAAAATGGATTGTTGTGCCTAATGTGAAGCTCATTCGCGACACAATCCTGAAAGAGGCACAAAACTCACCTTATTCCATTCATCCTGGTAGTATGAAGATGTACAAGGATTTGAAGACGTGCTATTGGTTGGACAGAATGAAAAAGGACATTGATGAATACGTCGCATTATGTGATTTATGCCAACAAATGAAGGTTGAACACCAAAGACCACCTGGTCTATTACAACCATTTAAGATAATGGAATGGAAGTTGGAAGAGGTTGGTATGGACTTCATAGTACGATTACCGCACACTTAGTTAGGATATGACACAATATGGGTTATTGTGGATCGGTTGACAGAATCTGCGCATTTTATTTCTGTCTAGAACACCTATAGCGGTACAAAGCTAGAAAAATTGTATATGGGTAGAATAGTGTGTTTACATGGAGTAGCCATGAAAATAGTGACTTATAGAGGTTCTAAATTTACCTCTAGGTTTCGGCAGAAACTGCATGAGTAAATGGGAACCCAGCTAAACTTTAGTTCTGCATATCATCCTTAAACAGGCGGACAGAGCGAAAGGAGAAATATGTTGGAAGACATGTTGAGAGCTTGTGCGCTAAAGTATGGGAGGAGTTTGGACAAAATCCTGTCATATGCTAAATTCTCCTACAACAACAATTATCAAGATAGTTTGAAGATGTCACCTGATGAACAACTGTATGGAAGTTCTGGAATGAGATAGATGAAATACAAGCATTTGGACATGACGTTATACTGGATGCCGAAAAAAATTTCAGATAATCAATGAAAATTTGAAAGCTTCCCAGTCGCGTCAAAAAGGCTACGCTGATAATAAGCAAAGAGACTTAGCTTTGGAAGTGGGAGACTTCGTTATGTCAAAGTATCACCTATTCGAGGTCACAAGTGACTTAACGTTAAAAGTAAGTCGGCACAATGCTACATCAGACCATTCATGATTTTTGACAAACATGGGGAATTGGCATATCAATTGGAGATGTCGGCACATATTTCCAGTGTTCATGATGTGTTCCACGTTTCTCAACTCAAGAAGTGCTTAAGAAATTCTGGGATAGCAAGTACCAATGGAAGAATTGGAGTTTAAGGAAGATTTTACCCATGTCGAGCAACCCATCACAATCTTGGATGCAAAGGTGAGAGTCACAAGAAACAAGTTGATTCGATGGTGCAAAGTACAATTGAGACATCATACTAAATCTGAAGCCACATGGGGAGCGTGATCTTCAGAAGGAATTTCCTTATCTTTTCTCTTCTACGTTGAATCTCGAGGGCAAGATTCATTTTAAGGGGGGTAGGTTTGTAAAACCATCATTTTTCATCATCATACACAGCATTCATTCACGTGCATGTTTTACATAAGACAATACAAAAGGAACAAGAAGAAAATGAATTAGAAACAAAAGAACATCTAAAAGTAATTCTTGGTACAGACTTGTCCGGTCCGAACCGCGGACTAGTCCGGTGTACCTATCTGCTCGGACATAATTCAGTTTCTTCAGAGCACATACTTCTCCATTTATTTGTGCGTACTAGTACGTAATGCTACCGTTCTTAATCCGGACTTGTCCGTTAACTTTGCGGACTAGTCGGATAATGAAATTGTGTAACCTCAGACTTGTCTCGATAAATCTAGTCCAGAATCCCTATTCGCTGTAGTAAAGCGGACTTGTCTACTTTAAAACGGACTAGTCTGTTGTGACAACAAAGAGGAAAACAAAATTGTCTAATCATTAATGGACCAGTCCAGTATTTAGGGTTTCGACTCGAAATGAAATTTTCCTCCACAACGTTTTTATTAAGTGTTTGACATATTTAGACCCTAGAACATTGTGCCCCACCCCCTAGGATCTCGAGAGGGACCCCACCAAGTCCTACTAGTATTCCACCCTAACCCCACCAGTCCTCCCCTATATAAGAAACTTAAAGCCCTCCTCTCACCCATGCCCATGTAAGAAAACCCACCGCCCTGTTGTCTCATTGTGAGCCGCTGTTCAAGAGAGGAAGCTCTTTCTGCAAGGAAGGGAGGAGAAGAAAGAGAAGGAAGAGTGAGGAGGAGAGGAAGGAAGGAGGAACTAGCAAGATCGTCGTCGCTGCTGCAATCTTCATCTCATCTTCATGATCAACGTTCTTTTTCTACGTCTTGCCGCTGATTCTTCGTCAATAAATATAGATGTTGAGTGCCACGTGCTACTTTTAATCTACGACTGTTGGACCATTGCATTCACGATAGTACCCTAGTTCCAACTTTCCACGTCGATTTTGATCCCCTACTTGATTCAAACCACGCCCTAGCTGGGAAGTATGCAAAATCCTGGACCATAGCGGACTTCTTTTTTCTAGAGTGGACTAGTTCGGTCCAGAGCGGACATGTTCGACCCCAGTGCGGACTAGTCTGGTTTCTAAATTCCAAAAAATTCATAAACTTCCCCAAATTTTCCGAAAATGACTCAAAACTCAGTTGATCATGTAAAACTTAGTTGTAACTAGTTAGTAAGCAATAGTAGCAACTTAATAACATGTATTTCACCATAATGGCATCATTCATGCATATCATGGCATATTGTGTAATATATGAGTATTTATAGATTGTAATCCTTGTTTCGCATGTTGTCGTGCGAAATAGAAGGAAACGCTCTGGAAGATGCTTACGAGGACCTTTAACACTAGAACTTTGAAGCTCTCAATTCAAACCAGCCACCAGAGCAAGGCAAGTGCCCTTGACTATTTTGATCCCATTTTTGAATTTTTTTTTTTCAAACTTGCATGCTTGATTCAAACTGATGGGAAAACCCATGAGTAGGAGTTTACCAGACTTGTATGCCCTACCTTGTCCCTCGGGATGTAATAAAGAGAGTCGGGAAGGGTATTTTATAATTTTGTCTCACATTGCATAGTTAGGTATGGGAAGAACTAAATAATCTTATTATTAACATAATCATACGAACTATGCAAGATGATGGTAATGTCCCTTAGCAACATGGAACCTAGGGATCTAAGCAATCTGGTTTAGTTGATTGGGTTGAATGAGATGGTGGTTTTGCTTGCTTTAGATCTAGGGACTGGTTCGTGGAGCGATCACCCAGGATTACAGTGCCACCAAAGGGCCAAGTATGGGTGCGGCTTAGCCACCTAATTAGTGTATGGCCAGTATCGTTCGTATCACGTTAGAAGGCTCGTGGAATCTGAGTCAATTGGTTTGGCAATAGTGGTGGGACTGTCTTGGGATCCAAACGGCACAAGAGGGGGCCCTTGGATGGATGTTTCAATTGTGAGACATCACCTTCAGTGAATCCTTAGTGGGTCCGTACATGCTGGTAGTCACATTGTAAAGGCTATTTCGTGATATCTTGGCCACACACCAACGAAATTGTGAGACGGCATAATTAAGACTCCTTAGTCATTGAAAGGTGATGAAACCACGAACTTGTGGGTAATGTTGTGCAACCTCTGCATAGTGTAATGCAATCATGATAGTCGTGCTCCTGGTTATGAGCAACCTAGACCCTCACATGATTAGAGTTATGGACCTAAGTATTGAATAATGGTTAGAATTGGGACTGGAGTATGAGTTCGGTTATGATGAGTTGGATATGGATGGTTATGGATATATATGTCGGATGGTTATTCATGGTTGGTAGAATAGTGATTGTTTGAATTGGATGGTATTGTTCGTTTACTTGGGTTATGTTGGGATTGACCGTACTTAGTTAGTTAAGTTGCATTTTAACTTTGGTAAATGCAATATGCTTTTTTTGCAATGAACCCTTTATATCATCTTTTTTTAAGCCACATATCATACTTTCCCACACTTGCTGAGTACGACATGTGCTCACCCTTGCTGTTTTCACATTATTCAAGTAATAGGCGATAATTCGAAGTATCCTTAGGATTTCGAGGAGTACTAGGCATGCGTGTAGAGCTTGTTATTTGAGACTATTTGGATATTCTAATAAGGTACTATTATAATTCAAAACTTGGTTATTATGTGAATATCGTGTGTGATGCATTCTCATATGTGTAATGAACATCTTGGGCACAGATATGCGCCACACATGGATCATTCTCGAAACCGGGTGTCACAGGTGCGAGCAGCTGCCAAGTGAGGGTGGCTAGGGCGCACCGAGTTGGGGCGAGCGTCGCGTGTACGACGGCGCCACGCCGCTGCATTGCAGACAGAAGGGCGAAGGTAGGCCCCATGTCACTTATGAGGATCCTGCGACAGGACCTTCAACTTCTGCGCCAACAACTGAAGAACCATTAGAAGGACCCCCCTCGTTAGCTCTGGAGGTAGAAGATCCAGCTGCGGGACCATCCTCTCCCGCTTTGGAGATGGATGAACTATCAGAGACTGGCGCTGTCGACATCAAGATACTGGAGTTTATACTTGTGCAATTGGCTCCAACAACTGTCCCAAAAGACCAGGAGGACCCGGAAGATGGACCCTCTAGCGTTGTCAATTGTCAACGCCTGCTCTAGCCTTCACAAAGTCCAGCTTGCCTTCGACTACAAGCGCAGGTCTCTAGAAGAAGAGCATGCCACGCTGAGGCGTTGTCGCCAAATGCAGTACTTGGAGACGAAGGTGACATAGTCCGAGCTGGTGGACCAGAAGGAGTGGGTGCCGTCCGAGAATGCCCAACAGTCACGCCTAAACAAAGCACTGGATGAGCGAGAGGCCGCTATTACGGCCCTCAACAGGAAGACTCAATAGATATACAAGCACGTGCAGAGGGCCTGTGAAATGGCCAACAATCACTCATAGAGTCTCGAAGAGTTAAGGGAAAGTTTCCTCAAACACCAAGACGAGCTTGACAATAAGGATGTTGAACTCCAAGAAAAAGAAGATAAGTTCCAGCAGAGGGAGGATAAGCTCTCCCAGATGTTGGTACACGGTGAGCAAGACTTGGCTAACCGTGTGAAAGAGTTTGAGTCTTGGTGTGAACAAGAAAAACAACGGTTCTGGTTGTTGATATTTCCTACGCACAATTAACGATTCATCTCTAGCAATGGTGCCAGAAATGTTTGTTGGTAGGTTTTAGATTATACATGTAAATCCGCAAGCGCACATAAACTATTGATGCAACATTTCCCCTCTAACAGTATTCCCAAAGGGTTTTGATTTATATTCTCCCAAAGGAAGGCTAGATGGAAGTAAAACAATCATCAAGTGGAAACTCTAGGTTGGCCTAGGTAAGGTTCTAGCAAGGATGGATAAAGGGTAATTGAGGTAGTGTGACACACACAGGAGCATTCTATCCTAAGGGGATAATGTTTGGTAATGAAGGACCAGGCTGAGCACTAGGTAGATACTCCTACAATGCTTCTAATGTACATATACATAGCCTAAGTTAGTTACTAATGATCATGTCATTTATGAATTCTCATGCTAAGTGGATTAACACATCGGGCACGGGTTTACCCTAGCTACTCTAGGATGACTCCTGCAAAGAGCTTGTGGCATAGTCGAACGTTGATGATTACGAAGGACATATAGGGCTGTCACCACCTACTGCCTACCTCTTAAATCTGTGGGCATACGAGATATTCAACGCTACTATCCATCCTAGCACCATGCTAACATATTAAATAATTACCATAAGATCCTAGGCACAAGCCATCCTAAAGCAATGAACTAAATCATCGTTGAACCAATGTTAATTCATAGCACAAGTGACTCATATTAACATAATCATATCATATCTAATTAGACTATAGTGGATGTTTATAGTGTTTATGATGATATAATGATAATGGTATAGCATTATCATAAATACTACTCCTACCACATACATGGAATCCAAAATCAAACAAGAAACGCTTCATCCAAGTATATGAACAATGGAAGACTAAAGATAACATGTTTATTAAGAATAAAGTCACAAATACATATAGGAATGTTGGAGACAAACCTTTCCCAATTGAAAATTGGGAAGAGACTCCTTCAACTCCTCTCCTACATGGACTATGGACTAGAGACCCTCCTCTCTACAGCCTATACTCCTCTGAACCTATGGAGAGTAGTGGATAAAATGGATAAATACTCAAGTGATGTGTGTTGAAGTGAGGGGTGAGGGGTCCTATTTATAGCTTGGAGAAGGGTCGGTTCCCTCCACCAAAAGTGTTCGAATCAGTCACCCATGACATCTTCATGCCGGGAGGAGCCAACACGTGGTGTTTGACCTCTTCATGACTAGGGGGGTCGGCCGACCTGTTCTTAGAGCCTTTTGCGATGTGCTTCCTCCAGGTCTCTGCCAGGTGGGTCCCATTGACTGATGTTGGCACTACACCATTGGATGGCCTTGGATACTTCCGTTTGTGGGCCATTTGATCCATGTGATGCCAGGTGGCGTCGCCAGATTGGCTGGAATGATATTTTATAGGATACATCCCCTTGTTTCACTTCAATCCTGCATATAATCCTTGCATGCACTACTTTCTCCATAGACAAGTGGAAATAGGTTAAATAGAAAGGTGATGTGTGCAAGAAATGATATTTCCTTCACATAATTGAGTTATATTGAGAGGTGAAATTGGTATGTAACAGTCGTCAATGGTGGCAGGCAAGTCAAGATGTCAGCAAAAGAGAAATCACTATATCTACCTGGTAGGACAAGATGAAAGCAAAGGAGAAGGGCCCTGTAGACAACCTAGGTCGCATCCACCTCCGAGAGAAGAATGTTGCTGACCATGAAAAGCTACTGGCTGAACAAATTAAGCATCATGCCAAGGAGGTCGAGTGCTTCTCAAAGGAGGGTTCCGCGGAGCTATCCTCTACAAGGAGGTCACTAGAGGAGCTCCAAAGAGCGAGAGTGATTGAGTCCCAGCATATCTATGAATTCCTTGGATGGGCAAATGAAGCTCTGGTACCTTTTGGATTTAGCCCAGTTCGACCGGCTTAACCGAAGATAGAGATGGACAAGGCCCTGGTGGCACTCAACTCCACTGGCGCGAAGCTGGAAGCTATCAGAGATTGACGAGATCGGGACTGAAGGGAAGTCACTGGCTCAGAACATTGCAGAGTATGTGCTGACATGATTCTGAAGCCAGGACTCTTCGACGTCGCTAGCTCTCGTGTTCGAGGGACCCATCACTGAAGAGGAGAAATCTGCCAAGGCCAGCGTCCAAGAAGCTGCCAGGAAGGTTGCTTCGATCTTCTTGAGGAACTCCAATAGCTAGGACCTTTCTCTTTGTATCTTGATCTTGTAATTCTACACTTTTGAATGAATGAAATCCTTCTGAATTCCATTTTTGTGTCTTCAAAGCATTGCCCTTTATATTGTTGGCCCCCTGGTAGGTGTGTTCAATGAATTGAGGACATCTACCACGAGGATTTAGACACTAACTTGAAAACTTGATAGCTCCAAACTTGTAGCAAGTATGATAGCTCCAAGGTCTGAGTCATGCCTCCGATATCCCCAACGACCTTTTGCTACGTCGACAGCGGGTCCCCTGAGTTGTTGGAGCTTGGTAGCTTTGGCATCGCCCAATGTCAATGAGTAGAACGTCGAGGGCAGGCCCTCTAGGGGTTGTTGTAGCATGGTAGCTTTGGTGGCACTCACTTTCAATGCATAGAACGTTGACGTCAGGCTCCTTGGGGGTTGTTGGAGCTTGGTAGCTTCAATGGCGCCCACTATAATGCATAGAACATCAAGGGCGGGCCCCATGGGGTTGTCAGAGCTTGGTAGCTTTGACGGCACCTACTATCAATGCTTGAGACATCAACGATATGCCCCTGGGGATTGTCAGAGCTAGTTGCTTCGAAGATGCCAACTGTCAACATGTAAAACATCGATGATGGTCCACTTGGGGGTTGTTAGAGGTTGGTAGCTTCGAAGGCGCACAATGCTGACACTTGGAATGTCGACGGCGGGCTCCCTGGGTGTGGTCAGAGCTACTTGCAATGACAGCATCCACCATCATCCATATCGTTTGCCATAAGTTGTTCATTTTTCCTGCGCATAAGAGACAAGAAAATCAGTAAAATTCATCCCCATGCCTATAGCTTAGTTGCGGCTTATTGTCCTTACATGGAATTTAAGTTCTAATGAATTCATTGAAAATACAAGTTTTATGATTAACTTCTCAAAGGTTCGAATTCTTTCAAGAACCACCTTACTAAGACCTGCCGGAGGGGGTAGAGTGGCCTACTTAGGGCGCTGGACCAGACTAAGTCAGTAGCGCACTATGGATCTGTGATGGCTTTGGTTTTCAGGCCAGTAGACTGTCTAGCAATGACCGAAATCCAATGGAAGATCATCATTAAAACTTACATATTTCGAATGAAAATTTAGGACCTTATATAAGGTGGATTGCACAACATTACTATTGATAAGAAGGTATAAAATAAAATGAGCTTGCACAAATGAAATGCACGTAGAGTTTGTTTGTATAAAATGTTTCTCATTAAGGTCTGAATAGCACGGGGATACAAGGACACACTTAAAGTACATGACCAAGTTATGTGTGCTATTCATCTTGTAATACCCAGGGAAGGTAAGGACACACCTAAACTACACGACCAATTCGTCAGTGCTGGCTGTGAATCAAAATCAAGAGCTGGAACAATGTTATTAGCTGCTTAATTTTTGAGCAGCAGCACCACTTCTTCCTCATCTTCAATGAAAATGCTCTCCCCCTGCGGACATGGATCCGAACCTGTAATGTTTAAGCTAGTACATGTGCTAGCTTCATCAAAAGACACCTCACATGTCTCCACAATTTTGTTAGTGTCCAGTAAAAGCCCACGGTAGCCTCTAATATGCGATGGATAACCAAAAAACATGTCATCAATGGATCTAGGTTCAAATTTATCAAGATTGCCAAGTTTCTTAACAAAGCATTTGCAACCAAAGACCCGAAAGTATGTAACACTAGGCCTATGTCCAAACCCTAGCTCATATGGTGTTTTACTTAGCTTAGCGAGCAAGAAGACATGATTTGACACATAACAAGCAGTTGCAATTGCATCAGCACAAAATTTCCCAGGAGTTTGATATTCATCAAGTGTAGCCCTAGCCATCTCAACTAAGGTTCCGTTCTTTCTTTCTACAATACCATTTTTTTGAGGTATATATGGTGAAGAAAATTGATGATATATTCCATTTTCAGCACAAAAGTGATCTAAAGATTGATTTTTAAATTCGGTTCCATTATCACTTCTAATTGCTTTTAAAGATCCTAGGTGATCAATAGATAATATAAGAAATAAGGTTCTAAAGTGACTAAAAACTTCATTCTTAGATGCCATAAAGTAAAACCAAGAGTATCTGGAATAATCATCAACAATCACAAGAACATACCATTTATCTCCGAAGGATTGAACGCGTGAAGGTCCTACGGTGTCAAGGTGCAAAAGTTGACCCGGTTCAGCTGTCATGATTATTGTGAGAGGAGTATGTGAACCTGCAACCATTTTAGCATGTCTACAAGAAGAGAACACAATTTCCTTGTCCCCTTTAAGCTTAGGCAACCAACATATGTGATCAAGAGCACTAACACGTGTTAGATGATCAAAGCCTACATGACCAAGTCTACGATGCCAAAAATATATGTCCTTTGAATTATTAGAAACTAGACACCTATGCTTAGAGGAAGACATATCAAAATCAGCTTTAGAAACTAGACATGTTAAAAATAAGCTCACTATTTGAATTTACAACTTTGCAACAATTTTTAGTGAAAATAATTTCCAGATTTTCATCTAGCAGTTGTGAAACAGAAAGCAAGTTGTATTTCAATTTTTTAACAAGTGCCACATCATTTAAAGTGTAGTGATTATTTACTCTAATTGAATCCTTAGCAATTATTGGAGTTGAAGAATTATCGGAAAAAGTAACATTCTCTACACGTGACACAAAAGAGACGGAGGATAACCATTCTTTGTTACATGTCATGTGGCGTGAGCAACCCGAATCCACAATCCAAATTTTCTCCTTCCTCAAGAGTGCAACCTACATAGAAAAAAAAAATACGTTGATGACTCAATACTGGGGTTAGTCAAAAGGCATTTAGTAATCCAGTACTGAGTCACACGACGTCTAGCAGGAATAACACGTGAAAAGCTGAGATAAAACAGCAGGTTTATGAGCCAAAGCTTGAGGATTTTTGTACCCAACTACTGACTTATCAGATGTTACATGTGTAGCACGAAACACGGTTGGTTTGGGAGCAAACTTTGCATATTTTCGACTCATTACAGCAGGTGCATGTTCCTATCATTCGGTTTAAGATGTGCAGCAAATTTTGTATGAAAGTTATGAGATCTATCAATCATTCTTTCTTTTTTCTGTTGTTTAGCTAGTCTATAACAAAAATCTATGACATGACCATCTCTACCATAGTAGGTACAGTGAAATTTAACTTTGTATTCATGTCTAGATGAGGAAACAACAATTTTATTTGACACGAATGAGACAACACTCCCGCAGATTTGAAAACCACTTCTTTTTGTTTAGGAACTGTTTGAATCAAACCACTTCCTAATGTTCTTACAATTTTTGGTGTATGTGCCCTAGCATGAGCTTGAGAATCAAAACCTAAACCAGTTTTATCTTGCAAGAATTGGAAGAACTCAGCAGCAAGTTTAGGTTCTTATTCCCATTACAATATCGATCTAATGTCCTATGCATGTTATCAAGTTTATTGGACAGATCAAGGCAATTTTCACATGAAGTTTTTCCTTTTATTTTGCAATTGGAACAATATTTAACTTCATGAGAACGTAAAGCATTGTTCAATATAGAAATTTCATTCATAGCATCTTGTAGTTTCTTATCAAGATCATCACAAGTAGAACAATGCAAATCAATTGTGGAACAGCTAGCATGTTTCAAGTTTTTATCATTAAGTGCAGCAAGCTCTCTATTCTTTTCAATTTCTAACTCAAGTTTATCATGTGTGGAGGTGTGCGCACTTCTTAATGAGGACAATTGTTCATATATTAAATCACATGAGGGACATGCATCATCACTAGGAATCAAAGTTTTTAAACAGTTGATTTCATATTCTAGTGATTCAATTTTAGTAGCACTATCCCTAAGCTTTTTGTCCCTTTTCTTAACTATAATAGTGGCATGAGAAATAGCATCACACATTTCTTCGCAAGTAGGACATACCTCTTCATTGTCGTTGTTGTGTTCAGCATCCTCCATACATGATCTTGATTTGCCCGCCATGAAGAGCAAGTTTGCCAAATCATATTCATCTTCGTCACTCCCAATGTCCACATCGCTTGAGCCATGTTCTCGAAGTGCAGAGATAAAACTGCTCACCAATTCACGTCCTATAAAACCCTTCTTTTTCTTCTTATCGTTTGCAGAGGAGTGCTTCGTCCTGGTTTGCTTTTCATCCAGGAAAGTAGGACCTGAAAGGTTAGGTTAATATGAACGAAAATGTCCTATCTTACCACATTCGAAACATTGTTGAGGTTCTGATCTTCCTCTCCTTCTAGTTCTCACATTTTGCAATGCTTTTGAGAACCTAGTAGAGAGAAGTACTAGCTCCTCCTATGGGAACTCCTCAATCTGATCAAGGGTTAGATATGACAACAAAGCAAGTGTACCACAAGATGAAGATTGACTGGAGCTAGGCATGTCACGTTGAGAAACAAAAGCAATAGACTTGTTGGGGTTCTTACGTGATATTATGTCAATTTCATGAGTTTTTAACATGGAATATAACACATCTAAAGTAAGTGTACTCATGACATTAGATTCACGAATAGATGCGACTCTCATCTCCCAAATTGACATATCTAATGCACTTAACAATAGCCTAGCATTTTCAGTGTCTGAAAAATAAACATTGACATGACGCAAGTTGCTGAGAATTTTATTAAATCGAGCAAAAAGGCCATCAATAGACCCACCTGGTTGCATATCGAAGCCATGTATTCTTTCTTGAACATGCCTTGCCTTACCTCCTTGATCGTGTTGGATCCTTCGTGGTAGTCACAAAGTGCTTTCAACACATCGTATGCAGATCGGAGGTGTGCAATACGATCGAAGTCGCTTTGAGTTAATCCTTGTATGATCAAGTTCCGAGCCTTGTTGTTGTTGTCCACATCTCTCATATTTGTAGCTGTAAACTTGATCATTTGACGGCACTTCATAATGCTTGTATACTTTCTCACATAATGCGAAGCCTTGAGCCTGGACGAAGGCTTCCATACGTGCCTTACGAACCTGAAAATCAATACCACTAAAGACACAAGGTTTTGCGGAGTATTTCTTTATGATGATTAGTTAAAACACATGCAAATCACAAAGATTAGAGCACTGTGGCTCTGATACCAGTTGTAGGATCAAAGAGCACGTGAAAAGCTATCAAGGGGGGGGGTGAATGGTAGATTTAAAAATCTTACGCAGCGGAAACCATTAAATCCCAACCCCTTCGGCAGAAAAATGATCTATTGAATAAATTGTGTGTGAGACTAATCTAAACATGTTTCATCGTGACGAAAGTGATAGATATAAGATAGAATCAAGTCACAAAGATGACACAATAAGAATCACTCAAATCCATCAAGAGAAACTCAAGATACGATTGAAAGATCGAACAAAGGTGAATCTGTCCTACCCGAGAAAAACAGTTCTGGAACGCTGCAAAGAAACTCATGTAGATCAGAAACCACAAATCCAATGACCGTGAAATTTTGACAGACGATAGATAATCAAGTTTTGAAGACAAACCAAAATGAATCACATCAATCAGATCTGTAAAACTCGAGTTATTATAAAGCCACCGAAGAAAGGTAGTGTTGTGCAGAAAAGAAAAAACTAGTCTGGAACAAGTCGGACGAACAAGGCTCAAAAGTTCCTTTCAACTACGAATTTTATTCAATAGAACACCAGAGGAACAGCCCCAAAGTTGTGCACCACGAGCTCTGGCCGCCCCTGGTTATATAACCAGCCCTTAGGCCAACCCAATCTCAACTAGGACTCTAATCCTACTCTGTTCAAGAATCGAAACTTTCCATAACTCCTTAAGACTCTTCTATACGCAGATAGAAGCAACCTTAAGACTTCCAAACACCTTAGTAACATATCCCACATTCCTAAAACAACCCAAATTCGTGACACACACGAAATCTTATCATAACCAACTCAAATCTTTCCATATTTGAGTCAAACACGACTCAGCCGCACCTTGAGTCCATAACCTAGTCGGTTGGACCTTTCCGACCAATTCATTACGTCCACATCTCTTCTTCAAGCCTCAGAACCATGTAGCCATGTCCATGCACTCCTTGCATACGTGCAAACATCTTCCAACGACGTCCACGATACCTTCATATGCATTGTTCTTGATTCAAACATGCTGCGCAACCTCCCGATCAACTCAACCACAATTCCCCCTGAGCTTGGTTGTTGAACCTCATCTTCTCCCTAAGACTATTTCAGTGGATCCCGTCACCAGCCATGTCTTGAACTCAAGCAACACCTGCACATGAATAAACAACCAATACTTTCGAGCACAAGTCCTCGACCTGACTCACGTTAGTTCTGAAACTACAACATCTTACGTGAGAAACTCACATAAGCATGTTGCAAACCATAGTAGAATGATCTCAACCATAACCACCAAAACACACCAAAAACCTAGCAAATGAACCGGAGCTTACTAAAGCTAGCCGGAGCCATACCTATCGTTGGACCTTGATGATAAAGGTGTTTTGGTAGTATTCAAAACTTTTATCGCCATAGACAATGTATTCAGCACACATAGGTCTCACAGAAGAGCACACGTTGCAAACACCCATCCGTTCGGTAAGTGTACCATCAAATCCGCCATCTGTGGAAAGGTACTTGAAGAATGAAAAGGTTTCCAACTTTCAATAGTTCAATAAAAATTTAAAACTGGAGTAGTAATCACAGTCTGTTCCAGCTGACCTTCCTGTATAAATTTAAAATTTTCGTACTGGAAATTTCAGAAACAGGCGTTGGGTTGAATACAAAAGTTGTATTATACTTTATAACCTTTTCAGATTGTACTCATACAGCTCCAGGTTAGCTATGAAGTAGAATATATACAGGTTTAAATTTGACCCAAGTTTTCTGGAAATTTTGACAGAACCTCCCATGTATATGTGGTTACTTCCACAATTTACACAGGTATATCATAACAATATATTGAGGTAATGACAAAATAAACATTGTATAACATCAAGTTAGCAATCCCAAAGTAAAATATTTCAGCCTTGAAACATTTGTTATACAAGTATAGCGCGCAAATTCGAAACTATGTGCAAACTGTTTCAAGTTCTGGTCTGCCAGAACTAAGTTTGCGACTATAGGAATTAAACACAGTTACACCAAGATTCAGGTCATGAGTGCAAAATAAAGTTTATAGAGGACTTCCTAAGATTCCCATAAATGTATATATGTGACCATGTCACAATCCTAGATTGAGAGCTATCACTATCCAAACTTAACAGATGAACTGACTGGTTTTCACCAGCAGTCCTGCAGTTCACTGTTTTGAACTCAAAATTTTATTTGACTCATATTTGAATCAGGAAAAACTTAGAATAAAAAATATGTATATCTCCTTCTAACCTTTTCAGATATGTATCACAATAAGGAAGAAGATTTTTCTACAGTGAGATATGGAAAAAATACAGAGACTGCTACAATGGTATGGTCATCTGGAGCAGATTTAATATACTCCAAATTTCTACATATTATCAAGCTGTTCTGCCTTAAGGGTCAAAAGAAAAGTTGTAGGTGTCTTCAAGAGCTTTCCATCCATATAGCATACCCCTATGTTAAATAACAACTAACCCAGATCATAATCCAGCAAAGTTGAGCAAACTTCAGCCACAAATTATGAATCTTGGTTCTAACCCTTTTGTTGAGTAGAAACCCATTTTGCGGAGTCCAAACCTACCAGCATCAGACAGTCGGACTTTCCAAAACGTAATGCAGCCATTTTGTTGTTGTGGATGGTCAAGTATCAATTTTGATATTGATGGTACTACGTGCCTCACCGAAACAAATTCTAACCCAGTATATCCGGATACATTTAAAGGTGGCCCTAGTATCGTTCACTCACAAAACGTGTTCTACACGGGTCGCTACCATAGTCAGTTTAGCTGCAAAAGACAAACAATCCCCTTTCACACCTGCACACCACAAGGGCGGTTCAGGGAAACATGATAGCAGTCACAATAATATATATGAAAGTAATTGCATACGACTCTGGTGTGAGTCGCCCTCGAGCGATGTCATGTCTTGAGGTACATGGTTGTACTACGTCCGTACAACAAAGACTCCCGCACAAACCGGCTTATACACGCTCGGGCATACGTGTTGCGAATGATCCCATAGAACATGAATAGTTCTAGAGAGGCATACTATCAGGTTATCCACCACCCGACGGGGGCTCCCTCTAACTTTGAAGCACGTTAGAGTACCGCGTGTCATATGTTCTCATAAACATGAAAAGTTTTAGAGACTCATATTAACATTTTCACGCCAAGCCAAGGAAACAATCACATGCTACCTCTTGCATGGTGAGCTTACCGCAATTGATCCGCTTGCGATCGTGTACCTTACCTCTTACCTGACGTCGGAGCGTCGTTACGAAATATAAGAACACACAAGTTAGTTTACCACCTTTATATCTTATAATAATAATACTACTTATAGGGCCATATAGCTAATTTCTCACTCATATAATCCTATGTTTTTGAAAATATGCTCTTTTCAAGCACACTGTTCCCAATGATGCTCTGATACCATGCTGTGGGGACCCGGATCCCAACATCCAAGGATCTCATTGGGTGGTGTGTTGCGACACGACACCCAATAGTAAACAAGAAAAGAATGAGATTAAATAGGATACCAAGTCTTTATTTATAAATACAGTGGAAGTTTTACAATACTAGCAGAAAGGAAAGTGACATATACATCATAGCTATGCTCTTGGCACTAGCTATGCAAAAGCGAAGTCATCCATGCCTCGGATGCTTCGCACTAGCAACACCAAACTTACAGCGGCGTGCGGGGTTCCCACTCAGCTGTAAACCCTGGAGGGGGTGCAGCCTCATCATCAAACCCCTCATCAGTTGTATAATCTGGAAAAACATAACTGCAAACATGAGCTTAAGGCTTATCAAGACTAACCCGTCTCACTAGACATATGCAGGGTGAACACTAAGCATAGGTAAGGTAAAGCAGTAAAGGACTTGCCTACAAGTGGATCCCAAGCTTTCATGATATCATCAGCAGCTTACCAGTTTAATGAAAGTGAATTTAGTGATCATATTGGACAGTAATCAAGTTCCACAACAATTATAACTCAATACATCGTATTCTCTTGACTTCTTCAATATTTTACTACGTGACAACACGGTGAACAAGTGGTACTCTTTTATCGCGAGGGACGGTGATTGCAATCAGGAGACACCCGAATAACACGTCACGTACACCCATGCTTAAGGACCGTGCCTTGCTCCTCACCACGTCATACGCAACCACCTTTCACAAGAGAACTCAAACGCCGAACCGGTACCACCATCGCGGACATAAAGTTCTCGCACGGAGCGTGTCTATGCCCGCCGGTGAATTTACACCTTACTACACTCAGCCCACCCCTATCGAAAATGGGCTATGCCTCGACATTCGAGTTTCCAAGTTACATCGTTTTCCTGGGTTCCATATGCCCAGTATGCATTTGGTACTGTTCAAACATGTACACCAGGGTCGCACACGTATTGGTCCGCAATCGACACAAGCAGGGCTACGCACGTGAGACCACATCTTGTTGCATCCTACCCACTGCTCGGTCTCAATTTCATATTCATAAACTAATTCTTGATCTAATTCATTCCCGTGAGATAAAATCCTATCTCGCGAGTAGATTCCAACTACTCAACTTCTACCTGATTCCTATGAACATAAGCATGGCATTTTCTACTCGTCGGGCTGTAGACCTACCCAATACTCCATGGGATTTGTGGTCATGCAAGTGGAAGTCAAACACCTTAAACATAATGCACAAACATCTGAAGATGTAAGGTGAATGAATACTGCAAAGACACTGTAAGGAACTTAAATCCAAACTGGGGCTTGTCTGAAAAACAAGTCCAGGTGCAAGTTAGTCTCTGGTAGATGGACTTCCAAGGCTTTCGGTTGCTCCTCGACTTCAGTTACTACACGATATGCATATACTATATATGAATGACTTAGAAAATAAATAATATGGTTTAGGTCACAAGCTAATATCTTGTGATCAAAATAAGATAATGATCTTAATTGGCTTTAGAAACTTTATGGTAGATACTATGGACTATAATGGAGACTCTTGCAAAGAACAGGAGATGATCAAGGAAGTTTGTTGTCTCTAAAAATTATGACAAGCAATAACCTTCTCTGAATTTTGGTTGAAATTTTGGAGGTCTATCATGGCTACCAGGGGTTGTACCATGCAGAAGTGGTCTCACTGGTTCTAGGAAAATTTGTTTCTCAATTTTCTAAGCTTCATACAGGGAGAAATTGATTTTATAAGTTTGGGAGAATTTCTGAAATGTTTTCTGTATTTTTCCCAATTTTTCAATTACATAGACAATTGGAACACTGATCAATACAGTAAATGAAGTCCAATGAACTTGAAATTTTTACTGGAGATCAATTGTATTATGTAGAGCGCTCTGACCAAAATTGGGAATTTTCCAATTAACAGAACAGGGGTAATCAATTTACCAAGCAGTTAGATCAAAGGAATTAATTATGCAAATTCTGGGAGCTACATGTCCAACAAATTTCACCACTGAAAATTGGAGATTGAAAGGAGTCTACCAGAATTTATTTGGATATTTCTGAGCAAATCTACTAGGAGTAATAGATTTTTAAATTTTGATAGAAATCTGGAATTATTTTCCAATGGGAAAAGTTTAAATAATGCAGCCTGGCCCACTGGTTTAAATTCAACCAATCATAGCTGGGCCACACGGGGGCCATGGGATTAACCCATGCAGCCGCATTAGATCCGAGCCACAGCCGATCCACGCGCTCACACGCGTCGCTGACAGGAGGGACCAGGGGGCCTTCGTCTGCCCTCCCGACGCGCCGCTCAGCCGCGGTGGCGAAGCGTAGGCGAGCTCGCCGGAACAGTTGCGTTGACCTCGTTCTGTTCTAGCCTTGACCGCCTAACCAAAAAATTGACCGCGCAAGCTGATGGTGGGGTCCAATCGAGGCGGCGACGGCGACGGCAAAGCTAGGGTTTTGGCAATCGTCGGAATCGCACGGGAATGGCGCTAGAAGCTTAGGGTAAGGTCGGGAATGTTCCTTGGAGCATGAGGAAGATAACATGGGGGTGCAAACGGGATGAAATCGCCTGCAACGTCGATTTCGACGGTAAACCGACGAATTTCATTGGTGGGGGGGAAAAACATGAATATCTCGGTCGATACTCGATGGTTTCCACTGATTCTTGGCAGATGGGTGCGCTAGGTGGTACGGAATATAATCATTAATTGGATTGAAAAATTATTACACGTGGAAACAGAATTAAACCAAGAAGTGAGCTAGTTCAATGGCAACGACCGAAAGCAAAACTGGAATATATTGCTCGATACTGGATGAAAAGAGGCACGACTTTTACCGTGAGAAAGAGCTTGGGATGGCAATCCTTTTTGCTGTGGAGGTCGAGTTGTGAGGCCGCTTGTTGAGGGCTGGCTACGGCAGAGCAAAGGCGACGTTCGTCCCCAACTCTGGTGGCGCCCGCGAAACTTCAAACTACGGCCAACACAAAAGCAAAACGATGAGCCAAAGGGTGTGGATGGTGGAGCATAGCCTTGGCGTCATCTTTGCTGTTTGCATCGGAGAGAAACAAGGCAAGGAGGAGGTGCTCACCAGGGAGGAACGGAGGCGGCAGTGTTGTGCGACGGCGGCGAGAAACAGAGCAAAAAGGGGCACTCAGGTTTACTACTCGGGTTAGGAAGGAAGATAAGGGTGAGGAGGAGTGATATAGACGCCAGAAATGCCACGCAGCTGCTTGCCGACGGTGAGGTGTTTCCCTCAGCGCGCGTCGATCGGCGGGGAGTCAAAAGACAGGGCACTCACGGTAATGGCTCACTGACCAGTGGGTCCCACATCCCTCTCCAAGTCTATCTTCTGTAACTTCAATTTCCTTACCAAACTTGATCTAAAAATCCTAGATTTTTGTGGATAGACGAAGTTAAATATGGAGATTAAGATTCTGAAATCGGATTTCAGATATGGACAAGTTTCAATTGGAATTCAAATTCAAATTTGAATTTGAATGAAACTGAACGGAGTCACTGAATTAAATAGCAAATCAGCTTCAAAAATATGAAAATTTGCAGGAGTGCTATTTGGAATATTATGAGGCCACGGAAAAATATATATCCTCAGATTTGATAATTTTGACAGGGCGTAATTGTACATTAGCTATATTCAAGTTTTTGAGATAATTTGAATATATTTAGTACTGCATATTGTTTTTGCCCTAGCAAATTTCCATTCAATAAATTCCAAAATTTGCAGAAAGGTCACTTGAATTACCTAGTGTCATTGGTGAAGGCCAATCCCCTATGTTAATAAAATTGAATTATGAGTGAACGAAATATTTTTGATGAGACCAAGTTTATGTGCACAACCATAATTGATCTCCACTATGGTTGATGACCAACTGGTAATTGAACTTAATATTAAGGAAAAACTGGGATTTTACAATCTCGAAGATCGAAAGACCCGCAGTGGATCATCCATCCGCACTCTGAAGCCGCCCAGCAGAGAAGTCGCCTCATCGGCATCAGATCTCTGGCCGATCGGAAGCGAGAAGGTGGCAGTGGGGAGGCCATCAGAGCAAACGAAAGTGAGAGCTTTGGCTGAGGGATGAAGGCTCGGGCGCTCGAGGAAGAAGGCAAAAGCTCAAGCAGTGGGGTGCGAGTAAGGAAGGAACCAACCCCTCTAACAAAGGTTTCTTTTTTTTATCACCCCCATGACACCTGAGCACTTCATGCATATCGCAATGGTTTTGCCTGCACCAAAACACGCACAACACCCATGACAATGGGCCATATGCCCCCTGTTAGAACCACTGGCCCAGGCGATCAGCCACCTAAAGAAACAGCTGAAGCGGCTCCTATAAAGGCGGAGCGAACGAAAGTGCTATAGCCACATTGGGAACTATCGCAGTTAAAGGCGCTGCAGAATACAGAGATACTACAGCAAGCAAAGATCCTGTCACCATAGCCCCGCAACAAGATGAGGACGTGTGGCAACGTTGGCAAAAGCGCCACCGCTTCAACCTCCAAGACAAAATTCAAAGCACACTGCAGGAAAACATGGAAAGGGTTCCACCTTTGGGCTCTTCACCTCGCCCCAAGGTGGACACAGGGGCCACTGTCGGTACCCTATAGACAAGGTACCTTTGCACACAGGATGGGGACATCGAGGAACATCCAGTGGTGCCACGTGTCCTGAGGGTGCCCAAACCTCGATCTCCCTCAAGATCGAGCTCCAGCACTGCCACGTGTGCCTTGAAGATGAGACTCGACCCCTCTAGTGAGGCGGGCTCCCAAGATGCCACGTGTAGGGACGGACCTCACCTAACCTTGGGGGCGAGCTCTAGTGCTACCACGTAGCTCAAAATGCCAGGTCCAGCACCCCCCATGGGAAAGAGCCCGGAGTTGTCACACCCCATGAAGAGCCCCAAAGCTGCTACGCGTCAAAAAGGACTGGGGCTGGCCTCTCCAGCAGGGTTCAGCCCCGACGCTGCCACGTAGACCAGCCACTTGCCCTGGACGGAGAGTTGCAAGAGTTAAGTGGGCGGTGTGCCTCGTCCCTTTCAGGTATAGAAGATACGCGGCTTCCCCACATGCATGACGCGGCACACGCCTAATGTTAGGTACCGCTGTGACCGATCGCATCACAGTGAAGACGCCGCAGGCCTATCCAACTCTGCCAAGTGGGTAGCTTACGGTGACAGAG
This sequence comes from Tuctoria greenei, assembly GCA_036927565.1. Lineage (NCBI taxonomy): Eukaryota > Viridiplantae > Streptophyta > Magnoliopsida > Poales > Poaceae > Tuctoria > Tuctoria greenei. The sequence goes on from JAYESD010000005.1 coordinate 110,177,581, forward strand.
ATAGGTGGATGGGACATCCCCTACCATTGTAAGCAACGGTGCATGGGATCCTAATGACTCAGGCAGCAAGACGATGAGTCTTCAAGGCCACGGTCAGAGCAAGATTATGCAAGAAACCTTAGATCTTTAGGATAAGATCGCCCCGGGACCACCTGTCGGGCCCCGGACCCCATTGTAAGGTGTCCGACCTTATCTATGAAAGGACAGGACCAACACTGTTACAAAGGACCCAACATCGAATCTGCGATACACACACGCATACACAACCACTAGCAATACAATCCACCGTGGAGTAGGGAGTTATGCTCCTTGCGGCCCGAACCACGTAAAAACCACAATCTCATATACTCTCATACGCGCGTACACTTGATTGAGGCCTAAGCCCTGTCGAACAAGAACCTCCACGGGCTGCTCCTTAAGCAGATCCAGGGGAAGTGTCGCATGAACACTTCGACTGTATGCAAAACATTTCAACACATACCTTTTTTGAAGAACCATTCATATGTGGCTACCACATCATCTTGGGTGTTTGAGAGATGGAATGGCTTGAATGTAGTTCACCTGGACTCCTCCTACAAAAATAAACTTGGAAATTGATATATTTTCACAAGTCAAAAAGATATTGCCATACCCCTCAAAAGATTGCTCTCGTCTCTCAATGTGTTTAGTCATCACCATGGCATGAGTTGCCACTTCATTCCCTACAACTAAAATATGGCTTTTTGTGCAGCTTGGTAAGGATAAAAAGTGGCTCACTTGAAATTCAGATAAGATCCACATGAGAAGACCATGCAACAAAAACCAATGACTAAAGAAATTCTTGTGCACTTATTATGGATGGTGGATGATGAATGGTGATGATGACTTCCAATTGGCTACTTATTGGCTCTCTTTGAATTCTCTTTTTTTTACAGCTCTTATAGCCATGCCTTCTACTCCTTTTTGTTGGTGGATGTGTGAAAATCATGGAATATGGTGGAGTGCACAAGAAATTTCTAATCAAAGATTTCATGAAAGTCACTCAAAAGGGTCAAGAGTTTTACAAAGTTCAATGAAAATGCAAAGTGGCATATGCTTGTGGTTTTCAATATTTCTATCATATGGCCTTTGTGGCAATTTAAATTCTAATGAGAGAGGATGGAAAAATTTTGATGACTTTAAAAATTGCAATACCAAAATTCAATTCAAGCATGGAGAGTTTCCAAGTTTCACTCATTTACCATATCACACCAACCATATACTTAGATGACATGTCTTTCCTATATTAATATGTTTTTTAATAACACGGTAATGAAATTGAAATGAGGTGTAGACATATTCCATTCTCTAGCAAGATATGATATATGAATTTGCACAATTTTAATTTCCAATGAGTTGACTTTTGATAGTATTATCATGCATAATCAAATTCAACTCAATAATCAGGTATAGAGGGACAAGAGGTGAGAGAGCGCAAACCATCGTCTTAATGAAGAAGGGTGGGCCAAGCCTTCATGACTTGGTTGAATATTTTCGTGGGCCTTCATGCAATGCCTTGAATTGTTCTTTCATGATTGTCCGGGCAGGTTGCACGTTGGCAGACATGTGGGACCTCCCTCACTCTTGTTCTTGTACCTGTCTTTATTTGACATGAAAACATGGAAAAGTGAAAGACTCTACTGGCGTTACCTACACCGGTGAGTTGCAATTTATTTGATAAAGGCACTTCGTACGATAGAATCAAAATAGGCGCCTAACTTATAAGTAGGAAAGTATTTATAATATTCTACATTTTACTTCATTCCTACAAAGACAAATGGGGATAGTAAGATGATTGGAAAGGAGTGATGAGGGTTGGAGTTTGCTTTATTGAACATGGAAAATTTAACCAAACTTCAAGGATAAGCGTTATAGTCAATCAAATTCACTATATCTTCCTCTTTGTTTAAGTTTTCTTTGGGTTCTAAAAAGATCTTGAGACGGTGCCAATTTACTTTGAATAGATGACCTTCATCATTTTGGAGTGTAATTGCTCCATGAGATGAAGTATCTACCACAATATAGGGACCTTCCCATCTTCTTTTTAGTTTCCCATGTCCAAAAAGTTTGATTCTAGAGTTGGAAAGTATGACTTTATCTCCAGGCTTGAACTCCTTAGGTGTAATTCTTTTATTTTGGCACCACCTGGTTTTCTCTTTATAAATCTTGGCACTATGGTACACCTTATCCCTCCATTCTTCCAGTTCAAAAATTTGCATCTTGTTCAACTTTCTAGCTCCGTGGGGATCCATGTTCCACTTCTTCATTGCCAAATACGCTCTATGTTACAATTCTATGTGCAAATGACAAGTTTTCCCGTAGACAATTTGGAAAGGTGACATTTTAATGGGTGTCTTATAGGCGGTACGGTGTGCCCAAAGTGCATCGGGTAGTTTGTTCTTCCACCCATTCCCCATGTCAAAGACGGTCTTTTGCAGAATATTCTTTATTTGTTTGTTTGAAGTTTCTGCTTGACCGCTTGTCTGGGGATGGTACGGAGTAGCAATGTTATGCCTAACCCCAAGCTCCCTCCGAAAGCTCCAGAAGGTCTTATCATTGAAATGAGACTCTCCATCACATATGACAATTTGGGGATTCCCAAACCGTGGGAAAATAATTTCATAAAACATTTTCCGAGCGGTCTTTGCATCGGCATGCTTGCATGGTAATGCTTCTACCCATTTGGACACATATTCTATGGCTAGAAGAATATACTCGCAATCATAGGACTTTGGAAAATGTATCATGAAGTCGATCCCCCCACACATCAAATAATTTTACTTGGAGATTGTATGTGAGGGACATCGCAATGCGAGCAGTGATTCCTCCATGCTTTTGGCATTCCCGATATCTTTGAACGATTCATTTGTATCCTCATAAATTGATGGCCGGAAGAATCCGCTTTGCCAAATCTTTGCATGAGTACGGTAAACACCGTGGTGCCTGCCACAGGGGCCACATGACATCTTTTGATGATTTTGGTACCTTCGATTGTTGGGACACACCTTCTAAGCATCCCGTCAGATCATACCCTTTAGAGGTATGGATCATCTCACGGTGACATCGACTCTCAAAAATGGTATTTTTCTTATCCTGCCCTAGTGGTGCATACCCCATAACCATGTAGTTTACGATATCCGCATACCAGGGGTTAGAGTCGGTCACCTTGAGAAACATATCATCATGTAGGAAATCACTGACGGGTATGTCCAGTGTATTTGGTATTTCCATACATGAGAAGTGATCAGCAACATAATTCCCTACTCCCTTTTCTATCCCTTATCTCCAGGTCAAACTCTTGGAGTAGTAGAATCCATTGGATTAGCCTAGGTTTAGCATCTTTCCTGGTAAACAAATATTTCAAAACAGCATGGTCTGTGTAGACTATTACTTTTGCTCCAAACAAGTATGATCTAAAATTATTGATAGCAAAGACAACTGCTAGGAGGTCCTTTTTAGTTGTGGCATAGTTGAGCTAAGCTCCTATTAGAGTCTTGCTAGTGTAGGCTATTGCATGATGCTTCTTATCCTTGGTTTTGCCAAGGACCGCTCCAACGACTTAATCACTAGCATCACACATGATTTCGAATGATAGCATCCAATCATGGGGTTGAATGATTGGATCTATGACGAGAGCCTTCTTGAAGATGTAAAAAGATTGGTGAAACTCATCGTAAAAATCAAAGGGCACATCCTTAACTAATAGGCTAGTGAGGGGTTTAGCGATTTTGGAAAAATCCTTGATAAATCATTGGTAGAACCCTGTGTGGCCTAAAAAACTACAGATACCCTTAATGTTGGTGGTAGGTGGAAACTTTTCAATAACTTCAATTTTATCTTTGTCCACCTCAACCCCACTTTCGGACACCAATTGTCCTAAGACGATGCCATCACGGACAATCAAATGACACTTTTTCCCATTTAGGACCAGGTCCTTTTCTTGGCATCTTTGTAAGAGCCTGTCTAGGTTCTCAAGACAATGATAAAATGTTTTCCATAGACAGAAAAGTCGTCCATTAAAACTTCCATGATTTCCTTGATCATGTCTGAGAAAATAGACATCATGCACTTTTAGAATGAAGCGGGTGCATTACACAACCCAAATGACATTCGCCGATAGGCGCATGTTCCGTAGGTGCATGTGAAGGTGGTCTTACTTTGATCATCAGGTTGGATGGTAATTTGATGGTAACCAGAATACCCATCAAGGAAACAAAAGAAAGAATGTTTCTCGAGCCGCTCAAGCATTTCATCAATGTAAGGCAACGGGAAATGATCCTTCATTGTTGCCTTGTTGGGTTTCCTGTGGTCTATACACATCCTCCACCCTGTGACGGTTCGTTGAGGAATGAGTTTATGCCTCTCATTTCGAACGATCGTTATTCTTCATTTCTTGGGCACTACATGGACAGGGCTAACCCACTCACTTCAAGGAACTTGGTAAATTATCCCGGCATAGAGGAGTTTCAAGATCTCCTTCTTGACAACCTCCCACATGGCATTGTTCCACCTCCTTTGAGGTTCCCTAGATGGTTTGCTTAACGAGTCAGTGGGAATGCGATGGGTGCAAAGAGAGGCCGATTCTCTTAAGGACTTGGAGTGAGTAGCCTAGGAAGGATCTATGCTTTTCTAAGACAATCATGAGTTTGGCAGTTTCGTCTTGTAAAAGCTTGTCACTTATGATGACAGGAGCTTCCACATCACTATGTAGGAAAGCATATGGTAGGCCTAGAGGTATGGTTTTCAACTCAATCGGGGGCTTTTGTGATGGCTCTTCTTTGGGCAAATCAAATATCACCTGCAATTCATCCTCTTCTTGGATGAATTGTTCTTCTTGTTCATTTTTATGAGAGTCTAACAATTCAAGGGCCATGGCTTACTCCATTGGCTCACTCTTGGGGGGAGGTTCTGCTAATGTGTTCTTGGATCACAGAATTGGAATGGAAAACTTCCTCCCTGTGAGTTTGACATCTAGGCTGCCTTTTGAGGGTGCATCCACGAATAATTTCTCAATGGGTAACCCTATCATTACATCGAAGTCTTGGACTTTGAAGACATGAAAATCAAAGAAGAACTCAATGTTCTCATGTCTTATAGACACATTTTGTAAAATCCCTTATCCTTCCTTGATGTTTCCATATGATTCTCTGAAGGATTTTCTTGTTGGAGCCCAGGGTAGATCAACAAAATTGGCTGAAGCACAAATCTCGGAAATGATATTGGCTCCAACTGTGGGATTATAAAGGATATACACCATTACCACTCGAATATGACATCAATGGTTGTTGGGGGTGAGTTTAGCAAAGTTATTTCAATTGAAAGCTCAACCTCTACCGCCCATTACCTACTCATGATCGAGGTCAACTCCTTGATCATTTCATGAAGGAATTTTCCAGTTGGCGGATCAAGGAATATGGGATGTAGTGATGGTTTCCTTCCATAACAATACTTCAAGGCATTCCCAAAATCTTCAAAAAGATCTTTCTCGAAGCACAATGGAAATTTCTTCTTCCTTCGGTGTCTTTGGTTCAGGTGAGGATTTCATAGTCACAACTTGAGATGAACATGCTATGGGTTTCGGGGTGACTATGGTGGAATATTCATGTCTCGACTAGGCTTCCTCTTGAATAGGTTCATTAAGATTAGAGATGAAGGATGTATTTTCTAGAATGCGTTCTAGAATTTCACTTCCTTCAATCAGTGTCTTATGGAGGAAAGATCCTCCAGCCGTTATGTCGCGGTATAGGGCAGAGTCCTTTCCAAGCCCGAAACAAAAATGTTGTAATAACACATGTTCGGGGATGGACAAGTCCGGGCTTGTTTTGGTCAGCAATGAGAATCTAGCCCAGACTGCACCTATAGATTCCTTCTCGATTTGCTGAAAGTTGATAATTTTCCTTCGTAGATAGGCAACTTGGGAGAGTGGAAAGAATGCAAGACAAAAATTGTCTCGATGTTCTTTCCATTCGCCATTTGCATTCTTAACGGTATAAGTGTACCACTACTTTGCTCTTTCCTTGAGGGAAAAGGGAAACAATTTCCACTCAAGGGTTTCTTATGTCATGCCCCTAATTAGAATGCATGAACACAATTGCTCAAACTCCCGCAGGTGATGGTATGTATTCTCACAATATGTCCCTGAGAAGGATTGCTCCCGAACCATGGCAATAAAGCCAGGGTGGAGTTCATAGCTAGTTGAGCAAATGGGATACGCCGATGGCGGAGGCTCACATAACTCACCCTAGGAGCAGATAGAGAAAGAATGGTGGGTTGGTCCATAGTTCAGATGGTATAAAGATAAGGAATAAAGATAAAAAATAGATACGAGGGTGAACAAGGTTCGAAGATCAACAACAACCGTTTCCCAGCAATGACGCAGTGATGCTTGTTGATGGCTAGTATGTCACAGATGAAAATCCACAAGAGCACGGAGAAACCGATGTAGCACTTCCCTTAAAGTGTATTCCTAAGGGTATCGAATCCAAGAAATGTGTGTACTAATCTTCTAACTAGTTCACCCAAGGACACAAAGCTGGTGGTAGGCAAGGGATAGAGTGGATTTCCTAGGAGAAGGCGTTCTTATTCAAAACAAGTCGATCAATAGAAGCTTGTAATAGGCATGGGCATACCCTGGTCTGCCAGGCGGCTTCCGTCAGGAGCAAACATCATAGTTGAACGTGGATGATTACAACGGGCGAATAGGATGTCACCACCTACCACCTACCTCTACAACCTGTGGGCTACGAGATAAACAAAGGTAACATCAAGCCTAGACACCACACCTACCTAACACCCTCATTTTCATCCATCATGCATTGCATACTTTCTTATACATGTTTCACATTAAGCAACATAAACAGGAACAAGTTTAAAATGAATTGGAACCAAAACAGCAATTAAAACCTATATCAGTGCGGACTTGTCTGGATTTGACCCCGGACTAGTCCGGTTTACTCCCTGTCATGTGGGGCCCGGGGTCCCGACGTCCAAGGATCTCATTGGGTGGTGTCGTGCGATGCGGCACCTAATAGCACACACGAAAAGGATACCAAAACATATAAAGTTTCCATTTCATAATATGAAGAGCTTAAAAAAGAGTGTACAACAGGGGTACACACGCAGCAGAAAATACATACTCATAATCTCACCTAACTAAGCAGGAGAGAAGACGTCCGTGCCCTAGGACGCTTCTCACTAGAAACAAGAAGAACATTCAACAGCGGCGTGGTTCACCTGAGATTTATCTCGACACCCTCGAGGTCCCATGTACAACCTGAACAGCAAAAATAAACCTAATACCTGCAAAATCGTTAAAGCGTAAACGTGAGCATATGGCTCGGCAAGACTAACCCGTCTAGCTAGACATATGCAGGGGTGAATACGAAGCATAGGTAAGGAATAGCATAAAGGACTCGCTTACAGGTGGATCCTTATAGTCATATTTTAAGTAGCAATTGACATTCTTCAGGCGTGACACATCATAGACTCCACAATCAAACAAGAAACGCTTTGCCGATGATATGACACGCCCAAAGCACATACTGCTATTACAGGTAAAGTATGGGGTGTCGGTACCCTGGGTACCATATACCCCTTGGGATTGCAAAGATCTCAAGGGAAAGTCATCCACTTGATTTGAAGACCTTCGGAGGCCCACATGTCAAACATGTCCGGACCCGCTTCTCCAACATGGTTAGTCCCAGGGTCGCCACGTGTACTATCAAACCGGAGCTACCGCCCGTAATGGGGGAAGCTCCGGGCTATGTACCTAAATGGCATCCCCGGACCTAACCCCAGACCGAGGGAAGCTCCGGTGCTGACACGTGTCCAACCGTCGGATCTTCAGACTCTAACCTCCGGAAGACTCCACAACGGCTCCGGATCTTCAATGGGGAATCAGGGACTTCAAGACCCGACCAAGTGTCATTAATATTGTATTAATGACACACGATCGGACGACCTTAATTACCAGTAATAGTGTTGTCAAAGCCCATAACTCGGTCATTAAGGGTAATTAAACATGTTGAATGTATATCAGTAACCGCCGAGGCCACATGTCGGGCTAGGCTAACTTGTAACGGCCTGCCCTTGTACTATAAAAGGACAGGCCGACGATACATAGGACACGTCTACACATACGCTCACTCTACACTCTGAACTCACTTGGAGCTCAGACAACCAATACAAACACCAACTCATCCCGTGGAGTAGGGTATTACGGTCAGGCGGCCCGAACCACGTAAATCTACGTGTCTCCTGTGTCATTTACAATTCACCTTCTTGAATCTCCGCGCGCCCACACCGAACTTCAAACTCCTCTAACACTTTAGTAGTGTCGGGAGATCTGCCGGATCTAAACCACCGACAGTTGGCGCGCCAGGTAGGGGCGCCTGAGATTTCGAGAATGGTGAACTCAGCTGCTGGATCATCCAACAGTCAACCTGCTGCTCAAGCTGTCGGGGGCAATCCCTACAATATGCAGCCACCAGCAGGAGCCTCAGTGCGAGCAGAAGTCAAACTACCACCACCGCCGCCTCCACCAGCAAATCAAGCTGGGCAACGCGATGGTGCACCGGCGTCCATCACTGCGTCGGCAAATCATGACAACCCGGAACACGCGCTCCATGCAGCACGTGCTCTTCTCCAATGCCCACCACTTACAGATGCATCCCGGGATGCACTGGAGCAGTGGAGGGCCGATGTGGAACATTTGGTTGCAGCAGCAGCCGACCGCATCAGCAACCAGGGTCCTCCTCCTTCAGGACGGGCCCCGTCGCAGCGGTGGACCTTGTCTGTTAGACTTGGTCCGCACGTTTCCAATAACAGGAGACGTGCTGCATCACATCAAGTGACGTCATTGCCCTCCGGGGCACGACGCACTCACACGGTATCCAGGCTTTCAACTCATGACCTCCTGGCGGAGCTTGATCGCCGATACCGCCAACAGGACACCCGAGTCCACATTGAGCGTGCTCGTGAAAGACGAGAAGCTCAAGACGTTCCTGCTCCTGAAGGAGTAGGGGGAGGTTGTTCAGCCCTGGCCATGCATCTATGTATGGTCAGGTGGCCACAGAAGTTCCAGCCTCATCTGCCGGAGAAGTTCGACGGGACCGTTATTCCTGTTGAATTTCTTCAAATTTACTCCACTGCTATCTTGGCAGCTGGGGGAAATGAGGCCGTAATGGCCAATTATTTCCCAGTGGCTTTAACTGGGACCGCTAGGTCCTGGTTTATGAGACTTCCACCCAACTCCATCAAAAGTTGGGAGGAGCTGTGCCGGCAGTTCACCGCCAACTTAGGGAGTTCATACACCTGACCAGGCACTGAACTAGACCTTTTTGCAGTCGTACAAAAATGGGGAGAATCCCTGCGATCATTCATCCAGAGGTTCTCTCAGGTACGAAACACTGTCCCTTCTATCTCTAGCGCCTCTGTCATTGTGGCATTCAGACATGGTGTACGGGATAAGAAGATGCTGGAGAAACTGGCGATCAAGGAGATCACTAGTGTCACGGAACTCTTCAGCTTGGCTGACAAATGTGCCAGAGCTGCGAAGGGCCGTGAGATGCACTCAAAACCACCTCTGGAGGGTCACAAGAAATCCTCCAAAGAAGAAGCCGCTACCTCTGGGAACAGCAAGAAGAAGAAGAAGAAGACCAATGGCAAGAAGAAGCTGTCGGCCGGTACATCCAATGTTGCAGTTGCTACAGCTCCGGGTGGCCGGGGGCCACGCCTTGAGAAGCGACCTCGACCGTCTTCTGAAGACTGTGGTAAAACCAAAGTGTGGTGTCCAATTCACATAACGGGCAGCCACAGTTTGGAAGACTGCCGGGAGGTCCAAAACCTTGCCGAGTGCTACAACAAGCGCCGGGAAGAATTTCCTTTCCGACAGAGGGAAGGAAAACAAAAAGTCGACGAAGCTCCGGTTGAAGAAGAGTTAGGTTTTAAGGATCCCAAAAAGGTCCTGAAGGCCGTCTACACCTCCGTCGACGACGATTCCGACGTCTCTGACAACGAGCGTTGGAAGACCATGAACACCATTTTTGGTGGATCATGGGACATCACCTCCCGCCGCGTCATCAAGACTATACGTCGGGATATGGCTGTTGTAGCTCCTACAACCAGGCCAGAGCCTCATCGGAAGTGGATGGACACAGCCATCACTTTTGATGCTTCGGACTACCCTCGGAGCATGGTTGGAGCAGGTCAGTTACCTTTGATGGTATCTCCTACCATCAATAACATCCAGCTCCACCACGTCATGGTAGACGGAGGTTCGGGGCTTAACCTCATAAGCTTCGAAGCTTTTACCAAGCTTCAGCTCCGACCTTCGGATCTCCACACCTCCTGACCTTTCTCCGAAGTAGGTCCGGGGGCCATTACCCCACTCGGAGCTATTACTCTCCCCGTGACCTTTGGGACACGGGAGAAGTACCGCACCGAGAAGTTGGTCTTCGACGTCGCTCAGATCAACTTACCCTTCAATGCCATCTTGGGTAGGCCTGCCCTGTACAAATTCATGGCAGCTGCTCATTATGGATACCTGGTGTTAAAGATGCCAACACCAGTAGGCGTTCTACGGATCCGCGGAGATCGTACTGCCAGAGTAACTACTCTGGAAGAACTCCATGCCCTCACCACGGCGCAAGAGGAGGACTCCAGGCAGGAGCAAGCTCCAAAACCCCCGAGCATTCGTCAACGAGGCTCGACTTCTGCACCTCGTGTGCAGCCAAGCGGCGACACCGACATTCCCGTCAAAGTCGTCCAAATTGGTTCCGATGCCGCTCAGACCACCCGTATATCGGGGGGATTGAACGACAAATAGGAACTCGCTCTCATCACTTTCCTCCGGGCTAATGTCGACGTGTTTGCCTGGCAGCCGTCACAAATGTCTGGGATCCCCAGGGAAGTGATTGAGCAAAATCTGAAGATCTACCCCGACGCCCGGCCTGTGCATCATAAGCCTCGGAAGCAATCCGTAGAGCGACAGAACTTCATTCGACAAGAAGTAAAGAAGTTGCTCGAAGCTGGATTCATCCGAGAAGTCTTCCATCCAAAATGGCTGGCAAACCCAGTCATTGTGCCCAAGGCCGGCGGGAAGCTTCGGATGTGTATCGACTACACCACCCTAAATAAGGCATGTCCAAAAGATCCATTCCCACTACCTAGAATAGATTAGATAGTGGATTCCACCTTCGGGTGTGAATTACTGTGTTTCCTAGACGCATATTCTGGGTATCATCAAATCAGAATGTCTAGGGAAGATGAAGAGCATACCTCATTCATCACAGTAGATGGATTGTACTGTTATACAGCCATGCCATTTGGTCTCAAGAATGCAGCTTCAACTTTTGTACGAGCTATGTACAAAACCTTTGAAGAACTCATTAGAGACATAGTGGAAGTGTACGTCGATGACATCGTGGTCAAGGTGAAGAACAAGGAGTCACTCCTTGACACCTTGCAGGCTGTCTTCGACAAACTGCGGGCCACCCGCACAAAGCTAAACCCACACAAGTGTGTATTTGGGGTTAGCTCCGGAAAACTTCTTGGTTTCCTGGTAAGTCATCAGGGCATAGAAGCTAATCCGGCGAAGATCAAGGCCATTGAAGACATGCGGCCACCAACCCGCATCAAAGATGTCCAAAAGCTAACTGGATGTCTAGCAGCCCTCAGCCGGTTCATTTCAAGACTGGCGGAACGGGCACTCCCCTTCTTCAAGTTATTGAGGAAGTCCAGACCATTCCAATGGTCTGAAGAAGCAGAGAAGGCATTCCAGGAGCTGAAATGGTTCCTCACCACCCTACCAGTTCTGGTAGCTCCGAACCCTGGTGAGCCTTTGTTGCTTTACATTTCAGCAACTGACGAAGTCGTCAGTATGGTTCTGGTTGCGGAGAGACCAGAGCTACCCCATACTCAGGAATCCAGACCCCTTCGGGAGGGTCCGGAGGTCCCTGAAAGCGAGTCTGGGTCCCAGCTCCCAGACTCGAATCCACAAGAAGTTACTTCAGAAGTCCCAGACCCCTCCGGGAGGGTCCAGGTCGCTTCTGAAGAAGCTCCGGGTTCCTCCAGCCAGAACCCGGAGGTCCCCGAAGAAAATCTGGATCCCTCCGGGGGGATCCGGGTTAGTGGAGAGGAAGCTCCGGGCCCCTCTGGGAAGGTCCGGACCATTCAGCGCCCAGTGTACTTCATCAGTGAAGTACTACATGATGCCAAGACTCGATACCTAGAGGTGCATAAGCTACTCTATGCAGTTCTTATTGCCTCCAGGAAGCTTCGCCATTATTTCCAAGCTCACGAGATCTCAGTGGTGACTTCTTACCCACTTCGAGAAATCTTGCATAATCCCAATTCAACTGGGAATATTGCAAAGTGGGCAGCGGAATTGGCCGAATTTGATCTTGAATTCATTCCAAGGCAAGCAGTCAAGAGTCAAGCATTGGCAGATTTCGTGGCAGAATGGACTCCCTCTCCATCCAACCCTGGGGGCCCCAGCGAGCAGAAGCCGAAACACAAGGCTCCGGTCTTCACCGAGCCTCACTGGACCCTCTACTTCGACGGCTCCAAGCAAAAGCAAGGGGCCGGAGCTGGAATCCTTCTCCTTGCACCAACCAGGGAGAAGGTGAATGTCGATACCCTAAAAGCCGTACACCCCTTGAGGTTACAAAGATCTCCCAGAAAAGTCATCTACTTGATTTGAAGACCTTCGGAGGCCCACATATCAGATATAACCGGACCCGCTTCTCCAACATGGTTAATCCCAGGGTCGCCACGTGTACTATCAAACCGGAGCTACCGCCCACAAGGGGGAAGCTCCAGACCACGTACCAAAATGGCACCTTCGGACTTAACCCCAGACCGAGAGAATCTTCGGACCCGACACGTGTCAGGTAGCTCCGGAGCTCCCTGTTTCCCACAATATGCTCCGGAGCTGCCACGTGTCCAATCGTTGGATCTTCAACCCCTAACCTCCGGAAGACCCCGCAATGGCTCTGGATCTTCAAAGGGGAATCAAGGACTTCAAGACCCGATTAAGTGTCATTAATACCATATTAATGACACTTAAACGGACGATCTTAACACCAGTAACGGTGCTGTCAAAGCCCGTTACAGGGTCATTAAGTGCAGTTAAACGTGTATCAATACTAATAACTGTAGGGGCCACATGTCGGGCCAGGCTAATTTGTAACGGCCTGCTCTTGTACTATAAAAGGACAGGCCGACGATAGAGACACGGATATACGCCATTGACGCTCAACACAAGCTCATACAGCTAATATAACACCAACACATCTGTGGAGTAGGGTATTATGCTCAGGCGGCCCGAACCACGTAAACTCTTGTGTCTCATGTGTCAATTCCTACTCACCTTCTTGAATCTCCGCGCGCCCACACTGAACATCAAACTCCCCTATCACTTTAGTAGTGTAGGGAGATCTGTCGGTTCCAAACCACCGACAGTTGGCGCGCGAGGTAGGGGAGCGCCTGAGATTTTGAGAATGGTGAACTCAGCTACTGGATCATCCAATGTCAACCTGCTGCTCAGGCTGTTGGGGGCAATCCCTCCAATAGGCAGCCACCAGCAGGAGCCTCAGCACCAGCAGGAGTCACACTTCCACCACCACCGTCTCCTCCAGCAAATCGTGCTGGGCAACGTGATAGTGCGCCGGCGTCAATTACTGCGTCAGCAAATCATGACAACTCGGAACACGCGCTCCATGCAGCGCGTGCTCTTCTCCAACGCCCACCCCCTCCGGATGCATCCCGGGATGCACTGGAGCAGTGGAGGGCCGATGTGGAGCATTTGGTTTCAGCAGCAGCCGAACGCCTCAGCAACCAGGGTCCTCCTCCTTCAGGAAGAGCCCCGTCGCAGCGGCGGACTTTGTCTGGAAGACTTGGTCCGCACGTTTCCAATAGCAGGAGACGTGCTGCATCACAACAAGTGACGTCATTGCCTTCCAGGGCACGACGCACTCACACGGTATCCAGGCTTTCGACTCATGACCTCCGGGCGGAGCTTGATCGCCGATACCGCCAGTAGGACGGCCGAGTCCATATTGAGCGCGCCCGTGAAAGACGGGAAGCTCAGGACCTTTGTGCTCCTGAAGGAGTGGGAGGAGGTTGTTCAGCCCTGGCCATGCACCTGCGCATGGTTAGGTGGCCACAGAAGTTCCGACCTCATCTACCGGAAAAATTCGACGAGACTGTCAATCTCGCCGAATTTCTTCAGATCTACTCCACTGCAATCTTGGCAGCTGGAGGAAACGAGGCCGTGATGGCCAATTATTTTCCAGTGGCCTTAACTGGGACTGCCAGGTCCTGGTTTATGAGCCTTCCACCCAACTCTATCAACAGTTGGGAGGAGCTGTGCCAGCAGTTCACCGCCAACTTCGGGAGTTCATACACCCGACCAAGCACTGAACTGGACCTTTTTGTGGTCGTGCAAAAAGGGGGAGAATCCTTGCGATCATTCATCCAGAGGTTCTCTCAGGTACGAAACACTATCCCTTCTATCTCTAGCGCCTCTGTCATTGTGGCATTCAGACAGGGTGTACGGGACAAGAAGATGTTGGAGAAACTGGCGATCAAGGAGATCACCAGTGTCACGGAACTCTTCAACTTGGCTGACAAATGTGCCAGAGCTGCGGAGGGCCGTGAGATGCACTCCAAACCAACCTTGGAGGGTCACAAGAAATCTTCCAAGGAAGAAGACGCTACCTCCGGGGGTGGCAAGAAGAAAAAGAAGACCAACGGCAAGAAGAAGCCGTCGGCCGGCACATCCAATGTCGCAGCTGCTGCAACTCCGGGTGGCCGGGGGCCACGCCCCGAGAAGTGACCTCGAACGTCTTCTGAAGACGGTGGCAAACCCAAAGTGTGGTGTCCCATTCATAAAACGGGCAGCCACAGTTTGGAAGACTGCCAGAAGGTCCAAAACCTTGCTGAGCGCTACAACAAGCGCCGGGAAGAATCTCCTTTCTGAAAGAGGGAAGGAAAGCAAAAAGTCGACGAAGCTCCGGCTGAATAGGAGTTAGGGTTTCAGGATCCCAAAAAGGTCCTGAAGGCCGTCTACACCTCCGTCGACGATGATTCTGACGTCTCTGACAACGAGCGTCGGAAGAAAATTAACACCATTTTTGGTGGATCATGGGATATCACCTCGGGATATGGCCGCTGTAGCTCCTACAGTCAGGCCGGAACCTCATCGGAAGTGGATGGACATATCCATCACTTTTGATGCTTCAGATTGTCCCTGGAGCATGGTTGGAGCAGGTCGGTTACCTTTGATGGTATCTCCTACCATCAATAACATCCAGCTCCACCATGTCATGGTGGACGGAGGTTCGGGGCTTAACCTCATCAGCTTTGAAGCTTTCACTAAGCTTCAGCTCCGACCTTCGGATCTCCACCCCTCTCGACCTTTCTCCAGAGTAGGTCCGGGGGCCATTACCCCACTCGGAGCAATTACTCTCCCCGTTACCTTCGGGACACGGGAGAAGTACCGCACCGAGAAGTTGGTCTTCGACGTCGCTCATATATACTTACCTTTCAATGCCATCTTGGGTAGGCCTGCCTTGTACAAATTCATGGCAGCTGCTCATTATGGTTATCTGGTGTTGAAAATGCCAACACCAGTAGGCGTTCTCCAGATCCGCGGAGATCGTACTGCCGGAGTAACTACACTGGAAGAACTCCATGCACTCACCACGGCGCAAGAGGAGGACTCCAGGTAGGAGCAAGCTCCAAAACCCCCGAGCATTTGTCAACGAGGCTCGACTTCTGCACCTCGAGTACAGCCAAGCGGCGACACTGACATT
This sequence comes from Tuctoria greenei, assembly GCA_036927565.1. Lineage (NCBI taxonomy): Eukaryota > Viridiplantae > Streptophyta > Magnoliopsida > Poales > Poaceae > Tuctoria > Tuctoria greenei. The sequence goes on from JAYESD010000005.1 coordinate 110,193,414, forward strand.
CCCGTCAAAGTTGTCCAAATTGGTTCCGATGCCGCTCAAACCACCTGTATATCGGGGGGATTGAACGACAAATAGGAACTCGCGCTCATCACTTTCCTCCGGGCTAATGTCGACGTGTTTGCCTGGCAACCGTCACAAATGCCTGGGATCCCCAGGGAAGTGATTGAGCATAATCTGAGGATCTACCCCGATGCCCGGCCTGTGCATCAGAAGCCTCGGAAGCAATCCGTAGAGCGACAGAACTTCATCTGACAAGAAGTGAAGAAGTTACTCGAAGCCGGATTCATCCGAGAAGTCTTTCATCCAAAATGGATGGCAAACCCAGTCGTTGTCCCCAAGGCCAGCTGGAAGCTTCGGATGTGTATCGACTACACCATACTAAATAAGGCATGTCCAAAATATCCATTCCCATTACCTAGAATAGATCAGATAGTGGATTCCACCTTCGGGTGTGAATTACTGTGTTTCCTAGATGCATATTCCGGATATCATCAAATCAGGATGTCTAGGGAAGATGAAGAGCATACTTCATTCATCACAGTAGATGGATTGTATTGTTACACAGCCATGCCATTTGGTCTCAAGAATGCAGCTTCAACTTTTGTATGAGCTATGTACAAAACCTTTGAAGAACTCATTAGAGACATAGTGGAAGTGTACGTCGATGACATCGTGGTCAAGGTCAGGAACAAGGAGTCACTCCTTGACACCTTGCAGACTGTCTTCGACAAGCTGCGGGCCACCCGCACAAAGCTAAACCCAGACAAGTGCGTCTTCGGGGTTAGCTCCGGAAAACTTCTTGGTTTCCTGGTAAGTCACCGGGGCATAGAAGCTAATCCGGCGAAGATTAAGGCCATTGAAGACATGCGACCACCAACCCGCATCAAGGACGTCCAAAAGTTAACTGGATGTCTAGCAGCCCTCAACCGGTTCATCTCAAGACTGGCGGAACGGGCACTTCCCTTCTTCAAGTTATTGAGGAAGTCCGGACCATTCCAATGGTCCAAAGAAGCAGAAAAGACATTTCGGAAGCTGAAACAGTTCCTCACCACCCTACCAATTCTGGTAGCTCCGAACCCTGGTGAGCCTTTGTTGCTTTATATTTCAGCTACTGACGAGGTCGTCAGTATGGTTCGGGTTGTGGAGAGACCAGAACTACCCCATACTCAGGAATCCAGACCCCTTCGGGAGGGTCCGGAGGTTCCTGAAAGCGAGTCTGGGTCCCAGCTCCCAGATTCGAATACACAAGAAGTTTCTTCAGGAGACCCGAACCCCTCCGGGAGGATCCAGGTCACTTCTGAAGAAGCTCCGGGTTCCTCCAGCCAGAACCCGGAGGTCCCCAAAGAAAATCCGGATTTCTCCGAGAGGATCCGGTTCAGTGAAGAGGAAGCTCCGGACCCCTCCGGGAAGGTCCGGACCATTCAACGCCCGGTGTACTTCATTAGTGAAGTATTACATGATGCCAAGACTCAATACCTAGAGGTACATAAGCTGCTCTATGCAGTTCTTATTGCCTCTAGAAAGCTCCGCCATTACTTTCAAGCTCACAAAGTCTTAGTGGTGACCTCCTACCCACTTCGAGAAATCTTGCGTAATCCCAATTCAACTGGGAATATTGCAAAGTGGGCAGCGGAATTGGCTGAATTTTATCTTGAATTTATTTCAAGACAAGCAGTCGAGAGTCAAGCATTGGCAGATTTTGTGGCAGAATGGACCCCCTCTCCATCAAACCTTGGGGGCCCCAGTGAGCAGAAGACAGAGCATCAAGCTCCAACTTTCACCGAGCCTCACTAGACTCTCTACTTCGATGGATCCATGCAGAAGTAGGGGGTCAGAGCTAGAATCCTTCTCCTTGCACCGACTGGGGAGAAGGTGAAATACATGGTACACCTTGACTTTAAGGCAACCAACAACATTGCAGAGTATGAAGCACTCATCTACGGACTAAAGGTGGCACTGTCATATGGTGTCAAGCAATTGCTGGTCAAGGGAGATTCACAGCTCATCATTAAGCAGGTGAAGGGTGAATGCACCTGCAATAATCTCCACCTAGCTGCTTACCTCCTCGAAGTCCAGAGGCTTCAGAAGGACTTTGAAGTCCTAGATCTCCACCATGTTCAGCGTGCCCATAACGCTGAAGCTGACGAACTCTCGACGAAAGCATCAACCGGAGCTCTGGCTCCTGACGGAATTTTTGTCCGGAGGTTGTCAAAACCAACAGCTCAGCCTGCCGAATTGAGCGAAGGGGGCGAGATCAGCATCCCGAAGCTGACAGTCCCGATGGCCCTGTTACCATGGCAGCCATCAAGGGTTGTAGGTGCTGCCGGGAGCTCTGAGCAACCCAGCAAGCAAGACTCAAAAGCTCAAGCTAGTTCCGATGCATGGATCTCGGAGATCCGGAGCTACTTGAAAGACAACATCCTTCCTGACGATGATGTATCCGCTGACCGGGTAGTCAGATTGGCTAAAAGATACACGCTGGTAGAAGGGGATCTCTACCGGCGCGGTGCCAACGACATCCTAATGCGGTGCATCACAAGGGAAGAAGGTTGCGAACTCCTCGCAGAAATCCATGGAGGTGACTGTGGGAACCACGAGTCTTCCCGCGCGCTGGTTGGTAAAGACTTCCGGCATGGCTTCTACTGGCCTACAGCACTCCAGGATGCAACTGAGCTGGTGAAGAAATGCGAAGCATGCCAATTTCATGCAAAGCAAATTCACACACCAGCTCAGCCCTTACAAATGATACCTCCTACATGGCCCTTCGCTGTGTGGGGGATGGACATCTTGGGACCTTTCCCAAGAGCCGTCGGAGGTTACAAGTTCCTGTACGTCGCCATTGACAAGTTCACCAAGTGGCCGGAAGCAACTCCAGTTGTGACAATCAATAGGCAATCTGCTATCAACTTTTTGCAGTCCATTGTATGCAGATTTGGAGTCCCAAACAAAATCATCACTGATAATGGGACCCAATTCACAAGCTCTGCATTCCAAGGATATTGCGAAGACCTCGGCATACAAGTTTGCTACGCTTCCGTAGCTCACCCAGCCAGCAATTGCCAAGCCGAGAGAGCAAATGCTGAAATCCTAAAAGGAATTAAAACGCGGACCTATGAGCGCTTGAAAAAACATGGAGCCAACCGGATTGAAGAGCTTCCGCCCACTTTATGGGCCAACAGGACATCTCAAAATTGGTCAACTGGAGAGACACCCATTTTTCTGGTGTACGGAGCTGAAGCAATCCTTCCTCCGGAAATCACCTTGGGTTCACTCCGGGTCCGGACCTTCGACGAAGCCGCGCAGGACCAGCTCTGGCGTGAAGACCTAGACCTCCTTGAGGAGGGAAGGTGCCAAGAAGCTGTTCAGAATGCTCGATATCGACAAGCCCTACGGCGTTATCACCAGTGGCATGTACACAACCGACAGCTCGAGGAAGGCGATCTGGTGCTACGAAGAATACAATCCAGAGAAGGGTTAAACAAACTCTCCCCCCACTGGGAGGGGCCCTTTCAAGTGATTAAAGTATCCCGTCCCAGAAGCGTTCGCTTGGCTACCGAGGATGGGACACCTCTCCCAAATCCTTGGAACATTGAGCACCTCTGTAAGTTCTACACTTAATACCACGGAGGTGAGTATTGAGTAACTTGAGGTGTATGTTATAGAGTCATTGTACAAAGTCGGGTAGTTCCTCCGGGAGAGCAGCCGGACCTTTCCCGAAAGGTCCGAAAAGCTCATGCAACGCTTGTCACAGTCTCAGGACTAAAAGTGTGGCTAACTACCCTGGGTCAAACGAGAAAGGAAACACGCTTAGCCTAGTTCCGTACCCTAAGAGTGTACTTGTTTCCCCTGTACCCCGGACCTATAATGAAAGACATCTTCATGTGAAATAGACTCCACGTGCATTTATTTTGTACATGCTCAACATTTTTATTTTTCTCTTTCTTGTCTATAACAAAGACGTGCAATTCTTAAGAAATTTTAGTTCAACCGGTTTATATACGATTCGAGTTGTATTGTCAATTCTTTTGGATTCAAATATTGTTCAAGGCCAACTCGCCTGAAAGCTGCCAAGCCAATCTAGGGCTAGAGTGTGCTATCGACATAGCCTGGTCAAGCACCCTAAGTACGCCACTCTACCTACACCCCGGCAGGCCGAAGTAAGGCGGGTTCGTGTACAGTTGGATCTGGAAGAAAAGACAACGCATTCGGTTGTATTTAGAATCGCGTTCGAATTAAAATCTTCTTGAGAATCGTAAGCCGCGACGAAATTATAGACAAGAAATGAATTTTACTATTTTTTCTTGGCTTAAGTGTGCAGGAAAAATAAAATCTACGTTGACGAAGAAAAGCTGGAGCTAACTAAGCTCCGACTCCCCTAGGGGGCCAACCGTCGATGTTGAATAAAAGATGGTGAGAAGACCCCGTAAATGGAGTCTGCTGCCAACAAACTAAGTGTTGGCAAAGGTCGCTGCCGGAGCTACTAAGCTCCGACACCCCGGAGGACTAACTATCGAAGCTCTACGCGTTGATAGAGACTATTGCCGGAGCTATCAAGCTCCAGCGATGGACAATGCCGGAGCTCCTAAGCTCCGACAACCTCAGGGGGCCTTCACTATCTAAGACTTCGGACCTAAATTCTACATGTTCGGAGCAAGTGAGTCTTCAACAAAACACAATATACTCTTGGTACATGTTCACAATCAAATTGTGTACATCTACCAGGGGGCCAAGTGAAGATAAAAGTGTTAGTGTTGAAGAGAAAAATTGAAATTCACAAAAATTTTGGGGATTTCATTTATCTGGAGACAAGGGATTACATCTGGAGACAAGGGATTAAAAAATTGAGGAAGAAGAAGAGAAAATACAAGTGAGAACTATAGAGATGGTCCTAGACCCTATGGAAGAATTGGGCGACCTTCTGGGCAACCTCCGATACGTTGGCTCGGGCAGCTTCCCCTTCTCCTTAAACGGGACCTTCAAGCACCGGGTCCAGAGGAAATTGGGAGTTCCGGCTATTGTAGCACGTCAGCACATATTCTGCGACTTTCTTCGCCAGGGATTGCCCCTCAACCTCCAATTGGTCCGCGATGACATCGCCCACCTTGGAGAGGTTGCTACCTGCTGAGCTCAACGCCTGCAGCGCTAGGTCCGGCTCCGGCTCCGGATCGTCCGAGCGCACGGGGCTGAAACCCATCGGTGTCAGTGCATCATTGGCCTTGCTCAAGAACTACAAAATTTGTAGGGAGTCCTCAGCCCTCAAGCCCTTCATCTCTTCCAGGGATCTTCTGGCCGCCACCAGTTCAGAATTCTCGCGGGCAAGGCGCTCAACTTCTTTAGCATTCTGCTGAATCTTCTCAGCAACCCGCTTTTCGAGTTTTCCGAGCTCCTCCTCTTGGAGGTGGATCTTGTTCCGGCAGTCGACCAGGTCCTTCTCTCTACCCCTCACTTTCTTCTCCCTGGCAGTAAGGGCACACTCTTGTTCGTAGAGTTCCTGCCCTCGCACCCAGGCCTTCTCCTCTTCCTCATGGCAGCGCTCTTCACATTTCTTGGCGCGCTCCTCGAGGCCCTTGTCAGCCAGAGCCACCTTCTCGGTGAGCTCCTCCTCCCTGCTCAGGACGTCATCCCGCAGCTCTAGGAGTTTCTGCTCTTCATCCTCGAGCCGTCTCTCCCTCTCTTCAAGTGCCTCTCGGCGCTTGATGAGTGCAGTGTTAATGGCCTCAAGCTATTCGTAGCGTGCATCCGCCGCATTATTGGCTGCTTTGGTCTGATTGTAGATCTCCCGGGATTGAGCGTCGAGGGCACGAGTCATACTCTCCCTGTCATCCAGCAACTTGCCCCAGTACTCCAGGCGGGTTTTCTCCCGTTTGATCCATTCTTTGTCATCTGCTAGCCTCGACTGCGCCAGCTTGGTCTTGAAGTAGAGCCGGTTACGCCATCGCCTAAGGGTTTGGCGCTCCTCTTCAAGAGCCTTGCTGTCGTGGAAGAAGGCCAGTTGGACTTGACGCAGGCTGGAACATGCTTTGTCAATAGACAGCGACAACGGGATGGGTTCCGGACCTGCTGGGGTCTCCTCCGCTGGTTCCAGCGGGTCTTCAGATACAAAAATTGGGTCCCACTCCACAAGAGTGGTCCCCTGAGTCTCCATGGCACTAGGGCCGTCCTCCGGGATGGCCTCAGTCACCATCGAGGAAGGCCCTGCCGCCAGGTCTTCGTCCACCCTCTCAGGCAGGGGGCCAGCGACTTGCATGGGCACTCCGGCTCGGCCGCAGGTACCACCGATGTCGTCGCTTCCGGAGCAGGAGCGGCTACTGGCTCCGGTGTGGACACCTCTTCCGATGAGGGCTCAAGCTCCATCACCTCTTCAACAACCGGCTCAGGAGCTGGAAGATCTTCAACATCGACCGGCCCTGTGGCCGGAGCTCCAACAATGACCGGCTCAGCGGCTGGTGCTTCGGAGGTAGCCGGCCCAACTGCCGGAACTACCTCAATTTCCGGCGCACACGCCAGAGTTTCAATCACCTCCGGCTCAACCGCCGGGGCTTCGACAATTTTCGGCTCAAAGGCCGGGGTTACTGATAGGAAAAATGAGTCCCGATCTTCCGATAGGTAATGGATAGGTCGATTGATGTGGAGATCTCGACGTTGATGATCCGAGGCTCTCGAGTAGGACACGAACAACCCCTGCAATCACTACACCACCACTCCGTTGGTTATCAACCGTGCTTCACAAGATTGACATCGCCAAGAAGGCTAATCCCTGCAAGTGCAACCGAGAACACAAGCAAGAACATAGAAGACACGATCTGAAATCGCGAAGTTGGGGTTTCACAAACTGTAGAATAGCGATATTATTAATCTATGCAAAACCCAATTGTTCATGGCAGCTACTATGGAGTATATATAGGTGGGAGGACGTCCAAGGGGGTGTTGGGGTCGTGACCTAACCCTAACACACGAAAATAATGGACTTAGACTTGATACAAGGCCCGATGGCCCAATACGATGGCGCAGCACCCTGACAGATTCTGAACTCGATTTTGTTTCGACGATTCCTGTCGACTCCAAAGGTATTTTGATATGGGACCAGCGCCATTAGAAATTTTATCCTCTCCCCTTTCCGTGCATATGTGGAACGTCCAAAACAGAGTTTGTATGCATCCTGGGCATCTGTTTTAGTGCGTACTGCTCCTGGACTCCGAGTTGGATACGATTTGGAGTTTGGTTCGGTTTCCATCTTCTTTGAACGAATTCTCTAGTCTTCCACGTCCCTAATACTCCCTCCAAGTACTCCTTGAACCTCTCCATGGATCCTAATCACAAATAAATCATTAAGTAGCAATCTATGCTCAAAAACATATAAGGAAATATATAAGAACGAGTTCACCTCTGAAATTAATTGTTGTGTATGAACTCTATTGATTGCATCTTGTATGTTTAATGGAGTGTTGTTTGTATCCATAGAAGTGATTTCCTCATCATTCTCCCCTTCTTGAATTGGAGTCGTCCTCGACTCAAGTTCATCTCCTCTCATGTGTTGGTCGAAATGTTCAACACCATCAAATCTTCTTGTATGCAAGAATGGAGGAGGCCAAGGTGGTGGACGACATAGTGCGCCATCTTGATCTTGTCCATCAAATAAGAGTGCACATTCACTTGAGCCAAGATCCCAAACAAATAAACATTGTGTCATGTTTATAGGTGCAATAATAATGTGCATGATCTCATCATTCTCCCCTTCTTTATGACAAGCCGTCCTCGCCTTGCTCGTATGTCCAGGCAAAAGGATTGCTTTGGGGTAGAATGAACATTGTCCATATTGCACAACCGCAAAGAACAATGCTTCTTTTTTATTTGTTGTCCTTGCTGCAATAAAAAAATGCTAGAAGAATTTGACAATACATTTTTAGTGTTAGTGCATCCATTTATTTCACCATATTGTTGCAGCAGAAAAGGAGCTTCCTCATTTGAACATATGTAAACTTTATGCACCATAAACATACCACTATGTTCATATTTGCCTATAGCATGAAAAATATTTCTACTTAACAAAGGCGATTCAGATTGAGAAAAATATTATCTTTTCTATGATATCTAGATCAAAAAGAGTGTGAAATTCAATATAGCCCAAAGTATTTAGAGAAGATAACAATTTCAGCTCATCCCTTTCACATGTAGTTGGGATCAAATGCTTAATTTCAGCACAAGTGAGTGATAAAGTATCAAATTCATTTTGTTGTTCTAGCATAGGTACAATATAATTATCAGCACACAACTCATTTTGTTGTAAGAATCGGTAAGAAAATCAACTAATGGTAAAAGTGTATTATGAAAAGGTTCATCTTGTTGCTGCTCATCGATAGTATGATTGGTAGCAAAATTAAGCACATCTGAAAATGTCATACCTTGGCGAGCTATATAGCATTGTCCATTAACATTACTCTCATTTTCAGCAAGAAATTCAAATGCATTATGAGTTGATTCATCAAAAAATTCAGAAGAGTTGTTCAACACCTCACTCTCATTTGCATCTACATTTATTTGTTCATGTTCCTGCAAAAGTTTAGGCAAAGGAGGAGGTACAACAAGAAAATTCTTCTCAAGTTCATGTATATCATCTTTGCAATTAGATACATTAGCAAAAGTTTCTCGCATAAGAATTTTCATATCTTTTCATGTTCGAGGTTTTTCTATATCGCTTAAGTTGTCCCACCAAGTTAATGCAAAATCAACTAACGCACTAGAAATATTTCTAATCTTTCTCCTCTCACACATATGCAATTTTCCAAAAATTTTATCCAACTCTATTTCCCAAGCAATATATTCATCGTAACCAAAACCATCATAAGAAGGAAGAGATGGGCGAATGTAATTACTTCTTGTGAAAGGTGTTGTAAAGGTGGTCCGAATTTCATGTGAATCCTTGGTTGATGTTTGATTTTTACTGAGCAACTTCATCGTCGTCTTCATCATGTCCATCATCTCAGCATATAATGCATGGTTCTTGCTTTTACCTGACATTGTTAGTAGCAAACAGAAGACAACACAAAAAAGATGTTATTCCTATCAACTACAAAGGATAATGGCAAAGTGGAAGTGGAATCACACACTCTCAAGCATCTTACCACGCTCTTACAAGTGTTCTTACCGACACTGCAGGTGGCAAACGGTGGACGGTATGAAGAAACTAATGAAGCGTGGGATGATTGCAAAGGCGTATCGATTCTGCTCAACAGTAAGGTGTAGCTTGGATGGCACTTTCTATATAGCAAGGATTAGCAACAATGAAATCAGATAGTAAAGTTGAATAAGTGTCCAAAGTATTTGTCAAAGTTGCTCGCCTAAATGTGTTCCTAGTGGTTCAAGCTAGCAAGACATGAGACAAAAATAGATGACACAAAGAATGCAAGCACTTCTGTTTTTTTTTGTTGTTTTTTTCCTCTTTTTTGTGCGGCTTTTGTTTCTTGTTTTGCACTTGCCTTTTTCTTTTTTCTTCTTTTTTTTCAGAATGTGCTGCAAGGGAAGAACACAATGAAAATCAATCTAAGATATCTCGTGTGTCTGTCGCAGATTTTCTGCTCAATCTTCCAAGGACAAATAGGCACACTTATAGGCTCTAAATTGGAAAACTTAGAACAGCAATATTGTAGATATATCTCTCCTCTTTAATTTGAATATATGGAAGACCTATTTTGGAAAAGAACAATAGGAGATACTGCCCCCGAAATACAGACTGTTCAGAATTTTTAGGTCAATAACAGATTCGGATCTAATGCAATTTCGACATCGATAACTATATCTTCTGGGAACATGATTAATAAGAAAGTTATAGAGAACTTATTAAGCTTTCCATAAAGTATAATAACACGAAAATCCGAGTTCGTATGAGATAGATATGATGAAAATACTGAACTGGACAAAGATGAATCTAATCTGGACGTGATGACATGATTCAAAAGGATGAATCAACACAATGAAAAACTCAAACTAAGACTAAAAACACTTCTAAACCAGCAATATGACTCAACCACGGACACAAACTCAACAAAACCAAACTGAATAACAAAGTTGCAAAAGCTCAATGTGGTTTGGACAAAGTAATGAAGAGATCTACTAAACTGCAGGTTTTTTTGTGGATTTTTTGTGGACTCTAGGTATGAAAAACAAAACTAATGTAATGGATAGATGAATTACCTAATGGGCAACCTGGAAATATGATACCAATTGATAGGAAAAATGAGTCCCGATCTTCCAATAGGTAATGGATAGGTCGATTGATGTGGAGATCTCGACGTTGATGATCCGAGACTCTCAAGTAGAACACGAACAGCCCCTGCAATCACTACACCACCACTCCGTTGGTTATCAACCGTGCTTCACACGATTGACCTCGCCAAGAAGGCTAATCCCTGCAAGTGCAACCGCGAACACAAGCAAGAACATAGAAGGCACGATCTAAAAACGCGAAGTTGGGGTTTCACAAACTGTAGAACAACGATATTATTAATCTATGCAAAACCCAATTGTTCATGGTGGCTACTATGGAGTATATATAGGTGGTAGGACTTCCAAGGGAGTGTTGGGGTCGTGACCTAACCATAACAAACGAAAATAATGGACTTAGACTTGATACAAGGCCCAATGGCCCAATACGATGGCGCAGCACCCTGACAGATTCTGAACTCGATTTTGTTTCGACGATTCCCGTCGACTCCAAAGGTATTTTGATATGATACCAGCACCATAAGAAAGTTTATCCTCTACCCTTTCCGTCCATATGTGGAACGTACAAAACGGAGTTTGTATGCGTCCTGGGCATCTGTTTTAGTGCGTACTGCTCCTGGACTCCGAGTTGGATACGATTTGGAGTTTGGTTCGGTTTCCATCTTCTTTGAACGAATTCTCTAGTCTTCCACGTCCTTAATACTCCCTCCAAGTACTCCTTGAACCTCCCCATGGATCCTAATCACAAATAAATCATTAAGTAGCAATCTATGCTCAAAAACATATAAGGAAATATATAAGAACGAGTTCACCTCTGAAATTAATTGTTGTGTATGAACTCTATTGATTGCATCTTGTATGTTTAATGGAGTGTTGTTTGTATACATAGAAGTGATGTCTTCATCTGTTACTGCTTCCTCCGGCTCAACAGCCGGAGCTTCCATCATCTCAGCAACAGAACCCGGAGCTTCAACCTCCGGGACAGGTGCCGCTGGCGCATCTTCACTCCCGTGGTCCGGCGCTACCACGGGAACTTCTGGGGATGAGTCGAGGTCCATGACCACGACAGCCGGCGCCGGAGCTGTCGCAGCTTCGGCCACCACTTGGGGCGGCACCGAGACAGGAGCAGAAGCTCCCACTCTCACGGCTTCAGCCACTGTGGCCGAGGGTGGAGCCTCACTCCCCTTCTTGGAGACGTTGCAGATGATGAACGAAGAAATTAAAAAACAGTTGCTACAATTAAAACAACTATCCAAGGTAGAAATAAAAAATTACCTTGGGAGGCTTCCACACCAACTTGCGTGGAACCTTTTTCCCGGGTGTTCTGGGCTAGCCATAGCCGGCGTGGAAGCTCCGGAAGGCCCCCCGGAACTCGTCGCGGCCACGGGTGTTTTCCGGGTCGAGGCCCCCCCTCGATCGGGAAGAACCCCCTGACCTGGAGGCCTCCACCGGCCCAGGCGTTGGAGTCACACGCCCGGAGCTAACACCCTGGGTGGACCCCACTATGGGAATAGTCGCGCTCTGAGAGGACCCCACCGCGGGAACAGTCGCGTTCCGGGAGGACCCCACTACGGGAACAGTCGCCGCAGCTGCAGAGGACCTTCCCCTCCGGGGAGAAGGAGCCGACGCAGAAGTAGTGGGCCCGACGGACCTTCCGTCGGCATACTGCAACTTCATCTTCCGACTCAATGGTTCATCCGCCAGCTCCTTGCCCTTGCCGACGACTTCTCCCCTCGGCTTAGGAGCAGAGCCGGAGCCATCCTTGGGTACTCCGGGGATCGCTACCCCGGATGTTGGTCTTCTCTCGACGACACCAAGGTCGTCAAGCATGGGCATCTTCCGCCAGAGCTCCCTGCTGAACTCCACTTCCACGTTCAGAGGAAGAAAAGCTTATGGCGGAGTCAAGTCGTCGCTTTCGACGTCGATGCCGTGCTGGAACTTCTTGAGGTGGAACTCCAAGGTTTTCCCCACCATGTTGGACTTCAACCCGGTCTCGACCCGGTCGTCGTCCATCACGCTGTTGAGGGCCCAAGCGAGTTTCTCCCTCTTCTTCAGCGGTGCCCACCTATTGACCAGGAAGTTACAAAACACTGCTTGAGGGGTTAATCCCCCCTCCACGCAATGGCGAATCCTGGTCAGAACAGGGTCGAAGGCATCCGCCAGACCGGAGCTTCACTCCTGATCGTTGTGTCAATGTTGGGGAGGCCTTCGGGCAGCTCCAGCCTCTCATGCTCCTCCACCCGGATGACTATCCAGTCCTTCTTCCAGTCATCCCACTTCCCAGAGGGGAACGACCGGAGGTACATGAATGGGCACTTCTTGCGCTTCACAAAGTAGTAGAAGCCAAGGTACTCACTGCTCCTACCGGTGGTGTGGACGGTGAAGACGGTCCGGAAGAGCTCGATGCAGGGGGGGATGCCCACCCACATTTCACAGAAGTGGACGAAAATGGACACGAGGAGAATGGAGTGGGGGCCGAGATGATACAACTGCAGACCATAGAAGTCTAGCAGCATCAAGAAAAAGGAAGAAAAAGGTGGGATCAACCCCACCATGGCGTACGAGGAGAAGTACACCATTTCGCCGGAGTGCTCCTTCTCGAACGGGAGCTCTCCACCAGCGCGGACCGAGCGGTTGAAGAAGTCCAAGGACCATCCCATGAGGGCCCAGACCTTCTTCAGGTCGCCGTCGGTCTTCAAGCGACTCTCGCGGAGACCCAACTCCATCGCGGCACAGCTAGGCAAGAGAAGAAAAGCGAAGCACAAGTTGGGAGTCTAAGCGCAAGATCAGATGGGAGGCTTCAAGAACTCCCGACGGTACGCGCTTTCCTTCTTAAGTAAGCCCTTGCAACTCTTGGATGGAAACCGCAAGGAAGTCGAAGATACCACCCAAAAATTCCACCTAGCCAATGACAAGGGGCCTGGGACCACCCCGATGATCAAGTCGAGGTTCTTACCCAGGCGAACGGTTGTCATCAAGAGGCGGGAAGCCCAAAGGCGGCGGCCTGACAAGGCGCGCGGAACCGATACGGTTTTCGTATCGGGAACCGGCGACCTTCAATTGCGTGAGATCCGCACACCAAAGATCTCATCTGCCGCACGCGGAATACGCCACGTGGCGAGGATTTAACACCAAGTCCTCGCCAACGGCACCTTCAAAGACCCCTGAAGACTCAGTTCAAAAGTTTCCAGGATGGACCCACCTCCGGCAGAATGACTTCACCCCAGTGGTCTTCCCCGGAGGTAGGTCCAGGGGGCCATTGTCGGTACCCTAAAAACCGTACAACCCTTGAGGTTACAAAGATCTCCCAGAAAAGTCATCTACTTGATTTGAAGACCTTCGGAGGCCCACATGTCAGATATAACCGGACCCGCTTCTCCAACATGGTTAATCCCAGGGTCGCCACGTGTACTATCAAACCGGAGCTACCGCCCACAAGGGGGAAGCTCCGGACCACGTACCAAAATGGCAGCTCCGGACTTAACCCCAGACCGAGAGAAGCTCTGGAACCGACACGTGTCAGGTAGCTCCGGAGCTCCCTGTTTCCCACAATATGCTCCGGAGCTGCCACGAGTCCAATCGTCGGATCTTCAACCCCTAACCTCCGGAAGACCCCTCAACGGCTCCGAATCTTCAAAGGGGAATCAAGGACTTCAAGACCCGATTAAGTGTCATTAATACCATATTAATGACACTTAAACGGACGATCTTAACACCAGTAACGGTGCTGTCAAAGCCCGTTACAGGGTCATTAAGTGCAATTAAACGTGTATCAATACTAATATCCGCCGGGGCCACATGTCGGGCCAGGCTAATTTGTAACAGCCTGCTCTTGTACTATAAAAGGACAGGCCGACGACAGATACACAGATATACGCCATTGACGCTCAACACAAGCTCATACAGCTAATATAACACCAACACATCCGTGGAGTAGGGTATTACGCTCAGGCGGCCCGAACCACGTAAACTCTTGTGTCTCCTGTGTCAATTCCTACTCACCTTCTTGAATCTCCACATGCCCACACCGAACATCAAACTCCCCTATCACTTTAGTAGTGTAGGGAGATCTGCCGGTTCCAAACCACCGATAGTGAAATACATGGTACACCTTGACTTCGAGGCGACCAACAACATGGCGGAGTACGAAGCACTCATCTACGGACTAAAGATGGCACTGTCATATGGTGTCAAGCAACTGCTGGTCAAGGAAGATTCGCAGCTCATCATTAAGCAAGTGAAGGGTGAATGCTCCTGCAACAATCTCCAGCTAGCTGCTTACCTCCTTGAAATCCAGAGGCTTCATAAGGACTTCGAAGTCCTAGATCTCCACCATGTTCAGCGTGCCCATAACGCCGAAGCTGACGAACTCTCGACGAAAGCGTCAACCGGAGCTCCGGCTCCTGACGGAACTTTTGTCCGGAGGTTGTCAAAACCAACAGCTCAGCCTGCCGAACTGAGCGAAGGGGGCGAGATCAGCATCCCGAAGCTGACGGTCCCGATGGCCCTGTTACCATGGCAGCCCTCAAGGGACGTTGGTGCTGCCGGAAGCTCCGAGCAACCCAGCACGCAAGACTCAAATGCTCAAGCTAGTTCCGATGCATGGATCTCAGAGATCCGGAGCTACTTGAAAGACAACATCCTTCCTGACGATGATGTATCCGCTGACCGGGTAGTCAGATTGGCTAAAAGATACACGTTGGTAGAAGGGGATCTCTACCAGCGCGGTGCCAATGGCATCCTAATGCGGTGCATCACAAGGGAAGAAGGCTGCGAACTCCTCGCAGAAATCCATGGAGGCGAGTGTGGGAACCACGCGTCTTCCCGCACGTTGGTTGGTAAAGCCTTTCGGCATGCCTTCTACTGGACTACAGCACTCCAGGATGCAACTGAGCTGGTGAAGAAATGTGAAGCATGTCAATTTGATGCAAAGCAAATTCATACACCGGCTCAGCCCCTACAAATGATACCTCCTACATGGCCCTTCGCTATGTGGGGGATGGACATCTTGGTACCTTTCCCAAGAGCCGTTGGAGGTTACAAGTTCCTGTACGTTGCCATTGACAAGTTCACCAAGTGGCCGGAAGCAACTCCAGTTGTGACAATCAACAAGCAGTCAGCTATCAACTTTTTGCAGTCCATTGTATGCAGATTTGGAGTCCCAAACAAAATCATCACTGATAATGGGACCCAATTCACAAGCTCTGCATTTCAAGGATATTGCAAAGACCTCGGCATTCAAGTTTGCTACGCCTCCGTAGCACACCCAGCAAGCAATGGCCAAGCTGAGAGAGCAAATGCTGAAATCCTTAAAGGACTCAAAATGCGCACCTATGAGCGTTTGAAAAAACATGGAGCCAACTGGATTGAAGAGCTTCTGCCCACTTTATGGGCCAACAGGACATCTCCAAACCGGTCAACTGGAGAGACACCCTTATTCCTGGTGTACGGAGCTGAAGCAATCCTTCCTCCGGAAATCACCTTGGGTTCACTCGGGGTCCGGACCTTCGACGAAGCCACGCAGGACCAGCTCCGGCGTGAAGACCTAGACCTCCTTGAGGAGTGAAGGTGCCAAGCAGCTGTTCGGAATGCCCGATATCGCCAAGCCCTACGGCGCTATCATCAGCGGCATGTACACAACCGACAGCTCGAGGAAGGCGATCTGGTGCTATGGAGAATACAATCCAGAGAAGGGTTAAACAAATTCTCCCTTAGCTGGGAGGGACCCTTCCGAGTGATTAAAGTATCCCGTCCCGGAAGTGTTCGCTTGGCTACCGAGGATGGGACACCTCTCCCAAATCCTTGGAACATCGAGCACCTTTGTAAGTTCTACACTTAATATCACGGAGGTGAGTCTGTAGTAACTTGAGGTGTATGTTATAGAGTCATTGTATAGAGTCAGGTAGTTCCTCCGGGAGAACAGTCGGACCTTCCCCGGAAGGTCCGCAAAGTTCATGCAACACTTGTCATAGTCCTAGATCTAAAAGTGTGGCTAGCTACCCTGGGTCAAACGAGAAATTAAACACGCTTAGCCTGGTTCCGTACCCTAAGAGTGTATTTGTTTCCTCTGTACCCCAGACCTATAATGAAAGACATCTTCATATGAAACAGACTCCACGTGCATTTATTTTGTACAGGCTCAACATTCTTTTTTATTTTTCTCTTTCTTGTCTATAACAAAGACGTGCAATTCTTAAGAAATTTTAGTTCGACCGATTCATATACGATTCGAGTTGTATTGTCGATTCTTTTGGATTCAAATATTGTTCATGGCCAACTCGCCTGAATGCCGCCAAGCCAATCTAGGGCCGGAGTGTGCTATCGACTTAGCCTGGTCAAGCACCCTAAGTACGTCACTCTACCTACACCCTGGCAGGCCGAAGTAAGGCAGGTCCAAGTACAATTGGATCTGGAAGAAAAGGCAACGCATTCGGTTATATTTAGAATCGTGTTCGACCTAAAATTTTCTCGAGAATCATAAGTCGCGACGAAGTTATAGGCAAGAAATGAATTTACTATTTTTCCTGGCTTCAGTGTGCAGGAAAAATAAAATCCACGTTGATGAAGAAAAACCGGAGCTAACAAAGCTCCGACTCCCCTAGATGGCTTGTAATCGATGTTAAGCATTGAAAACGAGCATCACCGGAGCAACCAAGCTCCGGTAAAGCTAGGGGCCAGCCGTCGACGTAAAATAAAAGATGGTGAGAAGACCCCACAAGTGGAGTCTGCTGCCGACAAGCTACGTGTTGGCAAAGGTCAGTGCTGGAGCTACTAAGCTCCGACACCCCATAGGGCTAACTATCGATGCTCTATGCGTTGATAGGGACTATTGCTGGAGCTACTAAGCTCCGACGGTAGTCAGTTTGACCTCAGGGGGCCTTCACTATCGAAGACTTCGGACCTACACTCTACAAGTTCGAAGCAAATGAGTCTTCAACAAAACACAATATCCTCTTGGTACATGTTCACAATCAAATTGTGTACATCTACCAGGGGGCCAAGTGAAGACAAAAGTGTTGAAGACAAAAAGTGAAATTCACAAAAATTTGGGGATTTCATTCATTTGGAGACAAGGGATTACAAAATTGAGGAAGAAGAAGAGAGAATACATTTGGGAACTACGGAGATGGTCCTAGACCCCATGGAAGAATTGGGCGACCTTCTGGGCAACCTCTGACACGTTGGCTCGGGTAGCTTCCCCTTCTCCTTCAACGGGACCTTCAAGCACCATGTCCAGAGGAAATTGGGAGTTCCGGCTGGTGTAGCACGTCAGCACATACTCTGCGACGTTCTTCGCCAGGGATTGCCCCTCAACCTCCAATTGGTCCGCGATGACATCGCCCACCTTGGAGAGTTTGCTACCTGCCGAGCTCAACGCCTGCAATGCCAGGTCCGGCTCCAGCTCTGGATCATCCGGATGCACGGGACTGAAGCCCATCAGTTTCAGCGCGTCGTTAGCCTTGCCAAGGAACTCCCAAATCTATAGGGTGTCCGCAGTCCTCAAGCCCTTCAATTCCTCTAGGGATCTTCTGGCCGCCACCAGTTCAGAATTCTCGCTCAACTTCTTTGGCATTTTGCTGAATCTTCTTAGCTACCCGCTTCTCGAGTTTTCCGAGCTCCTCCTCCCGGAGGTGGATCTTGTTCCGGCGGTCAACCAGGTCCTTCTCCCTGCCCCTAACTTTCTTTTCCCTAGCAACAAGGGCACACTCTTGCTTGTAGAGCTCCTGCCCTCGGACCCAGGCCTTCTCCTCCTCCTCAATGCAGCGCTCTTCCAATGTCTTGGCGCGCTCCTCGAGGCCCTTGTCAGCTAGAGCCACCTTTTTGTTGAGCTCCTCCTCCATCCTCAGGACGTCATCCCGCAGCTCTAGGAGTTTCTGCTCTTCATCTTCGAGCCGTTTCTCCCTCTCTTCAAGTGCCTCTCGGCGCTTGATGAGTGTAGTGTTAATGGCCTCAAGCCTTTCGTGGTGTTCATCGGCCGCACTGTTAGCTGCTTTGGTCTGCTCATAGATCTCCCGGGATTGAGCATCGAGGGCGCGAGTCATACTCTCCCGGTCATCCAATAATTTACCCCAGTATTCCAGGCGGACCTTCTCCCGCTTGATCCACTCTTTGTCATCCGCTAGCCTCGAATGCGCCAGCTTGGTCTCGAAGTAGAGCCGGTTACGCCACTGCCTAATGGTTTGGCGCTCCTCTTCAACAGCCTTGCTGTCGTGGAAGAAGGCCAGTTGATCCTGACGCAGACTGGACCAGGCGTTGTCAATAGACAATGACAACAGGATAGGTTCCGGACCTGCTGGGGTCTCCTCCGCTGGTTCCAGCGGGTTTTCAGATACAAAAATTGGGTCCCACTCGACAAGAGTGGTCCCCTGGGTCTCCATGGCACTAGGGCCGTCCTCCGGGATGGCCTCAGTCGCCATCGAGGAAGGCCTCGCCGCCAGGTCTTCATTCACCCCCTCAGGCAGGGGGCCAGCGACTTCACCAGGGCACTCCGGCTCAGCTGCGGGTACCTCCGACGTCGTCATTTCCGGAGCAGGGGCCGCTTTTGGCTCCGGCCCGTGCACCTCCTCCGATGGGGGCTCGAGCTCCGACGCCTCTGCAACAACCGGCTCGGGAGCCGGAAGATCTTCATCATCAACCGGCCCTGCGGCCGGAGCTCCAACAATGACCGGCCTTGCGGCCTGTGCTTCTGAGGTAGCCGGCCCAACCGTCGGAACTTCCTCAACATCCGGCGCGCACGCCGGGACTTCAATCACCTCCGGCTCAACCGCCGGAGCTTCGACAATTTCTGGCTCTGGGGACGGAATTACTGCTTCCTCCGGCTCAACGGCCGAAGCTTCCATCATCTCAGCACCAGGACCCGGAGCTTCAACCTCCGGGACAGGTGCCGCTGGCGCATCTTCCCTCCCGCGGTCCGGCGCTACCACTGGAGTCTCTGGGGATGAGTCGAGTTCCATGACCACGACAGCCGGCGCCGGAGCTGTCGCAGCTTCAGCCACCACTTGGGGCGGCACCGAAACAGGAGCAGAAGCTTCCGCCCTCACAGCTTCAGCTGCTGTGGCTGAGGGTGGAGCTCACTCCTCTTCTTGGGAACACTGCAGATGATGGACGAAGAAACTTAAAAAAATAGTTACTACAACTAAACAACTGTCCAAGGTAAAGATTAAAAATTACATTGGGAGGCTTCCGCACTAGCTTGCGCGGAACCTTTTTCCCGGGCGTTCTGGGCTGGTCATAGCCAGCGTGGAAGCTCTAGAAGGCCCCCCGGAACTCGTTGCAGCCACGGGCGTTTCCCTAGTCGAGGCCCCCCTCGATCGGGAAGAACCTTCGGACCTAGAGGCCTCCACCGGCCCAGGTGCTGAAGTCGCATGCCCGGAGCTAGCACCCCGGGAGGACCCCGCTGCGGGTACAGTCGCCGCAGTTGTAGAAGACCTCCCCCTCCAGGGAGAAGGAGCTGATGCTGAGTTGGAAGGCCTGACGGACCTTCCGTCGGCATGCTGCAGCTTCCTCTTCCGGCTCAATGGTTCTTCCACCGACTCCTTACCCTTGCCGATGACCTCATCCCTGGGCTTGGGGGCAGGGTCAGAGCCACCCTCGGAAGCTCCGGGGATCGCCACCCTAGTGGTTGATCTCCTCTCGACAACACCATGATCGTCAAACACAGGCATCTTCCGCTGGAGCTCCCTGCTGAACTCTACTTCCACGTTCCGAGGGAGAAAAGCTGATGGCAAAGTCAAGTCGTCACCCGCGACGTCGATGCCGTGCTGGAACTTCATGAGGTGGAACTCCAAGGTTGTCCCCACCATGTTGGACTTCAGCCCGGTCTCGACCAGGTCATCGTCCATCACGCTGTTGAGGGCCCAAGCGAGTTTTTCTCTCCTCTTCAGCGGTGCCCACCTGTTGACCAGGAAGTTGCAAAACACCACCTGAGGAGTCAATCCTCCCTCCACGCATTGGCGGATCCTGGTCAGAGCAGGGTTGAAGGCTTCCGCCAGCACCGGAGCTTCACTCCAGATTGTCGTGTCGATGTTGGGGAGGCCTTCGGGCAGCTCCGGCCTCTCGTGCTCCTCCACCCGGACGACTATCCAGTCCTTCTGCCAGTCATCCCACTTCCCAGAGGGAAACGACCGGAGGTACTTGAATGGGCACTTCTTGCGCTTCACGAAGTAGTAGAAGCCAAGGTACTCATTGCTCCTGCTAGTGGTATGGACGGTGAAGAAGGTCGGGAAGAGTTCAATGCAGAGGGGATGCCCACCCACATCTCACAGAGGTGGACGAAGACAGACACAAGAAGAATGGAGTGGGGGCCAAGGTGATACAGCTGCAGACCATAGAAGTCTAGAAGCATCAAGAAAAAGGAGGAAAAAGGTGGGATCAACCCCACCATGGCGTACGAGGAGAAGTACGCCATTTCGCTGGCGTGCTCCTTCTCAAACGGGAGCTCTCCCCCGGCGCGGACTGAGCGGTTCAAGAAGTCCGAGGACCATCCCATGAGGGCCCGAACCTTCTTCAGGTCACCGTCGGTCTTCAAACGGCTCTCGCAGAGACCCAACTCCATCGCAGCACAGCAAGGTAGGAGAGGAAGAGCAAGCGCAAGTTGGGAGTTTGGGCGTAAGATCAGATGAGAGGCGTAAAGAACCCCAAACGGTGCGCGCTTTCCTTCTTAAGTAAGCCCTTGCGACGCTTGGATGGAAACCGCAAGGAAGTCAAAGATACCACTCAAAAATTCCACCCAGCCGATGACAAGAGGGCTCGGGACCAACCCGACGATCAAGTCGAGGTTCTTACCCAGGCAAACGGTTGTCATCATGAGGCGGGAAGCCCGAAGGCGGCAGCCTGACAAGGCGCGCAGAACCAATAGGATTTTCGTATCGAGAACCGGCGACCTTCAATTGTGTGAGATCCGCACGCCAAAGATCTCACCTGCCGCACACGGGATATGCCACGTGGCGAGGATTTAACTCCAAACCATCGCCAACGGTACATCCGAAGACTATTGAAGACTCAGTTCAAAAGTCAAAGGATGGACCCACCTCCGGCGGAATGACTTCACCCAAAGGGTCTTCCCCAGAGGTGGGCCCAGGGGGCCACCGTCGGTACCCTGGGTACCATATACCCCTTGGGATTGCAAAGATCTCAAGGGAAAGTCATCCACTTGATTTGAAGACCTTCGGAGGCCCACATGTCAAACATGTCCGGACCCGCGTCTCCAACATGGTTAGTCCCAGGGTCGCCACGTGTACTATCAAACCGGAGCTACCGCCCGCAAGGGGGGAAGCTCCGGGCTATGTACCGAAATGGCACCCCCAGACCTAACCCCAGACCGAGGGAAGCTCCAGTGCTGACACGTGTCCAACCGTCGGATCTTCAGACTCTAACCTTCGGAAGACTCCACAACGGCTCTGGATCTTTAAAGGGGAATCAAGGACCTCAAGACCCAACCAAGTGTCATTAATACTGTATTAATGACACACGATCGGACGACCTTAATTACCAGTAACGGTGCTTTCAAAGCCCATAACTCGGTCATTAAGGTTAATTAAATGTGTTGAATGTATATCAGTAACCGCCGGGGCCACATGTCGGGCCAGGCTAACTTGTAACGGCCTGCCCTTGTACTATAAAAGGACAGGCCGGCGATACATAGGACACGTCTATACATACGCTCACTCTACACTCTGAACTCCCTTGGAGCTCAGACAACCAATACAAACACCAACTCATCCCGTGGAGTAGGGTATTACGCTCAGGCGGCCCGAACCACGTAAATCTCCGTGTCTCCTGTGTCATTTACAATTCACCTTGTTGAATCTCCGCGCGCCCACACCGAACACCAAACTCCTCTAACACTTTAGTAGTGTCGGGAGATCTGCCGGATCTAAACCACCGACATTCAGAAACTGTAAACTTTTAATTGTACTAGCTCTATCCATAAAAGGTTGCAAAGCAATTATAATTCACTATATCATATTCTTCTGACTTCTTTAGTATTTACTACTTCACATCACAGTGAACAAGTGGTACTCTATTACCGCGAGGGATGGTGATTGCAATCAGGACACACCCGGACAACATGAAAAATATGCACTTTCGAAAATGCCAGCGAGTACTTACAGCAGTACCTACATAACATTTCAGTACTAGTCGTATATGGCCACCTTTCACTAAACACTCAAATGTCGAACCGGTCGATCCGTCACGAGCAGGAGGTCACTGTGTGGGGCGTACTCTGACGTGCCCACCAGCTGATTTACACCTTGTTGCAATCAACCCACGCCTATAAAATGGAACGGAATGCCTCGACAAACTAGTATCAAGCTATATTAGTTTACTGGAGCCCATTTTGCAGTATGTCGCTGGTACAATTCGAGCTTGTCCAGCAGGGCCGCACACGAAACTGTCATCAATCGACACGGTCAGTGCTATACGACCAAGACCACCTCTTGTCGCTTCCTACTCATCTCTGACCGGTCTCTATTTCATATTCATAAGCCATTTTCTGATTTCAGATCCTCCCGTGTGATAAAATTCCTATCTCACGAGTAGATTCCAACTACTCGACTTCTACCGAATTCCTATTAGCATAAGCATAGCAGTATCTACTCAACGCGTCGTAGACCTACCCAAGACTCCATAGGATTTGTGGGCTTGTGTCACCTACAGGTGGGGCCCACAACACTCTTCTCCCTCATTCTCCTTTCCAATTTCAAATAGAGCTAGCAAACATGCTTAAAACAATATTCAACTTTGGCCCACTGACTAAATAAAATTTGAAGAATTTTGTGGTGCAACCAGATTTTAGAATTGAGCAAGTTGAATTTTTAACTCAGGTTTGAATTTAAATTCAAGCGGTGATACTTGACTCAATGAAATAAATAGTAAATTATGTTCAAAAATCCTGAAACTTTGAAGTTAACCCTTCTGAACCATAAGGGACCTCGGAACAATTTGGAGTTGATTTGGACAAGGTTAAGCACAAAGTTTAAATTTGAAGTCGACTTTGATTAACTCTCAGTATGTGTCCAATAAATGGAAAATGTGCTTCAAAAATTTTGAAACATTACCGAGAGTCTATTTGGAATATTAGAAGGTCACGGAAAAAGTTACAGCCTTAGATTTGAATATTTTTGATAGGGTCAAATGTACAGTAGCATATTCAATTTGTATTAATTTAAATATATATTTGGTACTGAATATTAATTTGACCTAGCAATCCCCATCTATTGAGTAGCTTAAATCTTCACGTGAATCTATTTTGAACAGTAGGTTGATTTTAGTTTTTGAATGTCCCATTTTAGGGTTGGAATAATTCGTTTTTCTTTCTCTCTATTTTGTTTTCTTTTCCTCCTTTAATTTTAACAGAAAATGTGAATACTTGGAAATTAAGGATTTTACACCTTAAGTTCTAATATACATTAGCAACCATGTTCTATATGTAAAATTTTAACAAGTTCCTATTTTTAGTGAATATTGGTTAACTCATATGGTTCATGTGAGTTTGGATTTCCAAGTCCACTTTCAAAATTTCTAAGTTAGCCTTTTTGCGTTTTTATTCTTTCGAAAAGCGGGATTTTACATGTTGTCCCCTAGACTCTTCCGCTAATTGTTGCGGACTAGCCTGAACATGTTTGTGTTCTCCCCTGGAGTTGTCCGTTCTCACGTACGGACTAGTCCGATCTCCATTACTAGAACCCTTTGGAGTTGCCCGGTAAATTCCTCAATTTTGGTCCGGTTTTTGAAAATTTGCCAAACCTCCGAACTTGACCAGCCCCATGACGGAGTTGTCTGTTTTGCTTTTTGGAACGAATCAGACTTGTCCGTACTTCCACTGGACATGTCCATTCAACATTTTGTTCCATATTGGACTTGTCTGAACTCCCATCGGACTAGTCCGGTGTACCCGAATAGGATTCTAATTTTCCCGCCCTATGAGTTATTGGGTATTTACCTTAATTGGGCCAAAGAACATCGTGCCCAATCCCTGTGGAGCCAATGTTGGACCCCAACAAGGCCTCCACCGCCTTACTCGAATTCCACCCAAACCCTTCCACCTCCACCGTATATAAACACCCCACCACCCACCCTTTCATCTATTTGCCACATTAGAAGAAATCCTTAACCCTAGTTCATGAGAGCCGCCATCAAAAAGCTCTACCGCGGAGAGAAGAAGAAAGTGGAAGGAAGGAGGAGGATCAACCAAGATCGTTGACGCTATTGTGATCTCCATCTTTCTTTGTCAACATCATCCTTTACCAATTCTTTGTCTCCATCGATCTTGACTCAAATTCTGGAATCCTCAACCTTTGAACCCTAGGATTCATGTTAAATACCTTAGATTCATGTTTTCTACATAAATTATGTTCCTATATTAACTCAAACTATGCTCTAGTTGAAAATTCACCAAAACCCTATCCATAGCAGACTTGTCCGGTCCAGTGCGGACTAGTCTGATTTCCCTTCTGTTCCAGAGTAGACATGTACGATCCATGGTGTGGACTAGTCCGGTCCTTCAATTCTGCAAATTCCTGGAACTTCTTTAATATTCTCCAAAATGACTTGGAAGTTGTTTTGACAAGTAAGACTCAATTGTAACTAGTTAGTAAGCAATGATAGCAACTTGATGACATGCATTGCCACGTAATTGCATCATTCATGCATGTCATGACATATTGAGTAATATATGAGCACTTATTGATTGTAATGCTTGTTTTGTATGTTATTGCGCGGAGTAGAAGGCATTGCTCTAGTGGGTGCTGTCGAGGACCTCCAGCACCAGAACATTGAAGATTTTGATCCTAACCAGTCTCAAGAGCAAGGCAAGTGTCCTTTAACATTTTGATACTGCTTTTAAATGTTTTGTTAGCAAAACTGCATTCTTGTGTCGAAATTGATGGGAAACCCATTTATGGGTGTGTACTACTCTTGTTTGACTGTCCTTGTCGCTTGGAATATATTGCAAATAGTCCAGAAGGGCATTTTTCCTTTTTGCTTTGCTCTAATTAATTGGGATGGGAAAACAACCAAATGGTAACTATGAATTAATGAACTTATTGATGATGAGAGTTTATGAACATGGTTAATTGGTAGGATGGGACTTGAGAGATCTAAGCAAGCATGAATTGTTGACTGGGTTGGATGTTATGGTGGTCTAGCTTGCTTTAGATCAAAGGATCGGTTCGTGGAGCGACCATCCAGGATTTACAATGCGATCACAAAGCCATGTATGGGTGCAGCGTAGCTGAACAATTAGGTGTGCTGTTGGTATTGTATGGACCATTGGATGGTGCGGGGAATGGGAGTCGAGGAGGGCTACCCTGGGAACCGCATGGCACATGAGGGGGCCCGTGGGTGGGAGAATGGAGTTTCAAGCCTGTTAGTGAAACCTTATAGTGGTCGTACATACTAGTAGTCCGTTTGTAAAAGCTATTTTTTGGTCTCGATCTTGGCCACACACCAAAGGCAGTGTGAGACGACATAATGGAGGTTCTTAGTCACCGAAAGGTGATGAAACCACAAACATGTGGGTAAATGGTAAAACATCTGCTGAGTTTAAGAACTATCATGATAGTCGTGCTCCCGGTTATGAGCGAACTGGACCCTCACATGATTAGAGTGGAACTTGGTATTTGGGAAGGTTTGGTTATGATTATGGTTTCTTCTGTGATAAAAGAACATGGTTGATGATGAAGATAAAAATTTTGTATATGGATAATTATCAACCGATGTAACATGATGGTAATTGAGAATGATGGATATGAAGTATTTTGTTTATTTGGGATATGATGGGATTATTTTACATAGACAATGTAGGATGCTTTTCACATGTTTTAAATGTACTTCTCAACAAATAGCCATTATTTATTTTCATTCCTTGCTTAAGCTACATGTCATTATTTTCCAACACTTGCTGAGTACGACATGTGCTCATGCTTGCAATTCCTCCACCAACAGTTTCAGGTAATGTTTGGGAGTACCCTGAGGATAATGCGAAGTTCTAGGCTGTGTGCTGCCGTCGACATGCGTGTGGTTGTGCTTGGAGCTACGCTATATCCCATTTGCTTAATTCACTTAGTTTAGATTATTTCCGTTGCAGTATCAGTAGTGATAATAATGATCATTACAGTTTGTAACTCGAGGATTATTTGAATATTGTAATAAAATTTCTTATTTACTACATTATGTTGTGGTAATTTTCTTTATATCATTTGTGATGCACTCGTGTATGTATGTTGAACATCCTAGGCACACATATGCGTCGCACTTGGTTCATTTTCACAACCGGGTGTCACAATCTGGTATCAGAGCAAGGTTGATAGTAGGACACAACCTAGGTAAATGGACACTTTAGAGCAGATAGGATCACTTGGGAGTAGTTGAGGTTGTTTTGTGTGCTGATTGCTATGTAATGTTTGCTTGTGTGCTTAATAGAGGATTGTGGGATGCCTTAGCACTTTCCACATCCATATAGGCTTATATAGGTAGTTGCATAGTTTCATATTCCTTGATGCGTATATTTGGGGATTCATTCTATCTCTCTTTCCTATCATGATCGACCTCTACTTCAATGGAAGGTGGACACAACTAGAAGATTCACCGTCTCAAACGAAGCTGTATGGATGATGAGAAGCAAAGATAGTATATCCAAAAGTAAGTCTTCAAATAAGGGGGTATAATTCCTTGCTAACCTCATTGATTTGGATTCACAAGGATTGGACAAGAGGGGGTGTTCCTGGCTTGGGAGTTGACCATCAAGGACGTCGGTTTTCTAAGGGGGTGGATTGGCTATAGAAGCATGATGGGGTAATTCAGTGTGCCACCAAAACCGTGCAATTGACAATGATGAGGGAGTCAACCTTAAAAATTGATGCGTCACAATAAACATCGCATGACATAATGCAACATATTCAGCAACGTGTTCAGCAATGTGTTCAACAACCTTGCATTATGTGATGTGTGCCAACGAGTCAGAGCTGAACACCAAGAGCCAACTGAGCTATTGCAGCCATTGAAGACTCTGGAATGGAAGTGGGAAGAAGTATGCATGGATTTCGTAGTTGGTTTACCACGCACCTCATCGGGATATGACTCAATATGGGTTATTGTGGATCGGATGACCATGTATGCACACTTTATTCCTGTCAAGACTACCTGTAGTGGATCAAAGTTGGTAGAATTGTATATGGGAAGAATAGTGTGTTTACACGGAGTACCAAAGAAAATAGTGTCCGATGGAGGATCTCAATTTACCTCAAGGTTCGGGCAAAAGCAGCACGAGTCTATGACAACCCAATTGAGTTTTAGTTCTGCATATCACCCTCAAATGGATGGACAAACCGAGAGAACAAATCAAGTATTAGAGGACATGCTAAGAGCTTGTGTGCTAAAGTATGGAGGAAGTTGGGACAAAAGTTTGCCATATGCTGAATTCTCCTACAACAACAGTTACCAAGCAAGCTTGAAGATGTCCCCATATGACGCCTTGTATGGGAGAAGGTGTAGAACGACATTGTTTTGCAATGAGATAGGAGAAACTGAAGTATTTGGGCATGATGTAATATAGGATGCCGAAAAGCATGTTCAGACAATCCAAAAGAAATTGAGGGTTGCTTAGTCAAGACGAAAAGGCTATGTAGATAATAGGCGAAGGAACTTAGCTTTTGAAGTGGGAGACTTCATATTACATAAAGTGTCACCTATCCAAGGTTATAAGCGGTTTAACGTCAGAGGCACATTTGCACCTCGCTATATTAGACCATTCAAGATTTTGGGAAAACATGGAGAAGTGGCATATAAGTTGGAGATGCCAACACATCTTTCTGATGTTCATGATGTGTTCCATGTTTCTCAGCTCAAGAAGTGCTTAAGGGTACCAAAAGAACAAGTGCCAATAGAAGAATTGGAATTAGAGGCAGATTTGACTAATGCCGAGCAACCAGTCAAAATCTTGGAAACAAAGGAGATAGTCACAAGGAATAAGGTGATTCGATGGTGCAAAGTACAATGGAAGAATCATACAGAATCAAAAGCATCTTGTGAGCTAGAAGATGACCTCAAGAGAGAATTTCCCTATCTCTTCCCTCTATGTCGAATCTCGAGGGCGAGATTCGTTTTAAAGGGGGTAGGTTTGTAACACCCTCATTTTCATCTATCATGCATTGCGTACATTCTTATATATGTTTCACATTAAGCAACATAAAAAGGAACCAGTTTAAAATGAATTGGAACAAAAACAGCCATTAAAACCTGTATCGATGCGAACATGTCTGGATTGGACCCCGAACTAGTCTGGTTTACTTTGTGTTCTCCCCTGGACTCTTCCGCTAATTGTTGTGGACTAGTCCAAACATGTTTCTGTTGTCCTCCGGACTTTTCGGTTCTCATGTACGTACTAGTCCGATCTTTGTTACTAGAACCCTTCAGAGATGTTCGGTAAATTACTTTGGTTCTATTTTTGAAAATTTGACAAACCTCCGGACTTGTCGGGCCCCATGACGGACTTAATTTTTTTTCTTGCTGGAACCAATTGGACTTGTCCGGACTTCCACTGGACCTATCCGTTCAACATTCTGTTCCATATCGGACTTGTCCGGACTCACTTCAGACTAGTTCAGTGTGCCCGACTCGAATTATGTTTTTCCTCCCCGACGAGTTATTTGGTATTTACCTTAATTAGGCCCAAGATCGTCGTGCCCAAACCCTGTGGATCCCATGTGGGACCCCACCATGGCCTCCACCGCGTTATACTTGAATTCCACTCAAACCCTACCGCCTCCACCCTATATAAACACCCCACCACCCACCCATTCATCTATTTGCCACATTAGAAGAAACCCTTCTCCTAGTTTGTGAGATTCGCCATCAAGAAGCTCCACCGCAGAGAGAAGAAGGAAGAGGAAGGAAGGTGGAGGATCAACCAAGATCGTCGACACTGCTGCGATCTCCATCTTTCTTCGTCAACGTCACCCTTGGCCAATTCATTGTCTCCTTCGATCTTGATGTCAAATTCTCGAATCCTCGACCTTTGAACCCTAGGATTTACTGTAAATACCTTAGATCCATGTTTTCTACATAAATTATGTTCCTATATTAACTCAAACTATGCTCAAGTTGAAAATTCAACAAAACCCTAGCCATAACAGAATTGTCCAGTCCAGTGCAGACTAATCCGATTTCCCTTCCGTTCCAGAGCAAACATATCCGGCCCATGGTGTGGACTAGTCCGATCATCCAGTGCTGGAAATTTCTGGAACTTCTTTAATATTCTTCGACATGACTTGGAACTTGTTCTAACAAGTAAGACTCAATTGTAACTAGTTAGTAAGCTATGATAACAACTTGATGACATGCATTGCCACGTAATCGCATCATTCATGCATGTCATGACCTATTGAGCAATATATGAGTACTTATTGATTGAAATGCTTGTTTTGTATGTTGTTTCGCAGAGTAGAAGGCATTGCTCTAGAGGATGTTGTCAAAGACCTCCAACACTAGAACCTCGAAGATTCTGATCCTAACCAATCTCAAGAGCAAGGCAAGTGTCCATGAACATTTTTATCCTGTTTTTAAATGTTTTGTTTGCAAAATTGCATGCTTGTGTCAAAATTGATGGGAAACCCATTTATAGATGTTTACTAGTCTTATTGACCATCCTTGTCACTTGGAATATATTGCAGAGAGTCGGAAAGGGCTTTTTTTTTCTTTTTGCTTTGCTCTAATTAATTGGGATGGGAAAACAACCAAATGGTAACTAAAAATTAATGAACTTATTGATGGTGAGAGTTTATGAACATGGTTAATCGGTAGCATGGGACTTGGGAGATCTAAGCAAGCATTGATTGTGGACTGGGTTGGATGTTATGGTAGTTTCGCTTGCTTTGGATCTAAGGACCACTTTGCGGAGCGACCATCCAGGATTTACAATGCCACGACAAGGCCAAGTATGTGTGCGGCATAGCTGAATAATTAGGTTTGCTGCTGGTATTGTATGGACCATTTAATGGTGCGGCAAATGGGAGTCAAGGAGGGCTACCCTGGGAACTGCATGGCATATGAGGGGGCCCATGGGTGGGAGAATGTAGATTCAAGCCTGCTGGTGAAATCTTAGTGGGTTCCTACATACTAGTAGTCCCTTTGTAAAAGCAATTTTGTGATCTCTTGGCCACACACCAAAGGAAGTGTGAGGCGTCATAAGGGAGGTTCTTAGTCACTGAAGAGTGATGAAATCACAATCGTATGGGTAAAGTGGTACAACTTCTATAGAGTGTTAAAATCTATCATGATAGTCGTGCACCCGGTTATGGATAACCTAGACCATCACATGATTAGAGTGGAACTTGGTATTCGGGAAGGTTTGGTTATGGTTATGGTTTGAGCTGTGATAAATGAACATGGTTGATGATGAAGGTAAATATTTGGTATTTGGATGGATAATTATTGATGGATGTAACATGATGGTAATTGAGAATGATGGATCTAAATTATTATGTTTATTTGGGATATGACGGGATTATTTTGCATCAACAATGTAGGATGCTTTTCACATGTTTTAAATGTACTTTTCAGCAAATAGCCATTGTTTATTATCATTCCTTGTTTAAGCTACATGTCATTATTTTCCAACATTTGCTGAGTACGACATGTGCTAATCCTTGCAATCCCCCAACCAACAGTTTTAGGCGATGTTTGGGAGTACCCTGAGGATAATGCGGGGTTCTAGGTTGTGTGTTGTCGTCGACTTGCCCGTGGTTATGCTTGGAGCCGCGTTATATCCCATTTGCTTAGTTCGCTTAGTTTAGATTACTTCTGCTGCAGTATCAGTAGTATTGATAATAATGATCATTAGAGTTTGTAATTCAAGGATTATTTGAATATTGTTATAAAAGTACTTATTTACTAGGTCGTGTTGTGGTAATTTTCTATATATCATTTGTGATGCACTCCTGTATGTGTGTTGAACATCATGAGCACACATATGCGTCACACTTGGATCATTTTTGGAACCGGGTGCCACACCTACGCTATCGATTACTTCCCGAATATCTCTAGCAAAGACTAGGGCTTCTAAATGAATAGAGCAGTGAAGGAACACGCAACTAAGGATTTATTTTGCTTGAACTTAATAAATGAACTCAAATGGAAATCATGTTCCTTATGTGAGATTGAAAGAACTGTTAAGGTACAAGGGTGGAGAGGGTTCGACAAGACCGAACCCTATCCTTCAGTGGAAGAAGCCCAACAAGCCGGGGTCTCCTCATCCTCCTCTTTCTCACTCTCTCCCTATTTTCTAAGCACTTGGGCAGCGCTATGCCCTTGGAGTGGAGTACTAGACTCAAGCTTTTGGTGTGTGGAGTGAGGGAGCTCCCTACCCCCTATTTATACCCTCAGATGGTCGGAATGGCACAAGTAATTGCGAGGGAATCAGTTGCCATCATGATTTCCAAGCCAGGAGGAGCCAACACATGGCGGTTAACCACTTTGGCGCGTTTACCACTTTGGCCGAACTAGTTGTTCGGCTGCACTCCTAATGGCTCAAATCTCGCCAAAACTTCTCTGTGACACTATTATGTGGGCCCCCATTATGGGTATGGATGATTCCATTGATTTTTTTATCCTCCGAGTGGGTTCATGAATCCTTGTTCTTGCACCTGATTGGTCGAAAGGTGTGTTTCTTGGATTGGCCCCTGTGAATACCTCAAATTATGGGCATAATTCACCTGCATACAAAATTACACCAACACTTGTGGAAATAATTAGTAAATACCTCCTACCACTATGATGGTTGTCCAATCCATATCTTTTATGCAAGGAGTTGATGGTTGGATTTGGCAATTAAGGACCATCAACAGGCACCTCCCCCATGGCCCGTTGTCGACGTTCATAGCATTGATAGTGGGCACCGCAAGAGCTTCCAGCTCCGTCGATACCATGCATACCAGTTATCCCTTCATACCAGAAGAAGACGCGTCGAGTTCCACGTTCTAGTATTGTAGACTTCCGGATGCAACACATGTCCCGCAGTGCCGGACCTGCCTCCCTACTTAGAGTGGCTCTGGTGCTGCCACGTGTCCTGTAGAGCGGGACCTGTCCCCCTCCATATGGTGGCCTCAGGGCTTCCATGTGTCCCGCAGTACCGGACCTGCTTCCCTCCTTATGGTGGCTCCAATGCTGAAAAGTGTCACGCAGCGCGAGACTTGCCTCCTCGACAAGGGAACCTACGGTGTTGTCATGTGTACTGTAACTCCGGACCTGCCACCCCACAGAGGGAAGCTTTGGAGCTACAACGTGTCACACGACTGGATCTAAGTCTGCAATGGGAAGACTTCGAAACCTCCAATGGCTCGGACATTAAAGGGCTATCAAAAGGCCGTTACAAGACTTGATAACGCGTCATTAATGCTATATTAATGATGCACGATCAGAGGACTATCAAGACTGATAACGCTGCCGTTAAGGCACGCTATCATGCTTTTAATCGCCCTTAATACTCGTAGATCGTGTATAGGGCGGTTATTACAGCCAGGGCCACCTGCCAGGCCATGTCGAACTGGTTGTTACAGTCCTCGGCATATGAAAGGGCTGCCCTGCACGGTAGAAGTCATTCCAAGCTAACCTCAATGAATCCCAAGGCAACCAAACTCATACAATACACAAACACCCTGTGGAGTAGGGTATTACGCTCAGGCGGCCCGAACCACATAGAAACTCTCAGTGTCATCGTGTTCTTGGATCTTGATCCGTGGACTACTTCTTAGTAGTACCGGGGGAAGTAACATTGGCGCAATTCAACATTTGGCGTGCCAGGAAGGGTGAGGGTTTCAAGATCTCCATGATGAACTTCGTTACCCCTTTTGACAGAACGGCTGTACAAGTCGTTGGTGGAAATCCCTCCAATGCTCAGCAGCCATCCAACGTTGTTGTCCTGGCGGGCATTGCACCACCACCACCATCACCATCTTCTGTAGTGGCCAATGCTGGACAGCAAGATGGTGAATTCGTATCAGTCACAGAATCGACGAACAACCCAAAGAACACGCTGATCGCAATGCGGACTCTTCTTAAGCATACTCCAGTGTTGGGAGCTCGTTCGACTGCACTGGAACACTGGTGTGCTGACGTTGAGCATCTGGTTGCAGCCGCAGCCACTGCGCTCAACAACCATGGTCTGCCCCATGCAGGCACCTTCACGTAACAGGACGTTATCTAGAAGACTTGGTCCTGCGACGTCGTAGCCCAGGAGATTTGCGCTTTCCCAGCACACGACGTGTCTACCCTCTGGGGCTCATCATACTCATAAGGCATCGAGGCTCCCGACTCCAGACCTTCGGTCGGAGCTCGACCACCGGTACATGAGGCGGAATGGACGTCCCAACATTGTGCCTACTCGCGAGAGGCAACATGCTCTAGGAAACCCTTCTCTCCTCAGAGTAGGAGGCGACTGTTTGGCTCTCGCCATGCAGCTCCGCATGGTCGAGTGGCCACCCAAGTTTCGGCCTCATTTGCCAGAGAAATACGATAGGACAGTCAACCCCGTCGAGTTTCTACAAATCTATTCTACTGCCATGTAGCACCCTCACTTTCATGCATCATGCCCTGCATACATTCATATACATGCCTAACATTAATCAACATAAAAAGGAACAAGTTTAAAATTGATTTAGAACAAAATCTCACTTAACAATTCTGGGAAGTGCGGACTAGTCTGATTTCTCTCTGACTTCGATCAGACTTGTCTTTTTTTCTACGGACTAGTATTTTTTTGCCTATGGACATTTTCGGACTTGTCCGGCCCTGTACGGACTAGTACGTTGTTCCAATTCCCTTGGAGATTTCGCTAAGTTCCTGGACTTGTCCGGACTAGTCTAGTATTCCAGTGGACTTGTCCGTTTTCCTCTCTGACTAAAGACGGGCTTGTCTAATTTTTTGCCAGAGTTGTCCGTTTTTTCCCTCTGGATAAGTTCGGACTTGTCCGATGTATAGTATGGACTTGTCCAATTTCTCTCTATCCAACTTCGGACTAGTCCGTCCCTTTTTGGACTTGTCCGATAAATCGTGATTATGATTTGATCTTTTGTTTCACGACTTGTTTCTTGAGTTTTATGTTAAGTGGTCCTAGGGGCATCGTGCCTAACTCTTTTAGAGCTCATTTGGGACTCCGAACCGACCTCTACTCACCCCCAAACTCGAAATCTATCTAACCCTAGCCTCCACCTCTATATAAACAACCCCACCCCTTGGCTTGACATCTATTTGCCACTTTTCAACCCCACCCAAACCCATGTTCGTGGAGAGCCGCCATCAAGGAGGGATAAGGAGACCTAGAGCACGAAGAAGAGGAGGAAACACAAGAGGAGCAAGATCTCCATCAACTTCGCATTCCTCATCACCAAATCATCTCCAAGTTCTTCATCAATCCTAGATCATCAAGATCCAAGTGTTACCTCCATGTTTCTTGATTCATTGGAGTTATAAACACAAGGTATACCTTCTTTTCTCTTTTCCTTACGTGAATTCAATCCCAAATATCCAAATTCACATTGATCTAGAAAACCATAATCTGCTGTTCTCGCGCAGTACGGACTTGTCCAGTCCCTAGCGGACTAGTCCGATTTTCCTGGTTAAATTGTGTCGAATTAATTCTAAAATTAGATCGATTCAACTCCAAACCTGTATAAACTTTTTAAAATCTATTAAAACTAGTTAGCGATCATTAAAAGCAACTCATTAACAAGTTCCACCTTGCATTTGCATTAATCATGCATGTCATGTCATATTGAGTAATATTTGTGCACTCTTTGATTGTATTCTTGTCTTATATGTTTATTGTGCGGATTAGACGGATTTGCGCTAGAGAGTTCCACGGAGGATCTCCAGCACCAAGAGTTTGAAGGATTTGACCCGAACCAATCCCAAGAGCAAGGCAAGTGTCCTTGACCATATTGATCCAATTTTTAAAATAAATGTTTTGTTTGCAAAACTGCATGCTTGTGTCAATTTGATGGGAATCCTACGATAGGAGTTTACTAGATTTGTTTGACCATCCTTGTCACCTGGAATTTATGGTAGAGAGTCGGGATGGGCTTTTACCTTTTTGCTTCGCTTAATTAATTGGGATGGGAACACAACTATACCACTTAACTTAATTATGCAGAATGAGATTATGGTTAATATTAATTGGTTGATATGATATGGTAGTGGGTTATATAAGCAAGTCTTGTATGTGGATGGGTTGGATGTTATGGTGGTTTGCTTGCTTTAGATCTAAGGACCGGTTCATGCGAGAATAAGCCAGTACTACAGTGCCACCACGAGACCAAGTATGGGTGCGACATAGCTTATTAATTAGGTCTTTGCAAGTGCAATTTGGACCATTAAGGATGCTCGGGGAAGGGATAGTCGGATTGGGCTTGTTGATGATTGGTGGGACTACCTTGGGATCCGAATGGTTCAAGGGGGGGCCCTTAGTTGAAGATGTGCTCCATTGGAGACATCACCACTGGTGAAACCTCAGTGGGGTCTAAATAGGCTAGTAATCCTTTTGTAAAGGCTATTTTGTGATCTCTTGTCCACACACTGCCGGAAGTGTGAGACGACACAATAGAGGTTCTAGTCACTACAAGGTGATCAAATCACAAACACGTGGGTAAAGCGGTACAAGCTCTGTAGAGTGTGTCTAAAAACTATCATGATAGCCGCGCTCCTGGTTATGAGCACATGGACAACTTCCATGATTAGAGGGAACTTTGTATTGAGATGGTTTTTGGTTATGGTTTGGCAATGAGGTTATGGTTGAATACATGGTTATGGCTGGTTATGAGTTAACTTCTTATATTGATTATGGTAATTGGCAATAAGGAATCTGAAATATGGGTGATGGTAATGAATATGGACTGGTATTATGATGATTACATGGTTTATGATGGGTTTATTTTACATACATGATATATATTGCTTTTCAAATGTTTTAATGTACTTTTCAACACTTAGCCATTATTATTGTCGCCATTTGTATCAGCTACATGTCATACTTTTCACACTTGCTGAGTACGACATGTAGTCACCCTTGCAAACCCCCCCCCCCCCCCCCCCCGCCAACAATTGCAGGTCAGGGTTGGGAGTATAACAACGGTAATGCGGAGTTCTAGGCCGTGTCTACTATCAGCTTTGCCTGTGGAGTGTTGGAGCTGCGCTATACCCTATTTCTTATGCTGCCTAGTTGTTTAGTTGCTTATTAGTTTATTTCCATTGCATTAGTTGAACTCGTCATTAATATTCATTAGAGCTTGTATTCGAGGATATTATGAATTGGGTAATGAAAGTGCTTAATTAATCTTGTTTTGTGGTAATTTTCTGTATATCCATTTGTGAGTTCACTCGTGTATGTGTGTTGAACATCCTGGGCACACATATTCGTTAACTTGGTTCATTTTCAGAACTGGGTGCCACAAATTGGTATCAGAGCCACAGGTTGACCGTAGGACGCAGCCTAGATAGAATGGACACTTTAGAGCACATAGGAGCACATAGGAATCAATGTGTTTTTGTTTGGTGTGTTGTTGCTATGTATACTGTTTGCTTGTGTGCTTAATAGAGGATGTTAGGATGCTTTAGCATTGCCATATCCACCTAGGCTAGTGTAGTTATTTGCTTAGTTTCATATCCCTTGATACATATAGTTGGGGACGTTTCTAAATTCTAGAGGACTCGCAACCAGAGGGATGGCAATGATGAGGAGGAGAACAATGGAGCACCTTAGAACTACAATGGACAAGGACTTGCTCATGGAGCTATAAACATTGAGCAGCTTTTGGCTATGCAAAACCAGCTCATGCACACCATGATACAAACTAAGGGACAACTACAGGTTGGTAACATCAACAATCAGCCCCACATGCCACCACCGCCACTCCCACCTCCTCATAACCGGTTGGGAGAATCCATGAGGACTAGCCCACCAACCTTTGCTCAAGCCGCTGACCCTGTGGACGCCGATGATTGGCTCATGTCCATGGAGAAGAAACTTGCTATTGTCCAATACAGTGACCGGGAGAAGGTTCTTTTGCTTCTCATCAAATAGTTGGAGCAGCTGCGGATTGGTGGGATGCTTATTGCAATGCTCATGAGAACCAAGATAGAATTACTTGGGCGGAATTCGAGGAGAGCTTCCATTCTCATTATGTGCCGGAAGGTGTTATGATCTTGAAGAGGCAAGAATTTGAGAACCTGAGGCAACGAAGATCGAGTGTGGGTGAATACCTCAACAAATTCACTCAACTTTCAAAGTATGCCCCTGAAGATGTGAGTCGGGACAACTGAAAGAAATATTTGTTCACGAGGGGCCTTAACAATAAGATCCAAGTGCAATTGCTGAATTGTGATTATGCCAACTTCCAGAAGCTCGTGGACAAAGCGATTTTTGTGGAGAACAAGGTCCGTGAGATGGAGCAAGAAAACAAGACGAAGGCACCATATCATGGACAATAACAAGGCAGTAATGTGCACCCTCGCTTTGCACCGCCAAATGCTACTTACTACAGTTCTTCTGCGCCTGCTCATTGCCCTGGATTTGCACCGCGCCCAACTCAGTTTGTGTAGCCGCACCTTGTCATGCAAGCACCTAGGCCTCCCGTGCCTTATGCACCTCGCGCCAACTTTCCTCGTGCCAATGCGCAGAACCAGCTCGTCCCAATAATTCTGGTGGAGTTAAGAAGTGCTATACTTGTGGAGAAGATGGACACATTGCACATCAATGTCCTAAGTCAGGCCTTGGTCAAGGAAGCAATGCACCAAGGCAAAACCCAAGACCAAATGGAGGACAGCCGCAAGGAAATCATGGACAATAGAATTTTGCTCGTGGCAATGTAAACCATGTCTCTACGGAGGAAGCACATCAAGCAGATGACGTGGTCATTGGTATGTTTCACGCAAACTCCAACCCGGCGACCATGTTATTTGATTCTAAAGCATTGCATTCATTCATTGCATCGAAATATGTTGACAAGTATAGTTTTCCTATCTCTCATATGAAGTTTACTCTATTGGTTATGTCTCCTGGAGGAGTGATGAGGACAAATATAGTATGTCCAAAAGTAAGCCTTAGAATAAGGGGGTATACTTCTCCACCAACCTCATTGTTTTGGATTCTCAAGGATTAGATATTATACTTGGTATGGACTGGTTGAGGAAACAAAGTGGAGTTATTGAGTGTGCCAAGAAGACGGTGAAGTTGACCAATGAGGAAGGGATCACTGTAGAATTTGAAGCATCTCAAACCGCACCAAAGCAACTGGAGCTAAATCACATAGATGGCGCCACAATTGAGGAGATTTCGGAGGTGTGTAAATTTCTGGACGTGTTTCCATATGAGTTGCCAGGTATGCCACCCGACCGAGACATTGAGTTTGTTATTGATTTAATACCTGCAACTGCACCTATAGCTAAGAGGCCCTATAGGATGCCTCCTAAGGAATTAGCGGAGCTCAAAAAGCAAATTCAAGAGGAACTAGAGAAGGGTTTATTCGCCCAAGCTCTTCACCTTGGGGAGCGCTCGTTCTATTTGTCGATAAGAAGGATGGGTCGCAAAGGATGTGTGTGGATTACCGAGCTCTCAACAAGGTAACCATAAAGAACAAGTATACCTTGCCGCGTATAGAAGACTTGTTCGATCAGATGAAGTGTGCTTGTGTTTTCTCGAAGATTGATTTGAAGTCAGGATACTTCCAAATGAAGATAAGACCGTTAGATATACCTAACACGACTTTTAGGACACGGTATGGATCCTATGAGTACACCGTGATGTCTATTGGATTGACAAATGCACATGCGTATTTTATATCTCATTAATAAGGTCTTCAAGGAGTACTTGGATAAGTTTGTTGCGGTGTACATTAATGATACAATGATCTACTCGAAGGATGAGAAGGAACATGAGGAACACTTGAGGCTTACGTTGCAAAAATTGAGGGAGCATCAATTGTATGCCAAGTTCAACAAGTGTCAATTTGGTTAAGGGAGGTGTCGTTTTTGGGTCATATCATCTCTGGAGGAGGAGTATCAATCGACCCTAGAAAAGTGAGGGACGTGTTGAAATGGGAACCCCTGCAAAACGTAAAGGAAATAAGTAGTTTTCTTGGAATGGCAGGATATTACCGTAAGCTCATCAAGGACTTCTCCAAGATAGCCAGACCAATGGCAGAGTTGCTAATGAAAGGGAGGGCTTTCCAATGGACTCAAGCTTGAGAAAAGAGTTTTGAGGAGTTGAAGAAGAGGTTGACAACAGTCCCAGTTTTGATATTGCCGAAAGTGAGCAAGAGTTTTGATATTTATTGCGACACATCGAGACAAGGACTTGGATGTGTATTGATGCGAGAAGGTCAAGTGGTAGCCTATGCATCGAGGCAATGGAAGAAGGATGAGCAGAATTATCCGACCCATGATTTGGAACTTGCAGCCGTGGTACATGCAATTAAGATTTGGAGACACTATTTTCTTGGACATATGTGTGAAATTTATACAGATCACAAGAGCCTTAAGTATATTTTCACACAAATGGATCTGAATTTGAGGCAACGAAGATGGTTGGGGCTCATCGAGGATTATGATTTGGGAATCAATTATCGCTAGGGAAAAGCCAGTGTAGTGGCCGATACCTTGAGCTGGAAAGGAGTAAGTCACCAACTCACAGTTCGAGAATTGCCACCCGAGTTATGCAAGGAGTTTGAATGGTTGAATCTTGGATTTGTAAATGAGATGGAGATGATGGAGTTAAACCCAACCTTAGAGCAAGAAATTCGGGAAGGTCAAACAGAGAATGAGGAAATCCAAGAAATCAAGGAAAGGACCCAAGAAGGAAGAGAATTCAGATTTGATGAGGACGAAGATGGTACTCTATGGCTTGGTAAGAGGATTGTCGTGCCCAATGTGAAGCATATTCGGGAGACAATATTAAAAGAGGCACATGACTTGCCATACTTGATTCACCCCGACTGTACGAAGATGTACAAAGACTTGAAGACATGTTATTGGTGGGATAGCATGAAAAAGGACATAGCTGAATATGCCTTATGTGATGCATGCCAACGAGTTAAGGCGGAACATCAAAGGCCAGTTGGATTACTGCAGCCATTAAAGATTCTGGAGTGGAAGTGGGAAGAGATCGGTATGGACTTTATAGTTGGATTGCCACATACCCAGTTCGGGTATGACTCAATTTGGGTAATCGTGAATCGTTTGACCAAGTCAGCTCATTTTGTTTTTGTCAAGACCAAGTATATAGCCGCACAATTGGCCGAAATATACATGGAACATATTGTGTGTCGACATGGGGTCCCAAAGAAGATAGTCTCGCATAGAGGCTCTCAATTTACCTCCAGATTTTGGCAGAAATTGCATGAAGCATTAGGAACAAGGTTAAATTTTAGCTCAGCATATCACCCTCAAAGGGATGGACCAACCGAGAGGACCAATCAAATTTTGGAAGACGTGTTAAGAGCTTGTTCTTTGAAGCATGGGAAAAGTTGGGACAAGAGCTTGCCATATGCAGAATTTTCATACAAAATAGTTACCACGAAAGTTTGAGGATGTCACCATATGAAGCACTATATAGAAGGAAATGTAGGACGCCCTTATGCTGGAATGAGACGGGAGAAACTCAAGTATTTGGTCCGGATGTGTTGCTAGAAGCTGAAAAACAAGTTCAGGTTATTCGTGAGAACTTGATGGCCTCTCAATCAAGGCAAAAAGGCTATGCGGATAATAGGAGAAGAA
Organism: Tuctoria greenei; assembly: GCA_036927565.1. Lineage (NCBI taxonomy): Eukaryota > Viridiplantae > Streptophyta > Magnoliopsida > Poales > Poaceae > Tuctoria > Tuctoria greenei. The sequence goes on from JAYESD010000005.1 coordinate 110,234,397, forward strand.
AACTAGCCTTCAAAGTGGGAGACTTCATTTACCTCAAGGTGTCACCAATTAGAGGGCATAAGAGGTTTAGTGCCAATAAAAGAATTGGAACTAGAGGCAGATTTGACTTATGCCGAGCAACCGGTCAAAATCTTGGAAACCAAGGAGAGAGTCACAAGGAACAAGGTTATTAGATGGTGTAAAGTTCAATGGAAGCATCATACAGAAAAAGAAGCAATATGGGAGCTAGAAGATGATCTCAAGAAGGAATTTCCCTATCTCTTCTCTTCCGCGTCGAATCTCGAGGGCGAGATTCATTTTGAGGGGGGTAGGATTGTAACACCCTCACTTTCATGCATAATTCCCTGCATACATTCATATACATGCCTAACATTAATCAACATAAAAAGAAACAAGTTTAAAATTGATTTAGAAGAAAACCACAGTTAACAATTCTGGCAAGTGCGGACTAGTCCGATTTTTGTGCGGACTAGTCCGATTTTACTCTGACTTCGATCGGACTTGTCCGATTTTTCTACAGACTAGTCTTTTTTTGCCTCTGGACATTTTCGGACTTGTCCAGCACTATACGAACTAGTCCGGTGTTCCAATTCCCTTGGAGTTTTCCCTAAGTCCCTGGACTTGTCCGGACTAGTCCGATATTCCAGTGGACTTGTCCGTCTTCCTCTCTAACTAAAGTTAGACTTTTCCGATTTTTGGCCAGAGTTGTCCGTTTTCCCCTCTAGATAAGTTCAGACTTGTCTGATGTATAGTCTGGACTTGTCCGATTTCTTTCTTCTAACTTCGGACTAGTACGACCCTTTTCGGACTTGTCCGATAAATCATAGCTCTGAGTTGATCTTTTGTTTCATGACTTGTTTCTTGGGTTTCAGGTTAAATGGGCCTAGGGGTGTCATGCCTAACTCTTTCTGAGCCCATGTGGGACTCCAAACCCACCTCTACTCACCCCCAAACTCGAAATCCATCTAACCCTAGCCTAGACCTCTATATAAACAACCCCACCCCTTGGCTTGACATCTATTTGCCACTTTTCAACCCCACAGAAAACCTAGTTTGTGGAGAGCCGCTATCAAGGAGGGAGAAGGAGACCTAGAGCAAGAAGAAGAGGAGGAAATGAAAGAGGATCAAGATCTCCATCAACTTCGCGTTCCTCATCACCAAATCATCTGCAAGTTCTTCATCAACCCCAGATTGTCAAGATCCATGTGTTACCTCCAGGTTTCATGATTCATTGGAGTTCTAAACACCTATTATACCTTCTACTCTCTTTAGCTTACGTGAATTCAAACCCAAATCTTGAAATTCACATCAATCTAGAAAACCCTAACCTGCTGTTCTCGCGTAGTACGAACTTGTCCGATCCCTAGTGGACTATTCTGATTTTCCTGGCTAAATTGTGTCGAATTAATTCTAAAATTAGATCGAATCAACTCAAAACCTATATAAACTTGTTAAAATCCATTAGAACTAGTTAGTGATCATTAAAAGCAACGCATTAACAAGTTCCACCTTGCATATGCACTAATCATGCATGTCATGTCATATTGAGTAATATTTTTGCACTCTTTGATTGTATTATTGTCTTGTATGTTTATTGTGCATATTAGATGGATTTGCGCTAGAGAGCGCCGCGAAGGATCTCCAACACCAAGAGTTTGAAGGCTTTAACCCAAACCAATCCCAAGAGCAAGGCAAGTGTCCTTGACCATATTGATCCAATTTTTCAAATAAATGTTTTGTTTGCAATACTGCATGCTTGTGCCAATTTGATGGGAATCCTACAATAGGAAGTTCATTAGATTTGTTTGACCATCCTTGTCACCTAGAATTTATGGTAGACACTCGGGATGGGCTTTTTACATTTTTGCTTCGCTTAATTAATTGGGATGGGAGCACAACTATACCACTTAACCTAATTATGCATTTATGAGATTATGGTTAATATGAACTGGTTGATATGATACGGTAATGGGTGATCTAAGCAAGTCCGGTATGTGGATGGGTTGGATGTTATGGTGGTTTGCTTGCTTTAGGTCTACGGACCGATACATGCGAGAATAAGCCAGGACAACAGTGCCACCATGAGGCCTAGTATGGGTGCGGCGTAGCTGACTAATTAGGGCTTTAACAGTGCTAGTTGAACTATTAAGGATGCTCGAGGAAGGGTTAGTCGGATTGGGTTTGTTGATGAATGTTGGGACTACCCTGGCATCCGAATGGCTCAAGAGGCGGCCCTTGGTTGAAGATGTGCTCAGTTGGAAACATCGCCACCGATGAAACCATAGTGGGGTCTAAATAGGCTAGTAATCCCTTTGTAAAGGCTATTTTGTGATCTTTTGGCCACACACCTACAGAAGTTTGAGTTGGCATAATAGAGTTCTAGTCACTGCATGGTGATGAAATCACAAACACGTGGGGAAAGCGGTAAAAACTCTGCAGAGTGTGTCTAAAAACTATCATGATACCCATGCTACCGATTATGAACACCTGTACAACTTCCATGATTAGAGGGAACTTGGTATTGGGATGGTTTTTGTTATGGGTTGGCAATGAGATTATGGTTGAATACATGGTTATGGTTATGGCTGGTTATGATTTAACTTCTGACATTGATTATTGTTATTGGTAATAAGGAATCTGGAATATGGATGATGGTAATGAATATGGGCTGGTATTATGATGATTACATTGTTTATGATGGGTATATTTCACATACATGATATATTGCTTTTCAAATGTTTTAATGTACTTTTCAGCACATAGCCATTATTATTGTTGTCATTTGTATTAGCTACATGTCATACTTTCCACACTTGCTGAGTAAGACATGTACTCACCCTTGCAACCCCCCCCCCCCAACAGTTGCAGGTCAGGGTTGGGAGTATAACGATGATAATGCGGAGTTCTAGGCCATGTCTTCTGTCAGCTTTGCCTGTAGAGTGTTGGAGATGCGATATACCCTATTGCTTATGCTGCCTAGCTCTTTAGTTGCTTATTAGTTTATTTCCATTGCATTAATTGAACTTGTCATTAATATTCATTAGAAATTGTATTCGAGGATATTATGAATTAGGTAATGAAAGTGCTTAATTAACCTTGTTCTGTGGTAATTTTCTGTATATCCATTTGTGAGTGCACTCGTGTATGTGTGTTGAACATCCTTGGCACACATATGCGTTCACTTGGTTCATTTTCGGAACCGGGTGTCACATATCCTCGTGGCTGGAGGGAATGAGGCTATCATGGCCAACTACTTCCTCATGGCTTTGACCGAGATTGCAAGGTCTTGGATTACGAGCCTACCCCCTAACTCCATCTACAGTTGGGGGGGAACTATGTCGTCAGTTCACCGCCAACTTCGCGAGCTCCTACACCCGGTTTCCTTGAGGCGATAAATACTGCGTACAGTAGCTTATGCACCTCAATGTACCGAGTCTTGGCATCATGGAGTACTTCAATGATGAAGTACACTGGCCGCTTTACAGTTTGGAGCTTCACCTTCGCATAAAGTCTTCCACGCCCTGGACCTCTGCCACGTCCAACATCTCAACAACGTTGAGGCTAATGATCTTTTGATGAAGGCTTCAACTAGGGCTCAGGCACCCACGGAGTTTTTGTCAAAAGATTGCTTGTTCCTGCCGGTCAGCCTACCAAACTGAGTGATGGGGGCGAGACAAGCACCCCGAATCTGGCAGCCCCGGTGGCCCTCTTACCATGGCGTCCACCAATGATCATAGGCGCTACAGGAAGCTCCGAGCAACCAAGCGCACAAGATCCAGAAGCACTAGTCAATCCTGATGCATGGATCTCGGAGGTTCAAGAATACTTGAAGGACAACATTTTTCCTGAAGATGGTGCATCCGTTGAGCGAATTGTCAGATTGGCTAAAAGATGTTGAGACAACAGTGTTCTAATGTGGTGCATTTCCCTGGAAGAAGGTTGTGAACTACTCGTAGAGATCCATGGAAGCGACTGTGGGAATCACGCATCATCCCGTATGATGATCGGTAAATCCTTCCGTCACTGTTTTTACTGGCCTACAGTACTCCATGATGCAGTTGAGCTGGTCCATAAGTGTGAAGCGTGCCGATTCCATGCAAAGCAAAAATATACACCGGCGCAATCACTGCAAATGATTCCTCTCTCATGGCCATTCATTGTTTGGGGGATGGATATTTTGGGACCATTCCCAAAAGCCATCGGTGGGTACCGGTTCTTATACGTCGCCATCGACAAGCTCACAAAATGACTTAAATCTACTCCAATTGTGAAAATAAACAAGCAATATGCCGTCATGTTCTTGATGTCCATAGTCTGCAGTTTTGGAGTTCAGAACAGAGTCATCACTGTCAATAGAACTCGATTCACAAGTGCATCTTTCCAATAGTACTACAAAGACCTCAGCATAACAGTTAGCTACGCATCAGTAGCTCATCTGGCAAGCAATGGTACCAAATGCTGAGAGAGCAAACACAGAAATACTCAAGGGACTCAGGACACACACTTACGAGCGCTTGAAGAAATATGGCACCAAATGGACCGAAGAACTTCCGTTTGCACTGTGGGCAAGTCGGACAACACCCAGCCAGGTAACAGGAGAGACACCCTTCTTCTTGGTGTGCGAAGCTAAAGCAGTTCTTCCTCCGGAGATCACCATGGGTTCTCTCCTGGTCCGGACCTACGATGAATCCATGCAAGACCAGCTCCAGCGTGAAGACCTAGACCTCATCGACGAGGCAAGGTGCCAAGCAGCTGTCTGAAACGTGCAATACCTCCAGGCGTTCTGGTGCTACAGGAATCTGGTGCTGTAGCGGATACTTACTCGCGAAGGGATGAACAAACTTTCCCTCAGCTGGGAAGGTCCCTTTCAAGTAGTCAAAGTTTCCCATCCCAAACGCGTCCGCTTGGCAACGGAGGATGGGATACCACTTCCCAACCATTGCAACATTGAGCACATTCATAAGTTATACACTTAGTTACACGGAGGTGAGTCTGTATTTGTATAAAATGTATCTTATATTGTCTATGACATAGTCGGTATGGTCCTAGACCAAAATCACACTTAACTTGGTCCTATACTTTAGGTGTGTCTTTACCTTGCCTGGGTTAGTACAAGATGAATAACACACTTAACTTGGTCATGTACTTTAAGTGTGTCCTTGTCTCCCATGGTATTCAGACTTATAATGAAATACATTTAAACAGGCTCTACGTGCATTAATTTTGCGCAATGCTCATTATTTTTATGATCTTTTACCTTCTTGTCAATAGCAATGTTGTGCAATGAACATGAAATTTAGTCATGGAGATTCATGTAATATATAGGTTTTATTGGTAATCTTCTATTAGATCTTAGCATTACTAGATGACCTATTCGGCTGAAAACCAAAGCCATTGACATGTCCAAAGTGCGCTACCGGCTTAGCCTTGTCCAGCACCCTAAGTACGCCACTCTAGCTATTCTGGTGGGTCTCAGTAAGGAGGGTCCGAAAAGCATACATACCTAAATAAGTTAAATCAGTATATTTATGATGTCACAATGAGTTTGTTAGGATCTAAAATTCAAGGAAGGATAATAAGCCGCCAATAAGCTATTGGCAAGAGGACGTATTTTACTACTTTTCCTTTCTCTCATGCGCAGGAAAAATGAATAATTGACGGCAATCTGCACGGCGATGGTGGATGCTGCCAGAGCATTAAGCTCAGACAACACCTAGGGGGCCCGCCGTCGATGTTTATGTGTTGACAATGGGCGTCGTCAAAGCAACCAAGCTTCAACGACATTATGATATGATTATGTTAATACGAATAACTATGCTTTGTATCAACATTAGTTTCAATGATGATTTAGTTCATTGCCTTAGGATGACTTGTGCATAGGCTCTTAAGGTATTTACTTAATATGCTAGCATGGTGTTAGGATAGTTAAGTAGTGCTGAATGTCCTGTAGACCCACGGATTCAAGAGGTAGGTGGTAGGTGGTGACAACCCTATCTGTCCTTTGTAATCCTCCACGTTCGGCAATGCCACATGCTCTTGGTGGGAATCGTCCTAGTATTGCTAGGGGTAAACCCATGCCCAATGTGTTGAACAACATAGCATAGGAATTCAACATTAACATGATTCATTAGTAATTGACTTAAGCTATGTATATGTACAATATAAGCATTGTAGGAGTAACTCACTATCCCTTAGTCTAATCTCTCTCTAGGTTCCATTTATTCCTCTTAGAATAGAATGCTCTTGTGTGTGTCACACTACCTCCAATTATCTATTATCCATCCTCACTAGAACCCTACCTAGACCATTCTATGATTCTCATTTGATGATTGCTACACTTCCACCTAGCAATCCCTTGGGATAAAATAAATGACACCTTGGAATACTCTTTTGAGGAGAAATTCTAGCATATCTGGTGCGTTGCCTGGAGATGAACTGTTAGTGGTACGTAAGAAATATCAACAGTGTTGAAGTGGGAACCCCAGTAGAATGTGAAGGAGATTCGGAGTTTCCTAGGAATGGCTAGATATTATCGTTGATTCATCAAGGACTTCTCTAAGATAGTGAAGCCCATGACTAAACTACTGATGAAGGGGAAATTGTTGAAATAGACTCAGGCTTATTAGGGTAGCTTTGAGGAATTAAATAAGAGGTTAACACAACTCCAATATTGATACTACCAGATGTGGGCAAAACCATCGATGTGTACTCTGATGCGTCGAGGCAAGGACATGGGTGTGTATTAATGCAAGAAGACCAAGTAGTAGCTTATGCACCTAGGCAATTGAAGAAGCATGAATTGAACTACCCTATGCATGACCTTGAACTCGCATCCGTAGTGCACGCCTTAATGATTTGGAGGCACTACATCTGTGGAACCGATGTGAGATTTACACTGGTCACAAAAGTCTCAAGTACATATTTACTCAAATGGATCAGAATTTGAGGCAACAGAGATGGTTGGAACTCATCAAGGAATATGATGTGGGACTCAACTGTTAACTAGGAAAGGCCAATGTAGTGACAAATGCCTTGTTTCAAAAAGGAACAAGTCACTGGCTCACAGTTCGAGAATTACCATTCAAGCTATGTAAGGAGTTTGAACTATTGCATCTCAGATTTGTAAATGAAACGGGAACAACGGAGGTCAATCTGATGCTAGAATAAGATATACGAGAAGGACAAACAACATATGAGGAAATCCAGGAGATCAAGGTAAGGATCTGAGAGAGAAGGGAATGGGGATTTGACGAAGATGATAATGGCACACTATGGCTTGGAAAACGGATTGTTGTGCCTAATGTGAAGCTCATTCGCGACAAAATCCTGAAAGAGGCACAAAATTCGCCTAATTCCATTCATCCTGGTAGTATGAAGATGTACAAGGATTTGAAGATGTGCTATTGGTTGGACGGAATGAAAAAATACATAGCTGAATACGTCACATTGTGTGATATATGCCAACTAGTGAAGGTTGAACACCAAAGACCAGCTGGGCTATTACAGCCATTTAAGGTAACAGATGGAAGTTGGAAGATGTTGGTATGGACTTCATAGTTGGATTACCGCACACTTAGTCAAGATATGACTCAATATGGGTTATTGTGGATTGGTTGACAAAATCTGCGCATTTTATCCCTGTCTAGACCACCTATAGCCGTGCAAAACTAGCAGAATTATATATGGGTAGAATAGTGTGTTTACATGGAGTACCCATGAAAATAGTGTCTTATAGAGGTTCTAAATTTACCTCTAGGTTTTGGCAGAATCTGCATGAGTACATGGGAACCCAACTACACTTTAGTTCTGCATATCATCCCCAGACAGACGGACAGGCCAAAAGGAGAAATATATGGAAGGATATGTTGAGAGCGTGTGCACTAAGGTATGGGGGTAGTTTGGACAATTGTCTGTCATATGCTAAATTCTCCTACAACAACAATTATCAAGATAGTTTGAAGATGTCGCCTGATGAACCACTGTATGGAAGAAGGTGTAGAACACCCCCATTCTGGAATGAGATAGGAGAAATCCAAGTATTTGGACATGACATTACACTGGATGCCGAAAAGCAAGTTCAGATAATCTGTGAAAATTTGAAAGCTGCCCAGTCGCATCAAAAAGGCTACGCTGATAATAAGCAAAGAGACTTAGCTTTGGAAGCGGGAGACCCCGTGTATGTCAAAGTATCACCTATTCGAGGTCACAAGTTATTTAACGCTAAAGGTAAGTTGGCACTTTACTACATCAAACCATTCATGATTTTTGACAAACGTGGGGAACTGGCATATCAATTGGAGATGCCGACATATTTTTCCAGTGTTCATGATGTGTTCCACGTTTCTCAACTCAAGAAGTGATTAAGAGTTCCGGGAGAGCAAGTACCAATGGAAGAATTGGAGTTTAAGGAAGATTTTACCTATGTTGAGCAACCCATCAAAATCTTGGATGCAAAGGTGAGGGTCACAGGAAACATGTTGATTCGATGGTGCAAAGTACAATGGAGACATCATAATGAATCTTAAGCCACATGGGGAGCGTGAAGATGATCTTCAGAAGAAGTTTCCTTATCTATTCTCTTCTACGTTAAATCTCGAGGGCGAGATTCATTTTAAGGGGGTTAGGTTTGTAAAACCATCATTTTTCATCATCATGCACTGCATTCATTCACGTGCATGTTTAACATAAGACAATACAAAAGGAACAAGAAGAAAATGAATTAGAAGCAAAAGAACATTTAAAACTAATTCTTGGTACAGACTTGTCCGGTCTGAACCCCGGACTAGTCTGGTGTACCTATCTGCTCAGACTTAATTCAGTTTCTTCAGAGCACGGACTTCTCCATTTATTTGTGCGTACTAGTACATAATGTGATGAGTAGGTTTAGGCCCGATCTTCTTAAAGGTATGTCGACTGGAGTGGAGAACTCGACGTTGATGATCCGCGGCACTTTAGCAGTTCGAGTACCCCTGCAATCACTACACCACGGCTCCGTTATGTTCAAGAGAAAGGTGTAGCTTGGATGGCACAATATGGTGGCTAATAAGCAGAAAATCGTTAACATCTAAACAAAGTTGAATAAGTATTCAATGTAGGAAACTGTTGCTGGTCAACCGAGTGCCCTAGAGCCTAGCACAACACAAGGAAGTATCAAGGCAAAAGAAAGACATAATGATATAGCCAACCAAACAGCACCAAATGGTATAGGCCAATTGCTTTAATATACGTGCTCTTCACTATTTTTTTTATTTTTTGTAATATTTTTTTGATATTTTTTCTTTACTCAGAAGAACAAATATAGGAAGCACACAAATTTTCAGCTCAATGGGCTGTAATATGCGGCCTATAGCAAATCAAGAAGATTCTTTAAAATTTGTGATGAAACTTCGGAGGTCGGACAACCTATCTTCCGAGAGGAATTTGGGCCAACTATTTTCGCCGAACGCGGCTATGCGGTGGAAAATCAGATGCGAAATCTAGCGTAGATGAATTTGAAAAAGAATCACTCGATTTCGAGTTCGTATGTGAAAGTTATGGCCGTTTTAAGGTAGGCTGTCTGTGTTACGTTTTTTTGGATGTTGATTCCAACTCGGTTTGAGAACAGAACTCGCACTCGGATATGAAAATGATCGGGAATTTGCACAGAAACTAATGGGGTGGTGTGAGATGATTCAAGGATGAATGGCACAAAGGTTTGTCACCTAATCTAGGGCTGGCGATGCGTGAGTTCACGAAAGGCGGCTAGCTAGGGCAAACCGATGAACGTGGTGGATCGGTTTGTTATTTAGGGATTGTGGAATGGGTGTCGAATAGCAAGAAAACAAGGACGAAACACGATAACTAGGACCCAAAACACAAAGCTAAACCAGCAACAAGATTCGACCACACGAATGCAAACTCAACAATGCAAACTGAAAAACGAAACTGCAGGCATTATAGTATGGGAAGCTGTAAAAACAATCTAATTTTTTGTGGCTTTTCTGTGGGCTCTAGGTACGAAAAAAATAGATCTAATAGAAGGAAAACAAAGATACCTCATGGGCAACCTTGAAATCTGATACTAATTGATGAGTAGGTTTAGGCCCGATCTTCCGAAAGGTATGTTGATTGGGGAGGAGAACTCGACGTTGATGATCCGCGGCACTCAAGCGGTTCGAGTACCCCTGCCATCACTACACCACGGCTCTGTTCGTTATCAACCGTGCTGCACACGCTTGACCTCGCCAAGAAGGCTAACCCCTTCATGTCCAACCGAGAACACGAGCAAGAACGTCGAAGACACGATCGAAAATCGCGAAGTTGGGATCTCACAAACCGTAGAACGGCGATATTATTGATCTAAGCAAAACACACCGAATATGACCGGGGGTTGCAGTATTTATAGGCTAGGGTTTGACCAAAACACGATTAGATGCGTCCCTAATGGACTCTTACGGGATACAAGGCCCAAAGTCCCGATTCGTTGGCGCAACACCGGACAGAAATCTGGACTCGATTTGTTTCGACGATTCCCAAAGACTCCTGAGGAATTTTGAGGTGGTACCGGAACCATTGGAAAGTTTATCTTCTCCTCTTTCCGTGCATATGTAGAACGTCAAAAACGGAGTTAGTATGCCTCTTGGGCGTCCGTTTTAAGGTGGACTGCTCCTGGACTTCGAGTTGAACTCGAGTCCGAGTTGTAAACTGTTTTCCATCAACTTGTGGACGTCCCAGCTGGTTCTCCACACTCCCAAGGCCTCTTTCCTTTACTTGTTGATCTTCCCCATTAGTCCTAATAACAATTAAATCATCATATAGCAATCTATTCTCAAACTCACATGCAAAAGAAGTTAGGAACGAATTCACCTGCTGATTTAATAACCGTGCTCGTGCTCTTGTGATTGGTACTTGCAGTTCAATGTACGTCTCCGCTGCTGTGATGTCCTCATCATCCTCCCCCTCTTGAATTGGAGTCGTCCTTGACTCAAGTTCATCTTCTTCTCCCAAGTACGATCGCAAATCTGAAATGTTAAATGTAGGACTAACCCCAAAATCGGGAGGCAATTTAAGCTTATATGCATTATCATTAATCTTTTCAACGATCTTAAAAGGAACAGCAGCTCGTGGCATAAGTTTAGATTTTCTCAAATCGGGAAATCGCTCTTTTCTCAAATGTAACCACACCAAATCACCCGGTTCAAGTTTTACTTCTTTTCTACCTTTACTACCTGCAATCCTATACTTCTCATTCATCATTTCAATATTTTTCTTTGTAGTTTCATGAATTTTAAGAATGAATTCAGATCGTTGTGTAGGATCCAAATTTATAGTTTCAGAAGGAGGCAAATGTAGTAAATCAATAGGAGCACGGGTATTGAAACCATACACTACCTGGAATAGACTTACCTTTGTCGTGGAGTGAACGGATCTGTTGTCAGCAAATTCTATATGTGGTAAACACTCCTCCCACAACTTCAAATTTGTTTTCAAGACAGCCCGCAACATAGTAGATAAAGTACGATTAACTACCTCGGTCTGTCCATCCGTTTGTGGGTGACATGTAGTTGAAAACAACAACTTTGTTACCAACTTATACCATAAAGTTCTCCAAAAATGACTTAAAAATTTTGCATCACGATCAGAAACATTGGTATTTGGCACACCATGTAAACGAACAATTTCCGTCATAAATAAATCAGCAATGTGTGAGGCATTATCATTCTTATGACAAGGTATAAAGTGTGCCATTTTGGAAAAACGATCAACAACTACAAAAATACTATCCCTCCCCCTCTTAGTACTAGGCAATCCCAAAACAAAGTCCATAGAAATATCCTCCCAAGGTACACTAGGAACAGGAAGAGGCATATAAAGACCATGTGGGTTAAGGCGAGACTTAGCTTTGTTGCAAGTACTGCATCGTGACATGTAGCACGCGACATCACGCCTCATCTTTGGCCAAAAGAAGTGTGTGGACAGCACGTCTTCAGTTTTCTTCACTCCAAAATGTCCCATCAAACCTCCTCCATGTGCTTCCTGCAAAAGTAATAGACGAACGGAGCTAGCTGGAACGCATAGCTTGTTAGCACGATAGAGGAGACCCTCTCGCGGAACATATTTATTCCAAATTCTTCCTTCTCTACAATATGCAAAAGAATCTTTGATGTCCAAATCAGTAGGATATAATGCTTTAATTGTTTCCAAACCAAAGATTTTATGATCAAGTTGGGACAGCATGGTATAATGCCTAGATAATGCATCGGTAATGATATTATCCTTCCCTTTCTCATGCTTAATGATGTATGGAAACGACTCTATGAACTCAATCCATTTAATCGTTTATTCAGATTGGTTTGACACTTAAGATACTTCAATGATTCATGATCGGAATGTATGACAAACTCCTTAGACCAAAGATAATGTTGCCAAGTTTGTAATACACGCACTAAGGCATACAATTCCTTATCATAAGTAGAATAATTCAGAAAAGTACCATGAAGTTTTTCACTAAAGAAAGCAACAGGTTTACCTCCTTGTATGTGAACGGCTCCAATACCAATGCCGCTTGCATCGCATTCTACCTCAAAGGTCTTGTCAAAATCAGGAAGTTGTAGCAATGGTGATTGTGTAAGCTTTGATTTGAGAGCATCAAAAGCTTGTTGCTGCTCTTCGCCCCATTGAAATGGAACTCCCGTATTCATTTGTAGGATCGAAGAGCACGTGAAAAGCTACCAGAGGGGGGGTGAATGGTAGATTTAAAAATCTTACGCAGCGGAAACAATAAAACCCTAACCCCTTCAGCGGAAAAATGATCTGTTAATGAAATCCTGTGTGAGACTAATATAAACGTGTTTTACCATGACAAAACTGATAGATATCAGAGATAATCAAGTCACGAAGATAACACAAGAAGAATCACTCAATTCCGTCGAGAGAAACTCAAGTTATGATCGAAAGATCGAACAAAGGTCAATCTGCCCTACCCGAAAAAAAAAACAGTTCTGGAACGCTGCAAAGAAACTCGTGTAGATCATAGACCACAAATCCAATGAAAGTGAAATTTTTACAGATGATATATAATCAAGTTGTGAAGACAAACCAAAAAGAATCACGTCAATTGGATCTGTAAAACTCGAGTTATGATAAAACCACCGACGAAAGGTAGTGCTGTCCAGAAACTCGACGAGTAAAACTTGTTTGGAACAAGTCGGACGAACAAGGCACAAAAGTTCCTTCAAACCACGAATTTTATTCAATAGAAAACACAAGAGGAACAGCTCCAAAGTCGTACACCACGAGCTCTGGGGTCCCTTGCTTATATAACCAGCTCGAAAGCCAACTCAACTCAGATCAGGGACCTAATCTTACTCTGTTCACGAATCGTAACTTTCTATAACTGCTTAGGATTCTTCTATACGCATATAGAAGCAGTATTAAGACTTCCAAACACCTTAGGAACGTATCCCACATTCCTAAACAACTCAAATTCGTGACCCACATGAAATCATATCATAACCTACTCAAATCATTCCATATTTGAGTCAAACCCGACTCAGCCGTTGCCTGAGTCCATAACCTAGTCGGTTGGACCTTTTCGACCAACTCTTTACGTCTACATCTCTTCATCACGTCTCGGAACCATGTAGCCACGTCCATGCACTCATTGCACACGTGCAAACATCTTACAATGATGTCCACGATACTTTCACATGCACTGTTCTTGATTCAATCATGCTGCGCAACCTCCTCATCAGCTCAACCACAATTCCTCCTGAATTTCGTTGTTGGAACCTCATCTCCTCCCTGAGAATAGTCCAATGGATCCCGTCACCAGCCATGTCCTGAACTCAAGCAACACCTGCACATGAATAAACAACCAATCCATACAAGCCCAAGTCCTCGACTTGACTCAAGTTAGTTCCGAACACAACACCTTATGTCAGAACCTCACATAAGCATGTTGCAAAACCACAGTAACACGATATCATCCATGTAAAACAAAAATGCACCAAAGACATAGAAAATTAATACTAAGCAATCTTTTCAGAGATGTAAAGCAAGTACGAAACATTGCAAATGAAAAACAGAGGCATTGCGGTCATGTTCCGAACCTGGCCAAAGCAACTCGGACCTTGAGCCGGAGCTAACAAAAGCTAGTAGAACCTAGCGCCTGAGCTAACCAGAACTAGTTGAAACTAGTAAAAAGGTGTTTTGGTGATATTCAAAATTTTGTCGTCAAAGCAAGTGTATTCACTACAAGCCAATGTATTCAGCACACATAGGTCTTACAATCTCCCCCTTGATGAATGCATTGGCAACACCATTTAAAATCCGAACATTGGCTTATTCACATAAAAGTTTTGAAGACAATTTCTCCCCCTCTGTCAATCAAAAGTAAAATGATAAGAACAAAAATTATCCCATATTATCTCCCCCCCTTTATTATCTCTCCTTATGCACATATTCTCTCTCTCTTCATGCTTATCTCTCCCTTTTTGAATGTGTGATTAATCTCTCCCCCATTGACAATGTATTCAGCAAGGCATGAGCATATAAACAAATTTTCTCTCCAACTTTAGTTTTTATGAGCATATTATAACATATACATATAAACAAAGCTCATCCAAGTCATACTATCAAGTACCTTACATTATCACATCAATGAAATACATAAACTAGTGTAAGCCATGCTAGAGATCAAATGTAATTTTCAATTGAAGCAATCATGATCTCACAAACTTAACTATTTCATAACTTGAAAGTATGACACTAGTTGCTGCATTTTATTATTTTTGAAAGCATAAATTTAGATCATATGATATTTGCAAGAGATTATATGCGCATCTGCCTTATTCTAACCAACCAAGCCAAGCCTATGTCATTTGACAATCAGAAGCTTAAGGACATGGTTTTAGTCATACACAACTTCTTCCAAGTTCATATCTAAGTGCAATGATAAGCCATCTCAAAAGAAGAAGTGCGATGCATGCATATTCTCTTGATCTTTTCTCAATTTACATTTGTTCATAAAAACTCAACATGTGAGTCCATTACTTGATTAATTCTTAATGATTAAAAGCACTATTGAACATGTAACAAGTTCAAAACAGCAAGAAAGTTCGACCATGACCAGTTTTAGTGTATGTAATTATTCCAATTATTAGACATGGCAAAAACTACAAAATGTATAACACGAGTAATGTAGTAAGAACTTCAGCATGTAAAAGGAATCACAAAGTCATATATGTACGAAATATTATGCTCATATTATTTTAATTTCATATTCACACATAGACTTCCCAAGTTTCAAAACTCCCCCTCAATTTAAGCCATGAGGATGCATAACCCCTATTTCACTACGAATGTAACAAAAACTAGTGTAATCCAAAGGTTTTGTAAAAATGTCAGCCAATTGTTGTTCGATATCTATATGGTGAAGCACAATGTTTCCTTTTTTCAACATTATCTCGGAGAAAGTGATACCTAATGTCAATGTGCTTAGTTCTAGAATGTTGCATGGGGTTTTTAGCAATGCAAATGGCACTAGTGTTATTACAGAACAGTGGAACACTATCTAGATCAACCCCATAGTCTTTAAGTGTTTGAACAATCTAAAGAATTTGTGAGCAAGCACTAGTAGCAGCTACATATTCAGATTCGGTTGTGGATTGTGCAACTGAATTTTGTTTTCTAGAGGACCAAGCAACAAGAGAATTACCAAGAAAATGACAAGCACCGGATGTACTTCTCCTATCAATTCTACAACCCCCAAAATCAACATCCGAAAAAGCTTTCAAAGTAACGGTTGAGGAAGAAGGAAGAAAATTCTAAATTCTTGAGTTCCATGTAAGTATATGAGAATCCTTTTGACGGCTTGACGATGTGAAGCACGTGGGGAGGCTTGAAACCGTGCAAAAGACATACGCTGAATTGTATGTCTGGTCTTGATGCCGTGAGGTACAAAAGGTATTCGATCATGCTTCTATATTCTTTTTGATCCACGGGTTCACCATCTTCATAAAGTCCAAGTGTTGTTGCTGTTCCCATTGGTGTCCGAAGAGGCTTGCTTTTGTCCATGTTGAAGCGCCTTAGGAGGTCTTTTGTATACTTCTTTGATACACAAAGGTACCCTCCTTGGTTTGCTTGATTTGCAGCCCTAAAAAGTAAGTGAGTTCACCCATCATACTCATTTCATTCGGAACTCATCATTGCTGAAACTTGGACACAAGATCATCCACATACAGTGAACGAATAATGAGTCATTGCCATGCTTAAGCACAAAAAGAGTTTTATCAACCTTGCCCATGGTAAACCCTTTTTCAAGTAAGAATGTTTTTATCCTATCATACCATGCTCTAGGGGCTTGTTTGAGACCGTACAAGACTTTGGACAGTTTGTAAACATGATTAGGAAAACCCGGTGGTTGTTTGACATAAACCTCCTCATCTATGTAGCCATTAAGAAAATAACTTTTAACATCCATTTGATATAACTTAAAACCAATAGATGCAGCAAAAGCTAACAAAATTCTTATGGCTTCTAATCTAGCAATAGGAGCAAAAGTTTCATCAAAATCTAGACCTTCAACTTGAGTGAAACCTTGAGCAACCAACCTAGCCTTATTCCTAACCACAACCCCATCCTCGCTTTGTTTATTTTAAATACCCATTTAGTTCCAATTAAGGTGTGACCTTGAGGTGGAGGTACAAGTTTCCAAACATTATTTCTTTCAAAATTTTCTAAATCTTCTTGCATGGCAATTGTCGAAGGTCGTAAACGACACTTACCCCGGACCTGCCTAGAGAGCAGCCCGCGGAGGTTCTTTGGATTCACGAGGGCTAGTCCCAGGAGATCAAACACAGCAGAATGATGGACACCGGGGATTTACGTGGTTCGGGCCGCCGGAGCGTAATACCCTACGTCCACGGGAGTGTTGTGTATTGCCTTGCTTTCGTGTGTAAGAGTCTTGGTCTAATTTTCCGATGCCTTTCTATGGACGTCTACAGAGCCCTTTTATAGCTTAAGGATTCTGCAGTCACAAGGTGGACTCCAGGACCCAACAGGTGGTCCCGGGGAGAGCCAAATCTTATACAAGATCTATGATTAAATGCTATCTACTCCCATTGTCAGGGGCATCAATGCGCTGTCTCGCCGCGTCGTGCGCCAGGGCTACACATAGTCGGTGATGATGGCGGTGCACGTCCCGTCCATCTTGTCCTTGCGGCCCATTCGTCCATCTTGCGGTGTGGGTCTGTACCAGCTACTTGGCCAAGACAGGACACTGGGGTCTTGACTTTAGCATGTGCGGCATAGCTTGCCTGGGGAAGGCACGCGGACTTAATGCCCGTCTGAGCAGCGCACGTCTCCTTTACTGCGGCTTCCTACCGCACGAAGTTGACCATCCGCCACGTGGTTGCGCCGAAGCCTGCCTCTGCGGGGAGGCGAGCACTTAGCGGAACAGGCCATGTGGTGCACTCGGAGCCCACCCCTATGGAGGAGTGGAGGCTCAGCCCTGCAGACCGCGTGGTAGTTCCGGTGCCAATCCCTACGAGGACGCGGGCCTGGCCCCGAGGTTCCGATTGACCACGTGGCGGCTCCAGAGCCCACCACAGCGGGGAGGCGAGCACTTGACGGAACAGGCCACATGGCGCGCCCGGAGCCCACCTCAGCGGGGAGGCAAGGGTCCAGCTCTGCCGGCCACGTGGCAGCTTGGGAGCCTCCCCCGGCGGGGAGGTAGGATCTGGTCCTTCCCTCCACGACATGGCAGCCTCAGATTCGGCCTCTTAGTAGGGGCAGAGTCCTTAGCGGTTTTCTTCCTGTGCGCGGGGGTACCCGGTCTGCGGGGTACCGACAGTGGCCCCCGAGCCCACCTCGGGAGAGTCGTCGATACCGCAGGTGAGGTCTTCTTCCTTTTCTTCCCGCGCAACTTTTTCGGCTCCACTTCGGGGCAGTTCCTCGGGCGACACGCCCCTGCCGTCATGGCGATGTGTCCCCTTCCAGTAAGTGGAGGTTGCTGAACAGGCGCCACGCAACATGACTTCTGCCTTCAATCGTGCTTTAACTGCGGTGGTTCCCAAGGTGGCTCCTGCACTTCCGCTGCTTTTGCCCATTCGGAAACCGCCGAGTTACCTTCCGCATAGCTAGTCACCCGGCTCGCCTTCATTGTCAAGCGACCCGGGCCTTCATGTCATTGCCTACACGGGACCATTGCTCTTCTACTGGAGCCGCGGCGATTCACACTTTTGCGCCTGTTGGCCTGCAGGGGTGCATAAAAAGAGAACTTTCCCCCTGAGGGTTCTTTCTCCCGCCTCTGCATTCCTGCGCTCGTGTTTCCGCCTCAAGCCCAGTTCCTGCGCTCTAGTTCCCAGTCTCCCCATCCAGAGCTTCGAACCTCAGCCCTCATGGCGAGCGTCTTTCCCAAGTCCCGGCTGTCCAGGCCCGCTGACCTGGCCCCTATGTGCCGGCTTCTTGGCTGGCACACTCCTGAGCGGGAGTCGTGGATCCGTCCTGGGAGGCTCCCGCTGAGCCTCTCCGCCGGGGAGATGGTTCTCTTCTCATCGTATGTCCTGGCCGGCTTTGTCTCGCCGGCATCCGCCTTCTTGGTCATGCTCCTGGAGACCATCGGCTTCCAGGTCCACCACCCCGCGCCGAACTCGATCGCCATGCTGGCGGTCTTCGCTCACTTCTGCGAGATGTTTGTGGGGGTGATGCCGTCAGTAAAGCTCTTCCGGTACTTTTTTGTACTGAGGGCCACCGGCAGGAGTTCGAAGGAGCACCTTGGCGCCTACTACTTCCAGCGCCGGACTAAGGTCCCCACGAGGTACATTGCTTCCTTCAACTTGGCAAGGTGGGAGATGTGGCGCGAAGATTGGATGATCGCCAAGGTCGAGGCCCACGACCGGATGTGCCTCCCCACCGGGATCCCCTACTCCGAGCGATCATTCTGGGAGCAGCGCCCAGAGCTGGAGGAGGTGTTCAACCCGGTGCTGGAGAGGATCCAGATGCTGGCGGACCACGGGCTGTCGTCTGCCATGGTGCTGAGGGACTTCATGTCCCGCCGCATAGCCCCGCTTCAGCACCGTGCCCGCCCGGCGTCGATGTTCACCAGCCTGTCGGACTGCACTCGGCTCGAGACCGGCCCCGGCTCCAACCTGGACGAGCAGCAACTGTTCGACATGCTGGCCCGGGTCTGCCCCACGACATCTCCGCCGAGGCACTCTCTCTTTCGTCAGCCTGCCGCCCCTTGTGCTCGGACTCCGAGTTGAGGAGGCAGCTTCTGAAGACGATGCCGACCCTCGACGAGTCCGGGCTGGCGCAGCATCAGATCGGGGACCCGTTCCGGGGGTTTAGCATTGCTGACGACGCTGAGGGAGGCGAGGATCCCTTAAGCGACGCTGGTTCTTCAAGTAGCAACTCCTCGAGCGGCCCCCAACACCATCCATGGGGTGGCGTCGTCGCCCTCGGCGACAAGGGGATGGGGAAGGTGCCGGTTCTGGTGCTGGACTCGTCCTCCAAGAAGCGCGCCCGGTCGCTGCCGCCGACCCCTTCTGCCCTTCGTCAGGGCTCCGGAGCCCTGCCGCGCTCGTCGCCAAAGGGCACCGATGGCGCCACCTTGCCGCTCGAGTCTTCCACACGCAAGAGGGGGAGGCTCCTCAATGCTGATGGGACCCTAGTGTTCCCCCTCTGTTCGGAGGGGCGCCAGACCTCGGGGGTGCCGCCGACACCGCCTCCACAGGGGCCCCCAGCACATTCAGCGGCCCCCACCGTGGGTTCGGGGGGTCCGAACCCCTCCAACCCTTTCGGAAAGCGGTGGAACTTCAGCGTCCACCTGTAAGTTTACACAAATTTTACCTTGGGTGCTTTTTGCTGTTTGCTTGCCCTGTCATTTTCTTATGATCCGGGTTTGCTTGATTTCAGCGCTTCCACAACTACTGCACCACCCGCGGGCACTTCTGCTGGAGGGTCTGCCGCTCCGGTCGGCTCGCGGGGATCGTCTGCTGCCTCGGGCCCTGCTTCGGTGCCCCAGGCTGCTGCCGCTGGGGTACCTCGGGCTCCCGTGTCCGAGACCCCCGCGGCGGCTACCGGAGCCCAACCGCGCGCGCCGATGACCACCGCCGCGCCTAACAACGACACCGCGCCCATCGGTCACTCCGTGTCGGCCGACGCCGCTGCGCCCTCCGACACTGTTGTGTCGGTTGGCGCCACTGCCCCTGGTGCTGCCGTCAGGCAGGGGGGCCCTGGTCCCCGTCTCCCCAGTGGTCCTCGAAATGGAGGACGATATTGAAGAAGTGGGGAGGCAGGGACCCACAGCTACGGTGGAGCCTCTCCCCCTATCTGAGGCCATGGCCATGGCCCACTCCGGCTTCCGGTAGGCCCAGGCGGCCCTTGTCCGGGAGAAAGGGCAGCTCGAGGACGAAGACGACCAGCTCCGGGAATGGGCGAGGACCCTGGAGGCCCGGACCCGGCTGGCGAGGAGCCGAGCGGCCCAGCGGGAGGCAGTCGTTCGGGGGGAGATGAATATCCTCGAGCAGGAGCGCGACCTCATCGCCCAGCTGGATGCCGTCACCCAGAAGCTGAAGGCTGACGCCGAGGCCATCCACGCTAAGGCCAGCTCTTGCCTCCAGGCCTGCGAGGACCTTCAGCACCTGATGTCCCTCCGGGAGGCTGCTCTAGCCGAACGGGAGCAGGAGCTGGCGGCGAAGCAGGCCGAAGTGGAGGCGTCGTGCCGCGGGCTCATCCTCCAACAGGAAGGGGCGAGAGTCCGCGCCGTCGAGCTGGATCGTCGGGAAGCCACCGTGGCTGAGGCGCAGCAGGCCCAGTCCATCGAGCGCTAGGCCCTCCTGGACCGCGAGTTCAACGTTGTCCTCAAGGAGGGTGACTTGGACCGCCGCGAGGCGGGGGTCGGCGAGCGCGAGAGGGCCCTGGCGGCCAAGGAGAAGCGATTCCTGGACGGCGGACCCTAGGCGCTTGCGACGGCCCAGCAGGAGGTGGAGGAGCTCCGGGCGGTGCACTCCGCCGAGGCCCGGAAGGTCTGGGAGTTCCTTGGCGATGCCGACTCGGCTCTGGTGCCGCTCGGCTTCAGCCCGATGCGCGTAGGGGAGCCGGCGCAGGAGGTGAGTCAGGTGTTCCCGGCGCTCGACTCCACCAGCTCGAGGATGCGCTCTCTGGGGGCCATCCTTGACAACCAGTTGGAGGCCGAGGGACGGATGCTGGTGAAGGAGGTGGCGACGCACATCCTGTCCTGCTACCGGAGCTGGTACCCCGACGTCTCCCTGCAGCCGGTCCTCAAGGGGCCCATCGCCGAGAGGGAAGAGGCCGCCATGTGTGAAGTTTCGGATGCGGTGGCACTGATCGCCTCAAGGTTCCAGCAGAGCGGCTGAGGGCTCCCCAGGCGTCTGTTTGAGTTTTTGTCTTTCTGTCTTTTGTCTTGTGGTTGGCTGTGGTGACAAACTCTTTATTAGTGCGATAAAAAATCTGTTTGTGGTGCCCTTTTATACTCAGCTTGCTTTTACTTCCAGCAATGTCTTCTGGCTGCTTGTTGTTCCTTAACTTCCAGGACCTGCCGTCCCCCAAAGTATGGCCCCCTGACAGGCGTGGCCAGTTGTTATGGGCACACCTATCATATACATAGGGCTTAGGGCGGACCGGTGCAGGAGGAGCCTAGGATTCGCAGGTAGCATTGCCGTAGCTGAGTATGCAGGTATGTCAACAGCGGCCCCCCTGGGGGTGTCGCTGGAGCTTCAGTTCTGCAGTGGCCACCATCTTTATTGAGAGGTCGACAGCGGGCCCCCTGGGTGTGCCGCCGGAGCTTCAGGCCGACGGTGCCCGCCATTCTTCAGTGAGAGGTCGACAGCGGGCCCCCTGGGGGTGCCGCCGGAGCTTCAGTCCGGCGGTGCCCACCGTCTTCGCGGGTACTTCGACGATGGTTGCTGGAATACCTTCCTCAAAGACCTGTACATAGATCAAAAAAGAGAAGTAATTCTGTCCGCTGGTCACTTCACCCCTGCTTGTTTTGTAGTGTCGCTTGACTTACGATCCTTGGCTGACACGTTGGGCTTGGGTAATTTAGTGCTTCTGCACCCAGGGCTCGTTGTCCAGAATACCCAAGGGTGGTCCATCTGGCCCCCAGCACTTGGCTGTAGCGCTGGGGAGGCAGAACGCACAGGCTTAGGGTACAGGACCAGGCTAAGCAGGCTGTGGCCCTGGACCTCACGCTCGGCGTAAGCCGTTTCCGGGGGGGGGGGGGGGGGGGGAACCATCTGGAGACACAGGCCCCCGAGTATTGGAACAACCGAGGCCCCAGGCGTATCGCAGGTACCTCAAGCAACCCCACCTGCAGTCCAGATAGCAAGGCTCCCACTACTGTTAAAGCAGGGAAAAAACGACAGTGCTCATGATAGATCACGAGCTATGGCGGGCTTACAGCAACATCATAAAAATTAAAGATAATTTTTGAATTGACAAACCGTATACCAGGCAGGACAACCTTCTTTCATTGTAGTTTCTCATAAGATGAAGCAGACTTTACAAGGGGAATAACCCGACCTGGGTGTTAGGTGGAGCCGAGTGCACCTACTTAGGGTTCTGGACCAGGCTAAGCGGAATGTGCACTCGGGGCCCCATCCCCGATACTAAGTGCTATCCTGAGTTAATGTGTAACCTTTACAATGAAATAGCATTGCCCCGACCCTAGTCTAGGGGTAGAACTTACGGAGGTGTTCGATGTTCCATGGGTTGGGCAACCGCTGTCCATCCTCCGTAGCTAGGCGGACGCATCCTGGGCGGCAAACCTCTGTTACCCGGAAGGGACCCTCCCAGCTGGGGCAGAGTTTGTTAGACCCTTCCCGGAAGAGTATGCAGCGCAACACCAGGTCGTCTACCTTTAGCTCCCTACTCCGCAGGGTCCTATGATGGTAGCGCCAGAGCGCCTGCCTGTACCGTGCATTTCATAGAGCTGCTCGCACTCGTCCCTCGTCTACGAGGTCCAGGTCTTCACGACGGAGCTGGTCCTGCGCGGCTTCGTCGTACCCCCGGGCACGGGGAGATCCCATGGTAATTTCTGGGGGGAGGACGGCCTCCGCCCCATACACCAAGAAGAAAGGCGTTTCCCCCGTGGCCCGACTGGTTGATGTCCGGCTAGCCCACAGTGCACATGGAAGCTCATCCACCCAATTTACACCATGTTTCTCAAGGTGCAATAACATGCGAGTCTTGAGGCCCCTGAGTATCTCTGCATTGGCTCTCTCGACCTGCCCATTGCTCTCTGGATGAGCAACAGATGCATAGCAGACTTGGATCCCCAGGTCCTCGCAGTATTCTTGGAACGTTGCACTTGTGAACTGGGTCCCATTATAAGTGATGATTTTGTTCAGGACCCCGAACCGGCAGACGATCGACTTAATGAACTTCACTGCTGACTGCTTGTTGATGGTGACAACTGGGGCGGCCTCCGGCCACTTGGTGAACTTATCTACGGCGACGTAGAGATGCCAAAATCCTCCGACGGCTCTGGTAAATGGTCCCAGGATGTCCAATCCCCATACAGCGAATGGCCATGAGGGAGGGATCATCTGCAGCGCCTAAGTTGGTGTATGGATCTGCTTGGCATGGAACTGGCACGCCTTGCATCTCCTTACCATCTCGGCGGCATCCTGGAGTGCTGTCGGCCAGTAGAAGCCATGCCAAAAGGCTTTACCGACCAGCGTGCGTGAGGACGCATGGTTCCCACACTCGCCTCCATGGATCTCTGCGAGCAGGTCGCAGCCCTCCTCCCGGGTAATGCAACGCAGTAGGATGTCGTTGGTGCCACGCCGGTAGAGATCCCCTTCCACCAGCGTGTACCTTTTAGCCATGCGAACAATCCTTTTTGCCAGGGCATGTTCTTCGGGAAGGATATTGTCCTTCAAGTAGTCCCGGACCTCCGAGATCCATGCATCGGGACTTGCTTGAGCTTCTGGATCTTGGGCGCCAGGTAGCTCGGAGCCCTCGGTGGCGCATACGATCCTTGGCGGACTCCATGGTAGCAGGGTCGCCGGGACTGCCATCTTCGAGGTGCTGTGCTCGCCCCCTTCGCCCGGCTCGGCTGCTCGGGCGGTTGGTCGCGGTAACGTCCTTGTAAATACTCCTTGGAGCACTGGGGCCCCTGTGGAGGCCTTCGTTGACAGGTCGTCTGCGACTGAGTTGTCGGCTCGGGGTACATGGCACAAGTCCAAGACTTCAAAGTCCTTCTCCAGCCTCCGGACGTGTAACAGGTATGCAGCTAACTGATGGTCGTTGCAGCTGCACTCTCCTCTGGCTTGCTTGATGATCAGTTGAGAATCACCTTTAGCCAGGAGCTGTTGGACATTAGGGTCAGGGCAGTCTTCAGCCCAAAGATTAGGGCTTCATACTCTGCCATGTTGTTTGTCGCCTTGAAGTCGAGGCACAACATGTACTTGAACTGCTCCCCAGTCTGGGTGAGAAGCAGGACCCCAGCGCCGGCACCCTGCTTCCGCGAGGAATCGTCGAAGTAGAGCGTCCAAGGGGTCTTGGCGAAAACCGAAGCCTTCGGCACCGTTTCGCTGTTGTCCGCCCCCCCCCCCCCCGGGTTGCTTGGTGATGGGGTCCATTCGGCCAAGAAGTCTGCCAGTGCTTGGCTTTTGATTGCATGTCGAGGTAAGAACTCCATCTCGAACTCAGCCAACTCCGCCGCCCACTTGGCAATGTTGCCAGTCAAATTGGGGCTGTGGAGTATGGTTTTCAGTGGGAAGGAGGTGACCACTGAAACCCGGTGAGCCTGGAAGTAAAGTCGGAGCTTCCTCGATGTTATGAGCACTGCATACAGTAGTTTGTGTACCTCCAAGTATCTTGTCTTTGCTTCATGGAGGACCTCACTGACGTAGTAGACTGGCCGTTGGCAGGTTCGAACCCTTCTTGGGTGGTCCGGGTCTCCTTGCAATGCGTTTGTCTCCTGGGGTATGTGGCTCCCAGGGTCTGGCTGGGCCTCCGGGGGCTGGGACCCGTAAGGCACTTGGTCACTGGAACTCACAGCGGGGGGGGGGGGGGGGGGGGGGGGGGGGCTCTTCTGGGTTCGGGCCTTGAGGCTCGGCCTCCCCCTCTGAGGCTCCTTCTGGTACTTGTTGCGGTAATAGCTCCGGCCGTTCTGCAACCAAGACCATGCTGACCACTTCCATTGATGCGGTGATGTACAACAGGAGCGGCTCATCGGGCTCTGGCGCCACCATAATGGGTAGCGTCGTCAGGTGTTTCTTGAGCTCCTGGAAGGACGCTTCAGCTTCCTCAGTCCACTCAAAGGGGCCTGACTTCCTCAAAATCTTGAAGAAGGGCAGGGCTCGCT
Source organism: Tuctoria greenei (assembly GCA_036927565.1). Taxonomy (NCBI): domain Eukaryota; kingdom Viridiplantae; phylum Streptophyta; class Magnoliopsida; order Poales; family Poaceae; genus Tuctoria; species Tuctoria greenei. The sequence goes on from JAYESD010000005.1 coordinate 110,259,712, forward strand.
CAGCCAGTCTTGAGATGAACCGATTGAGGGCTGCCAAACATCCTGCAAGCTTCTGCACGTCTTTGATGCAGGCCGGCGGGCGCATCAGCTCTATCGCCTTTATATTCTCTGGGTTAGCTTTGATCCCTCGGTGCGATACCAAGAAGCCAAGGAGCTTCCCTGCGCATACCCCAAAGACACAGTTGTCGGGGTTCAGCATCGTGCGTGTCGTGCGCAGCTTGCTTAAGACTCTGGTTAGGTTGTCTAATAGGGATGTGTTGTCCCTGATTTTTGCCACGATGTCGTCGACATACACCTCTACCAAGTCTCTAATGAGGTCCCCGAATGTCTTATGCATTGCACGTACAAAGGTGGGGAGGGCATTTTTGAGACCATAAGGCATGGAGACATAACAATACAGGCCGTCTACTGTTATGAAAGCAGTGTGCTCCTCATCTTCCCTATACATAGGTATTCGGTGAAAACCGGAATACGCATCTAGGAAACACAGAAGGTCGCAACCTGATGTTGAGTCTACTATTTGATATATCCTAGGAAGAGGGAATGGATCCTTGGGACATGCCTTACTGAGATTGGTGTAGTCGATGCACATCCGGAGCTTCCCGCCAGCCTTAGGAACGACAACAGGGTTGGCCAACCACCGTGGGTGGTGAACCTCCCGGATGAATCCAGCATCGAGCAGCTTCTTGATTTCTTCACGGATGAAGTTCTACCGCTCGATGGACTGTTTCCTGGGCCTCTGCTGTACCGGCCGGGCGTCGGGGTAGATCTTCAGATGGTGCTCAATCACCTCCCTGGGGATCCCGGGCATCTGTGATGGTTGCCATGCAAACACATCGATGTTGTCCCGGAGGAAGGTGATGAGCGCGCATTCCTATTTGCTGTTCAGGTTCCCCGCGATTCGGGTCGTCTAGGCGGCCTCAGGGCCAATCTTGACGACCTTCACAGGGATGTCGTCGTCGTTGGTTGGTTGCACACGAGGTGTAGCAGTGGAGGCTCGCTGCTCTAGGCCTTGCTCTGACCGACTCTCCGTCGAGCCTCCTGGGACCGGAGCCATCCCTGCTGCAAGTGCTTGGAGCTGCTCCAAGGCTGACACTGCGGCTGAGCGGTCCCCTCTGATCCTGAGGACACCGGAAGGGGTCGGCATCTTCAGGATGAGGTAGCCGTAGTGGGATACAACCATGAACCTGTAGAGGGCTGGCCTCCCGATGATTGCGTTGAAGGGGAGGTCGACGTCTGCCACGTCGAATAAGACACTCTCTACGGTAGTTCTCCGGGGTCCCGAAGGTCACCGGGAGGTGTATGTTACCATACGGGAGGATTTGCCCAGGTCCAACACCCGAGAACGGGCTCGAGGGTGTGAGCTGGGACATCGGCAGTTGCACCTTCTAGAAAGCCGCAGTGGAGATGAGGTTGAGGCCCGCCCCTCCATCTATCAATATGTGAAAGACCTTCACGTTGGTGATGGTCGGGGACAACAGCAGCGGGAGCACTCCTGCCCCTGCCATGTTCTTCGGGCAGTCCGAAGCATCGAAGCTGATCGCCGTGCTCATCCACTTGTGGTGGGGAGCCGGACTTGGGGCGGGGGCCACTGCGGCCACTGCCTGACGCAGGGGTTTCACTGTGTTTAGGGACGTGGGGTTGGTGGCTCCCCCGTAGATGACATGGAGGGTCTTGCGGCGCTCCTTATCACTGCTGGAGTCGGAGTCCCCACCCTCGAAGACGACTTTGACCGCCCTCTGGGGTTCCTGAAACCCCATCTCGCTGTCATCCTCTTTCTCAGGATCAACCTTCTGCTTGCCCTCCCTCTAGCGGGGGGTGCACCCTCCTGGCGCTGCTGCCTCTGTTTGTATTCGAGGAATCGTTCCGCGAATCTCTTCACTTCCCGGCACTCGCTAGCACTGTGGCTATTTGTACAGTGTACGGGACACTTGAAGTCAGGCTCCTCAGGATCAGGCGACTGCCTAGGGCGCTTGTCTCGGCGCGACGCTCGGGCTCCACCGGGCGCCGCAGCTGCCACTGCCTGGGCTCCGGGCTTTGGCCTGTTCTTGCCACCGCCTTTCTTCTTCTTGACGCTGCTCCTCGCAGAGGCCCCTTCCTCAGTCGGGGTGGTTTCCCTTGCTTCTGAGGATGGTTGGGAGTGCCAGTTGCGCCCCTCAGCTGCCCTAGCACATCTGTCTGCCAGGGAGAACAACTCGGAGACATCACGCACCTCGTGCGTGGCTAACTTCTCGAGCATCTTCTTGTCCCTCACACCCTATCTGAACGCAACGATAACAGATGTGCTAGCAACATGAGGGATGGTGTTCCGTATCTGGGAGAACCGCTGGATGAACGATCGTAGCGACTCTCCAGCGTGCTGCCTAACGGCATGGAGGTCAAGCTCGGTGCCAGGGCGCTTGTAGGAACTGCCAAAGTTAGCCACGAACTGTCGACACAACTCATCCCAGGAGGTTATGGACCCCTGGGGCAGGTTCATGAGCCATGACCGAGCTGGGCCGATCAGGACGATGGGGAAGTAGTTAGCCATAATGGCCTCGTCGCCTCCTGCAGCTAGTATCGCAGTGGTGTAGATCTGCAGGAACTCGCTCGGGTTGACACTCCTGTCATACTTCTCCGGCATGTGTGGGCGGAACTTTCGTGGCCAGACCACGAAATGGAGGTGAGGTGCTAGCGCCGCACACCCTTGGCTAGGGCTGACTGGTGCTGGCGGTGGCAGCGCATACCCTGGGTGAGCAGGCGGTCCTACGCACACCTGGGGCTGGAGTGGTGTTGCGTACGCCTGTACAGGAGGCGCGACATACGCCTGGTGCGGTGGAGGCACGACGTACGTCTGGTGTGGTGGAGGCGCAGCATGAGCCTGGGGCACGTGGCCCGGCAAGCTGTAATCGGCCTCGAGGTTGCGCCGACGTTCCCTCTGGCGCTCGATGGTGACTCGGCAGTCCTCTCCAGCCCTGCGGCGCTGCAGCCCGGTTCTCAGATCCGTTGTTGTGATCCTGGTTTAGCGCGAGTCTGCCGTCCACCGGTCAACTGTCGGCGTTCGCGACAGTGACACATGCACCGGCTGGGCATGTGTTTCCCTCGGCGGAGGCGCATTGAGTGCGGCGGTGACGAGGTGGTCGACGTCATTGATCCACTGCTGGGCTGCTCCTTGAGGGGCATCCCCAGCCAGAGGGTTGAGTAGTGCGCGCCCTGCCGCGAGCGCACTCTCCGGGCTTGCAGCTGGTGGCGCCATTACCGCTGTCACGGCAGGAGTACGCCATGGAGTGGCGTGCCGGCCTACAGCTGGCAAAGTGACTGCGGGGCGGTGCGAAGGTCCTGACCTTCCTACCCTAGAGTGGTAGCCTGCTCTAGAGCGGGATGACGCCTGGTCCTCTGCCACAGTCTGTCGCCGTGACTGCACCCTGGATGATCCAGCGTTGGATTGGTCGTTCACCATTGCTGCTGGTGGAGATCTTGACGGGGAAAAAGCCACCTACCTGGCGCGCCAAATGTCGAAGGTCGTAAACGAAACTTCCCCCGGACCTGCCTAGAGATCAGTCCGCGGAGGTTCTTTGGATTCATGAGGGCTAGTCCCAGGAGATCAAACACAGCAGAATGATTGACACCGGGGATTTACGTGGTTCGGGCTGCCGGAGCGTAATACCCTACGTCCAAGGGAGTGTTGTGTATTGCCTTGCTTTCGCGTGTAAGAGTCTTGGTCTAATTTTCCGATGCCTTTCTATGGACGTCTACAGAGCCCTTTTATAGCTTAAGGACTGTGCAGTCACAAGGTGGGCTCCAGGACCCGACAGGTGGTCCCGGGGAGAGCCAAATCCTATACAAGATCTATGATTAAATGCTATCTACTCCCATTGTCAGGGGCGTCAATGCGCCGTCCCGCCGCGTCGTGCGCCAGGGCTACACATAGTCGGTGATGATGGCGGTGCACGTCCCGTCCATCTTGTCCTTGTGGCCCATTCATCCCTCTTGCGGTGTGGGTCTGTACCGGCTACTTGGACAAGACAGGACACTGGGGTCTTGACTTTAGCATGCGCGGCATAGCTTGCCTGGGGAAGGCGCGCGCACTTAATGCCCGTCTGAGCAGCACACATCTCCTTTACTGCGGCTTCCTACCGCACTGAGTTGACCGTCTACAACGTGGTTGCGCCGGAGCCTGCCTCTGCGGGGAGGCGAGCACTTAGCGGAACAGGCCATGTGGTGCACTCGGAGCCCACCCCTATGGAGGAGTGGAGGCTCAGCCCTGCAGACCACGTGGTAGTTCCGGTGCCATTCCCTACGAGGACGCGGGCCTGGCCCCGAGGTCCCGATTGACCACGTGGCGGCTCCGGAGCCCACCTCAGCGGGGAGGCGAGCACTTGACGGAACGGGCCACGTGGCGCGCCTGGAGCCCACCACAGCGGGGAGGCAAGGGTCCAGCTCTGCAGGCCACGTGGCAGCTTGGGAGCCTCCCCCGGCGGGGAGGTAGGATCTGGTCCTTCCGTCCACGACGTGGCAGCCTCGGATTCAGCCTCTTAGTAGGGGTGGAGTCCTTAGCGGTTTTCTTCCTGTGCGCGGGGGTACCCGGTCTGCGGGGTACTGACAGCAATAATCCAAGATTCATTAGTGAGTGCGTGTGATATATCTTTGGGTTCAAAAGAAGCAAGAAAAGCAGAATGAGCATGACAGTTTGGATCGCAAAACATGGACCGTGTAACTCATTCGTGCAAGCTTCCAATAATTTGTTGTGGAGGATGAATTTTGAGAACCCGGAGGGGAGTGGACAGTTCACAATCTTCTTCTTCTTCATGTTCATCACAAATTGATGAGCTTGTGACTTGAGGAGGATCTGGACCAGCAATGGTGGTCGTTGGTGCTGGCTGTGGATCAATATCAGGAGCTCGAACAATGTCATTAGCTGCTGAATTTTCGGGCAGCAGTTCCACCTCTTCCTCATCTTCAACGAAAATGCTCTCCCCCTGCGGATATGGATCTGGACCTGCAATGTTTGAACTAGTACCTGGGCTAGATTAATCAAAAGACACTACACAAGTCTCCACAATTTTGTTAGTGTCAAGTAAAAGCACACGGTAGCCTCTAGTATGAGATGGATAACCAAGAAACATGCCATCAATGGATCGAGGTTCAAATTTATCAAGATTACCATGTTTCTTAACAAAGCATTTGCAACCAAAGACCCAAAAGTGCGTAACAGTAGGCCTATGTCCAAACCGGAGCTCATATGGTGTTTTACCTAGCTTAGCGCGCAAGAAAACATGATTTGAGACATAACAAGCGGTTGCGATCGCATCAGCCCAAAATTTCCTAGGAGTTTGATATTCATCAAGCATAGTCCTAGCCATCTCAACTAAGGTTCTGTTTCTTTCTACAACACCATTTTGTTGAGGTACATATGGTGAAGAAATTTGATGATCTATTCCATTTTCAGCACAAAAGTGATCAAAAGATTGATTTTTAAATTCAGTTCCGTTATCACTTCTAATCGCCTTTAAAGATCCTGGGTGATCAATTGATAATCTAAGAAATAAAGTCCTAAAGTGACTAAAAGCTTCATTCTTAGATGCCATAAAGTAAACCCAAGAGTATCTAGAATAATCATCAATAATCACAAGTACATACCATTTACCTCCAAAGGCTTGAACACGTGAAGGTCCTACTGTGTCAAGATGCAAAAGTTGACATGGTTCAGTTGTCATGATCATTGTGAGAGGAGTATGTGAACCTGCAACCATCTTAGCATGTCTACAAGAAGAGCACACAATTTCTTTGTCCCCTTTAAGCTTAGGCAGCCCACATATGTGATCAAGAGCACTAAGACATGTTAGATGATCAAAGCCTATGTGACCAAGTCTACGATGCCAAAAATATAAGTCCTTTGAATCATTAGCAACTAGACACCTATGCTTAGAGAAAGACATATCAAAATCAGCTTTAAAACTCTTCCAAACCGTGACATGTTAAAAATAAGCTCACTATTTGAACTTACAACTTTGCAGCTGTTTTTATTGAAAATAATTTCCAGATTTTCATCTAGCAATTGTGAAACAGAAAGCAAGTTGTATTTCAAATTTTTGACAAGTGCCACATCCTTCAAAGTGTAGTGATCATTTACTCTAACTGAACCCTTAGCAATTATACGAGTTAAAGAATTATCGGCAAAAGTAACATTCTCTACACATGACACAAAAGAGAGGGAGGAGAACCAATCTTTGTTACCGGTCATGTGGCGTGAGCAACCTGAATCCACAATCCAGATGTTCTGCTTCCTCAAACGTGTAACCTACATAGAAGCACAATACATCGATGACTCAATACTAGGATTAGTCAAAAGGCATTTAGGAATCCAGTACCGAGTCACGCGACATGCAACATGAAAAACACGTGAAAGCTGAGACAAAACAACAGGTTTATGAGTCAAAGTTTGAGATTTTTTATTCTTATCTACTGACCTATAAGGTGTTACTTGTGTAGCACAAAAATCAGTAGCTCCGGAGGCAAAAACAGAAGGTCCGGAGGTAAACTTTGAATGTTTTTGACTCAAAACAGCAGGTTGTACATTCGGTTCAATATGTGCAGCAAATTTTGCATGAAAGTTATGAGATCTAGCAACCATTCTTTCCCTTTTCTGTTGTTTAGCTAGTCTATAACAAAAATCTATGACATGACCATCTCTACCATAGTAGGTACAATGAAATTTAACTTTGTGTTCATATCTAGATGAGCAAACAATATTTTTACTTGAAACCGAATTAGACAATACTCCTGCAGATTTGAAAACCAATTCTCTTTGTTTAGGAACTGTTTGAATCAAACCACTTCCTAATGACTTTACAATTTTAGGTGGATGTGCCTTAGCATGAGCATGAGAATAAAAACCTAAACCAGTTTTATCATTGCAAGACTTGGATGAATTCAGCAGCAAGTTTAGGTTCTTATTCCCATTACAAAACCAATCAAATGTCTTATGCATGTTATCAAGTTTATTGGACAGATCAAGGCAATTTTCACATGAAGTTTTTCCTTTTAATTTGCAATTGGAATAATATTTAACTTCATGGCAATGTAAAGCATTATTCAATATAGAGATTTCATTCATAGCATCTTGCAGTTTCTTATCAAGATCATCACAACTAGAACAATGCAAATCAATTGTATAACAAGAAGCATCTTTTAAGTTTCCAATATTAAGTGAAGCAAGCTTTTTGTTCTTTTCAGTTTCCAGTTCAAGTTTATCAAGTGTGGAGGTTTGTGCACTTCTTAGGGAGGACAATTGTTCATATATTAAGTCACATGAGGAACAAGAATAATCACTAGGAATCAAGGATTTCAAATGATTAATTTCAGATTCTAGTGACTCAATTTTAACAGCATTGTCCCTAAGCTTTTTGTCCTTTTTCTTAACAATAACAGTGGCACGAGAAATAGCATCACACATTTCTTCGCCAGTAGGACATACCTCTTCATTGTCGCTGTTGTGTTCTGCCTCCTCCATACTTGATCTTGACTTGCCCACCATGAAGCACAAGTTTTCCAAATCATCTTCATCTTCATCACTTCCAATGTCCACGTCACTTGAGCCAAGTTCCTGGAGTGCTGAGATAAAAATGCTCACCAATTCACATCCTGTAAAACCGTTCTTTTTCTTCGTATCTTTTGCAGAGGAGTGCTTCGTTCTTGTTTTCTTTTCATCCCGGGAAGTAGGACCTGAATGCTTAGGGCAATCTGAATGAAAATGTCCTGTCTTACCACATTCAATGAATTGTTGAGCTCCAGAGCTTCCTCTCCTTCTAGTTCTCACATTTTGCAATGCTTTTGAGAACTGGGTAGAGATGATTGCTAGCTCCTCCTCTGGAAACTCCTCAATCTGTTCAAGAGTTAGAGAGGACAACAAAGCAAGTGTACCACAAGATGAAGATTGACCGGAACTAGGCATGTCACGTTGAGAAACAAAAGCAATAGACTTGTTGGGGTTCTTACGTGAGATTATGTCAATTTCATGAGTTTTTAACTTGGAATATAGCACATATAAAGTAAGTGAACTCATGATAGTAGATTCACGAATAGATGTGACTTTCATCTCCCAAATTTACATATCTAATGCATCTAGCAATTGCCTAGCATTTTCAACATCTGAAAAATTAACATTGACAATACGCAAGTTGCTGAGAATCTTATTAAAGCGAGCAAAAAGGTCATCAATAGACTCACCGGGTTGCATCTCGAAGCGCATGTATTCTTTCTTGAACATGTCTTGCCTTACCTCTTTGATCGTGTTGGATCCTTCGTGGTAGTCACAAAGTGCTTTCCTCACATCGTATGCAGATCGGAGGTGTGCAACACGGTCGAAGTCGCTTTGTGTTAATCCTTGTATGATCAAGTTTCGAGCCTTGTTGTTGTTGTCGACATCTCTCAGATTTGTAGCTGCAACTTGATCGTTTGATGGCACTTCATAAGGCTTGTATACCTACTCCCATATTGCAAAGCCTTGTGCCTGGATGAAAGCCTCCATGCGTGCATTCCAAACCTGAAAATCAATACCAGCGAACACACAAGGTTTGGCAGAGTACTTCTCCATGGTGATTAGTCAAAAACACGTGCAAATCACAAAGATTAGAGCAACCTAACTCTGATACCAATTGTAGGATCTAACAGCACATGAAAAGCTACCAGAGGGGGTGAATGGTAGATTTAAAAATCTTACGCAGCGGAAACAATAAAACCCTAACCCCCTCGGCAGAAAAACGATCTGTTAAAGAAATCATGTGTGAGACTAATATAAATGTGTTTTACCATGACAAAAGTGATAGATATCATAGAGAATCAAGTCATGAAGACAACACAAGAAGAATCACTCAATTCCGTCGAGAGAAACTCATGTTATGATCGAAAGATCGAACAAAGGTCAATCTGCCCTACCCGAGAAAAAACAGTTCTGGAATGCTCCAAAGAAACTCGTGTAGATCATAGACCACAAATCCAATGACTGTGAAATTTTAAAGATGATAGATAATCAAGTTGTTAAGACAACCCAAAAGGAATGACATCAATTGGATCTATAAAACTCGAGTTATGATAAAACCACCGACGAAAGGTAGTGCTGTCCAGAAACTCGACGAGTAAAACTTGTCTGGAACAAGTCGGACGAAAAAGGCACAAAAGTTCCTTCAAACTACGAATTTTATTCAATAGAACACAAGAGGAACAGCCCCAAAGTCTTAAACCACGAGCTCTGGGCTCCCTTGCTTATATAACCAGCTCGAAAGCCAACTCAACTTAGATAAGGAACCTAATTCTACTCTGTTCACAAATTATAACTTTCCATAACTGTTTAGGATTCTTCTATTCGCAGATAGAAGCAGTCTTAAGACTTCCAAACACCTTAGAAACGTATCCCACATTCCTAAACAACTCAAATTCGTGACCCACATTAAATCCTATCATAACCTACTCAAATCTTTCCATATTTGAGTCAAACCGGAGTCAGCCGCAACCTGAGTCCTAACCTAGTCGGTTGGAACTTTCCGACCAACTCTTTACGTTCACATCTCTTCATCATGTCTTGGAACCATGTAGCCACGTCCATGCACTCCTTGAACACGTGCAAACATCTTCCAATGACGTCCACGATACTTTCACATGCATTGTTCTTGATTCAATCATGTTGCGCAACCTTCTGATAAGCTAAACCACAATTCCTCCTGAATTTGGTTGTTGGAACATCATATCCTCCCTGAGACTAGTCCAGTGGATCCCGTCACCAGCCATGTCTTGAACTCAAGCAACACCTGCACATGAATATGCAACCAATCCATATGAGCCCAAGTCCTCGACTTGGCTAAAGTTAGTTCGGAACACAACACTTTATGTGAGAACCTCACATAAGCATGTTGCAAAACCACAATAACACGATATCATCCATGTAAAACAAAAACGCACCAAAGAATTAGCAAATGAATACTAAGCAATCTTTTCAGAGATGTAAAGCAAGTACAAAACATTGAAAATGAAAAACAGAAGCATTGCGGTCAAGTTCCGAACCTTGCCAGAGCAACTCGGACCTTGAGCTGGAGCTAACAAAAGCTAGTAGAACCTAGCGCCTCAGCTAACCAAAACTAGTTGGAACTAGTAAAAAGGTGTTTTGGTGATATTCAAAACTTTTATCATCAAAGCAAGTGTATTCACTACAAGCCAATGTATTCAGCACACATATGTCTTACATCGTTAGCTCATGTAGAGGTGCTGCAATGGTGCTGAAATCCCGTACAAAGCGCCGATAAAAACCTGCAAGACCAAGAAAACTACGAATATGTGTGATGGTTGTTGGGGCTGGCCAGCTGGTGATTGCTTCAATTTTGGCCTCATCCATCTCAATTCCGTGCGAGGAAACGACATAGCCAAGGAACGAGACTCGATTAGTGCAAAAAAGACACACTTTTTGAGGTTACCAAACAAATGTGCATCTCTCAAAACAGTAAAAACAGCACATAAATGATCAAGATCTTCATCATATGACTTGCTGTAAATGAGGATATCATCGAAGTAAACCACCACAAATTGTCCAATGAAAGCACATAAAACCAGGTTCATTAATCGCATAAAGGTGCTGGGTGCATTAGTTAAACCAAAAGGCATGACTAACCACTCATAAAGTCCAGACTTAGTTTTAAATGCAGTTTTCCATTCATCTCCTAGTGCCATTCTAATTTGTTGGTAACCACTGCGCAAGTCAATTTTTGTGAATATGATAGCACCACTCTATTCATCAAGCATGTCATCTAATTGAGGAATAGGATTACGATATCGAATCATGATGTTATTAATCGCTCGACAATCAACACACATGCGCCAACTACCATCTTTCTTAGGAACCAAAAGAACAGGAACGGAACAAGGGCTAAGGCTTTCATGAATGTACCCGCAGTCCAAAAGATCTTGGACTTGTCACTGAATTTCCTTAGTTTCTTGTGGATTCGCCCTGTATGCTGCACGATTATGCAAACTTGCTCCTGGAATCAAATTGATCTTGTGTTCAATGACTCTCATCGGTGGTAAACCAGGGTGTATCTCGGAGGGAAACACATCCTCAAACTCCTGAAAAAGGTTAGCGACAGCAGAGTGCAATGCAATAGACAATTCATGAAGTGAAAACATGGCTTCTTTGCAAACTAAAGCATAGCACATCCCCTTAGCATTGAATAAATCAGCAAGTTCAGATTTAGTTGCGAGCAACGATGGTGATTTTAACTTAATAACTTGCTCTTTTTCAGATTCTAATTTTGTTGCTTTGCCATCACAAATTTTACTCTTCTCAAAATGCAAAATTTCAGCAGGAGTCATGGGGAGCAAAGTGATTTTCTTTCCCTTATGCATGAGAGTATATTTATTGGTTCTACCATGATGAATAGCATCTGTATAAAATTCCCAAGGACGACCTAATAAAAGAGAACAAGCATCCATAGGAACAACATCAAAATCAGCAAAATCATGGTATGAACCAATTCAAAAATGTATTCTCGCTGTTTGTGTTACCCGAACCTTACCGCTGTTGTTGAACCATTGAATGTTGTACGGATGAGGGTGTGCTCTTGTTGTCAAACTGAGTTTCTTGACGACGTCCGTGTCACCAAGTTATTGCAGCTACCTCCATCAATTATAGTGTGTACACGGCAGTCCTTGACGACGAGAAACATGTGGAAGAGGTCGTGTCGTTGTAGCTTGTCGTTGGTCTCCACTTTGGAGCTCAAGGCACGCTGCACAATGATGCTCCTATAGTTCTCCGTCACCGCTGTACCAAGTACCTCTTCTTCGTTGTGTTCGTCATTTGGATCTATAAAGTTAGTAGCAAGAGAATATTCATCTTCAAAATCCGAAGTACTATCATACCCGCCATCGTCGCGTGCTATGTATGCTCGTTTTCTCGGGCAAACTCTCATCATATGACCAAGTCCTTGGTAGCGGTGACACTTAATGTCAGAAGTACGACCCGTAGAAGGAGTGGACGACGAAGGCTTGAATGATGTCGCCTTGCTGCCTTCTGGCACGCGAGAAGGTGGAGCACCAGGTATAGTTTGTTGGCCGCCATTGGGTGGTGTAGTCGCTGCACAAAGGGGTCAAAGATGGTGCTGTTTTGGATGGTGTAGTCGCTGCACGCGGCGTGAAGTTGCTCCTCATGCGATGTTGCTGTTGTTGTAGGCCCTGCAATTCACTTTCTGCCAACATAGCAAGCTGAAACAATCTGTTAACAGTATCATATTCCTTGTAATCAACAATGTCCAAAATTTCACGCCTCAACCCCCCATAAAAATGAGCTATTTTATCATCCATGTCCTCTACTACCCCACAACGCAGCATACCCTTTTGTAACTCTTGATAATACTCCTCTACGGACATGTTACCTTGGTCTAAGCGCTGCAATTTTTTTCGATGGCCCCGCTGAAAAGATGGAGGAACAAATCGAACATGCATAGCTTCCTTTAATCTATCCTATGTTGGAGGATCAGTTCTCGTTTTAACAAGTTCATTTCATCATATGATAACAATGTCCTTAAACTCACTAGTGGCTTGACGAACTCTATGTTGTTCAGGAACAAGATGGGAATTAAATTTTTGCTCTACTGTCATCTCCCAATCAAGATAAGCCTCAGCATCATAAGCACCAGAAAAAGAGGGTATAGTAAATTTCACTTTAGCAAAAGGATCATCAGGAGGACGATTATAATTGTTATGATTATTACCTCCCATACCTCGACGATAATGTGGCAGTCTTGGCTGATTATTGTGATCTTCTAGTTCATCATAAGCACTGTCTTCTTGTCTTCCAGCGAGAGGCAACCGAGCCTCAAAAGTATTCATCCGAAGAGCAAGGTCATCTAGTTGGCGAGTCAAGTTCTCCAATGGCTCCTCCGTTGTTGCGCTGTATTTGGTGAACATATCTGTCATGGTCGTCATCATATCACGTAACTCAGCATGTTGAACACATTCATCATCATTGTCTTCTCCTGCCATTGTTAGTAGGAAACAAAAGACAACAAAAAAATATGTTATCCCTATCAACTACAATGACAATGTTGAAGGTGGAAGAAAACAATCTCTCTCGCTCAAGCGTCTTACCACGCTCTTACCAACACAGCAGGTGGTGTGGACGGTGAGATAAACCAATGAAGCGTGGGGTGATTGCAAAGGTACCTGTTATGCTCAAGAGAAAGGTGGAGCTTGGATGACACAATATGGTGGCTAATAAGTAGAAAATCGTTAACAGCTAAACAAAGTTGAATAAGTATTCAATGTAGGGAACTGTTGCTGGTCAACCGAGTGCCCTAGATCCTAGCACAACACAAGGAAGTATCAAGGTAAAAGAAAAACAGAATGATATAGCCAAAAAACAGCACCAAGTGGTATAGGCCAATTGCTTTAATATGCGTGCTCTTCATTATTTTTTTTCGTTTTTGTAATATTTTTTTTGATATTTTTTCTTTACTCAGGAGCACAAATATAGGAAGCACACAAATTTGCAGCTCAATTGGCTGTAATATGCGGCCTATAGAAAATCAAGAAGATTCTTTAAAATTCGTGCTGAAACTTCAGAGGTCGGATAGCCTATCTTCCGAGGGGAATTTGGGCAATCTAATTGCGCCGAACACAGCTACGCGGCAGAAAATTAGATGCGAAATTTCGCGTAGATGAATTGAAAAAAAATCACCCGATTTCGAGTTCGTATGCGAAAGTTATGACCGTTTTAAGGTAGGCTGTCCGAGTTACGTTTTTTTGGATGTTGATTCCAACTCGGTTTGAGAACAGAACTCGAAACGGATATGAAAACAATCGGGAATTTGCACAGCAACTAATGGGGTGGTTTGTGATTATTCAAGGATGAATGGCACAAAGGTTTGTCCCCTAATCTAGGGCTAGCGATGCGGGAGTTCACACATGGCGGCAAGCTAGGGCAAATCGATGAACGTGGTGTATCGGTTTGTTATTTAGGGATTGTGGAATAGGTGTCGAATACCAAGAAAACAAGGACGAAACACGATAACTAGGACCCAAAACACAAAGCTAAACAAGCAACAAGACTCGACCACACGAATGCAAACTCAACAATGCAAACTGAAAAACGAAACTAGGCACTATAGTCTGGGAAGCTGTAAAAACGATCTAATTTTTTTGTGGCTTTTCTGTGGACTCTAGGTACGAAACAAAATCGATCTAATGGAAGGAAAACAAAGAGACCTCACGGGCAACCTGGAAATCTGATACCAATTTATGAGTAGGTTTAGTCCCGATCATCCAAACGGTATGTCGATTGGGGTGGAGAACTCGACGTTGATGATCCGCATCACTCGAGCGGTTCGAGTACCCCTGCAATCACTACACCACGGCTCCGTTGTTTATCAAACGTGCTACACACGCTTGACCTCGCCAGGAAGGCTAATCCCTACAAGTGCAACCGAGAACACGAGCAAGAATGTCGAAGACACGATCAAAAATCGCGAAGTTGGGGTCTCACAAACCGTAGAACGGCGATATTATTGATCTAAGCAAAACCAACCGAATATGACCGGCGGCTGCAGTATTTATAGGATAGAGTTCGACCAAAACATGATTAGACGTGTCCCTAATGGACTCTTACGGGATACAAGGCCCAAAGGCCCGATTCGGTGGCGCAACACCAGACAGAAATCTGGACTCAATTTTTTTTGACGATTCCCAATGACTCCGGTGGAATTTTGAGGTGATAACAGAACCATTGGAAAGTTTATCTTCTCATCTTTCCGTGCATATGTAGAACATCAAAAACGGAGTCCGTATGCCTCCTGGGCGTCCGTTTTAAGGTGGACTGCTCCTGGACTCCGAGTTGAACTCGAGTCCGAGTTGTAAACTGTTTCCATCAACTTGTGGACGTCCCAGCTGGTTCTCCATGCTCCCAAGGCCTCTTTCCTTCACTTGTTGATCTTCCCCATTAGTCCTAATAACAATTAAATCATCACGTAGCAATCTATTCTCAAACTCACATGCAAAAGAAGTTAGGAACGAATTCACCTGCTGATTGAATAACCGTGCTTGTGATCTTATGATTGGTCCTTGCAGTTCAATGTGCGTCTCCGCTGTTGTGATGTCCTCATCATAATGCTACCGTTCTGAATCCGTACTTGTGTTAACTTTGCGGACTAGTCAGATAATGAAATTGTGTAACCTCAGACATTTCCGGATAAATCTAGCCCGGAATCCCTTTTTGCTATAGTATAGCGGACTTGTCTGCTTTAAAATGGACTAGTCCAATGTGACAACAAAGAGGAAAACAGAATTGTCCAATCATTAATGGACCAGTACGATATTTAGGGTTTTGACTCGAATTCAAATTTTCCTGCACAACGTTTTTATTAAGTGTTTGACATATTTAGACCCTAGAACATTGTGCCCCACCCCCTAGGAGCTCGAGAGGGCACCCACCAAGTCCCCTACCCGCCCCCACCAAGTCCTACTAGTATTCCACCCTAACCCCACCAGTACTCCCCTATATAAGAAACTTAAAGCCTTCCTCTCACCCATGCCCACGTAAGAAAACCCCACCGCCCTGCTGTCTCATCGTGAGCCGCTGTTCAATAGAGGAAGCTCTTGCTGCAAGGAAGGGAGAAGAAAAAAGAAAATGAAGAGTGAGGAGGGGAAGGAAGAAGGAGGAACTAGCAAGATTGTCATTGCTCCCGCAATCTTCTTCATCAACTCTTCATTATCAAAGTTCTTTTTCTACGTCTTGCTGCCGATTCTTCGTCAACAAATATAGATGTTGAGTTCCACGTGCTACGTCTAATCTATGACCGTTGGACCATTGCATTCACGGTACTACCCTAGTTCCAACTTTCCACGTCGATTTCGATCCCCTACTTGATTCAAACCATGCCCTAGCTGGGAAGTTCGCAAAATCCTGGACCATAGCGGACTTGTTTGGTCCAGGGTGGACTAGTCCGGTCCAGAACGGACATGTTCGACCCCATTGCGGACTAGTCTGGTTGCCGAATTCCAGAAAATTCAGAAACTTCCCCAGTTTTTCCGAAAATAACTCGAAACTCACTTGACCCCGTAAAACATAGTTGTAACTATTTAGTAAGCAATAGTAGCAACTTAATAACATGTATTTCACCGTAATTGCAACATTCATGCATATTATGGCATATTGCGTAATATATGAGTATTTATAGATTGTAATGCTTGTTTTGCATGTTTGTCGTGTGAAATAGAAGGAAACACTCTGGAAGATGCTTACGAGGACCTTTTAACTAGAACTTCAAAGCTCTTGATTCGAACCAGCCACCGGAGCAAGGCAAGTGCCTTGACCATTTTGATCCTATTTTTGAATTGTTTTTTCAAACTTGCATGCTTGATTCAAATTGATGGGAAAACCCATGAGTAGGAGTTTACCAGACTTGTATGACCTACCTTGTCGCTCGGGATGTAATACAGAGAGTCGGGAAGGCTATTTTAAAATTTTGTCTTGCCTTGCATAATTGGGTATGGGAAGAACTAAATAATCTGATTATTAACGTGATCATACGAACTATGCAAGATGATGGTTATGTCCCTTAGCAACATGGAACCTTGGGATCTAAGCAAGCTGGTTAAGTGGATTGGGTTGGATGAGATGGTGGTTTTGCTTGCTTTAGATCTAAGGACTAGTTCGTGGAGCGACCACCCAAGATTACAGTGCCACCACAGGGCCAAGTATGGGTGCGGCTTAGCCAGCTAGTTAGTGTATTGCCAGTATCGTTCGTATCATGTTAGAAGGCTTGTGGAATATGAGTTAATTGGTTTGGCAATAGTGGCGGGACTGTCAGGGGATCCGAATGGCACAAGAGGGGGCCCTTGGATGGATGTTCTCAATTGTGAGACATCACCTTTGGTGAATCCTTAGTGGGTCCGTACATGCTGCTAGTCACTTTGTAAAGGCTATTTTCTGATCTCTTAGCCACACACCGACGAAATTGTGAGACGGCATAATTGAGACTCCTTAGTCATAGAATGGTGATGAAACCACGAACTTGTGGGTAAAGTGGTGCAACCTATGCATAGTGTAATACAATCATGATATTCGTGCTCCCGGTTATGAGCAACCTGGACCCTCACATGATTAGAGTTATGGACCTAAGTATTGAATAATGGTTAGAGTTGTGACTGGAGTATGAGTTTGGTTATGATGAGTTGGATATGGATGGTTATGGATATATATGTCGGATGGTTATTAATGGTTGGTAGAATAGTGATTGTTTGAATTGGATGGTATTGTTGGTTTACATGGGTTATGTTGGGATTGACCTCACTTAGTAAGTTAAGTCACATTTTAACTTTTGTAAATGCAATATGCTTTTTTTGCAACGAACCTTTTATATCATCTTTGTTTAAGCCACATGTCATACTTTCCCACACTTGCTGAGTACGACATATGCTCACCCTTGCTATTTCCACATTAATCAAGTAACACGTGATAATTCGAAGTATCCTTAGGATTTCGAGGAGTACTAGGCGTGTGTTGACGGCTGTTATATACCAATTTCATCTGTCAATTTAACTCAATATTGTGATGGATTTGTCATTTCTTGCACATATCACCTTTCTATCTAACTCGATCCCACTTGGACTTGGAGAAATATGTGTATGTAGCATTTTATGCAGGAAATGAGGAAATGTAGAGGGACCAATCCTATAAAATATCATCCCAGCCAATCAGGCGACGACATGTGGCATCCCATGGATTAAATGTCCCAAAAATAGAAGTATCCGACGAGATCCAACGGTGTATCACCCATATACATCAATGGGAGCCACCTGGCAGCCACTTGGAGAAAGCACACGAGAAACGGTGCAATGACCAGGTCAGCCGAACCAGGGGGTCGGCCGACCTGGTCTTTGCACTAAACTTGGTCAACCTCCACGTGTTGGCTCCTCCCGGCTCCCTGGAGTCAATAGTAACTGATTCGCGCGCCTTTGGTGGCGGGAACCAACCTCAACACTAGTATAAATAGGACCCCCTACCCCTCACTTCAACACACACCACTTGGGCATCATTCTATTATATACACTATCTTCCATAGTCCATAGAGGAGTTAGGATGTAGAGAGGAGAGCCTATAGTCCCAAGTCCAAATTGGGAAAGGAGTAGAAGGAGTCTCTATTCCCAATTCCACATTGGGGAAGGTATGGATTATGTATTCCTTCTTGTATTTGTGACTTTGTGCTCAATAAAGATATTATCTTTAGTCTTCTTTTATACGTATACTTGGACAAAGCGTTTCTTGTTTGATTGTGGAGTCCATGTATGCGGAAGGTATAGTCTTTATGATTTCACTCTAGACCCCCACTATGTGGAAGTTCGTGATCACATCTTATGGTCATAAACACTATAGACCCCCACTATAGTCTATGTAGTTATGATATGATTATGTTAATATGAATGACTTACGCTATGCTTCAACATTGGTTCAACGATGTTTAGGTTAGTCATTGCCTTAGGATGGCTTGTGCCATGGCTCCTAATGTATTTGCTTAGTATGCTAGCATGGTGGTAGGGTATTTAGGTAGTGTTGGATGTCTTGTAGACCCACGAATTGAAGAGGTAGGCAGTAGGTGGTGACAACCCTACCTGTCCTTTGTAATCCTCCACGTTCGACTATTCCACATGCTCTTGGCGGGAGACGCCCTAGTATTGCTAGGGGTAAGCTCGTGCCCGATGTGTTGAATAGAATTGCATAGGAATTCATCATTGACATGACCATTAGTATCTACCTTAGGCTATTTATATGTATTAGGAGCATTGTAGGAGCAACTCTCTAACTCTCAATCCAATCTCCCTCTAGGACCCATTTTACCATTTAGAATAGATTGCCTAGTTGTGTGTCACACTACCCCTATTATCAACTTACCCCTGTCCGGATAATGGATTAGTATCCCATAGCTTGACCATAAGAGTAGTATATACTTAACTCCATTGCCTTCCTTTGGGATAAATACGATACCTTTGGTAAGACTCATGGGTGAAATGCTACAACGATATCTTCCGTGCGCTTGCGAATCTCATCTCTTTATCGGAGATGATCTGTGGTGTTAAGAAACAACAACAATCATTTATGGCACCGTTGTCGGGGATGATTTGTTAGTATATCTTAGGAGCCATCAATAGTGTGTGTGTTATTGTCAAATGCCTGTGGAGCCAAAGCCTACTAGTTTCTTAGTTTTTCCACTGCAATGTTATAAGAGCTTGTTATTTGAGATTATTTGAATATTCTAATAAGGTACTATTATGATTCAAAACTTTGTTATTATCTGAATATCTTTGTGATGCATTCTTGTATGTGTATGAACATCCTGGGCACTGATATGCGCCACACTTGGATCATTCTCAGAACCAGGTGTCACAGGTGCGAGCCTCTGCCAAGGGAGGGTGGCTAGGGCGCACTGAGTTGGGGCGAGCGTGCGTGTAGGAGGGCACCACGCCGCTGCGTTGCAGACAGAAGGGCAGAGGCGGACCTCTGTGTCGCATCTCGAGTAGGGGCCGGGGAGGAGAGCCATCAACGATCGGAGGCTTGGAGGAAGGAGAGAGTCGCGTACCTAGTCAGCGTTGGGCTGGTGGAGCATGATCGATGGAAGCCGCCTCTCGATGACTTGCTCTCGACTCTAAAGTGTTAGCGGAACTAGAACTGCTAGGGTAATGCATTAATGGGCCGATGAAAACTTGTGGACAGAAGTTCCTTACCATAAACTGGTCTACACACATTTAAACCCGCGTAAGTATTGTTCCATTTACCATGTTTTTCTCGTTTAGATGGGCATTGACCCGTTTAAACTGGTCAACAGTTTAATCCAACATTTAGGGATAAACTACATAGTTGTCCTCTGTTTGGCATTTAAATGAGTTTATACAAGTCATTTAGGCTTATTAGGATAACAATTCTTCGATCCAACTATTAGATAACTCATTGAGCACGAGATTTCAACCCTATCCTAGGAACCTTCCTGAACACCTCACCCCTTTGAGCTATGGATGGTTCACTACTGGGGTACTAAATGAATTTGCGAACAAGCTAACACGACCTTGAAAGAGGCTCATACTTTGCCACTTGATCCGAGGTAAAAATGTTTGGGCCTCACACCTTGCCAAAAGTAACTTGGTGAAAGTGCATCTAGGCAATCGCTTATGAGTTTTGGACGATTGATGACAAACGAATGAGATCCCAATGAACTTGTTGAGATGAATGCAGGTCGACTCAAATGAGATAGTTTGGTGCACTCAATATGTGAAAAAAGAAGTGATGAAGAAAGAGAAAATCCCAACTGATGAATGAAGCGCAAAGTAGACTTAATTGTATATGATGTGTGTGAGAGACACATGCCAAGTGCTCAAATCATTGCTTAGGGGTAAGGGCTTAAAATCAATCTTAAAATTCACTAAGCACCTAACTAGTCCATTCATGGATCGGACTAGTCCGTTCGACTCTCAGTTGTCTCACTTCACAGTGCATCGAACTAGTCCATTTATGGACCGGACTAGTCTGATCAACTTTCTTGAACCTCACTTCACAGTGCATTGGACTAGTCCGTTTATGGACTGGACTAGTCCGTTCAACTTTCTATAAACTCAATACATTGTGCACTGGACATGTGCGTTCAAAAAATGGACTAGTCCGTTAAACTTTCTGATGTTTCATAACACATTGCACCAGACAAATCCATTTATGGACCGGACTAGACCGAGAAACTTTCTGATGTTCCAATTCACAGGGCACCGAAAAAGTCCGGACTCCTACCGCACTAGTCTAGTGTACCTCACAAAATTTAGGGTTTCTATTGTGCTGCACATTTCACACTGATATTTCACAGCACACCGGACAAGATTGGTCCCCAGTACGGACAAGTCCGGCCGTCGGGATCCCTAACGGTAATATTTTTGGAAACACTATAAAGAGGAAATCCACGGCCCCACATTGATACCTCTCACATTCTACTATTCAGAATAGAAAACCTGGTGCCGCCACCTGCCTTAAGAGCACAAAAACACATCTCCCCACGCATATAAGATCCTCAAAAGTGAAATTCATTGAGTATTCAGATTTGGGACCGGTGGAGCATGATCGATGGTAGCCCCCTCTCGATGACTCGGTCTCGATTCTGAAGTGTCAGCGGTACTGGAACTGCTGGGGTAACACATTAATGGGTCGATGAAAACATGTGGGCGGAAGTTCCTTCTCGTAAACTGGTCGACACACATTTCAACCCGCGTAAATACCATTCCATTCACCATATTTTGCTCATTTAAATGGGAGTTGACCCATTTAAATAGGTCAGGTCAATAGTTTAGTCCAACGTTTAGGGGCTAAACTACATAGTTTAGCATTTAAACGAGTTTAAACAAGTCATTTATGCTTATTAAGATAATAATTCTCGGATCTAACCATTAGATAACTCATCAAGCACAGGATTTCAACCCTATCCTAGGAACATTCCTGAACTCCTGACCCCTTTGAGCTATGGATGGTTAACCGCTGGGGCACTAAATGAATTTGCGAACAAGCTAACATGACCACGCAAGAGGCTCATAGTTTGCCACTTGATCTGAGGTAACAACGACCGGGCCTCGCGCCTAGCCAAAAGTAACTTGGTGAAAGTGCATCTAGAAAATCCCTTGTGGGTTTTGGACGGTTGATGACAAACGAATGAGATCCCAATGAACTTGTTGAGATGAATGCAGGTCGACTCAAGTGAGATAGTTTGGTGCACTCAATATGTGAAAAATGAAGTTATGAAGAAAGAGAAAAGCCTAACTGATGAATGAAGCGTAAAGTAGATTTAATTGTATAGGATGTGTATGAGAGACACTTACCAAGAGCTCAAATCTTTGCATAGGGGTAACGGCTTAAAATCAATCTTAAAATTCACTGAGCATCGGACTACTCCATTCAAGGACCGGACTAGTCCGTTGAACTCTCTATTGTTTCACTTCACAGTGCAACGGATTCATCTGTTCATGGACCGGACTAGTCCGATAAACTTTCTTGAACCTCACTTCACAGTGCACCGGACTAGTCCGTTTATGGACTGGACAAGTCCGTTCAACTTTCTTTAAACTCGATACATTGTGCACTGGACAAGTTCGTTCAAAAACTGGACTAGTCCGTTGAACACTCTAATGTTTCATAACACGTTGCACTCATCAAGTCCGTTTATGGACCGGACTAGACCGTGAAACTTTCTAATGTCCCAATTCACAAGGCAACGGACAAGTCCGGACTCCTACCGAACTAGTCTGGTATACCTCACACAATTTAGGGTTTCTAGTGTGCTACGCATTTCACACCGATTTTTCACAGCACACTGGACATGTCCAGTCCCCATTACGGACTTGTCTGGCCGTTGGGATCCCTGTCAGTAATATTTTTGAAAACACTATAAATAGGAGATCCATGGCCCCACAATGACACCTCCCGCATTCTGCCGTTCAGAATTGAAACCCTAGCACCGCCACCTGTCCCAAGAGCACAAAAACATATCTCCCCACGCATCTAAGATCCTCAAAAGTGAAATTCATTGGGTATCCAGATTTGGGATTGGGATATCGTTCTCTACGCATTATTGAGTTCTTGAGGTTTGATCTCTATACACTCTTGCATTACTTGTAATCTTTTTGAGTGTATTCGATCATCTTTTTTGCTGTAATTCTTGTGCGAGCCTTCAATGTGTGAGGTTGACCCACCAACTTAGTGATTACTCGTGATAGTGGAAGCAAGTTGGCTATGTGTGGTGATGACTTGACGAGGGGAAGGATTTGAAGAGACCTGGCTCTGTGTGGGCTTCCTCAACAAGGAGTAGATCTCTGGTGAGATCGAACATGGTAAAAATTCGTGTCTCACGTGTTCCATTGTTTTACTTTTGCATGTTTTATCATCTAAAGAATTAGAATTGATCAATTAAATAATTTGTGGTCCACGTGAACATTAAGTAATCTTATCTCTTGTTCAAGTTGAAAGAATAGTAATTACATTCTGCTGCAATTTCATTTGAAGTTCCTGCATAATCGCTTAATAGTGTTGTTGAACTAAACAGTCGGAGTAGTCCGTACCACGAACAGGATAAGTCCGGTCCCTATGGTATTTGACGATTTAATTAAGTGTGCAGGAAAACATTCAAAGCCTATTCACCCCCCACCCCCCCACCCCATACGCCACATTCTATTGGTATCAGAGCAGGATCTCCATCTACGAGACTCACCTCTCAAAGAGATCAAATAGCCTCAGACAACGACAACAAGATCCAAAAGGTGACCAACGCCGAAGAATAACAAGACTAAAAGGCATTCGATGTACTCAAGGAAAATCAATACGATGGATGAAGAAGTGCATCAACTCAAGGCACATCCGAGGAAGAAAATTCTAGGCAAAAAGGGCAAGGAAGAAGACGAGAAGACAATGGGGAGTGGTGATCATGACTACTTCCGATATCCTTACAATTACAATCATCTAAATTCAAACAATCATTATATTTCAATTTCCATGGGAAACCTCCGCAGTTCGATAGAAATGATTATACCATATGGAGGTACAATATGAAAATGCATCTAATCTCCTTGAACCCCAGTGTTTGACATATTGTGTGTACAGGTGTAGATATCCAGGATACATATGATGAACTCACTCCAAAACAAGAACAAGAAATTCATCGCAGCATACAAGCCATTACAGTGATCACTTCATCCCTGAGCCGAGAAGAGTTCACCAAGATTTATGGACTAGAAAGTGCCAAGGACATCTGGGATACACTCAAAACAGCTCATGGAGGAAATTGCTTAATTTGTGAGGAAAAAATTGAAATGCGCGGAGGAGAATTGAAAGTGCCAGCTCGTGAAGCACAAGATGAGAAAGACACAAGTGCTGTGAGCACCGATTTGGATGATGAAGCGATGGCACTCTTCATAATGAAATTCAAGTGCATGACGAGAATGAGGAAGAGCAGCAACTCTAGTGATGGGAAGAGCAAAGAAAAAGGAAAATCCAAGGCTCAAAGTACCTGCTACAACTGTGGTGAGTACGATCACTTTGTGTTTGAATGCACATATGAAGAAAATAATAATAAGAAGGAAGCAAAGCTCAAGATAATAAAACCTTCAAGAAAAGGAGGCAAGCTCACCAAGCGCACATTGGCAAGGAGTGGGACTTGAACGATGACTCCTCCTCCGATGAAGAAGAATAGATGGCCACCATTGCCATCAAGAAGACTACCAAGAAGTCTTCACTCTTCCCGAACATGGGAGGACAGGAGACTCATAATCATAATTTCCTCATGGCTAAGGAAGGCAAGAAAAAGGTTTCACTTACACCTCCCTTGATTATTTCCTCCATTGATGATTTTAATAGCTCTAGTGAAAATGAGGAAATGTTTAAAGGGTCGAGTAAAACCTCTTTAAAGAACATGAAAATGTTGTCGGATGAAATTTTTAAGAAGGAGGAGCTTGTCAGCCGACAAGAAGAGAAGCTCATCCGCGAAAGGAAGAGATATCAAAATTTTGAGAAACTCCTTGAGCTTGAGAGGGAGAAGAGCAGGTCACTTGAGCATGAGCTAGCCTTGAGTATGGAAACTTACTCAAAACTAGAGGACTCACACTTTGCAATCAAGGATGAATTGGCTAACTTGTCAAAAGTTCACAAGATCCTTGAGGTTCATGTTGAGTCACTCAAGCAAAGTGACTCGTCCTCCTCCAAGAGCTCACCTTCCAAAGGTGTAAATCTAACAACAAATGTAACTTGCACATGCTCTAGTAAGAAAAATATTGTTAAACATGACTGTCAAAGTGTGGACTTGAACACTTCCCCCGGTACTGCTAAGATGTAGTCTGTGGAGATTCGTATTCGGTTGGGGCGTGAGTCAAGATCCATACAAGATGTGAACACCGGGGGTTTTACGTGGTTCGGGCCGCTTGAGCATAATTCCCTGCTCCACAGGGTGTGTGTTGATTGTATGAGTGTGTACCAGCTTGTATGTGTATCAGCTTGCTTCTCCTTCTACTATGCAGTGCAGCACTTTTATATGCCAAGGACTGGCTATTACAATTTATGCCTGGCTTGACAAGAGGCCCCGGCTGTATTAACTACCCTATACATAATCTACAGTGTTATCAGGGGTTAATTGTTTGATAATGTGCCTTAATAACAGCGTTACCAGCCTTGATATTCCTCTGATTGTGCGTCGTTAATATGGCAATAATGATGCATTAACCAAGTCTTTTAACGGCTAATTGATAGCCCTTGAATGTTTGTGCCGTTGGAGATCTCGTAGTCTTCCCGTTGCCGACATAGGTCCAGACGTTGACACGTGGAAGCTTTAGAGCTTCCCTCTACTGGGGGATAGGTCCGGTGCTGTTGGACATGTGGCAGTGCTGGAGCTTCCCTGAGGTGGGTGGCAAGTCCGGCTCTTTATGACACGTGGCTGCACCGGTGCTATCCAAATGATGGAGGTAGGTCCAGCTCTTCTGGAGACGCGGCTACACTGAAGCTACACTAAGGAGGGAGGTAGGTCTAGTTTTGCGAGATGCGTATCCCCTTCGAAAGCCTCCCACTTGGACATAGGAACTCCTTGGCTTTGCTTGCGGTATCATGGGGTACCTGTTATGCAGGGTACTGAAAGTGGTCCCCGAGCCCACCTCAGGGCGAAGTCCTCAGGAAAGGGTTATGCTACCATAGGTGGGGCCATCATCGATTCCTGCATTGTGGCTTCAAAGTCTTTTCCTGGGCATTTGGGATGATGACACGAAGTTTTGCCATTGCCGCGTGACCATATTTTATATCGTGAGTGGGATCCAGTCGTGCGGATCTCACACAATTGAAGGTCGCTGGTTCCCCATAGGAAATTCATATCAATTCGATGCGTAATCTTTGTAGCCCTATCAGGCTACCGCCCTCGGGCTTCCAACATCCCATCATGACAACGGTTCGCCTGGTGCGACTTTTTTTAACAAAGTGGATCCGGGCCCCCTTGTCATCGACGAGGTCATTTGAGATTCGGGACTGGAGTTAGTTTCCATCCAAGTGTTGCAGAGGCTTACTAAAGGAAGAAAGTTAGCATGAGAAGAGAACTCCTTACGTTTTCATTTTATCTTGCGCTTAGAGTTCTCCACCTTTGCTACTTTTCTTCAACTTTTTCTCCACTTTGCGGCGATGGAGTTGGGTCTTCCTGGCAGTCAGATCAAGAGTGGAGAAGAGTTATCGAGAGTCCACACCTACATGGGGTGGTCGAGTGACTCCTTCAATAACTCGATTCGCCTCAACAAGCTCCCCTACGAGAAGGAAAGCCCTGTCGAGATTGTGTACTTCTCGACGTTCACCGTGGTGGGGCTTACCGCGCCATTCTCCAGCTTCCTGCTGATGCTGGTGGACTTCTACGGCCTGCAGCTCCACTACCCTGACACCCACTCTATCTTGCTAGTGGCGATATTCGTCCACTTTTGCGAGAGGTGGGTGGGTGTGCCGCCCTGCGTCAATCTCTTCCGGACCTTCTTCAAGGTCCACACCACCGGAAAAGGGAATGAGCTTCTAGACTTCTACTTCGTAAAGCGCAAGGACTCGCCCTTCAAGTACTTGAAGACATTCCATTCTGGGAAGTGGGATGACTGAAAGAATGATTGGGTGGTCATTAGGGTTGATCGCCATGACATGTTGGAGCTTCGTGACAGCCTTCCCGCCATCGGCACCGATGTCTGGGAGGTGGCCCCGAAGCTGTCAGAGACATATAACCTGATCCTGATGAGGGTCCAAGAGTGCATGGAAGGAAGAGTGACTCCCCTGATGGTGATCGCCAACTTCCTGACCAACCATTGGGCTCTGCTAAAAACGAGGGAATGGCCTGCGTGGGCATTCAGTGGAGAGATCGACACATATCAGATTGATCTTGGTATTGGGTCCAATTTGGATGAAAAGGTTTTGAATCTTAATCTCTAAAATATGCACCATGGAGCCATCAACCCTGATGATCTGACACCTCCCGCAAAGTTCCCGCCCCTGAACATGGTTCGGGAGTTCAGGAGGGAGCTGCGGAAGAAGATGACAATGCTTGGTGATTTGGACATTGTGGATAGGCATAGGAGCACTACTCCAACAGCGATTGTGATCCCCTGAGCTCCTGGCCCTCATGAAAGCTCCTTGCCTACGCCAGTCAGCAGCAAAGGCAAAGGTCCCGCGGCTTCACCTCCCAAGAAATCACCACAAGCTAAGGCAAGGAGAAGGCTCCCGTCGAAGCTTCGAGTCGCAAGCAGAAGATGACAAGAAGCGACAGAAGCAGCGTGAGAGATGCTTTGATAGAAGTGACCCCTCATCCTCGGTTAACGTCTGTGGTGGTTGTGCCCTGAGCTTCGGCTATTCCTTCGACTCCAGTGCCAACATCGGGCGTTGGGTCCGGCAAGTTGACTCTGGCCCCGGTGTCAGCAGAGGGCTCTAGGTACGAAGCAATTCCTTCTACAATGGTGGTACCAGACATGGCAGCACCGACGGCTGCCGCAACACCTGGTTCGGGGCCTGGAGCATCCGCCACACCGACGACGGCGAGCTCTAGCTCCAAGCGCTTGAGGAAGAAGATCCTTGCCGATTGGAGTTGCAATGTCCATAGGTAAGGGTCGACTCTTTAGCTTTTGTCTTGATTTTGTTTCTTCCTTTGTCTTTAATTCCCTACTCTCTGTTTCCAGCGTGTCGAGAACAAACAACAACTCCAGTGCCTACTGCAGCCTTGAAGGCTGGATCGGCTGAAGCTCTTGCCCCTCCTCCTGTGGTTGTGGAAGACAACACGATAGCTCCGATGCCAGCTGTCGGGGAGACTACTTCTATGCCGACAACCGAAGAGCCCATGGTAGCGCCGGACCACGAGGAAGAAGTGCTCGAGCAAGCTCTGGCTGTCTCAGAGCCGCTGTTGAGGTTCTGTCATCAATGCCGTAAATTGATGAAGCTCCGGTGGAAGTCACAGCGCCAGCTCCAGAGGCGACAACACCGAAGGTGATCATGCCCGATGTCGCATAAGAGGATCCTGCGGCGGGACCTTCAACTTCTGTGCCAACAACTGAAGAACCATCAGCGGGACCCCACTCATCAGCTCCGGAGGTATAAGATCCGGCTGCGGGGCCTTCCTCTTCCGCTTTGGAGATGGATGAACTGTCGGAGACTTGCGTCATCGACTTCAAGATACTGTAGTTAATACTTGTGCAATTGGCTCCAACAACTGTCCCAGAAGACCTGGAGGACCCGGAGGATGTTATACCTCCGGAGCTGTTGGAGACCCCTTAGTCTTCTCGTTGCTGACATAGGTCCGTACGTTGACACGTGGGAGTTTCAGAGCTTCCCTCTACTTGGGGATAGGTCCGGTGTCGTTGGACACGTGGTAGTGCCGGAGCTTACCTGAGGTGGGAGGCAGGTCCAGTTCTGCAAGACACATAGCAGCACCGGTGCTATCCAAATGAGGGAGGCAGGTCCAACTCTGCAAGACACGTGGCAGTATCGGTGCTATCCAAACGAGGGAGCCAGGTGTGGCTCTTCTGGACACGTGGCTCCACTGGAGCTACCCTAAGGAGGGAGGTAGGTACGGTTTCGTGGGATGCATATCCACTTCGAACGTCTGCCACTTGGACATAGGAACTCCTCGGCTTTGCTTTGCGGTATCATGTGGTACCCAGTACGCAGGGTACCGACAAAGAATCTTCTGTTTCACATGCTAAACATTCATCCCAAAGTGGTATCTTTGACAAAGAAAAGACTAAATATGCACGTAGTGCATATATGATCACTAGACCTCCTAATGTCAAAGATGGTCTTTGGTTCACTAAAAATAAACACATGTCCACTATTGTTCATGTTAAGAAGCAAATTACTTTTGTTAAGGAAACATCACATGAATCTGAATTGCGAATATTGTTTCGTACTTTTGATCCTTCCTATGTACTCATGAAAAAAAAATATGGACGTGTCCTTGCTAAATATGCAGGGCCACATCACGAGAACTAAAAAACTTGTGTGTGGGCGCCCAAGACTCTTGGGACTAACCTGCGATGACCTAAGCAAGCTTGGTTACCTAAAACAAAGAATAACTCTGTTTAGCAGGCCTACTCCTCCAGTGGATCGAAATGGGTGTTGGACAGTGGATGCACTAACCACATGACCGGGGAGAGTAGTATGTTCATGGAGTATGAGCGCAATGCGGATCCAAGTGAAGGAATATACTTTGAGACAACAGCAAAGGAAAAGTCCTTGGTAGCGCCAAAATTTGAATTTCTTCTCAACATACTCTTTCAAATATTCTACATGTCAATTCTCTAGATTATAATCTTTTGTCGATATCTCAGCTGTGCGACAAAGGTTATAATTGTTTATTCACTAAAGATGGTGTGACAGTTTTTAGAAGAAGAGATGGCTCGGTTGCATTCAAGTGAATGTTGAAGGGAAAGCTTTATCTTGTTAACTTCAACAAAGATAAAGATGAACTCAACACTTGCATGGTTGCTAAAACTAACATGGGCTGGCTGTGGCATAGACGGCTAGAACCATGTTAGGACGAGAAATCTGCAGAAACTCCTAAAAGGTGGTCACATCCGAGATTTAAAAGATGTTGTTTTTTAGAAAGACGGGTCGTGCAGCGCATGTCAGGCGGGAAAACAAGTTGGAGAATTACACCCTGCCAGGAACGTGATGACTACCTCATGAACGCGGGAACTTCTTCACATGGACCTCTTCTGTCCAATTGCTTATATAAGCATCATCGGTAACAGATACAAATTGGTTATTGTTGATGATTTTTTTAGATTTACATGGGTGTTTTTCTTGTATGATAAATTAAAAACTCAGGGAATCCTCTGAAAAGGGCGCAAAATGAATTCTCCTCGACCATGTAGAACATTAGAAGTGACAATGGAATGGTGTTCAAGAATACAAAAGTTGAGGAGTGCCTAGATGAAGAAGGAATAAAGCATGAGCCAAAACGAAAAACGGGACATTAATTGAAATGGTGAGGATGATGCTAGACGAATACAATACATCAGACCGGTTTTGGGTTGAAGCGGTGAACACTGCTTGTCACGCCACAAACCGGCTATATCTTCATCTACTTTTGAAGAAAACACCATATGAGCTTCTCACTGGTAATAGACCAAATGTTTCATATTTCAAAGTATTTGGATGCAAATGTTTTATTTTGAACAATAAACCAAGGACTTCTAAGTTCGCTTCAAAATCTAATGAAGGGTTCTTGCTTGGTTATGATTCGAACGCCTACGCCTATCGTGTCTTCAACAAAGTCTTTGGCCTTGTTGAAGTAGCACGTGGCGTAGTGTTCAATGAAACTAGCGGCTATCGAGTGGAGTAAGTTGATAAGTGTGTGCTAGATCAAGAAGAAGCCCCATGCTAAGCATTGAGGAGGATGTCAGTTGGTGATATTCGACCTCAAGAGCAATCACAAAACTCAAGTGCTCAAGATGAACCTCAACCAGAAAGCAATGATCAAGGGGAAGCTCATGCACAAGATCAACATCAAGAAGATCAATATAATCATAGAAGCAATGATCTAGGGGGAGACATTGACAATGAAGAAAATGAAGTGGAAGTAACTTCACAAGTCCCTCACCCAAGAGTACATCAGAGTATACAAATAGATCATCCTGTCAACAACATCATTGGAGGGAGTAACCAATAGATCTCGCATAGCTAATTTATATAAACATTACACTTTTGTCTCTTTTCTAGAACCATACAAGGTAGAGGACACACTAAAAGATCCAGATTGGGTGATTGAAATGCAAGAGGAGCTGAACAACTTCAATAGAAATGAAGTATGGGATCTTGTAGAAAGACCAAATGCAAACACTGTAGGAACCAAATGGGTCTTTCAGAACAAGCAAGATGAACATGGAGTGGTAACAAGAAATAAGGCGCGAATTGTGGCAAAAGGTTACTCACAAGTCGAAGGTTTGGACTTCGATGAAACTTTCGCTCGTGTAGCTAGACTGGAGTCCATTTGTATTTTATTAGCATATGCTACTCACCATAATTTTAAGCTGTATCAAATGGAAGTCAAAAGTGCCTTCTTCAATGGCCCCATTAAGGAGGAAGTATACCTGGAGGAGCCACCGGATTTGAAGATCAATAGTACCCTAACCATGTGTATAAACTACTTAAGGCTCTCTATGGCCTCAAACAAGATCCTCGAGCTTTATATGAGTGCCTTAGAGATTTTCTAACTCAAAATGGTTTTAAAATTGGAAAAGCTGAAAATATTTTGTTCACAAAACATTTTATGATCATCTATTTGTATGTCAAATCAATGTTAATGATATAATTTTTGGTTCTACTAATAAATATTTTTGTGAAGAATTTAGCAAGATTATGATAGACAGATTCGGGATGTCGATGATGGGCGAATTAATGTTTTTCTTGGGATTCCAAGTGAAGCAATTAAGAGAAGGCACCTTCATAAGACAAACCAAGTACACGCAGGACATCCTCAATAAGTTCAATATGGACAAAGCCAAGCCTATCAAAACACTCATGGCAACTAATGGACATCTCAATCTCAACGAAGATGGTCCAATGTGGATCAAAAGGGATGTCGGTCTATGATTGGCCCATTACTTTATTTATGTGCATCTAGGCTAGATATCATGCTTAGTGTTTGTATGTGTGCAAGGTTTCAAGCTGCACCTAAAGAGTGTCATTTAATAGCTGTAAAACGAATTTTAAGATATCTTGTGCACACACCCAACTTGGGCCTTTGGTATCCCAAAGGATCCAAGTTTAACTTAATAGGATATTTTGATGTTGACTATGCAGGATGCAAAGTCGATAGAAAGAGCACGTCAGGGACCTAACAATTTCTTGGCAGATCCCTAGTTTCATGGTCATCAAAAAATCAAAACTCTGTTGCTCTTTCCACAGCCGAAGCGGAGTATGTTGCAGCCAGTAGTTGTTGCACCAAACTACTTCGGATGCGACAAACTCTAAGGGATTATTGTTACAATCTAAACCATATTCTACTCCCATGTGATAATGAGAGTGCTATAAAAATTGCACACAACCTAGTAGAACACTCAAGAACTAAGCACATAGATATTTGTCATCATTTCTTAAAAGATGATTCATTAAAAGGTGGCATAGTAATCTCACATGTTAGGACTGAAAAACAATTTGCAGGCATTTTCACCAAGCCATTAGATGAAAAGATGGTATGTGAGCTAAGAAATGAACTAAATGTACTTGAATCTCTAAATGTGGCTTGAAACACTGCATACCTAGTTTTGCAATCAAAATTTACTCATTGTTGCAAAAATTTGCCCTTTATCTCAATTTTCTCATTAAAACTATTTAAATTAGTTAATCTTGGTGAATTATGGCCATTTTCTGATTGTTGATTGCTTACTGGTCATGTTTATCAAG
The DNA here is from genome assembly GCA_036927565.1 of Tuctoria greenei. Lineage (NCBI taxonomy): Eukaryota > Viridiplantae > Streptophyta > Magnoliopsida > Poales > Poaceae > Tuctoria > Tuctoria greenei. The sequence continues at coordinate 110,292,140 of JAYESD010000005.1, forward strand.
ATCATTTGTAATATGATGTCCTTTAGATCACTATTTGTTCATACTCCCAAAATCAATTTGTTCCATTCTATTCTGTCCAGCTGACCCGGACTAGTTCTGCGTCGAAATCGAACTAGTCCGTTGTCTCAAACTAGTCCGGCCCTGGTCCGGCATAATGGACTTGTTCGGTCCCTACCGGACTAGTCCACATTTTTCGGGCATAACCATAGCACGCCACATAACTTCATCTCCCTCGGCTCATAATCGCTTTTGCTCTCTCTCTCTCTCTCTCTCTCTCTCTCTCTCTCTCTCTCTCTCTTCAACCATGGGCTCCCAAAGCGATTTTTGCTTCTAGCCATCAAAATCGAAGATTTCCACAAGGGAAATTCTCTCCTCAGTGCTAAGCTTCCCCCTCCAGACTAATCCGTACCCTGCTTCGCTCCTCCAACTCCAATCTTCAAATTTTAAGGTAAAATCTCACTCAACCCTAGTTTTCATATTTTCTCCAATTTTGAATATTTTTCTTGATTCCTAGGACATAAATTACCTTTCTAGATGTATTCCTACTGTATTCCTACTTGTTGTGCATCATTCGATCTAGATTTGCTGAAAATACAATGTTATGGTTCATAGGTGAGTCCCGACTAGTCCAGTGTTCAAGTGCGAACAAGTCTGGTACTCCGGACAAGTCCACACTTTGAAACAGACAAGTCCGATACCCTGACAATTTGAACCTCTAAATTCTTATTTGCACAAAGTCTACATTCAATTCTTTTAAATCCTTGAATTCCTCTATCAGGCACGACGTCATCAGCTTCCGAGGACAGCTCATTTTATTATGACGAAGACTGTGACCGTGCAAGAGTGCAAAGATCCAAAGAGAGAGTCATGAACAAGAGGCATGATCACAATGTTTACTCCTCTCTTCCCGACGATGTTCTGCCTAAGAAGAGGAGAGTGGTAGTGAAGAAGCCTCTAAGCAAGGAAGGTGATGGCAGCTCATCGGCACCTGAGAGAAGCCTCAACAAGGGCAAAAGACTGGCTAGTGGTCCAATTGGCCCATTGAAGATGAAGGCTCCTATTCACCACAATAGGCAGCCATTAAGTGATGATTTTACTAGAAATGGAAATGAACTAGCTAATAAATACTGGAAGATTGAGGTCAATGAGCAGCCTAAATAGTCAGTTGACCCAAGGTTCTGGAGAAATTTGCATGAAGATGAGGAACCCAGTGATTGAAAGTCAGAGGGTCAATATAACCTACCACCAATTCATGAAGTGCCAAGCCTATCAAGAGGTCCTGGAGGCATTGGGGACACACGTGTTGAAGGATCTCATATCCTTCCCGTGGGACATGGACAATGAGGTTATAACTCAGTTTTACTCCACTCTCTACTTCGCTCATGATGATGGGGACAAGATGATATGGATGACACATGGATCCAAGTACAGTGTCCCCATGAGCAATTTGTCAGGATACTTCATCTTGAAGGTACCTTGCAAAATGATCTCATTATTCATAACATGAATCCTCTAGAGAAAGATGAGCTAGACTTCCTCTATGATTCAAGAATGCCTTACACATCTCTGACTACCAAATATTTGAAGCTATTCTTTGCAGTCTTGAACAAAATTCTAAGTAAGACCATAGCTCCCAAAGAAGGAGATGCAAGAACCATCCAAGGGACTCTAAGGACCTTGACGAAGGTGATAAGCAAGAGAAGGACTTCAATGTCTTTGAATACATCTACAATGACACTGTGATCATCTGCATTACTCCAAACGGGTCTTGTGGCTATGCACCCGATGTACAAAATTGAGAAGATGACAGGACTAGAGTTTGTAAAAAATGTTCCTCACAAAGGCCTCAAGCCCCAGAAGCCTACAGTATACACTGTTCCCTCTGCTCCTACAAAGATCTAAGAGGGCTCATGAAGTCTCAAGGACCCAGGCTTCTACTCCTGCTCCTCCACACTCTAGAGAGTCTTCTAGTGGTGTGCTGAAAATGCTTTCCTCCATCTTTGCATCCCGCCGCAAAGTGGAAATTATGCAGCAAAAGGAAAGTTTTGCTAGCAAGAGACATCAAAGATATGTGAAGACCAAAATCAAAGCTATCTGTGAGAATAAACATTAAGCCAGTGGGGTCACCCCAGATTTCAGAGGACTCTGAAGAGGATTTCACTGAAATGACACCCCCTCTTAGAGTAAGAGTTGGCATCATTTGGTCTAGCTAGTGTCATCGCTCCTCATCCTCAGCAAGCACTTGAAGAAGAAGAATTGGATGGAGATAGGGCTGGGAGTGAGGGACAGAGTGGTGATGAGTGATTCCAGTCAATTTTTCCCTTTTCGGTGCCTTGATGCCAAAGGGGGAGATTGAGACTAGTAGCTTATTTTGTAGACTTAAGGACTTGTGTTTGAGGACATGTATCCATTTCAAATTATTTTATTCTCTTGTGGATGTGCTTACTTTATTTAATGTGTGATGCTTAGTTTAATGTTAATGTGAAGATTGTTGCTCTAATTGTTATGTTCTTATCTTTTGCTCATCACATCAGTTGATCACACAATCTATAGGCACCCCACCTTAAAGAGTGCATATATGCGAGAAGTTTTTGTTACTCATTTATCATTCTCATATATGCACACTTTATGAAAATCAATTTTTACTCCTAATTGTGAAATATAAATTGGTTGTCATCAATCACCGAAAAGGGGGAGATTGAAAGTGCATCAAGGCAATCCCTTGTGGGTTTTGGACAATTGATGACAAACGAATGAGATCCCAATGATCTTGTTGAGATGAATGCAGGTCAACTCGAATGAGATAGTTTGCTGCACTCACAAAGTAAAAAATGAAGTGATGAAGAAAGAGAAAAGCCCAACTGATGAATGAAATGCGAAGTATACTTAATTGTATAGGATGTGTGTGAGAGACACATCCCAAGAGCTCAAATATTTGCGTAGGGGTAAGGGCTTAAAATCAATCTTAAAATTCACTGAGCATCGAACGAGTCCGTTCATGGGCTAGACTAGTCCGTTCAACTCTCTGGTGTCTCACCTCACAGTGCATCGGACTAGTCCGTTCACGGACTGGACTAGTCCGATAAACTTTCTAGAACCTCATTTCACTGTGCACCGGACTAGTCCGTTTATGGACTGGACTAATCCGTTTAACTTTCTGCAAACTTAAAACACTGTGCACTGGACAAGTCCGTTAAAAAACATACTAGTCCGTTGAACTCTCTGATATTTCATAACACATTGCACCGGACAATTCCGTTTATGGACCGGACTAGTCCGAGAAACTTTTTGATGTTCAAATTCACTATGAACCGGACAAGTCCGGACTCCTACCGGACTAGTCCGGTATACCTCACACAACTTAGGGTTTATATTGTGCTGCACATCTCACGCCGATTTTTCACAACCCATCAGACAAGTCAGGTCCCCAATACGGACTAGTCCGACCGTCGGGATCTCTAACAGTAATATTTTTGAAAACACTATAAATAGCAGATCCACGACCCCACAATGACACCTCTCGCATTCTACTCTTTAGAATTGAAACCCTTGCACATCCACCTATCCCAAGAGCACAAAAACACATCTCGCCATGCATCTAAGATCCTCAAAAGTGAAATTCTTTGAGTATTCAGATTTAGGATTGATAGATCGTTGTCTATGCGTTATTGAGCTCTTGGGGTTTGATCTCTATACAATCTTACATTACTTGTAATCTTTTCGAGTGTATTAGATCATCTTTTCGGTTGTAATTCTTGTGGGAGCCGTCAACGTGTTAGGTTGCCCCACCAACCCGGTGATTACCCGTGATACTGGAATCAAGTAGGCCTTGTATGGTCACTTGACGAGGGAAAGGGTTAGAAGAGACCGGACTCTGTGTGGGCTTCCCCAATGAGGAGCAGATCTCTTTGGTGAGATTCAACCTTGGTAAAAATCCGTGTCTCGCGTGTTCCATTGTTTTACTTTTGCCAGTTTTATCATCTAGGGCATTAGAATTGATCAATCAAATAATTTGTGATCCACCTGAACATTAAGTAATCTTATCACTTGTTCAAGTTGAAAGAATATTAATTACATTCCGCTACAATTTCGTTTGAAGTTTCTGCATAATCGCTTAACAGTTTCATTGAACTGAACAACCAGACTAGTCCGTACCACCAACCAGACAAGTCCGGTCCCTCTGGCATTTGACGATTTAATTAAGTGTGCAGGAAAACTTTTAAAGCCTATTCACCCCCCTCTAGGCCACCTTCACTCGGGCCACTAGTGGTCAAACTTGTATGATGAACTGATACTAACATGTCTCATTGAACTTCTATATTCAGGGTCCCCGATACAAATGCAAATACTGCCTCCAACCAACTCAACAGAAACTGGACCGAAGACTTGAGGGCTCTTGACAATAATATGTGCCCCGAGTACCTGAAGTACGGGATCCGATGATGGAGCGCAACCACTATAGGACGATAACCATATCATCCCTTCAACACTGGGGTCTGCCACCTACGCCTACCCAAGTCAAGACCTCTAAGGTCAGGCGGACGACACCCTCCCGAGCTCAAGCTCGGGAGAGGTTGGCAGTTGGGGCATTTAAGATGGACGGTGGGTGCCATTACTTTAGCAATGGGTTTAACACGCGAAGTGACCACTTGCATGATAATTTGACATCACCTGCTCTGTCCCATCTATTGGAGATGGATGAGTACACCGCATGTGCAGCACAATTGAATGATAAGGTGGAAGTTAAGATGGTGAAGACTTCTGTAGCCCAGGCAGCCCAGCCGGCCCGACAAATGAACATTGTAAAAAAGATCATTATGAGGAGCCGATTAGATAGGCACCACCTCGAACCTCTATAAAAGGGGTCCCATGACCACTTTTGAGGTGGGGGGGAGTTCATGACGTAATAGATTTACATACACATTAGATATTTTAGAGATCACACGAGCAAGGTTTGCTTGTGGCCCGTTTCTCTACACCTTTAGAGCTAACAAATATCTCGAACGACTCACACAGCATGTAGGGCCTCTTGCCTAACCAGGATAAATCATTTGTCTTTGTAGCTAGCCATCCAATGATGAACACATAATAAAACGATTACTAGTCAATACTCAAAATGTGGACAGATTGGCTAGGCCGTTTCATGGGAAAGCCAATGAGGACGCACGTGTTCAACTAAAAAATCAACTCAAATCTTTCCTTAACAAATTCTTCTTGTTGGGCAAGACCATTGCCCATCACAAGATGATTCTCCAGCTTCTAGTAGGAGCCAAAGGCATCTATTCCATAGAGCTTGGGGTAGGCTCCAAGATTGCATCTTGGATTGCCTCCACCATAGGGTGGATAGTTGGATCATTGTCAAACAATCCAATAATGGGTTGACTCTTTCAACCCGTGATCAAATTCATCCTTGACAAAGAACAGGCCTCTTTTCATTGATCATGAAAAAGATGAAGATTTGATTGAGAAGATGGTCACCATTGAACGGGTGCATCAATGAATGCTCTAGTTCTGCCAGTCTAGCATGCACAGCATTGAAAAAGTGGACATGCTAGCCATGGAACTAGACCTCCTATTGAAGGACCAAGAAAATCATGTTAATAGGAGGATGTTTGGGATAGTCCAAGCATTAGACTCTCGCATGAGGTGTGAAGTCCATGGCAACAGGGTATGCTTAGGGAATAACCTCCCTAGGACCCATGAGGATGCCTTATCCAAAATAACAAATCCATTGGCTACCATCCTTAAGGAAGACAAGGATAGAATCAACACCACCCATACAATCAAGGAGGTAAGATTTCAACATTTCCAATGGATTCAACTTAAACCAAGCCTACCTTTAAGTATCTTGCCATTGGCCTAGCAAAGTTCGATGATGACATACCCAAGAAGCTATTGGCCCAGGACAAGACACTTGAAGATCATTCAAGATCCAAGTTGTCTAACAATTACTTGTTGGGACCCTACACTTAAACCAATCCCGTGCAACCTTGTGCAAGCCACATCAGGGGTAAAGCGTTTCATGATTGATTGTGGATTCTACATGTCATAATGCCCAAAGAAACCTACGATCCATAATCATGTATGGGTTGAATCAAAAGAATATCTTGAATGTCGAAGTGACACCACTGAAGAAGAATGACCTCAAATTAAGCTAATGAAGGATATCATCAAGATGGAAAAGTCATCACGATGGTACCACGGCGATGAAGAGGTCAGGTACACCGCGTGCCCCATTGTCCAAAATGACTTCCAAAGAAGGATTGGTGTGTCAAGCAAGATAAGTCATTCACACCTTCATCTTCGGGTATGGACGACTCACCATTATGCTAAAGAGGATGGAGGTAAGTATCATTTATCAGACATCACAAAAATTGTTGAGCCTGTGCCAATAGGTAATTGTTTTTTTATTCGGATTTACTCCCTTTCCCTTTTAGAAAACTAAAATGGGAGTCATTACAAGGAGTTCATCACGCAACAAGCAGATCTCTGCGCATCGCAACCTGCATTGATCAGCAATGCAGGGATCCAGCACCCAAACCTTACCCTTTTTAGTTAGGAGGCTAAGAAGTCTACTCCTGACATAACAAAGACATGTCGCCTAGTAGACCTAAATGCAAACAGAAGCACTCTCCAGACGATAACATGCACCAAAAAGCAGTTCAAACAAAATAGCTACTACTTGCCACAGAACAAAAAGATTAGTTTAACTACTGTATTGAGAAAAGTCTTCCAGTTTCAGTTTTTCAAGCCTCCACTTGGTCTGACTGTCCTTGTAGATCTTCAGCGATAGGTCTGGCTGAACTTCCTGTGTTCTGAAGCCTCCTCGGCATGCCACCTTGATTCTTGACGATAATGGCAGCTACCTTCAGCAGCAAACTGACTCCTTCTGTAATGCTCCTCTTCATGTCTTCAGAATACAACTCTGCCCAATAAACCATTAGAGCAAATGCATAGCAAATAATTTTGGCCGGGTGCTTTAATTTTTTCTCATCAAAACATTTCCTGTTCTGTGTTTTCCAGGGTGCCCAGCTTAGAGCTGCAAATCCCAGAACCTGAGCCTCTTTAGAATTACGGAGAGGACTTTTAATCCAAACCCAGTATCGCCCCCAGGAGGACGGTCTTGTGTCACAACCAAGAAATGTAGCAATAATGGCCTAAACGACTTTCATAGTAGAGCAATTAAAAAGTAGATGTTCAATTGTTTCCACTTTTTGACAGAAAGCACATGATGGGTTCCCGGTCCACCCTCTGCTTAACATAACATCTTTGGTGGGGATGCTATTTTTGTATAATAGCCATAGAAATACCTTTATCCTTGGAGGGATTTTAGTTTTCCAAATATCAGAAAAGTAGTCCCTCCCTTCGACAAAAGTACACCTGTTATATACAAATTTTGTAGAAAAAAAAACTGCAGATTTGTTCCAGATCCATTTAACAGAATCAGCTTCAGTTCTAATCTACTGCTCATTAAGCAAAGCAGCCAAGGTGTACCATTGATGATGTAATATCATAGGAAGATGGACTCTAAATTGAATTACCCACCCTTGGTGAGCAACTTTAGCCACAAAGATATCCTGATCCCTACAAAGGTCATACAATATAGGGAACTGAAGGCACAATGGTTTATCACCCAGCCAAGAGTCCTTCATGAATCTGATCGATTCCCCATTCCCCGAAGAGAATCTCCTGCCTCTCATATAAAAATTTCTCACTTTCAGAAGGTCATGCCATACAGGGGAGTCCGATTGCCTATGTTTCACATTCCTAATAGGGTTGTTTTTTATATATTGTGCTTTAACTATCTCCTGCCACAAACCCTCTTCATGTTCAAGTTTCCACCACCACTTAGTTAAGAGGCTAATGTTCATTTTATGATTGTCTTTGATACCAGGACCCCCTTTTCTCTTGTCTCTACAGACTGTTTCCCATTTTACAAAGTGATATTTTTTATTTGTCACTCCTCCTTGGCACAATAATTTGGGACTGTTTTAGGAAGGAACAACATGGACATATCGTAAATCGGGATATTAGACAGCCAAGAATTAACAAAAACAATTCGGCCTGCCATAGTCAAAGCACTACCCTCACTACAAGGATTTCGCCCTGTTGCAACAATTGTACTGCAACGAATACTAAATCGTTGCAGTAAGCTTGGTCTTTTGCCACAATTCACTAGTTTGTGGCATTAGCATCTATCACCACAGAATACGATCGTTGCATTAGGATTTGTTGCCACGATTCACTAGTTTGTGGCATTAGGATATATCGCCACAAATCTATTGCTACGTTTCACTAGTTCGTGGCATTTGCATCTATCGCCACGGAATACGATCGTTGCATCAGAACCTGTTGCCATTATTCACTAGTTTCATTGCATTAGGATCTATTGCCACGAATCTGTTGCCACAATTCACAAGTTCGTGGCATTAGCATCTATCACCATGGACCACGATCATTGCATTAGGATCTGTTGCCAAAATTCACTAGTTTGTGGCGTTAGCATCTATTGCCACGGAACACGATCGTCGCATTAGGATATGTTGCCACGAATTACCGGTTCGTGGCATTAGGATCTTTCGCCATGGAACATAATCGTTACATTTGGAACTTTTGCCACAATTCACCAGTTCACAGCATTAGGATCTATCGCCACGAAAAACAATCATTGCATTAGGAACTTTTGCCATGATTCACCAGTTCGTAGTGTTAGGATCTCTCGCCCTGGAACAGAATCATTGCATTAGGAACTTTTGCCACGAATTACAAGTTCATGGCGTTAGGATCTATGACCACGGAACACAATCGTTGCATTAGGAACTTTTGCCACGATTCACCGGTTCGTGGTGTTATGATTTATTGCCACAAAACACAATCGTTGCATTGGGAACTTTTGCCATGATTCACCACTTCGTGGCGTTAGGATCTATCGAAGTTTGTGGCATTAGGATCTGTTGTCACAAAACAGAATCATTGCATTAGGATCTGTTGTCATGATTCACCAGTTTGTGGCATTAGGATCTATCGCCAGGAATCAGAATTATTGCATTAAGAACTTGTGACACCTGGTTCCAAAAATGAACTAAGTGAACGCATATGTGTGCCCAGGATGTTCAACACACAGACACGGGTGCATCACAAATGAATACAGATAATTACCACAGAACAAGATTTATTAACCAAATTTTATTACACAATTAATAATATCCTTGAATACAAGCTCTTAATGAATATTAACCACATGGTCAACTAATGCAGCAGAAATAAACTAAATAAGCAAACTAAACAGCTAGGAAGAAAAAGCAATAGGGTATAGCGCAGCTCCATGCAACACCACAGGCAAAGCTGACCGTAGACACGGCCTAGAACTCCGCATTATCACCGTTAAACTCCCAATCCTGACCTGCAACTGTTGGGGGGGGATTGCAAGAGTGAGTACATGCCGTACTCAGCAGGTGTGGAAAGTATGACATGTGGCTAATTCAAATGACGAATATAATAATGGCCAATTGCCGAAAAGTATATTAAAACATTTGAAAAGCAATATAATATATGTATGTGAATAGACCCATCATAAACCATAAGTAATATCATAGTACCAGTCCATATCCATTACCATCATCAATAACTCTAGATTTCACCATTTGCCAATAACCAGATTCAATAATAGAAATTAATCTATAACCAGCCATAAACATTACCAAACCATAACCATCCCAAAATCCCAATTTTCCACTAATCATGTGAGGTTCCAGGTTGCTCATAACCGGGAGCACGGCTATCATGATAGTTTTATTAGAGACACTCTGCAGAGGTTGTACCGCTTTACCCACGTGTTTGTGATTTCATCACCTTTCAATGACTAGATCCTCTATTATGCCATCTCACACTTCCGTCGGTGTGTGGCCAAGAGATCACAAAATAGCTTTTACCAAGGGATTACTAGCCTATTTAGACCCCACTGAGGTTTCACCGGTGGCAATGTCTCCCACAGAGCACATCTTCAACCAAGGGCCCCCTCTTGAGCCATTCGGATCCCAGGGTAGTTCCACCAATCATCAACAAACCCAATCCGACTACCACTTCCCCGAGCATCATTAATGGTCTAAATAGCACTAGCAAAGCCTTAATTAATCAGCTACGCTGCACCCATACTTGGCCTCGTGGTGGAACTATAAATCCTGGATGGTCGCTCCACGAACCTATCCTTAGATCTAAAGCAAGCAAAACCACCATAACATCCAACCCATCCACATACCAGGCTTGCTTAGATCACTCATTACCATATCATATTAACCATTTCATGTTAACCATAATCTCATCCATGCATAATTAAATGGAGTGGTATAGTTGTTTTCCCATCCGAGTTAATTAAGCGAAGCAAAAGGTAAAAATCCCTTACCGACTCTCTACCATCTACTCCAGGTGACAAGGGTGGTTAAACAAAGCTAGAAAACTTCCTACCATAGGATTTTCCATCAAATTGACATAAGCATGCAATTTTCAAACAAAACATTTATTTTAAAACAGGATCAATATGCTTCAAGGACACTTGCCTTGCTCTTGCGATTGGTTAGGGTCAAAGCCTTCAAACTCTTGGTGCTGTAGATCCTCCGCGGCACTATCTAGTGCAAATCCGTCTAATCCACACAATAACCATACAAGACAAGAAACACAATCAAAGAGTCCACAAATATTACTCAATATGACATGACATGCATGATTGATGCAAATGCAAGGTAGAACTTGTTAATAGATTGCTTTCAATGATCACAAACTAGTTCTAATAGATTTTAACAAGTTTATACAGGTTTGGATGTGATTAGATCTAATTTTAGAATCAATTCAACACAATTTAGATAGCAAAATCGGACTAGTCTGCAGAAGGTCGGACTAGTCTGCACTTCGCAGAACTAGCAAACTAGGGTTTTCTAGATCGACGTGAATTTGGAGATTTGGGGTTGAATTCACCGAAGTAAAAGAGAATAAAAGGTATACCAGGTGCTTAGAACTCCAATGAATCAAGAAACTTGGAGGTAACAATTGAATCTTGATGATCTAGGGTTGATGATGAACATGGAGATGAATTGGTGACGAAGGACAAAAGCTTGGTGGAGATCTTGATCCTCTTTCGTTTCCTCCTCTTCTTCTTGGTTGGGATCTCCTCCTCCCTCCTTGATGATTGCTCTCCATGAACAAGGGTTTGGGTGGGGTGGAAAAGTGGCAAATAGATGTCAAGCCAAGGGGTGGGGTTGTTTATATAGAGGTGGAGGCTAGGGTTAGATGGATTTTGAGTTTGAGAGGAGTAGAGACCGGTTTAGAGTCCCACGTGGGCTCTAAAGAGTAAGGCATGACGTCACTAGGCCCACTAAACGTGAGACCCAAGAAACAAGTCGTAAAACAAAAGATCAATTTAGGGTCACGAAATATCGGACAAGTCCAAAAAGGACAGGACTAGTCCAAAAATGTCTAGAGAGAAAATCGGACAAGTCTGGCCTAAAATCAGACAAGTCCGACTTTAGTTAGAGAGGAAATCGGACAAGTCCGCTGGAACACCGGACTAGTCCGGGAAAGTCCAGGGACGTAGCAAATTTTAAAGGATTCATGGAATATCGGACTAGTCCGCACAAAATCGGACAAGTCCGTTTTTAGTCAGAGAGAAATCAGACTAGTCCTCACTAAAATTGTACTAGTTCGTACTTTTCAGCATTTTAAGTGTGATTTTGTTCCAAATCAAGTTTAAACTCGTTCCTCTTTATGTGGGTTAATGTTAAACATGTATATGAATGTATGTAGGGCATGCTGCATGAAAATGAGGGTGTTACAAACCTACCCCCCCTTAAAACGAATCTCGCCCTCGAGATTCGACGCGAAAGAGAAGAGATAGGGAAATTCCTTCTTGATATCATCCTCCAATTCCCACGTCGCTTCTTTTTCTATGTGGTGCTTCCATTGAACTTTACAACATCTAATAACCTTTTTCCTTGTGACTCCCTCCTTAGTTTCCATGATTTTGACAGGTTGTTCGGCATAAGTCAAATCTTCCTCTAGTTCCAATCCTTCCATGGGCACTTGTTCTTCCGGTATTCTCAAGCACTTCTTGAGCTGGGAAACATGAAAGACATCATGTACGTCTAAAAGATGAGTTGGCATCTCCAACTTATACACTACTTCTCCTCTTTTGTCCAAAATCTTGAATGGTCCAATGTAGTGAGGTGCTAGCTTACCTCTTATGATAAACCTTTTATGACCTCTCATTGGTGACACCTTGAGGTAAACAAAATCTCCCACTTCAAAGGTTAATTTCATTCTCCTATTGTCTGCATAGCCTTTTGGTCTTTATTGGGCAGCCCTCAAGTATTTACGAATTATTTGGACATGCTTTTCGGCTTCTTGCAATACATCCGGACCAAATACTTGAGTTTCTCCTGCCTCATTCCAGAATAAAGGTTTCCTACATTTCCTTCCATAAAGCGCTTCATATGGTGACATTTTCAAGCTTGCTTGGTAACTATTGTTGTATGAAAATTATGCATATGGCAAGCTCTTGTCCTAACCTTTCGCATGCTTCAAAGCACAAGCTCTTAACATGTCTTCCAAAATTTGATTGGTCCTCTCGGTTTGTCCATCCGTTTGAGGGTGATATGCTGAACTAAAATTCAACCTCATTCCCAAAGCTTCATGCAATTTTTGCCAAAATCTGGAAGTGAATTGTGAACCTCTATCCAAGACTATCTTCTTCGGAACTCCATGCAAACATACTATTCTTCCCATATACAGCTCCGCCAATTTCTCTCCATTATAGGTGGTCTTGACGGGAATAAAGTGGGCTGACTTAGTTAACTGATCCACAATTACCCAAATTGAGTCGTAACCGGACTGAGTACATGGTAAACCAACTATGAAGTCCATACCGATTTCTTCCCACTTCCATTCTAGGATCTTTAATTGTTGCAATAGTCTAGCTGGCCTTTGATGTTCCGCCTTAACTCGTTGGCACACATCACACAATGCTACGTATTCAGCTATGTCCTTCTTCATGCTAGCCCACCAATAGAAAGTCTTCAAGTCTTTGTACATCTTCGTACAACCGGGTCGAATTAAGTATGGTGAGTCATGTGCTTCTTTTATTATTGTCTCCCGAATATGCTTTACATTGGGCACGACAATCCTTTTTCCAAGCCATAAGGTACCATGTTCATCCTCATCAAATTTGTATTCTCTCCCCTCTTGGGTCCTTTCTTTGATTTCCTAAATTTCCTCATCCTTGGTTTGTGCCTCTCGAATTTCTTGCTCCAAGGTTGGGTTTAACTCCATCATCTCCATCTCATTTACAAATCCAAGGTTCAACCATTCAAACTCCTTACCTAACTCGGATGGTAACTCTCGAACTGTGAGTTGATGACTTACTCCTTTTCTACTCAAAGCGTCGGCCACTACATTGGCTTTTCCAGGATGATAGTTGATCCCCAAATCATAATCTTTGATGAGCTCCAACCATCTTCGTTGCCTCAAATTCAGATCCATTTGTGTGAAGATATACTTGAAACTCTTATGATCCGTATAAATTTCACACCTATGTCCAAGAATATAGTGTCTCCAAATCTTCAATGCATGTACCACAGCTGCAAGATCTAAATCATGCGTTATGTAATTCTGCTCATGTTTCTTCAATTGTCTCGACGCATAGGCTACTACTTGACCTTCTTGCATAAGCACACATCCAAGTCCTTGTCTCGATGCATCACAATAAATATCAAATATCTTGCTCACATCCGGCAGTACCAAAACTAGGGCTGTTGTCAACCTCTTCTTTACCTCCTCAAAACTGTTTTGACAAGCTTCAGTTGATTGGAACTCCTTTCCCTTCATTAGCAATTCCGTCATTGGCTTGGCTATCTTGAAAAAGTCCTTGATGAATCTACGGTAATATCCAGCCATCCCAAGGAAACTCCTTGTTTCCTTTATGTTTTGTGGGGGTTCCCATTTCAACACATTCATAACTTTACCGGGGTCAATCGATACTCCTCCTGAGGTTATATGACCCAAAAATGACACTTCTCTCGACCAAAATTGACACTTGTTGAACTTGGCATACAATTGATACTCCCTCAATTTCTGCAACGTCAGCCTTAAGTGTTCCTCATGTTCCTTCTCATCTTTCGAGTAGATCATAATGTCATCAATAAACACCACAACAAACTTATCCAAGTACTCCATGAAGACCTTATTCATGAGGTACATAAAGTAGGCAGGTGCATTTGTCAATCCAAAGGACATCACAGTGTACTCATAAGATCCATACCGTGTCTTAAAAGCTGTCTTCGGTATGTCTGATGGTCTAATCTTCATTTGGAAATATCCCGACCTCAAATCAATCTTAGAGAAAACACAAGCACCCTTCATCTGATCAAACAAGTCCTCTATGCGTGGCAAGGTGTACTTGTTCTTGATTGGTACCTCGTTGAGAGCTCGGTAATCCACACACATCCTTTGGGTTCCGTCCTTCTTGTCCACAAACAGCACGGGCGCTCCCCATGGTGAAGAGCTTGGGCGAATAAAACCCTTCTCTAATTGCTCTTGAATCTGCTTCTTGAGCTCCGCTAATTCCATAGGAGGCATCCTATATGGCCTCTTAGCTATAGGTGCAGTTCCAGGTATTAATTCAATAATAAAATCAATGTCTCAATCAGGTGGGATACCTGGCAACTCGTCCAGAAAAACATCCAAAAGTTTACAAACCACCGGAATCTCCTCAGTTGCGGCACCGTCCATATGATTCAGCTCCAATCGCTTCGGTATGGTTTGAGATGCTTCAAATTCTACGGTGATCCCTTCTTCATTGGTCAACTTCACCGTCTTCGCGGCACACTCAATAACTACATTGTGCATCCTCAACCAGACCATACCAAGTATAATGTCCAATCCTTATGAATCTAAAACAATGTGGTTGGCGGAGAAGTCTACCCCCCTTATTCTAAGGCTTACTTTTGGACATACTATATTTGTCCTCATCTCTCCTCCAGGAGACTTAACCAATAGAGTAAACTTCATATGAGAGATAGGCAAACTATACTTGGCAACATATTTCGATGCAATGAACGAACGGGATGCTCCAGAATCAAATAACATAGTCGCGGGGTTGGAGTTGGCAAGAAACATACCAATGACCACGTCATCGGCTTGTTGAGCATCCTCCGTAGAGACATGGTTCACGTTGCCACGAGCAAAATTCTGCTGTACACGGCTTCCGTGTGGCTGTCCTCCATTGGGTCTTGGGTTTTGCCTCGGCGCATTGCTTCCTTGACAAAGGCCTGACTTAGAACATTGATGTGCAAATTGTCCAGCTTCTCCACAAGTATAGCACTTCTTAACTTCACTTGAATTATTGGGACGAGCTCGGTTCTTAACATTTGCACCAGGAAAATTAGCACGAGGTGCATATGGCATCGGAGGCCTAGGTGCTTGCATGACAGGGCGCTGCTGCACAAACTGAGCTGGGCGCGGTGCATAACCAGGGCGCTTTATAGGAGTAGAGGATCTGTAATATGGCGCATTAGGAGGCGCAAAGCGAGGGCGCACATTACTTCCTTGTTGATGTCCTTGATATGGCGCCTTCCTCTTGTTATCTTGCTCCATCTCACGGACCTTGTTCTCCACGACAATTGCTTTGTCCACAAGCTTTTGGAAGTTGGCATAATCGTAGTTCAGCAATTGCACTTGAATCTCATTGTTGAGGTCTGTCATGAACAAGTATTGCTTTCGGCTGTCCCGACGAACATCCTTAGGCGCATATCTTGAGAGTTGAGGGAATTTGCTGAGATATTCATGCACACTCGATTTTCCTTGCCTCAAATTCTTAAATTCTTGCCTCTTCAAAATCATAACACCTTCCGACACATAATGAGAATGGAAGTTCTCCTTGAATTCCGCCCAAGTGATCCTCTCTTGATTCACGTGAGCATTACAATAAGCATCCCACCAATCCGCAGCTGCTCCAACAAGTTGATGAGATGCAAATAGCACCTTCTCCCGATCACTGCATTGGACAATAGAAAGTTTCTTCTCCAAAGACTTGAGCCAATCATCCGCATGCATAGGGTCAGCGGCTTGAGCAAAGGATGGTGGCCTAGTCCTCATAAACTCTCCCAACCGGTTATGAGGAGGTGGGGGTGGCAGTGGAGGCATGTGGGGCTGATTATTGATGTTACCAGCCTGCAACTGTCCCATTGTTTGTATCATGGTCTGCATGAGTTGGTTCTGCATAGCCAGAAGCTGCTCAATATTAATAGCTCCATGAGCAGGTCCTTGTCCATTGTTGTTCTGAGGTCCTCTGTGGTTCTCCTCCTCATCATTGCCATCCCTCTGGTTGCGAGTCCTCACCATCTGGAGAAAAGCAATAGGTAAGAATTAGAAAACGTCCCCAACTATATGCATCAATGGATATGAAACTAGACAACTAACTAGCCTACATGGACATGGCAATGCTAAAGCATCCCAAAATCCTCTATTAAGCACACAAGAAAACAATATATATGGCAAACAACACACCAAACAAAAATACATTGATTCCTTAGTGTTCCTATGTGCTCTAAAGTGTCCATTCTATCTAAATTGTGTCCTACGGTCAACCTGTGGCTCTGATACCAATCTGTGACACCCGGTTCCGAAAATGAACCAAGTGAACGCATATGTGTGCCCAGGATGTTCAACACACATACACGAGTGCATCACAAACGATATACAGTGAATTACCATAGAACAAGATTTATTAACGAAATTTTATTACACAATTCATAATATTCTTGAATACAAGCTCTTAATGAATATTAAAGACAAATTCAACTAATGCAGTGGAAATAAACTAAATAAGAAAACTAAACAGCTAGGCAGCATAAGCAATAGGGTATAGTGTAGCTCCATGCAACACCACAGCCAAAGCTAACGGTAGACACGGCCTAGAACTCCGCATTATCACCTTTAAACTCCCAATCCTGACCTGCAACTGTTGGGGGGGGGGGGGGGTTGCAAGAGTGATTACATGTCGTACTCAACAAGTGTGGAAAGTATGACATATGGCTGATTCAAATGACGAATATAATAATGGCCAGTTGCTGAAAAGTACATTAAAACATTGGAAAAGCAATACAATATATGTATGTGAATAAACCCGTCATAAACCATAAGTAACATCAAAGTACCAGTAGATTTCACCATTTGCCAATAACCAGTTTCAATACCAGAAATTAATCTATAACCAGCCATAACCATTACCAAACCATAACCATAACCAACCAGCCATAACCATCCCAAAATCCCAATTTTCCTCTAATCATGTGAGGGTCCAGGTTGCTCATAACCGGGAGCACGTCTATCATGATAGTTTTATTAGACACACTTTGCAGAGGTTGTACCACTTTACTCACATGTTTGTGATTTCATCACCTTTCTATGACTAGATGCTCTATTATGTCGTCTCACACTTCCGTCGGTGTGTGGCCAAGAGATCACAAAATAGCCTTTACAAAGGGAATACTAGCCTATTTAGACCCCACTGAGGTTTCACCGGTGGCGATGTCTCCCATATAGCACATCTTCAACCAAGGGCCCCATCTTGAGCTATTCAAATCCCAGGGTAGTTCCACCAATCATCAACAAACCCAATCCGACTACCCCTTCCTCGAGCATCCTTAATGGTTCAAAAAGCACTGGCAAAGCCCTAATTAATCAGCTACACCGCACCCATACTTGGCCTTGTGGTGGCACTGTAAATCTTGGATGGTCGGTCCACGAACTGGTCCTTAGATCTAAAGCAAGCAAAACCACCATAACATCCAACCCATCCACATACCAGGCTTGCTTAGATCACCCATTACCATATCATATTAACCAATTCATGTTAACCATAATGTCATCCATGCATAATTAAATTGAGTGGTATAGTTGTTTTCCCATCCCAGTTGATTAAGCGAAGCAAAAGGTAAAAATCCCTTCCCGACTCTCTACCATCTACTCCAGGTGACAAGGGTGGTTAAACAAATCTAGTAAACTTCCTACCATTGGATTTTCCATCAAATTGACACAAGTATGCAATTTTCAAACAAAACATTTATTTTAAAATAGGATCAATATGCTTCAAGGGCACTTGCCCTTCTCTTGCGGTTGGTTAGGGTCAAAGCCTTCAAACTCTTGGTGATGTAGATCCTCCGCGGCACTCTCTATCGCAAATCCGTCTAATCCACACAATAACCATACAAGACAAGAAACACAATCAAAGAGTCCACAAATATTACTCAATATGACATGACATGCATGATTGGTGCAAATGCAAGGTAGAACTTGTTAATAGATTTCTTTCAATGATCACTAACTAGATCTAATATATTTTAACAAGTTTCTACAGGTTTGGATGTGATTAGATCTAATTTTAGAATCAATTCAACAAAATTTAGTCAACAAAATCGAACTAGTCTGCAGAAGGCCGGACTCGTCTGCACTTCGCTGAACTAGCGAACTAGGGTTTTCTAAATTGATGTGAATTTGCAAATTTGGGGTTGAATTCACATAAGGAAAAGAGAATAGAAGGTATACCAGGTGTTTATAACTCCAATTAATCAAGAAACTTGGAGGTAACACTTGGATCTTGATGATCTAGGGTTGATGATGAACTTGGAGATGATTTGGTGATAAAGAACGAATGCTTGGTGGAGATCTTGATCCTCTTTCGTTTCCTCCTCTTCTTCTTGCTTGGGATCTCCTCCTCCCTCCTTGATGATGGCTCTCCGCGAACTAGGATTTGGGTGGGGTGGAAAAGTGGCAAATAGATGTCAAGCCAAGGAGTGGGGTTGTTTATATAGAGGTGGAGGCTAGGGTTAGATGGATTTCAAGTTTGAGAGGAGTAGAGGCCGGTTTAGAGTCCCACATGGGCTCTAAAAGAGTTAGGCACGATGTCCCTAGGCCCACTTAACGTGAAACACAAGAAACAAGTCGTAAATCAAAAGATCAATTCGGGATCGCGAAATATCGGACAAGTTCGAAAAGGACTGGACTAGTACGAAAATGTTCGGAGAGAAAATCGGACAAGTCTGGCCTAAAATCAGACAAGTCCAACTTTAGTCAGAGGGGAAATTGGACAAGTCCGCTGGAACATCGGACTAGTCCAAAAAAGTCCAGGGACTTAGCAAATTTTCAAGGATTCATTAAATATCGGACTAGTCCCCACAAAATCGGACAAGTCCGAAAGTTTCCAGAGGCAAAATCGGACTAGTCCACAGAAAAAACGGACAAGTCCGTTTTTAGTCAGAGAGAAATTGGACTACTCCTCACTAAAATCGGACTAGTCCGCACTTTTCAGCATTTTAAGTGCAGTTTTGTTGCAAATTAATTTTAAACTTGTTCCTCTCTATGTGGGTTAATGTTAAACATGTATATGAATGTATGTAGGGCATGATGCATGAAAATGAGGTTGTTACAGAACTTTTGCCACGAATTATGAGTTCGTGGCGTTAGGATTTATCGCCATGGAACACAATCGTTGCATTTGGAACTTTTGCCACGTTTCACCAGTTCGTGGTGTTAGGATCTATCGCCAAAAAACACAATTGTTGCATTATGAACTATTGCCATGATTCACCAGTTAGTGGCATTAGGATCTATCGCCACGGAACAAAATCATTAAATTAGGATCTGTTGCTACGATTCACCAGTTCATGGTGTTAGGATCTGTGACACCCGGTTCCAAAAATGAACCAAGTGAACGCATATGTTTGCCCCGGATATTCAACACACATGCACGAGTGCATTCACAAAATAGTATACAGAAGATTACCACATAACAAGATTAAATAAGCTCTGTATTACACAATTTAGAATAATCCTCGAATACAAGCACTAATGAAATTTGAATGACAAGTTTGAACTAATGCAGCAGAAATAAACTAATTAAGCAACTAAGCAGCTAAGCAAAAGGGATATAGCGCAGCTCCAACACTCCACAGACAAAGCTGATAGTAGACACAGCCTAGAACTCTGCATTATCATCGTTAAACTCCTAATCCTGACCTGCAACTGTTGGTGGGGGGAAATTCAAGAGTGAGCACTTGTCGTACTCAGCAAGTGTGGAAAGTATGACATGTAGCTGATTCAAATGATGACAGTAATAATGGCTAAGTGCTGAAAAGTACATTAAAATATTTGAAAAGCAACATATTATATGTATGTGAAATAAAAACATCATAAACCACGTAATCATCATAATTCCAATCCATATTCATTAATCCATATTCATTACCTTCATCCAAATTCCAGATTTCATCATTACCATCAACCATATTCAATACTAGAATTTAATTTATAACCAGCCATAACCATTACCAAACCATAACCATCCCAAAAACCATCCCAATACCAAGTTCCTCTAATCATGGAAGTGGTCTAGGTGCTCATAACCGGGAGCACAGCTACCATGATAGTTTTATTAGACTCTGCAGAGTTTGTACCACTTTACCCACGTGTTTGTGATTTCGTCACGCATCGGCGACTGAAGAACCTCCCTTACGCAAATTACACTTCGTTTTGTGTGTTCACAAAATAGCCTTTACAAAGGGATTACTAGCCTGTTTAGACCCAACTGAGGTTTCAACGGTGGTGATGCCTTCAACTGAGCACATCTTCAACCAAGGGCCCCCTATTGTGCCATTCGGATCCCAGGGTAGTCCCACCAACCATCAACAAACCCAATCCGACTACCCCTTCCTCAAGCATCCTTAATGGTCCAAACAGCACTGGCAAAGCCCTAATTAATCAGCTACACCGCACCCATACCCTGCCACGTGGTGGCACTATTGTCTTGGCTTATTCTCGCATGAATCGGTCCTCAGATCTAAAGCAAGCAAACCACCATATCATCCAACCCATCCACATACCAGACTTACTTAGATAACCCAATTCCACATCATATTAACAAGTTCATGTTAATCAAATTTCATAAATGCATAATTAAGTTAAGTGGTATAGTTGTCTTTCCATCCCAATTAGTTAAGCGAAGCAAAAAAGGTAAAAAGCCTTTCCCGTCTATCTACCATACATTCCAGGTGACAAGGGTGGTCAAACAAATCTAGTAACTTCCTATCATAGGATTCCCATGAAATTGACACAAGCATGCTGCTTTGCAAACAAAACATTTACTTTAAAAAAGGGATCAATATGCTTCAAAGACACTTGCCTTACATTTGGGCTTAGTTCAGGTCAAAGCCTTCAAACTCTTGGTGCTGCAGATCCTCTGCGACACTCTCTAGCGCAAATCCGTATAATCTACACAATAAACATACAAACAAGAAACACAATCAAAGAATGCACAAATACTACTCAATATGACATGATATGCATGATTGATGCAAATGCAAGGTGGAACTTGTTAACGTGTTGCTTTTAATGATCACAACTAGTTCTATTAGCTTTTAACAAGTTTATACATGTTTGGAGTTGATTAGATCTAATTTCAAAATTGTTTCGACACAATTTAACCAGGAAAATTGGACTAGTCTGCTAGGGACCGGACAAGTCTGCACTGCACGAGAACAACATATTAGGGTTTCCTAGATCGACATGAATTTGGAGATTTGGGGTTGATTTCATGTAAGGAAAAGATAATAGAAGGTATACCAGGTGTTTAGAACTCTAATTAATGAATGATCTTGGAGGCAACACATGGATCTTGGCGATCTAGGGTTCATTAAGAACTTGATGGTACATTGTTGACGAAGAATGCGAAGTTGATGGAGATCTTGATCCTCTTTCATTTCCTCCTCTTCTTTTCTTTACTCTAGATCTCCTTCTCCCTCCTTGGTGGCGGCTAATCATGAGCTAGGGTTTTGGTGTTAAGGAAAAGTGGCAAATAGATGTCAAGCCAAGCGGTGAGGTTGTTTATATAGAGGTGGAGGCTAGGGTTAGATGGATTTCGAGTATGGGGTGAGTAGAGGTCGGTTTAGAGTCCCACATGGGCTCTAAAAGAGTTAGGCACGACGTCCCTAGGCCAACTAAACGTAAAACCCATGAAACAAGTCGTGAAACAAAGGGTCAACTTGGAGTCGCGATATATCGGACAAGTCCGAAAAGGACCGGCCTAGTCCGAAGTTGGACAGAGGGAAATGGGACAATTCCGAACTGGACATCGCACAAGTTTGAACTTATCCAGAGGGGAAAAACAGGAAAGTTTGGCCAAAAATCGTACAAGTCCGACTTTAGTGAGAGGGAGAAAAGGACAAGTCCGCTGGAATACCGGATTAGTCTGGACAAGTCTACGGACTTAGCAAATCTCAAAGGATTCTTGGAACTGATAGGAAAATTTGTCCCGATCTTCCGAAAGGTAATGGATAGGTCGATTGATGTGGAGATCTCGACGTTGATGATCCGAGGCTCTCGAGTAGAACACGAACAACCCCTGCAATCACTACACCACCGCTGAATAACAAAGTTGCAAAGGCTCAATGTGGTTTGGACAAAGTAATGAACAGATCTACTAAACTGCAAGTTTTTTTTGTGGCTTTTTTGTGGACTCTAGGTATGAAAAACAAAACTAATGTAATGGATAGATGAATTACCTAACGGGCAATCTGGAAATCTGATACCAATTGATGAGAAAAATTGATGGATGATGGATATGATGAAGACGGCGATAGAGTTGCTCACTAAAAATCAAACATCAACCAAGGATTGACATGACATTCAGACCACCTTTACAACACCTTCCACAAGAAGTAATTACATTCTCCCATCTCTTCCTTCTTATGATGGTTTTGGTTACGATGAATATATTGCTTGGGAAATAGAGTTGGATAAAAATTTTGGACAATGTCATATGTGTGAGAAAAGAAAGATTAGAAATGTTGCAAGTGCATTAGTAGGTTGTGCATTGACTTGGTAGAACAACTTAAGTGATTTAGAAAGACCTCGAACATGGAAAGATATGAAAATTCTTATGCGAGAAACTTTTGCTAATGTATCTAATTGTAAAGATGAAATACATGAACTTGAGAAGAATTTTCTTGTTGTACCTCCTCCTTTGCCTAACCTTTTGCAGGAACATGAACCAATAAATGGAGATGCAAATGAGAGTGAATTGTTGAACAACTCTTCTGAATTTTTTGATGAATCAACTGATAATGCATTTGAATTTCTTGCTGAAAATGAGAGTAGTGTTAATGGACAATGCTCTACAGTTAACCACGTTATGACATTTTCAGATGTGCTGAATTTTGCTACCAATCATACTATCGATGAGCAGCAACAAGATGAACCTTTACATAATACAACTTTACCATTAGTTGATTTTCCCACTGATTCTTATAACAAAAATGAGTTGTGTGCTGATAATTATATTATACCTATGCTAGAACAACCAAATGAATTTGATACTTTATCACTCACTTGTGCTGAAATTAAGCATTTGATCCCAACTACATGTGAAAGGGATGAGCTGAAATTGTTATCTTCTCTAAATACTTTGGGCTATATTGAATTTGACACTCTTTGTGATCTAGATATCGTAGGGAAGATAATGTTTTCTCAATCTGAATTGCCTTTGTTAAGTAGAAATATTTTTCATGCTATAAGCAAATATGAACATAGTGGTATGTTTATGGTGCATAAAGTTTACATATGTTCAAATGAGGAAGCTCCTTTTGTGCTGCAACAACATAGTGAAATGAATGGATGCACTAACACTAATAATGTATTGTCAAATTGTTCTAGTATTTTTTCCTTGTAGCAGGGACAACAAAAGCATTATTCACTGTGGTTGTTCATTATGGACAGCACTTACTCTACCTCCAACGCAAGCCTCTTTGCTGGACATACGAGCAAGCCGAGGACAGCTTGTCATAAAGAAGGGGAGAATGATAAGATCATGCACATTATTATTGCACCTACAAACATGACACAATATTTATTTGTTTGGGATCCTGGCTCAAGTGAATGTGCACTCTTATTTGATGGACAAGATCAAGATGGCGCACTATGTCGTCCACCACCTTGGCCTCCTCCTTTGATGCACACAAAAAGATTTGATGGCGTTGTATATTTGGACCAACACATGGGAGAAGATGAACTTGAGTCGAGGACGACTCCAATTCAAGAAGAAGAGGATGATGAGGACATCACTTCTATGGATACAAACAACACTCCATTGAACATCCAAGATGCAATCAATAGAGTTCATACACAACAATTAATTTCAGAGGTGAACTCGTTCTTATATATTTCCTTATATGTTTTTGAGCATAGATTGCTACTTAATGATTTAATTGTGATTAGGATCCATGGAGAGGTTTAAGGAGTACTTGTAGGGAGTATTAGGGATGTGAAAGACCAGAGAATTCGTTCAAAGAAGATGGAAACCGAACCAAACTCCAAATCATATCCAACTCGGAGTCCAAGAGCAGTACGCACTAAAACGGACGTACAGGACGCATACGAACTCCGTTTTGGACGTTCTACATATGCACGGAAAGGGGAGAGGGTAACCTTTCCAATGGCGCCGGTCCCATGTCAAAATTCCTTCTGAGTCGACGGGAATTGTCGAAACAAAATCATGTACAGAATCTGTCAGGGTGCTGCACCACCGTATTGGACCATTGGGCCTTGTATCAAGTCTAAGTCCATTATTTTCGTGTGTTAGGGTTAGGTCACGACCCCAACACCCCCTTGGACGTCCTCCCACCTATATATACTCCATAGTAGCCGCCATGAACAATTGGGTTTTGCTTAGATCAATAATATCGCCGTTTTTTAGTTTGTGAAACCCCAATTCAGCAATTTCAGCTTGCTTCTTCTACGTTCTTGCTTGTGTTCTCGGTTGCACTTGCAGGGATTAGCCTTCTTGGCGAGGTCAATCGTGTGAAGCACGGTTGATAACCAACGGAGCGGTGGTGTAGTGATTGCAGGGGCTGTTCGTGTTCTACTCAAGAGCCTCGGATCATCAACGTCGAGATCTCCATCAATCGACCTATCCATTACCTATCGGAAGATCGGGACTCATCTTTTCCTATCAATTGATAGGAAAATTGATGATGAGTCCCGATCTTCCGAAAGGTAATGGATAGGTCGATTGATGTGGAGATCTCGACGTTGATGATCCGAGGCTCTCGAGTAGAACATGAACAGCCCCTGCAATCACTACACCACCGCTCCGTTGGTTATCAACCATGCTTCACACGATTGACCTCGCCAAGAAGGCTAATCCCTGCAAGTGCAACCGAGAACAAAAGCAAGAACAAGGTAGACACGATCTGAAATCGCGAAGTTGGGGTTTCACAAACCGAAGAACGGCGATATTATTGATCTAAGCAAAACCCAATTGTCTATGGCGGCTACCATGGAGTATATATAGGTGGGAGGACGTCCAAGGGGGTGTTAGGGTCGTGACCTAACACTAAGACACGAAAATAATGGACTTAGACTTCATACAAGGCCCAATGGCCCAATACGGTGGCGCAGCACCCTGACAGATTCTGTACTTGATTTTGTTTCGACGATTCCCGACGACCCCGAGGGAAATTTGACTTGTGACCGGTGCCATTGGAAAGGTTATCCTCTCCCCTTTCCGTGCATATGTAGAAAGTCTCAAACGGAGTTCGTATGCGTCCTGGGCGTCCGTTTTAGTGCGTACTGTTCCTGGACTCCGAGTTGGATACGATTTGGAGTTTGGTTCGGTTTCCATCTTCTTTGAACGAATTCTATGGTCTTCCACGTCCCTAATACTCCCTCCAAGTACTCCTTGAACCTCTCCATGGATCCTAATCACAAATAAATCATTAAGTAGCAATCTATGCTCAAAACATATAAGGAAATATATAAGAACGAGTTCACCTCTGAAATTAATTGTTGTGTATGAACTCTATTGATTGCATCTTGTATATTCAGTAGAGTGTTGTTTGTATCCATATAAGTGATGTCCTCATCATCCTCCCCTCCTTGAATTGGAGTCGCCCTCGACTCAAGTTCGTCCCCTCTCATGTGTTGGTCCAAATGTGCAACGCCATCAAATCTTCTTGTATGCATGAATGGAGGAGGCCAAGGTGGTGGACGACATAGTGCGCCATCTTGATTTTGTCCATCAAATAAGAGTGCACATTCACTTGAGCCAGTATCCCAAATAAATAAATATTGTTTCATGTTTGTAGGTGCAATAATAATGTGCATGATCTCATCAGGAACACTGGACTAGTCCGCACAAGACCGGACAAGTCCGAAAGTGTCGACAGGGAAAAACAGACTAGTCCGCAAAAAAAAAGAACAAGTCCATTTGAAGTCAAAGAGAAATCGTACTAGTCTGCACCAAAATCGGACTAGTCTGCACTTCCCAAAATTCTTAAAGTGCGATTTTGTTTCAAATTCATTTTAAACTTATTCCTTTTTATGTTGCTCAATATTAGACATGTATTGGAATGTATGCAATGCATGATGGAGTAAAATTAGGGCATTACATGATCTATTGCCGATGAACACAATCATTTCATTACGAACCTATTTCCATAGATAAGAAATCATTGCAATACCAAACTAATCGCCACGGATGTGAAATCGTTGCAGTACTATACTATTTCCCACAGATCTGGAATCGTTGCAATACAGTACTATTCGCCACGTTTGTGAAGTAGTTGCAATAACATACTATTTGCCACAGACGTTAAACTGTCGTAGTACGATACTACTTGCCACGACTGTGATATTGTTGTAGTACCATACTATTTGCCACGAATGTGAAATCGTTGCAATATCGTGATATTCGTTGCAATACATTAAATTGTCGCAATATCATAAATCGTTGCAATATCTTACTATTTTCCACGGCTGGGAAATCGTTGCAATACCAAGCTATTCGTTGCAATACATTAAATCATTGCGATACGCTAAATCATTGCAATAATGTAGTGTTAGCCACAAATGAGAAATAGTTGCAATCACGTACTATTACCACGAATGTGAAATCGTTGCAATACGATAAATCGTCGCAATATGTTAAATCGTTGTAATAACATACTATTTGCCACGAATGTGATATTGTTGCAATACGGTGCTATTTGCCACGAATTTGAAATCATTGCAATCACATACAGTTACCACGAATATGAAATCATTGCAATACCATGCTATTCGTTGCAATATGTTAAATCGTCGCAATATGCTAAATCATTGTAATAACTTACTAATTGCCACGAATATGAAATCGTTGCAATACCGTACTATTTGCCACGATTGTGAAATCGTTGCAATACTGTACTATTCGTTGCAATACGTTAAATCGTCGCAATATGTGAAATCATTCCAATAGCATACTATTTGCAACCGATGTGAAATCGTTGCAGTACCACACTATTTGCCACAGATGTCAAGGCGTCGCAATAACCTATCGCAACGGGAACTATGACGACGATTTGTAAAAACTATCGCCACGCTCTTTTTCGTTGCAACAGTGACCTATTGCGATGAAAAGCATCCTATTTTGACGAATTTTTCTGTTGCGATAAACTGATATCCTTGCAGTGTCTTCAACATAACAATCTGTTTTTTGGCTTTTAGATCCACATACTTCCATTCAGCAACATGCAACCTCCTGGTGTGATAGGTACAACAATATAATTAATCGGAAAAGTCTCAATCTGATAGTTAAAAATGTCAGCATATTGTTGGGCTAGGATATTATCCCCCCAACTAGGAACATTTTGCTCTTTAAGTAGTTAATCTTGAGGCCTGGCATTCTCTCAAAGAAGGAAAGGAGAAGTTTCATGTTTCTAGCATATTCAACCTTTTCTTGAATGCAAATTATAGTATCATCTGCATACTGAAGAATTGCCACCCCTTTTGAGATAAGGTTTTCAGCCGGCCCCACAATTACATCATTGCTTTGAGCCATATAGATCATTTTGTTGAGGGAGTCAGCTGCAATATCAAACAGCAGGGGAGAGAGAGGATCCACCTGCCTAACCCCCTTATAGCTGAGGAAAATAGTTGCCCATATTCTTATTTATTTTCGCACTTAGGGTTCCATTCATCACTAAGAGTTTAATCCAATGACACCATTTATCGCAGAAACATCTAGCCAGTAAACTTTTAAAGTGGAAATCCCAATTTACTTTGTCGTATGCTTTTTCAAAATCAAGTTTTAAGATTATCCCATTTTGGTCTCTACTTTTAGTCTCAGGAAGGATTTCATGTAACACCATTATGCCATTCATAATATTTCGCCCTGGGATAAAAGCTGATTGAACTTTATTTATTATCCTTCCAGCCACAGGTTCAAGATGACTAGTCAGGACTTTTGTGAACCACTTATAAAGATAGTTAAGAAGGCATATTGGTCTAAAGTTCTTCTGTTTATAAGCATTATGGGTTTCTGGAATAAGAGTAATAATCCCAAAATTCAGTCTTTTAATATCCAAATTTCCATCGTGGAAGTCCCTAAAAAGTTCGATTATGTCTATTTTTATAATGTTTGGGCACTGTTGAAAGAATTCATTTGGAATTAAGTCAGGGCCTGCAACTTTATTCTTTTCCATCTTGAATAATGCAATTTTGATTGTCTTCCTCAAATTGATTAGTCAGATTTTTATTTTCTAGCTCAGACACTTTCTCATTACCAGACCAGCTGGAATTCTCTAGGTTGAACTGATTTATATTATCACCACTGAACCGATACTTATAGTAATCTGTAGCATGATGTAATAGATTATTAGTGCCTTCAATAATCTCCTCACCTTTTTTAAGGTAGAAAAGAGTATTTTTCTCTTCTGACCATTAGCTATTGTATGGTAGTACTCAGTATTATGGTCTCCTTTTAGGAGCCATTTTTCATGACTCCTTTTGTACCAGTACATCTCATCCGTTTCTGCAATTTGTAACCATTCCTTTTGCAAGTTCATTTTAATTTAAAATGTTGACCTCCTAAGGGTCTATCTCCTTTTTTTTTCCAGATTTTCAATTAATTCTTTAAGTTCCTATTTTCTTTTTCTGTTCCTACCTGCATTGTTATAACCCCATCCTTTAAAAAAAATTTAATCTTTTATTTTATAAAGTACCCTATCAAGAGCATTATCATCCTTAGTTGGTTCATTCCAAATACATTCCACTAGAGGGAGGAAATCTGGATTTTTAATCCAGAACAATTCAAAGTGAAAAGAGTGGCCCTTCTTCTTATCTGTTTTTCCATTTTGACGAATAAGGGGGTTGTGATCTGAAAATTCTCTTGGTTTCTTCTGTATACAACAATTAGGAAATAAAAGTTCCCAATCCCTAGAAATTAGAATTCTATCTAGGGCTTCCAGGGTAGGGTTTTTCATGTTGTTGGACCAGGTATATTTACCCCCCGAAATTTAATTTCTCTCAATTCATTCACATTGATCACCTTATTGATTAAATCTGTATATCTGTTAGGAATTAACTTCTTGTTTTTTTTCATGTTTCTTTCTAAGGATGTTAAAGTTGCCACTAGCTATGAATGCTTTATCAGCTTTATCTAGGAAAGAAGAGAGTTCAGATAAGAGTTCCCCCCTTAAATTCATTTTGGGCCGCCCCACACACATTAGTAGGTTCCAATGTTTTTTAACCTTTCTATCATACATCTCCATGCAAAAGATATATTTGCCAGCGGAACATTGAGAAATATCAAACCTGACGGGGTCAACCCCAGTCAGGCTACACCCTGATCTGCCAATAGGTAATTGGTAGTTATCCTATATTTACTTTATTGTATATTTGAATATCTCATCAAACCTTGAATTTCCATTTACCATCTTTGAATTTTCACATTTGCATGTCGGATAGTCAAATTTCAACAACCATAAAAGGATACTTTTAGATTGCGAAATAAACTTATTTGAATATGAACTTTGGGCATAACCACTTGAATTTATTTTGCTAATTCAACTCAAAATATTTTCCTTATTCCTCATTGCATTGGCAAGTTGTTTCAAGTTGGAATGGACAATTTGACAAAGGGTTCCTTTTGCTTTTGCCAATGTAACCCATTTTCGTGTTGTTTTATTTTTTCTTGATTGAACTGCATCTAGGAAGGAAAGTATGAAGAGGTTGTTCAGCGATGAGGGAAGACCTCATCAAGATCAAGACACCATTAGGAGGATTGAAGCGCAAATCCTTCCACCGAGGTCGTAGTGAGTCCGAGGTGGTGGAATGCTTGATATGGCAACCCGATGAAAGAGCAATATGAAGGTTCAACCACATTCATCGCTGAGTACAACCTCAACTTAGCATATGACATATAACATGAAGGCTACACAGATGTTCGTAGTCGTCAGTTTCTCACACAAGGGCCTTCGACCCCAAGGTGCTCGTCGAATGAGGTATGAGTTTAGAATTTTCCATCGTTTAGTTTGCATTAGAATTGAGTGACTTGCTTGCATTGATAAGAAACGTTAGCATGACCTCATCATCCACTTCTTATGCCTCAAAAAAATAAGTGTTGGTATTGCCTTTTGATTTTTCAAAAGAAATTCCACCTTACTTGGAAGAAAATAAATCAAGTACCTAAAATCTTATAAGCACTATTTAATAGACTTAGTCATTTTTTTGCCTAGATTTAGTAAACAAAGCCTTTGAAATAACTTATTGGGTAAATTGGCATGTAGCAACCTAGGAATAAGTGAAGTCCAAAATTTTGAATTGAATTTCATGTATATATAGGGTCACTATTTCAAATTCGTAGGAAGACCATTAGAAATGTTCGGGGAGGATAAAATTGAGAACCTTGTTTGCCATGATCCAAAGGATAAAAATTTCCTCTTTGTAAAAAGCCATGTGTCGGTGTTTCAAAAACCGACTAGTAAATTTGTATTGAATCACATTCATCTTCATATGGATACTTGCAAAAGACAAGATATTTAGCCAAGTTTGGGCAAAAAAGGCCCTACGTTCAGATGGAGTCTATTTGTGATATTTGTTAGCTCAAAAGGTGCGAGAACAGATTAGAAGCAGGCCTTGCTCTAGTACATGAACTCTAAGAAAGTAAGAAGAACTCTATGAAAGTAATGTGTAAGTGAAACGCATATGGACGTGTGAAAGTAAGGCACGAATGCAAGCGTGTCAAAGGAAAAGTGTGTAAGGAAAGTGCATAAAGTAAAAGCATAAGGTAAAATGTGTAAGTATAGTGAATACGTAGTGAATTTGCCCCCCTCATGGAAGGCCTTGGGGTCCTTTTATGGGGGGGGGGGGCGAGGTGGTCCCATCTAACTGACATTCCTCATAGTGGGGCCAAATTTACAATGTTCATTCTATGCATCCGAACTTGTGTGTGAGGTAATCATTCCTCTGCGACGGATGGCAAACTTATCCTCCAACAGGTCACATCGCAGGTTCATCCCCTCTACCAAAGTTATTGCGTCCATCGTCTATCATAAGTACCCCCAATTACCTGCCTTTCCCGGGCTCAAGCCCGAGAGCAATCGTCCGCCCAACCTTTCGGGTCAAGACATGGGTAGGCTTGATACCTGATCTCGGCCGGCCCAGGTGTTAGTGGTGGTTCCCTCCTCGAGACAGAGGCTAGCTATAGTTCATAGCTGCATAGTGGTCATGTACGATCGGATCCCGTATGTTTGGTAATCGGGGTACAAAACTCCTTTAGTAGCCCTCGAGCCTTCGGTTGAGTCTTGGCAGAGTGGGTCGTAGGTTGAACTTGCGCTCGCACCCGGGACCCTGAAAAACAAGAGTTCAATAAACGACAGTGCAATTACACGTCTGACCACTAGAGGCCCAAACTACTTCCGGCGGGGCCCAGGCGTCTGGTCGTTGTTAGCCTAGATCGCATGGTGAACCGTGAGCCTCCTACAAGACCAGGTTGGTAGTCGTAGGTTTGTTTGCACCCGGCTGATGAGTCGTGTGAGGACTAGTTCCTAACATTTCAGGAATCACATTGGGTGGTGCCGTGCGATGCGGCAACCAACAGCACCCACGAAAATACATAATAAAGACACAAAGATTTTATTTCATAATAAGATATGATTTGGAACATAGTGTACAACGTCTGTACACACGCAGCAGAAAGTACATAATCACACTCTCAACCTATCTATGCACAAGAGAAGTCGTCCATGCCCGCAAACGAATCTCACTAGCAACCCGAACATCACAAAGTTTATGTGTGGTGTTGCGTCAGAGTTAGATCTTAATAGCTTGAGTTTTGACGGACAACCCATAACAGCAACAATATAATAAAACCTGCAAATCCACATATAAAGCAACCATGAGCATGAAGGCTCAGCAAGACTTAGCCGTCTCATCTAAGGCAAGCAACTCTACATTTTGGAAACTCTAAAGACTAGAAGCTGAAATTTGTAGAAATGAACTCGCTGAAAGTAAATCCTTAGTTCTCAGTTTTGGAGTAGGAAATGTGAAATCAGTGGACATGCATCATAATGAATTGCACAATCAAACAAGAAACACTTTATCAACGATGCTACTTGCCCAAAGTTGCATAGGCTTCATTCAAGTTAAATGTTTGGAGATGATAAGTTCTATTATGCTATCTCTAATTCAGCTAAGGTTAAGATACTAAAAATTATTCACAGCAGCATATTCATAGTCTTTCAACTACTATTTATTACTAAGTCACAACGAAGTGAACAATAAGTGGTACTCATAACTGCGAGGGACGGTGATTCGAATCAAAGATACCCAGAATACACAAATCATACGCCCGTACTAGAAGTCACATCGGTGCACTCCACAGACGTCACACAACAACCTTTCCCAAATCCTGCCCAAGTTGAATCGATTCAATTGTCTAGGACAGTATTCCAACTCATGGTGCACCTTTCTGTTGTGAAGATGTTGCGGATGACTTTCCGTCTACTGTGTTGCGGCCGAAAGCCTGAGGCAATCGAAAAAGTCTCAACAAAGGCTTCCCGAGGTACATCGGTTTCCTGAACCCAATATATCCAGTATGACTCTGATACAGTTCAAACTTGCTCAGCAGAGATGCATACGGATCGATCATTAGCCGACACAGGCAGGGCAACACATCCTACCCCGCTTCCCGGTGTCATATTCTGTTCATGAACCATCCTCTAAAATAACCAATCCCAGGTGATAATATCGCTATCTCGCAAGTGGATTCCAACAACTCGAATTCTACCAGATTCCCTACATAGCATGGCAATTATATGCGTTTAGCTATAAACCTACCCATATACTCCATGGGTTTGTGGGTGTTGATGGTTCCTATGCACTACTAAGAATTCATATCTAGCAGTGGTGCCATAAATGGTTGTTAATAGATTTTAGATTATACATATAAATCCGCAAGTGCACAGAAACTATCGATGTAGCATTTCCCCTCTAAGAGTATCCCCAAAGGATGTCATTTATATTCTCCCAAAGGAAGGCTAGATGGAAGTAAAGCAATCATCAAGTGGAGAGGCCAGGGTGATCTAGGGAAGGTTCTAGCAAAGATGGATAAATAATAAATTCGAGTAGTGTGACACACAAAAGGCATTCTATCCTAAGGGGATAAATGTTGTTAAGAGGGACTAGGCTAAGAGTTAGGTAGAGACTCCTACATTGCTTCTAATGTACATATACATATCCTATGTTAGTTACTAATGATCATGTCAATTATGAATTCTCATGTTAAGTAGATTACCACATAGGGCACGGGTTTACCCCTAGCAATACTAGGACGACTCCCGCCAAGAGCTCGTGGCATAGCCAAACGTGGAGGATTACAAAGGACAAATAGGACTCACCACCTAGCTACTACCTACCTTTTCAATCCGTGGGTCTACGAGACATTCAACGCTACTCTCTATCCTAGCACCACGCTAGCATATTAAGTAATTACCTTAAGAGCCTAGGCACAAGCCATCCTAAGGCAATGATATAAATCATCGTTAAACCAATGTTAATTCATAGCATAAGTGAATCATGTTAACATAATCATGACATTGCTAATTAGACTATAGTGGAGGTTTATAGTGTTTATGATGATATATTGAGAATGGTATAGCATAATCATAAATACTACTCGTACCACATACATGGAATCCACAATAAAAAAGAAACGGTTCATCCAAGTATATGAACAATGGGAGACTAATGATAACATCTTTATTAAGAACAAAGTCATAAATACTAATAGGAATATAAGAGCCATACCTTTCCCAATTGGAAATTGGGAAGAGACTCCTTCTACTCCTCTCCTACTTGGACTATGGACTAGAGGCTCTCCTCTCTACATCCTATACTACTCTAAACCTATGAGAGTAGTGGATACAATGGATGAATACTCAAGTGGTGTGTGTTGAAGTGAGTGGTGAGGGGTTCTATTTATATGTGGAGAAAGGTCAGTTCCCGCCACCAAAATTTAGCGACTTAGTCACCACTGACTTCTTCAAGCAAGGAGGAGCTAACACATGGACGTTGACCAAGTTTGGCGCTAGAAGCACTTCGGCCGAACAAAAAAGTGGACCAATTCCACTGTGCTTTCTCCTATTGACTTTTATAGGGTGTACACCGTTGGATGGCCTCGAATACTTCTGCTTTTGGGCCATTTGATCCATGTGGTGCCACGTGTCGACACTTCATTGTCTGGGATTGTATTTTATAGGATCGCTCCCTCCCTTTTACCTCAATTCTTGCATGAAATGTCGGCATACACAAATTCTCCAAGGACAAGTGGAAATAGGTTAAATAGAAAGGTCATGTGTACAAGAAATGATAATTCCATCACATAAATGAGTTATATTGACGGGTGAAATTGGTATATAACAACCGTCAACAAACTCCACCAAGCTTATCCTTTGCTCATCCCGAGCAATGTCAAGATTTTAGGTTGATGATCAGGAGTTGCTACAATGTTCTAATTTTTCAAAAGTACCATATGCACAACAAAATACTCTACCTAGTATTGCAAAAAATTGGCACGATACTTCACCCATCTTAAGTCATTATGGGGCTTATGCCATCTCCTATTCATGGGTGGTTGAAAGAAAGAACAGCAAACAGAGCACACATACCCTAGAAATAAAGTTCCACTCGAATTCCGGAGAGTTCAATTTAGATTTCAAGAATCTCAATTTGATTCTCTCAAGTCTCTCTTTGTATGTAGTGGAAATATATCCTCACCAAGTAATTTTGCTTAAATTCATCCTACCTCTACACAAGGCATGTATGTGGATCTTGGTAGGGAATATAGTAGGCATATTTGCAACACATAATATTGCTAAGTGTAGGATCGAAGAGCACGAGAAAAGCTACCAGAGGGGGGTGAATGGTAGATTTAAAAAGAACTTACGTAGCGGAAACAATTAAATCCCAACCCTTTCGGCAGAAAAACGATATGTTAAAGAAATCGTGTGTGAGACTAATCTAAATGTGTTTCACCAGCACAAAAGTAATATATATCATAGAGAATCAATTCACGAAGAAAACAAACAAAGAATCACTCAAATCTGTCGCGAGAAACTCAAGTTATGATCAAAAGATCGGACAAAGGTCAATCTGTCCTACCCGAGAAAAACAGTTCTGGAACACTGCGAAGAAACTCATGTAGATAAGAAACAACAAATCTAATGACCGTGAAATTTTAACAGATGATAGATAATCAAGTTGTGAAGAAACCCAAAACAAATCACGTCAATTGGATCCGTAAAACTTGAGTTATGATAAAACCACCGACGAAAGGTAGTGCTGTCCAGAAACTTGACGAGTAAAACTTGTCTGGAACAAGTCGGACGACCAAGTCGGACGAAAGGTAGTGCAATCTTAAGACTTCCAAACACCTTAGGAACATATCCCACATTTCTAAAACAACTCAAATTTGTGACCCACACGAAATCCTATCATAACCAACTCGATACTTTCCGTACCGAGCCATAACCGACTCCGCCGTAGCAAAAGTCATCAACCGATACGATGCGATCCTTCCAACCAGATCTGCCCATCCATAAACCATCTTCAGAACCATGTTTCCACATCATGCACCGCATGCATACGTGCAAACACCTTCCTTCAATGTCCAGTAACATTCATATGAACTGCCCTTGATTCAATCATCCTGCGCGACCTCCTGACCCGCTCAACCATAATTCCTCCTGAATTTGGTTGTTGGAACCCCATCTCCCTGAGACTAGTCCAAAAGATTCTGTCACCATCCATGACTTGAACTCAAGTAACACCTGCACATGAATAAGCAACCAATCCGTACGAGCCCAAGTCCGCGACTTGACTCAAGTAAGTTTCGAACACAACAACTTACGTGAGAACCTCACATAAGCATGTTGCAAAGCATAGCAAAATGATATCAACCATATCAACCAAAATGCACCAAAAACTTAGTAAAAGAATACTAAGATAACTTTCCAACAATGTAAAGCAAGTTCGAAACAGAAAGTGATAAGGATGCATAACCCCTATTTCACTACGAATGTATCAAAAACGAGTGAAATCCAAAGGTTTTGTAAAAATGTCAGCCAATTGTTGTTCGGTATCTACATGGTGAAGCACAATGTTTCCTATTTCAACATTATCACACAGAAAGTGATACCTAATATCAATGTGCTTAGTTCTAGAATGTTGCACAGGGTTTTTAGCAATGCAAATGGCACTAGTGTTATCACAAAACAGTGGAACACTATGTAGGTCAACCCCATAGTCCTTATGTGTTTGAACAATCCAAAGAATTTGTGAGCAAGCACTAGCAGCATCTACATATTCAGATTTAGCCGTGGATTGTGAAACTGAGCTTTGTTTTCTAGTGGACCAAGCAATAAGAGGATTACTAAGAAGATGACAAGCACCAGAAGTACTTTTCATATCAATCCTACAACCCCCAAAATCAGCATCTGAAAAAGCTATCAAGGTAACAGTTGAGGAAGAAGGAAGAAAAATACCAAATTCTTGAGTTCCATGTAAGTATCTAAGAATCCTTTTGATGGCTTGACGATGTGAAGCACGTGGGGAAGCTAGAAACCGTGCACAAAGACATACGCTGAATTGTATGTCCGGTCTTGATGTTGTGAGGTACAAAAGTGATCCGATCATGCTTTATATTCTTTTTGATCCACGGGATCACCATCTTCATCAAGTTCAAGTGATGTTTCTGTTCCCATTGGTGTCCGAGGAGGCTTGCTTTTGTCCATGTTGAAGCGCCTTAGGAGTTCTTCTGTATACTTCATTTGATGCACAAAGTACCCTCCTTGGTTTGCTTGATTTGCAGCTCCAAAAAGTACGTGAGCTCTCCCATCATACTCATCTCAAATTTTTAACTCATCATAGATGAAAACTTGGACACAAGATCATGAGAAGCACAACCAAAGATAATATCATCCACATACACTTGAACGAATAATGAGTCATTGCCATGCTTAAACACAAAAAGAGTTTTATCAACCTTGCCCATGGTGAACCCCTTTTCATGTAAGAATGTTTTTAACCTGTCATACCATGCTCTAGGGGCTTGTTTGAGACCATACAAGCCTTTGGACAGTTTGTAAATATGTTTAGGAAAATCTAGATTTTCAAAACCCGGTGGTTGTTTGACATAAACCTCCTCTTCTATGTAGCCATTAAGAAAAGCAGTTTTAACATCCATTTGTTATAGCTTAAAACCTTTAGATGCAGCAAAATCTAACAAAATTCTTCTGGCTTTTAATCTAGCAACAGGAGCAAAAGTTTCATCAAAATCTAGACCTTCAGCTTGAGTGAAACCTTGAGCAACCAACCTAGCCTTATTCCTAACCACAACCCCATCCTCACTTTGTTTATTTTTAAACACCCATTTAGTTCCAATTAAAGTGTGATCTTGAGGTGGATGTACAAGTTTCCAAACATTATTTCTTTCAAAATTTTCTAACTCTTCTTGCATGGCAATAATCCAAGATTCATTAGTGAGTGCGTGTGATATATCTTTGGGTTCAAAAGAAGAAACAAAAGCAGAATGAGCATGAGAGTTTGGATCGCAAAACCTGGACCGTGTAACTCGTTCGTGCAAGCTTCCAACGATCTGTTGTGGAGGATGAATTTTGAGAACCCGGAGGGTAGTGGATACTTCACAAGCTTATTCTTCTTCACGTTCATCACAAATTGATGAGCTTGTGACTTGAGGAGGATCTGGACCAGCAATGTTCGTCGATGCTTGCTGTGAATCACAATCAGGAGCTCGAACAAAGTCATTAGCTGCTGAATTTTTGGGCGGCAGCTCCACCTCTTCCCCATCTTCAAAGAAAATGCTCTCCCCCTGCGGATATGGATCTGGACCTGCAATGTTTGAGCTAGTACCTGGGCTAGATTCATCAAAAGACACTTCACAAGTCTCCACAATTTTGTTAGTGTCAAGTAAAAGCACACGATAGCCTCTAGTATGAGATGGATAACCAAGAATCATGCCATCAATTGATCTAGGTTCAAATTTATCAACATTACCATGTTTCTTAACAAAGCATTTGCAACCAAAGACTCGAAAGTGCGTAACACTAGGCCTATGTCCAAACCGGAGCTCATATGGTGTTTTACCTAGCTTAGCGCGCAAGAAAACACGATTTGAGACATAACAAGCGGTTGCAATTGCATCAGCCCAAAATTTCCTAGGAGTTTGATATTCATCAAGCATAGCCCTAGCCATCTCAACTCAGGTTCTGTTCTTTCTTTATACAACACCATTTTGTTGAGGTACATATGGTGAAGAAAATTGATGATCTATTCCATTTTCAGCACAAAAGTGATCAAAAGATTGATTTCTAAATTCAGTTCCTTTATCACTTCTAATTGCTTTTAAAGATCCTGGGTGATCAATTGATAATCTAAGAAATAAAGTTCTAAAGTGACTAAAAGCTTCATTCTTAGATGCCATAAAGTAAACCCAAGAGTATCTAGAGTAATCATCAACAATCACAAGAACATAACATTTACCTCCGAAGGATCGAACACGTCAAGGTCCTACGGTGTCAAGGTGCAAAAGTTGACCCGATTCAGTTGTCATGATCATTGTGACAGGAGTATGTGAACCTGCAACCATCTTAGCATGTCTACAAGAAGAGCACACAATTTCTTTGTCCCCTTTAAGCTAAGGCAGCCCACGTATGCGATCAAGAGCACTAACAGGCATTAGGTGATCAAAGCCTACATGACCAAGTCTACGATGCCAAAAATATAGGTCCTTTGAATCATTAGCAACTAGACACCTATGCTTAGAGGAAGACATATCAAAATCAGCTTTAAAAAACTCTTCCAAACCAAGACATGTTAAAAATATGCTCACTATTTGAACATACAACTTTGCAGTAGTTTTTATTGAAAATAATTTCAAGATTTTCATCTAGCAATTGTGAAACAGAAAGCAAGTTGTATTTCAAATTTTTGACAAGTGCCACATCCTTCAAAGTGTAGTGATCATTCACTCTAACTGAACCCTTAGCAATTATAGGAGTTGAAGAATTATCAGCAAAAGTAACATTCTCTACACGTGACACAAAAGAGAGGGAGGAGAACCATTCTTTGTTACCGATCATGTGGCTGAGCAACCTGAATCCACAATCCAAATGTTCTCCTTCCTTAAGAATCTAACCTACATAGAAGCACAATACGTCAATGACTCAATACTGGGGTTAGTCAAAAAGCATTTAGGTGTCCAGTACTGAGTCACACGACGTGCAGCAGGAAAAACACGTGAAAGCTGAGATAAAACAGGAGGTTTATGAGTCAAAGTTTGAGGTTTTTTATTCTTAACTACTGACCTATAAGGTGTTACTTGTGTAGCACAAAAATCAGTAGCTCTGGAGGCAAAAACAGAAGGTCCCGAGGTAAACTTTGAATGTTTTTGACTCATAACAGCAGGTTGCATGTTCCTGGCATTCGGTTTAATATGTGCATCAAATTTTGCATGAATGTTATGAGATCTAGAAATCATTTGTTCCCTTTTCTGTTGTTTAGCTAGTCTATAACAAAAATCTATGACATGACCATCTCTACCACAGTAGGTACAATGAAATTTAACTTTGTGTTCATGTCCTGATGAGCAAGCAATATTTTTATTTTAAACCGAATGAGACAACAGTCTTGCAGATTTGAAAACCACTTCTTTTTGTTTAGGAACTGTTTGAATCAAACAACTTCCTAATGACTTTACAATTTTAGGTGGATGTGCCTTAGCATGAGCATGAGAATCAAAACCTAAATCAGTTTTATCATTGCGAGACTTGGAAGAATTCAGTAGCAAGTTTAGGTTCTTATTCCCATTACAAAACCGATCTAATGTCATATGCATGTTATCAAGTTTATTGGACAAATCAAGGCAATTTTCACATGAAGTTTTTCCTTTTAATTTGCAATTGGAACAAAATTTAACTTCATGAGAACGTAAAGCATTGTTCAATATAGAAATTTCATTCATAGCATCTTGTAGTTTCTTATTAAGATCATCACAAGTAGAACAATGCAAATCAATTGTAGAACAGCTACCATCTTTCAAGTTTTTGGTTCTTTTCAATTTCTAACTCAAGTTTATCAAGTGTGGAGGTGTGCACACTTCTTAATGAGGACAATTTTTCATATATTAAATCACATGAGGGACATGCATCATCACTAGTAATCAAAGTTTTTAAATGGTTGATTTCAGATTCTAGTGATTGAACTTTAGCAGCACTATCCCTAAGCTTTTTGTCCTTTTTTCTTAACAATAATAGTAGCACGAGAAATAGCATCACACATTTCTTCGCAAGTAGGACATACCTCTTAATTGTCGCTGTTGTGTTCTGCCTCCTCCATACTTGATCTTGACTTGCCCGCCATAAAGCACAAGTTTGCCAAATCATCTTCATCTTTGACACTTCCAATGTTCACGTCGCTTGAGCCAAGTTCTTGGAGTGCGGAGATAAAACTGTTCACCAGTTGACGACCTAAAAAGCCCTTCTTCTTCTTCTTATCATTTGTTGAGGAGTGCTTCTTCCTTGATTGCTTTCCTTCTCGAGAAGTAGAACCTGAAAGGTTACGACAATCTGTATGAAAGTGTCCTGTCTTACCACATTTGAAGCATCATTGAAGTACGGAGCTTCCTCTCCTTCTAGTTCTCACATTTTGCAATGCTTTTGAGAACCTAGTAGAGAGAAGTGCTAGCTCCTCCTCTAGAAACTCCTCAATCTGTTCAAGTGTTAGAGAGGACAACAAAGCAAGTGTACCACAAGATGAAGATTGACCGGAGCTAGGCATGTCACGTTGTGAAACAAAAGCAATAGACTTGTTTGGATTCTTATGTGATAAGATGTCAACTTCATGAGTCTTTAGTTTAGAGTAAAGCACATCTAATGTAAGAGAACTCATGACAGTTGATTCACGAATAGAAGTAACTTTCATCTCCCAGATTGACATGTCTAATGCACTAATAAGTTGCCTAGCATTTTCAGCATCAGAAAAGTTAACATTGACACTACGCAGATTGCTGAGAATTTTATTGAAGCGAGCGAAAAGGTCATCGATAGACTCACCGGGTTGCATCTCGAAACGCATATATTCCTTTTTGAACATATCCTGTCT
Source organism: Tuctoria greenei (assembly GCA_036927565.1). NCBI lineage: Eukaryota > Viridiplantae > Streptophyta > Magnoliopsida > Poales > Poaceae > Tuctoria > Tuctoria greenei. Next base: position 110,333,672 of record JAYESD010000005.1, read on the forward strand.
CATCTCCTTGATTAAGTTGGATCCTTCGTGATAGTCACAAAGCGCTCTCCACACATCATATGCCGATCGAAGGTGTGCAACGCGGTCGAAGTCGCTTTGAGTGAGTCCTTAGATGATCAAGTTCCGGGCTTTGTTGTTGTTGTCGACATCCTGTAGGTTCATAGCTGTAACTTGATTGTTTGATGGCACATCATAAGTCTTGTACACCTTTTCCCATATGGTGAAGCCTTGGGCCTGGATAAAAGCCTCCATGCGTGTCTTCCAAACCTGAAAATCCATACCAGCAAACATACAAAGTCTGGCAGAGTATTTCTCCATGATGATTAGTCAAAAACATGTGCAAATCACAATGATTAGAGCACCGTGGCTCTTATACCAATTGTAGGATCAAAGATCATGTGAAAAGCTACCAGAGGGTGGGGGTGAATGGTAGATTTAAAAATCTTACGCAGCGGAAACAATTAAATCCAACCCCTTCAGCAGAAAAACGATCTGTTAAAGAAATCGTGTGTGAGACTACTATAAATGTTTTTCACCATTACAAAAGTGATATATACCAGAGAAAATCATGTCATGAAGAAAAAACAAGAAGAATCACTAAAATCCGTAGAGAGAAACTCAAGTTCTGAGCAAAAGATCAGACAAAGGTCAATCTGTCGTACCCGAAAAAACAGTTCTGGAACGCTGCAAAGAAACTCGTGTAGATCAGAAACCACAAATACAATGACCATGAAATTTTAAAAGATGATAGATACGCAAGTTTCTAAGACAATCCAAGAAGAATCACGTCAATTGGATCAATAAAAATCGAGTTATGATAAAATCACCGACAAAAGTTAGTGCTGTCCAGAAACTCGACAAGTAAAACTTGTCTGGAACAAGTCGGACGAACAGGGCACAAAAGTTCCATCAAACTATGAATTTTATTCAGTATAACACAATAGGAACAGCCCCAAAGTCGTGCACCACGAGCTCTGGTCTCCCTTGCTTATATAACCAGCCCTTAGGCCAACCCGATCTCAACTAGGACTCTAATCCTACTAAAATCATGAATCGAAAATTTCCATAACTGCTTAGGACTCTTCGATACGCAGATAGAAGCATTATTAAGACTTCCAAAAACCTTAGAAACATATCCCACATTCCTAAAACAACTCAAATTCGTGACACACACGAAATCCTATCATAACCAACTCAATACTTTCCATACCGAGCCATAACCAACTCTGCCGCAGCCAAAGTCATCAACCGATACGATCTGATCCTTCCAACCAGATATTCCCATACATAAACCATATTCAAAACTATTTTGCCATGTCATGCACCACATGCATATGTGCAAACACCTTCCTTCGATGTCCAGTAACCTTCATATGCACTGCTCTTGATTCAATCATCCTGCGCGACCTCCTCACCCGCTCAAGCACAATTCCTCCTGAATTCTGTTGTTGGAACCTCATCTCCTCCCTGAGAATTGTCCAAAGGATACTGTCACCAGCCATGACTTGAACTCAAGCAACACCTGCACATGAATAAACAACCAATCCGTACGAGCCCAAATCCGCGACTTGACTCAAGTCAGTTCCGAACATAACACCTTACGTGAGCACCTCACATAAGCATGTTGCAAAGCATAGCAAAATGATATCAACCATATCAACCAAAACGCACCAAAAACTTAGTAAAAGAATACTAAGCAAACTTTCCAACAACGTAAAACAAGTTTGAAACATTTCACATTAAAAGCCAAAACATTGCGATCAAGCATCGGACCTCGCCAAAGCTAACTGAAGCTTGACCCAGAGCTTACAAAAGCTAGTACAACCTAGCACTGGAGCTTACCAAAGCTAGTACAACCTAGCGTTGGAGCTTACTAAAGCTAGTCAGACCTAGCGCCGGAGCTAACCAAAACTAGTCGGAACTAGTCATCCCAAAAGTCGGAGCTAGAGAAACATGTCGGAGCTAACCAACATAAGTCGAACCTAGCAAAACATATCGGAGCTTAACAAAGACATGTCGGAGCTATCAAAGACATGCTGGAGCTAAAGACAAATATCACCAGAGCTACCCAAAAAAAAAAGTTGGACCTAGACAAAGCAAGTCGGACCTTACGTCGGACCTTGCAGAAACTCGGAGCTAGAGTCGAACCTTGCTAAAAACATGTTATGGCAGCATTCAAAACTTTTATTGTCAAAGCCAATGTATTTAGCACACATAGGTCTCACACTATGTCAAAAAAGAAAGCCTTAGGAGAAATCAATTCAAAACTATTTGATTCAAGACTTGTGCATGTGTGATGGAGTGGAGCTGGATGTGGATATTTTAGATGAGTCCTTTTTGAGTGGACTCTCTTATTTTGCAGGGATGAAACATGGATACTCTCTTTTTTTTTTTTCTCATGCTTATGATGTAACCATGCATTTTTTTTCTTTTCTTACTCTTTTTTTCTCATGCTTTTGATGGAAGCATGCATTTTTTTTCTTTTTCTTGTAGCCATGTCTTCTACTCTGTTTTTATGCAATAAAATTGGACAGAGTAATAAGCATGAATGGTATGGAGTTTCTCTTTTTACTGTGGAATGGTGGTATGATGGAAATTTGCTTACTTCTAGTGTAGAAGTATAGCATGTGCAAGCGGAGTCTTGAATTTAAAAAGAGATGAATGAAATCTCACATAGGTCTATACTAGTTTGACAAAGCTCAATGTGAAGACAAATAGCATATGCATAAGGTCTATCAATGTAATGTATCATATGGCTTTGGTAGGTATTTCCAAAAAATGAGAGTAACTTAAATCTTTTTATAATTTCTCTGAAAATCTAAGTTTCACTTTCAAACTAGTAATAGCAGCCCTATCACGATATCATAATATTGCTAAGTCAAAAAGCAAGCCTTAGGAGAAATCAATTCAAAAATGTTTGATTCAAGACTTGTACATGCGTGAGGGAGTGGAAGTGTATGTGGATATTTGATATGACTCCTTTTTATGTGGACTCTCTTACTTTGCGGGGATGAAACATGGCTTCTTTTTTTTCTCATGCTTTTGATGTAAGCATGCATTTTTCTTCTTTTTTTCTTGGAGCCATATCTTCTACTCCCTTTTATGCAATAAATTTTGGAGAGAGTACTAAGCATGAATGGTATGGAGTTTCTCTTTTTATTGTTGAATGGTGGTATGATGGGAATTTGCTTACTTCTAATGTAGAAGTATTGCATGTGCAAGTGAAGTCTTGAATTCAAAAAATAATGAATGAAATCTCACATAGGTCTATACTAGTTTGACAAAGCTCAATGTGAAGACAAATAGCATATGCGTAAGGTCTATCAATGTAATATATCACATGGCTTTGGTAGGTATTTCCAATCAAATGAGGATAACTTAAATGTTTTTAGAATTTCTCCGAAAATCTAAGTTTCACTTTCAAACTAGGAATAGCAGCCCTATCACGATATCATATCTCACAACAACTTAGAATTGGATTAAGATTTTGCTACCCACAATTTCTAAATAAAGGAAAAAGTAATTATAGCCAATAAAAGCAATATTTTGGAGACTAGTAAGTTGTAAACTAGGGACCTAGGAAAATTAAAAAAGAGCAACTATTCATCATTTCTAACCATTCTTACCGCACATCTTCTATTTTAATTTGAAAGCAAATCTACTCTACTTTTTAAAGGTTTTTTATATGCTAAGTGGATGATGGATGGATGGAAAATAAATATGCAAGGGTGTGATACAAGTTACCTCAAGTGGGGGTCCTCCCCAAGCTTGTTCTTGTTCCAGTTCCGCGATAGGGGTTGAAACCCTAATGACGGATGTAGGCTATGAGGTTGGCCTAACCTTCTTGCAGCATGGCTTTTTCATTGGAGGGTTGAGTGTCGATGTTGGATTGCCTTCCATGGGTTTCACGTGTGTGGTCGAGTAGAGTGTTGTCGTTGTCGCTCATCCACACTTCAAGGTTTCCATAGATTGGATGTACCTTGTTATTCCTTGGCTAAGGTAGTGATAACAATTTGCACAAAGGCATGACGTGCACTCAACATGTGTTGAGTGTGTTCCGTCACTCTTTTACTAAGGTGTATCATATCTTCTTGCCATAAAGGAATAACTTGTACTCCTCATGCACTGGGTGTGATCTGTCATTCCTTGGCTAAAGCAATGATACCCAGTAGCCACAAAGGAGTGACATGTATCCAACATGTGTTGAGTACGATCCGTTATTCCTTAGCTAAGGTACAACATACCTATAACCACAAAGAGATGACGTGCACTCAACATGGCTTGAGTGTGATCTATTGTTCCTTGACTAAGGTATAAAATACATTCTGGCCACATAGGAACAACTTGCACCCAATGTACATGGATGTGACCTTGTCATTCCATGGTTATGGTACATAATACCTTTTGGCCACAAAGGAATAACTTACACCCAATGATGGTGGCAATTCTCTCGAGCATGAATGAGTGCTTAGTATAGTTGAGAGCATAATGCTCTCACATATTTGTAGCAGCCCATTGATTGCTCACGGAGGGTTTTCATGTCAAATCTCATACCTCATATAGTTATGATTGACCGTCGGGCTTAATTTCCGATAGGTAGCAACCATCCTAATTTACTCCTTCGCCAAGAGATATTGAAATGGAATCCTTTTAGGGTTTCCAACAATCAGATCTTTGAGTGCATGCATAGTTATTTTACTCCTACAAACTTCCTCTCTATGATAGAGAGGGATGGTTAGCTCCCAATACTTGTACAAATGAATTTTCGAGTTAGGTAACCGAATCTTCATTTGTACGCACGGGGAAGAACATGACTAAATATGCATTGGGTTCGATTTCCAGTGTATCCATGAACAATGTATGAATCATTGCAAGGAGTGGGGCTTTATGAATAAATTAAGTTGAACATTTTCTAAAGCTCCTACTCATAATAATGCAAGTGATATAAATGCACTATATGGAGCCTTCCATCTTGTTAAATTTCTAACCATCATAGTTTTTTACAAGAGCAAATATTTATCATTTGGATCATCACAAACAAGATTCTCAATTTTATCCTCTTGAACATTTTAATTTCTTGTCTATGAATTTTAAATTTAGTGATCCATGAATGAATGAGTTTCAATACAAAATTATGGACATCACTATTCCTATGTTGCTACATAACAGTTCAACCATTAAGTCATTCCATAAGCATTACCTAGACAAAAAATGTCTAAGTCAATTTTAGCAATGCTTATGAAATTCTAGGTACTTGTTTAAATTTATTCCCAAGTAAGGTGACATTCCTTTTTGAAGAATCAAAAAGAGTAATGTCAACACTTACTCTTGTGAGGATGCATAAAGATTGAATGATGAGAAGGTGTAAACCTTCCTTACCAATGTAAGCAAAAGTCATTCAACGCTAATGCAATTCAAATGACGAAACATTTTAAACTTGTACTTCAATTGAAGAGCATTCCGGTTGAAGGTTGTTATGGGACAAACAACCATGTATTTTGGTGTAGCCTTCATGTTCAATGTCTTCTGCCAAGTTGAGGTTGGAGTTGAATGAGCTTCATCTTTCCTCCATTGGACCACCATCCTCATTATTCCTCCACCATGAACTCAAAACGAGATAGATGGAGCAAGATGCGCTTGATGGGGCCTTCCAACCTCTTTTCAAATTTTGTACAGGCTGCGCTAAAATCAAGAACAAACAAAACAACTCGAAAATGGGTTACGTTAGCACAAAAGCATGTTGTACCGTTTGTCAAATTGTTATGCCCGACTTGAAACAACTTGCAAATGCAATGAATATTTAAGAGGAATATTTTTGGTTTGATTTAGGAAGATGAATTCAAGTGGTTACACTAAGGCTCATATCCAATAAATATTTCCTAATTCAAAATTTTAGTTTTACGATGGTTGGAAATGTTACTTTCCAACATGCAAGTGTGAAAATTTAAACATGCTAAATGCAAATGCAAAGATTAATTGGAAATTAAAATATGCAATAGGAAAACAAATATGCGACAACTACCAACTAACCTATTGACAAGGACTCACCGAATTTTTTAATGTCCAATGAGTGGGACTTGCCTCCGTCCTGTTTAGTGTGATTATTGTTGTCTAATCCCGGAGTTGAAGAGTGGACAACTTCTTTTGACTTACATGCCAAATCTCTTTTGGCATGTCAGTTGGACATGTGGGCCACATGGTGGCCCTAGCCTCTCCGTCATCTTGATGAAGACTTGTTGATGTAGTGACGGTTTTTCCCTTTTGAAGATACTCTCCTGTGAGCATGGTGAGGCTTGTCCTTCTTTAGGGGTGTCACTTAGACCCTCTTGATGTTGTTTATAGTTAACCCATACTTTGTTCGTGGATCAAAAGCTTCCTTGGGTATGGTTACATGTGGACTCTACAATCAAACAAGAAACGCTTCATCCACAATGTCACTTGCCCTAGGTTGCATGGGCTTGGTCAAAGGGTAGGAATCCCAACAAGTGATTGTGGGATATCTTGGATCTTGAATGCCCTTTAATTTTCATGTCCTTACTGAAGGGCTTATTGTGGTCTCGATTTCTTCCTTGGCCATGGACAATATACTTTAAGGTAGGCCAGTTGAACTTAAGTCCCTTGAAATCTGCATAGCCTCCTTGATTGCAAAGGGTGATGTTGATTCCACCCATGACCTCCTTGTTTGTGATAGCCATTAGAGTTGTGTTTCGAAGGAATAATCCCTATGGGTCTTAGGGAAATGATTCCCCAAGTGTCCCATGTTGACATGGATTTTCACAAATCATGTGAATATGCATGGCTTGGATCATCCAAACACTTCTCCATTGGCTTGATCTTCATGATACTTCAATGGCAGGTGTAGTTCCGTAGCTAGCATGTCCACCTTGTTAAGTGGTGTGCAAGCCAAGCTAGAGAAACTAGAGCACTCTTTAATCCACCCCTTGAGTAGAGACTATATTCTCATCCATGATGAATGAGAATAGGACTCCTTCAGCTCCAGCACAAAGGTGGTCATAGATTGATGGACCAACCTATGACATGAATGTTGGATGAGGAGCCAACTATCCATCCTATGGTGGAGGAAAACCAAGAAGAACTCATGGAGCCTCCCCCATGCTTGGGGATGGATGACTTTGGCTCCTACTTGAAGCTAAAATTCTTCCACGAAAGTCAACGGTGTTGCCTAGCGGACATTTGTTGAGGTACGCCTTGAATTATCTTGCAACTGAGCATTTGCGTCCTCGTTGGCCATCCAATAAAATCGGTTAGCCAACACTACCCTATTTTCACCGCAAAAGGAGAAAACAAACAAGGGTAATCGTGTCTAATAACTATTAGCACCTATAGCTTAATCACAAGTGATAGCTATCCTTCACATCCTTTGCCTTCCCCGGCAACAGCGCCATAAATGCACGTTGACGGTTCCTACACACTACTAACAATTCATCTCTAGCAGTGGTGCTAGAAATGCTTGTTAATAGATCTTAGGTTATACATATAAATCCGCAAGCGCACGGAAACTATCGATGTAGCATTTTCCCTCTAAGAGTATTCCCAAAGGGTTTCATTTATATTCTCCAAAAGAAAGACTAGATTGAAGTAAAGCAATCATCAAGTGGAGAGGCCAGGTTGATCTAGGTAACATTCTAGCAAAGATGGATAAATGATAAATTGGAGTAGTGTGACACACACGAGAGAATTCTATCCTAAGGGGATAAATGAGGTAAAGAGGGACTAGGCTAAGAGTTAGGTAGAGACTCCTACATTGCTTTTAATATACCTATGCATGGCCTAAGTTAGTTACCAATGATCATGTCAATTATGAATTCATGCTAAGTGGATTAACACATCGGGCACGGGTTTACCCCTAGCTATAGTAGGACGACTCCCGCCAAGAGCCTGTGGCATAGCCGAACGTGGAGGATAACAAAGGACAGATAGGGCTGTCACCACCGACTGCCTACCTCTTCATTCTGTGGGTCTACGAGACATTCAACACTTCTCTCTATCCTAGTACCATGCTAGCATATTATGTAATTCCCTTAAGAGCCTAGGCACAAGCCATCCTAAGGTAATGAACTAAATCATCATTGAACCAATTTTAACTCATAGCATAACTGATTCATGTTAAAATAATCATGGCATAGCTAATTAGACTATAATGGAGATTTATAGTATTTATGGAGATATATTGAGAACGGTATAGCATAATCATAAATACTACTCCTGCCACATACATGGAATCCACAATCAAACAAGAAACGGTTCATCCAAGTATATGAACAATGGAAGACTAAAGATAACATCTTTATTAATAACAAAGTCACAAATACAAAAAAGGAATATAAGAGCCATATCGTTCCCAATTAGAAATTGGGAAGAGACTCCTTCTACTCCTCTCCTACTTGGACTATGGACTATAAGATCTCCTCTCTACAGCCTATACTCCTCTAAACCTATGGAGAGTAGTGGATACAATAAATAAATACTCAAGTGGTATGTATTCAATTGAGGGATGAGGGGTCCTTTTTATAGGTGGAGAAGGGTCGGTTCCCGCCACCAAAAGTTAGCGACTCAGTCACTACTGACTTCTTCAAGCCAAGAGGAGCTAACACGTGGATGTTGATCTAGTTTGGCGCTAGAAGCACATCGGCCGAACCACCACTTTGGCCGAACAGAAAAGTGGACCAATTCCACTGTGCTTTATCGGGGTGACTTCCAGGTGGGTCCCATTGACTGTTATAGAGTGTACACCGTTGCATGACCTCGAATACTTCTGTTTGTGGGCCATTTGATCCATGTGGTGCCACGTGTCCACAATTCATTGGTTGGGATGGTATTTTATAGGATTTCTCCCTCCCTTCTACCTCAATTCCTGCATAAAATGTCTGAATACACAAATTTTCCAAGGAGAAGTGGAAATAAGTTAAATAGAAAGGTGATGTGTGCAAGAAATGATAATTCGTTCACATAATTGAGTTATATTGAGGGGTGAAATTGGTATATAACAGCCGTCAACAGTGGGTCAGGCATTTAGATTATTCAAACACACTAGAACTAATGCACAATTCGTATACTAGTGAACATAGTGATAGAAGCAAAACTTTTAGAAATGACATAAATTCAAACAAGGGCTTTCCTTATGTTGCAACTATGTAAATGTGAAGCAGTCAGTGTCTTGATCTTCCTCCGGAGAATCCACCATGGCAGCTCCGATATGGAAATCTTTGCCTCCGAGTTGGGCTTCTCATCGATCGCCTTCGTCGTGTTCCCTATCGACATGAATATGCACATAAGTAAATGCAATGTAGTAACTTAGGAAGTGAAAGTGTTTACAACACGAGCAGCACAAAACTCAGAGAGAAATGAACAGGTCTGCCACTATTTTGTGGAGAAATAGGGGAGGAAGCAAAGTTGAAGAAAGCAAGGTTGTAGAATGAAAAGAAACATTCACCATGCAAATGAACATATAGTTTAGAAAGGAGGATCGTGATATGAATGACAAGAGGAAAACAACTTGCTGTACAAGGTGTACCAGAAAGTCTCTGCTGTGTACAGAAAACAACAGAGGATAATTCAAATGGAAACTTATAAGAATTTGGTTTATAAAGTAAAATGTGCTATATCATGGACATAGAGCAATTAACATTGAATTGTATTAGCTAAACAGGCCCAATGATATGGTAAATTTTCAGTGGTCAATGAGTACTATGAGTGGAGTTTTGGCCAAAATTTAGCTATGTTCATGGAAGTCTCGTTTCTCTAAAATTCTACTAAGCCAAACCCTTCCCAGAATTTTGAGGATTAATCTGAAGCTTTAAAATGGCCTAGAGTTGATTTTCTGTTTAGAGGAGGTCAAGAGTGATCCAAGAAAATTGGTTTCGTAATATTTTTAAGCATTCTACAGTGATATATTTATTTTAGAAGTTTGGACAATATTCTAAAAATGTTTCTGGACATTTTGCAGTTTTTCAGGTACATCCAGGTTGGGAACACGAGTTGACGATTCGAATAAACTCAAATGGCTCTCATATTTTCACTGGATTTCAGAGGAACTATTAGTAATAGTTTGGGAGAATTTGGGATTTTTCAAATAAATAGAACATCTGAAATAAATTTTAAAGTCTTTTGCTTCATGGAATTATTGAGGACAACAAATGGACTCTCACACTGATTAAAATGCACCACTGGAAAGTAGAGATCATAAGGAGTCCAACCAAGTTTAATTGGGATATTTTGGCCAAATATTATAGGATATATGGATTTTCTACTTTATGAGCAAATCTGGATTTAATTTTGAAATGGAAATATTTGAATAATCAACTGGGCCTAGGAATTTGAATTGTCCAATCAGATTGTAGCCACACCGGGCCACTGGATTAAATTGTGTGGCCATAAAGGATCTGGGAGCAACAGAAGATCCTGCTCGTGCCCCCCCCTCCCACCCCCCTCCCCCTCTTCCTCCTCGCGCCAGGGAGGAGAGGCGGCGCTAGGGCGCGCGGCGGCGCACCGCTGGAGAAAGCCCCGGTGATAACCCTCGATGAGCTTGGCCGCCATGGCATTAATTGGCATGGGAAACTTGATGGTTATCTCAGATTCAGCTGGTGACCACCGGAGAACATCCAGCGATGGCGGCGGGGGTTCTACGGTTTCGTTCATGTCGGTGCTCTCCTACTGCTCTATATCGCGTGGTATTTTCACCCGAAGTTTCCTACAGACCTAGATATCAATGAGGAGGCTGCCAAAAGCGATGAAAATCCTTGCAATGGTTCTGACAACGGTTAACTGACAGCTTGGAATGGGTGGCTAGGAAAAATGCATTTGCAGCATAATTACTCGATGGTTTTTTAAATTTCTTCTTCGAGTGGATGCACACGGTCGTGTAGAAGGTAAAATCTCACAGGCTTGAACGATGATTGCACGTGCAATACGAATTGAACACAAGACCTAATACAATGACTGTGAGCAATCCAAAGGGAGAAGAGAAATACGGCGGTTGCCATTGATGGTTTGGCAAAGTTCTAACTTAACGGTAAGGAGGAGTTGATGGAGCATAACATCCATGTTCAGAGCTGGCTGGGGAGATGCCTGCATCAGCTGGACAACGTCGAGCAGAGGGGCGCCAGAAACAGAGATGAGGAGTAGCTCCGATTGCCATCATAGAGAAAGAAAAAGGCAACGTGGTAGTAGCTCCGGGAGGACGAGGACGTCGCCGAGCACGTGAGCACAAGCTCAGCTGAGTAGCAGAGCTACTGGGCACTACAGGCGCTGATGGAGTGGGGCAGAACAGAGACGCAGTTCACTCGGCGGCCGGAAAAATGCCCATATCATCATCGGGGAGGCTTGGATGTTCAAGAAATATGCTCAATGATCTGTGCAAAGCAATATAGAGTAGCAAATAGAAGGGAAAGATATGAAGCTCTTGTGGCTGGGAGGAACCGGCTAGAAACTAGAAGGGAGCTCATGTTCCTGGTGGCCAATGGTTTCTGTATGGGAAAAAAAGAACGGAGCTCAAGCTTGCAACACAAGGCAGGATAAGGAGGGGAGAATATCTCGCAAGCAAGGAGTAAGCTGGTTTTCTCCGCACGGTGAAGTAAGCAGGAGGTGGAAAGGTGAGGAGCAGCGGTGGCAGCCTCAGGGAAAAAGAATACAGAACACTCCACACATTAGGCTGACTTGTGGAACCAACAAACTTGAATAAAATTCCCTCACTGTTAAACTAAATTGCTAGCTAAACACGCTCTCAAAATTTTCAAAGTTGGCAGCTATGTCAAAATAATTGTGCAGAATTCAAATATGAAATCTGAATTGGGAAATCACAAGGTTGTAGCAAAATTTGAATTTGAATTCAAATTTGAAAGCTCTCAAATGGATTGATTCAAATACTTGGCAAACGTGGTTCAAAAATTTTCAAAACTGGCAGAGTTTCTATGTGGACTATGGACAATTCAATTATAAAATCAAATCTGAGTTTTGATGATTTTGCTTATGGATTTCAAATTCAAATTTAAATGCTCATAATTGAATTAATTCCATTACATAGCAATGGGTTCAAAAATTTCAACACGTGGCAGGGCAGCTATTTGAATTAGGGAATACATATTAGTAAACTCAACTTAAGGGTTGACAATTTGAATAGGAAAGTTTTCATTTCATTTTGTCTAATAGGGCTTTGGTTTGCTTGACTCCCATTTTAGGGCTATTTTCTATTTTCTTTCTTGCTCTCATTTCATTCTTGATTCTTGCCTCTACACATTCAAATTTGACTTTTCATTTTAAATTGACATGCGAATTATTTCTTATAAATTGTTATTTTCTTAAGTGTAACATATTCTCACTATTTCGCTTTTATTGTAAAGTTTTTAGAAGTCCTAAGTTCAACCTTGTTTATTAGTCAACATAGCTCATGTAAGTTGAAATTCTATTTAAACCTCGAAATTATTAATTTCACATTTTGAATCTTGTTCTTTTTAGATATGGGCTTTTACAATCCTTCCCCCTTAAAGTAATCTCGTCCCAAGATTAAAAGGAAGGAAAATGGAATGGAATAGGTAACAATTGCTAAGCATATATGCTCACAACTTTGACTGACAGGAAGGATAACAATCTTCTTGTCTCCATGTATTGTCTTCGAGGATGCTGTTAATTGAGTACGACGGGATGCTCAAACTTTGTATTTGATTCGTACAGCTTCGAGACTCTATCTTGATAAACTTGATGGGGTGCTCGAGCTTCCATTAGCATCTTGCAATGCTTTCTCTAACATTGAAAAGAGAAACTTTACGGTTCTAATCTTGACTTGAATAATCAACCTTTGCTCTTTGCTTCTTCTGTTCATATTGACACCCTTGAACTAACCATACAACTGCTCTTGTTTTCTTGCCATGTTTCACACTAATCGTTATAGAGTTCATATAGTATTTCCCAAACAATAATTGAGGAGTTTCACGAGAATAGCCATGGATCATTAAACTCGCAAGGTATTAGTACGTCAACATGTGAAGAAAGAATCGAACTCTTTGCAGCGTCATAAGAGAATTTAGTATACAGTTCCTCTTATGTCTTCAAAGTGCAAAGATACCCAACGTAGGGTAACTACAAGGTTTTTTTTATGTGTTAAAGTCGCCATATGTCAATTCAAGAATTTAATTCAAGGTCGAAGAGCATTGTGAGGTTGACAATCAAATGGTTCCCTCATGAATAAGGAGAATAAAAGTTTTCACAAGATCAATCAGTTAACAATGATATCGTGGTGTTTGACAGTATAGTTTCAACAATCAAGGTACTTGAACCTAAACAAGTCAAGGATGAAGGTTCGAGCTTTTGCTTAATTACAAAGGACATTGAGTAATCAATTTCCCTGGTATTATTCAATGAAAAGATATATACGTTGGATGGTGACATACAAGGGTTGTGAGAGGATCAAGGTCATTAGACACCAATTAATAGTTTGAATGGAGCTACACAATCTTGCTCAGATTTTTAGTATTTAATCATGCATCGTGTTTCCCTTATTTTATTATTAATGATGCTTTATTATGCAACACATATGGTATGGTGCAATGCATATACACATGGTATGGTGCAAATGGTGCATACTAACGGTGCAAATGGTGCACATGTATGGTGCAAATGGTGCATATGTGCATACAAGGCTGTTGCACATAATCGGTTGTGCGTGTCTTGAAGATTTGCAATACGTGTGGTACATTATCTTTTAGGTTTTGAGAAAGAATGAGGAAGACGATTCAACACAATTAAAAAATATCACAAACTTTGAAAGGCTTGGATACCGTGGTCGTGAGAGTACTCAATAAGGAATGTTACTTTCATGTCTCGACCCCAGTCAAGAAATTCGTATCAAGAAGATCAACCAGATAATGTGGGAAAAATACTACACCATCTTAACCTTGACAGAACTTGTACTTATTCTACATGTCTTAGCTATTCCTTCACCGAAGTCCTTGCTGAACTTGCTGAATTACGGAATCAGTCCTACAGGAGAATTGACTAACTAGGTTACCTCAAAAATCTAATATCACTAAACATAGGGTTGAGGCTACTAAAGTTATTCTCAATGGTGCTTCACCTGATCTTCTCTTCGATCATGCAATGGTGATAGACATCTTCCTTGATAGCTTTTGTGGAGTGGAAATTGCATTCGCTCTATGATGAGTCAACCTTGTTCGTGGACTGGGGTTCTTGAAGGGTGTAACTCCACTTGATCATCTTGTGGTTGACACGTTCGGTGCTGGAACACTTGAGTTATTTGAGGACACTCCTCCCCCTTAAGTTTCGAGCTAGGATATCGAGAAACTTACTCAAAAAAATCAACATGGGGAGCAGTTGTGCACTCAGACAAATGAAACCAAACTTCAGTGAATTGGGAAATTCAAAACTGGTTCAACTTACTACACCACTGTCTAGCTTGATCAGTATGCACTAAACCATGATTTGGAGATATCTAACAGTAGAATAAGATTTATAGGTGAATAATAGAGTTGTAGTTAACTTCAAATTTCCATAAGTATTAGTGTGCCATCGGATCAGTTGTGGTTGAGGAGATATGGCTTTTAAAAGTTGGCAGACTTTCTGGAGAGTTTCAGCAGCATCCCATTTGTAAGTACCCAATTGATCCATTTGTTTCTTACATGTATGATCATAACTACCCGAAACTCAAAACTACAAAATTGTAATATGAATCATAAGCTTCTTATAAGTGTAACATATAAGTCTTTATGATTTTTAATTTAAAAGTAATATGCAATTTACATAAGCATATTGAAACAATGTCCAGACTTTGGGCTTCTGGACTGTTTCTGTACTTTTTAAGTTTCAAACATTTTGGAACGGGATTCTGTTCTTGGGTTGAACATGAACCTTGTAGAGGACTTCCATAGCTTTCCATGTCGTATTTATTTTAGTTCATAAATTTACTGGTGCAAGAGATATGGATTCTTAAACTTGGACAAAGTTCCCAGATTTTTAGAGAAATTTTGACAGCACCACCTTTGTATGTTAGTGATTTGAGCACAGTTTTACATATAGATATATTACAAATTTGACAGAAATTTAAATTACAATATTGTTACATATCTTGTTAGGATTCCATAAATTAAAGACATTCGGTTTTTCTACCAAGAGATGTGACAGAAATTGTTGATGGTACAGAAACTGTCTCAGTTTCTGTCCCGATTTGACAGAGTTTGGAATTTTGAACTTTTGAATAGGTTAGATGGGTATTCTGCTCTGGGGTTGAACATAAAAGTTTTAGAGAACTTTACAATATTTCCATCCATGTAAGACAAACCTTCATTAGAGTTTTCTACATGGATCTATGGCTTTTCAAATCCCAGTCATTTTCTGGCAGAAAACAGGTCTGTCTGCTTTTCGAAGCACATAAATTCAAAACTACTCCAATTTTGAAACTTAGTTCAAAATACGAGCTTGATAGCTAATACATGAATTGTTACATCATCTTTGGGCCATTTTATAGAAATCTTCTTTTATGCATCGATGGGATACATGTCCGTACTAAGTGCCTCACAAAAGTGAAAATTCTAACTGAATAACACCGGCATGTACGTGCTATAGGTGGCCCTAAGAACGGTCGCTCGCAATACAATTACACAGTCAGTTTACCTGCATAAGACACGCAATTTACAGAACACTCATTATGGTGCCGTAGAGCACGACCCGCACGGGTGATCATTTAAGGCAATCACGATAACATGTATAAAAGTAAGAACATCCGTTCCTATCATTCCATATGGGCCGCCCCGAGCTGAGCCACGTCTCGAGGTACATGACCGGGCTTTCTACCACCCGATGGGGGTCCCACATCTTTGCCTAATGTTGCACCAGTAGGAGGCGCTTTCGCGTGTTTCTTAAAAAACACACCACGTGCTTTTCAACCACACAATAGGTCATTGTTGACGTTCTTACGTAAAGAATAAATTTTGCAAGCGCAAGGAAACTATAGATGTAGCATTCCCCTTAAAAAAGTATTAGAAGGGTGCCATTTATTTTATCCCAAGGAAAGGCTAGGTGAAAGTGTAGCAATCATCAAATGGAAAGGGTAGAATGGTCCTGGTAGGGTTCTAGTGAGGACGGATAATAGATAATTGGAGGTAGCGTGACCCAAACAAGAGCATTCTATTCTAAGGGAGGGGGGGTAAATATGTCCTATGGAGATTAGACTAAGAGTTAGTGAGTTGCTCCTACAATACCTCTAATATACATATACATAGCCTAGGATAGATACCTCTACAGGAATCGCGACAATAGACGATGGCCAAGAACTGTCGTCTATAAGGACATTACCGTCATCCGTAAGTTATAGACGACGGTAAAGGCTTATAGACGACAGTTTCCGGCCATCTACTATTATTTGTCGTCTAGAACTTTATAGACGACGGTTACCGTCGTCAATTAACTATTTGACGATGGCCAGACTTAGCCGTCGTCAATAAGTTAGCTCCATCCACGTGGCAGCGTGGAAACCATATAGACGACGGTGGCCGTGGAACTGTCGTCTATAATGAGAATTATAGACGATGGGTGCAGCCAAACTGTCGTCCATTAGGACCCCAGGAGACGACGGTTTCCTGTAGCCCGTCGTCTATAAGAGTACCTTATAGACGACGGTGCCTTAAAACCGTTGTCTAGAAGTTTTGCTTTTTTTTAAAAAAAAAAAACAGAAAACAGATAGTACACAAATTACACAGATCACAGTAAACAGATTTCACACATCACAGATTACACAGATCACATCACAGATTTCACATATAAGAGATCACACACATCACAGATTTATACATCACTAACAGCAGCAAACAAGCAAGAAGTAAACATGGTTCTAAACTTGTACAAGCTTATAGAACTGGAGGATTTACTGGATAGCCACCATCATCCAAATTAAAAAGCAATCACGATGATGTTTCTTATCCACCGCCTGTAGGCTACAAGAACTTGTCCGGTTGAGGGAGTATATGAACCTGCAACACACCATTTAACAAATTCATGCACCTACAACCGTAAAGAAGAAGTTCATGATTTTAATTAACACTGATGAGCAAGTTCATAACTATAAATGAAAAAAATAATTTGTGGACTTAAATGACATAACTGGACAAATTCATGAACATTTGGTGCATTTTACTCTACATAGTGCTGCAAAACTCTTCAGCATTCTTCCCAACGTTCAGAATTGCAACATAATACTTTTTCACATAGTACTGAATTCACTAAGAGGGTTGGTTAAATAATTGAGTTTACCACCAAAGCAATAGAAATAATTGTGTAATTGGTTTTTTTCTGGATTACCAAAAGGAAGTCTAGATCATCTATGAAAACAAAAACAGCATTGTGTACTTGGTTTTTATTCATGTAGTTTTGCTCTCCCTTTTATCTGTAATTCCCTATACAACGATGCAGGAGATTGGCATTCCATTACATTAGAGACGAAAGGATGAAAGTATATTTCAAATCGGCTCACTTGACTAACACACGCTACCCCGTCCGTTGCCGCCGGAGTTCAGAAAGTCATCCTCCAGCAGTCGTCCAAGCGCCGGAATGTGGGGCGATGGAGTCTGAGCCCCCGTCCCCGGTCCCTGTGATCTGAAAGCGTGGTTAGACAAGTTATAAGTATAAAAATACATATTTTACTAAATTTGAACAAGTTTAACTAGTTTCAGTCATTTTGAATAATTTTGTACCTGTGCTCCTGTCGTCAGCACCAGTGGCAGCTCCGTCGATGGCGGTGCCGACTGCGGAAAGACAGCCTGCTGTCCTGTGCTCATAGCCTGCAAATAGAAATCAAATCATTATAGCTGTCATTTGTATATTACAAATGTTAAGTACAACATTCAGAACTTACCTGGAAGGAAGCTTACCACTATAGCATGTACGAGTTTTTATACTCATCCATAGACCTAAGCGTCATTGCCTGCATCTCGTCCCTAGCCCTGAGCGCTGCTGCCTGCTCCTCCCGAAGACTCTAGAGCTCCAGATCTCGGCCCGTACGACTGCTGCTGGACCCGCCCTGCTGCGATGAAGAGGCTCTTGAGGAAGCCGACACCTGCCTCAAGTCGACCACTCAATCAAAGATGGCCAGCCTTTAAAATTAAGTAAGATTATTAAATTTTTGTAACTCAAAGTTCATGATAGTAAAATAAAATTAACAAAACTCACCGTCCATGAGGTTTCCCGCCACCGATTGCATATGCGGCTTCGGGGACAATTGGCGCGCTCTGCCAATCGTACTCTTCGCCTCAAAGCCTCCGCGCCTCTAGCCCGTACATTGCCTAAAAACATAGTAAAATAATATCATTGAAACTATTAAAGAGAACTCAATTAAATTATCAAAATAACTCACCAACGTCTGAGTTGCCGTCTGAGAAGACAGCTGCTCAGGCTGCGACGGGTCACTTCCAAAGTGACCCTCTTCCACACCTCGATAGTTGACAGCTCCTGACCCCACTCGTGCTCCTATCGATACATGTCAGCATAATGAAAAATTATAAAATTACTTAAATAGAATTCAAGTCACACTTACCATCCGTTTAGCGAGACGTATGTAGCCCTCCCCACCCATACGGTGTTTTTCGTCCATTCCTCTACTATCTCGATGGGTTTTAGACATGCCCTGGAAGCTTTGGCTCCCCCAACGAGCACACAAGACACGGTACATGTCCGGGCGGTTGTCAAGCCACGCTACACCGACCTGCACACATTTTATTATTAAATGAAAGCATTGATCACAATCATATAATGAATTAAAGTAAAACAAACACTTTATCGCTGCGTAATGCGCCTCCGTCAAGTACTTGTCGGCCCCTTCCCTCTATCCCCGGCTGACCCTCCTCTGGATGCAAATTGAAATACGCATTCGTAGCTTAAATGCGAGCCGTCGATAATGACTGAGTCACGAGCTTCCTGGCATAGTTATGGAAGACGAGTCGAGCTTATCAGTCTGCTCGGCCTCGTTCTCCAAATGGTACCGTGCCTGGAAGAACAAATATACAAGTAAATGTATTTAATTTATAATAAATATGTATTACACAAATATTTTTTCATACCTACCATAAAGTCGTGCCACACAGCCTCCTAGTGGTTGTCGTAAGCAAGGTCCTGGGCCGTAGTTTAATGGTCACAAGACCGTGCATTGTGTCCGTTCGCTACACCGGGGGGGGGGGGGGGGGGGGGGGGGCGGTTTCCCACGGTGGAGGGCGGCGGGGACGGGGCTGCCGATAGGGGGGCAACAGGGAGGGGGCGGTGGGGACGGGGATGCCGAAAGGGTGGACGGGGAGGGGGCGGGGGCACACGGTGGGGAGGAGGCGGCTGCAAGGGGGTAGCGCGTGGTGGGAAGAGGCAGTGCGCAGTGGGGAGAAGGCGGGTGGGAGCGGTGGCGTACCTCGACAGCGGCTGTGAACCTCGACGGCGGCGCGGCAAGAGTGGAACACCAGCGGTGGCGACCTCGAGCACGAACGATGGAGGAGGCCAAATGAGGACTTAGTCGCGCGCGGGCTGGAAATAGTCCCTAATAGACGACGGTAAAAGGTCACTGTCGTATATTACACCTTATAGACGATGGCCCGTGGTCACCGTCGTCTATAACGACTTAGAGCATGCCCGGTTCAGCCCGTAATTGACAATGGACCTTAATACACAATGGCCCACCATCGTATTTAAGTAATTGACGATGGTTCTAGGTCAACCGCCCTCAATTATGGGGTTATTGATGACGACTAGAAAACACCATCGTCTATTAATTTAAAGATGATGGTCCCGTCGTCTATTAAATTGGCCGTCGTCTATTGTCGCGATTCCTGTAGTGTACTAATGAGCATGTCAATGGTGAATCCTTATGCTATGTTGTTCAACACATCGGGCACGGGTTACCCCTAGCAATACTCGGACGACTAGCGCCAAGAGCCTGTGGCATAGCTGAACGTGGAGGTTACAAAGGACGGATATGGTTGTCACAATCTACTGCCTACAATTCAATCCGTGGGTCTACAAGAAATCCAATGCTACTTAAATATCCTAGCACCATGCTAGCATACTAAGCAAATACCTTAAGAGTCCGAATGCAAATATCATCTTAAGGCAATGACTAACCTAAACATCGTTGATCCAATGTTGAGACATAACATAAGTTATTCATATTAACATGATCCTATCATAACTAATTAGATTATAGTGGGGGTTTATTATGATAAATTACGATCATTATGGCATAGTCATAAAGACTGTTCCTACCACATACACAGACTCCACAATCAAACAAGAAATGCTTCATCCAAGTATATGTATAAAGGAAGACTAAAGATAACATCTTTATTATGCATAAAGTCATAAATATAAGAAGGAAATCATGAGCCATACATTTCCCAATTTGGAACTTGGAAAAGAGACTCCTTCTACTCCTTTCCTAATTTGGACTAAGGACTATAGACTCTCCTCTCTACAGTCTAAACACCTCTAAGACTATGGAAGATAATGGATACAGTAGAATGAAGCTCAAGTGGTGTGTGTTGATGTAAGGGGTAGCGGGTCCTATTTATAGCTGGAGAATGGTCGGTTCGCGCCACCAAAAGCATGTAAATTAGTCTTCAGTGTTATCAGGGAACCACAGGGAGTCAACACTTGGAAGTTTGAAAGTGCATCTAGGCATCCCTTGTGGGTTTTGGTGGATTTATGACAAGCAAATGAGATCCTAACTATATTGTTAAGATAAGCTCAGGTTTTAATGAAATTATGAAGAAAGCACAAAAAGAAGGGAGAGTGAGGAATCAAGTTGAAAGGAGCTCAAGAAATGATTACAATACTCTTTTTGTACGGAGTGTGTTGGAGAAACACACCCTAAGAGCTAAAGCAAATTTTAATCACTCTCACTGCACAAAGTTATACAGGTCTGGACTAGTGCGATGTACCCCGGACTAGTCCGATTTTTTCTCTGTCTAGAATTGGACAGGTCCTCCCAGAGCGGACTTGTCTACACAGTCCAGTTTTCACGATGTTCTGATATCACCATGGATTAGTCCGATATCTTTCTAACTAAGATTAGACCATTCCTCCCCAGTGCGGACTAGTCCTCAGCACTTCACAGTTTGCAAGTAGGCAGACAAGTCTGATATCACAACGGACTAGACCGATATTTTTCTGACCTAAATAGGGCAAGTTCGATATCTGCACGGATTAGTCCAAAAAAACCTTCTGACTAAAATCGACCAAGTCCTCTAAATACGGACTTGTCCCCAATTCACTAAGGGTTTCACCACGACCGGACTAGTCCGATATGTGCCGGACTAGTCTGAACATTTCCAGAGACAAAAATGGACTAGTCCACCCCTGGCTGGACACGTCCGATAATTCGGGGCACTTAGGGTTTCCCACACGGCACACATCGGACTAGTCTGGAGTCCACCACAGACTAGTCTAGACATTGAAAACCCTAATGGTAACCTTTGGAAACCCTAGTATAAATAGGGGTGCACGGCCCCTAATCTATAACTCTCGACCCCCTGCGCCGTCACACCCTCCAAGAGCCTAGAAAACACGTCTCCCCACACAATCCAACGCAAGAAAGATCAAATCCTCGAGGATTAAATTTAGATCAAAGGAGAGACACAATTCTTCACGTTTTTGAGCTCTAGGATTTGATTCTCTCACACACTATTGTTCTTTATTGCATACAATTCGAGTGTGTTGGTGGTCTATTTAGTTGTAAATCTTGTGGAGCCCTCCACTTGTGAGAAGGCCCCTTGAACTTGGTGATTTGCTCTTTGTGATTAGTGGAAGAGAATCGGCTTGCATGGAGATTTGATGAGGGTAGGGTTGGTGAAGACTCTGTCCTTTCGTGGCCTCCTCAACGTGGATGTAGGTTGCCTTCGTGGGAACCGAACCATGGGATAATAATATTGTGTCTTCACTTTGTGCTTATTGTTCATTGCATCTAGGGTTTAATTGATCTTAGTCAAATTACGTTAAAACTTGAAACTAAGGTAACCTTGTGCTATCTTGACTTTAATTCACGCAACATACTCTAGTTACATCTTAATTTCTGTTGTGTAGAGTACCTGGATCGAGATCATCGATCAAACTTGATCGATCTAGTCCGCACGCACCGGACTGGTCTGCACACTACCAGACTAGTCCGATTTATCGGTATTTGATCAAGTTGTTGAGTGTTGCAAGTTTTGGCAAAAGATAAATAAGGCCTATTCACCCCCCCTCTAGGACACATTCAATTGGTATCAGCACCAGGTTCTTCAGAAAGAGACTAATCGCTCGAAGAGAAAATGTCGGACATGAAGAATGTGCACAAGAGCCTCAACCAAGAGAAGGTTGAAGATGAAAAGGCTCAGAAATTGGAGAAGATCCTCGACGCCATTCAGGAATTTGAAGATGATGATGAGGAGACACTTGAGCTCAAGGCACTCCAAAGGAAGAAAGCTCTCTCTAAAGGAAAGATGAAGATCGAAGATGAAAAGAAGAAGAAGAAGGGGAGTAGTCAAACCGACTACTACCGATATCCTTTTAATTATGATCTCTTGAATGCTAACAACAACCATTACTTTTCAACCCTTCTAGGAAAAGCCCCATACTTTGATGGTAGTGATTACACAATGTGGAGGCAAAATATGAAAATGCATTTAATCTCACTTAACCCCAGCTTGTGGCATATAGTGTGTACAAGAATAGATAACCCGGACGACGATGAAGAGCTCACACCAAGTCAAGAGCAAGCAATTCATCAAAATGCTCAAGCTGCAGCAGTCATCACATCTTCATTGAGTAGAGATGAGTTCACCAAAGTGGATGGACTCGAGATTGCAAAAGAGATATGGGACACACTACAAACTGCACATGAAGGCGATCATCATGTGCAAGAAGCTAAAATCGAATTGATTGAAGGCGAATTGGGAAGATTCGTCATAGAAGAAGATGTGTCACCAGAAGACATGTACAACCAGATGGAGACTCTCATAAACAAGGTTCTAGCATACGGAAGCCAAAAGTGGAACGATCTAGAGCTGGTGAAGCTCATTCTTAGAGCTTTCATGCCTCGCAATGTTACCTTGTGCTCGATAATTAGAGAAAGCCCTGGGTACAAGAAAATGACCCCTGGCGGATTGCTTTGAAAGATCATCAATTTCGAGATGATGAAGAAGCAAGCAAAACATGTCAAGGAAATTGCCAACCTCACTTCAGCAAAGAATAATTGGGTCGCCTTGAAGTCCACTTGCAAGCCCTTGTCAAAAGAAGCTCGAGAGACTCGATAAGAAGAAGACAGTGATGATGAGAGCAGTGACATAGATGAAGAAGACTTGATCATCTTCATTGTAAAAGCCCTAAATTACAAAGGCAAAGTTCAGATGGGAGTTGTTGAAATTTAGAGGGGAAAAGAAATTTAACTAGAATCTGAAAAATTCAAACCAATTTAAACCTCAATTGAGAGAATTCAAAAATTCAAATTTATCTCATGTTCAAACTTTGCCAAGATAAAAATCTGAGCTCAACATTTAATTGCAAATATTCCAATTAGCACCTCTGCAAATTTTCATAATATTTGGAGCACTAATTGTATTTAATTCAATGGGTACATTGAATTCCATTCAAATTCAAATTTGAATTTGAATTTCACATGAAACATGTCCAAACTTGAAATCCAATTTCAGAATCAGATCCTAGATATTTGTTTGAGCCTATCTACAAATTTTCATGAATTTTGTTCACAATTTGGTGGGATATTTCTTTGTACAGAGAAGGTTTGAGTGGAGGGGCTGTGGGACCCACTTGTCATACAGACATGGAGCTAAGCTGAATGTATTTCACTTCTCTGCTTCTCCTATGGCGACAACACTCCTTCTGCATGTGCCACCTCTCCTCCAAAGCCTGTCCACAGCTGCCCTTGCCTTTATAAACCAAGCTGGGTGCCCTTTTCTTCATTCCATTGCTTGTGGTCGGCATTTCTTCCTTGTTCTTCGTCCTCCCGCCCGCACCACACCACCTCGCCGTCATTCAATATTGCCGGCCAAAAGAAGCAGTGTTGAGCCGTGCTCCAAGAAGAGAAAAGTAACCAACCTCGTTTCTCTATCATCTCCACCGTTTGGTCTATCGTTTTGCTCTGTGTGCTGCCCGTATTTTGAAGTTCTGCGGACCGCTTGTGAACTCCCCTATTAGCCCGCTTCTGCTCCCTCGACGCCCCGACGATACAAGCGTCTCTGTGCTTCGATCCTTTCAGGAAAAATGTTCGCAATCACGCCTAGTTCATTCTCGCAAAGTTTCAGCTTTTTTCATGGCTTGTAGCTCGGGTTTTCCTCAAAGAACCGAGGCTTAGTTCTTTTGCCCGCCTTGGATCTTCATCCAGATTCGGTTTATACGTGCAATAATTATTCGAATTGCTTAGCCAGTAGCTTCTAAACATTCTTGCGCACACCCTAGCCAAGAACGCCCAAAAGTTATCGACCATACGCATAGGAATCGAAGTTCTTACGGCCGCCGGTTGAAAAGCCGCGGGTCGCCGTTGAACATGTATATGCAGCCATTGCCACCTCGATAGGAGTTCATTTTGGTCATCCTCGTGATCCCAGGATGCTCTCCGATCAATTTCCGAGTGGTTTTAGTCCTTGCCGAGGCGATTTCGTGTTGACCGAAACCCTAATTGCCGCTGCCGCCGTCGCGCGAGCTTTTCCGGCCATCCATCGCCGTCGAGAGGATCACCGTCGAGTTCCTCGCCTGATTTTAGGTGGGGGCGGTGAGAGTGGAATGCCGCCATGCCCTGGAGCCATCTGCGGTGAGGGGCCGCCGTCGGGCGCCGCCCGAGCGCCGCCGGCGCGAGGTTGAAGATGACTCGGGTTGGGCCCCAATCGTCAGTCTAACCAATGCGCGCCCGGATCTGGAGCGGACAAGGATCCCATGTGGCTGCATCCGTGAACCCTGTGGCCCGGTGTTGCTTAATCCCGGTTGGCCCAATTTAAATCTTGTGGGCCCAGCCATTATTCAAACCTGTTCCAATTGAAATTTAAATTCCAGATTTAGTTCCCACATCAAAATCCATATATCCTAGCAGAATTGTCCAAAAATTCCAAAATATATTTCTATAGAACCAGCATGAGGAATAATTTCCAGTGGTGCACTTCGAATTGTATGAAAGTTCATCTAAATTATTCCATAATTCAAATAGGCAAAATGCTTATAGAATTGATTCCTATAGTTCTGCTCTTTGGAAAATTTCCAAATTTCTCCAGAACATTCATTTGAATATCCTTGAACTCTAGTAAAACTCTCAGGGTCATTAGACTTCATTTACATGGTCAAATCACCTGTGTATTCTCTATCCACATAAAAATAGTCAAATTCATTTAGAATTTGTACAGAAACTTGTGCAAACTTCTAAATTGAATATCTCTCAGTATAAAGCTTCAAAATTTATCAAACCAACTTTATTGGTTTGATCTTTATCCACACTAACCAGAACTACAACCCAATCTTCATGAAAAACCATAGTTTTTCCTGTAGAGCCCTTCAAAGCAAAATCAGGTTTGATTTTTATCTGATGATTCACTTCATAGAAAAATCTAAACATTTGCCAAAATGTTCTTTAGTAAGTTTCATAAGTCCTGTAAAACTTTCAAATTCATTTTACTTTATTAACACAGTTCAATCTGATGATCTTTCTAACTGGTCACATAGTGCCCAAAAACAACAGAGACAAATCAGTAAAATATCCCCACTTGTAAATTCAATATATCACAATATAATGCTTATAAAATTTTGAAACAAATCTTCATAGAACCAGTGAGAACCTCTATGTATGATACAACCACTAGTAGCCATGATACACCTCTAGAATTACAACCAAAATTCAGATAATGCTAAAAACTTAAGAAATTTTGTAGACCACTATATTCAATTGCTGTACCTGATACTTACCTGGTTATTCCTACATGACCATGTGAACTCCCTGTAATTTTCTCAGGCTTAGGGAATCTGTTGAATTTGTATAAATTGAGATCACATCCCTATGTACAAAACAATATCTAGTTCACCTCATATGTCCATTGCCAAAATTCATCTTGTTTCCTTTCTGTTGCTGTCCAGTCTAGCAACAGAACTTCAAGTCCTAACTAATATAAATCCTTCATGAGTTATAATCAACTTCAATTTTCATAATAAGTAATTGCAATCTCTTAATTGCGTATCATTTCGATAGTGTTCGCGACGAAGGTGGCCAACGAGAAGCACAACCTGGAGAAGAGGAATTCTCTATTGGATCTGTTGTGGCGTGAAATATCGGGAAAGGCTACTAACTGATCGTCGCTGACTTTTCTCGCCACCAAAAGGCAAGCCCCGGTTTGCATTTATGTGCCTTTTAAAATTTTGCTTTTACACACACTGTATTGAATAGACTTGATATGTGCATTAGGTCTATGTTGATAGAATACTCCACACGCATGACCAAATAATCCTCAGAGTAGATGGGTAGTATAAGACTCCCTTGAATTATATTGCTATGCTTAATGTTTAGTTAGAAGATCGGTAGAAGTCGAGTATGTTGGATACTACTTGCGAGATTGGTCACATTTTATTGATCACAAGTCAAGTAGTTGAATTCTACTTGTGAGAGAAGTCGAGTTAGGGAAACCTACTCGTGAGTTGTTACCATAACGTTAACTCTTTAACATGAGATGTGGACGGGGATTTGTGTAGGTTGGTTTGCTCACATCGTTCTTGGGTCGGTAATGACGAGACAGGTGTTGGGAGATGGATTGGTAGACCCGTCTGTGTCGGTTAAGGCCCGTCTCGTGCTTGGTCCTATTGGACAAGTTTGAACTGTACCAGGTCCATACTGACTATATGGAACCCAAAAAACCGATGTACCTTGAGGATCCTATGTTGGAACCTTTTCAGTTGGCTTAAGCTATCGGCTGTTAGTACAGTGGGAGGTAATCACTCATGAACATCTCACAGCGGAGGTGCACCTTGAGGGGAGCTCACTGTTCGGGTTGATCAAACTGTTTCAATGTGGTTGAATTTGGGGAAAGGTGGCTGCATGCGACATTAGTGGAGTGTGCCAAGGCAACTCTGAGTATGGGCGTACATGTCGTGCAGTCCGGGTGTCTACTAGTTGCAATGACCGTCGCTCGCAGTTATTTGAGCATACTTGGACACTGAGTCTTGATGTAGTAAGAAAGAGAAATGGAAAGATTGTGAATATGCTACTATGAATAATTCTTTGTATTGAAATCTTGGCTGCTATAGAGATAGCATAATTAAATTCACAATTTTCAAACATTTAACATGAATAAGGCTTATGCAACCTTGAGCAAGTATCATCGTGGATGAAGCATTTCTAGTTTGATTGTGGAATTCACAATGATGCTATGCCCATGGATCGCGTATGCTATTTTAAAACTGACCACTAAGGATTTACTTTCGGCGAGTCCATTCCTGCAAATTATCCTTCTCAGTCTTTAAGTTTCCAGCATGTAGAGTTTCATGTTTAGGTGAGACGGTTAAGTCTTGCTGACCCTTGTGCTCACGGTTGCTATATTGTGGTTTTTGCAGGTATTATTAGCTTACACTTATGTTGTGGTTGTCCGTGAGATCTCGAGCACGTCGAGATGTATCTCTCACGAAAACCTTGCCGCTGCTTTCTGTTTCGTGTTGCTAGTGAGAAGCATCCATGGGCATGAATGACTTCTCTTGTGCATAGCTAGTTGAGATTATGAGTATGTATTTTCCGCTGCATTGTATATTATGTTGTAAAATAGGATTATATTGTGAAATAAAATATTTGTGTTTGTTATTTTGTAAGACTTTTCTTGTGTGCTGTTGGGTGCCGCATCGCACGGCACCACCCAATGCGATTCCTGGAACGTGCGGACTCCGGTCCCCACAGCTTGGTATCAGAGCCATATTGGGAATAGCACGCTTTAAAAGTGCCTATTTTTGAAAACTACAAAGTAGTCGAGTGAGGATTAGTTATATGCCAACATAAGGTCTATTATAGTATTAGTTACTTAAGGTGGCATAGCTAACATATGTGTTATTATATTCTGTAACGACGCTCCTACGTCAGGTAAGAGGTAAGGTACGCCATCGCAAGCGGATCAATTGCGGTAAGCTCACCATGCGAGAGGTAGCATGTGATTATTTCTGTGGCTTAGCACGGAAATGTCAATATGAGTCTCTGAAACTTTCCATGTTCCTGAAAACATATTACACACGGTACCCCAACGTGCTTCAAAGTTAGCGGGAGCCCCCGTCGGGTGGGACATAACCTGATGCGCCTCCTACTGGTGCAGCATTATGCAAAGACGTGGGACCCCGTCGGGTGGTAGAAAACCCGGTCATGTACCTCGAGATGTGGCTTAACTCGAGGCGGCCCGTATGGAATGATACGGGACAAATGTTTTTACTTTCTCGTTTTGAACTGTTCGCCATTGCGGGCTGTACCGTATAGTACCATACGATTGATCAGTAGTTTGAGTGTAGTGATAGGTACACTAACCGCGTTATTCGTAGGTCGAGTAGAAGACGTTTGCCAGTGAACGTCATTACTGCCACCATTGAGACGTATGCCGGAATACCGGCTTAAGATTTTTATTTGGTGAGGACGTAGTACCGGCATTGCATTCGGGTTACATCAGCACATCGATGGTTAAAATCCGTGCCGAAGGTGCAGCTCGACACAAAAGTGTCAAGTTAATATCCAAAGAAGATTCCTATCTTGAAATGATAAAAATGAAATTGGAACCAAAACTGTCAACCTTAGTTCTTCCCTGTATTATTCTGGCAGAAACTTAGCTCCAGTTTGAAAAATATCTCCTGATAGAATTATCCCATGAAGGTGTTATATACATGGTTAGAAATGTATGTGAGTCTTCTAAATAATTTCAGTTCATGACCAGAACAGAATCCCCCTGGATAATAGCTAAAATTTGGAAATTTGAAAAACTGTCAAAACTGGACAGAAACTGGAACTGTTTCGGTACTTCTCACCAATTTGATCATAACTCTCAGTAGAAACATCGAATGAGGGCATATGATATATTTCTGGAAACTATATGAGATATTTGACAATGTTGTAATTTACATTTTTGACAAATTTTGATATTTTGTATATGAAAAACTGTGGACAAAACAGCCATATACGAAGGAGGTGCTCTCGAAATTTCTCAGAAAATCTGGGAACATTGTCAACTTTGGAAATTCATATCTCATTAAGCAGAACTTACATTGAAGCAATTAAAATACATTCCGGAAAGGCTACAAAGTGAACTACAACTTTGTTGTGCACCTCGAGGCACGATTTTGCCTCTAACTGGATGAAATTCTCATATTTCTCCAGACTGGTCATTTCTGGCAGAACAGTTCGTCTTTGAAGCATATGTTTGAAAATTTGCGGGAACATGAATATTGTTATACTTTCACAAAGTTCTTGACATGTTCATGTTTTCCGTATCTTCATTATTGCTGAGATCGAGCTTTGACTCATCCCAAATTCATTTGTGCAGTATGGTTCGTACTCGCTCATCGAGTAAGGTCGGAAGTTCTCGTCGAGACGGTGATGACTCGGATCCACTGCAGGCACCACCATCAACGGTGTTGGTGGATGTCATGTCAAAAATGTTCGAGTCTCACCAAGAGAACACTAAGTTACTTCAAGCATTGGTGC
Source organism: Tuctoria greenei (assembly GCA_036927565.1). NCBI lineage: Eukaryota > Viridiplantae > Streptophyta > Magnoliopsida > Poales > Poaceae > Tuctoria > Tuctoria greenei. Next base: position 110,363,361 of record JAYESD010000005.1, read on the forward strand.
AGCAGGGCCTAAGTCATCAAACGCAGCAAGTTATTCCACCTCGAAACAGTTATTGGATTTCTAGGAAATGCAACCGCCAATCTTCACGGAAGCAACTGAACCATTAGAATCAGATCATTGGCTTCGTGTAATGGAATCCAAATTTGGTGTGTTTCCCTGTGACGATTATCAGAAGACATTGTTTGCTGCTCAACAACTTCATGGAGCTGCCGGAGCTTGGTGGGCAGAATATAGTGTGACTCGACCTGAAGGTCATCGGATAGCATGGATTGAGTTCCGTGAGGCATTCCGTGCTTGTCATATTCCGACAGGGATTATAAAGACCATGTAAGAGGAATTCATTGAACTCAAGCAAGGAGACATGAGTGTCCATTAGTATTTTAAGGAGTTCAACCATTTGGCACAATATGCGCCCGACTATGTGAATACCGAAAGGTTAAGATGTGATCACTTCTTCAGAGGGCTGAGGGTCAAACTTTGAGATAGGTTGGCGTTGTTCAATCACGGCAAGTACAACGAATTAGTCAATGCACCTATCCTACAAGAAAAGGCAGATCTTTGTCTCCAGGCGGAGAAGAGAAAGCGGAGTAATCCGCAAGAAAACACTAGTGTGGTTGTTCAGAAATATCGGTTGATATATAGTTCGCCATCCGGTCAAGAATGGAAGCCATCTGACAAACCATCATATCAAAGTCGCCCGCTGCTTGCATCAAGTTTCGAATCACCCCCGCAGCAGCAGCACATAAGTTCTTATCCATTTTCACCGCAGCCAGAGATACCCAGTTCTCATCCACAAGTCAGCACTGAACTGACTAAATATCCGTGCTTCACTTGTGGTCTTATGGGTCACATTACTAGATATTGTCCAGAGAGAAATCAAAGCTGCAGCCAGTCACCATTTGAACATTCAAGTCAGTTTCCCAATCAGCAGCAAAAGAAATCAAAGCTTGGCAGTGTCCACTATACTACCATTGAGGGTTACCAGAAGGAGAACCCGTGTTAACGGGGATGTTCACTCTCAACCATATACCTACATTGATTCTTTTTGATTCCATTGCTACACATAATTTCATAAGTCAATCCTTTGTGTTTAAGCACCAGCTTCCAACCACTACCACAAAACATCGCTATCTTATATCTTTACCCGGAGGTAATATTACCGCAAGTGATGTTATCTCCCGAGCACCATTATGTCTGGGTGGTAGAATATATCCCACTACTCTTGTTATCCTTGAAGGTCAAAAGATTGATGTAATCTTGGGAATGTCGTGGTTAAGCAACCACGAAGCTGTTCTAAACATCAATCCTCGCACCGTTGAGCTCAACTCTTCAACTCATGGCCACCACACCTTCATTCTTGAGAACATGGCTCAAGAAAGTGCAGCGGTGTATCATTCTGAAACAAGTAAGTTTGAAGACATTCCAGTGATCTGTAATTTCCCGGATGTATTCCCTAATGATCTGCTGGGTAGGCCGCCCGACCGAGATGTGGAATTCAAGATTGAATTAATACCGGGAACTACACCTATCTCTCGATGACCATATAAAATGGCACCTAAGGAGTTAGCTGAATTAAAGGAGCAGCTGAATGACTTATTGAGTAAAGGTTTCATTCATCCGAGCTCATCACCATAGGGATGCTCGGCTCTCTTTGTCAAGAAGAAGGACAAGACATTGAGGCTATGTGTGTATTATCGTCCGCTTAATGCCGTGACTACCAAGAAACAAGTATCCACTACCACATATTGATCTGCTCTTCAATCAATTAGTGGGTGCTATGGTATTTTCCAAAATGGATCTTCGGTCTGGTTATCATCAGATTAAGATACAAATAGAAGTATACCAAAGACAGTATTGTCAACTAGATATGGACTTTATGTGTATTTGGTTATGTCATTTGGTCTAACAAATTCCCCAGTGCATTTCATGTATTTGATGAATTCAGTATTCATGCCAGAGTTACACAAGTTCGTCGTGGTGTTCATCGACGATATTTTTGTCTACTACAAGTCAGAAGAGGAACATACTGAACATCTCAAGATCGTGCTTCAACGACTGCTGATCACAAGCTATATGCCAAATTCAGTAAATGTGAATTTTGGATTAATCAAGTTCCATTCCTTGGTCATATTATTTCAGCAGAAGGCATAGCTGTGGATCTGAGTAAAGTGGTACAAGTGCTGAAATGGCAATCTCCCACATCCGTACATGAAGTCCGTAGTTTCTTGGGTTTAGCAGGCTATTATCGGAGATTTGTTCCAAGTTTCTCAAAGATTGCTAAACCTATGACTGATTTATTAAAGAAGGGCATCAAGTATGTATGTAGTGAATCATGTGAGGAAGCCTTCAAAACTCTAGTGAAGCATCTCGCAACAGCCCCGATCTTGGCTCAACCTGATACTACGAAATCGTTTGATGTTTATTGTGATGCATCCAACATCGGATTGGGCTGCGTACTTATGCAAGATGGAAGAGTAATTGCATATGGATCAAGACAACTCCGAAATCATGAACACAATTATCCAACACATGATTTAAAATTGGCAGCAGTAGTTCTTGCATTGAAGATGTGGAGACACTACTTAATAGGAAATCTAGTGCACCTCTACATAGATCATAAAAGTTTGAAGTACATCTTCACACAAAAGGAATTAAATATGATACAATGATGATGGTTAGAGTTAATCAAAGATTATGAACTTGAGATTCACTATCATCCCGGCAAGGCCAATGTGGTAGCCGACGCACTTAGTCGAAAGTCTCACCCTCATAATTTGACCATTAGTCCTATGGAAGAAGATGAACCAACTCTACGTGTGATTCCTTATGGAGCTCTGTATAACCTTGCTCTCATACCCACAATCAGAGAGGAGATAGTAGAGGCTCAAAAGAAATATAAGGGAATGTCTCATATTCAAAGGAGACTTAAAAGTGGAGAAATGAAATGTTTCCGGGAAGACGAACAAGAAACTTTATGGTTCAAGAATCGAATAGTGGTACCCCGGGACATGGACCTACAAAAAAAGATTTTGGATGAGGCTCACTTGTCCAAATATTCCATCCACCCAGGAAGCAATAAAATGTACCAATATCTCCGTACTAAATTTTGGTGGACACGTATGAAGAGAGAAATAGCAAAGTATGTGTCCAAGTGTGACACATGTCAGAGAGTGAAAGCTGACCACATGAGGGAAAGCGGACTGCTACAACCATTGAAAATACCGGCATGGAAACGGGAGGATCTGAGTATGGATTTCATTGTCGGATTTCCTCTCACCTTTCACAAGAACGATTCCATTTGGGTGATCATTGACTAGTTAACTAAGTCAGCACACTTTATTCCAGTGCATACCGCTTACAATGCGATGAAATATGCGGAGTTATACATATCAAGAATTATGTGCTTACATGGAGTTCCCCGCACCATTGTATCGGATAGAGGATCGCTGTTTGTTGCTCGTTTTTGGGAGCAGCTACATGCATCATTGGGAACTAAGTTAATTTGTAGTTTCGCATATCACCATCAAACTGACGGACAAACCGAAAGGGTAAATCAGATACATGAGGATATGTTAAGAGCATCCGCCATAACCACAGTAAAAATTGGGATGATCAATTACTGTTGGCGGAATTCTCGTACAACAACGGATATCAATCTAGTATCAAAATGGCACCCTATGAAGCTCTCTACAGCAGAAAGTGAGGCACACCACTCAACTGGAGTGAAACTGGTTAACGAGTGGTATATGAATTGATCTGGTAAATGAAGCCGAAGAGCAAGTAAAAGATATTCAAGCTAATCTTAGAGCCGCTCAGTCTCGACAAAAGAGTTATGCGGATAAAAGGCATCGTCCTTTAAGTTTTAGCATCGGAGATCATGTGTATATCCGTGTCTCTCCGATGAAAGGAATTCATTGGTTTGTAGTAAAAGGAAAGTTGGCTCCGCGATTTATCGGTCCATTTGCTACCACTGAAGGATGTGGTCCTGTTGCGTACAGATTGAAGTTACCAATGACTCTAGCTGGTGTTCATGACATTTTCCACATATCCCAATTACGGAAATGTCTCAAACCATCTACCATCATCCGTATTGAAGAAATGGAATAATTGAAACCAGATCTCACCTACGTCTAGCATCCAATCCGGATTATCGATGAAAAGTCTCGTGTCACAAGGATCAGACGATGTGGTTTTATAAAGTTCTATGGAGTAACCACACCGTGGAGGAAGCAACATGGGAGAGTGAAGATTATCTCCGCACAAAGTATCCGGACATGTTATCTCCGGTAATCTTTTACCTCCGTCTCTTTTATTTGTAATCTCGGGACGACATTCTTTTTAAGGGGGGAGGAATGTAAAAGCCCTAGATTACAAAGGCAAAGTTCAGATGGGAGATGTTTAAATTTAGAGGGGAAAAAGAAATTTAACTAGAATCTGAAAAATTCAAACCAATTTAAACCTCAATTGAGAGAATTCAAAAATTCAAATTCAGCTCATGTTCAAACTTTGCCAAGATAAAAATCTGAGCCCACTATTTAATTGCAAATATTCCAATTAGCACCTCTGCAAATTTTCATAATATTTGGAGCACCAATTGTATTTAATTCAATATGTACATTGAATTCCATTCAAGTTCAAATCTGAATTTGAATTTCACATGAAACATGTCCAAACTTGAAATCGAATTTCAGAATCAGATCCTAGATATTTGTTTGAGCCTATCTACAAAGTTTCATGAATTTTGGACACAAGTTGGTGGGATATTTCTTTGTACAGAGAAGGTTTGAGTGGAGGGGCTGTGGGACCCACTTGTCATACAGACATGGAGCTAAGCTGAACGTATTTCACTTCTCTGCTTCTCCCATGGCGACACCACTCCTTCTGCATGTGCCACCTCTCCTCCACAGCCTGTCCACAGCTGCCCTTGCCTTTATAAACCGAGCTGGGTGCCCTTTTCTTCATTCCATTGCCTGTGGTCGGCATTTCTTCCCTGTTCTTCGTCCTCCCGCCCGCACCGCACCACCTCGCCGTCATTCAAGCTTTCCGGCAAAAAGAAGCAGTGTTGAGCCGTGCTCCAAGAAGAGAAAAGTAGACCAACTCGTTTCTCTATCATCTCCACCGTTTGGTCTATCATTTTGCTCAGTGTGCTGCCCGTATTTTGAAGTTCCGCAGACTGCCGGTGAACTCCCCTGTTCTGCCGCTTCTGCTCCCTCGACGCCCCGGCTATACAAGCGTCTTCGTTCTTTGATCCCTTAAGGAAAAAAGTTCGCAATCACGCCTAGTTCATGCTCGCAATGTTTCAGTTTTTGTCATGGCTTGTAGCTCGGGTTTTGCTCAAAGAACTGACTCTTAGTTCTTTTGTCCGCCTTGGATCTTCACCCAAATTCGGTTTACATGTGCAATAATTATTCGAATTGCTTGGCCAGTAGCTTCTAAACATTCTCTTGCACACCCTAGCCAAGAACGCCCAAAAGTTATCGACCATACGCATAGGAATCGAAGCTCTTACGGCCGCCGGTTGAACAGCCGTGGGTCGCCGTCGAACATGTATATGAAGCCATTGCCACCTCGATAGGAGTTCATTTTGGTCATCCTCATGATCCCAGGATGCTCTCCGATCAATTTCTGAGTGGTTTTAGCCCTTGCCGAGGCGATTTCGTGTTGACTGAAACCCTAATTGCCGCCGCCGCCGTCGCACGAGCTTTTCCGGCCATCCATCGCCGTCGGGAGGATCACCGTCGAGTTCCTCGCCTGATTTTAGTGGGGGCGGTGAGAGTGGAATGCCGCCATGCCCTGGAGCAATCTGCGGCGAGGGGCCGCGTCGGGCACCGCCCGAGCGCCGCCGGCGCAAGGTTGAAGATGACTCGAGGTGGGCCCCGGTCGTCAGTCTAACCAATGTGCGCCCAGATCTGGTGCGGACAAGGATCCCATGTGGCTGCATCCGCGAACCCTGTGGCCCGGTGTTGCTTAATCTCGGTTGGCCCAATTTAAATCCTGTGGGCCCAGCCATTATTCAAACCTGTTCCAATTGAAATTTAAAAATCCAGATTTAGTTCCCACTTCAAAAATCCATATCTCCTAGCAGAATTGTCCAAAAATTCCCAAATAAATTTTTATAGAACCAGCATGAGGAATACTTTCTAGTGGCGCACCTGGAATTGTATGAAAGTCCATAGAAATTTCTCCATAATTCAAATAAAAAAATGCTTATAGAATTGATTCCTATAGTTCTGCTATTTGGAAAATTTCCAAATTTCTCCAAAACTTTCATTTGAATATCCTTGAACTGCAGTAAAACTCTCAAGGTCATTAGACATCATTTACATGGTAAAATCACCTGTGTATTCTCTATCCACGTAAAAATAGTCAAATTCATTTAGAATTTGTATAGAAACTTGTGCAAACTTCTAAATTAAATATCTCTCAGTATAAAGCTTCAAAATTTGTCAAACAAAATTTATTGGTTTGATCTTTATCCACACTAACAAGAACCACAACCCAATCTTCATGAAAAACCCTAGTTTTTCCAGTAGAGCCCTTCAAATAAAAATCATGTTTGATTTTTATCTGATGATTCACTTAATAGAAAAATCTGAAATTTTGCCAAAATGTTCTTTAGTAAGTTTCTGAAGTCCTGTAAAACTTTCAGATTCATTGTACTTTATTAACCTAGTTAAATTTGAAGATCTTTCTAACTGGTCACATAATGACCAAAATCAACAGAGACAAATCAGTAAAATAGTCCCACTTGTAAATTCAATATCTCACAATATAATGCTTATAAAATTTTGAAACAAATTGTCATAGAACCATTGAGAACCCCTATGTATGATACAACCACTAGTAGCCATGATACACCTCCAGAATTACAACCAAAATTCAGATAAGACTAAACACTTAAGAAATTTGTAGACCACGATATTCAACTGCTGTACCTGATAATTACCTGGTTATTCCTACATGACCATGTGAACTCCCTGTAATTTTCTCAGGCTCAGTGAATCTGTTAAATCTGTATAAATTGAGATCACATCCCTATGTACAAAACAATATCTAGTTCACCTCATATGTCCATTGCCTAAATTCATCTTGTTTCCTTTCTGTTGCTGTCCAGTCTAGCAACAGAACTTCAAGTCTTAACTAATATAAATCCTTCATGAGTTATAATCAACTTCAATTTTCATAATAAGTAATTGCAATCTCTTAATTGCATATCATTTCGATAGTGTTCGCGACGAAGGTGGCCAACGAGAAGCACAACCTGGAGGAGAGGAATTCTCTATTGGATCTGCTGTGGCGTGAAATCTCGGCGAAGGCTACTAAATGATCGTCGCTGACTTTTATCGCAACTGAAAGACAAGCCCCGGTTTGCATTTAAGTGCCTTTTAAAATTTTGCTTTGATACACACTGTAATGAATAGACTTGATATGTGCATTAGGTCTATGTTGATTGAATACTCCACACGCATGACCAAATAATCCTCAGAGTAAATGGGTAGTATAAGACTCCCTCGAGTTACATTTCAATTCTTAATGTTTAGTTAGAAGATCGAAGAAGTCGAGTATGTTGGATACTACTTGCGAGATTGGTCACATTTTATTTATCACAAGTCAAGTAGTTGAATTCTACCAGCGAGAGAAGTCGAGTGAGGGAAACCTACTCGCGAGTTGTTACCATAACGTGAACTCTTTAATATGAGATGTGGACGGGGATTTTTGTAGGTTGGTTTGCTCACATCGTGCTTGGGGTCGTTAATGACGAGGCAGGTGTTGGGAGATGGATTGGTAGCCTTGTCTGTGTTAGTTAAGGCCCGTCTCGTGCTTGGCCCTGTTGGACAAGTTTGAACTGTACCAGGTGCATACTGGCTATATGGAACACAGGAAACCGATGTACCTTGAGGTTCCTATGTTGGAACCTTTTCAATCGGCTTAAGCTGTCGGCTATTAGTACAGTGGGAGGTAACTCACTCATGAACATCTCACAGCGGAGGTGCACCTTGAGGGGAGCTCACCGTTAGGGTCAATCGAACTGTTTCAATGTGGTTGAATTTGGTGAAAGGTGGCTGCGTGCGACATCAGTGGAGTGTGCCGAGGCAACTCCGAGATTGGGCGTACATGTCGTGCAGTCCGGGTGTCTACTGGTTGCAATCACCACCGCTCGCGGTTATTTGAGCATACTTGGACACTGAGTCTTGACGTAGTAAGAAAGAGAAATGGAAAGATTATGAATATTCTGCTATGAATAATTCTTTGTATTGAAATCTTGGCTGCTATAGAGATAGCATAATTAAATTTACAATTTTCAAACATTTAACTTGAATAAGGCTTATGCAACCTTGAGCAAGTATCATCGTTGATGAAGCGTTTCTTGTTTGATTGTGGAATTCACAATGATGCTATGCCCATGGATCGCGTATGCTATTCTAAAACTGACCACTAAGGATTTACTTTCGGGGAGTCCATTCCTACAAATTAAGCTTCCCAGTCTTTAAAGTTTCCAGCATGTAGAGTTTCATGATTAGGTGAGACGGTTAAGTCTTGCTGAGCCTTGTGCTCACGGTTGCTATATTACGGTTTTTGCAGGTATTATTAGCTTACGCTTATGTTGTGGTTGTCCGTGAGATCTCGAGCATGTCGAGATGTATCTCTCATGGAAACCTTGCCGTTGCTTTCTGTTTCGTGTTGCTAGTGAGAAGCGTCCATGGGCATGAACGACTTCTCTTGTTCATAGCTAGTTGAGAGTATGAGTATGTATTTTCCGTTGAATTGTATATTATGTCGTAAAAGAGGATTATCTTGTGAAATAAAATATTTGTGTTTGTTATTTTGTAAGACTTTTCTTGTGTGCTGTTGGGTGCCGCATCGCACGACACCACCCAATGCGATTCCTGGAACGAGCGGACTCCGGTCCCCACATTCATGAAGAACTTCAAAAGGATGATGAAAAGAAGACAAGGGGGTAGATCAAATGAGGGAAAATACAAAGATAAATCAAGACCAAAGTTGAGGCGGGGATGCTATAACTGTGGTGAATATGACCACTTTATAGTTGATTGCCCCAATGAAGAAAACAAGAAGAAGACAAAGGAAGCAAAGCCTTAACCCAAGAAGACCTTCAAGAAGAAAAAGCTAATTGAACAAGCCCATCTAGGAAAGGTGTGGGACTCAAATGATGAGTCCTCATCCGAAGAGGAAGAGGAGATGGCTAGCATAACCATCAACTAGACGACGAAGAAATCCACCCTCTTCCCAACTATTGGCGCGAGGAAGAACAATGACACATGTCTCATGGCAAAGAAAGGTAACAGAAAGGTAACAACTAAATCTTCCTCCTCGCATTCTTACTCTAGTGATAGCGATGCTAATAGTGATAATAAAGATATGCTTGTTGGTCTAGATAAGAAAACTGCTGGAAAAATGAAGTTCTTAATGGATAAGCTCATTGATAAGGAGGAGCTTGTTGATAGCTAAGAAGATATGATCATCCTTCAAAAGGAGGAGTATCACAAGACCAAAAAGCTCCTTGAACTTGAAAAGGAGCGAAGCAAGTCACTAGAACTTGAGTTAGCTTCAAACAAGGAAGCTTGCTTGAAGTTAAGCGACTCAAATGTAATCATCAAGGATGAACTTGCTAACTTGACCAAAGTTAACAAGATCCTTGAGGTACAAGTTGAGTTACTCAAGCAAAGTGACCCTTCATCCTCTTCAAGTTCACCTTCTCAACACTTAAAATCTGAAACAACTATTACATGTGGATGTGCTAAAATTGACACTAACTTGAAGGATAAGTCGAACTTGACAAAGGACAAGCATCCTTCTCGTAATGGCATATTTGACAAGGAGAAGATCAAGTATGAACGCAGTGCATACTTGGCCACAAGACCGCCTCATCTCAAATATGGCATTGGGTATTCTAATGGTGAAAAGCAAAATGCTAGAAGCCACAAGAATAACAAGGAGGGCATTGCTTTTGTCAAGGGAAACTCCCCTCAAGCTAGAAAGGCTAATAATGTTGACAAGTCCAAACATGCTAAAACATATGAGCAACATCTTTTGTTTAGAACCTCTGATGCATCATATATACTCATCAGAAGTAACTTTGGTAGAGTTTATGCTAAATATGTTGGGCCACGACATGGGAACACCAAGTCTCATGTGTGGGTGCCCAAATCACTTGTGACTAACCCCAAAGGACCCAAGCAAGCTTAGATACCTAAAACTAAGGTGTAATTTGTTTTTGCAGGCCTATTCCTTCGGTGGATCGAAATGGGTGCTAGATAGTGGATGCACCAACCACATGACCGGAGAAAGAAGGATGTTTGTTGAATATCAACAAAATGAAGATCCAAACGAGGGCATCTATTTTGGAGACAATAGTCAAGGAAGGGTGCTCGGTACTAGTAAAATTGCAATATCATCCCAACACACACTTTCTCATGTTTTGCATGTCGCCTCCTTAGATTATAACCTTCTGTCCATATCTCAATTATGTGACAAAGGTTATAATTTCTTGTTTACTAATGAGGGTGTGACCGTCTCTAGAAGGAGTGATGACTCGGTTGCATTCAAGGGTGTGTTGAAAGGAAAGCCTTATCTTGTTGACTTCAACAAAAATAAAGCCGAACTTGACACATGTTTGATTGCAAAGACAACCATGGGTCGGTTGTGGCATAGACGGCTAGCACATGTTGGTATGAGGAAACTTCAAAAACTTCTTAAGGGCGATCACATCCGAGGTTTAGAAGATGTTGTTTTTGAGAAATACGGGGCTTGCAGCGCGTGCCAAGCCGAGAAGTAGGTAGGAGCACCTCATCCCGCAAAGAATGTCATGACAACGACAAGACCGCTCGAGCTACTTCACATGGATCTATTTGGTCCAATTGCTTACATAAGCATCGGCGGTAACAAATACGGTTTAGTAATTGTTCACGATTTTTCACGCTTGACGTGGGTTTGACAGAAACTCAAGGAACCCTCAAGAAGATTCTCAAGCGTGGCCAAAATGAATTCTTGTTGAAGATCAAGAACATACATAGTGACAATGGCACGGAGTTCAAGAACACCCAAGTTGAGGAATACTTAGACGAAGAAGGCAAAAAACGTGAGTTCTCAGCATCGTACTCCCCTCAACAAAACAGAGTAGCCGAAAGGAAGAACCGAACCCTCATAGAGAAGGTGAGGACAATGCTTGAAGAGTACAAGACTTCAGATCGATTTTGGGCTGAAGCGGTCAACACCGCTTGTCACGCCATAAATCGACTATATCTTCATCGCCTACTCAAGAAAACTTCATATGAACTACTCAACAGTAACAAACCTAATATTTCCTATATTGGAGTTTTCGGTTCTAAATTTTATATCTTAAACAAGAAGCCTAGGACTTCAAAGTTCGCTTAAAAGTCCGATGAAGGTTTCTTGCTTGGCTATGATTCAAACTCTTACGCCTATCGCGTCTTCAACAAAGCCTCCGGACTTGTTGAAGTAGCACATCACGTAGTGTTCGATGAAACTAACGGCTCTCAAGAAAAGCAAGTTGATCAAAGTGTGCTGATAGAGAAGATGCTCCATGTCAAGCATTGAGAAGGATGGCGTTGGGCGATGTTCGACCACAAGTGCCACATCCAAATGCGAATGATGAAGATGAACCACAAGTGGAGATAAATGATCAGGGGGGAGCTTGTACACAAGATCAACCTCAAGAAGACGAAGATGATCAACACACCAATGAAGGCAACTGTCCAGGGGGAGAAGAGGACGATCATGAAGATACAAGACTGCAAGTGCCACATCCAAGAGTACACCAATGTGTCCAAAGAGATCACCCAATCAACATCATAATCGGTGATATCCAAAAGTAAGTAACTACTAGATCCTGAATCGCTAATTTTTGTAAACATTACTCTTTTGTATCCTTTTTGGAACCGCGCAGAATTGAGGATGCATTGAAAGATCCAGATCGGGTTGTGGCAATGCAAGAAGAATTGAACAACTTCAAACAGAATGAGGTGTGGGAACTCGTCAAAAGACCAAAGTTCAACATCGTCGGCACCAAATGGGTCTTCTGCAACAAGCAAGACGAACACGGGGTGGTGACAAGGAACAAGGCACGACTTGTGGCCAAAGGGTATTCACAAGTCGAAGGTTTTGATTTCGACGAAACCTTTGCTCCCGTAGCTAGACTTGAATCAATTAGAATATTACTTGCATACGCTACTCACCATGATTTCAAGCTCTATCAAATGGATGTGAAAAGCGCCTTCCTCAACGGACCAATCAAGGAGGAGGTGTACATGGAGCAACCCCCGGATTCGAACATCAAGAGTTCCCCAACCATGTCTTCAAACCGTGTAAGGCTCTCTACATCCTCAAACAAGCTCCTAGAGCTTGGTATGAGTGTCTTAGAGATTTCTTAATTGAAAATGATTTTAAATTTGGTAAAGCAGATTATACGTTGTATACAAAGCACTTTGACAATGATCTTTTTATTTGTCAGATTTATGTTGATGACATTATCTTTGGTTCAACTAGAAAATCCTTTTGTGAAGAATTTAGTAAGGTTGTGACAGATAGGATCGAGATGTCTATGATGGGAGAGCTGAAATACTTCTTGGGATTCCAAGTGACGCAACAAAAGGATGGGATGTTTATAAGCCAAACCAAGTATACTCTAGACATACTCAAGAAGATTGGAATGGACAAGGCGAAGCCAATAAAGACTCCCATGGAAACAAATGGACACTTGGATCTAAATGAAGACGGACCAAATGTGGATCAAAAGGTATATCACTCCATGATTGGATCCCTACTTTACTTATGTGCATCTAGGCCTGATATTATGTTGAGTGTGTGCTTGTGTTCATGATTTCAAGCCAATCCTAAGGAGTGTCATTTGACAACCGTCATGTCAATCTTGTGATATTTAGTTCATACACCCAACCTAGGCCTTTGGTACCCTAAAGGTTCGAAATTCAATTTCATTGGATACTCCGATGCAGATTATGTCGGATGCAAAGTAGATTGAATAAGTACCTCCGGTACATGCCAATTCCGAGGTAGATCCCTAGTTTCTTGGTCCTCCAAGAAACAAAACTCCATTGCCTTATCCACGGCTGAAGCAGAGTATGTTGCAGCCGGGAGCTGTTGTGCACAACTCCTTTGGATGCGACAAACCCTAAGGGATTCGGTTACAATATGAGCCGTATCGCACTCCTTTGTGATAATGGGAGTGCCATTAAAATTGCCCATAATCCCATTGAGCACTCTAGGACCAAACACATAGACATCCGGTATCATTTTTGAGAGACCACTCAATGAAAGGAGACATAGCCATTTCACATGTCAACAACAAAAAACAACTAGCTGACATATTTATTGAGCCACTTGATGAAAAATGTTTTTGCGAGCTCCGAAATGAACTAAATATCATTCATGCCCGGAACGTGGCTTGAAAACTTGCATAACTATATGGCTTATTCAAAATCCTTTGATTGTGTTATGAAAATCATCTCTCTCTATTTTCTCCGAAAAACTATTTCAATTACTTGATCTTGGTGATTTATGGTCATAGTTTGAATGTTGTATGTTTACTGATCATATTCATCAAGATTATTGTTTGTTTTGCCCCCTATTTTTCTTAGTAAGAACCTTCGAATATATACGATTGGGCTAATTATATCTGTTCTAGTGACCACGGACTAGTCCGTGGTTATCCGGACTAGTCCGTGCACTGCAGACAAATCCGCAGAGTGTCCAGTAGTCCGATTTTTTGACTCCATAACCCTATGCGGCGCCAAAAAATAATCTTATTCATCCTCCCAACTCACCTCACGTTCTCTCTCCTCCTTCAAGTGCTCCCAAGGTGATTTCGTGGTTCCTCCATTAAATCCCCTCAAATTTTGGTGGGAACTGATCTCCATTGCAAGGGGATTGAAGACCACGGACTTGTCCTCACCTACAACTCCTCCATCCTCAAGAATCAAAGCATTTTGGTAAATTTCCTCCCAAACCCTAGAAACTTTGATTTCCTTCGTTTTGAATCAAATATCTCCGTTCCTTCCAGTTAATGCAAGACTCCATGTTGTATTACATCCAAATAGAGCTACTTTTGCATTGGGATCCACCATTAATCTGATTGTTAGGTTTTGAACTGTTGAACAGCGGACTAGTCCGATCTCTGTATGGACAATTTCAGTTATCCGGACTAGTCCGCATTTGAGCATCGGACAAGTCGGATCTTTAACAGATCTCAACCCTAAATTCCTCTACTCAATGCGTTTCCTTTCCATCGATTCTCATCCATGCATTGTATAATCTCCTTGTCACGAGAATGTCGAGCTTCAATGATGAGATCTCTGATTTTGAAGCCGAGTTGGACCAAGAGTCTTTGCTTCGGTCCTCGATGGGCCAAAGCAAGAAAAGGCAATGCTAGGCTGCTGACCCGTTGCCTACTCCACCTCAAGTAGGACAAAAGTTTGTGGCAAAGAAGACGACATGCGAAGGAAAGGATGCAGCTGGCCCCAGCTTGGCAGCTCCTCGCCAAGCCAAGGGCAAAGGGAAAGGGATCGCCACTGGTCCCATTGGGCCCCTCCAGATGAGTGCTCCGAGGCAGGGTTACCAGAGACCCCACTGAAGAAAGGTTCATTGGCAAAGGAAGCGATGTCGCTGCAAAGCTCAGGAACATTGATTGCTACAGTAGGTCCGGAAAAGCAGCTGATGCAAGATTCTGGAGCAACTTCCACGCGGACTACTACAGTTTCATGTATCTCACTATGAAGACTCCTATGGTCCGAAGCCAGCGAATCGATTGGACCCACTATGAGACGAAGAGCTGCCCCGCCTTTGATGACTTGATACAAGCTGTGGAGAGGCATGGGATCAAAGACTTGTTTGCTTTCAGAAGCAACTGGATTGATGAAGTCATAGCCCAATTCTATGCTACCTGCTATATTGCTAGTGATAAAGAGGACAGAGTAACTTGATGACTCATGGATCCAAGTGCACCATTACTTATGATGAGTTTGCAAGACTGCTTCACCTAGAAGACACTGGCAATAGTGAGCCAACCATCCACATCATTGGTGTCTTGGAGAAGGATATGATGGAGTTTCTCTATGACACTCGCCTTAAGTACAACACTCCAACGACCAAGAACATGAATCCCTTCTTCATGGTTCTTAATAGGGTGCTGAGGAAGACCATAGCTCCAAAAGATTTAGGTGCAGGAAGTGTGCAAGGGTACTTGAGGACCTTAATGAAGGTGATAAGCAAGAACCGAAAGTTTGACATCTTCGACTATATCTAGAATGACATGGTGAACATCTCTTGCACCCCTAACCGTTCCTGTGGCTACGCGCCCTACATCATGTTCATGATAGAAAAGTCACGGGAATCGAGTTCATGAAGGATGTTGAGCACACTCCCCTAAGGCACCAGAAGCCTTCCCAAGCCACACTCCCAGCTGCTCTATCCCCTGCATCTAGTGAGGAGGCTCCTAGGAGGGCTAAAGCCGAAGCAAGACCCCCATCCAGTACATGAGCTACTACATCCAAGAAGGGGTCCCCCAGTGGTATATTAAAGTACTTGGCTGCCATCTTTGGCTCTTGCAAGAAGGCTGAAGTTAAAATCCATAAATTGAACAAGGCAAGGAAGGAGGATATGCAATACATAAAGAAAAATGTCAGACAAATCTTCTAGAAGCTGGAGATTGAGCCCATTGGATCTCTTGTCATCTTCGAGGACTCTCCCTCTGACTTTGAGCTTCTACCCCTTTCACCTTACGAACTGGCCTATTTTGGCATTGGGGGCAATTCAAGTGGATCCGCTCCTCCTCCTCCTCAACCTGAAGATGAAGACAATGAGAGTACCGACAACGAGGAATGAGCCTCTAGATTCCTCCTCTCCTTCTTTTTGGTGCCTTGATGCCATAGGGGGAGAGATTGATGGGGAGTCACTAGGTCCTAGCTATAGGTTGCGAGAGGAAAGCTCTTTTTGTGTTTCTTTTGGGTTGTAAAATTTGACTGCACTCTCTTATGTTATTGGACATGTGGTGTGAAACTATGACTTTGTTATGCTTATGACTTGTGTTTTATGCTCTTAATTTGATATTTATGCTTGATAACCTTGATGATGTCATGATTATGCCATTCATCTTATTCATATCAAGACTATTGTTCACACACATGTAGTTTTGCATCGCACCATAAAGAGTGCACATATGTCTCATGTTTTCATTGCTTAATTTATTCCAAACTCATATGTGCACCCTTTATGAAAATTCTGCACTTTTAATCATATTTGCAAAATCTCAATTGGTTGTCATCAATCACCAAAAAGGGGGAGATTGAAAGTGCATATATGCATCCCTTGTGGGTTTTGGTGGATTTATGACAAGCCAATGAGATCCTAACTAAATTGTTGAGATAAGCGCATGTTTTAATGAAATTATGAACAAAGTGCAAAAAGAAGGGGGAGTGAGGAATCAAGTTGAAAGGAGCCTAAGAAATGATTATAATACTCTTTGTGTATGGAGTGTGTTGGAGAAACACACCCAAAGAGCTCAAGAAAATTTTAACCACCGTCACCGCACAAAGTTATATAGGTCCGGACTAGTCCGATGTACCCCAGACTAGTCCGATTTTCTTTCTGTCCAGAATTGGACATGTCCTCCCAGAGCAGACATGTCTGCACACTCTAGTTTTCATAGACCGGACTAGTCCGATATCACCACGGACTAGTCCGATATCTTTCTGACTAAGATCGAACTAGTCCTTCCAATTGCGGACTAGTCCTCAACACTTCACAGTTTGCACGTAGTCGGTCAAGTCCGATATCACAACAGACTAGTTCGATATCTTTTTGACCTAAATCGGACAAGTTCGATATCTACATGAATTAGTTCAAAAAAAACCTTCTGACTAAAATCGGACAAGTCCTACAAGCGCGGACTTGTCCCCAATTCACTAAGGGTTTCACCATGGCCAGACTAGTTCGATATGTGCCGGACTATTTCAAACATTTCAAGAGACAAAAATGGACTAGTCCGCCCCTGGCCAGACGAGTCTGATAATTTGGGGCACTAAGGGTTTCCCACACGCCGCACACCGGACTAGTTCGGAGTCCACCGCGGACTAGTTCAGACTTTGAAAACCCTAACGTTAACCTTTGGAAACCCTAGCATAAATAGAGGTGCATGGCCCATTATCAATAACTCTCGACCCCCAGCGCCGTCATACCCTCCAAGAGCCTAGAAAACACATCTCTCCACACAATACAATGCAAGAAAGATGAAATCCTTGAGGTTTAACTTTAGATCAAAGGAGAGACACGATTCTTCATGTTTTGAGCTCTTGGGTTTGATTCTCTTGCACACTCTTGTTCTTTATTACATATAATTTGAGTGTGTTGGTTGTGTATTCAGTTGTAAATCTTGCAGAGCCCTCAACTTGTGAGAAGGCTCCTTGAACTTGGTTATTTGCCCTTTGTGATTAGTGGAAGAGAATCGACCTCCGTGGCGATTCAACGAGGCTAGGTTTGGTAAAGACCAGGTCCTTTCGTGGGCTCCTCAACGTGGATGTAGGTTGCCTTCATGGGAACTGAACCACGGGATAAAAATCTTGTGTCTTAATTTTGTGCTTATTGTTCATTGCATCTATGGTTTAATTGATCTTAGTCAAATTACGTTAAAAATTTAAACTAAGGTTACCTTGTGCTATCTTAACTTTAATTGAAGCAACATACACTGGTTGCATCTTAATTTCCGCTGCGTAGAGTATTTGGATCAAGATCATCGGTCAAACTTGATCAATCTAGTCCGCACGCACCAGACTAGTCTGATTTATCGGTATTTGATCAAGTTGCTGAGTGTTGCAGGTTCTGACAAAAGATCAAAAAAGGCCTATTCACCCCCCTCTAGGCCACATTCAAAGTTGACTGAGTTTGGTGCCAAGAAGGGTTTGGCCGAACAGGTCTTTGCCTTGATTCACGTGTGCTTTTTCCAGGTCACTTCCAGGTGGGCCCTATTTACTGATATGGGTGATACACTGTTGGATCTCCACGGATCCTTCTGTTTGTGGGCCATTTGATCCATGTGATGCCAGGTGTCAGTGCTTGATTGGCTGGGATGATATTTTTGAGGATTGCTCCCCCTCTTTCACCTCAATTCTTGCATAAAAATCCTGCATGCACTATTTTCCCAAGGACAAGTAGAAATAGGTTAAGGCAAAAGGTGGTTTGTGCAAGAAATGACTTATCGTTCACATATTTGAGTTATATTGATGGATGAAATTGGGATAAGAGAGCCGACAACAAACTCCCCCAAGCTTATCATTTGATCATCCCAAGCAAAGTCAAGACTTTAGGTTGATGATCAGGAGTTGCTACAATGTTCTATCTTTTAAAAGTACCAAGTGCATAACAATATACTCTACCTAATATTGCAAAAATTAGATATGGTACTCTACCCTTATTAAGTCATTATGGGGCTTATGCCTTCTTCTATTCATGGGTAGTTGAAAGATAGAACCGTAAATGGAGCAAGCATAGCCTAGATATCAATTTCCACTTAAATTCCAAAGAGATTCTATTAAGATTCTAAGTACCTCAAATTGAATCTCTCAATCACTCCTTTTTGTGTAGTGGAAATATATTCTCACCATTGCATTTGCCTATACTAATCCTACCACTAAATAAGGCATATATGTGGAGTTTGGTAGGGAATGAGAGTAAGCATATTTGCAACACATAATTTTGCTAAGTCAAAAGAGTAAACCTTAGGAGAAATCAATTCAAAACATTTTGATTCAAGACTTGTGCATGTGTGATGGAATGTAAGTGGAAGTGGATGTTGAGATGACTCCTTTGATGTGAACTCTCTTTATTGCACGGATGAAACATGGCTACTTTTTTCTTGTTTTTTTTCATGCTTATGATGTAAGAATGCATTGTTTGTAGCCATGTCTTCTACTCCCTTTTTATGCAATAAACTTGAAAAGAGTATTATTTCTGAAAAGCATGAAGTTTCTCTTTTTATTGTGGAATGATGATATGATGGAGTTTTGCTAGCTTCTAGTGTAGAAGAAATGAACGAATTATCACATAGGACTATACTAGTTTGACTAGGCTCAATGTGAAAGCAAATAGCATATGCATAACGTTTATCAATGTGAAACATCATACGGCCATGGTAGGTATTTCCAATCAAATGAGGGTATCTTAAATCTTTTTAGGATTTCTCTAGAAATCTAAGTTTCACTTTCAAACTAGGAATAGCAGTCCTATCACTATCTCCAATCTCACAACAACCTAGAGTTCGATTAAGCTTTTGCTACCTACAATTGGTAAATCAAGACAAAGTTAATTTAAGCCGTTGAAAGCAATATTTGGAGGGTAGCAAGTTGTAAACAGATTGAGGAGTTTCAAAAGCATTGCAAAATGTGAAAACTGGAAGGAGAGGAAGCTCTGGACCTCAATAATGTTTCGAATGTGGTAAGATAGGACATTTTTGTTCAGATTGCCCTAATCTTTCATGACCTACTTATCGGGATGAAAAGCAAACAAGAACGAAGCACTCCTCTGCAAACGATAAGAAGAAAAAGAAGCGTTTTACAGGACGTCAATTAGTGATCAGTTTTATCTTCGCACTTCAAGAACTTGGCTCATGCGATGTGGACATTGGAAGTGACAAAGATGAAGATGATTTTATAAACTTGTGCTTCATGGCGGGCAAATCAAGATGAAGTATGGAGGATGCAGAACACAACAGCGACAATGAAGAGGTATGTCCTACTTGCAAAGAAATGTGTGATCCTATTTCCCGTGCCAATATTATAGGTAAGAAAAAGGACAAAAAGCTTAGGGATAGTGCTACTAAAATTGAATCACTAGAATCTGAAATCAACCGTTTAAAAACATGATTCCTAGTGATGATGCATGTCCCTCATTGTAGGGATCGAATGCCCAAGAGGGGGGGGGGGGGTGAATTGGGCTACTTCAAATTTTAAGTCAATTTAAAGCTTAAGTGAAATCTAATTCTCTAAGCAAGCCAACAGTGCAATTAAGAGAATTAAGTGCGGAATTGAGAATTGCGTAATCGTAAAGGAGTAGGGAGGAGGAATGCAAACGCTCGAAGACACGGGGACACGTCGATTTTTCCCGTGGTTCGGTGAGATCACTAGGATCCACCTACGTCCACGTTGTGGCACCCACCTAAGGGTATCGCCACTCCCAAGTCACCGAGACGAGGGAATCCACTAACTTCCTCCGTTCGCCATCCTTGGCAAGGTGGAGCTCAAGCCTTGTACAACTTCGATCCTCCGGGCTTCCACAATGGTCTCGGCAAGCTCCGGAGCGATCTCTTGATTCTCCTCTTGATACAAGGTGAGTGCAATCACCAAGAATGCACTTTCTCACGGCTCTCCCTACTCTAGAGTCTCCACTCACCCAGAGAGGACGCACACAAGCTTAACTCTAAGAGGAACTAGCCTATATCTTGAGGTGTGAAAGGGTTACAAGAGTGTGAAAATGAGTATTCTAAGTCTTGGACACTTGGGGAATGTGTAGTGGTGCTCTTGTTGTTCAGCCCCTCCGAAATGACTGGTGGGAGGGGGTTAAATACTCAGCCCAACCGAATTAGCCGTTGGAAAAGTGGGCTGATTACTTTTTCTGTGTACATCGGATGATCCGATGACCCCCTTTTATGAGCATCGGTCTAATTAGATTAGCTGACGTCATTCTGTCAGAAATGACCGTTATTAGACCGATGCTTCACCTTCTTCATCATCGGAGGATCCGATGAATAGATCTTCAGTCTGGTTGAGTTGATAATTTGCTTCTGTTGTAATCGACCGATGTGTATCTGCCTTCACCATCGGATGATCCGGTGTTCAGTCCTTCAGAACACTTCAGAAAATTTGCTTACTGTTGTATTCATCCGATGTTCACTTGATACACATCGGATGATCCGGTGTGTACTTCATTCTGAGGTCTTCTTCTTCTGTTGAGTCCAAATCGACCGATGCAGTCATTCTTCAGATCACCGGATAATCCGGTGTGTACAATTTGTTTCCTTCGAGTTGAGTTGGACTGATCTTTTGGATTTTGGACTTGTGACCTCTTGAACACTTGTTTGTATGGCTCTTCTGATGGATATGAAGCTTCTTGTGTTGCCAATTTTGATAAGGTTGCGTCGTTGTACGAGTTCTTCATTTGTTTCCGATTAACCCCTTAGGTTAGTTCGTTGAGGGGTCTCCTTTTGCATCCAATGAGCAGTAGATGACATTTATGATTGATTGATCGACGTTTGATTCATTGTACATGAAACCTCGCATCCACAAACTCATTAGTAGTAAATAACGGTTGTCATTAATCACCGAAACCGTACCTCGTGGGGGCCTAGATGCTTTCAATCTCCCCCTTTTTGGTGATTGATGACAACACAACGAGTAGAGCATAAAGGTAATGGAATTTGAAACGCAAACGCAATGCTCATAAAGAAATGTAATCGGAACAACATGCAACACAAGGAGCTCGAAGGCTCAAACAGTGATCAAATATAAATCATAAGAGTGAAGTAGCATACAGAATTACAAATAGTAGCAAATGATAACAAACAAGTCTCAAATAGAAGCAAATAACAAGACTGAAAGCAAATAGATAACTAGCACTCCCCCTAAGCCCAAGACACTCCCCCTAACTCTAACTCTTCTCCCCCTTTGGCATCAAGACACCAAAAAGGGAAGAGGAGTACCTAGGACTCCGGAGCTCTCGGGGCGACGGTGAAGCGGTCGACGTCGGCGGTGTCGGAGCTGCTCGAGGTAGACGTCGCCGGAGCTGGTGCTGGAGCGGGAGGAGCCGGAGGTGCTGACGTGGCTGGAGCTGGAGCTGCTGGAGGGTCCGCTGGAGCTGGAGCTGCTGGGGGAGAAGGCACGACCGGGAGAGGCGAGAACTGGAACGGCACCGTCGAAGCCAGCAGTGGAGACATGCTGTAGCTCGGGATCGGCGACGCCGGTGCTGGAACTGAAGCTGGAGCCAGAGGAGGTGCTGCTGGAGGCTGACTGAGACCGGTGTGCTGTGGCGGAAGGGCTATCCCGGTCTGCTGGTAGAGGTTGGTGATCAACCCCAGGATACCCATCATCGCCTGCTTGGTCTGCTGCTGCTGGTCCAGTGTCCTCCGGTGCATCTGGTCCACCAGACTCGTGAACCGGTCCGTGTCCTCTCGCCTCTGGCGGGCGATCTCCAACTGCATCTCCTGCTGCTGTCTCTGTCTGCTGCCTCTGAAGCTCTGCGAGCCGCGCAGCCTGCTCTGCCCTGGCCTGCTCGGCTGCAAGCCGGTCCTGCCGCTGCTGCTCGACCATCTGCTGGAGCAGTGTGGTGAGCTCGGACGGCTGGGACACCTGAGCCTCTGACACTGGTGGAGGCGTCGGTGGTGCAGCAGTGGAAGCTCCCGCCTCCGCGTCGTGCTGCCTCGGAGAAGGAGGCGGAGGAGGGAAGTACTCCTCAACACTGTCGCTGGTGTCACTGTCTGACCACACGTGCTCAAGTCCACCTCCCTGAGCCTCAGCCTGAGCGAGCGCCTCATCCTCCTGAGCTAACTCGGTCCAGTCCTCCTCGGAGAGGCGAGCTCTGACCTGTCGCTCGACTGGACGACCAAGACGGCGGTCTCCAGGAGCCGGCACCCGGTAGTGGCCGAACCTCGTGGCGTGCATCTCTGTCATGGGTGCGGTGACTGGCGAGTCCTTTGGCGCTAGCAGGAACAACAGACGGCTGATCCAGTGACCGTAGACCAACTGTCTCAGCATGCCGACTCCGTCAGTGATCACGTCCTCCATCTCGCAGATCAGCACATCTACGATGTCGAACTCCATCCCGTTCATGATGTAGAACAGGATGGTCTGCTGGAGGCTGGTGAACCCCTCTAAGTAGCCGGACCTCGGTAGAAGTGTACGCCTGAGAATGTGGTGAACGGTCCTGGCTGCAGGTGTGAGGAGAGCTGGCACCCTCGGCTGATCTGGCGTGAAAGGGTGGGTGAACAAGCCTCTGATCTCCTCAAACGGGGGTGACACTCCCCCTGTCAGCGGCCTCCTCGGCGGGTCTGCTCCTTCGTACACAACCTCGTGCAGGCAAGTGAGGTGTGTGTCCACTCCCAGCAGCTGAGCCAGTCTCTCTCTGGATACGTCGTGCTGCTGCCCCATGAACATGAAGTGAATGGACCGACGTCCCTCAGCGACGTAGAGTGTCGCCTAGAACACACGGACCCACTCCTCCACGTAGACACTCCTCTGGTGTGACAGCAGATCCACCAGTCCTCTGTACCTCTCAAAGAACGGCCTGATGCCGTGACCCACTGCCGCTGCAAGCTGATTCCAATCGATGTACGTGTGCTGGAACAGCTTGTGCCCCCGACGTCTGTACGTCTCGTACAAAGACGCCTGCGTCACCGTCCAGAACCGGGGGTCCACACGAGTGTCCCTGGGCTGCGGGAACCACTCCTCAGGCAGTGCAGTCCATCTGAGCTTCTTCAACTGCTTGGCCTTGTACTTGCGGTAATCTGTCAGTCTGACGTCTTCGGCGACCCTGGCAGCAGTATCCATCTCGTAGATGGCCCTCTGGGCCTCTCTGTCCTCAGCGAGGTCGGCCGCAGTGGGGCGGCGACTCGCGGTGGGGGTCTGACCTCCCCCTCGAGTCCTGACGGTGCGCCGGCGAACCAGTGGCGTCACCGCAGTCTCGTCCTCGTCCTCAGAGTCGTCCGGCGGCATGGGCTGCACCGGCGGCTGCTGCTGCGACTGCCTCTCACGTGCCTCGCGAATCCGGAGGGATCCGCGATGGCCGCGCTTGCGCTCCTCGGCGGCGCGAGCGGCCAACTCTGCGCGTCGTGCATCCTTCGACAGCTTTGGCTTCTTTGCGGCGGGCTCCTCGATAGCCTTGCCTTTGCCTTTGCGATCACGGGCCATCTCGTCGACGAAAAGACACGAGATCGATGAAAGGCGACGAACAGCGACGATCGATGGCTCGGGCGAGAAACCCTAGCAGGGAGAACTGCCGGCGGTGGAGGCTGGTGAAGGAGGTGAAGCGGTGGCGGCGCCCTGGAGGGGCGGCGGCGGCGCCCTGGAGAGGCGGCGGCGGCAGCCGACAGAGGCGACGGCGGCGGCGCGGCCTGGGGAGGCGCGGCGGCGGCGGTCGGGAGAGAGGCGGCGGCGCCCTTGGGGACGGCGGCGGCGCGGCCTGGGGAGGCGCGGCGGCGGCGGTCGGGAGAGAGGCGGCGGCGCCCTTGGGGACGGCGGCGGCGGCTGACCGACGGCGAGGGCGCGAAGGGGGCGATGGAGGTGGCGGTGATCGGGAAGAGACGAAGAAAACCGGCCGTACGATCTTAAATAGGGTCCCGTGACCTAACCGTTACAAACACACCGGATCGACCGATGTGCATTGGTGGCAAGCATCGGTCGAACTCAACAGAGAGTTAGTCCAAAAACCCTCGTTGAACACCGGATGATCCGACGTGCACTTCGTCGATCATCGGTCGAATTCTGCAGGGCACCAGTAGATTGAACATCGGATGCTCCGATGTTTCCTGAAATGAACTCATCGGTCGATTTCTGGATGCTGGCTGAAATGAACTCTGAACTGAAGCACCAACTGATCCGATGACTGTTCTGGCCTTAGCATCGGATAATCCGATGACTACAGAAAACCTAAGACTGCCCATATATGTCCTTGGACTTTAAACACACAAAGATAAAACGAGTCTTAGGACTTATTGGGCACCTCCTAACCCTAATAAGGCTTTTCGATATAGTGCCGCATATCGGCTAAGCCCTTAAGCAAATAGAGCACACAAAGAGAATTAGGAGGGAAAAACCACGAAAATGTAGGCCCATGCTTTGTGAGCTAGAGTATGGAAACTTCTATCTCATTAAAGCATGTTCCTTTAGAATTTTGCTCTTTCCACATCATATGAGTTGAGATATTGCATTTCAAACAAGTCTCCTTTTCATGATGTGGGTTCCCCTTTGTGACAATCTACCGTATGCAATGTCAAACAAGATAATGCAAAAAATTAGATGAATGCAAGTCTATATGACAGGAATCATGCAAGGCATAAAATAAATCTATCTTGCCAAGTTTAAACCTGCCAAAGGCTTACTCAGGGAAAACTATTTCCAGCTCGCCCCTATCCTTTGGGAGTTAGGCAAGACCTATATGACATGCAACCTTACATGAACATGGCAATTTACATGACGTTAGATGCATCTAGCACATTTAACTCACTTCTAAGCCTAGAAAAAGTTTTCTCATCAAGTGGTTTGGTGAAGATATCCGCCAATTGTTCTTCGGACCTAACACCTTGCAAAGAGATTTCTCCCTTAGCCTCATGGTCCCGCAAGAAGTGATGGCGAATATCAATGTGCTTAGTGCGGGAGTGTTGAACGGGGTTTCTAGCTATCTTAACCGCACTTTCATTGTCACAAAGGAGAGGCACACAACCAAACTTAATTCCAAAGTCCAAGAGGGTTTGCTTCATATATAGGATTTGGGCACAACATGCACCGGCCGCTATATACTCCGCCTCCGCGGTGGACAAAGCCACGGAATTTTGCTTCTTGCTCGACCAAGAAACTAGGGAACGCCCAAGTAAGTGGCAACCCCCGGAGGTACTCTTGCGGTCTACACGGCATCCGGCAAAGTCCGAATCCGAGTAACCTAAGAGATGAAAACTAGCGTTCTTGGGGTACCACAAACCTACACTTGGGGTATGCTTGAGATACCGAAGTATCCTAAAGACCGCCTTCTTGTGCGATTCTTTAGGTGCCGCTTGAAAGCGAGCACACAAGCACACACTAAACATAATATCGGGCCTAGATGCGGTAAGATATAGCAATGAACCAATCATGGAACGGTAATGAGATTGATCAATAGATTTACCGTCCATGTCCGCGTCGAGATGACAATTTGTCGCCATTGGAGTGCTTCTTGAGCTACAATCTCCCATCTCAAATTTCTTCAAGAGGTCCTTAGTGTACTTCTATTGATGGATGAAGGTCCCCTCTTGAAGTTGCTTGATTTGAAATCCTAGGAAGAAGTTGAGCTCTCCAATCATTGACATCTCGAATTCCCTAGACATCATTTTGCCAAACTCATGGCTAAGAGCTTTGTTAGTTGAGCCAAAAATAATATCATCGACATAAATTTGACAAAGAAATAAGTCTCCGTCGATGTCCTTGGTGAAGAGTGTAGTGTCCACCCTCCCAATCTTGAAACCTTGCATGACGAGGAAGTCCCTTAAGCGCTCGTACCATGCCCTTGGAGCTTGCTTGAGTCCATAGAGTGCTTTGTTTAGCCTATAGACATGGTTAGGGTTTCTTGGGTCCTCAAACCCGGGAGGTTGCTCAACAAACACAAGTTCATTAATATAGCCATTGAGAAATGCACTCTTAACATCCATTTGATAAAGCATGATATTATGATGAGAAGCAAAAGCAAGGAGTATGCGGATAGCTTCTAACCGTGCTACCGGGGCGAATGTCTCCCCAAAATCCAAACCTTCAACTTGAGCAAATCCCTTCGCCACAAGCCTAGCTTTGTTGCGGACCACCACGCCATTCTCATCTTGCTTGTTGCGGTAGACCCACTTCGTTCCAATCACATTCTTGTCCTTGGGTCGCTCCTCCAACACCCAAACTTCATTGCGGGTGAAGTTGTTGAGTTCCTCTTGCATAGCCATCACCCAATTGGAGTCTTGGAGAGCTTCCTCAATGCTTTTGGGTTCTACACACGACACAAAAGGGTAGTGCTCACAAAAAGATGCAACATGACGTGAACGAGTACTTACTCCCCGTGAAGGACTTCCAATGATTTGATCCATTGGATGTGCCTTGGAGATGCGCCCATGTCTCATCAACGGTTGTGAGTCACTTGGTGGTGGTGAAGCATCTTGCTCGTCTTGTGGTTGGACTTCATCTTGGACTTCATCTTCTTCTTGGTGTTGTGTGGCTTGTTGGTCTTGCATAGGCAATGGATCATCTTTGTCTTCTTCTTCATCCACTTGAGGCGCCATGGAGGTGTTGATGTTCGGACTTGAAGCTCCCCCTTGATCATGGCTCTCCTCAACTTCGGGCTTGATGTCTCCTATGGTCATGTTCTTCATAGCTTCTCGTAGAGGCTCATCATCTATATCATCATGACCAAAACTCTCCTCTTGGGAGCCATTAGTCTCATCAAACTCAACGTCACAACTTTCTTCAACTAACCCGGAGGTTTGGTTGAATACTCGATATGCCTTTGAGTTTGACGCATAACCAAGGAAAATACCAACATCGCACCTTCTTTCAAACTTACCAAGTCTTTTCTTGCGGTAGATGTAGCACTTGCATCCGAAGACCCGGAAGTAGGAGATGTTGGGCTTTCTCCCAATGAGGAGCTCGTAGGGAGTCTTTTGGAGAAGTCGATGAAGGTAGACTCTATTTGCGGCATGGCATGCCGTGTTGATCGCTTCCGCCCAAAACTTCTCCGATGTCCCATAATCATCAAGCATGGCTCTCGCGAGGGTGATTAGTGTCTTGTTCTTTCTCTCAACAACACCGTTTTGTTGAGGGGTGTATGTAGCCGAAAATTCGTGCTTGACTCCTTCACGGTCACACCACTCCCCAATATTGTAGTTCTTGAACTCGGTGCCGTTGTCACTCCGGACCTTGATGATGGGAAGTTGGAATTCCCGTTGAGCTCGTTTTGCAAAGGTCTTGAAGACTTCCGGGGTTTCACCCTTGTCACCTAAAAACAAAGTCCAAGCATAGCGAGAGTAATCATCAACAATGACGAGACAATAGAGATTACCGCCAAGGCTTTGGTAGGTGGACGGTCCGAAGAGGTCCATGTGAAGTAGTTCGAGCGGCTTGGAGGTAGACACCATTGTCTTCATCGGATGGTGCGAAGCCACTTGCTTCCCGGCTTGACATGCGCTACATAGCTTGTTCTTTTCAAACGTCACGTCCTTTACGCCGGTCACCATCCCTAGCTTGAAGGACTTCTTGAGCTTGCTCATTCCTATGTGAGCAATCCTCCGATGCCATAGCCACCCCAAACTTGTCTTGGTGAAAAGACAAGTGGTTAGGCTTGCGCTCTTGTTGGAGAAGTCCACCAAATATAGATGACCATGCCTAAAGCCCTTGAATATTAGCTCTTTGCTAGCTACACTAGACACCACAACACCATCTTTGTCAAATGTGCACGTTAGTCCAAGATCACAAAGTTGAGCAATAGAGAGCAAATTAAAGCTAAGAGATTTAACGTAAAGCACATTCGAAATGGACAAGTCATTAGAAATTGCAATTTTACCTAAACCAATTACCTTCCCCTTTGAGTTATCACCAAAGGTGACTTGTTCATGATTGCCGGGTTCTTCTATGGAGGTGAACATACCATCATTGCCGGTCATGTGTTGAGTGCACCCACTATCGAGTACCCAATGTTTTCCTCCGGCTTTGTAGTTCACCTACACACATGAAGTTAGTTTTTGAGTTTAGGAACCCAAGCCAACTTAGGTCCTTGTATGTGTGATACAAGTGATTTTGGGACCCAAAGTTGCTTGGGGAGCTTCCCCTTCATGCCCTTGATGTTTTTGCCAATGAACTTCGCCTTCACCTTTCCACCTACTTTGCTCAATAGATAGTGACAATCATTGAAAGTAGATGAATAGTTAGGAGGTAATATTGGAGAAGGACGAGTGGGAAGAGGGCACTCCCTAGTGTGATGTCCGGTGACCTCACAATGTTGGCAATAGGATCCCACTTCCTTGATGAAGCTTGTCCTAAGCTCCGGTGAGGGCACCTTCCATTTGTTGGGCGTAGGGAAGGTCCCAAGTCCCCTCTTGTTGAAGCCTTTAGCTTGTTGGAAGAGGATCTCCTTGTGCTTGTCCTCTCCCTTGGAAAGTCTAGCCACACTAGTGCGGAGACTTTCGATCTCGTCCATTAGCTCCTTCTCCCTATTAGCTTTCAATGGCAAAGACTCATGCAAATTGTTAGTGGCATGTGAACTAGCGGGTGTTTTGCCATCAAGAGTTTCTTTCTTCAAGTTATTCAATTTTAGTTCCATTGCTTCATAGGAAAGACTAAGTGTCTCATGCTCTTGAACTAACTCGTTATGCTTAGCCAATAGTGCCGAGTTAGCTAAGTCAAGCTCATGGAACTCAAGCTTGATTTGAGCCTTCTCCTCCTCGATTTGCTTGACATGTGACTTGAGCGTTTCATGCTCATTAAGTATGGTGACATACTTGTCTTGCAAATCGAGGTTGGCACCCTCTAGCTTAGCGCGAGTTAGCTCAAGTGCCTTAACCTTAGCCTTTTCCCTTTTGATAATGGCATGATATTCATTAATCATAGATGCTAGTTCATCGGGAGAAAGTTCATCATCACTTGAGTCATCACATACCTTTGTGTTACCTTTCGCCATGAGGCACATAGGCGGTGGAGGAAGGGGTGAGTCATCCTTGTTGACGATAGCGAGGCTTGCCAAGTTTTCTTCCTCATCTTCACTATCATCACTTGTTTCTTCATCGGTGACCCACTCATTTGCTTCGCACATGAAGAACTTTTGAGGTCCTCTTCTCTTCTTAGGAAAGAGCTTGGTCTTCTTGCCTTTGTCAAGTTTCTTCTTTCCAAAGGTGCGCTTGGGCTTTGCATCTTCATCATCATCACTCTCTTCTAGCTTGCGATGCTTGCCCTTGTCCTTCCTCTTGTCCGGTCTTGGACAATCATATGATATGTGGCCTTGATCGCCACAATTGTAGCACGTCTTGTTTTCATCTCTCCTTGGCAAGAAGGCTTTCTTCTTGGGATCAAACGAGTATCCCTTCTTGGCAATCTTTGAGTTGAGACGTGAAAACTTCCTCATCATCAATGCAAGCTCATCATCATCATCATCTTCACTTGTAGCTTGTTCTTCCTCACTTGAGCTAGGCTCAACCACTTTCTTCTTCTTGGTATGTGTCTTCTTGGTTGAGGCCTTGAGAGCAATGGTCTTTGATGATGATGACTCCTCCATCATTCCAAGCACACTCATCTCATGAGCATGTATCTCTCCAATGAGCTCCGAAACCTCAATGTTGTCAAGTGACTCCTTTTGGAGCATTGAGTTGATGATGTTGTACTTGGGCTTGGGAAGTAGCATGAGGATCTTGCGGTTGATGAGTCCCTTGCCAAGAGAAGCAATGTCAAGAGCATTAATTTCCTCAATGAGTACATTTAAGCGAGAAAACATTTGATTAACATTCTCATGAGGAAGCATTTTAAAATCATCATACTTGGATTTAAGCAAGTGATATTTGAGCTCTTTGACACGAGAGGAACCCTCATGGATCTCAATCAAGCAAGCCCAAATTTCACAAGCTTTCTCCTTACTAGCAATTCTAGCAAATACATCTTGACTAATGCACTCATAAATAGCATTCCTAGCCTTAGCATCCCATTTTAGTTGATCACCAATATATTCATGGTTGCCAAACCCCGCATGGGTCGCTTCCCACACTTCGGGAGAAATTGCCTCAAGGTAAGCGCGCATGCGTGCTTTCCAATAAGCAAAATTCTTGCCCTCGAAGGTAGGAACCGAACCCCCATTCTTGGCCATTTTTGCTCTCTAGCGGTGAAGCTAGAATGATCCAATGAGCAACCTAGCTCTGATACCAATTGTAGGGATCGAATGCCCAAGAGGGGGGGGGGTGAATTGGGCTACTTCAAATTTTAAGTCAATTTAAAGCTTAAGTGAAATCTAATTCTCTAAGCAAGCCAACAGTGCAATTAAGAGAATTAAGTGCGGAATTGAGAATTGCGTAATCGTAAAGGAGTAGGGAGGAGGAATGCAAACGCTCGAAGACACGGGGACACGTCGATTTTTCCCGTGGTTCGGTGAGATCACTAGGATCCACCTACGTCCACGTTGTGGCACCCACCTAAGGGTATCGCCACTCCCAAGTCACCGAGACGAGGGAATCCACTAACTTCCTCCGTTCGCCATCCTTGGCAAGGTGGAGCTCAAGCCTTGTACAACTTCGATCCTCCGGGCTTCCACAATGGTCTCGGCAAGCTCCGGAGCGATCTCTTGATTCTCCTCTTGATACAAGGTGAGTGCAATCACCAAGAATGCACTTTCTCACGGCTCTCCCTACTCTAGAGTCTCCACTCACCCAGAGAGGACGCACACAAGCTTAACTCTAAGAGGAACTAGCCTATATCTTGAGGTGTGAAAGGGTTACAAGAGTGTGAAAATGAGTATTCTAAGTCTTGGACACTTGGGGAATGTGTAGTGGTGCTCTTGTTGTTCAGCCCCTCCGAAATGACTGGTGGGAGGGGGTTAAATACTCAGCCCAACCGAATTAGCCGTTGGAAAAGTGGGCTGATTACTTTTTCTGTGTACATCGGATGATCCGATGACCCCCTTTTATGAGCATCGGTCTAATTAGATTAGCTGACGTCATTCTGTCAGAAATGACCGTTATTAGACCGATGCTTCACCTTCTTCATCATCGGAGGATCCGATGAATAGATCTTCAGTCTGGTTGAGTTGATAATTTGCTTCTGTTGTAATCGACCGATGTGTATCTGCCTTCACCATCGGATGATCCGGTGTTCAGTCCTTCAGAACACTTCAGAAAATTTGCTTACTGTTGTATTCATCCGATGTTCACCTGATACACATCGGATGATCCGGTGTGTACTTCATTCTGAGGTCTTCTTCTTCTGTTGAGTCCAAATCGACCGATGCAGTCATTCTTCAGATCACCGGATAATCCGGTGTGTACAATTTGTTTCCTTCGAGTTGAGTTGGACTGATCTTTTGGATTTTGGACTTGTGACCTCTTGAACACTTGTTTGTATGGCTCTTCTGATGGATATGAAGCTTCTTGTGTTGCCAATTTTGATAAGGTTGCGTCGTTGTACGAGTTCTTCATTTGTTTCCGATTAACCCCTTAGGTTAGTTCGTTGAGGGGTCTCCTTTTGCATCCAATGAGCAGTAGATGACATTTATGATTGATTGATCGACGTTTGATTCATTGTACATGAAACCTCGCATCCACAAACTCATTAGTAGTAAATAACGGTTGTCATTAATTACCGAAACCGTACCTCGTGGGGGCCTAGATGCTTTCACTCATGTGATTTAATATATGAACAATTGTCCTCATTAAGAAGTGCACACACCTCCACACTTGATAAATTTGAGTTAGAAATTGAAAAGAATAGAGAGCTTGATGCACTTAATGAAAAAAACTTGAAAGATGCTAGCTGTCGTACATTTGATTTGCATTGTTCTTGTGATGATCTTGATAAGAAACTACAAGATGCTATGAATGAAATTTCTATATTGAACAATGCTTTATGTTCTCATGAAGTTATATTTCGTTCCAATTGCAAATTAAAAGGAAAAACTTCATGTGAAAATTGCCTTGATCCGTCCAATAAACTTGATAACATGCATAGGACATTACATCGGTTTTGTAATGGGAATAAAAACCTAAACTTGCTGCTGAATTCTTCCATGTCTTGCAATGATAAAACTGGTTTAGGTTTTGATTCTCATGCTCATGCTAAGGCACATCAACTTGAAATTGTAAAGTCATTAGGAAGTGGTTTGATTCAAACAGTTGCTAAACAAAAAGAAGTAGCTTTTAAATCTGCAACAGTGTTGTCTCATTCAGTTTCAAATAAAAATGTTGCTTGCTCATCTAGACATGAAAACAAAGTTAAATTTCATTGTACCTACTGTGGTGGAGATGGTCATGTCATAGACTTTTGTTATAGACTAGCTAAACAACAGAAAAAGGAAAGAATGTTTGCTAGATCTCATAACTTTCATGCAAAATTTGCTGCACTTGCTAAACCGAATAATAGGAATATGCAATCTGTTGTAATGAGTCGAAAACATGCAATGGTTGCTCCTAAACCTACTGTTTTTTGTGCTACACATGTAACATCTTGTAGGACAGTAGTTGGGTACAAAAATCCTCGAGCTTTGGCTCATAAACCTGCTATTTTATCTCAGCTTTCGCGTGTTATTCCTGCTGTACATCGTGTGACTCAGTACTGGATTCCGAAATGGCTTTTATCTAAAACCCCAGTATTGAGTCATTGACGTATTGTGCTTCTATGTAGGTTACACGTTTGAGGAAGGAGAACATTTGGATTGTGGATTCAGGTTGCTCACGCAACATGACCGATAACAAAGAATGGTTCTCCTCCCTCTCTTTTGTGTCACGTGTAGAGAATGTTACTTTTGCCGATAATTCTTCAACTCCTATAATTTCTAAGGGTTCAATTAGAGTAAATAATCACTACACTTTGAAGGATGTGGCACTTATTAATAATTTGAAATATAATTTGCTTTCTGTTTCACAACTGCTAGATGAAAATCTGGAAATTATTTTCACTAAAAATTGCTGCAAAGTTGTAAATTCAAATAGTTAGCTTATTTTTAACATGTCTCGGTTTGGAAGAGTTTTTAAGGCTGAATTTGATATGTCTTCCTCTAAGCATAGGTGTCTAGTTGCTAATGATTCAAAGGACTTATATTTTTGGCATCGTAGACTTGGTCACGTAGGCTTTGATCATCTAACGCGTGTTAATGCTCTTGATCGCTTACGTGGGCTACCTAAGCTTAAAAGGGACAAAGAAATCGTGTGCTCTTCTTGTAGACATGCTAAGATGGTTGCAGGTTCACATACTTCTCTAACAATGATCATGACAACTGTACAAGGTCAACTTTAGCACCTTGACAATGTAGGACCTTCACGCGTTCAATCCTTCAGAGGTAAATGGTATGTTCTTGTGATTGTTGATGATTATTTTAGATACTCTTGGGTTTACTTTATGGAATCTAAGATTGAAGCTTTTAGTCACTTCAGAACTTTATTTCTAATATTATCAATTGATCACCCAGGATATTTATAAGCAATTAGAAGTGATAACGGAACCGAATTTAAAAATCAATCTTTTGATCACTTTTGTGCTGAAAATGGAATAGAACATCAATTTTCTTCACCATATGTACCTCAACAAAACAGTGTTGTCGAAAGAAAGAACAAAACCTTAGATGAGATGGCTAGGACTATGCTTGATGAATATCAAACTCCTAGGAAATTTTGGGCTGATGCGATTGCAACCGCCTGTTATGTCTCAAATCGTGTTTTCTTGCGCGCTAAGCTAGGTAAAACACCATATGAGCTCCGGTTTGGACATAGGCCTAGTGTTACACACTTTCGGGTCTATGGTTGCAAATTCTTTGTGAAGAAACATTGTAGTCTTGATCAATTTAAACCTAGATCCATTGATGGCATGTTTCTTGGTTATCCATCTCATACTAGAGGCTACCGTGTGCTTTTTCTTGACGCTAACAAAATTGTGGAGAGTTGTGAGGTGTCTTTTGATGAAGCTCACACAGGTACTAGCTCAAACATTGCAGGTCTGGATCCATATCGGCAGGGGGAGAGCATTTTCGTTGAAGATGAGGAAGAAGTGGTGCTGCTGCCCGACAATTCAGCAGCTAATGACATTGTTCCAGCTCTTGATTTTGATTCACAGTTAGCACCGATGACCACCATTGCTGGTCCAGATCCTCCTCAAGTCACAAGCTCATCGATTTGTGATGAACTTGAAGAAGAAGAAGCTTGTGAAGTGTCAACTCCCCTCCGGGTTCTCAAAAGTCATCCCCCACAACAAATTATTGGAAGCTTGCAATAATGAGTCACACGGTCCAGGTTTTGCGATCCAAACTCTCATGCTCATTCTTCTTTTGTTGCTTCTTTTGAACCCAAAGATATATCACATGCACTCACTGATGAATCATGGATTATTGCCATGCAAGAAGAGTTAGAAATTTTTGAAAGAAATAATGTTTGGAAACTTGTACCTCCACCTCAAGGTCACACTTTAATTGGAACTAAATGGGTGTTTAAAAATATACAAAGTTAGCATGGGGTTGTGGTTAGGAATAAGGCTAGGTTGGTTGCTCAAGGTTTCACTCAAGTTGAAGGTCTAGAATTTGATGAAACTTTTGCTCCTGTTGCTAGATTAGAAGCCATAAGAATTTTGTTAGATTTTGTTGCATCTAAAGGATTTAAGCTATTTCAAATGGATGTTAAAAGTGCTTTTCTTAATGGCTACATAGATGAGGAGGTTTATGTCAAACAACCACCGGGTTTTGAAAATACATATTTTCCTAATCATGTTTACAAACTATCCAAAGCCTTTTACTGTCTCAAACAAGCCATAGCATGGTATGCTAGGTTCAAAACATTCCTGCTTGAAAAGGGGTTTACCATGGGCATGGTTGATAAAACTATTTTTGCGCTTAAGCATGGCAATGACTCATTATTCGTTCAAGTGTATGTGGATGATATTATATTTGGTTGTGCTTCTCATGATCTTGTGTCCAAGTTTTCAGCTATGATGAGTTCAGAATTCGAGATGAGTATGATGGGAGAACTCACGTACTTTTTGGGGCTGCAAATCAAGCAAACCAAGGAGGGTACCTTTGTGCATCAAATGAAGTATACAAAATACCTTCTAAGGCGCATCAACATGGACAAAAGCAAGCCTCTTCGGACTCCAATGGGAACAGCAACAACACTTGAACTGGATGAAGATGGTGAACCTGTGGATCAAAAAGAATATATAAGTATGATCGGATCACTTTTGTACCTCACGGCAACAAGACCGGGCATACAATTCAGTGTATGTCTTTGTGCACGATTTCAGGCCTCCCCACGTGCTTCACATCGTCAAGCCCTCAAAAGGATTCTAAGGTACTTACATGGAACTCAAGAATTTGGCATTTTTCTTCCTTCTTCCTCAACCATTACTTTGAAAGCTTTTTTGGATGCTGATTTTGGGGGTTGTAGGATTGATAGGAAAAGTACTTCTGGTGCTTGTTATTTTCTTGGTAATTCACTTGTTGCTTGGTCCTCTAGAAAACAAAACTCAGTTGCACAATCCACGGCTGAATCTGAATATGTAGATGCTGCTAGTGCTTGCTCACAAATTCTTTGGATTGTTCAAATACTTAAGGACCATGGGGTTGATCTACATAGTGTTCCACTGTTTTGTGATAACACTAGTGCCTTTTGCATTGCTAAAAACCCCGTGCAACATTCTAGAACTAATCACAATGACATTAGGTATCACTTTCTCTGTGATAATGTTGAAAAAGAAAACATTGTGGTTCACCATGTAGATACCGAACAACAATTGGCTGACATTTTTATAAAACCTTTGGATTTCAATCATTTTTGTTACATTCGTAGTGAAATAGGGGTTATGCATCCTCATGGCTTAAATTGAGGGGGAGTTTTGAAACTTGGGAAGTCTATATGTGAATCTGAACTTAAAATAATATGAGCATAGTATGTCATACATATATGACTTTGTGATTCCTTTTACATGCTGAAAGTTCTTACTACATGACTCATGTCATACATTTTGTAGTTTTTGTCATGACTAGTAATTCGAATAATTACTTACACTAAATCTGGTCATAATCGAACTTTCTTGCTGTTTTGAACTTGCTGCATGCTCACAAGTGCTTTTAATAATGAAAAATTAATCAATCAACTATTCACATGTTGAGCTTTTATGATCAAATGAAAATGAGAAAAGATCAAGAGAATATGCATGCATCGCACTTCTTCTTTTGAGATGGCTTATCATTGCACTTAGATACGAACTTGGAAGAAGTTGTGTATGACTAAAACCATGGCCTTAAGCTTCTGATTGTCAAATGACATAGGCTTGGCTTGGTTGGTTAGAATAAGGCAGATGCACATATAATATATTGCAAATATCATATGATCTAAATTTGTGCTTTGAAAAATAATAAAATGCAGCAAAAAGTGTCATGCTTTTAGGTTTTGAAATAGTTAAGTTTGTGAGATCATGACTTGCTAAATTGGAAATTACATTTGATCTCTAGCATGGCTTACACTACTTTATGTATTTCATTGATGTGATAGTGTAAGTTACTTGATAATATGACTTGGATGAACTTTGTTTTATATTTATATGTTATAATATGCTCAT
The DNA here is from genome assembly GCA_036927565.1 of Tuctoria greenei. Classification (NCBI taxonomy): domain Eukaryota; kingdom Viridiplantae; phylum Streptophyta; class Magnoliopsida; order Poales; family Poaceae; genus Tuctoria; species Tuctoria greenei. The sequence goes on from JAYESD010000005.1 coordinate 110,400,410, forward strand.
AACAATAAAAAATTTTCTTATAAACCTTGCTGAATACATTGTCAAAGGGGGAGAAATAATATGTGAATTTTTAACATTTTTAAAAATAAGAATGCAAGGGGGAGAAACTGACATATTACAATTGTTTTGGCACAATTCTTCTTAGGGGAGAATTTGTTTTTCTTCTCATATTATTTATGTTTTACAAAGGAGGTGAAATTGTTTTCAAATCTTTAATGTGAATAAGCCAATGTTCGGATTTTAAATGGTGTTGCCAATGCATTCATCAAGGGGGAGATTGTTAGACCTATGTGTGCTGAATACATTGGATATGGCGATAAATGTTTTGAATACTACCAAAACATCTTTATCATCAAGGTCCGACAATAGGTACGGCTTGTTTTGGTTAGCTCCCGCACAGTCCAATGTAAGGTCCGACTTGCTTTTGCTAGGTTCGACTTCTTTGTCTAGGTCCGACTTATGTTGGTTAGCTCTAACATGTTTTTTCTAGCCCCAACACTAGGTTGTACTAGCTTTGGTATGTTCCGGCTCAAGCTCCGGTTAGTTTCGGTAAGATTCAGAGTTTGATTGCAATGTTCCTGCTTTTACTGTGAAATGTTTCAAACTTGCTTTACATTGTTGGAAAGATTGCTTATATTTCATTTGCTAAGTTTTTGGTGCGTTTTGGTTGATATGGTTTTTATCATTTTGCTATGGTTTGCAACATGCTTATGTGAAGTGCTCACGTAAGATGTTGTAGTTTCGGAACTAACGTGAGTCAAATCGAGGACTTGTGCTCGAAAGTATTGGTTGTTTATTCATGTGCAGTTGCTGCTTGAGTTCAAGACATGGCTGGTGACGGGATCTATTGAACTAGTCTTAGGGAGAAGATGAGGTTCAACAACCAAGTTCGGGAGGAATTGTCGTTGAGTTGATCTGGAGGTGGCGCATCATGTTTGAATCAAGAACAATGCATATGAAGGTATCATTGACGTCGTTGGAAGATGTTTGCACGTATGTAAGCAGTGCATGGACGTGGCTACATGGTTCCGTGGCGTGATGAAGAGATGTGGACGTAGAGAATTGGTCGGAATGGTCCAACCGGCTAGGTTATAGACTCAAGCTGCAGCTGAGTCGTGTTTGACTCAAATATGGAAAGATTTGAGTTGGTCATGATAGGATTTTGTGTGGGTCACGAATTTAAGTTGTTTTAGGAATGTGGGATACGTTCCTAAGGTGTTTGGAAGTCTTAAGATTACTTCTATCTGCGTATAGAAGAGTCCTAAGCAGTTATGAAAAGTTTTGATTCGTGATTTAGGTAGGATTAGAGTCCTAGTTTAGTTTGGGTTGGCCAAAGGGCTGGTTATATATGCAAGGAAGGCCAGAGCTCGAGGTAGACGACTTTGGGTTTGTTCCTATGGTGTTCTATTTAATAAAATTCGTAGTTGAAAGGAACTTTTGTGCCTTGTTCATCCGACTTGTTCCAGAAAAGTTTTTCTCGTCGAGTTTTCTGCACAGCACTACCTTTCTTTGGTGGTTTTATCATAACTCGAGTTTTACAGATTCAATTGATGAGGTTCTTTTTGGGTTGTCTTCACAACTTGATTATCTATCATATGTAAAAATTTCACGGTCATTGGATTTGTGGTTTTTGATCTACACGAGTTTCTTTACAGTATTACAGATCTGTTTTTTACTCGGTAGAACAGATTGACCTTTGTTCGATATTCCGATCGTAACTTGAGTTTCTCTTGACATATTTGAGTGATTCTTGTTGTGTCGTCTTTGTGACATGATTCTCTCTGATATCTATCACCTTTGTCATGGTGAAACACGTTTAGATTTGTCTCGTACGCAATTTCTTGAACAAATTGTTTTTCTGCTGAAAAGGTTGGGATTTAATTGTTTCTGTTGGGTAATATTTTTTAATGTACCATTCACCCCGCTCTGGTAGCTTTTCACGTGCTCTTCAATCCAACATGGACAGATAAGGCTGTCACCACCTACAGCCTACCTATTCAATCTGTGGGTCTACGAGACATCCAATTTTACTTAACTATCCTAGCAACATGCTAGCATATTAAGTAAACACCTTAAGAGTCATGACAGAAGCAATCTTAAGGCAATGACTAACCTAAACATTGTTGAACCGATGTTGAGATATAACATAGGTTATTCATATCAACATGATCATATCATAACTAATTAGACTATAGTGGGGGTTTGTAGTGTTTATGATGATAGATTAAGAGTGATATGGCTCAATCATAAAGACTGTACCACATACATGGACTCCACAATCAAACAAGAAATGCTTCATCCAGGTATATGAATAAAAGAAGACTAAAGATAATATATTTTTTATGCATAAGGTCACAAATATAAGAAAAGATACATGAGCCATACTTTTCCCAATTTGTACCTGGGACTAGAGGCCCTCCTCCCTATAGCCAAACTCAACTAAGGACTAACAAAACCAGTGTATACATTATAATGATGCTCAAGTGGTGTGTGTTGAAGTGAGGGTTGAGGGATCCTATTTATAGATTGGAGAAGGGTTGATTCCCGCCACCAAAAGCGTGCGAATCAGTCATCAATGACTTCTTCAAACCAGGAGGAGCCAACACGTGGAAGTTGACCGGGTTTGGCACTAGGAAGATGTTGGCCAAACCACGAGGATGATCGACCTGATTCTGGCTCCAAACGACATGTGCTTTCACTAGGTGGCTTCCAGGTGGGTCCCATTGACTGATATAGAGTGTACACCATTTTATGGCCTCGAATACTTCTGTTTGTAGGCCATTTGATCCATGTGGTGCCACATATCAGCGCTTGATTGGCTGGGATGATATTTTATAGGATCCATCCCCTTTTTTCACTTCAATTTTGTATAAAATACCTGCATGCACCAATTGCTCCAAGTACAAGTGGAAAAGGGTTAAATAGAAAGGTGATGTGTGCAAGAAATGATATTTCCTTCACATAATTGAGTTATTATGATAGGTGAAATTGGTATATAACAGCCGTTAATAGTGTGCTTTCTCCAAGTCACTTCTAGGTGGGCCCTATTGAATGATATGGGTGATACACCGTTGGATCTCATCAGATCCTTCTGTTTGTAGGCCATTTGAGTGATGTGATGCCACGTGTAAGTGCTTGATTGGATAGGATGATACTTTTTAAGAATGCTCCCCCTCTTTCACCTCAATTCCTGCATAAAAAGCCTGCATGCACTATTTTTCCAAGGACAAGTGGAAATAGGTTAAGTAGAAAGGTGATTTGTGCTAGAAATGACTTATCCTTCACATAATTGAGTTATATCGACGGATGAAATTGGGATATAGCATACATCAATAGTGGCCTTGTAATTTATCTCTTGCTCTAGGGATCAGCGTTGCGTACGACCCTTTGAATATTGAACGTTCAAGAGTTGCAGACTTTGTGTTTTTGACCACACGATGGGGTATCCACGCTTTTTCCTAAAGCATGTCGGGGAGCAGCGTTTCATATGTTCCCAGAGCTATGAGAAGGTTCAGAGACTCATATTAACTCTCATTCCAAGCCAAGGGGGACAATCATTGTACTACATCTCATACTGGGGAGCTTACAGCAATTGATCCGCTGCGGTGACGTACCTTACCTCTTCCCTGACGTTGAAGCATTGTTGCAGAATATAATAACACATATGTTAGCTTTGCCACCTTATGTAACTAATATTATAATATACCTTATGTGGGCATATAGACTAATCCTCACTCGCCTACTTTGGAGTTTTCAAAAATAGGCTCTTTTCACGCATGTTGTCATTGATGGCTATTACATACCAATTTCACCCGTCAATATAACTCAATTATGTGATGAAAATATCATTTTTTGCACACATGATATTTCTATTTAACCTATTTCCACTTGTCCTTGGAGAAAGTAGTGCATGCAGGGATTCTATGCAGAATTGAAGTGAAACAAGGGGATGGATCCTATAAAATATCATTCCAGCCAATCAGGCGATGCCACATGGCAGCACATGGATCAAATGGCCCACAAACAGAAGTATCCGAGGCCATCCAACAGTGTAACACCCATATCATGGAACGGGGCCCACCTGTTACTAATATGGAGGAAGAACTGGCCGTTTGGAGCCAGGACTAGGTCAGCCGACCCCCCTAGTCGATCGACTAGGTCCTATGGCCAAACGTGGTCAAACGCCACGTGTTGGCTCCTCCCGGCATGAAGATGTCAGGGGTGACTAATTTGCGTACTTTTGGTGGCGAGAACCAACCCTTCTCTGAGATATAAAGAGGACCCCTCACTTCAACAGACACCACTGGAGTATTCATCCATTGTATCCACTACTCTTCATAGGTTTAGAGGAGTATAGGCTCTGAAGAGGAGAGTCTCTAGTCCATAGTCCAAGTAGGAGAGGAGTAGAAGGAGTCTCTTTGCAGTTTCCAATTGGGAAAGGTGTGTCTCCTATATTCATATTTGTATCTGTGACTTTATTCTGAATAAAGATGTTATCTTTAGTCTTAAATTTTTCATATACTTGGATGAAGCGTTTCATGTTTGATTGTTGATTCCATGTATGTGGTAGGAGTAGTATTTATGATTGTGCTATACCATTGTCAATATATCATCATAAACACTATAAACCTCCACTATAGTCTAATTAGCTATGACATGATTATGTTAACATGAATCACTTATGCTTTGAATTAACATTGGTTCAATGATGATTTAGTTCATTGCCTTGTAATGGCTTGTGCCTAGGCTCTTAAGGTAGTTACTCAATATGCTAGCATGGTGCAAGGATAGAGACTAGCGTTGAATGTCTCGTATGCCGACAGATTGAAGAGGTAGGCGGTAGGTGTTGACAACACTATCTGTCATTTGTAATCCTCCACGTTCGGCTATGCCATAGGCGCTTGGCGGGAGTCATCCTAGTATTGCTAGGGGTAAACCCGTGCCTGATGTGTTAATCCACTTAGCATGAGAATTCATAATTGACATGATCATTAGTAACTAACCTAGCCAATGTATATGTACATTAGAAGCATTGTAGGAGTCTCTACCTAGTTCTTAGCCTAGTCCCTCTTTACCCCATATTAGCCCCTTAGGATAGAATGCTCTTGTGTGTGTCACACTACCTCAATTACCCTTTATTCATCCTTGGCAGAACCCTACATAGGCCAACCTAGATTTTCCACTTGATTATTGTTTTACTTCCATCTAGCCTTCCTTTGGGAGAATATAAATAATAACCTTTGGGAATACTCTTAGATGAGAAATGCTACATCGATAGTTTTCGTGCGCTTGCGGATTTGCATGTATAATATAAAACCTACCAACAAGCATTTCTGCACCCCTGCTAGGGATGAATTGTTAGTAGTGCGTAGGAAATATCAACAAGCATTTCTGGTGCCGTTGCCGGGGAAGGCAGCCGAAGTATTATATGATTGAGTGAATTTTATGTGAAACAAGAGTAGTGTATGTCTGGTTTCCGCATGCCGAAAAACTTTGTTGAAGATCCCGAATCCTTTCTAAGAGATCGACCAAGTGTTGTTACTCCTCAGAAGCTTCGAGCGGCAAATCAAGAAAAAAAACTGCACGAACAACCAAAACACCAATGGCCCAGAAGATCCTTCTCGAGTTTTCAGCTCCCTCTGCTAACAATGTGCCTGTTGGGCCCACTGTTAACACGGGAGATGTAAACTTCAAAATCAAGACTAGCCTTATCACTATGGTGCAAGCCAACCCATTTCGTGGGAAGGCTTACGAGGATGCAAGTGCTCACCTGCAACAGTTCCTTGAGATTTGCAGCACTTTTAAGATAAAGGATGTATCACGCGATGCTGTCAGTCTTAGGCTGTTTTCGTTCTCTCTTCTTGGGAGAGCGAAACAGTGGCTCTATGCGAACCGAAGTGCTGTGGATACTTGGGAGAAATGTTCTATGGTATTCCTCGCCATGTTTTTCTGGTTGGGCAAGACCAATGTCCTACGTGGAAGAATTTCCCGCTTCCAGCAAGATGCCAAATAATATATTCCCGAGGCTTGGGACAGGCTTCAGGAATACATCCTATCCTATCCCCACCATGGGATGGATGACTGGCTCATTATCCAAAATTCTTACAACAGGCTGATCCCTTCTGCCCATGACCATGTTGATGCTGCTAGTGGAGGTGCCTTTTCTCATTGACAGTGCCCAAAGCCAAAGACTTGATTGATAAGATGGTGTCAAACATGGGTTGGAGCAACGAGCGTCTCCATACCCGCCAGCAGAGCATGCACACCTCGAAGGAGGTGGATATGATCAATGCCAAATTGGACCTCCTTATGAAGAAAATTGACGGACAAAGCAATGGTGAGGTATGTGGCAATGCCTATGCCTTAGACTCTCACATCACTTGTGAGGTATGTGGCAACACGGGCCATTTGGGCAATGTCTATCTAGAAAGCCGTGAGGATGCCTTATAGGTAGCCAACAATGGAAACAACTATGGCTATATTCCAGGAGGTCAAGGGTAGGGCCGACCACACCCACTTTTTCAAGGAGGGTACAACAACAATGGCAACAATGGAAATCAACCCAACTTGAGAGAACTTGCCATTGGCCAGCTGAAGATCAATGAGGCTATATCCAAGAAGCTGTCGTCCAATGACAATACCCTAGAGAGCATAAATACCAAGATTGAAGGACTATCCTCAGCCTTCAAGGATCATCTGAGTTTCAACAAGATGTTGGAAGCTCAATTGGCTCAACTGGTTGCAGTTCTTCCTCCAATGGAGAAAGTGAGTGTGGAGGCTACGAGAGGTGGCAAGACCACTCGTGACCCATCGTATCCCACACAAGAGAAGAGGTCAACTACCAACGAGAAGGAGGATGTCCCAGTTTGCATAAGTGAACCACTTAGTGAGAGAGTGGCCAAGCACTTTGAGGACACAAACTTATTGCCATTCCCTCACAGACAAAGGAAGTCAACAGTGGATGAGCATTTCAACCGCTTTGTTGAGATCATACAAAGAATCCACATCAATGTGCCCTTGATTGATGCGATGCAAGTACCCAATTATGCTCGCTATCGAGGAAATATTGAATAACAAGAGGCCATTGCCTACCACTGAGGTTGTCAAGCTTATGGAAGACTGCAGCGCAGCCATCCTCAATAAGCTTCCAGAAAAGAAGAAGGACTTTGGATGTCCTACAATCTCATGCTCAATTGGGGCACACCACTTTGATAAGGCCCTTTGTGACCTTGTATCAAGTGTGACTATGATGCCCAAGGTGGTTTTCGACCAACTGAACTTCACATAACTCACTCCAACACCAACGCAACTCCAACAGGCTGATTCCCCAATCCATTATCTGGCGGGTATCGCTGAAGATGTCCCGGTCAAAATCCGGAACAGCTTCATGCCCGTGGATTTCGTGGTGCTCGACATGGAGGTCAAGAAGGATATGCCACTCATTCTTGGGTGCCCGTTCCTAAGCACCGTGAAGGCTCGTATTGATGTGGGAGCTAGAGAAGTCCACTTCCATATCAATGGCGAGGAGGAGAAGTTTAACTTTCGCCCAAATTTGGAACAAAGATGCATGATCCGTATCAAGTATGCGCCGAATGTTAATAACATTCAAGATGTCGAAATCACACCTCCAAAGGTGGAACTGTTCAATGCATTCATGAGGAATTTGATCTATGCGGAAAACCTACCTTATCATCCACGCCGACACCCCAAGAAGACGGAGAAGCCGGGCCTCCCCAAAGGCCCCAGTCCACCAAGCCGCCAGAGAAGGTATGGCGGAAGAAGCAAGACAAGCCATCCGCCTCCAGGCCCGGATGTCAAGAAATGAATAAGGAGGAATGTCCATCTCATCGGACGGTGGTGAGACGTAGCCAATAGGTTAAATTGGTAGTTATCCTTTTCTTTTATTTTCCTTTTCCCTTTATTTAATTTCCCCCATTTAGTTTGATTTTCCCCACTGCATATTAGGTTTTCCTAGTAAGTTGAGAATCTTATATTCTCAACTATCATTTTTATTTATTTGTTTTTCACAAAAATAAAATTGTTGGGTTCTGAAAAAGGAGTTTTTATTTGGAAAACAATTTTTTTGAGCTGCAAAAGTGGTATTTCACCAACGTGCTAATTTCATAGCCGTTGGGGAGCCACCTGCCAAAAGGGAAAACAAGGAGACCCACTTGTCAGTTTGGCCGTCCCCCCTGTTCGGACGACACGGAGAAAGGGCCATTTTGGCTCTCTCTTCTCCAACGGCTACATTTGGTTCCCTAGTGACCGTTGGGGATTGCACACTATAAATGGTGGCCGTGAGGAGCACTTCTCCTCGCACTTCACCTCATTTCATATCTCCCCAAAGTCACTCTTGCTCGCATTGTTTTCTTGGTCTTCATTGAAGCACTCTTGCTCAAATTCTCAACTCAAAAAATTTGCTTTTGTTTGCATTTTCAATTTACTCTCATGTTTAAGGGAAATTTCATCGAGGTTTTTCTTTCACTAACATCCCCTCTTTTGAGTTTTTGCCTTGTTGTGTTCTTGTTTGTTGTGGCCATGAAAGGAATGAAGAGGTTGTTTGGAAAGTTGAAGGAGGCTGGAAGCTCAAGCCATGGTGGAGACTCAAGTGCGCGCCTCTCTTCTATTGCTACACCAAGTTTACAGAGGCGGAGTGTAGGATAGGACACTGCCATGGGTGAGAGGAGAAACACACACCAACTTCTTCACGATGACGACCTCGACATCGAAAGTGAAGTTGAAGATCAAGCACGCAAGCTCCTCCAAAATCGTGAGTTTTCTCATACGAAAGCTTATGATCCGGATTTGATCTCCAAAATAGGTATGGATTCTGAATTCTTTTCTATTTGGCGTGCACTTGGATAGGAAAACTTTGCTCACATAGAGGAGAATAGTTCACGCCTTCTCTCCATACAATTTCTTTGCACACTGAAAACAGGATTTGATGGTATTACTTTCAGATTATTTCAAAAAGAATACAACATCCTATGGAAAGAATTACGTTAAATCCTAGGCTTCCATAGATGTTGTTTGTTAGAATTAGACACTTTGCCTTATCTTAACAAACAAAGTTTTATGCAAGATTTAACTGGTGATGTCAGATGTAGTGCACCTAGGAATAACCACTTTCACAACCCTACATTATGCTTCATGCATAGATAGGTGGCTATGACTATGTTCCCTAGAGGAGAATTGAGGATAATACATGATATTGAGCTGAAGATTCTATTTGCCATTATTAAAAAGATAAAAGTTGCTCCAGTTATGGACATGATGACACAATGGTCAGATTACATTCCAAGGGTAGGGCCAATTGAATGTACTTCATTGATTACCCGTATTGCTACTAGGGTAGGAGCACTAGAATATTATTCATTTGATTACATTGGAAACAAAAGAGAATTAATTGATGAAGAATATTTAGTGCAAGGACATACCCTTAAGCATGATCATGATGGCTCTTTGATATTTTATTATCTCGACTTTGTCAATGAAATTTGGTTACCTAACCCGTATTATCATTTGTACAAATGCTGGAGGCTAACCATTAACCTTCTTCCTATCGAGGGAGGCCGGAAGAAGTAATGTCTCTGGCAAGGTAACAAGAAGCCATACATGGAGAGCGGCTATACCCCTGACAACCTCCACAGTCCATGAGTACGAAGAGGATGAAAACCCAACGGGTGATGCACCCGGATGGGCTCAACCTTCATTGTATGAGATCGAAGGTCCGTCTTGGCATGGATGGCCAGGTGCTGCATGGGAGCCACCCCTATCCACCTTAAGCTCTAGCAGCTTACCTCCATCGTCCATGATAAGATGTCGTTCCTCTTTGGCTAGAAGTCATCATGACTATAGCCAAGGAATGACGGATCTCACTAGACATATGGATGAGCTTGAAGTGAGAATGGGTGACATCTACAACACTCCCCAAGGGCATGTCCAAGGTACCCAATACTGGCAACAACACATGGATGCTCTATTCATCAACCTCAACTCCACGCTACAGCAACAACAAGCCGATCTCGCAGCATACTTCCGTCATCAAGGGTTCAACCCTCCACGCGGAGGTGAGTAATGCAAAAGCTTGGGGGAGGACACCACTTGAGGTAAATTGTATCAACCCCCTTTGCATATTTATTTTCCATTAGACCATCATTTACCTTGCATATAAAAAATATATAAAAATATAATAATTTTTTTGATAAATTTTTTTCAATAAAATAAATTATGTGCGGTAAGAATGATTTGGAATTCACATAGATGAAATGATGAATAGTTGCTTTGTTTTATTTTTTTAAGTCCCTAGTTTACAACTTACTACACTCCAACATATTGCTCTCATTGGCTAAAATTCTCATTTCCCCTAAGGCTTACTCTTTTGACTTAGCAATATTATGTGTTGCATATATGCCTATTAGATTTCCTACCAAGCTCCACATACAAGCTTTATGTAGAGGTAGGATGAATTTAGGCAAAATGCCCTAGTGAGGATATATTTCCAATACACAAAAAGGAGAGACTTGAGAGAATCAAATTGAGATACTTAAAATCTGAATTGAACTCTCCGGAATTTCAGTGGAAATTGACTTCTAGGGTATGTGTGCTCAATTTGCTGTTCTATTTATCAACAACCCATGATTAGGAGATGGCATAAGTCCCATAATGACTTAAGATGGGTAAAGTACCATGAAAATGTTTGCAATACTAGGTAGAGTATTTTGTTGTGCACATGGTACTTTTGAAAAATAGAACATTGTAGCAACTCCTGATCATCAACCTAGAGTTTTGGCTTTGCTCGGGATGAGCAAAGGATAAGCTTGGGGGAGTTTGTTGACGGCTGTTATATAACAATTTCACCCATCAATATAACTCAATTATGTAAAGGAAATATCATTGCTTGCATACATCACATTTCTATTTAACCAATTTCACTTGTCCTTGGAGAAAGTAGTGCATGCAGGATTCTATGTAGAATTGAAGTGAAACAAGGGGATGGATCCTATAAAATATCATTCCAGCCAATCAGGCGACGCCGCAAGGCACCACATGGATCAAATGGCCCACAAACTGAAGTATCCAAGGCCATCCAATAGTGTAGAACCCATATCATGGAATGGGACCCACCTATCAGTCACCTGGAGGATGAACTGGCCGTTTGGAGCTAGGACCAGGTCGATCGACCCCCTTAGTCGGTCGACTAGGTCGTGGCGCCAAACATGGTCAAACGCCATGTGTTGGCTCCTCCCAGCTTGAAGAGGTCAGAGTTGAATGATTCACACGCTTTTGGTGGTGGTAACCGACCCTTCTCCAAGCTATAAATAGGACCCCTCACCCCTTACTTCAACACACACCACTCGAGTATTCATTCATTGTATCAACTACTCTCCATAGGTTTAGAGGAATATAGGCTGTAGAGAGGAGAGTCTCTAGTACATAGTCCAAGTAGGAGAGGAGTAGGAGTATCTTCCCAATTTCCAGTTGGGAAAGGTATGTCTCCCATATTCCTATTTGTATTTGTGACTTTATTCTTAATAAAGATATTATCTTTAGTCTTCCATTGTTCATATACTTGGATGAAGCTTTTCTTTTTTGATTGTGGATTTCATGTATGTGGTAGGAGTAGTATTTATGATTGTTCAGTACCATTATAATTATATCATCATAAACACTATAAACCTCCACTATAGTCTAATTAGCTATGACATGATTATGTTAACATGAATCACCTATGCTATGAATTAACATTGGTTCAACAATGATTTAGTTCATTTCCTTAGGATGGTTTGTGCCTAGGCTCCTAAGGTAATTACTTAATATGCTAGCATGGTGCTAGGATAGAGAGTAGCGTTGAATGTCTCGTATGCCCACGGATTGAAGAGGTAGGCAGTAGGTGGTGACTCGTATCTATCCTTTGTAATCCTCAACGTTCGGCTATGCAACAGACTCTTGGCGGGGGTCGTCCTAGTATTTCTAGGGGTAAACCCGTGCCTGATGTGTTAATCCACTTAGCACGAGAATTCATAATTAACATGATCATTAGTAACTAACCTAGCCTATGTATATGTACATTAGAAGCATTGTAGGAGTCTCCACGTAGTTCTTGGCCTAGTCTCTCATTACCCATATTATCCCCTTAGGATAAAATGCTCTTGTGTGTGTCACACTACCTCAATTACCCTTTATCCATCCTTGCTAGAACCTTACCTAGGCCAACCTAACCTTTCCAATTGATGATTGTTTTACTTCCATCTAGCCTTCCTTTGGGAGAATATAAATGAAACCCTTTGGGAATACTCTTAGAGGGGAAATGCTACATCAATAATTTTTGTGCTCTTGCGGATTTATATGTATAATACAAAACCTACCAACAAGCATTTCTAGCACCCCCGCTAGGGATGAACTGTTAGTAGTTTGTAGGAAATATCAACAGCTATTCCCAGTGTAGCTTTGATACTAGACTTTGAGGATCAGGGTCATGACATTCCAGGAATCACATCGGGTGGTGCCGTGGGATGCGGCACCCAAGAGCACACATGAAATGAAATAGTAAAGATGCAAAGTTTTAATTTCAGTATAAGATATTATTTACAACATAGTGTACAACAGCGGTACAGACGCAGCGGAAAGTACATACTCACACTCTCAACCTATCTATGCACAAGAGAAGCCGTCCATGCCCGCGGACGCTTCTCACTAGCAACACGAACATCATAAAGCAGCAGTGTGGTGTCGTGTGAGAGTTACATCTCGACAACTCGAGGTCTCATGGACAACACATAATAGAAACAATATAATAAAACCTGCAAACAACATATAAAGCAATTGTGAGCACGAAGGCTCAGTAAGACTTAACCATCTAACCTAGGGCATGAAACTCTACATGCTGGAAACTCTAAGGACTAGAAGCTGAAATTTGCAGAAATGAACTTGCCGAAAGTAAACCGTTAGTTGTCAGTTTTAGAGTAGCAAATGCAAGATCAGTGGGCATGCATCATAATGAACTCCCCAATCAAACAAGAAATGCTTCATGCCTGATGATACTAGCCAAAAATTTCATAAGCTTCATTCAAGTTAAATGTTTGGAAATGACAACTTTAATTATGCTATCTCTAATTAAGCCAAGGTTATAATACAAAAATTTGTTCATAGCGGCATATTCATATTCTACTCTTTATTACTATGTCACGACACAATGAACAAGTGGTACTCGTACCACGAGGGATGGCGATTTGAATCAATGATACCTAGAATATACGACAGGTACGACCGTACTGGAAGTCACGTAGGTGCACAACACAGACATTGTACGCAGCAACCATTCCAAAGTCCTACCCAAGTTGAATCGATTCAATCGTCTAGGACAATATTCCCACTCACGGTGCACATTTCCGCCGTGAAGATGTTGTGGGCGAGCTTCCATCTACTGTGCAGTGGCCTGAAGCCTAAGGCGATCAAAAAAGTCTCAACAAAGGCTTCCCAAGGTACATCTGTTTCCTTGTGACACCCGGTTCCAAAAAATGAACCAAGTGCAGTATATTATTTGTATGTGAAGTAAACCCATCATATACCGCAATGATTATCGTAGTATTAGTCCATATTCCATATCTATCACCATTATACCTGATTTCACCATTACCATTAACCATATCCAATACAATAATTCAATCCATAACCAGCCATAACCATATTATCAACCATAACCACTACCAATAAAATAATCATCCCAAAATCATCCCAAATCCAAAATTCTCGCCGAATCATGTGAGGGTCCAGGTTGCTCATGATCGGGAGCACGACTATCATGATAGTTTTTAAGACTCTGCATAGGTTGTACTGCTTTACCCACGGGTTCATGATTTCATCACCTTTTGGTGACCAAGAACCTCCCTTATGGCCATGACCCGTTGGTCACATTACACACTTCTGTTGGTGTGTGGCCAAGAGATCACAAAATAGATTTTACAAAAAGGACTACTAGCATGTACGGACCCATTGAGGTTTCACCGGTGGCGATGCCTCCAACTGAGCACATCTTCAACCAAGGGACCTCTCCTGTGCCATTCGGATCCCAAGGAGTCCCGCCACAAATCCAAACCCAATATGACTCTCCTTCCCTTGTGTGCCAAATGATTCACGCAATACTAGCGATACCCTAATTAATTAGCTATGCTGCAACCATACTTGGCCTTGTGTTGGCACTATAAATACTGGATGGTCGCTCCAAGAACCGGTCCTTAGATTTAAAGCAAGCGAAACCACCATAACATCCAACCCATCCACATACCATGCTTGTTATATCACCCGTTACCATGTTACCGTTAACCATGTTCATCAGTGTACATTATCCATCATCTCAATTATATAAAATTAAATAACTTGGTTGATTTCCCATCCTGATTATTTTGAGCGAGGCCAAAAGGTAAAAGCCCTTCCCGACTCTCTACAATGTATCCCAAGTGACAAGGTTGGTCAAACAAGACTAGTAAACTCCTATCTTGGGTTTCCCATCAATTTGGCACAAGTAATGCAGTTTTTCAAACAAAACATTTAAAAACAGGATCAATATGTTCAAGGACACTTGCCTTGCTCTTGGGCTTGATTGGGATCAAAGACTTCAAAGTGCTGGTGCTGGAGGTCTTCTGCAGCACCCTCTAGAGCAAATCCGTCTAATCCGTGCAACTAACATACAAGACAAGAATCACAATCAATAGATGCTCATATGTTACTCAATATGACATGGCATGCACGATTAATGCAAATGCGAAGTGAAACGAGATAACGAGTTACTATTAATGTTTACCAATCATTTACAATGGTTAGTAACAAGTTTTAACAGGTTCAAGTTGATTCGATTAGATTCAAAATTAATTTAACAGTAGTTAGATCTAGAGGTCGGACAAGTTCGCTGTAGAGCCGAACTAGTCTGCCCTACGCAGTACCACCGAGCAAGGTTTTCTAGATCGACGTGAATTTGGAGAAACGGGGTTGAATTCACGTGAAAAAGAGAAAGTACAAGGTATACCAAGTGTTTAGAACTCAAAAAAATCAAGGGTTTTCGAGGAAACACTTGGATCTTGACGATCTAAGGTTGAACAAGAAACTTGAAGGTGACTTGTTGATGAAGAATGCAAACTTGATAGATATCATGATTGCTTGATCCTCTTTCGTTTCCTCTTCTTCTTCTTCTTGCTCTGGATCTCCTTCTCCTCCTTGGTGGTGGCTCCCACGAACTAGGGTTTGGGTGTGTTTCAAAAGTGGCAAAGAGATGTAAAGTTGAGGTGTGGGGTTGCTTATATAGAGGTGGAGGATTAGGGTTTGATGGAGGTCGGTTTTAGAGAGGGTGGAGGCCGGTGTGGGGTCCCACATGGGCTCCAAAAGGGTTAGACACGACATCCTTAGGCCCTACTTAAGGTAAAACCCAAAAACACGTCGTAATCAAAAGATGAACTCATAATCGAGATCTCCGGAAAAGTCTGCGCTAGGTCGGACTAGACCGATAGCTAGTCACAGAGAAATCGAATACGCTCGGCTGTATCGGACAAGTTCAAACTTAGTTAGAGGAAAAACTGACGGGTCAGGCTAAAATCGGACAAGTCCGATTTTAGTCAGAGAGGAACTTGGACAAGTCCGCTAGATATTTGACAAGTCCAGACAAGTCTAGGGACTTGACGAATTTTCAAGGAACCGAAATACCAGACTAGTCGGCAATATACCAGACAAGTGCGAAATCGGTAAAGAGACAAAAGCGGACAAGTCCCCAAGAAAACGGACATGTCCAAAACGGGTTCAGAGAGAAATCAGACTAGTCCTCACCAATTATGGAGAAGTCCGCACTTCTATGAACTTCTAAGTGTGGTTTTGCTTCTAATTCATTTTAAACTTATTTCTCTTTTCGTGGATTATTACTAAACATGTATATGAACTTATGCAATGCATGATGCATGAAAATGAGGGTGTTACAAACCTACCCCCTTAAAATGAATCTCGCCCTCGAGATTCGGCGTAGAAGGAAAGATATAGGGAAAATCCTTCTTGAGATCATCTTCCAGCTCCCAAGTTGCTTCTCATTATGTGTGATGCTTCCATTGAACTTTAAACCATCTAATAATCTTGTTCCTTGTGACCCTCTCCTTGGTTTCCAGGATTCTGACAGGTGCTCGGCATATGTCAAATTTGCCTCTAGTTCTAATTCTTCCATTGGCACTAGTTCTTCTGGTACCCTTAAACACTTCTTGAGCTAGGAAACATGAAACACATCATGTACATCTGAACAATGACCTGACATCTCCAACTTATATGCTACTTCTCCTCTTCTGTCGAAAATCTTGAATGGCCCAATGTATCGTGGTGCTAGCTTGCCTATGATGTTAAACATCTTATGACCTCTCATGGGTGATACTTTAAGATATCTGAAGTCTCCCACTTCAAAGGCTAAGCTTCTCCGCCTATTATCTGCATACCTTTTTTGTCTCGATTGAGCGACCCTCAAATTTTCGCGGATGATCTGAACTTGTTTTTTAGCTTCTTGCAACATATCAGGTCCAAATATATGGTTCCCTCCTGTCTCATTCTAAAACAAAGGTGTCCTACACTTCCTCCGGTATAGTGCTTCATATGGTGACATTTTCAAGCTTGCTTGGTAACTGTTGTTATATGAAAATTTTGCATATGACAAGCTTTTGTCCCAATTTCTTCCATGCTTCAAAGCTCAAGCTCTTATCATATCCTCTAAAATCTGATTGTTCCTCTTAGTTTGTCCATCTGTTTGAGGGTGATATGCTGAGCTAAAATTCAACCTTATTTCCAATGCTTCATGCAATTTCTGCAAAAATCTGGAGGTAATTTGAGAACCTCTATCTGACACTATCTTCTTTGGAACTCCATGCAAACATATTATTCTTCCCATATACAGTTCAGCCAATTTCTCCCGATTAAAGGTGGTCTTGACGGTAATAAAGTGAGCTGACTTAGTTAACCGATCCACGATTACCCATATGGAGTCATAGCCGAACTGGGTATGCGGTAAACCAACCATGAAATCCATTCCAATCTCTTCCCACTTCCATTTCGGAACCATTAATGGTTGCAATAATCCAGCTGGCCTTTGATGTTCAGCTTTGACTCGCTGGCACACATCACTCAAAGCTACATATTCAGCTATGTCCTTTTTCATGTTAGCCCACCAATAACATGTCTCCAAGTCCTTGTACATCTTTGTACAACTGGGATGAATTGAGTAAGGTGAGTCATGTGCCACTTTTAATATTGTCTCCTTAATATGCTTCACATTAGGCATGACAATCCTTTTACCAAGTCATACAATACCATGTTCGCCCTCATCAAATCTGATTCTCTCCCTTCTTGGGTCCTTTCCTTGATTTCCTGAGTTTTCCTCATCCTTTGTTTGTGCTTCTCGAATTTCTCACTACAAGGTCAGATTTATCTCCATTATTCCCATCTCATTCACAAATCTGAGGTTCGAGATTTCAAACTCCTTACATAACTCGGATGGCAATTCTCGAACTATGAGATGATGACTTACTCTTTTCCGACTCAAAGCATTGGCCACTACATTAGTCTTTCCTGAATGATAGTTGATCCCCACATCATAATCCTTGATGAGCTCCAACCATCTTCGTTGTCTCAAATTCAGGTCTGTTTGTGTGAATATGTACTTGAGACTCTTGTGATCCGTGTAAATCTCACACCTATGACCAAGAATGTAATGCCTCCAAATCTTCAAGGCATGTACCACGGCTGCATGTTCGAAATCATGCGTAGGATAATTCTGCTCATGTTTTTTCAATTGTCTCGATGCGTAAGCTACCACTTGACCTTCTTGCATGAGGACACATGAAAGTCCCTGTCTTGATGCATCACAATAGATATCAAAGCTTTTACTCATATCTGGCAATACCAACACTGGGGCTGTAATTAACCTCTTCTTTAACTCCTCAAAACTGTCTTGACAAGCCAGAGTCAATTGGAATGCTTTTCCCTTCATTAACAATTCTATCATTGGCTTGGCTATTTTGGAAAAGTCTTTGATGAACCGGCGGTAATATCGAGCCATTCCGAGAAAGCTCCTTATTTCCTTGACATTCTTCGGGGTTCCCATTTCAACACATCTCTCACTTTTCCTGGGTGAACCGATACTCCTCCTCTCAAGATGATATGGCCCAAAAATGACACTTCCTTTAACCAAAACTGGCACTTTTTGAATTTGGTGTACAATTGATGCTCCCTCAATTTCTGCAATGTGAGCCTCAAATGCTCCTCATGCTCCTCCTCTCTTTTCGAGTAGATCATAATGTCATCAATGAACGCAACAACAAATTTATCGAAGTACTCCATGAAGAGCTTAAGCATGAGGTACATAAAGTACGCATGTGCATTTGTCGATCCAAAGGACATAATGGTGTAGTCATAAGATCCACAGCGTGCCCGAAAAGCTGTTTTGGGTATAACCGGCGGTCTTATCTTCATTTGGAAGTAGCCTGGCCTCAAACCAATCTCGTAGGAAACACAAGCACCCTTCATCTGATTGAACAAATCCTCTATGCGGGGCAAAGTATACTTGTTCTTGATTGTCACCTCATTGAGAGCTCGGTAGTCCACACACATACTTTGGGATCCATCCTTCTTGTCCAAGACAAGTACGGGCACTCCCCATGGTGAAGAGCTTGGGCAAAGAAAACCCTTCTCTAGTTGCTCTTGAATATTCTTCTTGGGCTCCGCCAATTCCTTAGGAGACATCCAATATGGCCTCTTGGCTATAGGTGCATGCCAGGTATTAAATCAATAACAAACTCGGTATCACCATCAGGTGGCATACCTGGCAACTCATCTGGAAACACATCCAAGAATTCACACACCATTGGAATCTCCTCAATTGTGGCATCGTCCATGTGATTCAGCTCCAATTGCTTTGGTGCATGTTGAGTTGTTTCAACCTCAATGTTGATCCCCTCCTCATTGGTCAACTTCACCGTCTTTGTGGCACATTCAATGACGCCATTGTGCTTCCTCAACCAGTCCATACCAAGTATAATGTCCAATCCTTGAGAACCCAAAACAATGAGGTTGGCAAAGAAGTCTACCCCCCTTATACTAAGGCTTACTTTTGGACATACTATATTTGTACTCATCTCTCCTCCAGGAGATTTAACCAACAAAGTATACTTCATATGAGAGACATGCAAACTATACCTGACAACATACTTCGATGCAATGAATGAATGTGATGCCCCAGAATCAAATAACATAGTCGTCGGGTTGTAGTTTGCGAGAAACATACCGGTCACCACGTCATCCGCTTGTAGAACTTCCTCCATAGAGACATGGTTCACATTGCCACAGATATAATTCCGCTGTCCACGGTTGCCTTGTGGCGCTCTCCATTCGGTCTTGGGTTCTGTCTTGGATCATTGCTTCCTTGACCAAGGTCTGACTTAGGACATTGACATGCAAAGTGTCCTACCTCACCACAAGTATAGCACAACCTTGCTGCACCAGAACTGTTAGGACGAGCTTGATTATGAACATTTGCAGGAAAGCTGGCGCACGGCGCTTGAGGCATTGGAGGACAAGGTACTTGCATGGTAGGGTGTTGCTGCATTGGTTGACCTGGACGAGGTGGATAAATAGGGTGATGAGCAGGCACAGAGGGGTTGTAGTATGGTGCGTTGGGTGGTGCAAAGCAAGGGCGAACATTGCTTCCACGCAGCTGTCCTTGATATGGTGCTTTCTTCTTCTCATCCAGCTCCATCTCATGAACTTTGTTCTCAACCACAATGGCTTTATCCACAAGCTTCTGAATGTTGGCATACTCACAGTTGAGCAACTGCACTTGGATCTCATTGTTAAGGCCCCTCATAAACGAATATTGCTTCCAACTGTCCCGGCTAACTTCTTCTGGTGCATACCTTGAAAGTTGAACGAATTTAGCAAGATATTTACTCATGCTTCATCTTCCTTGCCTCAACTTCTCAAATTCTTGCATCTTTAGTATCATAACACCTTCCGGCACATAATGAGAACGAAAGCTCTCCTTGAATTCAGCCAAGTGATCTTCTCTTGATTTTCATGGGTGTTGCATAGCGAATCCCACCAATCCGCAACTGCTCCAACTAGTTGATGGGAAGCAAATATAACCATATGCTGATCACTGCATTGGACAATAGCTAGCTTCTTTTCCACAGACTTGAGCCAATCATCGGTGCCCATATGGTCGGTGGCTTGAGCAAAGGTTGGTGGTCTAGTCCTCATGAATTCTCCCAACCTGTTATGAGACGGTGGGGGTGGCGGTGGAGGCATGTGAGGCTTATTGTTGTTGTTACCAGCCTGCAGCTGTCCCATAGTTTGTATCATGGTCTGCATGAGCTGGTTTGGCATATCCAATAGATGCTTAAGGTTGTTAGCTCCTTGGGTCGGTCCATTTTTGTTCTGTGGTGCTCCATCGTTCTCCTCCTCATACTTTGCATCCCTTTGGTTGCGAGTCCTCACCATCTGAAGAAAAGCTAGAGATAAGAATTTAGAAAACGTCCCCAACTATATGCATCAAGGGATATGAAACTAAGCAACTACCTATACTATCCTATGTGGATATGGCAATGATAAAGCATCCCAAAATCCTCTACTAAGCACACAAGCAACAATACATAGCAATCAGCACACCAAAAAAAAAACACAATGCTTCCTGAGTGCCCCTACGTGCTCTAAAGTGTCCATTCTATCTAGGCTACATCCTACAGTCAACCGGTGGCTCTGATACTAGTTTGTGACACCCAGTTCAAAAAATGAACCAAGTGCAGTATATTATATGTATGTGAAGTAAACCCATCGTATACCACAATGATTATCATAGTATAAGTCCATATTCCATATCCATCACCATTATACCAAATTTTACCATTAGCGTTAACCGTATCCAATACCATAATTCAATCCATAACCGGCCATAACCATATTATCAACCATAACCATCCCAAATCCCAAGTTTCCCTCTAATCATGTGAGGGTCCAGGATGCTCATGATTGGAAGCACGGTTGTCATGATAGTTTTTAAGACTTTATAGATGTTGTACCGCTTTACCCATGTGTTCGTGATTTAATCACCTTTTCGATAACTAAAAAACTCCCATATGCCCGTGACCCGTCGATCACATTACACACTTCCATTGGTGTTTGGCCATGAAATCACAAAATAGCTTTTACAAAAGGACTACTAGCATGTACAGACCCAGTGAGGTTTCACCGGTGGCGATGCCTCCAACTGAGCACATCATCAACCAAGGGCCCCCTCTTGTGCCATTCGTATCCCCACGAGTTCCGCCACAAATTCAAACCCAATCCGACTCCCCTTTCGTATTGCGCCAAATGATCCGCGCAATACTAGCAAAACCCTAATTAATCAGCTATGCCGCACCCATACTTGGCCTCATGGTGGCACTGTAAATCTTGGATGGTCGCTCCACAAACCGATCCTTAGATCTAAAGCAAGCAAAACCACCGTAACATCCAACCCATCCACATACCTTGCTTGCTTAGATCACCCGTTACCATGTTACCATTAGCCATGTTCATCAGTGTACATTATCCATCATCTCAATAATATATAATTAAGTAACTTGGTTGCTTTCCCATCCCAATTAATTTTAGCGATGCCAAAAGGTAAAAGCCCCTCCCGACTCCCTACAATGTATCCCTAGCGACAAGGGTGGTCAAACGAGACTACTAAACTCCTATCTTGGGTTTCCCATCAATTTGACACAACCAATGCAAATTTTCAAACAAAACATTTAAAAACTGGATCAATATGTTCAAGGACACTTGCCTTGCTCTTGGGCTTGATTGGGATCAAAGACTTCAAAGTGCTGGTGTTGGAGGTCTTCTGCAGCACCCTCTAGCTCAAATCTATCCAATCCGCACAACGAACGTACAAGACAAGAATCACAATCAATAGATGCTAATATGTTACTTAATATGACATGGCATGCATGATTAATGCAAATGAAAAGTGAAACGACTTAACAAGTTACTATTAATGTTTACCAATCTTTTACAATGGTTATTAAAAAGTTTTAACAGGATCAAGTTGATTCAATTAAATTCAGAATTAATTTAACAGTAGTTAGATCGAGTGGCTGGAGAAGTTCGCTATAGAGCCGGACTAGTCCTCCCTACGCAGAACCAGCAAGCTAGGGTTTTCTAGATCGACATGAGTTTGGAGAAACGGGGTTGAATTCGCGTGAGAAAGAGAAAGTAGAAGGTATACCGAGTGTTTAGAACTCAAAAGAATCAAGGGTTTTGTAGGCAACACTTGGATCTTGATGATGTAGGGTTGAACAAAAAACTTGAAGGTGACACATTGATGAAGAATGAAAACTTGATGGAGATCTTGATCGCTTGATCCTCTTTCGTTTCCTCCTCTTCCTCTTCTTGCTCTGGATCTCCTTCTCCTCCTTGGTGGCGGCTCCCACGAACTATGGTTTGGGTGTGTTTCGAAAGTGGCAAAGAGATGTAAAGTGGAGGTGTGGGGTTGTTTATATAAAGGTGGAGGATTAGGGTTTGATGGAGGTCGGTTTTAGAGAGGGTGAAGGCTGGTGTGGGGTCCCACATGGGCTCCAAAAGGGTTAGACACAACGTCCTTAGGCCCCACTTAAGGTAAAACCCCTAAAACACATCAGTGAACAAAAGATCAACTCAGAATCGCGATCTACAGACGAGTCTGTGCTAGCCGGACTAGTCCGATAGCTAGTCAGGGAGAAATCAGATGAGTCCGAACTATATCGGACAAGTCCAAACTTAGTTAGAGGAAATCGGATAAGTCTGGACAAAATCGGACAAGTCATATTTCAGTCAGAGAGGAACACAGACAAGTCCGCTAGATATCGGACAAGTTCGAACAAGTCTAGGGACTTTGCAAATTTTCAAGGAATCAAAATACCGGACTAGTTCCCAATATACCGGACAAGTCCAAAATCGGTACAAAGGCAAAAACGAACTAGTCTGCAGGAAAACAGACATGTCTAAAACGGGTTCAGAAAGAAATCAGACTAGTCCGCACCAATAACAGACAAGTCTGCACTTCTCAGAACTTCTAAGTGCGGTTTTGCTTCAAATTTATTTTAAAGTTATTTCACTTTTTGTGGATTATTACTAAACATGTATATGAACTTATGCAATGCATGATGCATGAAAATGAGGGTGTTACATTACTGGACCCCATATATCCAGTATGACTCTGGTATAGTTCAAACTTGCTCAGCGGGCGCAGCATACGGATCGGTCCTTAACCAACAAAGGCAGGGCTCACCTCCCACCCTGCTGCCCGGTCTCATATTCAGTTTATAAACCATTCTCTAAAAAAAAAACACCGTGTGATAATATCGCTATCTCGCGAGTGGATTCCAACCACTCGACTTATACCAGATTCCCTAAAACATTAGTTAGGCAATTCTACACGTTGAACTATAAAACTACCCATATACTCCATGGGTTTGTGGATCATACATTTGGAATATTCAAACACAATAGAACTAGTGCACAATTCATATATTAGTCAACATAGTGATAAAAGCAAAACTTTTAGAAACGACTTAAATGCAAACCGGGGCTTGCCTTAGGTTGCAACTGTGTAAATGTCAAGCAGTCAGTGTCTTGATCTTCCTTCGGATAATCCACCATAGTAGCTCCGATATGGAAATTTTTGCCTCTGAGTTGGGCTTCTCATTGGTCACCTTCGTTGTGTTCCCTATAGACATGGATATGCACATAAGTAAATGCAATGTAATTGAAAGTGTTTACAACTCGAGAAGCACTTAACTCAGATAGAAATGGACAGGTCTGCCTCTGTTGTGTTGAGAAATAGGGGAAGAAGCAAAGTGGGAGATAGCAAGGTTGTAGAATGAAAAGAAACATTCATCATACACATGAACATATAGTTTAGATAGGAAGATCATGATATGAATGACAAGAGGAAAACATCCTGCTGTACAAGGTGTACCAGAAGGTCTCTGCTGTGTACAGAAAACAACAGAGGATAATTCAAATGGAAACTAAGAATTTGCTTTATGATGTAAAATGTGCTATGTTATGGACACAGAGCAATCAACATCGAATTGTTCTAGTTAAACAGGTCCAATGGTTATGGTATTTTTTTTCAGTGGTCAATGGGTACTATTAGTGGAGTTCTGGCCAAAATTGAGCTATGTTCATGGAAGTCTCGTTTCTCTAAAATTCTACTAAGTTAAAGCCTCCGTAGCATTTTGAGGAGCAATCTGAAGCTTTAACATGGCCAAGAGTTGGTTTTCTATTTAGAGGAGGCCAAGAGTGATCCAACAAAATTGGTTTCATATTTTTTTAAGCATTCTACAGTGATATATTATTTTTAGAAGTTTGGACAATACTCTTAAAATGTTTCTGGACATTTTGGAAATTTTCAGGTACATCCAGGTTGGGAACACAATTTGACCATACAAATCCACTCAAAAGGCTCTCATATTTCTAGTGGAGTTCAAAAGGAATTATTAGCAAGATATTGAGAAAATTTGGAATTTTTCTAATAAATAGAACATCTGAAATAAATTACAAATTTTTTCCTTCATGGAATTATTGAGGACAAAATATGGACTTTCATACTGATTACAATGCACCACTGGATAGTAGAGATCATAAGGAGTCGTACGAAATTTATTTTGAAATGTTTTGCCAAATATTCTAGGATATATGGATTTTCTTAGTTGGGAGCAAATCTGGATTTAACTTTGAAATAGAAATATTTGAATAATCAACTGGGCCCAGGAATTTGAATTGTCCAATCAGATTGTAGCCACACCGGGCCGTTGGATTAAATTGTGTGGCCATAAAACAATTTGGAGGCACAGAAGATCCTGCTCATCCCCCCCCCCCCTCCCTTCTTCCTCCTTCCTGCTCGAGCCATGGAGGAGAGGCGGTGCTGGGGCGGCGGCGCACCACCGGAGGAAGCCCCCAGTGATAACCCTCGATGAGCCTGGCCGCCAAAGCATTAATTGGCACGGTAAAATTGATGGTTGTCTCAGATTCGGCTGGCGACGACCGGAGAACAGCCAGCGACAAAGGCGGCGGGTTCTATGGTTTCGTTCATGTCGGTGCTCTCCTACATGCTCTATTTTTCGTGGTATTTTCACCAAAAGTTTCCTACATACATAGATATCAAGGAGGAGGGTGCCAAAGGCGATGAAAATCCTTGAAATGGTGCTGACCACGGTGAACTGATGGCTTGGAGTGGGCGGCTAGTAAAAATGCATTTGCAACCTAATTACTCGATGGTTTCTGATGATTCTTCTTTGAGTGGATGCGCACGGTCGTGTAGGAGGTAAAATGTCAGAGGATTTAACGGTGATTACACGTGCAATTGGAATTGAACACAAGACCTAATACTATGCTTGTGAGCAATCCGAAGGGAAGAAGAGAAAACAGCAGTTGTCGTCGATGGTTTGGCAAAGTTCTTACTTGGAGGTGAGGAGGAGTTGATGGAGCACAACATCCATGTTCAGAGCCGGCTGGGTAGATTCCTGCATCGGCCGGACAACTTCGAGCAGAGGGGCGCCGAAAACATAGATGAGGAGTAGCTCCACTTGCCATTGTATGGAAAGGAAGAAGCGGCGTGGTAGTATGTCGGGGAGGACAAGGACGTTGCCGAGCATGTGAGCACAAGCTCAGCTGAGCTGCAGAGCTACTGGGCACCACAGGCTCTGATGGAGTGGGGCGTGATGAGGACATCACTTCTATGGATACAAACAACACTCCATTGAACATACAAGATGCAATCAATAGAGTTCATACACAACAATTAATTTCAGAGGTGAACTCGTTCTTATATATTTCGTTATATGTTTTTGAACATAAATTGCTACTTAATGATTTATTTGTGATTAGGATCCATGGAGAGGTTCAAGGAGTACTTGGAGGGAGTATTAGGGACGTGGAAGACCAGAGAATTCGTTCAAAGGAGATGGAAACCGAACCAAACTCCAAATCGTATCCAACTCGGAGTCCAGGAGCAGTACGCACTAAAACGGACGCTCAGGACGCATACGAACTCCGTTTTGGACGTTCTACATATGCACGGAAAGGGGAGAGGATAAAATTTCCAATGGAACCGGTACCATGTCAAAATTACTTCGGAGTCGTCGGGAATCGTCGAAACAAAATCAAATACAGAATCTGTCATGGTGCTGCGCCACCATATTGGGCCATTGGGCATTGTATCAAGTCTAAGTCCATTATTTTCGTGTGTTAGGGTTAGGTCACGACCCCAACACCCACTTGGGCGTCCTCCCACCTATATATACTCCATAGTAGCCGCCATGAACAATTGGGTTTTGCTTAGATCAATAATATCACCGTTCTTCGGTTTGTGAGACCCCAACTTCGCGATTTCAGATCGTGTCTTCTACGTTCTTGCTTGTGTTCTCGGTTGCACTTGCAGGGATTAGCCTTCTTGGCGAGGTCAATCGTGTGCAGCACGGTTGATAACCAACGGAGCGGTGGTGTAGTGATTGCAGGGGTTGTTCGTGTTCTACTCGAGAGCCTCGGATCATCAACGTCGAGATCTCCACATCAATCGACTTATCCATTACCTTTCGGAAGATCGGGACCAATTTTCCTATCAATTGGTATCAGATTTCCAGGTTGCCCGTTAGGTAATTCATCTATCCATTACATTAGTTTTGTTTTTCATACCTAGAGTCCACAAAAAAAGCCACAAAAAAACTTGCAGTTTAGTAGATCTGTTCATTACTTTGTCCAAACCACATTGAGCATTTGCAACTTTGTTATTCAGTTTGGTTTTGTTGAGTTTGTGTCCGTGGTTGAGTCATATTTCTGGTTTATAAAGTGTTTTTGGTCTTAGTTTGAGTTTTGCATTGTGTGATTCATCCTTTTGAGTCACGTCATCACGTCCAGATTAGATTTGCCTCTGTCCAGTTCGGTATTTTCATCATATCTCGCTCATACCAACTCGGATTTTAGAGTTCTTGTACTTTCTGGAAAGCTTAAGAAGTTTTCTATAACTTTCTTCTTCATCAATCTCCCGGAAAATGTAGTTATCAATGTCGAAATTGTATTAGATCTGAATCTGTTATTGATCTAGAAATTCTGAACAGTCTGTATTTCGGGGGCAATATCTCCCATTGTTCTTATCCAAAATAGATCTTCCATATACTGAAATTAAAGAGGAGAGATAGATCTATAATATTTCTGTTCAAAGTTTTTAGATTTGGGGACTATAAAGGTGCTTAATTGTCCTTAGAATATTGAGCAGAAAATCTGTAACAGACATACGAGATATCTTTGAGTGTTCGCATTGTGTTCTTCTTTTGCAGCACATTCTGAAAAAAAAAGAAAAAAGAAAAAGGCAAGTGCAAAATAAGATACAAAAGCCGCACAAAAAAGGAGAAAAAAAAACAACAAAAAAAAACAGAAGTGCTTGCATTCTTTGTGTCATCTAGTTTTGTCTCATGTCTTGCTAGCTTGAACTACTAGGAACACATTTAGGCCAGCAACTTTGACATGTACTTTGGACACTTTCTCAACTTTGCTACCTGATTTCATTGTTGCTAATCCTTGCTACAAATAAAGTGCCATCCAAGCTACACCTTACTCTTGAGCAGAATCGATACACCTTTGCAATCATCTCACGCTTCATTAATTTCTTCATACCGGCCACCGTTTGCCACCTGCAGTGTCGGTGAGAACACTTGTAAGAGTGTGGTAAGACGCTTGAGAGTGTGTGATTCCACTTCCACTTTTCCATTATCCTTTGTAGTTGATAGGGATAACATATTTTTTGTGTTGTCTTCTGTTTGCTACTAACAATGTCAGGTAAAAGCAAGAATCATGCATTATATGCTGAGATGATGGACATGATGAAGACGGCGATGGAGTTGCTCAATAAAAATCAAACATCAACCAAGGATTAACATGACATTCAGACCACCTTTATAACACCTTCCACAAGAAGTAATTACATTCTCCCATCTCTTCCTTCTTATGATGGTCTTGGTTATGATGAATATATTGCTTAGGAAATAGAATTGGATAAAATTTTTGGAAAATGTCATATGTGTGAGAGGAGGAAGATTAGAAATATTGCAAGTGCATTAGTAGGTTGTGCATTAACTTGGTGGAACAATTTAAATGATTTAGAAAAACCCCGAACATGGAAAGATATGAAAATTCTTATGCGAGAAACATTTACTAGTGTATCCAATTGCAAAGATGAAATACATGAGCTTGAGAAGAATTTTCTTGTTGTACCTCCTCCTATGCCTAACCTTTTGCAGGAACAAGAACCTATAATCGTAGAAAATCCAAAACCGAATGAGGTGTTCAACAACTCCTGTGAAAATTCAGATCTATCAATTCATATTTCACCCACAATTACTACTGAAAATGAGAATAAAGATAACGAATATCACAACACACTTGTTGAAGGTGAGAAGTTTTTGGATGTTCTGAATTTTGCTACCAATCATACTATCGATGAGCAGCAACAAGATGAACCTTTTCATAATACACCTTTACCATTAGTTGATTTTCCTACTGATTCTTATAACAAAAATGAGTTCTGTGCTGATAATTATATTATACCTATGCTAGAACAACCAAATGAATTTGATACTTTATTACTCACTTGTGCTGAAATTAAGCATTTGATCCCAACTACATGTGAAAGGGATGAGCTGAAATTGTTATCTTCTCTAAATACTTTGGGCTATATTGAATTTGACACTCTTTGTGATTTAGATATTGTAGAGAAGATAATATTTTCTCAGTCTCAATTGCCTTTGTTAAGTAGAAATATTTTTTATGCTATAGGCAAATATGAACATAGTGGTATGTTTATGGTGCATAAAGTTTATATATGTTCAAATGAGGAAGCTCCTTTTGTGTTGCAACAACATGGTCAAGTAAATGAATGTACTAACGCTAATAATATCTTGTCATGTTTTTCTAGTATTTTTTCCTTGCAGCAGGGACAACAAAAACATTTTTCACTGCGGTTGTGCAATATGGACAGTGCTCACTCGGGCCTAAACTCTACCCCCAAAGCAAGACTTTTTGCTGGACATACGAGCAAGCCGAGGACGGCTTGTCATAAAGAAGGGGAGAATGATGAGATCATGCATATTATTATTGCACTTACAAACATGACACAATGTTTATTTGTTTGGGATCCTGGCTCAAGTGAATGTGCACTCTTATTTGATGGACAAGATCAAGATGGTGCACTATGCCGTCCACCACCTTGGCCTCCTCCTTTCATGCTTACAAGAAGATTTGATGGTGTTGCACATATGGACCCACACATGATAGAAGATGAACTTGAGTCGAGGACGACTCCAATTCAAGAAGGGGAGGATGATGAGGACATCACTTCTATGGATACAAACAACACTCCATTGAACATACAAGATGCAATCAATAGAGTTCATACACAACAATTAATTTCAGAGGTGAACTCGTTCTTATATATTTCCTTATATGTTTTTGAACATAGATTGCTACTTAATGATTTATTTGTGATTAGGATCCATGGAGAGGTTCAAGGAGTACTTGGAGGGAGTATTAGGGACGTGGAAGACCAGAGAATTCGTTCAAAGAAGATGGAAACCGAACCAAACTCCAAATCGTATCCAACTCGGAGTCCAGGAGCAGTACGCACTAAAACGGACGCTCAGGACGCATACGAACTCCGTTTTGGACGTTCTACATACGCACGGAAAGGGGAGAGGATAAACTTTCCAATGGCACCGGTCCCATGTCAAAATTCCTTCGGAGTCGTCGGGAATCGTCGAAACAAAATCAAATACAGAATCTGTCAGGGTGCTGCGCCACCATATTGGGCCATTGGGCCTTGTATCAAGTCTAAGTCCATTATTTTCGTGTTTTAGGGTTAGGTCACGACCCCAACACCCCCTTGGACGTCCTCCCACCTATATATACTCCATAGTAGCCGCCATGAACAATTGGGTTTTGCTTAGATCAATAATATCGCCGTTCTTCGGTTTGTGAGACCCCAACTTCGCGATTTCAGATCGTGTCTTCTACGTTCTTGCTTGTGTTCTCGGTTGCACTTGCAGGGATTAGCCTTCTTGGCGAGGTCAATCGTGTGCAGCACGGTTGATAACCAACGGAGCGGTGGTGTAGTGATTGCAGGGGTTGTTCGTGTTCTACTCGAGAGCCTCGGATCATCAACGTCGAGATCTCCACATCAATCGACTTATTCATTACCTTTCGGAAGATCGGGACCAATTTTCCTATTAGGCGGAACAGAGACATAGTCCACTCGGCGGCCGGGAAAATGTCCATAGCATCATTGGGGAGGCTTGGCTGTTCAAGAATGCTCAATGATCTGTGCAGAGCAATATAGAGTAGCAAATAGAAGGGAAAGATCAAAGCTCTTGTGGCTGGAAGGGATCGGCTAGAAACTAGAAGGGAGCTCATCTTACCGGTGGCCGATGGTTTCTGTATGGGAGAAAAAGATCGGAGCTCAAGGTTGCAACATAGGGCAGGATAAGGAGGAGGAGAAAATATCTTGCAAGCAAGGAGTAAGCTGGTTTTCTCCTCACGGTGAAGAAGCAGAAGGTGGCAAGGTGAGGAGAAGCAGTGGCAGCCTCAGGAAAGAAGGAATACAGAGCACTCCACCCATTAGGGTGACTTGTGGGACCCACAAACTTGAGTAAAATTCCCTCACCGTTAAACTAAATTGCTAGCTATACATGCACTAAAATTATTCAATGTTGGCAGCTAGGTCAAAACAAATGTGCAGAATTCAATTATGAAATCTGAATTGGGAAATCACAAGGTTGTAGCAAAATTCGAATTTGAATTCAAATTTGAAAGCTGTCAAAAGGATTGATTCAAATTCCTGTGCAAACATGGTTCCAAAATTGTCAAAACTGGCAGAGTTGCTATTTGGACTATGGACAATTCAATTATAAAATCAAATCTGAGTTTTTATTATTTTGCTTATGGACTTCAAGTTGAAATTTAAATGTTCGTAATTCATTTAATTCAAATACATAGCAATGGGTTCAAAAGTTTCAATACGTGGCAGGGCAGCTATTTGAACTATGGAAGACACATTAGTAAACTCAACTTAAGGGTTGACAATTTGAATAGGAAAGTTTTCATTTGATTTTGTCTATTAGGGCTCTGGTTTGCTTGACTCCCATTTTAGGGCTGTTTTCCATTTTCTTTCTCGCTCTTATTTCATTCTTGATTTTTGCCTCCGCACATTCAAGTTTGACTTTTCATTTTTAAATTTACATGGGAATTCTTTCTTATAAATTCTAATTTTCTTATGTGTAACATACTCTCACTATTTCACATTTAATGTCAAGTTTTTAGAAGTCCTAAGTTCAACCTTGTATATCAGTCCACATGGCTCATGTAAGTATAAATTGTATTTAGACCTCAAAATTTTTAAATTCACATTTTGAATTCTTGTTCTTTTCAGAAGTGGGATTTTACAAGTCGTCCATTGCTCAGAGGGGTGAGCAGACCACAAAGCTCTCAGGGTAGGGTCTGAATCCCCCGCTCGTTGAATTATCTAACGGGTAATCAAAGTGAACCTCGGTCGAGCTAGTTAATTTAGAGCGACCGGAATGCGTGCATCGCTGTTCATTAGTGATGGCTGCATGTCAGGGCATGAATGCTTGTGTTTCATAAATCCGTCCGGGGACATCTACATAGTTGTGGGGTCCATCGAGGGTCTCGAGTGCCTCAAGAGCCAACCCACGGTCGAAATACTAAGGAGTCTAGACCTCGAAATTTTTAAATTCACATTTTGAATTCTTGTTCTTTTCAGAAGTGGGATTTTACAAGTCGTCCATTGCTCAGAGGGGTGAGCAGACCAGAAAGCTCTCAGGGTAGGGTCTGAATCCCCCGCTCGTTGAATTATCTAACGGTTAATCAAAGTGAACCTCGGTCGAGCTAGTGAATTTAGAGCGACCGGAACGCGTGCATCGCTGTTCATTAGTGATGGCTGCATGTCAGGGCATGAATGCTTGTGTTTCATAAATCCGTCCGGGGACATCTACATAGTTGTGGGGTCCATCGAGGGTCTCGAGTGCCTCAAGAGCCAACCCACCGTCGAAATACTAAGGAGTCACGAAGCAAAGACCTGGACACAAATAGTTGGAGATGTCAGGCGGAACAGCACCCCGAGTACGCACAACTGCAGGCCATCTCAAATCATCCATCCCTCCCACTTGTTAGCTTGGGACAGCAACACTATGACCTGTCAGACATGTAGGCACCTCGAGCTATATGTGGCCCCAAAAGTGAGCCAGAAAACTTACCAATCTTACAGGGGCCCGCTGGCCTATGGTTGTAGCGCTGCAAGAGATGAGGAGGCGTCACAGGACATGGAGTCGGCACCAATTGTTGACGGTCGTTAAATACCATTTTTGACCATCAATATAACTCAATTATGTAAAGGAATAAATATTTCTTACACACATCACCTTTATATTTAACATAATTCCACTTGTACTTGGAGAAATAGTGGATGCATGTATTTTATTGCATAAATGAGAAAGATTGAGTGGAGCAATCCGAAAAAGTGGCACCTCAACCAATCCCACGATGACTTGTGGCATCACATGGATCCATGGACCCAATTTGAGGTGTATATGAGGGAATCCAATGTCGATTCATGCAAGGATGAGGTCACGACCCACCACACATTGACTAGGAGGAAGCACAAACTGAGGAGCGCCAGGACCAAGTCCACCGGCCCTTTCCTAGCGCCAAACTCGATCAACAAACACGTGTAGTCCTCCTGTGGTGCCCTGAAGCCAGTGATGACTGATTCACATGCAAAAGATGGTAGAAACCGCCTCTACTCCGTGTATGAATAGGGGGTGCCTCACTTCACTAACATACCACTTGAGCATTCAGTCCATTGTATACACTAGTTCTCTTAGTCATTAGAGGTTAGGCTGTACAGTGGAGTCTCTAGGCCCAAGTTCAAATTGGGAAATGTATGGCTCATGTATCTTTTTTCTTTTGTGACTTTATGCATATTAATATATTATTGTTAGTCTATTTTTACTCATATAGTTGGGAAAATTGTTTCTTGTTTGAATGTGGATTCTATGTATGTGATAGGTGTAGGTGTTATTATCTGAAAGTTATGTCATAATTATATTATCATAAACACCATATGCCTCCACTATAGTCTAATTAGGTAATAACATGATTATGTTAGTATGAATACTATAGCGCTTGGTTCCAACATTGGTTTAGGAATTTTTAAGTTAGTCATTGCCTTAAGAAGATATTTGTACCATGGCTCTTAAGGTATTTACATAACATGTAAGCGTGGTTCTTAGGTAGTTCAGTAGATTTGGATGTCTCGTAGACCCACAGGTTGTAGGGGTAGGAGGCAGGTGGTGATAGCCATGTCCATCATGTGTACTCCCCACGTTCAGCTACGTCGCGAGATCTTTGTGGGAATCATCCTAATGTTGTCATAGGTAAACCCGATCCCTATGTGTTGGACCACTGGGCCGTAGTATTCACCATTAACATGTTAATGTGTATATTATTAGGCTATGTATATTAGTAATTAGAGCACAGCAGGAGCAGCCCCTTCTCGTAGCTTAGTCGTCACTAGGACAACTTTATCCCTTAGAGTAGATCGCTTAGGTGTGTGTTACACTGCCATTATTATCAACTTACCCCTTTTATGATATTTACTTAATACCCTATACCTTATCATAAGAATAATGTTTACTTTACTTCATCACCTCGCTTTGGTATAAATATGATAACCTTGGGAATATTGTTGGGTGAAATGCTATAAAAATATCTTCCGTGTGCTTGCGGATCTCATCTCCTACTGAAGATGATTTGTAGTGTTAAAAAATACCAAAAAGCAATTCTTGCACCATTGCCGG
Source organism: Tuctoria greenei (assembly GCA_036927565.1). Lineage (NCBI taxonomy): Eukaryota > Viridiplantae > Streptophyta > Magnoliopsida > Poales > Poaceae > Tuctoria > Tuctoria greenei. Next base: position 110,434,366 of record JAYESD010000005.1, read on the forward strand.
GGAAGGTAAAGAAAGTAAAGTATAGCTATCACTTATGATTAAGTTGTAGTACTAGTAGTTATTAGATAGGATTACCCTTGCTTTGTTCTCTACGCTGCGTGAATACAGGGTAGTGTTTGGCTAGCCCATTTGATGGGAAAAGCCAGTGAGGACACAAGTGCTCAACTGCGAAAGTAACTCAAAGCGTTCCTCAAAAAATTCTTCCTATTGGGCAACACCATTGCCCATCACAAGAGTACTCTCTAGCTTTCTGCAGGAACCAAAGGCACCTATCCCCTAAGCTCGAGGGAGGCGCCAAGCTTATATCTTGGTTTGCCTTCACCATGGTAATAGATAGTTGGCTCATCGTCCAACACTCCCACAACGACCCGTGATCACATTCCTGCTGAAGTTGGAGGTTACCTCTTCTCGTGATCATGAGAAGGATGAAAATTTAATTGATAAGAACTTCAACATTCAAGGGTGGATAAATGAATGCTCCTGTTTCGTCAATTGGGCATGCACACCATTCACAAGGTGGACTTGCTAACCATGAAATAGGACCTCGTATTGAAAGAGCAAGAAGGTCAAGACAATGGAGAAGCGTTTAGATGATCAAAGCCATGGATATTCACATTATTTATGAAAATCCATGTCAACATGGGACCCTTGGGGATTTATTTCACCAAGACCCGTGAGGATCCTTCATTTCCAACCAACAACTACAAGGGACACCACCAACAAGGAGGTGAAGAGTGGAATAAATACAATCAAGGAGGCTATGGGAATTTGAATTCCAATGGAATCAACTTCAACTAGCCTACCTTGCAGTATCTTGTCCACAGCCAAGGAGAAATCAATGACAACATACCCAAGAAGAAATTGGCCAAGGACAAGACACTTTGAAAATCATTCAAGATCCATGAGTTCCATAATCAGTTGTTGGACCCTACACTTCGACCAAGCCCGTGCAACAGTGGGCAATGTGACATTGTGGATAATGCATTTCTTGTTTGATTGTGTAGTCCACACGTCATCATGTCCATGGAAGCATTCTATCCAAGATCAAGAATGAGATGAATCAAAATAACATCTTGATGGTCAAAGGGACACCACACAAGTGGACAACCTCATTGCCTCTATTAGGAAATCAAGTTATGAGAGGACTCCGTCATGTTTTTCACGATGACATTATAAGAAGACGGAGATGTAAGGGCCATTCAAATGGCCCAAGTCCATTGATACACCAAAAACGGAATTACGCAAGAAGGACAAGCGTCAAAAAGTTCATGAAAGAGTATTTTGAAGAAGGAAAAGTCGTCGCGACATCAACAAGTCTCCATCGAGGCGACGAAGAGGTTTGGGCCACCACATGTGTTGGTATTTCTTAATGTCTACAGTTCATCCGAGCAGCAATGGCTAGTTCTGCATAGGCACTATGCTAACCTCAGACAAAGCAAGATGGGTTCTGCAAGCACACGGAAAGTACCGTTGTAGCATTTCACCCAAGAGTATTCCCTAGGGTATCATATCTGTTTATCCCAAAGGAAGACAAGGGGAAGAGTGGCAAGATTAAAGGAAGAATAGGGTATTCTAGTGAGGGATCCAGTAGGATGGTTAAATGAAGTAGTGGGGTAGTGTTACACACACCTAAGAAGTTCTACTCCAAGTGGGTGAGAATGTCCTAGTGAAGGTCAAGATAGTAATGGAGCTGCTCCTACTGTGCTTTAAGTATTCATATACATAGCCTATCAATGTACATATGGGTATGCTAATGATGAGTACTAGAGCCTATGGTCCAACAAATCGGTCATGGCTTTACCCCTGATCACATCAGGACGATTCTCGTCTCGAGCCTACGGTGTAGCCGAATGTGGGGGATTATGAAGAACAGACAGGACTGTCACCACTTGCCGCCTACTCCTACAACTCGTGGGTCTACGAGACATCCAACACTACTTAATTATCTAAGCACCATGCTTACATAATAAGTAAATACCTTAAGAGCTGCAGTGCAAGTACCTTCCTAAGGCAATGACTAACCTAAACATCGTTGAAACTAATGTTTGGACCAAGCACTAATTACTCAAATTAACATAATCATATTAATACCCAATTATACTATTGTGGTGGTGTATGATGTTTATGATAACAAGATATGAGTATTATGACTAGATAATAATAGCATCTACACCTAGCAAATACATGGACTTCACAACCAAACAAGGAACGTTTGCCAAAGTATATGAATATGTAAATACTAATAATAACATTATCATAAAGAATACAATCACAAATAAAAGAAAAGATAGATGAGCCATACCTTTCCCAATTTGGACATGGGACTAGGGGCTCCTCTCTACAGCCTAACCTCCAATAAGGATTAAGAGAGCACTAGTGTAATACAAGATAAATGATTGATTGGGGTTTGGAAGAAGTGAAGCCACCCCTATTTATACATGGAGTAGAGGCGGTTCTTCCAACAATTAGCGCGTGAATCAGTCTTTATCACCTTCATGATACCATAGGAGAGCGTCATGCATCGGCAGACCGAGTTCGGCACCAGGAACAAGTCAGCTGAGCCAGGGGATCAGCCACCTGGTCTTGCCCCCCCCCCCTCAGCTGTGTTGTCTCCAAGAGACTGATAAGTGGGCCCATGGTTCATGTCCCGTGAATTGGCGTTGGATTCCCTCATATATGCCTAGGAATGTTTACATGGATCCATGTGATGCCACATGTCATGCGTGATTGACTGAGGTGGCACTTTTCATGATTGCTCCCCTCAGTCTCCATCAATTCTGCATAAAAACTCCTACATGAACTATTTCTCCAAGTACAAGTGGAATTATTTCAAATCTAACAATGATGTGTGTAAGAAATATTTATTCCTTCACATATTTGAGTTGTAATGATGGTCGAAATTGGTATATAACGACTGTCAACAAACTCCTCCAAGCATACCCTTTGTTCACCCCAAAGCAAAGATAAAGACTTAGGTTGTTGATCTGTAGTTGCTACAATGTTTTATTTTGCAAAAGTACCATGTGCACAACAAAATATTCTACCTTGCGTTGAATAAATTGGCTATGATACCTCACCTATTTTCCTAGTAATTATGGGGCTTATGACTGATCCTTTTCTTGGGCGGTTGAAAGATAGAACAAAAAATGAGCATGCATCACCTAATATTTTCAGTTCCACTTATGTTTCCGAAGAATTTCAAATGATGTTTGATTTTATGTTCCCAAATGATGCACTCAATTACTCCTATGTGTGAAGTGGTATTTGTATCCTCACCACGGCAATGCCTTTCTTGTCTTATATCTAAATAAGGCTTGTATGTGGAGCTTGGTAGGGATCAAGAGTGGCCATATTCACTACACATTTATTACCAGATCAAAAGAGTAAGCCTTAGGAGAAAATAAATCATACTTTTGATCAAGATTTGTGCAAGTGTGATAGAATATTTATGGAGTGGAATTATGAAGATGACTCGTTTGTATGCACTTTTTTGTGAGGATGAAAAATGGCTACTTATTCTCTCTTTTTTTCTCATTCTTTTGTTCATGAGCAGGCATTTTTTTCTTTTTCTTGTAGCCATGTCTTCTACTCCTCTTTTCTTTTTCAAATATTTTAAAGAGGGTATTATGCATAAAAATCATGGAGTATCTTTTGGTGGTGGAATGGCATGATGGAATTTTGACAACTCTAGTGTAGAAGTTTAGCATGTGACCGTGCAATATTGATCTTACAAGCATGAAAAAATTCCCACATAGGTCTGTACTAGTTTGACTAGGTTCAACGTGGAGGCGAATAGAATATGCATAAGTGTTTATCAAATTCAATCCATCATACGGCTTTGTAGGAATATCTATCAAATTAGGAACTCTTATTTTAGATTTTCTTTGATAGGTTAAGTTTCACTTTCAACTAGGACATTAGCAGCTCTTATCACTATGTCATATCCCACAACAACCTAGAGTTGGACTCAACTTTTGGTACCCACAAATTCTATGTTTCAAAGCAAGAATATTCTAAGCCAATAAACGCAATACTTGAAGAATAATAAGTTGTATGCAAGGGATTATAGAAAACAAAACAATGCAACTATTCATCATTTCAACTTATTGCAAAGTAAAGAAATGGTCTTACCGCACATCTTTTATTTTATTAACCTAACCTATACTATATTATTATTATATATATTTTTAGATGCAAATGTGGTGGTAAGAAAGAAATAAAATAAAGGAATGTGAATGGTGTGTGATACAAGTTACTTCAAGTGGAGGTCCTGCCACAAGCTTGTTCTTCTCAATCCCTGTGATAAGCATTGAATTCATGATGACGAAAGTAGGCCATGAGGTCGGCCTTTTGTTGTTGCAGCATTGTGGTGATGTTGTTGAACTGCGTGTTGATTTCTTGCTTCTAGTCGTTGGTACCAAGGATGTGGTCTTGAAGTGTGTTGAGGACGTCGCTTGTCCTCACTTCAAGGTCTCCCATCCGTTGAGTGAGTTTAGCAATTCTTTTGTCAAGGTCACGAGAACCTCTGGCCAAAAATGAACGTTTTGTAGCTATCGGTGGAGGAAGCAAGCTACTAGAGTTTGAGTTGGAACCGTAAGGGTCCCATCTCCCTCCGGTGGTAGTCCACTCTTACCACGACAATCCTCCGGCCTCATCTCTTGGTACTCATAGGCGGGAGTAGATCATGGTGACTGTTGATGTTTCTTACGTCATAGATAAAAATCTGCAAGCACATGGAAACTATCGATGTAGCATTTCCCCTTTAAGATTATTCCTGATGGTGTCCTTTATATTCTCCCAAAAGAAGGCTAAGTGGAAGCATAGCCATCATCAAATGAAAAGGGTAGATTGGTTTAGGTAAGGTTCTAGTGAGGATGGGCAATAGATATGTAGAGCTAGTGTGACACACACAATAGCATTCTATTCTAAGGGGGACAAATGGGTCAAGAGGGATTAGGCTAAGAGTTTGGTAGTTGCTCCTACAATGCTTCTAGTATACATACACATAGCCTAGGTTAGTTATTAATGATCATGTCAATGATGAAGTATTATGCTAAGTTGTTCAACACATCAGGCATGGGTTTACCTCTAGCAATACTAGGATGACTACAGCAAAGAGCCCGTGGCATAGCCGAATGTGGAGTATTACAAGGACAGATAGGGTTGTCACCACCTACTGCCTGCCTCTTCAACTCTGTGAGTCTACGAGACATCCAACACTACTTAACTATCCTAGCACCATGCTATCATATTAAGTAAATACCTTAGGAGCCTAGGCACAAGCCATCCTAAGGCAATGACTAACCTAAACATTATTGAACCAATGTCAGAACATGGAATAAGTTATTCATATTAACACGGGCATGTCATAACTAATTAGACTATAGTAGGGGTTTGTAGTGTTTATGATAATAGAATAAAATTGTTATGGCATAATCATAAAGACTACTCCTACAACAAACATGGAATCCACAATCAAACAAGAAATGCTTCATCTTAGTATATGAATAAAAGAAGACAAAAGATATCATATTTATTAAGAACAAAGTCACAAATAGAAAGAGGAATATATGAGCCATACATTTCCCAATTTGGTATTAGGAAGAGAGTCATTCTACTCCTCCCTACTTGGAGTATGGACTAGAGGCTCTCCTCTCTAAAGCCTGAACTCCTCTAAACCTATGGAGAATAGTGGATACAATAGAATGAGTACTCAAGTAGTGTGTGTGTGTGTGAAGTGAGGGTGGGGGTCCTATTTATAGCTGGATAAGGGTCGGTTCCCATCACCAAAACCGCGTATCCGTCTTCATCATAACCAGGGCACCACAGGGAGTCGACATGTGGAAGCTAATCATGTTTTGCGCACATTTTTGTGCGGCCGAACCACCACTTCGGCTAAACAGAAAAGTGGACTAATTCCATTGTGCTTCTTCGAGGTGACTTCCAGGTGGGTCTCATTGACTGATATCAGTAATACATCGTTGGGTGGCCTCAAATACTTCTATTTGTGGGCCATTTGATCAGTGTGGTGCCACATGTCAATGCTTGATTGGCTGGGGTAATAATTTATAGTTTTGCTCTCCCTCTTTTACCTCATTTCCTGAACATGACTGCATGCACTATTTCTCCAAGGATGAGTGCAAATAGGTTAAATAGAAAGGTGTTGTGTGGAAGAAATGGTATTTCCTTCACATAATTGAGTTATATTGACGGGTGAAATTGGTATATAACAGTCGTAAAAAACTCCTCCAAGCTTATCCTTTGCTCCTCCTGAGCAAAGTCAAGACTTTAGGTTGATCATCGGGAGTTGCTATAATGTTCTATTTTCAAAAGTAACATGTGCACAACAAAATACTCTACCTAGTATTGCAAAAATTGGCATGGTACTTCATCCATCATAAGTCATCATGGGCTTATACCTTCTCCTATTCATGGGTGGTTGAAAGATAGAACAACAAATGGAGCAAGCATAACCTAGAGATCAAGTTCCACTCAAATTCAGGAGAGTTCAATTTAGATTTTAAGTACCTCCATTTGATTCTCTCAATCACTTCTCCATTGATGTGGAAATATTCCCTCACCAAGGCATTTTGCCTATACTCATCCTACCACTGAATAACTCTTGTATGTGGAGCTTGATAGAGAATGTAGTAGGTTTATTTGCAACACATAAAATTGTTAATTCAAAAAAAACAAGCCTTAGGAAAAATCAATTCAAAAATATTTGATTCAAAGCTTGTGTGATCGAGTAGAAGTGGATGCGGATGTTTGATATGACTACTATTTGTCTGGACTCTCTTATTTGCAGGGATGAAACATGGTGTAACACCCTCATTTTCATCCATCATGCATTGCATACATCCTAATATATGTTTAACATTAATCCACATAAGAAGGAACAAGTTTAAAATCAATTAGAAACAAAACCGCACTTAAGAATTCAGGAAAGTGCGGACTAGTCCAATTTTGGTGTGGACTAGTCCGATTTCCTTCTGACCTCACTCAAAATTGACCGTTTTTTTGCGGACTAGTATGTTTTTGCCTCTGGACACCTTCAGACTTGTCCGGTCCTAAGCGTACTAGTCCGTTGTTCCAATTCCTTGAAAATTTTGCTAAGTCCCTGGACTTGTCCGGACTAGTCTGGTGTCCCAACGGACTTTTTCGTTTTCCTCTGTGACTATAGTTGGATTTGTCTGATTTTTTGCCAGAGTTGTCCGTTTTCCCCCTAGATTAGTTCAGACTTGTCCGATGTCCAAAGCGGACTTGTCGGATATCTCTCTAGACAACATCGGGCTAGTCTGACCCTTTTCGGACTTGTCCGATATATCGCGACTCTGAGTTGATCTTTTGTTATATGACCTGTTTCTTAGGTTTTACATTAAGTGGGCATAGGGACGTCGTGCCTATCTCTTTTATAGCCCATGTGGGACTCTAAACCGACCTCTACTCACCCTCAAACTCAAAATCCATCTAATCCTAGCCTCCACCTCTATATAAACAACATCACCCCTTGGCTTGACATCTATTTGCCACTTTTATACCTCACCCAAACCCTAGCTCGTGAATAGCTGCCACCAAGGAGGGAGAAGGAGACCTAGAGCAAGGAGAAGAAGAGGAGGAAACAAAAGAGGGTCAAGATCTCAGTTAACTTCGCGTTCTTCGTCAACAATCCACCATCAAGTTCTTCATCAACCCTGGATCATTCAATATCCAAGTGTTGCATCCAAGATCCTTGATTCATTGGAGTTCTATACACCTGGTATACCTTCTATTCTTTTTTTTCTTACGTGAATTCGACCCCTAATCTCCAAATTCACATCAATCTAGAAAAGCCTAATACGTTGTTCTAGAGCAGTGCAGACTAGTCCAGCCTCCCGTGGACTTGTCCGATTTTCATGGTTAAATTGTGTTAAGTCGATTGTAAAAGTAGATCTAATTAACTCCAAACCTGTTTAAACTTGTTAAAAGCTATTACAACTAGTTAATGATCATTAAAAGCAACTCATTAAAAAGTTCCACCTTGCATTTGCATTAACCATGAATGTCTTGTCATCTTGAGTAATGTTTGTGCACTTTTTGATTGTGTTTCTTGTCTTGTTGTATGTTTATTGTGCGGATTAGACAAATCTGCGTTAGAGAGTGTTGCGGGGGATCTACAGCACCAAGAGTTTGAAGGCTTTGACCCGAACCAATCCCAAGAGCAAGGCAAGTGTACTTGAAGCATATTGATCCTTTTTCTAAAATAAATGTTTTGGTTGCAAAATTGCATGCTTGTGTCAATTTGATGGGAACCCTATGGTAGGAAGTTTACTAGCTTTGTTTAACCACCCTTGTCACTTGGTATTTATGGTATAGAGTCGGTAAGGGCTTTTTACTTTTGCTTCGCTTAATTAATTGGGATGTGAAGAACAACTATACTATTTAATTATGCAATAATGAGATTGTGATTAACATGAACTAGTTAATGTTATACGGTGATGGATGATCTAAGCAAGCCCGATATGTGGATGTGTTGGATGTCATGGTGGTTCGCTTGATTTAGATCTAAGGACCGGTTCATGTGAATCAGTGCTACCACGAGGCCATGTATGGGTGCGGTGTAGCTAATTATTTTGGATCGGTTCATGCGAGAATAAGCCAGGATTGTAGTGCCACCACGAGGCCAGGTATGGGTGCGGCGTAGCTGATTAATTTGGACCATTAAGGATTCTCGGGGAAGGGGTAGTCGGATTGGGTTTGTTGAAGATTGGTTGGACTACCCTGGATCCGAATGGCTCAAGAGGGGGCCCTTGGTTTAAGATGTGCTCTGTAGGAGACATCACCACCGGTGAAACCTCAGTGGGGTCTAAATAGGCTAGTAATCCCTTTGTAAAGGCTATTTTGTGATCTCTTGGCCACACACCGATGGAAGTGTGAGACGGCATAATAGAGATTCTAGTCACTGCAAGATGATTAAATCACAAACACTTGGGTAAAGTGATACAAACTCTGCAGAGTCTAGTAAAACTATCATGATAGACGTGCTCCAAGTTTTGAGCACCTGGACAACTTCCATGATTAGAGGGAACTTGGTATTGGGGTGGTATTTGGGATGGTTATGGTTGGTAATATGGTTATGGCTGGATATGAATTAATTTCTATTATTGAATATGTTTATTGGCAATGGTGAAATCTAGAATTATTGATGATGCTAATGAAAATGGACTGGTATTATGATTATTATATGGTTTATAATTGGTTTACTTCACATATATAATATATATTGTTTTTTAAATGTTTTAATGTACTTTTCAGCACTTAGCCATTATTATACTCGTCATTTGAATCAGCTACATGTCATACTTTCCACACTTGCTGAGTACGACATGTACTCACCCTTGCAATTCGCCCACCAACAGTTGCAGGTCAGGATTGGAAGTGTAACGATGATAATGCGGAGTTCTAGGCCATGTCTGACGTCAGCTTTACCTGTGGAGTGTTGAAGTTGCGCTATCCCTTATGCTTATTTGCTTAGATGCTGAGTTGCTTCATTAGATGATTCCGCTGCATTTGTTCAAACTTGTCATTAATATTCATTAGAGTTTGTATTCAAGTATATTATGAGTTGTTTAATAAATGTACTTAATTAATCTTGTTTTATGGTAATTTTCAATATACTCTTTTGTGAATGCACTCGTGTATGTGTGTTGGACGTCCTGGGCACACATATGCATTCAGTTGGTTCATTTTTCGGAACTGGGTGTCTCACATGGCTACTTTTCTCTCTCCTTTTTCTTTCTCATGCTTTTGACGTAAGCATGTATTTTTATTTTTTTCTTGTAGCCATGTCTTCTACGCCCTTTTTACGCAATAAACTTGGAGAGAGTACTAAGAATGAAGGATATGGAGTTTCTTTTTTTATTGTGGAATGATGGTATGATAGAATTTTGCTTACTTCTAGTGTAGAAATATAGCATGTGCAATTGATGTCTTGAATTGAAAAAGAAATGAATGAATTCTCACATAGGTCTATATTAGTTTGACTAAGCTCAATGTGAAGACAAATAGCATATGCGTAAGGCGTATCAATGTAACATATCATATGGCTTTGGTAGGTATTTCCAATCCAATGAGAGTAAATGAAATCTTTTTATTATTTCTCTGGTAATCTAAGTTTCACTTTCAAACAAGGAATAGAAGCCCTATCACTATATCATATCTCACAGCAACTTATAATTGGAATAAGCTTTTGCTACCCACAATTTCTAAATCAAAGAAAAGATAAATTTAGCCAATTGAAGCAATATTTTGGAGAGTAGTAAGTTGTAAACTAGTTACTTAGGAAGATTAAAATGGAGCATGTTACACCAGTTCTGAAAATTAACCAAGTGTAATGCATATGTGTGCCCAAGATATTTAACACACATACACAAGTGATTCATAAACGATACACAAAGTATAACCATGTCTCGAATAATAATACTAATAATAGTACCTTATTACAATCCAAGTAGTCTCAAATACAACTCTAAAACACTTCAGCGAAAAAACTAAACTCTAATGACTCCAAACTCCACAGGCAGGTTTGACGGCAAAACACATGCCTAGAACTCCTCAAAGACCTTTGGGTACTCCTCGTTGACGCCTGCTTTTGAATTTGGTGGGGGAATAGCAAGGGTGAGCACATGTCGTACATAGCAAGTGTGGGAAAGTATGACATGTAGCTGATTGCGTAAAAGTACATTCAGAACAGTTGAAAATGCAGTATTATGTTCATTAAGTGAGGTCCTTCCCAATATAACCCAAATAACATCAATTTCAATTTAAATAACCAATACTAGGAATAATAATCTATAATCAACTCATAACTGCTCATTTATCTCATGTTTATAAATTCCATATACCAAAGCCAATTGTTTAACCAATACCGACTCCCAATTCAATACCAGTCAATAAACTATGTTAAAGTCCGAATTCTAATCATGTGAGGGTCCAAGTTGCTCTTGATTGGGAGCACGACTATCATGATAGTTTTAAACACACTCTGCAGAGGTTGTACCACTTTACCCACAAGTTCATGATTCCATCACCTTTTGATGGCTATGAAATCTCAATTATGCCATCTCACACTTCCTTAGGTGTGTGGCCAGGAGATCACAAAATAGCCTTTACAAAGTGATTACTAGCCTATCTAGACCCCACTGAGGTTTCATCGGTGGTGATGTCTCCAACTGAGCACATCCAACCAAAGGCCCCCTCTCGAACCATTCGGATCCTAGGATAGTCCCACCATCAACTATAAACCCAATCCGACTACCCCTTCCCCGAGCATTCTTAGTGGTCCAAACAGTACTAGCAATTCACTAATTAGTAAGCTAGGCTGCACCCATACAGGGCTCTGTGGTGGCACTATAAATCTTGGATGGTTGCTCCACGAACCGGTCGTTAGATCTAAAGCAAGCAAGACTACCAAAACAGTCCAACCCATTCCACATTACCATCTTGCTTAGATCCGTAGGCACCATGTTCCTAAAGGGTCATTAATATCGATTCTCATCAGTCATGTTTTCAATAGTACATAATTAGGAATTATAGTTGATTCCCAAACACAATTAAGCTTTGCGAAGAAAAAAGTGTAAAATATTTTTTTCGACTCTCTACATTGTGTTCAAGCGACAAGGGTGGTCATATAAAACTAGTAAACTCCTACAATTGGGTTTTCCCATCAACTTCAACACAAGTATGCAATTTTGCAAACAAAACATTTAAAATAAGATCAATACAGTCACGGACACTTGCCTTGCTCCTGAGCTTGTTTGGGATTGAAGGCTTCGAAACTCTGGTTTTGCAGGTCCTCCAAAGCACTCTCTATGACAATTCCTTCTATTTTGAGCGACAAACATGCAAAACACACAATTCAATCAATTAATGCTCATATAGTACTCAATATGCCATGATATGTATGATTAATGCAATTGTGATGTAAAACTTGTTAATGAGTCTCTACTAATGTTTACTAACTAGTTACAATAGTTTATAACAGGTTTGTATAGGTTTGGAAATTATTCGAGTCAGTTTGGGATTAATTTGGTTCAATTCATGAAATTCTATAGATTCAGACACCAGACTAGTCCACTGTTAGAGATTGTACTAGTCCGCACTACGCAAACTGCAAAATTAGTTTTTTCTGATTTGTGAGAATTAGGGTTGACTTGACGAAGGAACCTATAGTGGGGGTACCACGTGTTTAGAGATCCAAAGATCAAGGATTGGGCGTGAGCATTTGAATCTTGGTTGTTATCGCTTGATGAAGATGAATTGATGAAGATTTGTTGTGAAGAACGTTAATTCATTAAAAAGTAGATGAAGATCAATCTTGATTGGCCCTTCTCCCTCTTCTCCTCCTTCTTGCTTCTGGACTTGATCTTAACGACGGCACAATGCAAAAGTGGCAGCACCGGTTTTCAATTAGGGTGGAGAGGTGTGAGGCATTGGGTTGTTTATATAGGGGTGGGGAATTAGGGTTTTTGGGTGAATTCCAAGTAGAATCCAGTAGGGACGTGTAGGGGTCGTGGTGGGGTCCACTGGGGCTCCTTTGAGGCTGGGCACAAAGTTCTTGCACCCAATTAAGGCAATTACCCGAAGACAAATCGTGGAGAAAAAATTTGAGTTGATTCCCGAAGGCCGGTCTAGTCCGCAGTAGTTACTAAACTATTCCGTTTAGCAACAGAGGAAAACGGACAAGTATGACCGGATATGTCTGGTGAACATCAAAGAAGAAATCGGACTAGTCCGCACTTTATGCCGGACAAGTCCGGTCTCTAAAAGAAACTGAATTTTTTGAATGAAAAAAGGAACACCGGACTAGTCCGGGGTTTTGGCCAGATAGGTCCGAACATTTGAAGAAAGCTGAATTTTCCCAGAAACAGAAAGTGAATACCGGACTAGTCTGGGGTTAAGAGATCGGACAAGTCCGTACTCTAAGAAACATAATTTTCTAGATTAAGTCTAAATTCATTTTAATCTTGTCCTTTTTACATGGCTTAATGTTAAACATGTATGAGGATGTATGCAATGCATTATGCATGAAAATGAGGGTGTTACAGAGCAACTCTTCATCGTTTCATGTATGTGAATTCAAAACCATTCTTACCGCAAATCTTTTATTTATTTGAAAGGAAATCAACTCTACTTGTTTTAATTTTTGTATACGCAAGGTGAATTGTGGATGAATGTAATGGAAAATAGATATGCAATATGATACAATTTACATCAAGTGGGAGTCCTCTCCCAAGCTTGTTCTTCAATCACCTCCCTGATAAGGTTGAACCCTTGATGATAGAAGTATGCCGTAAGATCAACTTGTTGTTGTTGTTGTAGCGTGGAGTTGCAGTTGGTGAACTGAGCGTCCATGTGTTGTTGCCAATCTTGGGTACCTTGGACATGCTCTTGAAGAGTGTTGTAGATGTCTCCTGTCCTCACTTCAAGATCTTCCATACATCTAGTGAGATCCGTCATTTCTTGGCTATAGTCATGATGACTTCTAGCCGAAGAGGAATGGAATCTTCACATAGACGTTGTAGGCAAGCTGTTAGAGCTTCAAGTGGATAGGGGAGGCTCCCACATGATACCCGGCCATCCATTCCAAGAAGAACCTTCGATCTCATACAATGGAGGTTTAGTCCATTCGGGTGCTTTACCCATTGGTTCCACTTGGTACTCATGGACCATGGAGATTGTAGGCGGCATGGCTGTGGTCACTCTCCTTGCATGGCTTCTTGTTACCCTGCTAGAGACATTACTTCATCGAGCTTCCTCGATGGAAGAAGATCAATGGTTAGCCTTCGACATTTGTACAAATTAAAATCTGGGTTAGGTAACCAAATTTCATTGACAAAGCCAGGATAATAAAACATTAAAGAGCTAGCATGATCATGCTTAAGGGTATGTCCTTGCACTAGATATCTTCATTAATTAATTCTCGTTCGGTTTCGATATATTCAAATGAAGTATATTCTGGTGCTCCTACCCTAGTAGCAATGCTGGTAATCAATGAAGTGAATTCAATTGGCCTTGTCCTTGAAATATAATCTAACAATTGTGTCATCATGGTAATAATTGGAGCAACTTTTATCTTTTTAACCATGTCAAATAAAATTTTCAGCTCACCATCATGCACTACTCTAGCATCTCCTCTAGGGAACATAGTCATAGCCACCCATCTTTGCATGAAGCGTATTGTAGGATTGTGCATGTGGCTATTCTTAGGAGCACTAAATCTGACCTCACTAGTCAATTCATGCCAAAACTATGTTTGTTAAACATAGGAAAAGTGTCTAAATCTAGCAAACAAAATTTATGGAAGCATAGGATTTCACTTAATTCTTTCCATAGGATGTTGTATTATTTTGTAAATAATCTAAAATAAATACAATCTAATCCTATTTCAAGGGTGCAAAGGATTCGCAAAGAGAGAAGGCATGAACTTCTCTCCTCTATGTGAGCAAAATTCTCCCATCCTAGTGCACGCCAAATGGAAAAGAATTCAGAATTCATACCTAATTTGGAGATCAAATCCGGATCATAAGCTTTTGTATGAGAAAACTCACAATCTTTGGTTGATCTTCAACTTGACGAATTTTCCCTTGAAGAACTTGAGAGCAAATTGCAAATACAAACAAAAGCAAGTATTTTTGAGTTGGATTTGAGGAAGAGTGCTTCAATGAAGAGCAAGAAAATACAATGTGGGCAAAGAGACTTTGGTGGGGGGGTGTGTGAAATGAGATGAAGTGTGAAGAGGAGTGCTCCTCACGACCACCATTTATAGTGTACACTACCCAACGGTCATAAGAGGCTCAAATGTAGTTGTTGGAGGAGAGAGAGCCAAATTGGCTCTTTCCTCATGTCGGCCGAGCAAGGAGGTCGGCCGCACTGAAATGTGGGCCCTCTGTTCCCCCTTTTCGCAGATGGCTTCCCAGCGGCTATAAAATTAGCACATTGGTGAAATGCCACATTTCCAGCTCAGAACAATTGTTTTTCTAATAAAACCCTTTTCCAAAAATCCAACAATTTTCTTTTGTGAAACATAAAGAAATATAAATAATATTTGAGAATATAAGATTCACAACTTGCTACAAAAAACTAAATATGTAGTGGGGGAAATAAAACTAAGTGGGGAAAAACCAAATAAAAAGAAGAAAAATCAAAGAAAAGACAACTACCAATTTAACCTATTGGCTAGGTCTCACCACCGATGAGATGAACATTCCTCCTTTTTCGTTTCTTGACATCCGGGCCTGGAGGGATGGGCTCGGATGGCTTGTCTTGGTTCTTCTGACATTCCTTCTTTGGCAGCTTGTTGGACTTGGGCCTTTGGGGAGGCCCGAACTTCTTCGTCTTCTTGGGGTGTCGGGGTGGACGATAAGACGGGTTCTCTGCATAGATTAATTCCCTCATGAATGCAATGAGCGGATCAACCATTGGAGGTGTGACTTAGACCTCTTGAATGTGTTTAACATTCGGCCCACACTTGATGTGAATCATAGAGCATTGCTCCGACTTTGGGCAAAAGTTAAACTTCTCCTCCTTACCATTGATATGGAAGTGAATTTCTCCAGCTCCCACATCTATGCAAGCCTTTGTGGTGCTAAGGAATGGGTGCGCAAGAAAGAGCTGCGTATTCTTCTCGACATCCATGTCGAGCACCACAAAATCCACGGGTATGAAACAATTCCAAATTTTTACCAGAATGTCTTCAACAATACCCACTGGATAACGGACTAAAGAATCAGCCAGTTGAAGCTGCATTGTTGTTGGAGTAAGCTCCGTGAAGTTCAGTTGGTCGAAGACCACCCTGGGAAGCACAGTTACACTTGCTCCAAGGTCACAAAGTGCCTTGTCAAAGTAGTTAGCCCCAATCGAGCAAGATATTGTAGGACATTCGGGGTCCTTCTTCTTCTCCGGAAGCCTATTGAGGATGGCTACACTGCAGTCCTCCGTAAGATTGACAACCTCAGCGGTAGGCAATGGCCGCTTGTTATTCAATATGTCCTTGAGATAGCGAGCATAAGTGGGTACTTACATGTAAGTGCATCTAGGATATCCCTTGTGAGTTTTGGCTAATTGATGACAAACATATGAGATCCTAATGAAACTACTGAGATGATTGCAGGACAAACAAGTGAGACATATCGGTGCACACAAAAAGGTGAAAAATGAAGTGTTGTTCAAAGAGAGATACTTTGATGAAGCTCGGAAGACCAAAATAGATTTGAATGTATAGGGAGTGTATGAAAGACACACTCCAAGAGCTCACAACTTTGCGCGACGATAAGGGATTAAAATTAACATAACTTTCACAAAGCACCGGACTAGTCCGATCATGGACCGGACTAGTCCGTTCACCTTTCTGGAATCACACTCACAAAGAGACCGGACTAGTCCGTGCTTCCACCGGACTAGTCCGTTGATGTTTCTGGAGTCTCTCATACTGAGGGACCGGACTAGTCCGATCATGGACCTGACTAGTCCGTTGAACTTTTTGTAAACTCCCTTTTGTGGAGATCGGACTAGTCCGCGGACTAGTCCGATGAACTTTCTGGAGTCATCTTTACACAGTACCGGACTAGTCCGAGGTTGGACCGGACTAGTCCGGCAGACTTTCTGGACCTCAAAACATGTTGAGACCGGACCAGTTCGGACTTGCACCGGACTAGTCCGGTGTTAGGGTTTTTCAACGGCTAGCTTTTGGAAACCCTATAAATAGATGATCCACGACTTTCCCAAAAAAAAAGACACGTCGAATATTGAAAAAGGAGCAAACCCTAGCGCCGCCACTCAGTCCCAAGAGCCCAAAACACATCTCCCCACACATCTAAAGTTCAAAAAGAGTGAAATCAATTGAACACTTGGATTCAGGATTGGGAGATCGTCGTTCTTTCATCTCGAGCTCTTGGGGTTTGATCTTTCTACACTCATACTCTGCATTATAGTACTTTTAAGTGTATTGGATCACTTGTTCATTGTAATTTTCATGGGAGCCCTCAACGTGTGAGGTTGCCCCACAAACTTGGTGATTACCCGTGATAGTGGAATCAAGTCGGCCTTCGTGGTGACTTGAGGAGGAAAAGGGTTGGAGACCCGGCTCTGTGTGAGCTTCCTCAACGAGGACGTAGATCTCGTTGTGAGATCGAACCTCGGGAAAAATTCTTGTGTCTCGTGTCTCATTTACTTTAAATTTTGTTCATTAGATCACTTAAGTGCTAAACATTAACTTAAGGCAGTTTGTAGTTACACCTGCATTCTTAGATTAATTTCAAGTATAAATATCAGTTGTTCTTAATTCCGCTGCTAAAGAAATTTAATCACCTCAAGACATGTACAACCGAATGAAGGCAATCATCAACAAGTTACGTGCCTATGGAAGTAAGAAATGGACGGATCATGAGGTAGTCAAGAGAATGATTAGAGCCTTCATGCCAAGAAATGTCACACTTTGCTCAATGATTAGAGAAAGCCCCGGTTTCCACAAATTGACCCCCGATGAGCTGTTGGGGAAGATCATAAACCATGAGATGATGGAAAAGGAGGCAAAATACGTCAAAGACTTGGCCGAACTCACATCCTCCAAAAGGAAAGAGGTCGCTCTCAAAGCTACATGCCGACCCAAACTCAAAGAAGCTCGTGGAGATCAAGACGATGGGCACACAAGTGACGGGAGCACCGATCTTGATGATGAGGAGATGGTACTCTTTATCAAGAAGTTCAAGCGAATGATGAAAAGAAGACACGGCAACAACTCAAATGAAGGCAAAAGCAAGGACAAAGGAAAATCCAAGGCTCGACGCACTTGCTACAACTGCAGAGAGTATGGTCACTTCATGATGGACTGCCCCTATGAAGAAAACAAAAAGAAGAAGGAAACAAGATCTCAAGAAAAGAAAAATTTCAGAAAAAGAAGGCAAAACCATCAAGCTCACATTGGCAAGGAGTGGGACTCAAACGACGAGTCCTCCTCCGATGAAGATGAAGAGATGGCCACTATTGCAATCAAGAAACCTACTATGAAGGCCACACTCTTTCCAAACATGGGAGGACAGGACATGAACAACCACACTTGCCTTATGGCTAAGGAAGGCAAGAAAAAGGTACGGCTCACTCCTCCCACACTAAACTCCTCTATTGATGACTTTGATAGCTCTAGCGATAACGAAGAAATGTTTAGAGGACTAAGTAAAATTGCTCTAAAGAAAATGGAAATGTTGTTGAATGAAATTTTTGAGAAGGAAGAACTTCTTGATCGACAAAAAGATATGCTCATCCATGAAAGGAAGAGATATCAAGAAGTTGAGAAACTTCTCGAGGTTGAAAGAGAGAAGAACAAGTCGCTTGAAGTTGAGCTAGCCTTGAGTAAGGAAACTTACTCAAAGCTAAAAGACTCACATATTGCAATGAAGGAAGAACTTGCTAACTTGTCAAAGGTTAACAAGATCCTTGAGGTGCAACTTGAGTCGCTCAAGCAAAGTGACTCTTCTTCCTCCAAGTGCTCTTCCTCCAAAGATATGAGTTCGACAACAATCGAGACTTGCACTTGCTCTAGTAAGAAGAATACTATTTCTAATACATCAACTTCTCGTAATATGCATGCCCCCCCAAGCGGCATCTTTGATAAGGAGAAGATCAAATATGCACGCAGTGCATATATGGTCACTAGACCTCCCAATGTCAAAGATGGCCTTGGTTTTGATAAGAACAAACACATGGCTATTTCTAATCACGCTAAGAATAGAATTGTCTTTGTCAAAGAGAAATCTCATGAATCTGAACCTCAAATGTTGTTTCACACATTTAATGCTTCTTATGTTCTTATGAAGGCCAAAAGTGGAAGAGTCATTGCCAAATATACAGGGCCACGCCACAAGAACTTGAAAACTTGTGTGTGGGTGCCCAAGACTCTTGTGACTAACCTGAAAGAACCCAAGCAAGCTTGGGTACCTAAAACCAAGAAATGATTCTTTTTTGCAGGCTTACTCCTCCGGCGGAACAAAATGGGTACTTGATAGCGGATGCACGAGTCACATGACCGGAGAGAGAGGTATGTTTGTGGAGTACGAGTACAACAAGGATCCAGGTGAAGGCATATACTTCGGAGACAACAGCCAAGGAAAGGTCCTTGGTAGCGGTAACATTAAAATTTCTTCTCAACATACCTTATCAAATGTTTTACATGTAGATTCTCTAGATTATAACCTTTTGTCAATATCCCAACTATGCGACAAAGGTTACAACTGTTTATTCACTAATGAGGGTGTGACAGTTTTTAGAAGAAGCGATGGCTCGATTGCATTCAAAAGAATGTTGAAGGGCAAGCTCTATCTTTTTGACTTCAACAAAGATAAAGACGAACTCAACACTTGCTTGGTTGCTAAAACCAACATGGGATGGTTGTGGCATAGATGACTAGCCCATGTTGGGATGAGAAATCTGCAGAAACTTCTAAAAGGTGGTCACATCCGTGGTCTTAAGGATGTGGTTTTTGAAAAGGACAGGCCGTGCAGCGCTTGTCAAGCAGGAAAACAAGTCGGAGCACCACACCCCGCCAAGAACGTGATGACTACCGCGAGACCGATGGAACTTCTCCACATGGATCTTTTTGGTCCAGTTTCGTACATCAGCATCGGTGGTAACAAATATGGTTTAGTAATTGTTGATGATTTTTCTAGATTTACCTGGGTGTTTTTCTTGTATGATAAATCAGAAACTCAGGGGATCCTCAAGAAGTTCTTAAAAAGAGCTCAGAATGAATTCTCATCAACCATAAAGAATATCAGAAGTGACAACGGGACAGAATTCAAGAATATCCAAGTTGAAGAGTTTCTTGATGAAGAAGGGATAAAGCATGAATTCTCAGCACCCTACTCCCCTCAACAAAATGGAGTGGCAGAAAGGAAGAACAGAACATTGATCGAAATGGCCAGAACTATGCTGGATGAATACAAGACACCAGATCGATTTTGGGCAGAAGCGGTGAACACCGCCTCCCATGCCACTAATCGACTATACCTCCATCGACTACTGAAGAAAACTCCATATGAGCTCCTTACCGGGAAAAAGCCAAATGTTTCTTATTTTAAAGTTTTTGGTTGCAAATGTTTTATTCTGAACAAGAAACAGAGGGCCTAGAATTTCGCTTCGAAGTCCTATGAAGGATTCTTGCTTGGTTATGAATCGAATGCCTACGCCTATCGTGTCTTCAACAAGGTGTCCGACCTTGTTGAAGTAGCACGTGACGTAGTGTTCGATGAATCTAACGGCTCACAAGTGGAGCAAGTTGACAAGTGTGTGCTAGATGATGAGGAAGCTCCATATGAAGCACTGAAGAAAATGGGACTTGGTGATATCTTACCACAAGAGCAAACATTTGACCCAAATGCACAAGATGAACCTCAACACGGAAGCAATGATCAAGGGGGAGCCCTTGCACAAGATCAAGAGGAGGAAGATCAAGAAGAGCAGGACCATCATGGAAGCAACGATCAAGGGGGAGACAATGTACATGAAGAACAAGCAACTACACAAGTTCCACACCCAAGAGTACACCAGAGCGTGCAAAGAGACCACCCTATCAACAACATCATTGGAGATATTGCAAAGGGAGTAACTACTAGATCTCGAGTTGCAAATTTTTGTGAATCCTACTCTTTTGTGTCTTTTCTGGAACCATACAGGGTAGAAGAAGCCTTAGGGGATCCAGACTGGGCGATTGCAATGCAAGAGGAGCTGAACAACTTCAAGAGAAATGAAGTATGGGAGCTAATGGAGAGACCAAAGGCGAACATAGTCGGAACTAAATGGGTATTTCGGAACAAGCAAGATGAACATGGAGTAGTGACAAGAAATAAGGCAAGACTGGTGGCCAAAGGTTATTCTCAGGTCGAAGGTTTGGACTTCGATGAAACTTTCGCTCCTGTAGCTAGACTTGAGTCCATTCGTATTTTATTGGCATATGCTACTCACCATAATTTTAAGCTGTATCAAATGGACGTCAAAAGCGCCTTCTTAAACGGCCCTATCAAGGAGGAAGTTTATGTGGAGCAGCCACAAGGATTTGAAGACCCGAAGTATCCAAACCATGTCTACAAACTGCGTAAGGCTCTCTATGGCCTCAAACAAGCTCCTCGAGCTTGGTATGAGTGCCTTAGAGATTTTCTAATTCAGAATGGATTCAAAGTTGGTAAAGCTGACTATACACTCTTCACTAAACACTGTGATGATCACTTATTTATATGTCAAATTTACGTTGATGACACTATCTTTGGATCAACAAACAAACCCTTCTGTGAAGAGTTTAGAAAAATTATGACAGATAGGTTCGAGATGTCAATGATGGGCGAATTAAAGTTTTTCTTGGGATTCCAAGTGAAGCAACTAAGAGAAGGTACATTTATAAGCCAAACCAAATATACATAAGACATTCTCAAGAAGTTCAATATGGACAAAGCCAAGCCCATCAAGACACCCATGGCCACTAATGGACATCTCGACCTCAATGAAGACAGTCCAAACGTGGATCAAAAGGTATATCGGTCCATGATTGGCTCTTTACTTTATTTATGTGCATCTAGGCCAGATATTATGCTTAGTGTTTGCATGTGTGCAAGGTTTCAAGCTACACCCAAAGAGTGTCATCTAGTTGCTGTAAAAAGAATCTTGAGGTACCTTGTGCACACACCCAACTTGGGCCTTTGGTATCCCAAAGGGTCCAAATTTAACTTGATAGGATATTCCGATGCCGACTATGCAGGATGCAAAGTCGATAGAAAGAGCATGTCAGGGACTTGTCAGTTTCTTGGTAGGTCCCTGGTATCTTGGTCATCTAAAAAGCAAAACTCCATTGCCCTTTCAACAGCAGAAGCAGAATATATTGCAGCCGGTAGCTGTTGCGCCCAATTTCTTTGGATGCGGCAAACACTTAGGGACTACGGCTACAATCTTAACAATATCCCACTTCTATGTGACAATTAAAGTGCTATAAAAATTGCACACAACCCAGTAGAGCACTCAAGAACTAAGCACATAGATATCCGTCATCATTTTCTTAGAGATCATTCATTAAAAGGTGACATTACTATTTCACATGTCAGAACTGAAAAACAACTTGCGGACATTTTTACCAAACCATTGGATGAGAAAAGGTTTTGTGAACTTAGGAATGAACTTAATATTCTTGACTCTCGAAATGTGGCTTGAAACGTTGGACATCTGGTTGATACTTCAAATGTTGCACTTTATTGCTAAAACTGCCCTTCACCTCTTTTTCTCCTAAGAAAACTACTTTTAATGAAGAAATCTTAAAATTTATGACCATTTTTTTGTGTGGATTGCTTTCTGGTCATAAACACCAAGATTATTTGCAAAAATTGTCCTTGGATCACTATTAGTTATCTTCAAATACTTAGGTTGTCAAGGATCACTGGACTAGTCAGGTTTGCCACCGGACTAGTCCGGATAATCCCTCTTCCTAGGGTTTTCAGGGACACCGGACTAGTCCGGTCGGCTGTCTATATAAGCAGCTGGCCCGTTTCAAATCTCCCTCCACTTGACCTAAAACCCTCTCCTCTCAAACCCTAGCCCCCAAAAGGTGATTTTCGAGTTGAGCCCTCAGAATCCAAGCTCTCTCCGTGGGAAACTCTCCCCTCGACGTGTTAGTACTCCTCTCCAAACTCATCTGGACAGATTTGCGCTCCTTCGACGCGAATCCTCAAATCTCGGTAAAATTCTCCCCAAAGTCAAACTCTCAACTTTTCTAGTTCTAGTTTATTTCCCTTGATTCCAAGGAAGTACATTAGCTTCATAGATGTATTCCTTTCACCTTCATGCTCATTTGCACCCCTAGATAGAAGTTGTGATTCAAGTTTTGTTAGGGTTCTTGTGCCAGGCCGGACTAGTCCGGCTCCTAGGTACAGACTAGTCCGGTACCCCGGACAAGTCCGCACTCTGAAACCGGACAAGTCCGGTCTCTGACCCTTGAGTCCTAGTATCACCTTCATTGTCAGTTCATCTTCATCTAAATCATGAACTCCTTGTTAGGCACGATGTCTTCAAGCTCAGATGACAGCTCCTTCCATGTTGATGAAGAAGTTGAGCACGAAAAAGTGCAAAGAGCCAAGGAGAGGTACATGAAGAAAAGGCATGATGTGAATGTGCACTCTCCACCCTCCGACGACAACTTGCCCAAGAAAAGGAGGGTAGTAGTGAAGAAGGCCCAAGGAAAGGCTGGTGAGAGCTCCTCAGGGCCAAAGAGGACTCTCAACAAAGGGAAAGGACTTGCTAGTGGTCCCATTGGACCCTTGAAAATGAAGAACCCAAGTCACCGCAACCGGCAGCGCTCAAGCAAGGATTTCACTCGGAAGGGGGGTGAGCTTGCCGACAGCTTCAGGCAGGTCAACGTGTATGCTCAGCCTCGGAAATGCTCAGACCCAAGATTTTGGAGCAACTTCCATGCCGACTACTATGAGCATGTGTACATGAATATGAAGAATCCTGTTGTGAAGAGTCAATGGGTGAACATCGGGTACATGCAGTCAAAGAAGTATCCTGCTTTCCGTAAGGTGGTTGAGGACCTGGAAAGGCACGGACTGAAAGAACTACTCTCCTTTGAGAATGACTGGAACAATGAAGTGATCGCCCAATTCTACTCTACTCTCTACTTTGCTCGGGGTGATGGAGACAGTCTTACTTGGATGACCCATGGATCCAAGTATAGTGTCACTTATGATGAGTTTGCAAGGATTCTCCACCTTGAGCATACCTTGTATCATTATCTAGTCATCCACAACATGCAACCCCTGGAGAAGGATGAGCTCAAATTTCTATATGACACAAGGATGCCATATGTTGCTCCCAGTATCAAGTACTTGAAGCCCTTCTATGTGGTCCTCAACAGAATTTTGAGGAAGACAATAGCCCCAAAGGATGGAGATGCGGGGACTATTCAAGGGACCTTGAGGACCCTAATGAAGGTCATTGGTGGGAGGAGACCATTCAATGTCTTTGAATACATCTACAATGACATTGTGAACATATCAATCACTCCAAACAGATCTTGCGGGTATGCCCCTTACATCATGTACATGATTGAGAAGGTGACTGGACTTGAGTTCGTCAAGGATGTTCACCATACGGGGATGAAGCCACAAAAGCCTACGGAGTACACTCTACCTTCGGCCCCTGATGCACCTCCCTCCACTGAGACTGAGAGGAGGACTAAACAGGCTCGGGATGTGAATGCACCTAGATCCTCAGATGCTCCTCCCAGCTCCGCAGCTGCTCGTGAACCCTCCGGTGGTGTGCTCAAAATGCTCACCTCCATCTTTGCCTGCTGTCGAAAGATTGAAGTCAGGCAAAAGAAGAATCAACAATATGTCAATGCCAACATCAAAGCTATATGCAATAAGCTGGAGATTGAGCCGGTGGGATCCCCGCCTGCCTTCGAGGACTCTGAGGAAGAGTCCGCTCCGACGAATGATGATGATGATGGTGAAGATGAGGACCGGACTGAAACGGAGGAAGAGAGTGGCGATGAGTGATTTCCCTCATTTTTTTTCCCTTTTTGGTTCCTTGATGCCAAAGGGGGAGAGATTGAGACTAGGAGAGATTAAGACTACTAGTTTAAGTGTAGTTGGTGTCTTTATGTTTTTGTGATCAAGGACATGTGTACTTAATTTTAAAACCTTGTAATGCACTATTCCCTCTCTTATGTGTGATGCTTACTGTTGCTTGGATGATTATCTTTATACTCATTGTTGATTATCTTTACTACATCACACCGTGTTGATCACACACTTGTTAGGCACCCCACCATAAGGTGTGTGCATATGTGAGAAGCTTTTTGTGGACTTATCATTATTCTCATATGTGGACACCTTATGAAAATCAAGATTTTACTCTCAATTGTGATATCTCAAATGGTTGTCATCAATCACCAAAAAGGGGGAGATTGTAAGTGCATCTGGGATATCCCTTGTGGGTTTTGTCTAATTGATGACAAACATATGAGATCCTAATGAAACTACTGAGATGATTGCAGGACAAACAAGTGAGACATATCGGTGCACACAAAAAGGTGAAAAATGAAGTGTTGTTCAAAGAGAGATACTTTGATGAAGCTCGGAAGACCAAAATAGATTTGAATGTATAGGGAGTGTATGAAAGACACACTCCAAGAGCTCACAACTTTGCGCAAGGATAAGGGATTAAAATTAACATAACTTTCACAAAGCACCGGACTAGTCCGATCATGGACCGGACTAGTCCGTTCACCGTTCTGGAATCACACTCATAAGGAGACCAGACTAGTTCGTGCTTCCACCGGACTAGACCGTTGATGTTTCTGGAGTCTCTCATACTGAGGGACCGGACTAGTCCGATCATGGACCGGACTAGTCCGTTGAACTTTCTGTAAACTCCCTTTTGTGGAGATCGGACTAGTCCGATGAACTTTCTGGAGTCATCTTTACACAGTACCGGACTAGTCCGAGGTGGGACCGGACTAGTCCGGCAGACTTTCTGGACCTCAAAACATGTTGAGACCGGACCAGTTCGGACTTGCACCGGACTAGTCTGGTGTTAGGGTTTTTCAACGGCTAGCTTTTGGAAACCCAATAAATAGATGATCCACGACTTTCCCAAAAAAAGACACATCGAATATTGAAAAAGGAGCAAACCCAAGCGCCGCCACTCAGTCCCAAGAGCCCAAAACACATCTCCCCACACATCTAAAGTTCAAAAAGAGTGAAATCAATTGAACACTTGGATTCGGGATTGGGAGATCGTCGTTCTTTCATCGCGAGCTCTTTGGGTTTGATCTTTCTACACTCATACTCTGCATTGTAATACTTTTGAGTGTATTTGATCACTTGTTCATTGTAATTTTCGTTGGAGCCCTCAACGTGTGAGGTTGCCCCACAAACTTGGTGATTACCCGTGATAGTGGAATCAAGTCGGTCTTCGGGGTGACTTGAGGAGGAAAAGGGTTGGAGACCCGGCTCTGTGTGAGCTTCCTCAACGAGGACGTAGATCTCGTTGTGAGATCGAACCTCAGGAAAAATTCTTGTGTCTCGTGTCTCATTTACTTTAAATTTTGTTCATTAGATCACTTAAGTGCTAAACATTAACTTAAGGCAATTTGTAGTTACACATGCATTCTTAGATTAATTTCAAGTATAAATATCAGTTGTTCTTAATTCCGCTGCTAAAGAAATTTAATTTCTCAATTAACACCTGATCAACACACATACTTCTTGCACACCGGACTAGTCTGCCCACGCAACCAGACTAGTTCGGCCAACCAAGTTTTTGACTATTCTATTAAGTGTGCCGGAAATTCAAAAGGACTATTCGCCCCCCTCTAGGCCACATTCATTGCATCACATCAATCAAGGGCATATTAATGTGGATCTTCTAGATAACCTCAAAAAAGCGGTTGAATTGCTTATCCACTGTTGGCTTCCTTTGCCTATGAGGGAATGGCAATAAATTGGTGTCTTCAAATTTCTTGGCCATTCTCTCACTAAGTGGTTCACTTATGCCAGTTGGGACATCCTCATTCTCCTTTTTGGTTGTCCTCTTCTCTTGCGTGGGATACGATGGGTCACAAGTAGTCTTGCCACCTCCCGCAGCCACCGCATTCACCTTTTCTAATAGAGGAACATTGCAGCAAGTCGAGCCAACTAAGCTTCCAACATCTTGTTGACGCTTAATTGATTCTTCAAGGCCGAGGATAGTTCTTCAATCTTGGCATTAATGCTTTTTAGGGTCTTGTCATTAGCCGATAGCTTCTTTGATAATGCATCATTGATCTTCAATTGGATAATGGCAAGCTCTCTCAAGTTGGGTTGATTTCCATTGTTGCCATTGGTGTTGTACACTCCTTAAAAGAAAGGGAGTGGTTCGCCCCACCCTTGACCTCCTGTACGATTGCCATTGTTGTTCCCATTGTTGGCTACGTATAGGGCATCCTCACGTGTTTCTATGAAGTCATTACCAGAGTGACCCGTATTGCCACAGACTTCACAGGTGATGTGAGAGTCTAGGGCATAGGCACTGCCACATACTTCACCACTGACTTCTCCATCAATATTATTCACGAGGAGGTCCAATTCAGCAGCGATCATGTCCACCTCTTTCAAAGTGTGCATGCCTCGCAGACCGGTATGGAGACACTTGTCGCTCCAACCCATGTTTGACACCATCTTCTCAATTAAGTCTTTGGCTTTGGGCACCATGAATTAAAAGAAGCTACCTCCAGCAGCAGCATCGACATAGTCTATAGGATCGAAGAGCACGTGAAAAGCTACCAGAGGGGGGGGGGGGGTCAATGGTAGATTTCAAAAATCTTACGCAGCGGAAACAATTAAATCCCAACCCCTTCGGCACAAAAACGATCTGTTAGAGAAATCGTGTGTGAAACCAATCTAAACATGTTTCACCGTGACAAAAGTGATATATATCATAGATAATCAAGTCACGAAGAAAGCACAAAAAGAACACTCAAATCAGTCGAGAGAAACTCAAGTTATGATCGAAAGATTGAACAAAGGTCAATCTGTCCTACGCAAGAAAAACAGTTCTGGAACGCTGCAAAGAAACTCGTGTAGATCAGAAACCACAAATCCAATGACCGTGAAATTTTGACAGATTATAGATAATCCAGTTATGAAGACAACCCAAAAAGAATCACATCAATTGGATCTGTAAAACTCGAGTTATGATAAAATCACCAACGAAAGGTAGTGCTGTCCAGAAACTCGACGAGTAAAACTTGTCTCGAACAAGTTGGATGAACAAGGCACAAAAGTTGCTTCAAACTACGAATTTTATTCAATAGAACACAAGAGGAACAGCCCCAAAGTCTTGTACCACGAGCTCTGGCCTCCCTTGCTCATATAACCAGCTCGATAGCCAACTCAACTCAAATCAGGACCCTAATCGAACTTTATTCACGAATCGAAACTTTCCATAACTGCTCAGGACTCTTCTATACGCAGATAGAAGCAATCTTAAGACTTCCAAACACCTTAGGAACATATCCCACATTCCTAAAACAACTCAAATTCGTGACTCACAAGAAATCATATTATAAGCAACTCGATACTTTCCATACCGAGCCATGACTGACTCCGCCGCAGTCAAAGTCATCAACCGATACGACCCGATCCTTTCAACCAGTTATTTTCTTTCATAGCCCATCTTCAGAACCACGTTGCCACGTCATGCACCGCATGCATACATGCAAACACCTTCCCTCGACGTCCAGTATCCTTCATATGCACTGCCCTTGATTCAATCATCCAGCGCGACCTCCTAACCCGCTCAACCACAATCCTCCTAAATTTGGTTGTTGGAACCTCATCTCCTCCCTGAGACTAGTCCACAAGATCCTGTCACCAGCCATGACTTGAACTCAAGCAACACCTACACATGAACAAACAACCAATCCGTACGAGCCCAAGTCCGCGACTTGACTCAGGTCAGTTCCGAACACATCACCTTACGTGAGCACCTCACATAAGCATGTTGCAAAGCATATCAAAATGATATTAGCCATATCAACCCAAATGCACCAAAAACATAGTAAAAAATACTAACCAACCTTTCCATAATTGTAAAGCAAGTTCGAAACATCTCACATGAAAATTTGGAACATTACGATGAAGCTCCGAACCATACCAAAGCTAACCGGAGCTTGAGCCGGAGCTTACCAAAGCTAGTATAACCTAGCGCCGGAGCTTACCAAAGCTAGTACAACCTAGCATCGAAGCTTACCAAAGCTAGTCGGACCTAGCGCTGGAGCTAACCAAAAGTAGTCGAAACTAGTCATACAAAAAGTCAGAGCTAGAAAAACATGTCGGAGCTAACCAACATAAGTCGAACCTAGCAGAACATATCAGAACTTAACAAAAATGTGCCGGAGCTATCAAAGACATGCTGGAGCTAAAGACGAAGCTCACCGGAGCTACCCAAAAACATGTCAGACCTAGACAATGAAAGTCGGACCTATTGTCGGAGCTTGGAGAAGCTTGGAGCTAGAGTTGGACCTTGCTAAAAAAGATGTTTTAGCAAAATTTCAGAACTTTTGTCATCAAAGCCAATTTATTCAGTACAAACCAATGTATTCAGCACACATAGGTCTCACAATCTCCCCCTTGATGAATGCATTGGCAACACCACTTAATATCCGAACATTGGCATGAAAAGTTTTGAGAACAATTTTCCTCCTTATTGAAAATCAAATGAGATAGAAATAAATTTCTCCCCCTATACATATTTCTCCCCCTTGCATAATTCATCATATTATCTCTCCCCCTTTGACAATGTATTCGGCAAGGTTCAAAAGACAAATTTTAATTGTTATGAGCATATTAGAACATATACATATAAAGCAAAGCTCATCCAAGTCATACTATCAAGTAACTTACACTATCACAACAATGAGATACATAAAGTAGTGTAAGCCATGCTAGAGATCAAATGTAATTTTCAATTTAAGCATGTCATGATCTCACAAACTTAATTATTTCAATACCTGAAAGCATGACACTTGTTGCTGCATTTTATTATTTTTCAAAGTACAAATTTAGATCATATGATATTTGCAAGAGATTATATGCGCATCTGCCTTATTCAAACCAACCAAGCCAAGCCTATGTCATTTGACAATCAGAAGCTTAAGGACATGGTTTCAGTCATACACAACTTCTTCCAAGTTCATATCAAAGTGCAATGATAAGCCATCTCAAAAGAATAAGTGCAATGCATGCATATTCTCTTGATCTTTTCTCAACTTTTATTTGTTCACAAAAACTCAAAATGTGAGTTGATTACTTGATTAATTCTTTATGATTAAAAGCACTCGTGAACATGCAACACGTCCAAAATAGCAAGAAAGTTCAACCATGACCAGATTTAGTGTAAGTAATTATTCCAATTACTAGTCATGGCAAAAACTACAAAGTGTATAACATGAGTAATGTAGTAAGAACTTTCAGCATCTAAAAGGAATCACAAAGTCATATATGTATGAAATACTATGCTCATATTATTTTAAGTTCAGATTCACACATAGACTTCCAAAGTTTCAAAACTCCCCCTCAATGTAAGCCATGAGGATGCATAACACCTATTTCACTACGAATGAAACAAAAACGAGTGAAATCCAAATGTTTTGTAAAAATGTCAGCCAATTGTTGTTCGATATCTACATGGTGAAGCACAATGTTTCCTTTTTCAACATTATCACGGAGAGAGTGATACCTAATACCAATGTGCTTATTTCTAGAATGTTGCACAGGCTTTTTAGCAACGTAAATGGCACTAGTGTTATCACAAAATAGTGGAAAACTTTCTAGATCAACCCCAAGACCATGCAACAAGTAAATTACCAAGAAAATGACAAGCACTGGAAGTACTTTTCCTATCAATCCTTCAACCTCCAAAATCAGCATCGGAAAAAGCTTTCAAAGTAACGGTTGAGGAAGAAGGAAGAAAAATGCAAAATTCTTGAGTTCCATGTAAGTACCGGAGAATCCTTTTGACGGCTTGACGATGTGAAGCACGTGGGGAGGCTTGAAACCGTGCACAAAGACATACGCTGAATTGTATGTCCGGTCTTGATGCCTTGAGGTACAAAAGAGATCCAATCATGCTTCTATATTCTTTTTGATCCACGGGTTCACCATCTTCATCAAGTTCAAGTGTTGTTGCTGTTCCCATTGGTGTCCGAAGAGGCTTGCTTTTGTCCATGTTGAAGCGCCTCAGGAGGTCTTTTGTATACTTCATTTGATGCACAAAGGTACCCTCCTTGGTTTGCTTGATTTGAAGCCCCAAAAAGTACGTGAGTTCTCCCATCAAACTCATCTCAAATTCTGAACTCATCATAGCTGAAAACTTGGACACAAGATCATGAGAAGCACAACCAACGATAATATCATCCACATACACTTGAACGAATAACGAGTTTTATCAACCTTGCCCATGGTAAATGCCAATTCAAATAAGAATGTTTTTAACCTATCATACCATGCTCTAGGGGCTTGTTTGAGACCGTACAAGGCTTTGGACAATTTGTAAACATGATTAGGAAAATCTGAATTTTCAAAACCCGGTGGTTGTTTGACATAAACCTCCTCATCTATGTGGCCTTTGAGAAAAGCACTTTTAACATCCATTTGATATAGCTTAAAAACTTTAGATGCAGCAAAAGCTAACAAAATTCTTATGGCTTCTAATCTAGCAACAGGAGCAAAAGTTTCATCAAAATCTAGACCTTTAACTTGAGTGAAACCTTGAGCAACCAACCTAGCCTTATTCCTAACCACAACCCCATCCTCACTTTGTTTATTTTTAAACACACATTTAGTTCCAATTAAAGTGTGACCTTGAGGAGGAGTTACAAGTTTCCAAACATTTTTTCTTTCAAAATTTTCTAACTCTTCTTGCATGGCAATAATCCAAGATTCATTACTGAGTGCTTGTGATATATCTTTGGGTTCAAAAGAAGTAGCAAAAGCAGAATGAGCATGAGAGTTTGGATTGCAAAACCTGGACCGTGTAACTCATTCATGCAAGCTTCCAATAATCTATTGTGGAGGATGAATTTTGAGAACCCGGAGAAGAAAATCGATGATCTATTCCATTTTCAGCACAAAACAAAAGATTGATTTTTAAATTCAGTTCCGTTATCACTTCTAATTGCTTTTAAAGATTACGAGTGATCAATTGATAATCTAAGAAATAAAGTTCTAACGTGACTAAAAATTCATTCTTAGATGCCATAAAGTTAACCCAAGAGTATCTAGAATAATCATCAACAATAACAAGAACATACCATTTACCTCTGAAGGATTGAACACGTGAAGGTCCTACGCTGTCAAAGTGCAAAAGTTGACCCGGTTCCGTTGTCATGATCATTGTGAGAGGAGTATGTGAACCTGCAACCATCTTAGCATATCTAAAAGAAGAGCACACAATTTCTTTACCCCCTTTAAGCATAGGCAGCCCACGTATGTGATCAAAAGCACTGACACGCGTTAGGTGATCAAAGCCTACGTGACCAAGTCTACGATGTCAAAAGTATAAGTCCTTTGAATCATTAGCAACTAGACACCTTTGTTTAGAGGAAGACATATCAAAATCAGCTTTAAAAACTCTTCCAAACCGAGACATGTTAAAAATAAGTTCACTATTTGAACCTACAATTTTGCAGCAGTTTTTATTGAAAATAATTTCCAGATTATCATCTAACAATTGTGAAACAGAAAGCAAGTTGTATTTCAAATTTTTCACAAGTGCCACATCCTTCAAAGTGATCATTTACTCTAACCGAACCCTTAGCAATTATAGGAGTTAAAGAATTATTGGCAAAAGTAACATTCTCTACACATGACACAAAAGAGAGGGAGGAGAACCATTCTTTGTTACCGGTCATGTGGCGTGAGCAACGTGAATCCACAATCCAAGTGTTCTCCTTCCTCAGTCATGTAACCTACATAGAAGCATAATATGTCGATGACTCAATACTGTGGTTAGTCAAATGGCATTTAGGTATCCAGTACTGAGTCACACGACGTGCAGCATGAAAAAGACACGGAAGCTAAGATAAAACAGCACGTTTATGAGTCAGAGTTTGAGGTTTTTATTCTTAACTACTGACCTATAAGGTGTTACTTGTGTACTACAAAAATCAGTAGCTCCGAAGGCAAAAACAGAAGGTCCGGAGATAAACTTTCAATGTTTTTGACTCATAACAGCAGGTTGCATGTTCCTGGCATTCGGTTTAATATGTGCAGCAAAATTTGCATGAAAGTTATGAGATCTAGCAATCATTTTTCACTTTTCTGTTGTTTAGCTAGTCTAGAATAAAAATCTATGACATGACCATCTCTACCACAGTAGGTACAATGAAATTTAACTTTGTGTTCATGTCTAGATGAGCAAGCAATATTTTTATTTGAAACCGAATCAAACAACACTCCTACAGATTTAAAAACCACATCTTTTTGTATAGGAACTATTTGAATTAAACCACATCCTAATGACTTAGGAATTTTAGGTGGATGTGCCTTAGCATGAGCATGAGAATCACAACCTAAACCAGTTTAATCATTGCAAGACTTAGAAGAATTCAGCAGCAAGTTTAGGTTCTTATTCCCATTACAAAACCGATCTAGTGTGCTATGCATGTTATCAAATCTATTGGACAGATCAAGGCAATTTTCACATGAAGTTTTTCCTTTTAATTTACAATTGGAACAATATTTAACTTCATGAGAACATAAAGCATTATTCAATATTGAAATTTCATTCATAGCTTCTTTTAGTTTCTTTTCAAGATCATCACAACCGGAACAATGCAAATCAATTTTAAAACAAGAAGCATCTTTTAAGTTTGGAATGTAAAGTGCAGCAAGCTTTTTGTTCTTTTCAATTTCAAGTTCAAGTCTATCTAGAGTAGAGGAATGTGCAGTTCTTAATGTGGACAATTGTTCATAGATTAAATCACACGAGGGACAAGAATCATCACTAGGAATCAATGTTTTCAAATCGTTGATTTCAGATTCTAGTGATTCAATTTTAGCAGCATTATCCCTAAGATTTTTGTCCCTTTTCTTAACAATAATAGTTGCACTAGAAATTGCATCACACATTTCATTACAGGTAGAACATACCTCATCGTCGTCAGCGTTGTGTTCTGCATATTCCTGACTTGATCTTGATCTTGTTTTGCCCACCATGAAGCATAAGTTGGCCAAATCATCTTCATCTTCGTCACTTCCAATGTCCACAGCGCTTGAGCCAAGTTCCTGGAGTGCGGAGATAAAACTGTTCACTAGAATGCTTCGTCCTTGATTATTTTTCTTCTCGGGAAGTAGAACCTGAAAGGTTAGGGCATTCTGTACGAAAGTGTCCTGTCTTACCACATTCGAAGCATCTTTGAGGTCCGGAGCTTCCTTTCCTTCTAGTTCTCACATTTTGAAATGCTTTTGAGAACCTAGTAGAGAGAAGTGCTAGCTCCTCCTCTGGAAATTCCTCGATCTGTTCCAGGGTTAGTGAGGACAACAAAGCAAGAGTATTGCAAGATGATGATTAGTCGGAGCTAGGCATATCATGTTGTGAGACAAATGCAATAGACTTATTTGGCTTCTTACGTGATAAGATGTCAATTTCATGAGTTTTGAGTTTAGAGTGAAGCACATCTAAAGTAAGTGTACTCATGACAGTAGATTCACGAATAGATGTGACTTTCATCTCCCAAATTGACATATCTAATGCACTTAAAAATTGCCTATCATTTTTAGCATATGAAAAATTAACATTGACACTACGCAAGTTGCTGAGAATTTTATTAAAGCGAGCAAAAAGGTGATCAATAGACTCACCGGGTTGCATCTCGAAGCGCATATATCCTTTCTTGAACATGTCTTTCCTTACCTCCTTGATCTTGTTGGATCCTTCGTGGTAGTCACAAAGTGCTTTCCACACATCGTATGCAGATCGGAGGTGTGCAACACGGTCGAAGTTGCTTTCAGTGAGTCCTTGGATGATCAAGTTCTGAGTTTTGTTGTTGTTGTCGATGTCCCGTAGGTTCGTAGCCGTAACTTGATCATTTGACGGCACATCATAAGGCTTGTACACCTTTTCCCATATGGCGAAGCCTTGGGCCTGGATGAAAACCTCCATGCATGCCTTCCAAACCTGAAAATCAATACCAGCAAACACACAAGATTTGGCGGAGAATTCTCCATGATGATTAGTCATTAACACGTGCAAATCACAATGATTGGAGCACCGTGGCTCTGATACCAATTGTAGGATCGAAGAGCACGTGAAAAGCTACTAGAGGGGGGGTGAATGGTAGATTTAAAAAATCTTACGCAGTGGAAACAATTAAATCCCAACCCCTTCGGCACAAAAATTATCTTTTAGAGAAATCGTGTGTGAAACTAATCTAAACATGTTTCACTATGACAAAAGTGATATGTATCATATATAATGAAGTCACAAAGAAAGAAAAAAAATAATCACTCAAATCCGTCGAGAGAAACTCAAGTTATGATCGAAAGATTGAACAAAGGTCAATCTGTCCTACCCGAGAAAAACAGTTCTGAAATGCTGCAATGAAACTCATGTAGATCAGAAACCACAAATCTAATGACCGTGAAATTTTGACAGATGATAGATAATCAAGTTGTGAAGACAACCAAAAAGAATCACATCAATTGGATCTGTAAAACTCGAGTTATGATAAAACCACCGACGAAAGGTAGTGTTGTCCAGAAACTCGACGAGTAAAACATGTCTGGAACAAGTTGGACGAACAAGGCACAAAAGTTCCTTCAAACTACAAATTTATTCAATAGAACACAAGAGGAACAGCCAAAGTTGTGTACCATGAGCTCTGGCCTCCCTTTCTTATATAACCAGCTCGAAAGTCAACTCAACTCAAATCAGGAACCTAATCCTACCCCGTTCACGAATCGAAACTTTCCATAACTGCTTAGGACTCTTCTATACGCAGATGGAAGCAATCTTAAGACTTCCAAACACCTTAGGAACATATCCCACATTCCAAAAACAACTAAAATTCATGAACCACACGAAATCTTATCATAACCAACTCGATACTTTCCATACCGAGCCATAACCGACTCCGCCACAGCCAAAGTTATCAACCGATACGATCCGATCCTTCCAACCAGATATTTCCTACCATAGCCCATCTTCATAACCATGTTGCCACGTTATGCACCGCATGCATACGTGCAAACACCTTCCTTTGATGTCCAGTAACCTTCATATGCACTGCCCTTGATTCAATCATCCTGCGCGACCTCCTGACCCGCTCAACCACAATTCCTCCTGAATTTTGTTGTTGGGACATCATCTCCTCCATGAGAATAGTCCACAGGATCTTGTCACCAGCCATGACTTGAACTCAAGCAACACCTGCACATGAACAAACAAACAACCAATCCGTACGAGCCCAAGTCCGCGACTTCACTCAAGTCAGTTCCGAACACAACACCTTACGTGAGTACCTCACATAAGCATGTTGCAAAGCATATCAAAACGATATCAGCCATATCAACCAAAACGCACCAAAAACTTAATAAAAGAATACTAATCAACCTTTACATAAGTGTAAAGCAAGTTCAAAACATTTCACATGAAAATTTGGAACATTACGATCAAGCTCCGAACCTTACCAAAGTTAACCGGAGCTTGAGCCGGAGCTTACCAAAGCTAGTATAACCTAGCGCCGAAGCTTACCAAAGCTAGTACAACCCGGCGCTGGAGCTTACCAAAGCTAGTCGGACCTAGCGCCGAAGCAAACCAAAACTAGTCGGAACTAGTCATCCCAAAAGTCGGAGCTAGAAAAACATGTCGGAGCAAACCAACATAAGTAGAACCTAGCACAACATATCGAAACTTAACAAAAACATGATGGAGCTATCAAAGACATGCCGGAGCTAAAGACAAAGCTCACCGGAGCTACCCAAAAACATGTCGAACATACACAATGAAAGTCGGACCTATTGTCGGACCTTGCAGAAGCTCAGAGTTAGAGTCGGACCTTGCTAAAAATGATGTTTTAGCAGAATTTCAGAACTTTTATCATCAAAGCCAATGTATTCAGTACAAGCCAGTGTATTCAGCACACATAGGTCTCACATAGTCACATGCGGAAAGGATCAACCCGCTATAGAAGCTTTGGACAATCACCCAGTCATCCATCCCATTGTGGGAATAGGCTAGGATGTACTCCTGCAGCCTTTCGCAAGCCTCGGGAATAGACTCCTTGGCATCTTGCTGGAAGCTGGAAATCCTTCCATCTAGGGCATTAGTCTTTCCCAACAGAAAGAACATGGCAAGGAATGTTGTAGAACACTTCTCCCAAATGTATACAATACTTCGGTTCGCATAGAACCACTACTTCGCTCTCCCAAGAAGGCAGAACGGAAACAGCCTAACACGGACGACATTAGGAGAGACATCCTTCATCATAAAAGTACTACAGATCTCAAGAAACTATTTCAAGTGAGCACTTGCATCCTCGATAGCCTTCCTACAAAATGGGTTTTCTTGCACCATAGTGATCAGGCCAGTCTTGATTTTCAAGTTCACGTCTCTCCTGTTAACAGTGGGCCCAACAGGCACATTCTTAGCAGAGGGAGCCGAAAAATTACGAAGGGTCTTTTGGGCCATTGACGTTTTGGTTGTTGGTGCAGCAGCACTGGCTTGCTTTGCCGCACAAAGCTTCTAAGGAGTAACGACACGTGGTCGATCGCTCTGAAGGGATTCAGGATCTTCAACAAAATTTTCTGGGAAGTGGAAACCAGACTTACACTACCCTATTTTCACATAAATGTGAAAACAAAGAATGGTTATTTTAACACCATTATTTTCATCCATTATGCATTGCATTTATTACCCTACATGGTTAACATAATGCTGCACAAAAAGGAACGAGATTAAAATGAAGTATAGGCAAAAACAACAATTAAAATTTGTTTTAGTACGGACTTGTTTGGACCAAAGCCCAGATTAGTCCGATATACCCTTCTGATCTAGTCAATTCAATTCTCTTCATAGCAACAGACTTGTCTAACACACTGTACGGACTAGTTCAGTTTTGCCACTGATGTCGACTAAACCCATCCGATCAATTTACGGACTATTTTGATTTCATTTCAGTTGTCCCACGAACTTGTCTGTTCTGGCTACGGACTAGTTCGATGTAGGTCACTGGAACCCATCATAGTTGTTCGTTGATTCGCAAAACTGGTTCAGATAAACTTTCTGTACAAGCCCCAGACTTGTCTGACCATATAGCGGATTTGTCCGATCAACTCTCTGTACCCGAACGCACTTGTCCGGCTTTCTATGGACTAGTCCGGTTCCTAGGGTTTCGACTCAGATTCTATTTTTCCTCCACGATGAGTTATTGGGTAATTACCTTAATTGGGCCCAAGAATGTCATGCCTCACTGCTGAGGAGCCCAAGTGGGACCCCGCCAAGGCCCCTAGTTGGTTCCATCGCTTCCTACTTGGATTCCACCCCAACCCCACCACCTCTCCTCCTATATAAACACCCCAATACCCTCTCTCACCCTACCACATTCATAGAAACCCTCATTGTTGTGATCTCGTCGTGAGCTGCCATCAAGTGGAGTTCAGCACAAGTAAAGGAAGGAAGGAGAAGTGAGGAAAAGGATCAGAAGAGGAAGGATCAAGCAAGATCGTCATCACTGCTGCGATCTTCATCAACTCCTCCACATCAACATTCTTCATCGTCAATTCTTCACCAATTCCTTGTCTTCATCGGATCTAGATGTTTAGTTTCAGGTGTTGCACCTAAACTTCGACCCTTGAACCATTGAATTCACGGTAATTGCCCTAGATCTAACTTTCACGTCAAATATGATCCAAATCTTGCTTGAAACCATTCCCTAGTTGGGTAGTTCGCAAGAACCTGGACATAGCAGACTTAACCGGTCCAGTGCAGACTAGTCCGGTCCAGAGCGGACATGTCGGACCCAATGTGCGGACATGGCCAGCCTCTTAATTCTGAAATTCCCGTAGCTATTCCAGTTTTCTCCAAAACGACTCAAAACTTGTTCAATCATGTAAAACTTAATTGTAACTAGTTGGCAAGCAATGATAGCAACCTGATAACAAGTATTACCAAATAATTGCATCATTCATGCATATCATGGCATATTGAGTACTATATGAGCATTTATTAAATGTAATGCTTGTTTCGCATGTTTGTCACACAAAATAGAAGGGTAACACTCTAGAATGTGTTTTCGGGGACCTCCAAAACCAGAACTTTGAAGATCTCGATCCAAACCAGCCACCGGAGCAAGGCAAGCGTCCTTGACGATTTTGATCCTATTTTCAAATGTTTTGTTTGCAAAACTACATGCTTGTGTCGAATTGATTGGAAACACATGATAGGTGTTTACTAGACTTGTATGACCACCCTTGTCACTTGGGATATATTGCAGAGAGTTGGGAAGGGTATTTTCTAGTTTTGCTTTGCTTTACTTAATTGGGATTAGGAATAACGAAAAGGCTTAATTATGATCTAATGAACATATGAACCATGAAAATTGATGATAATGACCCTTTAGCAACATTGAACCTAGGGATCGAAGCAAACCCGTTATGTGGAATGGGTTGGAATGTTTTGGTGGTTTCGCTTGCTTCAGATCTAAGGAGCAATTCGTGGAGCGACTACCCAGGATTTACAGTGCCACCATAGGGCCAAGTATGGATGCGGCTTAGCTGACTAATTAGTGTATTTCCAGTATTGTTCGAATCATAAGGACGACTCGTAGAATGGGAGTTGGTAGGGTTTGCAATAGTGGCTGGACTACCCTAGGATCCGAACAACACAAGAGGGGGCCTTTGGATGGATGTGCTCGGTTGGAAAAATTACATTCGGTGAAACCTCAGTGGGTTCACACATGCTGGTAATAACTTTGTAAAGGTTATTTTGTGATCTCTTGCCCACACAGAAACATAAGTGTGAGATGGCATAATTGAGATTTCTTAGTCATCGAAAGATGATGAAATCACAGACTTGTGGGTCAAGTGGTACAACTTTCTGCAGATTGTAAAACTATTATGATAGTCGTGCTCCCAGTTATGAGCAACCTAGACCCTCACATGATTAGAGTTATTGATGTTATATGGAATAATGGTTTGAATTGAATGAGGATTGGAATTGGGATACGAGTTTGGTAATAATGATTCGGTTGAATAGTTAGGAGTTGAATATAAATTATTATGGAACATGATGGAATGTTTTGGTGAATATAAATGTTTATGCTTATTTATGCTGAAATAATGGTATCGGACATGATGGTATTGGTATTTGGGATATGATGGTATTGACTCTCTTAATAATCATAATATCCCATTTCAACTGTTTTGAATATAAATTTATGCAATTAGCCATTTATTATCATCCTTGTTTTTAGCTACATGTCATATTTTCCCCCACTTGTTGATTAAGACATGTGCTCACCCTTGCTATTCCCCCACAAATTAAGAAACAGGCGACAATGTGGAGTATTCGCAAGACTATGAGGAGTACTGGGCATGTGTGTTACTGTCGAACTTTCCTGTGGAGACGGAGTCTATTAGTGTTTAGTTTTCCGCTGCTTTGTTGTTATTAGAGCTTGTGTTCGAGACTATTTGGGTATTGTAATAAGGTACTACTATTATTACTATTCGAGAAAAGGTTATAATCTGAATATTGTTTGTGATGCACTTGCGTATGTGTGATGAACATCCTGAGCACACATATGTGTCACATTTGGTTCATTCTCGGAACTCACTTGCGCACCTCTCCATCGTGGACTTGGTGTCAGCCTAGCGGAGAGGTGTGAGCTTGAGTCCCTCCCATGGCATGAGCTTGATGAAGGTCCCTTCCTCTTCACAAACAACTTATTCACGCTCTTCATGGCTGCACAACTTGATAACAAGCAAAACAACCTTGAAACGGGTTACGCTAATGAAAACCAAAGAAAAACCTCGACGAATTGTTTTGCCAACTTGAGATAAACTTGAAAATGCAAATGCAAAGAGCAAATTGAGATGAAAGCAAATATTTTTGGCTGGAAATTTGGACACGTGTTGGGGGAGTGAAAATAGGGTGAAGTTTGAAGCAACACACTCACTCGGCCATGTATAAATAGTGTAGCACCCCCCAATGGTCACAAGATGCAAGAATATAGCCGTTGGTCGAAAGAGACCGGAAATGGCACTCTTTGCTAGTCGGTCGACCAGGGGGTCGGCCGCCGTGTGGGTGGGCCCTCTATTTCTCTTTTCGCAAGTGGCTCCCCACACGGCCATATTTCGAGCTGTTGGGTGAATCAACCACAAAATTGCTCCAACAAATAAAACTTCCCCAGATCGAATATATATTTTTTGATTTCCAAAAAATAAATCTAAGTTGAGACTACAAAATGCAAAAATCTTAATGGGAAAATGCAATTTAGGACAACAAAATGAAAAATGAGATAACTACCAAATTAACCCACTGAAGTGGTCTCATCCAGAATCCGATGAGATGGATTTTCTTCTTTCATCTTGAAGCTCATTTTTAGCATTTGGCCCTGGAGAAGTTGGCACGGCCGGCTCGCCTTGCTTCTTTTGCTGCACCTTCCTTAGTTTCTTAGTGGACTTGGGCCGTTCGGACATCGATGGCTTTTCCATCTTTTTGAAATTTAGGCGAAAAGATGGAGTCTCCTCATAGATCAATTTCCTCATGAATGCAATGAAGGTGACCACTTGAGGTGGTGTAACTTCGACCTCCTTGATGTGTTTGACCTTCAGGCCACACTTGATTTTGATCATGGAGAATTGCTCCTTCCTTGGAC
Organism: Tuctoria greenei; assembly: GCA_036927565.1. NCBI lineage: Eukaryota > Viridiplantae > Streptophyta > Magnoliopsida > Poales > Poaceae > Tuctoria > Tuctoria greenei. Next base: position 110,475,794 of record JAYESD010000005.1, read on the forward strand.
GAAAGTCAAATTTTCATCCTTGCTATTGATATGGAAGCGGATTTTTCCGGCTCCCACATCGATGTGAGAATCCGCGGTGCTAAGGAAATGGCACCCAATAATGAGTGGAGATTCCTTCTCGACCTCCATGTCTAGCACCATGAAGTCCACAGGTATGAAGCAATTTTTGATTTTCACTGAAACATCTTCACCGATGCCCGTGGGATAGCGGACCGATGAATCGGTCAGCTGGAGCTGCCTCAGTATTGGAGACAACGTGGTGAAGTTCAGCTTTTCGGAGACCACCTTTGCTTGACACTAATACTTGCACCAAGGTCAAAAAGTGCCTTGTCAAAGTGTTGTGTACAATTGGAGCAGTATATAGTAGGATATTTTGCGTCCTTTAGCCAGTTGCCCTCCTGTATAGAGATCATGTTGATGCTCTCGACGGGAGGCTCGAGTTTCCCTGGCATTTTTCCATTTTCTAATGGTGGGGCGGCAACTGCCAGTTGAGCTAATTGAGTCTCCAACATCTTGTTGAAGATCAACTGGTTCTCAAAGGCAGAAGCTAAGCCTTCAACCTTGGCATTGATGTTCTCCAGGGTCTTTTCATTAGCCGACGACTTCTTGGATAAAGCATCATTGATCTTGAGTTGGCTAATGACAAGTTCCCTCAAGCATGGCTGACTTCCATTGCCATTGTTATTGTTGTAGACCCCTTGAATGAATGGGCATGGTTGGCCCCACCCTTGACCTCCAGAAGAATAGCCATTGTTGAAATTCTCGTTGTTGGCTAAGGTTATGGCATCCTCATGGGTCTCGGGGCAATCACTCCTCATGTGATCCACATTGCCACAAATCTCACACGTCATGTAAGAGTCTATGGCCTGGGCGGTGCCAAATACCTCTCCATTGCCTTGACAATCCAACTTCTTCATTAGGAGCTCCAATTTGGCATCGATAATATCCACCTCTTACAAGGTGGGCATGCCTTGTTCTTGGGGATGGAGACGCTCATCACTCCAACCCATGTTGGAAACCATATTCTCAATCAACTAGTTGGCTTTGGGCACTGGAGAAGAAGGCTCCTCCATCAGGAGCATCCACATGGTCACAGGCTGATGGAGTCAACCCGTTGTAGATGTTTTAGATGATGAGCCAATCACACATCCCATGGTAGGAACAGCCTAGGATATACTCCTGCAAACTTTCCCAAGCCTAGGGAATGGACTCCTTAGGCTCCTGCTGGAAGCATGAAATTCATCCACGTAGGGCATTAGTTTTGTTCAACTGGAAGAACATTGCGAGGAATGCGGTAGAACACTATTACCAAGTGTTTATAGCGCTTCGGTTCGCGTAGAACCACTGCTTCGTTCTCTAAAGAAGAGAGAATGAAAACACACGAAGACGGATGGCATCAGGTGTGACATCCTTGATCTTCAAAGTGCTATAAATATCGATGAATTGTTACAGGTGAGCATTGGCATTCTCGTTGGCTTTCCCACAAAAGGCATTAGCTTGCACCATAGTCATGAGGCCAGTCTTGATTTCAAAATTTACTTCTCTCTTGTTGACATTGGGCCCAGTAGGCACACTGTCAGTAGAGGGAGTAGAAAACTCACGAAGGGTCTTCTGGGCCATTGGCTTATTGCATGATGGTGCGGAGATGAATGGTTTCCTAGTTGAGCAGATCACCTGAGGAGGAATGACATGAGGTCGAACTCTTCTTGTTAGTGACTCGGGATCTACTACATATTCTGTCGATAAACGAAAATTGATCATACACTACCCTATTTTCACATCAAATTATGCAAAAATAGAGGGCAATACTACTAAAAACCCACTAGAATATTATCTGCCACATAATCATGCAAATCTTATGTGCCTTCCCCAGGAATCATGCCATAAATGCTTGTTGGTATTTCTTAACATCTACGACTCATCCTAGCAGCAAAAGGCAAGTTCTGCAGAGGCACTAGGCTAACCTAAGCAAAAGCAAGATGAGTTCGGCAAGCGCACGGATAGTACCGCTGTAGTATTTCACACAATAGTATTCCCCAGGATATCGTATTTATTTATCCCAAAGGAAGGAAAGAGTGTTGGTATTTCTTGATGTCTATTGGTCATCCTAGCAGGAAGGACTAGTTCTGCGGAGGCACATGGCTAACCTAAGCCAAAGCAAGATGAGTTTTGCAAGCGCACGAAAAGTACCACTGTAGCATTTCGAACAAGAGTATTCCCTAGGATATCGTATTTGTTTATCCAAAAGGAAGGTGAGGGTAAGAGTGGCAATATAAATGAGAGTATAGGGTGTTCTAGTGTGGGATCCAGTATGATATGTAAATGAAGTAGTGGGATAGTGTGACACACACCTAAGCAAACTACTCTAAACGGATAAGAATGTCCTAGCGAAGGTAAAATTTGGGTTGAAGCTACTCCTACTGTGCTTTAAGTATTCATATACACAACCTATTAGTGTACGTATGGGTATGCTAACGATGAGTACTAGGGCTTAGTGGTCCAACAAATCGAGCACAGGTTTACCCCTAACAACATCAGGAGGATTCCCCCCTCGAGCCTGCGGCGTAACCGAACGTGGGGAATTACGAAGGACAAACATGGTTGTCACCACCTGCCGCCTACCCCTACAGTCTGTGGGTCTACAAGAAATCCAATGGTACTTACTTATGTAGGTACCATGCTTACATAATAAGTAAATATCTTAAAAGCTACAATACAGGTACCTTCCTAATGCAATGACTAACTAAACATCATTGAAACCAATGTTGGGACCATGCACTAATTACTCAAATTAACATAATCTTATTAATACCTAATTAAACTATTGTGGTGGTGTATGATGTCTATGATAACAAGATATGAGCATTATGACTAGATCATAGTAGCATCTACACGTAGCAAATACATGGACTCCAAAACAAAAGAAGGAATATTTTGCCCAAGTATATGAACAAGTAATGACTAATAAAACATTATCATCAGTCATAAAGTCACAAATAAAATAAAAGATAGATGAGCCATACCTTTCCCATTTTGGACTTGGGACTAGAGGCTCCTCTCTAACAGCCTAACCTCAAGTAAGGACTAAGAGTGCACTAGTGTAATACAAGAGAGAATGCTTGAGTGGTGCGTGGGAGAAGTGAAGGGTTGACAATTGTTATATACCAATTTTGCTTGTCAATATAACTCAATGATATGAAGGAATAAATATTTCTTACACACATCATAGTCAGATATAACATAATTCCACATGTACTTGGAGAAAGAGTGCATGTAGGAGTTTTTTGCAGAAATAACGAAGAATGAGGGGAGCAATCCTAAATAGTGCCACCTTAGCCAATCAGACACCAACAAGTGGTATCACATGGATCAAATGGCCCACTTACAAAAGTATCCGAGAAGATCCAACATTGTGTCACAAATATCAGGCATTGGGACCCACTTGGAAGCCATTATTGATGGCTGTTATATCCCAATTTCACTCGTCTAAGTCAATTATGTAAAGGATATGTCATTTCTTGCACACATCACCTTTCTACTTAACTTATTTCCACTTGTCCTTGGAAAAATAGTCCATGCTGACTTTTTATACAGGAATTGAGGCGAAAGATGGGGAGCAATCCTAACAACAACCATCCAAGCCAATCGTGCAAGGACACGTGGCATCACATGGATCAAATGGCCCACAACCAGACATATCCGAAGAGATCCAATAGTGTATCACCCATATTAGTCAATAGGACCCACCTGGAAGTCACTCCGAGGAAGTACACGCTGAGTGGAGCAAAGATCTGGTTGGCCAACCTTGTGGTTCAGCAACCTCGTCCTGGCGCCAAATGCGATCCACATCCACGTGTCACTCACTTGTTGTGCCCTTCTCCAGCTATAAATAGGACCCCTACTGCTCACTACAACACACACCGCTCGAGCTTCATTCTATTGTATCCACTACTTTCCATAGTCTTAGAGGAGTTTAGACTGTAGAGAGAAGAGTCTCTAGTCTCATGTCCACATTGGGAAAGGAGTAGAGGGAGTCTCTCTTCCTAATACCAAATTGGGAAAGGTATGGCTCATGTATTACTTCTAGTATTTGTGACTTTAATCATAATAAAGATGTTATCTTTAGTCTTCCATTATACGTATGATTTGATGAAGCATTTCTTGATTGATTGTGGAGTCCATGTATTTCGTAGGTATAGAATAGAATGGTGCTAGGATAGTTAAGAAGCGTTGAATGTCTCGTAGACCCACAGAATGAAGATGTAGGCAGTAGGTGGTGATAGCCCTATCCGTCCTTTGTAATCCTCCAGGTTTGGATATACCACATGCTCTTTGTAGGAATCGTCCTAGCATTGCTAGGGGTAAATCCGTGCCCGATGTGTTGAACACCGTAGCATACGAATTCAACATTAACATGTTTCATTAGTAATTTACTTGGGCTATGTATATGTACAATAGAAGATTTCGGTACCTTGAAGACCAGGTACCCCCTCGTACATGCTAGAAGAAGCTCTAGACCCGGCCTCCCCGCTGAGATGAACTCTGGGGCTGCCTCACGTCCTCCGACACCGAATCCTTGCTCCCACCAAGGAGAGCTTCGAAGCTGCCACGCATCCTTCAGCTCCGGGCCGTTGCTGCCACCGAGGAGGGCCTCAGAGCTTCCACGCGTCCCCAGGCTCTGAGCCCTTTCTCCCACCAAGGAGGGATCCGGAGCTACCACGCGTCCCACGACCTGCAATGGGCCATGGGGCTAGAAGAGTAAAGGGTGGTGTGTCTTGTCTAGTCATGGATTGAAGGCACGCGCCTTCCTCAGGCGCACAGGTGTGGTGCACGCCCCTCTCAGATACTGCTGCATTCAGTCACATTGCAGTGAAGGTGCTGCAGGCCTACCCCACTCCGCCAAGTGGGTAGCTTACGACGACAAGATACTTGGACAGGACATTCCCTGACCTCATCGACGACTACGCATGGGCAAAAAGCATCCGAGGTGGCAAGACGGCGAGTCCTCAAGTCACGGTCAGAGGTAGCATAGCCAGGAAGCTTTAGATCTTTAGGAGGAGATCGTCCTGGGCCACCTGTCAGGCCCTGGACCCTACTTGTAAGGTGCCCGACCTTCCTATTAAAGGACCGGGTAGCCAACGTAAAAAGATACGTGCACTTAGACCATTTAGACCCAAGAGAGCACACTCTCTAGCAATACAACACACACCGTGGAGCAGGGTATTATGCTCTAGCGGCCTAACCATGTAAAACCACGGTCTCACCCATCTCTAATACGCGTTGCCTCACCAGAGGACTAAGCACCGACAATCAAGAACTCTGCAGACTGCTCTCAAAGTAGGTCTGGAGGAAGTGTCGTGGAAACACTTCGACAGAAGCATTGTAGGAGTAACTCACTATATCTTAGTCTAATATCCCAATAGGATCCATTTATCCCCCTTAGAATAGAATGCTCTGGTGTGTGTCACACTACCACCAATTACCTATTATCCATCCTCACTAAAACCCTACCAAGACCATTCTACCCTTTTCATTTGATGATTGCTACACTTCAACCTAGCCTTCCCTTGGGATAAAATAAATGACACCCTTAGAATACTCTTTCAAGGGGAAATGATACACCTTTAGTTTTCATGCGCTTGCGAAATTCATTATGAGATCCTAAGGAACCATCAAGAAACAATACTAGCACACCAGCCGAAGATAAATTGTTGGTGGTGCGTAAGAAATATCAACAAGCATTTTTTTGCATCCTTGTCGGGGAAGGCAGCCGAAGTATTGCATGATTGAGTGAATAAGATAGTACCTTTGGTAGGTTTTTAGTAGGATAACCTTTCTTTGTTTTTTCATTTATATGTGAAAACAGGGTAGTGTATATTTTGTTTTCGCTAGACGAAAAACTTTGTTGATGATCCAGAATCCCTTCTGAGATATCGACCTTGTGTCGTTGCTTCTCAAAAGCATCGCGCGGCAAGAAAAACCAGCATTCCTGCACCAACAATTGATTCTTTAGGATCGAAGAGCACGTGAAAAGCTTCCAGAGGGTGGGTGAATGGTAGATTTAAAAATCTTACGCAGCAAAAACAATTAAATCCCAACCCCTTCGGCAGAAAAATGATCTGTTAAAGAAATCATGTGTGAGACTAATCTAAACGTGTTTCACCTTGAAAAATATGATATATATCGGAGAGAATCAATTCAGAAGAGAACACAAGAAGAATCACTCAAATCCGTTGAAAGAAACTCAAGTTATGATCGAAAGATCAAACAAAGGTCAATCTGTCCTACCCAAGAAAAATAGTTCTGGAACGCTCCAAAGAAACTCGTGTATATCAGAAACCACAAATCCAATGACCGTGAAATTTTGATAGATTATAGATAATCAAGTGTTGAAGACAACCCAAAGAGAATCACATCAATTGGATCTGTAAAACTCGAGTTATGATAAAACCACCAACAAAAGGTAGTGCTGTCCAGAAACTCGACGAGTAAAACTTGTCTGGAAAAGTCGGATGAACGAAGCACAAAAGTTCCTTCAAACTACAAATTTTATTCAATAGGACACAAGAGGAAAAGTCCCAAAGTCGTGCACCCACTACTACAAAAAACATTTTTACACGCGCTTCTATATTTTTTTTACAGACGGTCCATTAAAAGTGCCGCCTGTGATGTCAGATGAGTTAATAACCACCTGTGATAATAGAATATCACAGGTGGTCCGTAACAAACAACCGCCTGTGAAAATGTATTTATTTTCACAGGCGGTCCGTAACAAAAACCGCCTGGGATAATAGTCATTATCAAAGGCGGTCCGTAACTAACAACCGCCTGTGAAAATATAATGATTTTCACGGGCGGTCTGTAACATAAAAACCGCCTGTGATTATGATGGCTCCTCATTGGTCCGCTGCTTCATCCCACGGATCACTCTTGGACTTCGTATCTCCGCTGTCCGCTGCTTATCGATCCAACGACTCAGTTTAGAAGCCACACGATAGATGTGTCTATAACAGCAGCAGCCACGGTTCAGTCCGTGATCCTCCGTCAGCCTCCCAAGGTACAGCTTCCGGTAGCATCTCCCAAGGCGCGGCTCCCGGCGGCCTCTCTCAAGGCGCGACAAAGGCGCGACTTCGGTTGCTCCAAACCTCGGCGGCTCCGGCGCGGCCTCCCGACGAGTGCGAGCCCTGCCGACGCGAGCACGGGCGCGGATCTGGCACAGTCTACCTCGGGGACCTCTCTCAAGGCGCGACTAAGGCGCGACTTCAGTTGCTCCGGACCTCGACGGCTCCAGCGCGGCCTCCCGACGAGCGCGAGCTCTGCCGACGCGAGCACGGACGCAGATCTGGCACAGTCTACCTCGGGCTCCCGCCCGACGTGAGCGCGGGCACAGATCCGGCACGGTCTACCTCGGACACCCGGTGGCGCGGTCTACCTCGGGCTCTCGACGGCGCGGCTCCTCCGGCTCCAAGCGGCACGACCTCGTCGGGCTTCGGGCGGCACGGCTCCTCCATCTCTCGGCGGTGCGACCTCCTTCGACACTTGGTTGCGCTCTTCCGGCTCCCGGCAACGCGGCGGCCTCCAGGCGGCGCGGCCTCTTGTGACTCCCGGCGGCACATGTGAATTTTTTTTTGTTTCACTAGCCATTTTCACAGGCGGTTTTTAATTAAAAACTGCCTGTGAAAATCTATTTTCACGTGTGGTTTTCTATTACCGACCGCCTGTGAAAATGCATTTTCACAGGCGGTTTTTTATTAAAAACCGCCTGTGAAAATGTAGTTTCACAGGCGGATTATGCCACCACCTGTGTTAATCGATGATTTTCATAGGCTCTTCATTACAGGCGGTTTTTAAAACCGTATGCGATAATATGTTTAGAACCGCCTACGAAGAAGCATTTTGTAGTAGTGACCACGAGCTCTGGCCTCCCTTGCTTATATAACAAGCCCTTAGGCCAACCCAATCTCAACTAGGACTCCAATCTTACTCCGATCACGAATCGAAACTTTCCATAACTGCTTAGGACTCTTCTATACGCAGATAGAAGTAACCTTAAGACTTCCAAACACACATTCCTAAAACAACTCATATTCGTGACCCACACGAAAACCTATTATAACCAACTCGATACTTTCCATACCAAGCCATAACCAACTCCGCCGCAGCCAAATTCATCAACCGATAATGATCCGATCCTTCCAACCAGATCTTCCCATCAATAAACCATCTTCGGAACCATGTTGCCATGTCATGCACCGCATGCATACGTGCAAACACCTTCCTTCGACGTCCAATAACCTTCATATGCACTGCCCTTAATTCAATCATCCTACGCGACCTCCTGACCCGATCAACCACAATTCCTCCTGAATTTGGTTGTTGGAACCTCATCTCCCCCCTGAGACTAGTCCAAAGGATCCTGTCACCAGCGATGACTTGAACTCAAGCAACACCTGCACATGAACAAACAACCAATCTGTACGAGTCCAAGTCCGCGACATGACTCAAGTTAGTCCTGAAACTACAACACCTTACGTGAGCACCTCACATAAGCATGTTGCAAAGCACAGAAAAATGATATAAGCCATATCAACCAAAACGCATCAAAAACTTAACAAATGAATACTAAGCAATCATTCCAAAAGTGTAAAGCATGTTCGAAACATTTCACATTAAAAACCAGAACATTGCGATCAAGCTCCGAACCTAGCCAAAGCTAACCGGAGCTTGAGCATGAGCTTACCAATGCTAGTACAACCTAGCGCCAGAGCTTACGAAATCTAGTCGGACCTAGTGTCGGAGCTATCCAAAACTAGTCAGAACTAGTCATCCCAAAAGTCGGAGCTAGAAAAACATGTTGGAGCTAACCAATACAAGTCGGACCAAGCAAAACATACCGGAGTTTAACAAAGACATGCCGGAGCTATCAAAGACATGCTGGAGCTAAAGTCGGACCTTGCTAAAAATATGTTATGGCAGCATTCAAAACTTCTGTTGCCAAATCCAATGTATTCAGCACACATAGGTCTCACAGATTCGTCACTGGCTCAAAAACCCTTCGTGAGTTTTTGGCTCCCTTAGCTAACAATGTACATATTGGGCCCACTATTAACATGGGAGAAGTGAACATCAAAATCAAGACTAGCCTAATCACTGTGGTGCAGGCCAACCCATTTTGTGGCAAGGCCAATGAGGATGAAAGTGCTCACCTGCAATAGTTCCTTGAGATCTACAACACTTTCATGATCAAGGACGTCTCTTCTTATACCATCCGTCTTAGAATGTTTCTGTTTCCCTTCTTGGAAGAGCTAAGCAGTGGTTCTTTGCAAACCGAAGTGGTATAGACACTTGGGAGAAGTGTTCTACAACATTCCTTGCCAAGTTCCTTTCCGTTGGGCAAAACCAATGCCCTACGTGGAAGATTTTGAACTTCTAGCAATATCCTAAGGAGTCTATTCCCGAGGCTTGGGAAAGTCTGCATAAGTATGTCCTAGCTTGTCCCCTCCATGGGATGGACGACTGGCTCATTATCCAAAATTTCTAAATTGGGTTGATTTATCCCCCCCTCCCCCCCCCCGTGACCATGTGGATGCTGTGCTGGAGGAGCCTTCTTCGCATTGACAACGCCCAAAGCAAAATAATTAATTTAGAAGATGGTATCCAATATGGGTTGGAGTGGCAAGCATCTCCAAACCCGGTAGCGAGGCATGCACACCTTGAAAGAGGTGGACATGATCGCTACCAAATTGGACCTCCTTTGGACAAGCCATTGGTGATATATGTGGCATTGCCTTGGTCATAGACTCTCACATCACATGTGAAGTCTGTGGCAACACGGGTCACATGGGCAATGACTGCCAGAAGACTTGTGAGGATGCCTTATGTGTAGCCAACAACCGGAACTTCAACAACAATAGCTATCGTCCAAGAGGTCAAGGGTGGAGTCAACCAAATCCTTTCTTTCAAGAAGAGTACAACAACAACAGTAGCAACAATGGCAATCAACCAACTTGAGAGAGCTTGATGATAGCCAGCTGAAGATCAATAATGTCTTATCCAAGAGACTATCTACTAATGACAAGACCCTAGAAAGCAACAATGCACATATTGAAGGACTATTCTCAACTTTCGAGAACCAGCTGTGTTTTAATAAGATGTTGGAAATTCAATGTGCTTAGCTTGCTGCATTTGTTCCTTCGTTGGAAAGTAACAAGATTCCGTGGCAGCCAGAAGCCCCAGTAGAAAATGTGAATGTGGTGTGTACGAGAGGTGGCAAGACCACTCATGAGGCACTGTATCCCACACAAGAGAAGAGGACAACTGAGAAGGAAAAAGAGATAGAGGATGTCACACTTATCATGAGTGAACCACTAGTGAAAGAATGGCCAAGCAATTTGAATACACCAACTTTATGCCATTCCATTACAGACAAAGGAAGCCAACAGTGGATGAGCAATTCAACTGCTTTGTCAAAGTAATTCAGAAGATCCTCATCAATGTTCCCTTGATTGATGCGATGCAAGTGCCAACTTATCCTCGCTATATCTAGGACATACTGAATAACAAGCGGCCATTGCCCACCACTGAGGTTGTCAATCTTACGGAGGACTGCAGTGCAGCCATCCTCAATAGGCTTCCTCGGAAGAAGGACCATGGATGTCCTACTATATCTTGGTCAATTGGGGCTCACTACTTTGACAGGGCACTTTGTGAGCTTGAAGCAAGTGTGAGTGTTATACCCAAGGTGGTCTCCGACCAGCTGAATTTCAAGGAGCTGAATCCAACACCAATGCAACCCCAACTGGTTGACTCTTCAGTCTGTTATCCAGCGGGTATTGCTGAAGACATTTCGATGAAAATTCATAATTGCTTCATAAAAGTTGACTTTGTGGTGCTCGACATGGATGTCAAGAAGGATATGCCGCTCATTCTTGGGCACCCGTTCCTTAGCACCGCAGAAGCTCGCATAGATGTGAGAGTTGGAGAAATCCACTTCCATATCAATGGCTAGGAGGAGAAGTTTAAATTTGGCCCAAAGCCAAGGTGCTCCCTGATGCGGATCAAGTATTGGCTGAATGTTAAACACATTGAAGAGGTCGAAGTCACACTTCCAAAGGTGGATTTGCTCATTGCATTCATTAGAAAATTAATCTATGCGGAGAACCCATCTTTTCGTCCACGTCGACATCCCAAGAAGACGGAGAAGCTCGGACCTTCCCAAAGGCCCAAGTCCATCGAACCTCCAAAGAAGGAGTGGCGGAAGAAGCAAGACAAACAGTCCGAGCCCATTCCTTTGGGTCCAGATGCCAAGAAACGAGATGGAGGATAAGTCCATCTCATCAGACTTTGGTGAGACCTAGCCAATAGGATAATTGATAGTTATCTTTTATTTGATTTTTCTTTTCACCCCATTTGATTTTTCCCACTTAGTTCGATATTTCCCACTGGATATTTGATTTTTCCTAGCAAGTTGAGAAACTCATATCCTCAGCCATAATTTTTATTTCTTTATTTTTCACAAAAATAAATTTTTTGTATTTGAAAAAAAAGAGTTTTATTCGAAAAATAATTTTTCTAAGATGAAAATGTTGTAATTCACCAACGGGCTAATTTTATAGCTGTTGGGAAGCCACTTGCCAAAAGGACCATGGAGGCCCACCTACAAGGTCGGTCGACCCTCAAGGTCAGCCGAAGTGGGGAAAGGGCTAATGAGGCTCTCTCTCCTCAATCGGCTACATTTTGTGCCTCTTGTGACCATTGGATGTGTACTCTATAAATGGTGGCCGTGAGGAGGACCACTCTTCACACTTCACCTCATTTTTTCTCCTCCACAAGTCATTCTGTTGCTCACTTTGTTTTTTTTTTGCTCTTCATTGAAGCACTCTTGCTCAAATCCAATACAAATAGATTTGCTTTGGTGAGACCTATTTGTGCTTAATACATTGGCAGTTTAAAAAAAAGTGAGGGTTCACACGCAAAGTCTGAATATTGCTGAAAAGCACACTTCGGGTTGTCCGAGCTTGTTGGTATCCCTTTTGCACTGTTCGCACTTTTAGTCATGTGAGCAGCACGTTCTTTTCGCATCGGACTGTCCGAACTTTACATCACGTGAGTTGCACGTGTTTTCCAGTTTGGAGTGACCAAACTTGTAGCACAAGTGAATTACACGTGTTGTTCATTTTGCACTGTCCAAACTTCATTTACATGATCTGCATGTGAGCGGATACTTCGGAGTGTCCGAACTTTTCTTATACATTGCGTAGCGGCTGCTTTGGATTGTTCGATATTTCATTTACTGAAATTTTGGTGCGGCTATTATGTTTTTCATTTGCAATGTTTTGAACTTGCTTTTTGGCTGATAAGGAAGTTTGCTTAGTATTCATTTACTAAGTTTTTGGTGTGTTTTGGTGGTTATGGATGATATCATTTTGCTATGGTTTGCAACATGCTTATGTCAGGTGCTCATGTAAGATGTTGGGTTTTTTGGATTGACGAGAGTCAAGTTGAGGACTTGGGCTCACAAAGAATTAGTTGTTTGTTCTGTGCAGGTGTTGCTTGAGTTATATACATGGCCAGTGACAGGATCCATTGAACTAGTCTTAGGGAGAAGAGTAGGTTCAACAACCAAGTTCGGGAGGAATTGTGTTTGAGTTGATCGGGAGGCCATGCAACATGTTTGGGTCAAGAACAATGCATATGAACATATTGTAGACATTGTTGGATGGTGTCTGCATGTGCACAAAGGGTGTATGGACATGGCAACATGGTTCTAAAGCATTACGAAGAGAATTGGATATATAGAATTGGTCGGAAAGGTCCAATTGGATGAATTATGGGCTCAGGCTGCGACTGAGTTGGTTATGGGTCAAATATGGAAAGATTTGAGTTGGTCTCTGTTAGATTTCGTGTGTGTCAAGAAGTTGAATTGTTTTAAGAAATTTTAGTACGTTCCTAAGGTGTTTGGAAGTCTTAAGATTGTTTCTATCCGCGTATAGAAGAGTCTTGAGCAGTTATGGAATGTTTCGGTTGAAACTTAGTAGGATTAGAGTCCTAGTTAGGATTGTGCCCCTCAGGGCTGCTTATATAAGCAAGGGAGGCCAGAGCTCGTGGTGCACGACTTTGGGATGTTCCTCTTGTGTTTTTATCAATAAAATTTGTAGTTTAGAGAAGCTTTTCTGCCTTGTTGGTCCGACTTGCTTTCATCATGTCTTTCTCGTCGAGTTTCTGGACAGCACGATGTTGGCTCGGTGTTTTGATCATAACTCGAGTTTTACAGATTCAATCGATGTGATTCTTTTTGTGTTGTCTTCCAAACTCAATTGGATATCATCTGCAATAGTTTCATTGGATTTGTGGTTTCTGATATACATGAGTTTCTTTGCAGTGTTGCAAATTTTGTTTTTTTACTCGGGTAGAATAGATTGACCCTTGTTTGATCTTTCAATCATAACTTAAGTTTTTTCTCGACGGTTTTTTTTTGTGATTCTTGTTATGACATCTTCGTGACCTGATTCTTCACAATCTATTCTGATTTTGTCACGATTGATCACGATTAGAGTAGTCGCACACACATTTTCTTCTCTGATTGGTTTTGTCGTCGAGGGTTTTTTGTTCCTTCTGCTGAAAATGTTTTAATCTACCATTCACCCCCTCAAGTATCTTTTCACGTGCTCTTCGATCATACAATTGGTATAAGAGCCATGGTGCTCTAATCTTTGTGATTTAGACGTGTTTTTGACTAATCATCATGGAGAAATAATTTGGAAAATCTAGTGTGTTCAATGGTGTTGATTTTCAGGTTTGAAAAGCGCGTATGGAGGCTTACATACAAGCACAAGGCTTCGCCATCTAGGCGAAGGTCTATAAGTCCTTCAATGTGCCACCAAATGATCAAGTTACGGCTGCGAACATGAGAGGTGTCGACAACAAAAACAAGGCGCGAAACTTGATCATAGAAGGATTGACTCAAAGCGACTTCGATCGAGTTGCACACCTTCGATCTGCTTGTGATGTTTGGAAATCTCTATGTGATTATCATGAAGGATCCAACACTATAAATGAGGTAAGACAAGACATACTCAAGAAAGAATACATGTGCTTTAAGATGCAACGCAGTAAGTCAATCAATTACCTCTCTGCTCGCTTTAACAAAATTCTCAGCATCTTGCGTATTGTCAACATTAAATTTTCAGAGACTGGGAATACTAGACAATTAATAAGTGCATTAGACATCTCAATTTTAGAGATGAAAGTTACATCTATTCGTGAATCTACTGTCATGATTACACTTACTTTGGATGTGCTATATTCTAAGTTGAAAACTCATGAAATTGACATAATCTCACGTAAGAAGCACAACAAGTCTCTTGCATTTGTTTCTGAACGTGACATGCCTAGCTCTAGCGAATCTTCATCATGTGGTACACTTGCTTTGTTGTCTTCTCTAACCCTTGAACAAATTGAAAAGTTTCCATAGGAGAAGCTAGCACTTCTCTCTACTCGATTATCAAAAGCATTGCAAATGTGAGAAGTTGAAGAAGAGGAAGTGGTGGTTCTCAATAATACTTTCAATGTGGTAAGACAGGACATTTTCGTACAGATTTGCCCTAAACTTTCAGGTCCTTCTACCCGTGATGAAAAGCAAAATAAGTTCATGTCATTCTCTGGCAACAACAACTAGAAAAAGAAGATTTCATAAAACGCCAATCGGTGGACCATATCCTCTCCGCTCTACTAGACAACAACTTGAGCGATGAGGATTCCAGTAGTAATGAGGATGAAGACAATTTGGCAACTATGTGTTTCATGGCGAGCAACTCTATGACACAAAGTTTCGAAAATGAACCAAGTGAACGCATATGTGTGCCCAGGATGTTCATTACAAACGATATTCAGGAAATAACCATGTCACAAGAGTAATTAGGTACCTTATTACGATAATCCAATGGTTCATGAATTACAAGCCTCTAATAATTGCAGTGGAAGAATAAACTAAATAGCGCGACTCCACTCCACGGGCAGTTGACTATAGCACGCAACTTGGTACTTCACATGATGCTCATATTACTCCAAGCATCACCTATAACTGTTTTAGTGGGGGAATAACAAGGGTTAGTACATTTTGTACTCAACAAGTGTGGGAAAGTATGACATGTAGCTAAAACAAGGACGATGATAAATGGCTAATTGCATAATAGTACATTTCATAAACATGTAAAAGCAGCCAAAATGTATATGTGCGTTTAATTCCTATCGTATCACAAGTAAATATTATAATCCATATCCAACATTCTCAATTACAATCTGACCTCATCCATCAATTTAATAACCATCCATATTCCAATTTATCACCTTCATAACCAACCATGTCAAAATATCATAACCCAAACCATAACCATGTTCGAACCATCCCAAATCCCAAATCCGACTCTAATCATGGAAGTTCTCCAGGTGCTCATAACCGGGAGCACGGCTGTCATAATAGTTTTTAACACTCTTCAGAGGTTGTACCACTTTACCAACATGTCCATGATTTCATCACCTTTCGATTACTAAGATGTGGGCACCGGAGTCCCGACATCCAAGGATCTCATTGGGTAGTGTCATGCGATGCGACACCCAACGGTATACATGAAAAGAACCAGAATAAAATACAAACACATTCTTTTATTTATATCATGGTACAATACTAAAAGAAGAAAAAAGTATATAGATCATAGGTGCGCTCTCAGCTCTAGCTATGCAAAAGCAAAGTCGTCCATGCCCTTAGAACCCTTCGCACTAGCAGCACTCACTATCCTTATCACAGTGGCGTGCAGGGCTCCCACTAAGCCGTGAACCCTGATGAGGGTAAGGTGTCATCGTCAGGCCCTTCATCAACGGTATAACCTGAAAAAACTCAATAATTGCAAACGTGACCATAAGGCTCAGCAAGACTGACCCGTCTCACTAGACATATGCTAGGTAAAGACTAAACATAGGTAGAAAATAGCATAAGTAGACTCGCCTACAAGTGGATCCTTATAGTCATATTTTAAGTAACAAATGACATTCCTCGGGCATGGCACATCATAGACTCCAAAATAAAACAAGAAACACTTTGCGATGATATGACATGCCCAAAGCAAATAATGCTATTATAGGTTAAGTGTTTGGAAAACTTTAACTTTAATTGTGCTATCTCAAAGCCACAAAAGGTTGCAATACAATATTGTAGTCATTGCAGCAATTTATAATGTTTTAACTACTGTGGATTACTACATCACGTCCCAATAAACAAGCGGTACTCAAATAACCGCGAGGGACGGTGATTGCAATCAGTAGACACTCGGATAACATGTCACACACACCCATGCGTATGAAGCGTGCGGTGCTCGTCACCACGTCATACGCAGCAACCTTTCACAAGAAACTGAAACACCATACCTGTCCCACCATCGTAGGCATAATGTCCCCACACAGACCATGTTTGTGCCCGCTGGCAGATTTACACCTTGCTGCCCTCGACCCTCCCCTATCGACAGTGGGCTATGCCTCGACACCCAAATTATCAAGTTACATCGGTTTCCTGGGTTCCATATGCCTAATATGCTTCCGGTACAGTTCAAACTTGTCCAGCAGGGCCGCACACGGATCGGGTCTCAATCGACACAAGCAAGGCTATGCACGTGAGAACATGTCTCGTTGCATCCTATCCCACTACTCAAATTCATATTCATAGACCATTCTCATACTCAAACCAATCTCGTATGATATAAATCCTATCTCATGAGTAGATTCCAACTACTCGACTTCTACCGGATTCCTCAAAACATTGGCATGGCATTTTCTACTCGTCAAGCTGTAGACCTAACCAATACTCCATGGGATTTGTGGGTCATGCAAGTGGAGTAACAAGCACCTTAGGCCTAATGCACAAAATTCAACCTAGACATATATGATACAAATCAAAGCTTTGCAAAAGCACTTAAATACAAACTGGGGATTGCCTTGGTTTGCGACTAGGCAATTGTTGATTATTAGGGTTGATCTTCCTCCGAAGAACCCGCCATGAAAATTCAAGATGGTGACTCCTCAGCTCCTCCTCCAAGTGAAGCTCCTCGCCGATCATCTTCATCACATTTCCTATTGACATGGTTATGCATATAAGGGAGCAATGTAATATAATATTAGACTCAACGTGGTTGTATTCACCTTAAGAAGCAGAAGCTTGACTAGGAGATACATACATGTCTCTATTTTGTGGAGAAATAGAGGATGAGTCAAGGTGGTCATAATAGTGTCGAGGTAAGAATTGAAAGGTGCACTGTAAGCACACATTGCAACTTAGCAATCAACACTTGGAGCTATGCCACACAAGAGTGATAAGACTGACTGGTGAAGAAGCGTTCGACTAAATAATGTAATGATGAATAAGGGATCAAGGTGAAACATAGAACGATTAAGGTATGAGATGACTATTCAAAGCTGGAGAATTAAACTCCGGATTAAATATTATGACTGATGAATTGAAGTCGTGTAAGAATGAAGAGACAATCTACAAAGCTTCTAAGGACTTAGGAGGAACTTACTATGGATTTTCAAAAGTGCTCTAAGATTCTTACTCTACATTACCTGTGTGTCATAAGGAATGAATTTTAAGGTTCCTAGTAACCATAGAAGATAGGATCATCTAAACTTCTTGAGGTTCCTATGATGAGAACGACTATTTACCAATCTACAAGAATTAGATGGACCCTTGATAAGGATCTTAAGGTCAATGGAGAGACATCACAAGACAAAAGTAGCAACAGGAAAGAATGACCAAGTAGTCACCCCCTGTGACTAAACAATTTGTGCAGGATTACGGAACACTAGTCGCACTACCTTACTATCCTTATAAGCATGTTCACCTTGTTCATTTCCTTAGCAGCATGGTCCATTAGCTTCATGCTTCCAAACACAGGCACTTCTATTCAAGTAAGACATCACGGTGGTTCAAGTGAGCACGTCTCGATGCCTTTCCTGTCAAGCAAAAATGAATTTATGTCCTTATAAACATTTCCTCGAACACGTTGACTACAAAACGACATCGACTTAATGTTGCACAAAACTGAACTCACCTTGGCCCAATTGATGTCACTGGTTTGTCATCCACGTAATCTTACATCTCCTGAATCCCATACAACACCCTCGACGTTGGTTGGATGTAGCCATGGCACGGAACATCATAAGAACATCGATGTAGCTTATGTCTCATAACTGGACGATGCTGCACAAGGAGTATTGAGGTCGGGGTGCTGTAGCAGCCAATAGCCATAGCAGTTCCTAGCTTGGCTCAAAATGCGATGGTATGGGCAGCTACCGCTGTGTTCAACTGGCAAGGGTGGCAGTGAGGTAGGAGCCATTTGCTTGATGGGTGGAGTCACCGGGATAAGGTAGGAGCATGCCGATGCAGACGTTGCAAAGCGAACAGTGGCAGCAAGGTTTCTCCATGCTTTGGAAACCACACGTCGAACAGCTGGCGGGTGTCAGGGCATGAAGGTTCATGCCCCCTCAATGGTGGCGCTGCAGGTAGGTACATGGTAGTGGAAGACGCACAACCTTGGTGCTCATGGAGGATGTGTGTGGCTCGTGGCACGGATGGCGGTGGCGATCAGCGGAACAAAGCTACAAGGTCAAGGGTTGGGCGCAGCTGGCCTGCACAGTAGAGGTGAGCGTGTAGGGGCGGCATTGTAGAGGGGGCTCCTCGGTGAGGACAAGGAGCACGCGACACCCGGGAGGCGAGAAGGCGCGGCGACGAGATGGAGCACGTGTGAGTAAACCTGCTGGGGAAGGAGGGAGCAGAGGAGGAGTAACTGAACGGTGGTGGATGCATGCTCGGCTGGCATCCTAGAGAGGTGGCATGACGGCCGGCGCTGACGCTCGTGCAAAGGTACAACATAGAGCACGCATGACAAGAGATGCCCGGGGCGACCAGAAGGCGGGTGCCGGAGTGGAGCACCGCTAGGGCGCGGTGTGTGGGCCCCATCGTGGCTTGAAGAGGCGACGGTGAGCTAGGGCGCCACAGCAGTCGCGCACGGACAGAAGGCACTGTTACGGGGAACAGGCAGTGTGCTGGCGGGCGCGAATGGCGGTGGGGAACCGGAAGCGCGCAGGCGGCGAGGCCGGGAGTAGGGAGGAAGGGTCGCACGCTCATGGGGAAGACTAGAGTAGGCGAGCGGCACTCGTGGCTTGAGAAGGAAGATGAAGGCGGAGACATGAACGGTCAACTAGTGAACAACAAGGTTGTTACCGCTCTTTTAATGACAGTAGGGCCCCACCTTATGTCATTCCCTCTTATCCTTTTTCCAAGAATCAAAACAACGATTAAATGAGCTCAACGTAAGATAACATGGGGCTGGTTATTCGATATATGGATAATCCAATTTTTGAAACCACTTAATGAATTGAATAAATTGAATTTTAACTTCAAATTGAATTTGAAAGCACCCTAGGCTTTTGATTTTATTCTTTACCTATTTCCTTTTCTAAAAGCCAATAGAAATCCTAAATAATTTAAATTAATCAATTATGGGTTCTAAGTCCTACATTTTGTAAATTCAACTTTAAGCTCGATTTTTTTTTGGATTTTTACCCTTCGCGTGGTTTGATTTTTATTCCCTACTGACACATATTTCTAATTGGTGCCACGAGTCAAAGCAGAGGGAGAGAGCATGTGAGTACTACCGCAATCGATGATATGGACAGCCTCAAAGACTAGCTTGTGTGTGAATCATCATTGGCACACACATCGAGTCGGCTCTTGATAAGTACGAGCAGAGGAGTAAAACAAAGGACGTTTGATGAGAGCTAACTGGTGGACCACCCGATAAGTGGGCCCCACCCATGATATTGTTTTCACTAGTTCAAACAATAGAGTAGGATGAAAGTTCTCGAAGATACTACACATCGTCAATGTAGCTGGGAACTCCATGACATTGCTCAAGTCGATGTTGGAACTTGAGTTTGAATTAACATTCAAATTGTTAATCTTTTATGTGGAATATTCCTATTAAGGCTTTAAGTTTCAACAAGTTCATATTTTTAGTGAACATTGGTTAACTCACATGGTACATGTGAGTTTGGAATTCCAAGTCCACTTTACAAAAAAACTATGTTCGCATTATCATGTTCTTTCTATACTCAATGCAGGCTTTTACAATCCTTCCCCTTTACACGAGTCTCGTACTGAGATTCTAGAGAAATGAGAAAGTTAGGACGAGTTGTTGATGAGATGACTCCATCGTTCTGCGTGATTGGAAGAAATACACTCTTCGTCTTTTTCTGTAGGTTCTTGAAGTTGTGGCTTGTCCAGCTTATGTTGTAAACCACATCATCTAGCTTTGGTGGCTTGCGTCTTCGTACTGCAACTCAAATATCACTCTGTAACGTTTGTGTCTTAGCAAATTATGTTGATGTAGCTATGTTGTGTGGAGATCCTCTCCTTTCCATCAAAATGAAGTAATCTTCTTCATTGTAAGAACACTAATGGTTCTATGGTATTTGGCATCCTTAACTCGTGACGTTGTTCTCATGAAGGCCTTACTGCCCTAGTCTTGTATTTTGAGAATCAGTACTTGTTCTTCAACTCTCTTGAGTATCCTGATGACCTTGATACCAGTTGCTTTCAAATTTGGCTTTGTGTACTTAGTGCTTTAAGCTAGGTGTCCCCGACTTCAAAAACTAAGCCTCTTCGCCTATTGTTCGCATAGCCCTTTTGCCATGATGTAGCATCTCTTAGGTTTTCACGTATTATTTTAACCTACTTTTCAGCATCTTGTAGTGCATCGGCTCCCAACACTTGGTTCTCTCTTGTTTCATCCTAGAACAAAGGTGTCCTACACTTCCTCCCGTATAGTGCTTCATACGGTGACATTTTCAAGCTGGCTTGGTAACTATTGTCCTACGAGAATTCAGCATACGACAAGCTGTTGTCCCAGCTGTGTCCATGTTTCAAGGCACAAGCTCGTCCTCTTGGTTTGCCCATCAGTCTGTGTGTGATATGCGGAGCTGAAATTTAACTTGGTACCCATAGACACATGTAATTTTTCCAAAAATCTCGATGTGAATTGGGAATCTCGATAGACACTATTTTCTTTGGAACTCCATGTCAGCATACAATATGCTCCATATACAATTCTGCGAGCTTCGATGTGGTGTATGTGGTCTTGATTGGAATGAAATGAGCTGATTTTCTCAATCGATCCACAATCACTGATATGGAGTCATAGCCAGACTGAGTACGTAATAACCCAACTATTAAGTCCATACCAATTTCTTCCCACTTCCACTCGGGTATTTTCAATGGCTGTAATAGTCCAGTTGGCCTTTGATGTTCAACCTTCACTCATTTACACGTGACACATAATGCAACATATGTAGCTATGTCCTTCTTCATCCCATCCCACCAGTGGCACATCTTCAAGTCCTTTTACATCTTCATACAACCAGGATGGATGGAATAGGGTAAGTCACGTGCCTCCTCTAAAATCGTATCCCCGATATGCTTCACATTAGGCACGACAATTAACTTCCCAAGCCATAGCGTTCCATAGTCATCTTCATCAAACCTCCATTCTCTCCCTTCTTGGATCCTTTCCTCGATCTCTTGGATATCCTCATCCTTTGTTTGACCCTCTCGTATTTCTTGTTCGAAAGTTTGGTTTACTTCCATTACTCCCATCTCTTTCACGAATCCAAGTTGCAACCGTTCAAACTCCTCACATAACTCAGATGGCAACTCTCGAACTGTGAGTTGGTGGCTTGCTCCTTTTTTACTCAAGGCATTTGCCTCTACATTAGCCTTCCCCGAGTGGTTGTTATTCCCACATCATAATCCTTGATGAGCTTCAACCATCTTCGTTGCCTCAAATTCAGATCCGTTTGCGTGAATATGTACTTGAGGCTCTTGTGATATGTGTAAATTTCACATCCTCTCCATATCTTCAAGGCATGCACTATGGCTGCATGTTCGAGGTCATGCGTAGGATAATTCTGCTCATGTTTCTTCAATTGCTTCGATGCGTGAGCTACCACTTGGCCTTCTTGCATAAGCACACATTCATTCCCTTGTCTTGAAGCATCTCAACAGATATGAAAGCTCTTGCTCACGTCGGGCAATACAAAGATTGGTGCGGTCGTTAACCTCTTTTTTTGTTCTTCAAAGCCATCGGTTGTCAGGATAACTTTCGTACTTATTACTTGTCCGTTCCGCACACTGGATCACTCTATTATGCTTCAGTACTCATTCCACTCCAGGTTTTATATCCAATCCTTGTGAATATATCATAGTTCCAAGTTCATCAGGAAATCTACGCCCTTATTTTAAGAATTACTCTCGGACATACTTCATTCGTCCTCATCTTCCATGTAGCTTCGTCTGAAATTGTGAATATTCTAGTTGTGTCCATCTTCTAGTTGTTCCGTGAAGGCATGCTTTGCCATCTCGAGAAGATCATCTTAGCGAGATCCACATCAACCCGGACTCATTAATGGGGTGAGCGGTATCCCGAACACCACCTTGTGAGTCTTAAGGCTAGTGATGTCGATGCGGTTGTTGATAAGAGACTCGACGAACCTGCCGTCGATGAAGTGGTACACCAAGTTAACCAATCCTGTGATCGGTTAGGGAACATCCTCGACACAACCAAGGAACTCTTATCCAAGGTTCCCCTTGGTCTAGTTCTCCTTGTTGGTCGCAATGTTCTCGCACTACTCAACCACAGGTCATTGGTGATCACCAACCACCTTGGTTTGACCTGGAAGGCATTTTATCGAGCACCTGGGCTATACCTAGGACTCGATGAATCTCACCTCGACTAAACCCTAATTTATCCAAACGGCCATCACCTGATGTGTCATGGTTGTGTTCCTGCACTATCTATATCCCCGACATTCCTTGCCTTATTGCCAGGAGACACCCATGACGTGGAACGTCGTGACCTTAAGTTCTAAAACAAGCTTCTAAAGTTCTAAAACACATTAGCAACCATGTTCTATATGTAAAATTTTAACAAGCCCCTATTCTTTTAGTGAACATTTGTCAACTGATATGGTTCATGTGAGTTTGGATTTCCAAGTCCACTTTCAAAATTTTTAAGTTCGCATTTTTGCGTTTCTGTTCTTCCAAAAAGCGGGCTTTTACACGGATGCACCTCACCAGCCACGAATATCAAACAGCAGCGGCATGGTTCCCCAGGATTATACCGCTAGGAAACTTCCGAGTCTCATCAGATAACCATAATCATAAGCATAGAGGTTATTACCTGCAAAACAACTTATATAGCAACCGTGAGCACCAAGGGTCAGAAAGACTTAACTGTCTCACCTAAACATGAAACCCTACATGAGGGTAAAGACATAAACATGGGATGGCAGATTTACATAATGGACTCGCCTAAATGTGGGTCCTTGTTTTTAGATTTATTGGCAGCAGCTTAAACCTTGTGCGGGCAACATCGTAACTCCACAATCAAACAAGAAATGCTTCATCACGATGCTGCATTCCCAAGGTGGAAAAAAATTAGTGTGCACAATACCAATACATACAACATAGCAATATAATGATAATATAATGTTCATAACAGCAGTAATTAATTCTCATCTCAAGTGCAAGCATTAACTACATTACAACTCAGTGAACAAGTGGTAGTCATAACCACGATTGACGGTGATTTGAATCAAAGATACCTGGAATACACGACATGTACGCCCGTACTGGAAGTCACGTAGGTGCACTCCGCAGACGTCGTATGCAGCCAACTTTCTCATGTTCTACCCAAGTTGAATCGATTCAATCGTCTAGGACAATATTTCAACTCACGGTGCACCTTTTCTCTGTGAAGATTTCATGAGCGAGTTACCGTCTACCGTGCTGCAGCCGAAAGCATGAGGCGATCGAAAAAGTGTCAACAAAGGCTTCCCAAGGTACATCGAAATCATGGACCCCATATATCCAGTATGAGTCCAGTACAGTTCAAACTTGCTCAGCAGGGCTGCATATGGATCAGTCCTTAAACGACACGGGCAGGGCTACGCACCCAAGACCACGTCTTGCTACATCCTACACCCCTGCCCGGTCTCATATTCAGATTACTACTCCATTTCTATGAACCAATCCCGTGTGGAAAAGTTGTAGCCATGCAAGCAGATTCCAACTACTCGACTTCTACCAAATCATATCCAACATTTAGCATAGCATTGTCTACACAATGACTTAACAAGTACCCAAATACTCCATCGGGTGATCTGGTCATGCAAGTGGATTTTCAATCACCTTAGCCCTAATGCACATAACTTACCCTAGACATAGGTGATACAAATCAAAATTTTGTAATAGCGCTCAAATGCAAACCGGGGCTTGATTTAGCTAGCGACTCAATTAAATGTCAATGGTCAGTGGCTTTCCTACGGAGATTCTGCCAAGGACTTCATGTGGACACCCTAGCCTTCTCCTCCAAGGAATGCTCCTAGTCGAGTTCCGACGTCACGTGAACTATCGAAATGCAAGTGCATATATAAGCATGAGATAGCATAACATTTAATTCTATTGTAACAAGTTTAGTAAAGAAACTAAGTGATTGAGAATGGAGTTCCTGTTGTTGTGATCTACAGGAATAAAGGAATATTGATGTGAAGTGGAAAAAGATTAACTCCGCATTTGATTTAGAGTTTTTATGAACATAGACATATATAAAAGGATTGCTGATGCTACATAGGTCCAATGAAGCTGAAATTTTAACAGTAGCTTCAACGGATGATATGTAGAAAGTGTGCAAAACTTTAGTTCTGCCAAAGGTTTTATGTGGTCACAACAATTTTATATGTGTTTCCACTTCTATGAATTTTCATTCGAATTCTGGAGTTGTATCTGTGAGATCTATGTGTGTTGAATACATTAGCTTGTACTGAATACAATGGCTTTGATGATATAGGTTCTAACATTCTGCCAAAACACCATTTTTAGCAAGGTCTGACTCTAGCTCCGAGCTTCTGCAAGGTCCGACAATAGGTCTGACTTTCTTTGTCTAGGTCCGACATGTTTTTGGGGTAGCTCCAGTGATTTTTGTCTTTAGCTCCGGCATGTCTTTGTTAAGCTCTGATATGCTTTGATAGGTCCGACTTATGTTGGTTAGCGCCAACATGTTTTTCTATCTCCGACTTTTGGGTTGACTAGTTCCGACTAGCTTTGGCAAGCTCCCGCGCTAGGTTGTACTGGCTTTGGTAAGCTCCGACACTAGGTTGTACTAGCTTTGGTAAGCTCCGGCTCAAGCTTCGATTAGCTTTGGCAAGATTCGAAGCTTGATTGCAATGTTTCTGCTTTTACTGTGAAATGTTTCGAACTTGCTTTACATTATTGGAAAGATTGCTTAGTATTCATTTGCTATGTTTTTGGCGCATTTTGGTTGATATGGCTGATATCGTTTTACTGTGGTTTTGCATCATGCTTATGTGAGGTGCTCACGTGAGGTGTTGTGTTCGAAACTAATTTGAGTCAAGTCACGGACTTGGGCTCGTACGGATTGGTTGTTTATTCATGTGCAGGTGTTTCTTGAGTTCAAGACATGGCTGGTGACATAATCCATTGAACTAGTATTAAGGAGAAGATGAGGTTCACCAACCAAGTTCGGGAGGAATTGTGCTTGAGTTGATTGAGAGGTTGCGCAACATGTTTGAATCACGAACAATGCATATGACGGTATCGTGGACGTTGTTGGAAGATGTTTGCACATGTTCAAGCAGTGCATGGACGTGGCTACATGGTTCCGAGGCATGATAAAGAGATGTGGACATAAAGAATTGGTCGGAAAGGTCCAACCGACTAGGTTGTGGACTCAAGTTGCGGCTGAGTGAATGTGGCCTAGAGGGGGGTGAATAGGCCTTTAAAATTTCTTGCACACTTAATAGAGTTGTCAAAAACTTGTTTGACCGGACTAGTCCGGTTGTGTGGGCGGACTAGTCCGGTGTGCTGAAATAAGTGAATTGATTAAGTGTTGTTTGGGAAACTAGATTCTTTTAGCAGCGAAAATGAGAACAACAGATACTTTGGTTTACGATTATTGTATGAATGCAGGTGGAAACTTATAAGCAACTTAAATTGATGTTTAGTAATCAAGTGATCTAGTGAACAAAATGTAAAAGGAATAAGGCACAAGAGACACAAATTTTTACCAAGGTTCGATCTCACCATGAGATATGTGTCCTCATTGAGGAAGCTCACACAGAGCCGGGTCTCCAACCCTTTTCCTCTTCAAGTCAACACACAGGCCGACTTGATTCCACTAGCATGGGTAATAACCGATTTTGTGGGGCAACCTCAGACGTTGAGGGCTCACACAAGAATTACAACGAAAGAAGCGATCAAATACACTTGAAAGTATTACAATGCAGAGTATGAGTGTAGAAAGATCAAACCCCAAGAGCTCGCAACGAAGGAATGATGATCTCCCAAACCTGAATCCAAGTGTTCAATTGATTTTACTCTTTTTGCACTTTAGATGTGTGGGGAGATGTGTTTTGGGCTATTGGGACAAGGTGGCGGCACTAGGATTTGTATTTTCAGCAGTATTCGATGTGTATTCTTATAGGAAAGCTGTGGATCCTCTTTTTATAGGGTTTCCAAAAAGTTACTGTTGTAAAACCCTAATACTGGACTAGTCTGGTGCAAGTCCGGACTTGTCCGGTCACAGTGCAACTCAATGTCCAGAAAGTTTGGCAGACTAGTCCAGTTGGAAAATGGACTTGTCCGGCCCTATGTGAAGATGGACTCCAGAAAGTCTGGCAGACTAGTCCGGTTGGAAAACGGACTAGTCCGGCCCTATGTGAAAACAGACTCCAGAAAGTCTAGCGGACTAGCCCTGTTGGAAAACGGACTAGTCCGGTGCATTGTGAGATGTTGGGTTAATTTTAAAACCCTTACCCCTGCGCAAGGTCGTGAGCTCTTGGAGTGTGTCTTTCATACACTCCCTATACATTCCAAATCTAATTTGTTCTTCCAAGTTCCTCCAAAGTATTCCTCTTTGGACACCACTCCATTTTTCACCTTTTTGTGTGCACCGAGCTGTTTCACTTTGTTTGTCATGCAATCATCTCAATAGTTTCATTAAGATATCATATGTTCGTTATCAATTAGCCGAAACCCACAAGGGATATCCTAGATGCACTTACAATCTCCCCCTTTCTGGTGATTGATGACAACCATTTGAGATATCACAATTGAGAATAAAATTTTGATTCTCATAAGGTGTGCACATATGAGAATAATGATTAATTCACAAAAAGCTTCTCACATATGCACACACCTTATGGTGGGGTGCCTAACAGGTTTGTGATCAACAAAGTGTGATGAAATAAAGATAAACAATAATGAACATAGAAGTAAGCATTAGAGCAACCATAAGCATCACACATAGGAAAGGAAATGTTGCATTACGAAGTTTTAAAAATAGGTACATGTCCTTGATCACAAAAGCTTAATAACTAATACTAGAGATAGTTTGAGTCTCAATCCAGTCTCAATCTCTCCCCCTTTGGCATCAAGGCACCAAAAAGGGAAAAATTGAGGGGAATCACTCATCGTTGCTCCCTTCTTTAGTTTCAGTCCGATCTTCATCTTCACCATCATCGTCATTCACCAAAGCAGGATCTTCCTCTGAGTCCTCGAAGGCGGGCAGTGATCCAACCGGCTCAATCTCCAGCTTCTCACAGATAGACTTGATATTGGCATTCACATACTGTTGATGTTTCCGCTGTCTGACTTCGATCTTGTGGCAGCGGGCAAAGATGGAGGAGAGCATTTTGAGGATGCCACTGGAGGGTTCATGGACAGAAGATTAACCAGGAGGAGCAGCTGCAGACCTTGTGGCATTCACATCCTGAGATTGTTTAGACCTCCTCTCAGCTCCAGGGGAGGAAGGAGCAGTTGGTGCTGAGGGAAGGGTGTACTCGGTGGGCTTTTGTGGCTTCAACCCCGTATGAGAAACATCCTTGACAAACTCAAGTCCGGTCACTTTCTCAATCATGTAAATGATGTATGGGGCATACCCGCAAGACCTATTGGGAGTGATTGAGATGTTCACAATGTCGTTGTAGATGTACTCAAAAACATTGAACGGTCTCCTTCCACTAATGACCTTCATTAGGGTCCTCAAGGTTCCTTGGATAGTCCCCGCATCTCCATCTTTCGGGGCTATTGTCTTCCTCAAGATTCTGTTGAGGACCACAAAGAAGGGCATCAGATATTTGCTGTTGGGAGGAACATAGGGCAGTCTTGTGTCATAGAGGAACTTAAGCTCATCCTTCTCCAAGGGTTTCATATTGTGTATGACAAGATCATGATCCAGAGTGTGTTCAAGGTGAAGAATCCTTGCAAATTCATCATAACTGACACTATAGTTGGAACCATGAGTCATCCAAGTAAGGCTGTCTCCATCACCACGAGCAAAGTAGAGGGTAGAGTAAAATTGGGTGATGATCTCATTGTTCCAGTCATTCTTAGAGGAAAGCAGTTCCTTCAGACCGTGCCTCTCCAAAGCCTCAACCACCTCACAAAACGTAGGAAACCTCTTCGACTGCAGGTATACAACATTCACCCATTGGCTCTTCAGAACAGGATTCTTCACCTTCATGTACACGTGCTCGTAGTAGTCAGCATGGAAGTTGCTCCAGAATCTTGGGTTAGAGCATTGCCTAGGTTGATTATACACATCAATCTTCCTGAAGTTATCGGCTAGCTCACCCCCTTTTCCAGTGAAATCCTCACTAGAAGGCTGCCAGTTGTGGTGACTGGGGTTTTTCATCTTCAAGGGCCCAATGGGACAACTAGCAAGTCCCTTCCCTTTATTGAGAGCCCTTTCTGGCCCTGTGAGCTCTCAGCAGCAGCTTTTCTTTAAGCCTTTTTGACAATAACCTTCCACTTCTTAGGCAGATTGTCGTCGGAGGGTGGAGAGTGGACATTAACATCATGTCTTTTCTTCATAACTCTCTCCCTAGATCTCCTCACTCTTTCGCGTTGAGCTTCTTCATCAATGTGGAAAGAGCTGTCATCTGAGCCTGAATACATCGTGCCTGATAGGGAGTTCACGAATTAGATAAGAATGAACCAAGGATTGAAGACAATGTAGGCATTCAGATGTCAAAGACCGGACTTGTCCGGTTTCTGAGTGCGGACTTGTCCGGTGTACCGAACTTGTCCGTATCTGAGCGCCAAACTAGTCTGGCCTGGCATAAGAACCCTAACGATTTCTTTTGAAGTCAAAACTTCTACCTAAAGATACAAATGGGCGGGACAGTGGTAGGAATACATCTATGATGCCAATGTACAACCTTCTAATCAAAGGAAACGAGCTAGAGTGAGAAAAGTTCAGAATTTGGTTTTGGGTTGAATTTTACCGAGATTTGAAGATCGGAGTTAAAGGAGCAATAATCTATCTGGATGAGTTCGGAGGGGAGAGTCCACTCGTCGAGGGGAGGATTTCCCACGGAGAAAGCTTTGATTTTGAGGGCTCAACCCGAAAATCACTTTGGGGGCTAGGGTTTAGGAGAGGAGAGGGAGACCACATCCTTATGCTTTGGGAGCTAGGGTTTAAGAGAGTCTTGGGCCGGCCAACTGCTCATATACGCGATGGACCAGACTAGTCTGGTCACGGTGGCAGACTAGTCCAGTGCCCCTGGAAAACCTAGGAATTGCGTCTGTTCGGACTAGTCCGGTGGTAAACTTGACAAGTTCGGTTTCAACAGACTTAATACATATAGAAATGATTAATAGTGATCCAAGGACAATAGTTTTGCAAATAATCTTGTTAATTACGACCAGTAGATAAGTAACAATGAAAAGTGGTCATAAACTGCAATATTTCTTCATTAAAATAGTTTTCTTAGAAGAAAAAGAGATGAGGAGCATTTTTAACAATAAAATGTAACATTTGAAGTTTCAACCAGATATGCAACGTTTCAAGCCACATTTCGAGAGTCAAGAATGTTAAGCTCATTCCTAAGTTCACAAAACCTTTTCTCTTCTAATGGTTTTGTAAAAATATCCGCAAGTTGTTTTTCAGTCCTAACATGTGAAATAGTAATGTCACCTTTTAACGAATGATCTCTAAGAAAGTGATGACGGATATCTATGTGCTTAGTTCTTGAGTGCTCTACAGGGTTGTGTGCAATTTTTATAGCACTTTCATTATCACATAGAAGCGGGATATGGCTAAGATTGTAGCCGTAGTCCCTAAGAGTTTGTCGCATCCAATGTAGTTGTGCGCAACAACTACCGGCTGCAACATACTCTGCTTCCGCTGTGGAAAGAGCAATTGAGTTTTGCTTTTTAGATGACAAATAAACTAGGTACCTACCAAGAAATTGACAAGTCCCTGACGTGCTCTTTCTATCGACTTTGCATCCGGCATAGTCGGCGTCGGAATAGCCAATCAAGCTAAACTTGGATCCTTTGGGATACCAAAGCCCCAACTTGGGTGTGTTCCCAAGATACCTTAGGATTCTTTTTACAGCAATTAAGTGACACTCTTTAGGTGCGGCTTGAAACCTTGCACACAAGCAAGCACTAAGCATAAAATCTGGCCTAGATGCACATAAATAATGTAAGGAGCCGATCATGGACCGATATACCTTTTGGTCCACATTTGCACCGTCTTCATTGAGGTCGAGATGGCCGTTGATGGCCATGGGTGTCTTGATGGGCTTGGCTTTGTCCATATTGAATTTCTTGAGAATGTCCTGTGTATATTTGGTTTGGCTTATAAATGTACCTTCTCTCAGTTGCTTCACTTGGAATCCCAAGAAGAACTTCAATTCGCCCATCATTGACATCTCGAACATATCTGTCATTGACATCTTGATGGTCTTGTCTTCTTTTTCTGAAATTTTTCTTTTCTTGAGGTCTTGTTTCCTTCTTCTTTTTGTTTTCTTCATAAGGGCAGTCCACCATGAAGTGACCATACTCTCCGCAGTTGTAGCAAGTGCGTCGAGCCTTGGATTTCCCTTTATCCTTGCTTCTGCCTTCATTTGAGTTGTTGCCGTGTCTTCTTTTAATCATGCGCTTGAACTTCTTGATAAAGAGTACCATTTCTTCATCATCAAGATCGGTGCTCTCGTCGCTTGTATCTCTATTTTCTTGGTCTTCATGAGTTTCTTTGAGTTTGGGTTTGCACGTTGCTTTGAGAACAACTTCTTTCCTTTTGGAAGAGGTGAGTTCAGCTAAGTCTTTGACGTATTGAGCCTCTTTCTTCATCAGTTAATGATTTATGATCTTCCCCAGTAACTCATCGGGAGTCATTTTGTGAAATCCGGGGCTTTCTCTAATCATTGAGCAAAGTGTGACATTTCTTGGCATGAAGGCTCTAATCGTTCTTTTGACCACCTCGTGATCCGTACATTTCTTACTTCCATAGGCAAAAATTTTGTTGATGAGTGCCTTCATCCGGTTGTACATGTATTGAGGTAATTTGCCTTCTTCAATAGTAAATCTCCCCAACTCTTCTTCAAGCATCTCAATTTTAGTTTCACGAACTGACCTATTTCCTTCGCGAGCTGTCTTAAGTGTATCCCAGATTTCTTTTGCACTTTCTAATCCATCGATCTTGGTGAATTCCTCCCTGCTTAGTGATGATGTGATCACCGCGACGGCTTGTGCGTTTCTGTGAATTTCTTGTTCTTGTTCTGGAGTGAGTTCCTCATCCGTGTCTGGGATATCTATGCCTGTGCAAACAATGTGCCACATAATAGGATTCAGAGATAATAAATGAATTTTCATGTTGTACTTCCACATGGTGTAGTCACTTCCGTCAAACTGTGGAGGCTTTCCCATAGGAATAGAGAGATAGTGATTGTTTACATTGAGACAGTTGTAGTTGTAAGGATATCGGCAGTAGTCGTGATGACCACTCTCAGTCGTCTTCTCTTCTTCTTTTCCTTTTTGTACCACCAACTTCTTTCTGAGGAGTGCCTTTAGCTGTCGCACTTCTTCATCATCATGTGGGCTTTCTTTCAGCACATCGAAGGTTTTAGCTTCTTGTTCCTCCTCATTGATGTTCGTCTTCAGGATATCGTTGTTGTTCTCAGTGGCCATTGATCTCTCCGAGATGTGAGTCTCGTTAATGGAGAACCAAGCTCTAATACCAATTTAATGTTTCCTGGGGGGTGAATAGGCCTTTAAAATTTCCTGCACACTTAATAGAGTTGTCAAAAACTTGTTTGACCGGACTAGTTCGGTTGTGTGGGCGGACTAGTCCGTTGTGCTGAAATAAGTGAATTGATTAAGTGTTGTTTGGGAAACTAGATTCTTTTAGCAGCGGAAATGAGAACAAAAGATACTTTGGTTTACGATTATTGTATGAATGCATGTGGAAACTTATAAGCAACTTAAGTTGCTGTTTAGTAATCAAGTGATCTAGTGAACAAAATGTAAAAGGAATAAGACACAAGAGACACAAATTTTTACCGAGGTTCGATCTCACCACGAGATCTACGTCCTCGTTGAGGAAGCTCACAAAGAGTCGGGTCTCCAACCCTTTTCCTCTTCAAGTCACCACACAGGCCGACTTGATTCCACTAGCACGGGTAATCACTGAGCTTGTGGGGCAACCTCACACGTTGAGGGCTCCCACGATAATTACAAACAAAGAAGCGATCAAATACACTTGAAAGTATTACAATGCAAAGTATGAGTGTCGAAATATCAAACCCCAAGAGCTGGCAACAAAGGAACGACGATCTCCCAATCTCGAATCCAAGTGTTCAATTGATTTTACTCTTTTTGCACTTTAGATGTGTGGGGGGATGTGTTTTGGGCTCTTGGGACAAGGTGGCGGCGCTAGGGTTTGTATTTTCAGCAGTATTTGACGTGTATTCTTATAGGAAAGTCGTGGATATTCTTTATATAGGGTTTCCAAAAAGTTACCGTTGTAAAACCCTAATACCGGACTAGTCCGGTGCAAGTCCGGACTTGTCCGATCACAATGCAACTCAATGTCCAGAAAGTTTGGCGGACTAGTCCGGTTGGAAAACGGACTTGTCCGGCCCTATGTGAAGATGGACTCCAGAAAGTCTGGCGGACTAGTCCGGTTGGAAAACGGACTAGTCCAGCCCTATATGAAAACAGACTCCAGAACGTCTGGCGGACTAGTCCGGTTGGAAACGGACTAGTCCAGTGCACTGTGAGATGTTGGGTTAATTTTAAAACACTTACCCCTGCGCAAGGTCGTGAGCTATTGGAGTGTGTCTTTCATATACTCCCTATACATTTAAAATCTAATTTGTTCTTCCAAGTTCCATCAAAGTATTCCTCTTTGGACACCACTCCATTTTTTACCTTTTTGTGTGCACCGAGCTGTTTCACTTTGTTTGTCCTGCAATCATCTCAATAGTTTCATTAGGATCTCATATGTTTGTCATCAATTAGCCAAAACCCACAAGGGATATCCTAGATGCACTTACACTGAGTCGTGTTTGACTCAAATATGTAAAGATTTGAGTTGGTTATGATAGGATTTCGTGTGGGTCACGAATTTGAGTTGTTTTAGGAATGTGGGATACGTTCCTAAGGTGTTTGGAAGTCTTAAGATTGCTTCTATCTGCGTATAGAAGAGTCCTAAGCAATTATGGAAAGTTTTGATTCGTGATTTGAGTAGGATTAGAGTCCTAGTTGCGATTGGGTTGGCCCAAGGGCTGGTTATATAAGCAAGGGAGGCCAGAGCTCGTGGTAGACGACTTTGGGGGTTGTTCCTCTTGTGTTCTATTGAATAAAATTCGTAGTTGAAAGGAACTTTTGTGCCTTGTTCGTCTGACTTGTTCCAGACAAGTTTTTCTCGTCGAGTTTTCTGCACAGCACTACCTTTCTTCGGTGAATTTATCATAACTCGAGTTTTACAGATCCGATTGACGTGATTCATTCTGGGTTGTCTTCACAACTTGATTATCTATCATCTATCAAAATTTCACGGTCATTGGGTTTATGGTTTATGATCTACACGAGTTTCTTTGCAGCATTCCAGAACTTTTTTTCTCGGGTAGAACAGATAGACCTTTGTTTGATCTTTTGATCGTAACATGAGTTTCTCTCGACGAATTTGAGTGATTCTTGTTGTGTTTTTTTCGTGACTTGAATTCTCTTTGATATCCATCACTTTTGTCACGGTGAAACACGTTTAGTTTAGTCTCGCACACGATTTCTTTAACAGATCGTTTTTCTGCCGAAGGGGTTGGGACTAAATTGTTTCCGCTGCGTAAGATTTTTCAAATCTACTATTCACCCCCCTCTGGTAGCTTTTCACATGCTCTTCGATCCTACAGAATCATGGCTACTAGTGGTTGTATCATACATAGGAAGTTGTTCGGTATCTAACAAAATTTATTCCGCATTTTTCTAAGCTTTCTTGAGTGAGATATAGAATTTAGAAGTTTGAACAATTTGTTAAAATGTTTCTGGACATTTTGGAATTTCCAGGTACATAGAGGTTTGAAAATTTGGAATTTTCCGATACATAGACATGAAACTTTTACTGGAACTTAAGGGAATTATTTGGAATTATTTCGCCAAGTTTGGGAATTTTTGAATGAATGGAGCATCATGAATTAACTTCAATAGCATTTTGCATCATGGAATTATTGAGGACAAATTAATGATTTTCATACAGATCCAAGAGCACCACCTGAAAGTATATATTATCCTGGTACTAAAAAATTTTGTTTGAGAATTTATGGACAAGGATTCTAGGAGATATTGATTTTTGAAGTTGGGACCAAATCTCGAATTAAATTTAAATGGGAAAGTTTAAATAAAGAAAGGGGGGCCACAGGTTTAAAATGGACGAGTCGGATTTAAGCCACACGGATCCACACAGTTCCTACCCACAACTACATCGGATCCTAAAGCCACAAAAGATTCCAAGGAGAATCCTTCTCTGGCTGACAGCGGGGCCCCACCCCGAGTCATCTTCTTCCTCACGTCGGCGGCGCTCGGGCGGCGCCCGACGGTGGCAGGTGGCGGCGCCACGCCACAGCACGCTCTAGGGCACGGGGGGCCTAAAATCGAACGGGGAACAAATTGCCATAGGTGGCATCGGTGATAGATGGCCGGAGAGGGAGGTACGACGGCGGCGGGCGGAACTAGGGTTCCTGTGAGGCCAAAACCTCTTCCTCAAACCGCTCGGCAATCAATCTAAAATCTTCCTGGGATCATGCTAAGGACGAATAGAAGGTGTAAAATGGGTGGAACGGCCCAAAATTATGAACTCGAGGGTGAACTGGCGCGTTTTTCAAAGCGGAGGGGAAAAACTCGAAGTGCAGCTTAATTACACAATGAAACTCGATGATTCTTCTTTGAGGTGAAGCGCCTGGATGTGTAGAAGATAAAGCCTCACGTTCACAAAGAATTGTTATACGTGGAAAGCGAATTGAATCAGCGACCTGGCTAAGTTCATACACAAAGCTCGCCGGAAGAAATAGAAATACGGAGGCTATGGTCGATGGCATAGGCTCAAATTTTACCAGCAGCTAGTATATGAATAGGCAAACCTTTTTGCTTATATACGGAGGTGAGAACATGCTTGTATAGAGGGGGCAATGGTGCACCGGCGGGCAGCACTTGAAAAACAGAGGATTGCGGCTGGAATTCTGCACGTTCTTCGTCGGAGAGGCTCTAACTGAGCAAGAAAATGGTTAAAACAGCTGCATAAGGTTTTGAGGAATCATAAGCTGCGATAAAAATTGATCAATGCTGATGATCCTTGCTGGATTTTGAGTGGAAGGGGAAGAACTTGCCGAGAAGCAAAATTTTACGCCACGGAACAAAGCAAAGGTGAAGTGCGCGACTTTGGGGCTTGGAGGGGGATAAGGAGGAGCCCTGGTCGTGCTGTATGCAGCTGAAGGAAAGCAGGGAAGCAAGCAGCTCTGTGGCAATTTGCATGCCATGAGGTTTTGCCCTGGAATGAAAAGAACAGAGCACTGTAAGCATGACAGGTGGGTCCCACTTGCTCTCCCTCACACACAACTCTGCTCATTCAATTCCAGCACCTATTTCAGTCCAAAAATTGCTAGATATTTGTGGGAAGGCCAAATTGAATGTCGAGAATTTGACTCTGAAATCAAATAGTTGATTTGTCCAAGTTGCATTCGAATTCAAACTTGAATTTGAATTTAAGTTGAATTCAATGTAGCTACAAAAATTGTGAATGTTTGCAGGGATACTATTTGAAATATTTGGAATCCAGTGATCAACTCAAATCTTCATGTTAAACTCATTCGAACAGTAGTTAAGTTTATTTTTTGAATTCCCTCTTTTTGAGTTTGAATTACTTTGTTTTTATCATTAAATTTTTATTTCTTTTTATCCTTCAAAAATTTTAGTCCTTCTAACTGAAGTTTGTATTGTGAAAATTAGGGCTTTTACAAGATCATTCCAGCTCCATGTTAGTTAAGTCATCATTATCATCAATTCACATAGTCCATATGTTCATTAGTTGTTAATTAAGCCAGTTGGTTGTTTCCAATCCCAATTAAGTAAAGCAAAGAAAAAATGTAAAATACATTCTCGACTCTCAACAATATATCCCAAGCGACTAGGGTGGTCATACAAGGCTAATAAAAACCTATCACGGGTTTCCCATCAATTTGACATAAGCATGCAGTTTTGTAAACAAAACATTTCAAAACGGGATCAAAATGGTCAAGGACAGTTGTCTTGCTCCAGTGGCTAGTTCGGACCAAGAGCTTCGAAGTTCTGGTGTTGAAGGTCCTCGTAAGCACCTTCTAGAGCGTTACCTTCTATTCCACACGACAATCATGCAAAACAAACATTACAATCAATAAATGCTCATATAGTACTCAATATGGCATGCCATGCTTGAATGATGCAATTATGATGTAATACATGGTATTAGTTTGCTATTGTTGCTTACTAACTAGTTACAATTAAGTTTTACATGTTAGAGCAAACTTCAAGTCATTTCTGAGAAAGTTGGAAAAGTTCTAGGAATTCCATAATTGAAGGACCGGACTAGTCCGCACCATGGGCCGAACATGTTCGCTCTACACCAGGAAGTTCAACGGACTAGTCCGCACTGGACCCGACAAGTCTGCTACGACTAGGGTTTTTGCGAATTTCTAACTACAGCATTGTTGAATTAAGTATGGGACCATAATTAATGTAGGAAAGATGGATCTAAGATATTTACCTTGAATTCAAGGGTTCACTAGTCAACAAATAGATGAAACGCGAGAACTCGACAGCTAGATCGACGAAGACGAGGAGATGGCGAAGAAGAATGTTGACGTCATGAATTGATGAATAATATCGTAGCAGCGTCGGCGATCTTGATTGACTCTCCTCTCCTTCCTCTTCCTTCTTCTCCCCGACCCTCCTGGCAGTGAGGGCTCCTTCCTTCCTCAAGAATAGTGGCACATGACATGACAGGGCTAAGTGTTTTCTATTGTGGGGGAAAAAGGATGAAAGGTGGGCGATGGGCTGTTTATATAGGAGGAGAGATGTAGGGTTTCACGTAGAGGCCCTGGTGGGGTCCCACATGGGCTTCTCACGTGTGGGGCACGATGTTCTTCGGTCTAATTAAGAAAATTAGCCAATACATCATCGTGGAGGAAAAATAGAATTCGAGTGAGAACCCTACATATCATTAAGGCCAGACAAGTCTGTTTGGGAGCAGGAAGATCAACGCAGAAATCCGGTGTCAAGCTGGATAGTTCAGTTCAAGGTCACAAAGTCAATCGGACATGTCCGATGCCAAGCCAGACAAGTTCGGGAATTGTCCAATATCAGAATGAGACGAAGATTTTGGGTGTTTTGGCAGCAATCATCAGACTAGTCCATATACACAACGGACAGGTCCAGTCGGGAACAGAAATAAAACCAGATTAGTCCACAAAAACAACGGACAAGTCCAGAGAACATCAAAAATGATTTTGGACTAATCCGCAACAATTAACAAAAAGTCCAAGGGACAATAGTAGATAAATCAAACTAGTCCGAGTTCCAATCCGGACAAGTCCGTACTAAGTCATGTTTTTAATTGTTGTTTTGTTCTATTTCATTTTAGTCTTGTTCCTTTTTGTGTTGTATCATGTTAGACATATATAAGAATGCATGTTATGCATGATGGATGCAAATGAGGATGTTACAGACTCAAGATCAAGTATGGAGGAGGCAGAATACAACAACAACATGAAGTGGTATGTCCCACTTGCGAAGAAATGTATGATGCTATTTCACATGCCACGGTTATACATAAGAAAAAGGACAAAAAAACTTAGGGATAATGCCGTTAAAATTGAATCACTAGAATCTGAAATTTATCGGTTGAAATCTTTAATTCCTAGTGATGATTCTCGTTCCTCTTGTGAGTTAATATATGAACAATTGTCCTCCTTATGGAGTGCACACACCTCCACACTTGACAAACTTGAGTTGGAAATCGAAAAGAACAGAAAGCTTGCTGCACTTAATGATAAAAATTTGAAGATGCAAGCTATTCAACAATTGATTTGCATTGTTCTAACTGTGACGATCTTAATAAGAAAATACATAATGTTATGAATGAAATTTCGGTTTTGAACAACGCTTTACGTTCAGTTAAATATTATTCTAATTGCAATTTATAAGTAAAAACTTAATGTGAAAACCGTCTAGACTTGTCTAATAAACTTATGACATGCATAGGACATTAGAGCAATTTTGTAGTGGGAATAAAAAGCTAAACTTGCTGCTGAATTCGTCTGAGACTTGAAATGATAAAACAGATTTAGGTTTTGATTCTCATGATGATGCTGAGATACATCCACCTAAGGTTGTTAACTCATTAGGAAGTGGTTGGATTCAAACAGTTCCTAAACAAAAAGAAGTTGTTTTCAAATATGCAAGAGTATTGTCTCATTCGATAAAAAACATGTTGCTTGCTCATCTTGACATGAACACAAAGTTAAATTTCATTGTACCTACTGTGGTATAGATGATCATGTCATAGATTCTTGTTATAGACTAGCTAAACAATATAAAAAGTAAAGAATGATTGATAGATCACATAACAACCGAGCAAAACTTGTTGCGCGTGTTGAACCAAATGTTAGGAACATGCAACCTGTTGTAATGAGTTATAAAAATGTAAAGTTTGCTCCCAAGCCTACTGTTTTTTGTGGTACACATAATACACTTCATAAATCAGTAGTTGGGAACAAGAATTCTTAAAATTTGGCTCATAAACCTGCTATTTTATCTCACACTACTACAAAAAGCATTTTCACAGGCCGCCTCGATTTTTCAAACACAGGTGGCCCGTAAAAAAATGCGACTGTGATGACGAATGATACAATAACCGCCTGTGTTGACAGAACATCATAGGCGGATTTTAAGAATCAACCGCTTGGGCAAGTACATTATTTTCTTAGATGGTTATTAATTAAGAACTGCATGTGATTAGGCATATTGTAGCAGTGTCAGCTTTCGCATGTTATTCCTGCTGGACATCGTGTGACTTAGTAATGGATTCCTAAATGCCTTTTGACTAACCCTAGTATTGAGTCATCGACGTATTGTGATGCTATCACTGCAAGGATTCCGGTTTATCGCAACGAAAAAATTCGTCGCAATAGGTCGTTTTTTGTCGCAATAGGTCACTGCTGCAACAAAAATGAGCTTTTACGAATCGTCGTAATAATTCCTGTGGCGATAGGTTATTGCAATGCCTTGACATCCCGTCGCAAATAGAATGGTACTGTAACAACTTCACATCAATGGCAAATTGTACGGTATTACAACGATTTCACGTATTGCGACGATGTAACGTATTGCAATGAATTGTACGGTATTGCAATGAGTTCACGATCGTGGCAAAAAGCACGGTATTGCAATGATTTCATATTCATGGCAAATAGTAATGCTATTACGACGATTTAGCGTATTGCAATGATGTAACGTATTGCAACGAATATCATGGTATTACAACAATTTGACATTCGTGATAATTGTATGTGATTGCAACAATTTTCACAACAGTGGCAAAAGTACGGTATTGCAATGATTCCACATTCGTGTCAAATAGTGTGTTACAGCAATGATTTAGCTTATTGCAACGAAAAGCATCATATTGCAACGGTTTCACATTCGTGGTAATAGTATGTGATTGCAACGATTTCTCACTCGTGGCAAATAGTGCAGTATTGCAACGATTTCACCGCCGTGGCAAATAGTACAGTATTGCAATGATTTATGGTATTGCGACGATTTATGGTATTGCAATGAATATCATGATATTGCAATGATTTCACATTCATGGCAAATAGTATGGTACTGCAACGTTGTCACAGCTGTCGCAAATAGTGTGGTATTGTGACCGTTTAACATTCATAGCAAATAGTACGTTATTGCGACGATGCACAAATGTGGCGAATAGTAGTATATTGCAACGATTTCATATTTGCGGGAAATAGTATGGTACTGCAATGATTTCACATCTGTGGTGAATAGTTGGGTATTGCAACGATTTCTTATCTTTGGCAACATATTCGTAATGCAACGTTTCCTGATCTGTGGCAGTAGGTTTCTAATGCAACATTTCCCGATCTGTAGCAATATGTTCGTAATGCATCGTGTTCTGATATGTGGAAGTACGGTTGTAATGCAACATTTAATTTTTTGTGGTGATAGTGGTGTAATGCGACATTTTCTCATATGTGGCAATAGTTTTGTAATGCAACGTTTTCTGTGTGGTGGCAATAGCAGTCTAGTGCAATATTTTTTGAGTCGTGGAAATGTTTATACTGCAACATTTTGTAATTCGTGGCAATAGCTTCCTATTGCAACAATTTATCATTCGTGATAAGAAATTCGTAATGCCACGTTTTCATAATTAGCGGTAGTAGAATCCTAATGCATCAGGTTTGAAAATTAGTGGCAACAGAATCACGAGTTTAACAATAAACATCCATCAATTGATATTGCAACACGCGTAACAACACTCAAGTATTGTGTTGTTTGTGACGTCTTTGCATGTAATTTTGCCTAAACTGACCGGGACTAATTGTTGCAGCAGGTGGCTTTTGGCAGTTCCTTGGTTGTACCTTTTGTGGAGTGGTCTCCATCATCATTTTGTGCATTTCAACCATTGAGGCGCGCATGTCCTGCATTTCCTTAGCTGTCTGTTCACGATCAGATGCTATATGACCTTGTAAGTTCTCGACTTGAACGCTTAACTC
Source organism: Tuctoria greenei (assembly GCA_036927565.1). Classification (NCBI taxonomy): domain Eukaryota; kingdom Viridiplantae; phylum Streptophyta; class Magnoliopsida; order Poales; family Poaceae; genus Tuctoria; species Tuctoria greenei. Next base: position 110,517,023 of record JAYESD010000005.1, read on the forward strand.
TTCATCTTCTTGTTTATGCAGTCCATCTGGGTGTTCAAGCTATCATTTCTTCCTTCCAACTCCTCCACTATTTGATTGAGACCTGCCTTTCTATCTTCTAAGTTTCGAACTTGGTCGTTGAGGTGTTCAGACATCTGGATATGCATACGTTCACGTTCGGGACCAGTTGGGTTAGCCATATAACCACACCCCCGAACATGTGATCCTACACAACTAATTGAGGATCTATAAAACACTGGAACATGTTGTTTCTCTCCTCATTTGGAATTGGACCTCCATAAATAGCTTCCACGTCGTCCACTTGGGCACGTGTCTGGATCTATATACGAAAAGAAAGGTCAAAGGTAAATTGTAAATATTTATTTAAATGGGGATTGTTTGAAGTGTTACTCACATGTACAACTTCTGCCAGCTTGTTTGCCCAGTCACTGTTCTCCAACAAATGGCATGCCTCCCACAATTTTATGTCATCGGGTTCTTCTTTGGTCTCTGGGTCTCGCTACATAAAATCAAGTAAAATTCAACATGTCGATATACATATTGTTTGCAGTGCAAAGTAAAAGCGTGATTTATTTTTCATACCTTCTTGTAACGAAGTCGGGTGTAGGATTTGGAGCCAAGAAAATGACTCACCTTTTGTCTTCTTCATTTTTGAGAATTGGTCCTGCTTATTGACTGCAATAATTTTAAGAATTAATTCCATGAATGAATGTAAATCAAATAGCTTGTGTATGATGCGAAGCTATTAAAAAGTTAGATGACCTTGAATCGCTCAGACCCAAAATATTCTATTAGGTGCAACCACTCCGGCACCGTTACGTCAGCAGCCTTGATTCATATACGTTCATCATCGGTAGACTTACTCTTATAGGTGGCATGCAAAGTCGAGCGCCACCCCTTGTACCGCTCACCAGCATTTTTCAAAATTTTGCTTGCGGTCTCTGGTGTGTCCTCCATGTCCCAGGAATCATGTACATTGTATAACAAGTTGCTGTAAACGTACAAGAAAAAATAAAATACTTGTGTGGGGGTGTGACAACACTAACCAGAATGTGTTGTACTATATCTCTCTTGATACTATGGCCAACCTCTGCCCCCTTCATTGCACCGCTGGGGGATGCATGTCTTTTTGTAAACATAACCACATGATCGACAATGTGCCGTTGGTTAATACCAACCGCAACACCCAACCTAGTGGAGAAATGAATTGGTAGCTTCACATGCTCCGTTCTACTAACTTGGGATGCATAGCGTATTATGGCAACCTTAAGTCCTTTAGCCACACTTCTTCCAAACTTCTTTCCTTCTGTTACTTTGATTCAAACGGTAAATGATTAAAGAAAATTACCGCATGACCATGTTTAGTATCATGTACAAATAGTGTGAAAAGAAGAAAAGTATGATGTTTGTACCATCTTCAGGACGAGTGCGGCAAATACGAGGTGGGAGGACTGCGTTCCAACAGCATTTTGTTTTGTATTACTCCCTCCTGGTTTATAATAATTGTCGTATCAGACCAACAACTGAATTAAAAATGAACTAATTAGGACTGTCTGTACGATACATGTTTTGATGGGGAGGGTACATTGTTGACTTATTTGTTTCTGTTCATACACTAAAATGAGCCATCAGGTACACATGTCAGTGGAAGTAGGCACTCGTAGTACTTCAGTGGATTTTCAGTCTAGCAGCGAAGCAGGCAAGACTGTGAGGGGCTGGGCATGCAGCTGGCAGCGCTAGACTAGACAATGATAGGGTTTGCCGATTCGGTCTGACTGACATAAGCCGGAGCGCATCTTGTAGCGAATTATTAGTTGTAGGGCATGTAATGAACGACAGCGGTAGCAGGTGGCGAATCCAAGACAGATAAGGTAGACAACTTGCGGGATTGAAATCATCCGCAGTACTGCACCTGCATTAGCTACCACTTACATGTAGGCCCATGAGACATCGGGTCCACATGTCAGTGGCGGCTACTGCAGGTGCAGTACTGCATATTGCCAGCTTGTGATGCTCAACAAAGCGAGGGTTCGGTCTCGCCGAAACTCTCGAGGATGATTGGTGGCAGGGCGAGTAATGGCCAGGGATTTGCGGGCGACTGGGTAATCCTGGCACACGAAGGATGGGATGTGGCGGTGGGCGAGGGAGACGCATCGGGGAGGATACTGAAGTGACCAGAAGCAGGGCGTGGGCGCCAGTGTCGACTGTAGTGGTCGGCGGTGAGAGAGCACGGCGTGGAGGCATAAAAAAAACACGCCATCACACAGGCTGATGAACTATTAACTATAAAGACTTCTAAGAAAGTAGAATCGCAAGGCATGCTAAAACAATTTGTAGAGCCTAGTAGAGAATGCAAATGACCATGATACACCCATCATCAATACATCCAAGGGACAGAACGTGGTCTCTCAAAATGCTCCAAATTCAATGGCAAAGGAGTAAAAAACTAACACGCTCTGCCAAAACAAATGGCATGGTAGAGAGACAAGTAGTAATGTGATGTGATATGGGTAGTTGGAAGCTCCCGATAGAGTTGGAGTGGGATATTTTTTAAGCTCCAAAAGTAAAGTTACGCTGGGGCGGAAATAGTATTTTGGTTTGTTTATCTATACCTGCTGTTGGTTCATGCATCGTAGTACCAGGTAGTGAAGAACCTCGGAGTTCTTGAACATCATGGGCTGCAATATTCTCTACGTACCATGCAAAGGATTTAATGTTTTCTATTTTTTTTTTAATTTTGATAGTAAACAAATTTATAGTTATATCAAGTGCTTGTTGGCCACCATGAATGCTTGTAGACGACATCACGGTTTGATGTCTTATTCTTAATGTAAAGAGCATTGTAAGTAGTCATTCCAAATAATAGTGATAATGTCAGATTACATGACCGACGTATTTTGGATCGGACGGTGTGGTTTCTATAAACTGCAGTGTTTGTTATGAACGGGGGAATTAGAAATGAAGGAGTAGGGAAAATACATACGATTCGAGAAAGCCACAAGAAAGAAAAAAGTGTAAAAACCGTGGGAACTGAAAATCTTAGCAATACAAATTTGTAACAAGAATGAGAGTACAACATTTGGAGTGGTTGATTAGATAACCCGTGCATCGTTTACTTCTAAATCCATAAATTACATACTACCTCTGGTTTTTAGTATATGTCGTTCCCGACCAGGAATTGAACTAGAAATACACACTGCAAGGATTCTGGTTTATCGCAATGAAAAAAATTATCGCAATAGCTTATTTTTTGTCGCAATAGGTCGCTATTGCAATGAAAAAGAGCATGACGATAGTTTTTACGAATCATCGTAATAATTCCCGTGGCGATAGGTTATTGCGACGCCTTGACATTCGTGGTGAAGAGTATGGTATTGCAGCGATTTCACATCGGTGGCAAATAGGACGCTATTGCAACGTTTTCATGTATTGCGATGATTTAACGTATTGCAACGAATAGTACGATATTGCAATAGGTTTACGATCGTGGCAAATAGTACGCTATTGCAACGATCTCATATTCGTGGCAATTAGTATGTTGTTAAAACAATTTAGCATATTGCGACGATTTAACGTATTGCAACAAATAGCATGGTATTGCAACGATTTAACATTTGTGGTAATTGTATGTGGTTGCAACGATTCACAGGCGTGGCAATAGTATGGTACTGTAATGATATCACATTCGTGGAAAATAGTAAGTTATTGCAATGATTTAGCGTATTGCGATGATTTAAGGTATTACAACGAATAGCATTGTATTGCAACGATTTCACATTCGTGGTAATAGTATGTGATTGCAAAGATTTTCACATTCGTGGCAAATACTACAGTATTGCAACGATTTTCACAGCCGTGGCAAATAGTACCGTATTGCAACGATTTATGGTGTTGCCACGATCTACCATATTGCAACGAATATCACGGTATTGCAACGATTTCACATTCGTAGCAAATAGTATGGTACTGCAACTATGTCATAGCCGTGGCAAATAGTATGGTACTGCGACGATTTAACGTCCGTGGCAAATAGTATGTTATTGCAACGAGTCAACAAATGTGGCGAATAGTACCGTATTGCAATGATTTCAGATCCGTGGTAACTAGTATTGTACTGCAACAATTTCGCATCCGTGGCGAATAGTTTGGTACTGCAACGACACCACAAACGTGGCGAATAGTACTGTATTGCAACGATTTCAGATCCGTGGGAACTTGTATGATACTGCAACAATTTCACATTAGTGACGAATAGTTTGGTATTGCAACGATTTCTTATTCGTGACAATAGTGTTTTAATGCAACATTTTATGCGTGGTGGCAATAGCAGTCTAGTGCATCATTTTTGAGTCGTTGCCAAATGTTTATACTGCAACGTTTTGTAATTCCTGTCAATAGCTTCCTATTGCAACAATTTATCATTCGTGAAAAGAAATTCGTAATGCCACGTTTTATAATTAGTGGCAGTAGAACCCGAATGCACCAGGTCTGAAAATTAGTGGCAACAGAATCATGAGTTTAACAATAAACATCCATCAATTGATATTGCAACACGCATAACAACACTCTTGGATTACTAAAGCGATGTGTTTGCATGCTAAGAGTTTTCCTAAGCTGACCGGGACTAATTGTTGGAGCAGGTAGCTTTTGGCGGTTCCTTTGGTGTACCTTTTTTGGAGTGGTCTCCATCGCCATTTTGTGCATTTCAGCCACTGAGGCGCGCATGTCCTGCATTTCCTTAGCTATCTGTTCAGGATCAGCTGCTATCTGACCTTGTAAGTTTTCGACTTGAACGTTTAACTCTTCATTCTTCTGGTTTATGCAGTCCATTTGGGTGGTTAAGCTATCATTTCTTCCTTCCAACTCCTACACTTGGTGATTGAGGCCTGCATTTCTATCTTCTAAGTTTCGAACTTGGTCGTTGAGGGGTTCAAACATCTGGATACACATACATTCACGTTTAGGACCAGTTGGGTTAGCCATATAACCATGCCCCCGAACCTGTGATCCTGCACAACAGATCGGGGATCTAATACAACACTGGAAGACGTGGTTTCTCTCCTCATTTGGAATTGGGCCTCCCTGCCCAGCTTCCATTTCGTCCACTTGGCACGTGCCTGGATCTATATACGAAAGGAAACATCATAGGTAATTTGCAAATATTTATTTAATTGGGGATTGTGTGAAGTTTTACTCACATATACAGCTTCTGCCAGCTTGTTTGCCCAGTTACCGTTCTCAAACATATGGCTTGCCTCCCACAGTTGTATGTCATCGGGTTCTTCTCCGGTCTCTGGGTCCCGCTACATAAAATACAAGTAAAATTTAACATGTCGGTATACATATTGTATGCAGTGCAAAGTAAAAGCGTGATTTATTTTTCATACCTTCTCGTAACTGTGTTTGGCGTAGGATTTGCAGCTAAGCAAGTGACTCGCCTTTTGTCTTCTTCGATTTTGAGAATCGGTCGTGCTTATTGACTGCAATAATTTTAAGAATTAATTCCATGAATGAAAGTAAATGAAATATTTTTCGTATGATGCGAAGCTATTAAAAAGTTAGCTGACCTTGAATCGCTCAGACCCAAAATATTCTATTAGGTGAATCCACTCGGGTGCCGTTATGTCAGCAGGCTTGTTTCTTATACGTTCTTCATCGGTAGAATAACTCTTATAGGTGGCATGGAAAGTCGAGCGCCACCCCTTGTAGCGCTCATCAGCAATTTTCAAAATTTTTCTTGCGCTCTCCAGCGTGTCCTCCTTGTCCCTGGAATCTTGTAAACGTACAAGATGGAGATTGCAAGAAAAAAATACTTGTGTGGGGGTGTGACAACACTAACCAGAATGTCTCGTACTATATCTCTCTTGTTACTATGGCCATCCTCTGCCCACTTCCTTGCACCGCTGAGGGATGCATGTCTTTTTGTAAACATAACCACATCATCGACGAAGTGCCGCTGATTAATACCAACCGTAGCACCCAACCTAGCGGAGAACTGAATTGGTAGCTTCACATGCTCTGTTCTACTAATTTAGGATGCATAGCGTATTCTGGCAACCTTAAGTCCTATAGCCACACTTCTTCCTAGCTTCCTTCCTTCTATTACATTGACTCAAACAGTAAACGATTAAAGCAAATTACTGGCCGAACAAGTTTAGTATCATGTACAAATAGTGTGAAAAGAAGAAAAGTCCGATGTTCATACTATCTTCAGGGCGAGTGCGGCAAATACGAGCGTGGGACGACCGCATCGTCCCAACACTGTTTGGTTCTGGAGTTCTCTGTCCTGGTTTATATTAATTGTCGTATCAGACCAACAAATGAAATTAAAATGAACTAGTTAGGACTGTAGACTATCTGAACGACAACTATTTTGATCGGGGGGGGGGGTACATTGGTGACTTCTTTGTTGTTGTTTATACCCTAAAATGAGCCATCAGGTACACATGTCAGTGGCGGTATGCACTCATAGTACGGTAGAGGATTTTCAGTGCATCAGCGAAGCAGACAAGACTGTGAGGTGGCATGCAGCTGGCAACGCTAGACTAGACAAAGATAGGGTTCCCCGGTTCGGTTTGACTGACATCAGCCAGAGCGTGTCTCGAAGAGAATTATTAGTTGCAGGGCAAGTAATGAACGCCAGCGGTAGCAGGTGGCGAATGCAAGATAGATAAGGCAGGCAGCTTGGGGGATTGAAATCCTCCGTAGTACTGCACCTGCATTAGCTGCCACTGACATGTTGGCCCATGAGACATTGCGTCCACTTGTCAGTGGTGGCTACTGCAGGTGCAGTACTGCATAGTGCCAGCTTGCGACACTCAACAAAGCGAGGGTTCGGTATCGCCGAAACTCTCGAGGAGGATTGATGGCAGGGCGAGTAATTGCCAGGGATTCGCGGGCGGCATGGTAATCATGGCACGCGAAGGATGGGACATGGCGATGGGCGAGGGAGACGCGTCGGGGAGGACACTGAAGTGACCAGCAGCAGGGCGTGGGCGCCGGTGCCGGCCGGAGTGGCCAGCGGTGAGAGGGCACAATGTGGAGGCATAAAAAAATCACGCCATCACACAGGCTGATGAACTATTAACTATAAAGACTAAGTATTAAGAAAGTAGAATCGCAAGGCATGCTAAAACAATTAGTAGAGCCTAGGAAAGAATGCAAATGACCATGATACACCCATCATCAATACATCTAAAGGTCAGAACGTAGTCTCTCAAAATGCTCCAAATTCAATGCCAATGGAGGAAAAAACTAACACGCTCTGCCAAAACTGTAACACCCTCAATTTTCGCATCATGCATTGCATACATGTTAATGCATTAAATTGTAATAGAATAAAAGAAAAATGATAATCCATACATATATGGTGTAGCAAAAAGAAGAAAGAGAAAATAATAATTATAGCCTAAAACTTGTAATAGGGAATAAATGTAAAAATAATAATAATAATATGTAAAAAGGAATATATATAAATAAATTATATATAATAATATATATATATATATAAATAATAAATAGATAAAATGAATAAGATAAATAAAATAAATAAAAATATAAATAATAAAATATATAATAATAATAATATAAAAAGAAAAAAAAAAAGAAAAAAAGAGAAGGGCCACTGCCGGCCAGGCCAAACCGGCCCAGCCGCAGCGCCCCGGACCCCGCCGCCATGCGCCTCCCGCGCGAATCTCGCGCGCTTGCGCGACCCCTAGCCGCGCTGGGCCCCGCTCACCCACGTGCACTGGCCCCGCCGCCTGCCCCGATGCGGTGCACCGCACCGCTCCCGCCGTACCGCGCAGCCGCCCCGACGCGCGCACTCTCGCGCCGACCGACACGCACTCGTGCGGCCTCCCGCGGTCGATGCCACCCCACCCGCCAAATCCCGCCGCTCGCCCGTACCGGCCGCTCCCGCGTGGCCCACCCCGCACGATCGCGCCCCACCCCGAATCCCGGCTCCCTACGCGCACTTTGGGCCCCACCCCGACGCGACCGCAACCGACTCATCCCTGGATGCCGCACGCGTACGTCCCGCCACCTATAAAATACCGCAGCCTCCGTAGGTTTTTTCCCGATACCGCAAAACAGCCGCCGCCTTCCAGAGGAGAAAAGCCGCCTGTACAGAGAACCAGAAGGTTGCGCCGAGGGAAGAAAAAGAAGAAAAAGGAGGGGGAGAAGAGGAGGGAAAAGAGGAGGGCGCCGCCGTCCGCCGAAGATCGTCGTCGCCATCGCGTCGCCGTCGTCGTGCCGCCGGAGGATCCTGCGCATCTACTTCGTCTACGCATCATCCGCATCCCGGGATCATCGAAGCCATCGCATCTACGGTAGGCCATGTTTCCGATGCGAATTTTAGCGACCATATTGAATCTAATAGACGTAAATTGATCGTAGTTGCGTCGTCTTTTTATTTTCAGCAGCATTAATTCTCGCTAAAACCCCCGTAAACTCATATGAACACGTATGAACTAGTCGCATCTAATTAATAAACAACCGTAGTAAATTAATTATTGAATTGTGCATGCATACATGCCATTGCATGTTGATTATTTAGTGTGCATTTTATTGAATTGTATGTATTTTCTTGTATGTATGATCACGCGTAGAGGAACGTGCTCAAGAGGCCGCATACGAGGATTCCAAAATCAAGACTTTGAAGCGCTTGAGCAACCCGATCCGCCGGAGCAAGGCAAGTGTCCTTGAAGCATATTGATCCTGTTTTATTAAATGTTTTGTTTGCGAACTTGCATGCTTGTGTCAAATTGATGGGAATCCTATGGTAGGAAGATTACTAGCTTTGTTTGACCGCCCTTGTCACCTGGAATTTATGGTAGAGAGTCGGGAAGAGTTTTTACCTTTTTGCTTCGCTTAATTAATTGGGATGGCAAACAACACTACACATTTAATTATGCATCAATGATATTATGGTCAATGTGAATTGGTCAATACGATGGGTGATCTAAGCAAGCCTGGTATATGGATGGGTTGGATGATATGGTGGTTGCTTGCCTTAGATCTAAGGACCGGTTCATGCGAGAATATGCCAGGTCAACAGCGCCACCACAAGGCCAAGTATGAGTGCGGCGTAGCTGAATAATTAGGAGCGCTGCTAGTATTGTATGGACCATTGGATGGCGCGGGGAATGGGAGTCGAGGAGGACTGCCCTGGGATCCGCATGGCACACGAGGGGGCCCATGGGTGGGAGAATAGAGATTCAAGCCTGCCGGTGAAACCTTAGTGGGCCCGTACATACTAGTAGTCCCTTTTGAAAGGCTATTTTGTGATCTCTTGGCCACACACCTACGGAAGTGTGAGATGGCATAATGGAGGTTTCTTAGTCATCGAAAGGTGATGAAATCACGAACATGTGGGTAAAGTGGTACAACCTCTGCAGAGTGTTAAAAACTATCATGATAGTCGTGCTCCCGGTTATGAGCGCCTGGATGACCTACATGATTAGAGGGAAATTGGGATTTGGGATGGTTATGGTTTGGTAATGGTTACGGTTGATATTATGGTTATGGTTATGGTTATGGGATGGAATTATGGTTTATGACATTGATTATGGTTATTGGCAATAGTGAGTTATGGACTGGTATTATTATGGTTACATGGTTTATGATGGGTTTATTTCACATAAATATGATTCATTGCTTTCAAAATGTTTTACTGTACTTTTCAGCACTTAGCCATCATTATTGTCGTCATTTGAATCAGCCACATGTCATACTTTCCACACTTGCTGAGTACGACATGTACTCACTCTTGCAATCCCCCCCCCCCAACAGTTGCAGGTCAGGATTGTGAGTTTAATGGCGATAATGCGGAGTTCTAGGCCGTGTCTACCGTCAGCTTTGCCTGTGGTGTTATTGGAGCTGCGCTATCCCTTTTGCTTAGTTTGCTTAGTTGCTTATTAGTTTATTTCCGCTGCATTAGTTCAAACTTGTCATTAATATTCATTAGAGCTTGTATTCGAGGATAATAAGGTTTGTGTAATAAAATTTGATAATTAATCTTGTTCTATGGTAATTATCTGTGTATCGTTTGTGATTGCACTCGTATATGTGTGATGAACATCCTGGGCACACATATGCGTTAGCTTGGTTCATTTTCAGAACCGGGCGTCACAGATTGGTATCAGAGCAACAGGTTGACCGTAGGACGCAGCCTAGATAGAATGGACACTTAGAGCACATAGCAGCACTCAGGAATCGATGTGTTTTTGCTTGGTGTGCCGTTTGCTATATATATTGTTTGCTTGTGTGCTTAATAGAGGATTTTGGGATGCTTTAGCATTACCATGTCCACCTAGGCTAGTATAGCTAGTTGGTTAGCTTCATATCTCTTGATGCATATAGTTGGGGACGTTCTCTAATTCTTACCTATTGCTTTCCTCTAGATGGTGAGGACTCGCAACCAGAGGGATGTCAATGGTGAGGAGGAGAACCATAGAGTACCTTAGAACCACAATGGACAAGGACCTGCTCATGGAGCCATCAATATCGAGCAGCTGCTAGCTATGCAAAACCAGCTCATGCAGACCATGATACAGACAATGGGATAGCTGCAGGCTGGCAACATCAACAATCAACCCTACATGCCTCCACCGCCACCCCCACCTCCTCATAACCAATTGGGAGAGTTTATGAGGACTAGGCCGCCAACCTTTGCTCAAGCTGCTGACTCTATGGATGCGGATGATTGGTTAAGTCTTCTGGAGGAGAGATAAGGACAAATATAGTATGTCCAAAAGTAAGCCTTAGAATAAGGGGGGTAGACTTCTCCGCCAACCTCATTGTTTTGGATTCTCAAGGATTGGACATTATACTTGGTATGGACTGGTTGAGGAAGCACAACGGAGTTATTGAGTGTGCCACGAAGATGGTGAAGCTGACTAATGAGGAAGGGATCACCGTAGAATTTGAAGCATCTCAAAGTGCACCGAAGCAATTGGAGTTGATGCGTCACAATAAATGTCAAAGCTAACCAATCATCAAAGACTACTCCAACGTAGTGAAGCGCATGACTGAGTTGCTAAAAAGGGGAAAGCTTCTCAAATGGACTCTATCTTGCTAGGACGACATTGAGGAGGTGAAGAAGAGATTTATAACTACACCGATGCTGGTATTACTAGATGTGAGCAAGAAATTTGGATTTGTATGATGCATCAAGACAGGGACTCGGATGCGTGCTTATGCAAGAAGGTCAAGTGGTCGCCTATGCATCAAGACAATTGAAGAAACATGAGCAGAATTACACCACGCACGATTTGGAACTCGCAGCCGTGGTACACGCATTGAAGATTTGGAGACACTATATCCTAGGATATAGGTGTGAAATTTACACGGATCGTAAGAGTTTGAAGTATATTTTCGCACAAACGGATCTGAACTTGAGGCAACAAAGATGGTTGGAGCTCATCAAGGATTATGATGTGGGGATCAACTATCATCCAGGAAAAGCCAATGTAGTGGCTAATGCTTTGAGTAGAAAGGGAGTAAGTCACCAACTCACAGTTCGAGAGCTGCCATCCGAGTTATGCAAGGAGTTTGAACGGTTGAACCTTGGATTCATAAATGAGATTGGAACGATGGAAGTCAACCCAACATTAGAGCAGGAAATACGGGAAGGATAGACAAAGGACAAGGAAATACAGGAAATCAAGGAAAGGACCCAAGAAGGAAAAGAATTCAGATTTGATGAGGACGAACAGGGTACCTTATGGCTTGGAAAGAAGATTGTGGTACCTAATGTTAGGCATATTCGAGAAACAATATTGAAGGAGGCACATGACTCGCCTTACTCAATTCATCCTGGCTGTACAAATATGTACAAGGACTTAAAGACATGCTATTGGTGGGCCAGCATGAAAAAGGACATAGCCGAATATGTTGCACATTGCGATGTGTGCCGACGAGTGAAAGTTGAACATCAAAGGCCAGCCGCATTGTTACAACCATTAAAGATCCCGGAGTGGAAGTGGGAAGAGATTGGTATGGACTTTATAGTTGGATTACCGCGAACTCAGTCTGGCTATGATTCAATATGGGTTATTGTGGATCGGTTGACAAAATCAGCTCACTTCATCCCTGTCAAGACCACATATACCACCGCGAAGCTAGCATAATTTTATATGGAGCATATTGTGTGTCGACACGGAGTACCGTAGAAGATAGTCTCGGATAGAGGTTCCAAATTTACCTCCAGATTTTGGCAGAAATTGCATGAAGCAATGGGAACAAGGTTGAACTTCAGTTCGGCGTATCACCCTCAAACGGATGGACAAACCGAGAGGACCAACCAAATTTTGGTAGACATGTTAAGAGCTTGTGCATTAAATCATGGGAAAAGTTGGGATAAAAGTTTGTCGTACGCTGAATTCTCGTACAACAATAGCTATCAAGCAAGTTTGAAAATGTCACCCTACGAAGCATTGTACGGAAGGAAGTGTAGGACTCCCTTGTTTTGGAATGAAACCGGAGAGAATCAAGTGTTTGGTCCCGCCATGTTACAAGATGCTGAAAGGCAAGTCCAAATAATACGGGAAAACTTAAAGGCTGCCCAGTCTCGACAGAAAGGTTATGCTGATAATAGGCGAAGGAGTTTGACTTTTGAAGTTGGAGATTTTGTATACCTCAAACTGTCACCAATCACAAGTCAGCGACGGTTTAACGTCAAAGGAAAACTGGCACCACGTTACATTGGACCGTTCAAGATTTTGGACAAACGAGGAGAAGTGGCATGTCAACTTGAGCTGCCGACATATCTCTCTGACGTACACAACGTATTTCACGTCTCTCAACTCAAGAAGTGTCTCAGGGTACCGGAAGAACAAGTGCCGATGGACGAGTTAGAACTTCAAGAGGATAGGTCCTATGTCGAGCAACCTATCAAAATTTTGGACATGAAGGAAAAGGTCACGAGAAATAAGAGGATCCATTGGTGCAAAGTGCAATGGAAACACCATACGGAAGCCGAAGCTACATGGGAACGTGAAGAAGACCTGAAGGCAGAATTCCCTCATCTTTTCTCCACGCTATCGAATCTCGAGGGCGAGATTCACTTTAAGGGGGGTAGGTTTGTAACACCCTCAATTTTCGCATCATGCATTGCATACATGTTCATGCATTAAATATTAATAGAATAAAAGAAAAATGATAAACCATACATATATGGTGTAGCAAAAAGAAGAAAGAGAAAATAATAATTATAGCCTAAAACTTGTAATAGGGAATAAATGTAAAAATGATAATAATAGTATGTAAAAAGAAATATATATTAATATATATATATATATATAAATAAATAATAAATAGATAAAATGAATAAGATAAATAAAATAAATAAAAATATAAATAATAAAATATATTATAATAATAACAATATAAAAAGAAAAAAAAGAAAAGAAAAAAAAAAACAGAAGGGCCACTGCCGGCCAGGCCAAACCGGCCCAGCCGCAGCGCCCCGGACCCCGCCGCCATGCGCCTCCAGCGCGAATCTTGCACGCTCGCGCGACCCCCGGCCGCGCTGGGCCCCGCTCGCCCACGTGCGCTGGCCTCGCCGCCTGCCCCGATGCGGCGCACCGCACCGCTCCGGCCATACCGCGCAGCCGCCCCGACGCGCGCACTCTTGCGCCGACCGATGCGCGCTCGCGCGGCCTCCCGCGTGCGACGCCGCCCCACCCGCCGAATCCCACCGCTCGCCCGTACCGGCCGCTCCCGCGTGGCCCACCCCGCACGACCGCGCCCCGCCCCGAATCCCGGCTCCCGACGCGCGCTTTGGGCCCCACCCCGACGCGACCGCAACCGACTCATCCCTGGATACCGCACGCGTACGTCCCGCCGCCTATAAAATACCGCAACCTCCGTAGGTTTTTTCCTGATACCGCAGAACAGCCGCCGCCTTCCAGAGGAGAAAAGCCGCCGGTACAGAGAACCAGAAGGCTGCGCCCAGGGAAGAAAAAGAAGAAAAAGGAGGGGAAGAAGAGGAGGAAAAAGAGGAGGGTGCTGCCGTCCGCCGGAGATCGTCGTCGCCATTGCGTCGCCGTCGTCATGCCGCCGGAGGATCCTGCGCATCTACTTCGTCTACGCATCATCCCCATCCCGCGATCATCGAAGCCATCGCATCTACGGTAGGCCATGTTTCCGATGCGAATTTTAGCGACCATATTGAATCTAATAGACGTAAATTGATCGTAGTTGCGTCGTCTTTTTATTTTCAGCAGCATTAATTCTCGCTAAAACCCCCGTAAACTCATATGAACACGTATGAACTAGTCGCATCTAATTAATAAACAACCGTAGTAAATTAATTATTGAATTGTGCATGCATACATGCCATTGCATGTTGATTATTTTGTGTGCATTATATTGAATTGTATGTATTTTCTTGTATGTATGATCACGCATAGAGGAACGTGCTCAAGAGGCCGCATATGAGGATTTCCAAAATCAAGACTTTGAAGCGCTTGAGCAACCCGATCCGCCGGAGCAAGGCAAGTGTCCTTGAAGCATATTGATCCTGTTTTATTAAATGTTTTGTTTGCGAACTTGCATGCTTGTGTCAAATTGATGGGAATCCTATGGTAGGAAGTTTACTAGCTTTGTTTGACCACCCTTGTCACATGGAATTTATGGTAGAGAGTCGGGAAGGTTTTTTACCTTTTTGCTTCACTTAATTAATTGGGATGGCAAACAACACTACACATTTGATTATGGATCAATGATATTATGGTCAATGTGAACTGGTCAATACGATGGGTGATCTAAGCAAGCCTGGTATGTGGATGGGTTGGATGATATGGTGGTTGCTTGCCTTAGATCTAAGGACCGGTTCATGCGAGAATATGCCAGGTCAATAGTGCCACCACAAGGCCAAGTATGGGTGCGGCGTAGCTGAATAATTAGGAGCGCTTCTAGTATTGTATGGACCATTGGATGGCGCGGGGAATGGGAGTCGAGGAGGACTGCCCTGGGATCCGCATGGCACACGAGGGGGCCCGTGGGTGGGAGAATAGAGATTCAAGCCTGCCGGTGAAACCTTAGTGGGCCCGTACATACTAGTAGTCCCTTTTGAAAGGCTATTTTGTGATCTCTTGGCCACACACCTACGGAAGTGTGAGATGGCATAATGGAGGTTTCTTAGTCATCGAAAGGTGATGAAATCACGAACATGTGGGTAAAGTGGTACAACCTCTGCAGAGTGTTAAAAACTATCATGATAGCCGTGCTCCCGATTATGAGCGCCTGGATGACCTACATGATTAGAGGGAAATTGGGATTTGGGATGGTTATGGTTTGGTAATGGTTACGGTTGATATTATGGTTATGGTTATGGTTATGGGATGGAATTATGGTTTATGACATTGATTATGGTTGTTGGCAATAGTGAGTTATGGACTGGTATTATTATGGTTACATGGTTTATGATGGGTTTATTTCACATAAATATGATTCATTGCTTTCAAAATGTTTTACTGTACTTTTCAGCACTTAGCCATCATTATTGTCGTCATTTGAATCAGCCACATGTCATACTTTCCACACTTGCTGAGTACGACATGTACTCACTCTTGCAATCCCCCCCCCCAACAGTTGCAGGTCAGGATTGTGAGTTTAATGGTGATAATGCTGAGTTCTAGGCCGTGTCTACCGTCAGCTTTGCCTGTGGTGTTATTGGAGCTGCGCTATCCCTTTTGCTTAGTTTGCTTAGTTGCTTATTAGTTTATTTCCGCTGCATTGGTTCAAACTCGTCATTAATATTCATTAGAGCTTGTATTCGAGGATAATAAGTATTGTGTAATAAAATTTGATAATTAATCTTGTTCTGTGGTAATTATTTGTATATCGTTTGTGATTGCACTCGTATATGTGTGATGAACATCCTGGGCACACATATGCGTTAGCTTGGTTCATTTTCAGAACCGGGCGTCACAAAAACAAATGGCACGGTAGAGAGGCAGGTAGTAATGTGATGTGATATGGGTAGTTGGAAGCTACCGATAGAGTTGGAGTGGGATATTTTTTTAAGCTCCGAAAGTAAAGTTACGTTGGGGCGGAAGGAGTATTTCTTGTTTCTATAACTATACCTGATGTTGGTTCATGCATCGTAGTACCAGGGAGTGAAGAACCTCGGGGTTCCTAAACATCATGTGCTGTAATATTCTCTGTGTACCATGCAAAAGATTTAATGTTGTCTATTTTTTATTTTAATTTTGATAGTATACACATTTATAGTTATACCAGGTGCTTGTTGGCCACCATGATTGCTTGTAGACGACATCACGGTTTCATGTCTTGTTCCTAATGTAAATAGCATCGTATGTTGTCATTCCAAATTACAGTGATAACATCATATTACATCAACGACATAGATTTTGGATCGGACAGTGTGGTTTCTATAAACTGCAGTGTTTGTTATGAACGGAGGAATTAGAAAAGAAAGAATAGAGAAAAAATGTACGATCCGAGAAAGCCACAAGAAAGAAAAAAGTGTAAAAACCATCGGAACTAAAAATCTTAGGAATGCAACTTTGTAAAACGGGAATGGGAGTACAACATTTGGAGTGGTTGATCAAATAACCCGTGCGTCATTTACTTCTAAATCTAGGAATTACATGCTACTACCTCTGGTTTTTAGTATTTGTCGTTCCAGGCCAGGAATTGAACTAGAAATACACGACCATAATAAGCTGTCGGAGCGACATTTATTTCGGAACAGATGTAGTATATGCTGTATATATATATATATATATATATATATATATATATAAGCAGGAAGCATGGTTTACCACGTGCACGCAAAATCACAAACTCTCGTTCATGTTTTCTCAGTTTGACATGCAAAAGACCTCGATCATGCATGTTTGATGGCGTTAGGTTTTTTCTAATTTCGTTGAAAGATCGTCATATTTGAGGCTCGTTGATCATGTTTGGGGTGTAGCAAGCATGCATGGACAAGTAACATGCACTTGAAAACCTCGCAATGATCATGTTTAATGACAATATATATATAGTTTTCTCTTTTTGTTGAAAGATCTTCATATATATATATATATATATATATATATATATATATATATATATATATATATATATATATATAGTTTTGCTCGTTGATCATATGTTTGGGGCGTAGGGTAGCATGCATGGACAACTATAATATGCATGTCAGAGGGACGTCGATGATCGTATATGATGACGTTACGCGTGTTTTTTTCTCTTTTTTTTTGAAAGATCATATATATATATACATATATACATATATATATACATACATATATATATATATATATATATATATATATATATATATATATATATATATATATATACTTCCCCTGTCTCCATGAACTTGTCGCTTTGTAGTTTATTTTTGGCTCATGGACAAGGAAAATTCTTTATACGTAGTACAAAAAGTATAAGGTTGTCAGTGTTGTCGTTCGTAAGCGAAGGATGCGTCCAGGTAGTTGCTCTTGCAGGTGTGTGCTAATTACGTGAGTGTTTGGGCGGGTCACGTGGTTAGTCCACAATACAGCCTAAACCCGGTGTTGAGGCCGTGTATTAGTCTTTTGTGCGTACACTCTACTGACACGTGACAAAGTACTCAGTCATCAATTGCGTTTGGTTTGACGTCGAAGTTGGATTGGAGATATAGGATCATACATTTCTTTACGTCTTGGATCATCCAAATTAACGTTTGGTTGGATGGACTGGACGATCCAATTTTTTTGTTGGTAGTTTGGATGAATTTTGATTGGATTATTGAATCATCTAAGTCGATAATTTCATAATATTAAATTTTTATATACTAATTATCATATTACTAGCAAATCTTAATGTTAATATCATAATTGTAATTATGAATCAACAATAAACAAGGTAATTGTCACTATTTACATTACTAAGAAGCATAATTAGATAAGGTGGATGGACTCACATCCAACCAAATATCCTGGACCATCTCATCCAGCACCTTCGAGGAATATTTTATATTCCTCAAACCTGGATCACCTGTCTGACCGCGAAATAAATAACACATGTTTGGACCAACCAATTAATCGAAGTCAATTCAATCCAAGACAAGCAACAAAACACAGATATTTTTGGCCGCGTCATACATGCTCGTGTGCATGATGATGGATTGCACGCCGAGCGCCGAGTTATTCGGATCGTTGAGTAAATTTTGGACGTGGAGTTCGTGTGGCCATGTGCGCTGCAAGATTTGGTGCGTTCGCGTATGTGACAATCATTAGGGTGGGGTGGCACTGTCGTGGGAACCGTGCAGTGCGTCCATGGCTGTAAGATTTGGAGCGTGAACGTACGTGGCAACCATCTGGGCAGGGTCGTACAGAGACAGTTCTGCGGAAGGGCCGCAGAGAATTCGATTTCCGCACCAACGGGTTAAGAGATAAGACCATCTGATTCGCAGGCCGCAGTCCAGTAATGGTGTTTGGGAACACGGTATTTTTGGAGTTTTAGAGCAATACCGTGGTATTTGAGATTACTATGATATTTTTTACAGAATAGTGTTTATCAACCAAATAGTCCTTTGTATTGCAAAATCATAGTATTACAAAACTATGTTATTGAAATACTTTGGTATTGTCGTGTCATTTTAAAAATTGTGGTTTCCAAAACTTTGGTATTGAAAAACTTAGTTCCCAAACACAGCCTAAGCTTTACTGTGAACCACTGCGGATGGTCATAAAGGCAGGGCCAGCTCTGGCCTAGGCGGGAGGGGCTACTGCCTAGGGCCAGTCTGGTGGGTGGGGGGTGGGGGGCACGATGACAGCTGGTAAAGAGAAAAGAAATAAAATTAATTAGTGTGTAGCTTTTTATTTTCATAATTTTTTGAAATATAATTCTACTATGTACGTCCTACTATTGTGTTTAATACTCCCTCCTTATCTTTTTAATTGTTGTTCAGACAACAAGTTCTAGTTCATATATAGTTCAATGCTTTGTCCAAAACGTCAAATAATAGAATACGGATGGGAGTATTTATTAGATACAGTATAATATTACTAATGTGTTAATTTTCCATATGCGATGTTTTTTGATAAAAGGAGGAGTTTTTCTTTAATGCATGTACTGTAGGACACATTGTTAACGAACATATAATAAAAGACATTTTTCGTTAACATAAACACAACACGTATATTACAAACAATAAAAAACACATAGAAAACAAAAGAAAAAACTACTACTAATCCTACTCTACTTGGAGGAGGACTTGTCCACCTCCTCCACCGTCGCCTCCGCATCAGCCGGCGGTGCCTCCGCCACCGCATCCGCCGCCGGAGCCTCCGCCTCCGCCGCAACCGCCGGCGGAGCATCCTCCAACACCAGATCGAACTTCTTCCGACTGACGGTGTACACGAGTTGCTCGCGAAACTCAACCCCAGCCTCCTCACTGATAGTCTCCTAGAGGTAGTCAAGACGAGCGGCAACAAAGCCTAACCTGAAGATGTAGTAGCCGGCAGAGTCCATGCTGGTGTGGTGGGGAAGGATACCAAGTCCAAGTCGGCGACAGGAGTGAGATGTATTGTAAAATACATCATGTGCCATTTTGTCGAGCGCTTTTGCTTGCACGTCGGCGGCGAACAAGCTGCTGGTGACCTCCTTAAGCTTGCCGTCAAGTTTGTCGATGCTTTCCTCGATGAGGCGGATAGTCTCATCATAGTCGGACGGAAGAGGTGCAGACGCCGTGGGCGGAGATGGGAGTGGAGGAGGTACGGGTGCCGCCTCCAGTTCCACCGGCCTTGGCGGCGACGGAAGCGGAGAAGGAGGTTCAGAGGACATCGATGACCTGGAGTGCTTCGGTGCGGGGCTACCCATTTGTGCGGTGACGGAGGTGTGAACAAAGAGAGAGTGGTGGTTGTCGGTACCCTGCGTACCGTATACCCCTTGGGACTACAAAAATACTGAAGGAACTTCACCTGTCTGAGTTGAAGACCTGCGAAGGCCCCACGTGTCATACAGGACCGGACCTGCCTCCCATCTATGGTTAGTCCTGGTGCTGCCACGTATATACTGCAACTGGATCTACATCCCACACATGGGATAGCTTCGGGCTAAACACTTGTGCGGCGCCCCCGGACCTAATCCCCGACAGAGGGAAGATCCAGTTCTCACACGTGTACATCTACACCGGACCTACCCGTCCCAAGACGGATAGCTCCGATGCTGCCACATGTCCAAATGCCGAACCTTCAGCATTAACAATCAGACTGGTGGACCCCAACGACTTGGACCTCTAAGGGGCAATCAAAGACTTCAAGACCCGATTAAGTGTCATTAATACAATATTATTGACACACGATCGAAAGGCCCTTAATACCGGTAACGGTATTGTCAAGCCCGTTACCATGCTATTAAGGGTAATTAATCTCATTAATTGTGTATTAAGCATCAGTAACTGCCAGGGCCACATGTTGGGCCAGGATAACGGTGTAACGACCAGTCCTTGTACTCTAAAAGGACTGGTGGACGATACACAAGGGACAACTCTTTGGACGGCTCTTTGGACGGCTCTCTTGAACCCTCCCATAGACACATTTGATACCCAATACAATAACTACACACCCCGTGGAGTAGGGTATTATGATCAAGCAACCCGAACCACATAAATCCTTGTGTCCATTTGACATCGTCTTTTGAATCTCTGCGCGCCTAATACCGAACTACAAACTCCGAGGGCTACCAACGGTAGTACCGGGAGAACTGTCAGATCAACACTCCGACAGCTGGCGCGCCAGGAAGGGGCGCCCGAGATTCGAAGATGGTGAACTCTGCTGCTGGATCGTCAACCGGCAACCCTGCAGTGCAACCTGCTAGAGGCAATCCCTCCAATGTGCAGCAGCCAACAGGTGTTGTGGCTTGAGCAGGATTCATGCCTCCACCGCCGCCATCCGCACCGACAAATCAAGATGGACAGTGGGATGGGTCATCTGCGTCGGTCATGACATCAGCGAATAACAACCCTGAACACGCGCTCCAAGATGAGCATTCTCTTCTCCAACGCCCACCACCTCTACGTGCATCCCAGGGTTCAATGGAGCAGTGGAGGGCTGATGTGGAACACTTGGTTGCAGCAATAGCCAATCGCATCAGCAACCAAGGTCCTCCCCCCTCAGGGTGGGCCCCATCGCAGCATCGGACTGTGTCGGGTAGACTTGGTCTGCATGCTTCCCTGCATAGGAGGCGTGCTGCGTCTCAACAAGCAACGTCGCTGCCTCCCGGGGTGCGACGCACTCATACGGTAACCAGGCTTTCAAGTCACGACATCCGGGCGGAGCTGGATCACCGTTACCGCCAACAGGGTGGCCGCGTCCATATCGAGCGTGCTCGTGAAAGGCGAGAGGCCCGAGACTGACCTGCTCCCGAGGGAGTAGGAGGAGGCTGTTTTGCTCTAGCCATGCATCTACGCATGGTCAGATGGACACAAAAGTTCCGGCCTCACGCGCCGAAGAAATTTGATGGGACTGTCAATCCCGTCGAGTTTCTCCATATTTACTCCACCGCAATTCTTGCAGCCGAAGGCAACAAGGCTGTAATGGCCAACTACTTCCCTGTGGCTTTGACTAGGACCGCCAGGTCCTGGTTCATAAGCCTTCCTCTTGACTCCATCAACAGTTGGGCAGAAATGTGCCAACAGTTCACCGCCAATTTCAGGAGTTCATACACCCGACCAGGCAGTGAACTGGACCATTTTGCTGTCAAGCATAAGGGGGGAGAATCCCTGCGATCTTTCATCCAGAGGTTCTACCAGGTACGAAACACTATTCATTTAATCTCCAGCGCCTCTGTTATTGTGGCATTTAGACAGGGCGTACGAGACAAGAAGATGCTGGAGAAGCTGGCAACCAAGGAGATCACCAGCGTCACGGAGCTCTTCAGCTTGGCAGACAAATATGCCAAAGTTGCAGAGGGCCGTGAAATGCACTCCCAACCACCTCCGGAGGACAACAAAAAGTTCTCCAAGGGTGAAGCCACTACCTTCAGGAGTGGTAAGAAGAAGAAAAATTCCAACGGCAAGAAGAAGCCGTCGGCCGGTACACCTACAACAGCAGCTGCTGCAGCTCAGGGTGGCCGGGGGCCATGCCCTGAAAAATGACATCGGCCGTCGCCTGAAGACGGAGGCAGCTCCGATATGTGGTGCCCTATACACAAATCAAACAGCCACAACTTGGAAGGCTGCCGTGAGGTCCAGAACCTTGCCGAGCGCTACAACAAGCGCCAAGAAGAAGTTCCTTTCCGTCAAAGGGAAGGAAAACAGAAAGTCGAAGAAGCTCTGGCTGAAGAGGAGTTAGGCTTCCAGGACCCTAAAAAAGTCTTGAAGGTTGTTTACACCTCCGTCGATGATGATTCCGACATTTCCAACAACGAACGTCGGAAAACCATGAACACCATCTTTGGTGGTTCGTGGGACATCACCTCCCGCTGAGTCCTCAAGAACATGCGGCGAGACATGGCCTCAGTAGCTCCCACCGCCAGGGCGGAGCCGCACCATAAGTGGATGGACACTGCCATCACTTTTGATGCTTCGGACTGCCCTCGGAATATGATCGGTGCTGGCCAACTCCCATTGATGGTATCTCCGACCGTCAACAACATTCAACTCCACCATGTGATGGTGGATGGAGGTTCGGGGCTGAACCTCATAAGCTTCAAAGCTTTTGTCAAGCTTTAGCTCCGACCTTCGGACCATCGCCCCTCTCGACCTTTCTCCGGAGTAGGTCCGGGGGCCATAACACCACTCGGTGCAATTACTCTTCCGGTAACCTTCGGGACCCGGTAGAATTACCTCACTGAGAAGTTGGTCTTCGACGTGGCGTAGATCAACTTACCTTTCAACGCCATTTTGGGCAAGCCAGCCTTATACAAGTTCAAGGCTGCTGCTCACTATGGCTACTTGGTGTTGAAGATGCCAACACCAGCCGGTGTTCTCCGGATCCATGGAGATCACACCACTGGAGTGACAGCTCATGAAGAACTTCACCCGTTTGCTACAACGGCAGAGGAAGAATCTAGAAAGGAGCGAGCGCCGAAACCCCCGAGCATTCGTCATCGAGGCCCAACCTCCGCACCTCGCGTGCAACAAAGCGACGACACCGACATTCCCTTCAAAGTCGTCCAAATCGGTTCCGATGCTGCTCAGACCACCCGTATATCGGGAGATCTTAATGACAAATAGGAACTCGTGCTCGTCACTTTCCTTCGGGCTAACGTCGACGTGTTTGCCTGGCAACCGTCACAAATGCCTTGGATCCCTAGGGAAGTGATCGAGCATAATCTGAAGATCTATCTTGTCGCTCGGCCTGTACATCAGAAGCCTCGGTAGCAATCAGTAGAGCAACAGAACTTTATACGACAAGGAGTGAAGAAGTTGCTTGAAGCTAGATTCATCCGAGAAGTCTTCCACCCAAAATGGCTAGCAAACCCAGTCGTTGTACCCAAGGCCGGCGGGAAGCTTCGGATGTGTATCGACTACACTACACTGAGTAAGGCATGTCCAAAAGATCCATTCCCACTACCTAGAATAGATCAGATAGAGGATTTAACCTTCGAGTGCGAATTACTGTGTTTCCTAGATGCATATTCTCGGTACCATCAAATCAGAATGTCTAGGGAAGATGAAGAACATACCTCCTTCATCACAGTGGATGGATTATATTGCTATACTGCCATGCCATTTGGTCTCAAGAATGCTACTTCAACATTTGTACGAGCTATGTACAAAACTTTTTGACAGCTTATCAGAGACGTAGTGGAAGTGTATGTCGATGACATCGTCGTCAAGATTAAAAACAAGGAGTCATTCCTTGAAACCTTGCAAGCTGTCTTCGACAAGTTGCGAGTCACTCGCACGAAGCTGAACCCGGACAAGTGTGTCTTTGGGGATAGCTCTGGAAAACTTCTTGGTTTCTTGGTGAATCACAGAGGAATAGAAGCAAATCCAGCGAAGATAAAAGCTATTGAAGACATGCGGCCACCAGCTCGCATCAAGGACGTCCAGAAGCTGACTGGATGTCCAGCTGCCCTCAACCGGTTCATCTCAAGACTGGCGGAACGGGTGCTACCCTTCTTCAAACTATTGAGTAAGTCCAGACCATTCCAATAGTCTGAAGAAGTAGAGAAGGCATTCCAGGAGCTGAAGCAGCTCCTCACCACCCTACCAACCTTGGTAGCTCTGAACCCTGGTGAGCCACTCCTGCTTCACATTTCGGCAATTGACGAAGTTGTCAGCATGGTCCTTGTTGCGGAAAGGCCAGAACCATCTCCAGTTCTGGGATCCAAACCCCTTCGGGAGGGTCCGGAGCTACCTGAAGTCGAGTCTGGGTCCCAGCTCCCAGACTGAGATCCTCAAGGAGAGACTCCTGAGGATCCCTCTCCTTCAAATGAAGGAGTCACGGCTGTTGAGCAACAATATCCAGACCCCTTCGGGAAGGTCCGAGTCACTTCACAAGAAGCATCGGGTACCTCCAACTGGCACCCGGAGGTCCCTGGACATGGTACGGACCCCTCCGGGATGGTCCGGGTAGATGAGGAGGAAGCTCCGGGCCCCTTCGGGAGGGTCCGGACGGTCCGGTGCCCAGTGTACATTATCAGCGAAGTACTCCATGATGCCAAGACTCTGTATCTGGAGGTGCATAAGCTACTCTACGCAGTTCTTATTGCCTCCATGAAGCTTCGACACTACTTCCAAGATCACAAGATCTTAGTGGTAACTTCTTATCCACTGCGTGCAATCTTGCATAATCCCAATTTTACGGGGAATATTGCAATGTGGACGGCAGAACTAGCCGAGTTTGATCTGGAATTCGTCCCAAGACAAGCAATCAAGAGTCAAGCTTTGGCGGACTTCGTGGCAGAATGGACCCCCTCTCCATCAAATCCCAGGGGCCCTAGTGAGCAGAAGTTGGAACCCAAGGTTCCAGTCTTCACTAAGAGACTGGACCCTATACTTCGTTGGCTCCGTGCAGAAGCAGGGGGCCTGAGCTGGAGTCCTTCTTCTCGCTCCGACCAGGGAGAAGGCTAAATACATGGTGCACCTTGATTTCAAGGCGACCAACAACATGGCGAAGTATGAAGCACTAATTTATGGACTCAAGGTGGCACTATCGTATGGTGTCAAGCAGCTGTTGGTAAAGGGTGATTCACAACTTTCTGTAAAACAAGTCAAAGGTGAATGTTGCTGCAACAACCCTCAACTAGCAGCATACCTACTTGAGGTCCAGAAGCTTCAGAAGGACTTCGACGTCCTGGATCTTTGCCATGTCCAGCGTCTCAACAATGCTGATATTGACGAACTCTCGACGAAAGCTTCAACCGGGGCTCCGGCTCCTGACGGAACCTTCATCCGGAGGTTTTCTAAACCTACAGCTCAGCCTACCGAACTGAGCGAAGGGGGCAAGACCAGCACCTCGAAGCTGGCGGTCCCGATGGCCCTGTTACCATGGCATCCATCAAGGGTCGTAGGTGCTATAGGAAGCTCCGAGCAACCCAGCACGCAAGACTCAAATCCTCAAGCTAGTTCTGATGCATGGATCTCGGAGATGCAGAGCTACTTGAAAAACAATTTCCTTTCTGAAGATAATGTATCCGCTGACCGGATAGTCAGATTGGCTAAAAGATACATGCTAGTAGAAGGGGATCTCTACCGGCGCGGTGCCAACGACATCCTAATGCGGTGCATTACAAGGGAAGAAGGGTGCGAGCTCCTCGCAGAAATCCATGGAGGCGAGTGTGGGAACCACGCGTCTTCCCGCACGCTGGTTGGTAAAGCCTTCTGACATGGCTTCTACTGGCCTACAGCGCTCCAGGATGCAACTGAGCTGGTGAAGAAATGTGAAGCATGCCAGTTCCATGAAAAGCAAATTCACACACCGGCTCAGCCTCTACAAATGATACCTCCTACATGGCCATTTGCTGTGTGGGGGATGGATATCTTGGGACCTTTCCCAAGAGCCGTCGGAGGTTACAAGTTACTGTACGTACCCTGCGTACCGTATACCCCTTGGGAATACAAAAAGACCGAAGGAACTTCACCTGTCTGAGTTGAAGACCTGAGAAGGCCCCACATGTCATACGGGAAGGGACCTGCCTCCCATCTACGGTTAGGCCTGGTGCTGCCATGTGTATACTACAACCGGACCTACATCCCACACATGGGACAACTCTGAGCTAAACACTTGTGCGTTACCCCAGGACCTAACCCCCAACAGAGGGAAGCTCCGGTTCTGACACGTGTACATCTACACCGGACCTACCCGTCCCAAGACGGATAGCTCTGATGCTGCCACATGTCCAAACGCTGGACCTTCAGCCTTAACAATCAGACTGGTAGACCCCCAACCGAACGGACCTTTAAGGGGCAATCAAAGACTTCAAGAACCGATTAAGTGTCATTAATACCATATTAATGACACACGATCGGAAGGCCCTTAATAACGGTAACGGTATTGTCAAGCCCGTTACCATGCTATTAAGGGTAATTAATCTCATTAATTGTGTATTAAGCATCAGTAACCGCCAGTGCCACATGTCGGGCCAGGCTAACGGTGTAACGAGCGTCCTTGTACTATAAAAGGACTGGTCTATGATACACAAGGGATGGCTCTTTGGACGGCTCTTTGGACGGCTCTCTTGAACCCTCCCAAAGACAGCTTTGATACCCAATACAACAACTACACACCCCGTGGAGTAGGGTATTATGCTCAGGAAGCCAGAACCATGTAAATCCTTGTGTCCATTTGACATCATCTTTTGAATCTCTGTGCGCCCAATACCGAACTACAAACTCTGCGGGCTACCAACGGTAGTACCGGGAGAACTGCCGGATCAACACTCCGACAGTGGTTGACTGTGGTGCGGCAGAGAAGCAAGAGGAGAAGTTTGGAGGCTAAAATCGATCGAGAGGTGCGGCGGAGAAGAAGGGGATGGTGTGCCTTTATAGCGGGTCGATGTCTAAGCGCGTGAGTGGAGATGATCGGACGTTTCAAAAATTGTTCTTTTGAATAGATGGTCAGAGTTACTCCAAACCGTGGTTCGCCTCATCTCGGTTATCGCAATGGCTCAACACGTCCCATCGACCATTTTTTTAATTTGACACACAAAGGGCCCAGGATATGCAATGGCCCACCTGGCATACTTTGTAGGTCAGTCGCGGTGTTCGTAACATTTTGTACGAATGATTTCAATGAGGTGCGCAGATTGATGTGAACGCGCGCGGCAGTCGACCGAGAGTCCATATCTTTTTTTTGAAGGATCCGACCATTGTCGACCGAGAGTCCATATCGAACCGATGATAATTGTCGTGATCATGGATGATGGTGGACATGAATGTAATGCATGTGAAAGAGACTCACGATCAAGCATGTTTGGTCACATGTTGAGGATTTTTGTGCCCCCTTGTTGAGGAACATGTTAATTGGATGACGTTGAGGATCGGATGTGGCGTACGTGTTTTCACAAATGTGTTCATTTGTTTCTAAAATCAGAACACGTAGCGGCTAGTGCCTACACGTGTCGTTTCTTCAAAAGACGAGTACAGCGATACATAATGGCAGCATGCAATTGATTAATTTGATGAACCACATACGTACGTAGTGAGAGCTGTGTGCTTATTAGACGATGGTAGTCCACATTCTATCATCGTACCGTCGAGGGAACATCCTTGTGTCAAATTTGTTATCTCTATTGATGGCAGGATAATATTTTTCATTTGTGTGGTAGATAATTTTCCGTATAGGTTGAGAGCATACACACATGCATGGTAGAGAATATGATAAATATAGAAATATATATATGGTAGGAAATATTCTATTCTTGGAATACATGTTTGGGACGTAGCATGCATATGTACGTCTAACATCCATGTGAAAGACCTCGATCATGTTTGTTGACGTTACATGTTCTCTTTCTTGTTGAGAGATCGTCATGTTTGAGGCTCGTTGATAATGTTTGGGGCGTAGCATGCATGGACAACTAACATGCATGTGAAATATCTCGATGCATGTGAAATAACATGCATGTTTTTAAAAGCAAGATACAGTGTTTCCTTAAGAAAAAATAATTTTATGAGAGATTGGGTGCACAAGCAAAAAAGCTAGAACATGAGCGAATCACCTACGAATTCCATATGCCGGGATGATCAACGGCAGCCGATCTGCAAACTCGGTGGAAAGATCAGTTGTCGCGGGAGAGCAGCTTGCGGCCGACTTCGAAGGAGACGAAGGCATCCATGCACACATAGCTGATCTGCTCGCCAGAGAGATTGTACGCGTCCCAGTTGCCCATCCTCACCTGGTAAGGCTTCTCCATGTCGGTGCCCATCAAGACGCTCGCGATGTCATTCAGCCGCGCGCGGTGGAGGCTCGGGGGATCCATCTCCTCCTCCGCGAGCTCGGCTAGGTCCACCTTTTTTGCCACCTTCAGCTGCCAGTCCTTCCAAAGTCTGTCAGTGTCACCCTCCACGCCCACGCCGACGAAGCGGTAGTCGGAATCCCCGAGGAAATCTTCCATCTCGTCGGGGAAGTAGTCGGCGTGGATGACCTGGAAGATGAGGCAGCGACGACCGACGCAGAGCCGAAGAACGGCGACGGGGTTCTGGTCCGCGGAGTAGCTGGGGCGCCACTCGACGTCGAGCCCGACGACGAGCTTGTGAAGGCGCCAGCGGTGGACGGAGAGGACCTCGTCGAGCCAGTCCTCCACGGCCTCGCTGGAGGATTTCACATTGGTGGTGATCACGTCTTCCTCGAATGTCATGTTGTACACCTGAGTCCCTGCCATTGGGTCTCTCTCCCTATCGTCCCTATGGTTGCCATCTACGGCGGCACGGCGCAACTTCTCTCCCGTGCAAATCCTTCGTCTACACCTTTAGTTTGGATTTTAATTGGAAACGGGTGTGGATATATAACTGATGCAGTTACGATATGAGCGGAGGAGTTTCCGAATTTGACGGGCCCGAGACCGGAGTAAAGAGAGTAATGAAGATTTTTGAATCTGATATACTCTTTCTAATTTTCTTTTCTTATAGTTATGACCACAAGTTGCATTGTCTCAACCTAACACCACGTACAACAACAACAACATTTCTTAGGGGCCCACCCACTGGGAATGCCGGGTGGGCCACGGGATACCCTGGGTCTGGTCACCAGAGAGTAGCTAGTGTGAATACAGGCTAGAGAGATCAGCGGAATCGGGAACTGGCTATTGAAGATGGATGTTAGTAGTCTCATGGTTCATGTATCGAAACGCGCACCATCCTTTTTCTTCTTCCCCATTTTCTTATAAGTTCGTAATATTTTCCAACAATCTTCAAGCCCTCCTTTATTTGAAGTTGTACGGTTGGATCAGGATACGTGGTCGGCGTGAGGCGAGAGCCGTGTGTGCAACACGAGGCGGAACATCATGGACAGATGTTGCTCCCCTTGTTGATTTTGATGATGTTGAGGATCAGATGTGGCGTACGTGTTTTTACAAGTGTGTTCCTTTGTTCCCAAAAGCGACTAGCGCCTACAGCTGTCGTTTCTTCGAAAGGACGAGTACAACATGGTTGTAATTGTATTGTACTGTGCAAGGCATGTAATTATATTGTACAACACGGCCACACTGATACACAAAGTGGTGAAGATCAACAACAAAAGACTCAATGCGACACACTTGTGAATGTAAAACACCTGATACATTTTATGACACACTAATGAAAGTAAAACACCAATATATTTTATTATTATGGAAGTCTATAACTAAGACTCAATCCAAATCGGGCAAAAACTTCGATGACCCTGACTTCTAGTATCTTATTGCAAGCCATCCGAATCAAGTCTTTTTTGTTTTCACCCTTTTGCAATGATGCCCACGAGGATTTAATTTGGGCTAAAGTTGATTCTCAAGAAACTATTGTTGCATTTTTTGTCATTTACTATATGCTTTGCTGTTTGATTGCTCATTATGTTGGACCCATATTGAGTTTGAACATAGAGAGTGGGCTTCTCCCTGCTGGTCCTGTCAGATAATAGGTGGTAGTGACTTTCTGAATCTCCAGCTCAGTAAAGTTGGAAGTGGAAATATATTCCATTCAAAAAGATAAAAGAGATAAATAGTCCACTAGTTTATCATTAGAACAGCAACATTAGTACTAGTTTTGCGCACCAATGAACAACAAAATAAAGTTCATTACCTTAAGACGATACATTACAAACAAGAAAAAAGAAAAACACAAGCTACAAACAAGAAAAGAAAAACAACACAACTAAGAACAAGAAAAAAAACTACTACTCCTCCACCTCACTCCACCTACTTCTCCTTCTCCTACTCCTCCTCCTCCCCCTTTTCCTCCTCGGGCTCCTGGCAGGGTGGGGGAACCTCCCGCGACAGAGACGGGAAGCCCAGTTTCTTGGACGTTGCCGCCACCAGGTTGTCGCGGCTGGCGACGCCGAGCTCGTCCGCCAGCGTCTCCCAGATGACGTCGAGGCGACCGGCCAAGTGTGTCATGCCAATGACATAGTGGCATGTGGTCCTCATTGCAGCATACTCTGGAATGGGACCAAGCCCAAGGTGATACATGGAGCGTGATGTATTGTCAAATACAGCGCACACTATCTTCTGTAGAGCCCACTCCTTGTCCAGGGGGGGAGTCCAGTCGGGGACGCTTCCCCTTGGCGTCCTTCGGCAGGCTTGGCGGCGGCATTTTCTTGTCAGCCATGGTTTTCATGGCACAGTTTTTGGAAGAGAGGAGGAGTGGCTATGCAGAGAAGACGATGGCGTGCCTGGATGATCTTATAGCGTAGTAAGCAGCCTGGCTGTTCGTCTCTCGACGCGCGCAGTAGTGCTGATGGGACGCGGTACGATTCCGATTGAATTCAAAGATGCCCACGTGTTGCGCGCGTTTAAGGCGCCTCGGTGACTAGCGCGCACGTAAGCTCGGTGCGCCCGGTCGCGTCAGCCACTTGTACAAATGGCTACGGCTTCAAGGACCAAACCTTATGTGGCAAACAACAACGTACTATAATACTTCCTCCGCCCCAACTCTATTTCTGTTTTGGTCAAACTTACCTTTGACCAATTATTTATATGGAATTTATTAACTTCAATAACATGTACCACTAGATTGTGTATTATGGAAATATTTTCATGGTGAATCTAAAAGTACAACTCTTGTATTGTTAAAACAGATCAAAATTACGTAAATCATTGGTCAAAGATAGATTTGACGAAACCTAAGGCTCCCTTTGGAAAAGGAATTAAAAAAGATAGGAATAGGAAAAATGTAGGAATTGAAAACTAGAGTTGACATGGGACGCACGACGGATCGGAGGTTATGGTGGACCGGCACACCCTGACCGTACATGTACCCGGCCAGCTGTGTTGCTTCATTTTATATTTTATTCCATAGGCTTAAGAGTTTCCTCATCCTCCCTCTTTCCTCTGTTTGCTCTTCCCTAGGCTTAAAAGTTTGACATTTTACAAAATTTTTACATTTGTAATATGCACATAGGATATATCACTTGATAGTTTTGCAAAAAAAACATGGAGGATAAATATGTATATCCCATGATACTACGTAAATCCACCCAAATTAATTATCTAGTTACTTTTTAAAATGATAAAAAAATATTATCTTTTTATAAGTGAGGTGGCCGGGGTAGATGATGTGGCATAATAGCTTATGTGGCATGCCACAGTTCTTTGAAGTCGAGGGACTAAATAATTGACCCATTTGAAAGTTCAAGGACCGAAAACTGAGTTTTGATTAATAGTTTGTGGATGAAGTCGAGCTTGCGAGCTTGATGAGCACTGTCATTGTTTTGAGCTGCAACTAGTTTATGGCATCGTCAAATCTGGAGTAATTTTTCTAGATGGTTTGGGTCAAAAAATTAGTTAACACGCTATATATGAGGAGAAATATTAGAATATGCTACCTTTTCCTTGTGTTGAATAACCCCGTGCCGTGGACAACATATTTGACACTTCCTTCTGGTCGTCAGGATCATTCTGCCTCAAGTCATCTAGGGCACCAGGCGGAGGACCTTGATCCTCAAGATAAGGACCAGGCAATAAATCATTGGTCAAAGGTAAGTTTGACCAAAGCTAAAAATAGAGTTGAGTTGGGACGAAGGGAGGAGTACTTTTTACAGACTGCTTTGCAGGCCCCGCTGCGGGCGATCTCCTACCTCCCGACAACTCCAGCGGCTAAAGTAGCATACAACTGCTTGTCTTTTGTTGAGCCCAATTTGCATCAAAGGAAACTCACAGGATAGTTTAAAGGAATGGTCTACTCTGGATTGGAAAGACATTCAAACGAGTTTCGTAAGTAGCATTCCAAACGGTGCATTTTAGAAGCCATAACCATCACTGCGCGCGTCTGCGCGCGTCTCATCGTCTTCTCTGCGCGTACTAATAAAGACACACCATCCTCTTCTCTGCAACACATAGGCCATCCTCTTCTCCACGCGTACTCTTCCTCTCCGTCTTCGTCATGCGTGCCCTCATTGGTTCCCTTCGAAGCCCATGGAGTTCCCCTTGCCGCACGATATTGCGGTCCTGATCGCGTGGTGGGTCACCGCAACCTCGCCGCAACCCATGGATGACCTCTCCAGTCCGCGCGCCACCTACAAGGCCAAGCATGCAGCGTGCCGGGATCACGCTGTGGGCAGGCGCATGGCGCTGCAGAGGGAGAGCATCTGGAAGCTTAACGGGAGCTACGATGCCCTCGTGGAGTGCCTGGCAATCGTCGGCAACCCTCATGCATGCTACGTCAGCGGGTTCGACCTCGTCTTCCTGGATGGTCGCGCGCAGTCGGGCACCCAGTTCCTTGCTCGAGCGGCCGCGAATGGCCACATGGTGGCGGCCTACGTCCTTGCCATGCTCCGCTACGACGCCGATCGCGGGGCCCGTGTCACCTTCGTGTATATCCGACAGGTCGAAGGTGAGGCCCACATTAACTACAATGCGGCCGGGTCCATCGCGATGAAGTGGACCAACAAGGAGTGCTGCCGGTGTTAGCAAGAATCCATGAATAGTATCGATCGTGTCATCTGGAGGTTCATGGACAGGCCTCATCCGAAAGCGCCGCTGGTGGCGGTGCCCAACATTGATGATGACGCTTGGGGCTGCTCAATAGGGGGGAACCAGGGAACTACCCGCTGATGTAGGCAAGGTACGTGGGAGGAGTGGAGAGTCTTCTGTTCTGAGTACTGTAGGATTAAGCACGAGCATGACCTGTTCTGCCATCAGGCATTGTACTCTATGGGTTATATTCCCACCATTCCTTTTGGATGCACCCCTAGTTCTCCCAACGCCAATTATAATAGAACAAAGGGAGTATATAAAATAGACTTGTATGTGTTTCCCCTATGTCCGCTCGCCTCTGATGAATGTTGCACTTGTCGTGTTTCCCCTATGCGCGCTCGTGTTTTGTTTAGCCTCGTTTGCATCAAAGGAAACTCACGGGACAGTTTAAAGAAATGGATTCTCTCGGAAATGAAATACATTCAATCATACAGTAGTTTGGAACAAAGAAAATCAGTGTTCCCTTCTGAAGGAGACATATTCGACGTGGGAATCTGCTCGGACTAAGATCTTGTTTGGATAGGAGTGGATCCACTTCAATCTCAGTGGATTGAGGTGGATTTAGGAGAAAATTAGTTCATTGTTCACTCCAATCCACTTAGATTGAATGCACCCAAACAAGCCCTGAAGTATCTCTCTCTAGTTTATTTCTTAACTCGTACTACATGTCAATCCCTTGGGTCTATAAATTCATTGGAGTTAGTACCTCATTTGTGACCGCAACCACATATTCCTCATTTTTCTTCGCGATTTAGCCAGGTATGTGGCACAGCGGAGCACCATCTTTTGGGATCATCAGCTGTGAACAAAACCGACAGGGGTCGATGGAGAAGTTTGCCATTAATGAGCGACGAGCCGAGAAGAAACAAATCGACCTGAGAGGAACAAAGGGTGTAGTACTACTTTAGTACAGAGTATTTGGAGGTTGCAGTTTCTTAGGAGTCTCCGGAGTATTAGATCGGGGTTGCGCGCAATGAAGGTTTCATTTCCGGCGGTGGCATATTCCACATCCTCTGCAGTACTGCAGGTGCATTAAGGGTGACTGACATGTGAACCCACAACCTATGGGACCATCGCCTCATGCACTGATCGGACGCGCAAAGTAATGGAACCGCTCTGTTTTCAACATCAGCACAAGAATAATATCCTGCCATCAATAGAGATAACATACTATGTTTGACAGTAATCTGTGCCAAACATTTCCTGTTTTACAGTACTACCTATCTTTGTTTAACATTTTTCTCGTCCTTTCTTTTCTTTTCTCTCTATTCATTGTCTCCACTTTTTATTCCAGTCGTCGCTAATCAACAAAACTAGCTGTTACATAATCCCAAATAAATACAAAATAAACAAATCGACACATCTAGTACGCAAGACTTCCCTTGAAGCACTGGTAATAACTTCTGGCCGCGTATAGGAGTAGTGGAAATGATTACACCGCATATAGGGGCATAGGGTCAGTGGTACATTGGAGTTCTACCTTTCTTTTTCTAATATTTTTCTCGTCCTTTCTTTTCTTTTCTCTCTGTTGATTGTCTCCACTTTTCTTTCATGTCGTCACTACCTGTTAGTACTTTAAAGACCGCTTTGCAAGCTCCACTGCAGGCGATCTCCTGCCACCTCTGGCGGCTAAAGTATCGTACAGTCCACTTTAGAGGCACCCGACAGTGTGGTGGGTCATTCATTAAAAGAGAATATAGATAGAACAGATAGTTTACTAAACAGCAGATCAAAAAAATAACCGATGGAACAGACAAACAACATTGAGTTTATTATCATAAACATTACTCCCTCCTTCCTATATTACACGTCGTTAGAACAAGTTTTTAGTTCATATTTGAACTAGAAAACTTGTCCCAATAATTAAGGACAAATAATATGGGAAGGAGGAAGGACAAAACATGAAAAACAGCATCACAGAACAAGAAAAAATAAAACATCACAAAAACAAGAAGAGAAAAACATCACGACTGGATTGATCAGTGTCAAAAGAATTCCTGTTTTAAAGTTGGGTTCAACTAGAATGTAATCAGGTGTTTAGTGCAATCGTGGAATCAACCATCTTCAACCGTTGGATTGATCTACATTACGGTCGTTGAATCTTTTTATTTAAACGGCACCAGCAGGCGGAGGGGTGGTGGTGGTGGTGGAAGGGGTTAAATGAAAAGATGTAATAACCGTAAGATGTATAGATCCAACAGGTGAAAATCTTTTGATTACACGAGTGCCCCAAAACTTTAATTGCATGTAGGGCTGTCAACGATTCGAACTCGAGCGAAATTGTTTCTATCATATATAAAAATTGTGTCCCATAGAACATTTTTAATAGAATTATATAGTTTAGGTAATTAGACGTACATATCATAGATGGCAACAACAAATGATCTTACTCAAACTTTTCGAGCTTGAGCTCATGAAGCTGGCAATACTCAACTTCATCCTCAAACTTTCAATCAAAACTAAGTTTTCTCCTTGAACTTTCATATTGGTCATATTTCAGTCCAGCAACTTCAAAAAACCATTTCACTTTAATCCTTAGTCTGAGTTCGACATCCACATTGGCATCCCACATAAGCTATTATGCCATGTACATCATCTACCACGACCACCTCACATAGAAAAGATAATAATTTTTTATCATCTTAAAAAATAACTAGCTAATTAATTGGGGTCGATTTACGTAGTTGCATGGGATACACATATTTCTCTTCTTATTTTTTTTTGCAAAACCATCAAGTGATATATCCTATGTCATATTACATATGTAAAAATATTGTACAATATAAAACTGTAAAGCCTAGGGAAGAGCAAACAAAGAAAAAATAGAGAGGAAGAAAAAACATTTATGCATGTGGAATAAAATATAAAACAAAGCTACGAGGCTGGCCAGGTACACGTATAGTCTAGGCCGGTGTGCCGGTGCACCTTAACCCCCATCGTGCGTCCCTGGTGGTTGTTGGGAAGACCCTTGTAGGCAGACCAGGATTACCTGACGTAGTGAATTTTACTGCATCCTATTTTCATGAGTCTTTATAAATACGGCATTGTCTCATTAATTATTGCGGTCGATCTTATACGACACTTCATGTTCTAGCAAAAAAGAAAAAAGATTGTACTTAAGGCTGATGCAAACAAGAGGCAATTAAAATAAAAACTCTTGAGTTCTTGTCAAGTTTACAAAATGAAAGCATCGGAACCCTCCCCAATGTCCTCGATAGTTAATGTGTTTTTAATCCTGTTAATTTGTTGTTGAAGTTTGTTTTATTTAGATGTTATGCATTATTATATGCATGTAAACTCTTTCTCATGTTGAAGCAAGCAGGCAAGAGTTTAAGAAACGACTTGAATGAACCCCTTAGGCCCTGTTTGGAACCTCTAGAGCTAATTGTTAGCTAGCTAATAATCTATTAGCTGAGTTGGGCCAGCTAATAATTAGCTGGAGGTTGTTTGGAACCACTAGAGCTTATTTTGTCTCTAGACCCTAATTAGCTATTTTGACGCTAAATTGGAAGCTCGATTGGAGGACGGTGTTGGATTTGTGTTATACTCGTCATCGTCTATGAAGAACTCCATAAACCTGGAAATCAAACAGTAGAGAAGATTCAATAAAAATTTCATGCCAAGAAAACAAATTGCACAGCAGCAAGTGCATGCACGGCAGCAAGCAAAATAAAACTCCATGCGCGGCAGCAGGTGAAAGTGCTTAGTCCCATGCTTGTTGACTTCATATGGGTGCTTACCGCTCTGGCAGGATGCTTGCAGGACCGGTGGGTGCTTACCACTCTAGCCACGAGGGCTGCGACGGGACTGCGACGGGCGCGACTAGCGGCAGCGTTAGAGTTGTGCGATGGTTTGAGGACGAATGGCTATGTTGGGAAGGAGATGGAGAGATAAGGGCAGGAGTAAAATAGACTTTAGTCAAGAATTAGATTGAATTAGCTAGGTTGAAATAGCTAATTAAATAATAGTTAGCTGAGGGGATAGCTAATAATTAGCTGCTCTATTAGCTATGGAGTTTGGAAACTCTTGAGCTAATTTTTTGCAGCTAACTATTAGCTCTAGAGATTCCAAATATGGCCTTTGTTGGATAGCTGGGAAGTACAACTGTCGGGTCAAAACAAACGGTGGATGCAGTCTTTACTGCACGTTTGCAGTAAAATGTCGCTACATTAGGCGATCCTGGTCCAGGCAGGTATGCTTCGATTCCTATCCTCCAACTCCATCTAGGCTTCCGATGACGTAGGCGGTTCACCACTAGACTGTAGAAAGGATAAGCACGCACACATGTGATAGTAATTGTTGACAGCGTTGGCAATGCCTCCTCCCATGTGTACTCCCATGCGCACTCACGCTGACGTCTCATCATCTTATTTATTGTGAAGGTATGGTAGTTAAACTAAGCATTAATAAAGGGACCAATAACATTTTGACACATCAGCGGGGGGACGCATGGGAGGACAGAGCGGGAGGCCCCCGCAGTCAGTTTCTCATCAAGAAACATGCATGCCGCTCATCACCAAGGCTTCACTAGTTTGTCTGGTGGTGAACCGCACACATCATCGGAAACATAAATGGAGTTGGAGTGCATGAATCGGAACATATATGCAGGGGTCTTCCAACCACCACATGGGATGCACGATGGGGATTAAGGTACACCTGCACACCCGGACCGTACATGTGCCGGTGAAGATGGAACTCAGCAATCTCACGGTTATGGATAGAAAAAAGGAAGAAGAAAAAGGATGGCGAGCGTTTCAATCCTTGAACCGTGATATAGCTGACTTCCATTTTAATTGGCCAGTTCTCGATTCGCTAAGTCATAGTTGTTGTACGTGGTGTTTGGTTGAGACAATGCAATTTGTGGTCATAACGATAAGAATTAAAAGAGAGGAGTATATCAGATTCAGAAATCTTCATTACGCCAAGTCGTATGATGGTCGGACACTCTCCAATCCACTTAGATTGAAGTGGATCCACTCCTACCAAATGAGGGAAAAAATTTATGGATACCGTATGTATATCCAAGGCTCTGCATACCGTTCCAGATTTGTGACATGTGTCCACATGAATGGACAGATGAAGTAGTTGCATGACTGTGACATGTGTCCACATGAACAAACGAGGTCGTATGATGGCCGGACATGACAGGGATAATGCCAGGATTAATTCCAAGTATCATATCCTCATCACTTGCAATCTATGCACCACCTAGGCCCAGGTTGTGCACTGGTCACCTAGCATATTCCCTACATCTGCCCCCACGCGCGGTGTCCGTAATGAATTCATGCGAGCGATTTTGACAAGCTGCGAACGATTTGTCCCACCTCGGAAAGTTGAGCTCGTTGCAATAAGAATATAAGTCAACCTGCGCTATTGTCGTTACACATCCGATTGAAAAAAGATGTCGTACAAGACTCGGCCACGCCCCGTTCGACATCGTCCGATCGCCCGGTCGAAGTCGACCGGGACGTGTATGAGGCGCGTAGGGGGCGGATGATTTTTATATATAAGCCATGGGCCCTTTTCCTGTCAATTAAAAAATTGCCAGGGAAGCAAATGGGACACTTCGAGCCATTGCGATAAACGAGAGGGATGCAAACCGCGATGAAAGAGCCTGGAGAACGAAACTCTAAAACAGGAAATCGATTGACGCAGATTAATCCAAGTCATGATGTTGTGCTTCTGTACTTGTTTTTTGATATTTTTTCCTTTCACTATTTGTCATGTTGTTTTCCTGCCAAAATCTGAACAGTCGCCAAGGACTGGAACAGTCGCGTATGCTTTATTTTGATCGGAAAACCACCCCTATTACTACATTAACTTATTTAGATTACAAATTGCCAGAGCCAGACACGCGGCCGTAAATGGGCTCACGCATCATTGGGACGAACACCAAGCGTCCTAGCGCAGTTTCGGCCAAGGAATATAAAGTGACTCAACGTAGTTTCAGCCCACGAATAACAAGCGGCTCAGCGCAGTGTTGGGCCTACTCTGATAGCTTCACGTACACTTTGTCCTAGCTGCCTCCCCGCTGGACCCTTCAATCCACAATGGACCCTCTCTCGATTGCATGAAACGCGCCTGGAGGAGCATCCGCCTGCCGCCATGCTCTTGGAGGAGCATCCGTCGACCGCCACGCTCTTGGAGGAGCATCCGCAATCTGCCACGCTCTTGGAAGAGGATCTGCCGTCCACTGGCATGGAGGAGCATCCACCGGCCACCGCACGTGGAGGAGAAATAGCGCTAGGTACAATTGCTCACATAATGTTATTGTAGTTTAATCCTCTTACGGATACTCTAATTGAATTGTAGGAAGCGATGTCATAAGATAATACATGGATGGGAAAAGACAGGCGTACGAAGGAGTCACAAGATGGAATGAAGTCATTTTTAAATTTAGCATTCTAGGGCCCTCGTGGAGAAGAAACTAAGCCTTGTCCTTGCACAAAATGTTATAATTTTTGCCATGAGACACGCAAGGAAGTTCGTCTTCACTTGCTTCGTAATGGGATGTCATTTGGTTATACTTGTTGGGTACACCATGGAGAAAAACGAGTTGAGAAAAATATTGCTGACCAATTAGCAAATAATGAGGAGATAATTTCTGATGATGCTGATATGGAAAATATGTTGTCCAGTTTACTTAAAGGCACTAATCATGGTGCTACTTCAGCAAATGTTGATGATCCAGAAAATGCTATAAACTAACCGGGGCCAACTGGGTGTGCAAAGGCATTCTATGACTTATTAAATGATGCCAAAAAGGAGTTGTATCCAGGATGTGAGAAGGTGACCCAATTATCCTTCATTGTCAGGTTGTACCAGATAAAGTGTTTAACTGCTTTGAGCAAAAAAGCGTTTGATTTGATCCTTGAACTATTCTCATATCTGGTTCCAGAGGGCCATTTCATTCCTAATACACTTGATAAAGTTCAGAAGGTTGTTCGTGACCTTGGGCTGAGCTACGAAAGATCGATGCATGCGTCAATGACTGTGTGTTATTCTGGAAGGACTATTCCCTGCTGGATTGATGCCCAAAATATTGTGAATTAAGATGGAAAAATAGTAATGCTGGGGATGCAAGAGAGGATTTACCTTGTGAAAAGCCAAGAAGCTTGTAGCACGCAGGATTCTATGATACTTCCCTTTTATTCCCCATCTTCAAAGGTTTTATATGGCTAAATTAACGGCATCAAACATGCGCTGGCACAAAGAATAATGTATTGATGATGGAATATTATGCCATCCTACAGATTCGAAAGCATGGAAGCATTTTGATAGCATTCACCCAAATTTCTCATATGATCCTTGCAACATAAGACTTGGGCTAGCATCTGATGGTTTCAATCCTTTTGGAGTAATGAATGTTTCCTACAATACATGGCATGTGATTCTAATCCCTTATAATCTACAGCCTTGGTTGTGTATGAAGCAGCCTTATTGGTTGATGTCAATGATAATTCCTGGGCCAAAGTCATCTGGAAATAACATTTATGTGTATCTACAGCCTTTGATTGCTGAGCTACTGAAATTATGGTCTGATGGTGTTAAAACATACGACAGTTCAAAGAAAGATACATTTCTCATGCGAGCTTCTATATTCTGGACAATAAATGATTTTCCAGCATATGCAATGCTATGTGGATGGAGCACAAAAGGTAGGCTACAATGTCCATATTGCCATGTAAACACTGATGCCTTGTGGTTGAAACATGGACGAAAGTATTGCTACATGGGTCATCATCGTTTCCTGCCTCAGGATCACCGGTGGCATCGGTACAAAGCATCTTTCAACAACGAGATAAAGAATAGAGAGGCTCCAACATCACTCTATGGTCACAGAGTACTCCAACAATACAAGACTTTTGATCAAATGAGTTTTCGACAGACGAATAATAAGAGAAACCGCACTAAGGAAGATAGGTGGCATAGTTGGAAGAAGAAAAGTATATTTTTCAGCTCCCGCACTGGAAGACATTGCTAATAAGGCATAACTCGGATGTCATGCACATTGAGAAAAACATTTGTGATAGCATATTGGAGACATTTCTTAATATGGATGGTAAAACAAAAGATAGTCTACAAGCTCATTTTGATATGCAAGAAATGGGTATACGGCCAAAGCAACATCCGGTGGGTATGAAAGGGAAGTATGATTGTCCATCAGCATCATATACTTTGCAAAAAGATCAGAAGACCACCTTGTGCAAGTTTTTCGCGGATGTGAAGATGCCCAATGGTTATGCCTCAAACATTAATAGATGTGTTCCATAACAGCACGTAAGGTATTAGGTCTAAAAACTCATGACTGCAATATTATATTTCAGAAGCTCTTTCCTATTGCAATATGTGACATATTGCCTGAAAAGGTTGTTGAACCTTTAATTGAGTTTAGCAGATTCTTTTCTGGAATTTGTTCTAAAGAATTGGCGGAACCAGATTTGGATAAGATGATTGAACAATTTCCTAAAACAATTTGTAAGCTTGAGATGTTGCTTCCTCTCACTTTCTTTGATATCATGGTACATCTTTCAATCCATCTCGCTGAAGAAGCTCGATTGGGTGGACCTATTTCATACAGATGGATGTATCCAATTGAGAGGTACCTTGAAACATTGAAGAGGTATGTACGTGACAGAGCTCACCCGGAGGGTTCTATAGCTGAGGGATATATTATGGAAGAGTGTATG
Organism: Tuctoria greenei; assembly: GCA_036927565.1. NCBI lineage: Eukaryota > Viridiplantae > Streptophyta > Magnoliopsida > Poales > Poaceae > Tuctoria > Tuctoria greenei. Next base: position 110,558,791 of record JAYESD010000005.1, read on the forward strand.
ACTTTTTGTAGTCAGCTTTGGATAACATCAGCACCAAGCTCAATAGGCCAGAACGTCATGAAGATGTATCTAGGAATGAACCATCTCTCGAGTCTAATATATTTACAAAAGTTTATAATTCTAGAAAAGGGTTTAAATTGGGCCAACATACTATGGTGGAACTACATAACATCAGGCATTATATTATTTCTAATGTTGAAGAGGCCGCTCCATGGATCAAGTACGTATAACTCAGATGTTCTATACTATATTGGATCATGCTTATTGTAGATTGCTAATTTAGTTTTGTACCCTTTTCAGTAAGAATTTTGAAGAGCTGAAAAAAGATTCATTCTCGTGATGTTGAAAAACGCCATAGAGATGAGATTATTTATTGGTTTTAGGAACGAGTATGTACATTCAAGTTTTTACTTTGATGAAATATTGAACAAATATGTGTTCTGAAGTTGCTTTATCGATGACCCCTTTTATGCTAATTAATGTGTACAGATTACGACATTACACAAAGAAGGCAAAGTAACCGATTATTTGTATGCATTATCTAGAGGACCTGATCGTCAAGCACATTTTTTAGTCGATCATTCACAAATGGCTTCTTCTTTTGAACAGCATAGGTGGAAAATAATTTACAGACGCAAAACAGTGGTATTGTTGTTCGCGATGGTGATCATGAGTGGTATGGAGAAATCAAGAAAATGATTTTTGTTGATTTTGTAAAAAATCAAGAGGATCTGTTATTTGAATGTGACTGGTTTGATCGGCCTTGTTCTGGTCACAGCCAAAGCAGAGGCTACAAAATGGATCAATACAGAATTATAGATGTTGACACTACTCTTTATCAATTTAAGTATGAGCCCTGCATTATAGCCACCCAAGCAGAACAAGTTTTCTACGTTCGAAGTGTGAAGCAACCTAAATGGGCTACAGTTGTTAAAACAAAGCCACAAAACCTTTTTGCCATGCCCCCTGGAAAGAGTGAAAATAATGTCACTGAGATGATGGAGACTGAGACATTTGATGATCGACGACATACTGATATAAATGAGGATAGGACCGCATGGGATAGGAATGACATTGAGTGAGCAAACAGTGATGCTTCCGCTCTTTCAAAAGAAGATGACGACGACGACGACAATGATGATACATATATCAATGATGGTATTGTACCTCCAAGAATGCGGGGAGGGGACAACGAAGATGATGTTTTTTTTATATATGTAATGTGTAAGCTAGCTGTACGTGAACTATTTGATTTTCTTTTTTTTTTTTAAAGATAGAAGCCGCTATTCTACTTAGCAGCAAGCTTAGAAGCAAGCCGATATTGAATCGTGGTGAGTCGTGGCAGAAATTTGTAATGCAACCATTGTGTTTCGTGACGATAGATCTTAACGTCAGGAACTAGTGAATCATGGCAAAAGTTCCTAATGCAACGATTGTGTTCCGTGGTGTTAGATCCTAACGCCACGAACTAGTGAATCGTGGCGAATGTTCCTAATGCAATGATTGTGTTCCATGGCGTTAGAACCTATCTCCACGAACTGGTGAATCGTGGGAAAAGTTCTGAATGCAATGATTGTGTTTTCGTGGCGATAGATCCTAATGCCACAAAATTGTGAATCTTGGCAAAAGAACCTAATGCAACGATTCTGTTCCATGGCGATAGATCATAACGTCATGAACTGGTGAAGCGTGGCAAAAATTCCTAATGCAACGATCCTGTTTCGTGGCGAAAATCCTAACGCCACACACTGGTGAATCGTGGCAAAAGTTCCTAATGCAACGATTATGTTCCATGGCATTAGATCCTAATGTCACGAACTGGTAATATGTGGCAACAAATCCTAATACAACAATAGTGTTTTGTGGTGATAGATCCTATCGCCACGAACTGGTGAATCGTGGTAAAAGTTCCTATTGCAACATTTGTTTTTTGTGGCGATAGATCTTAACGCCACAAACTGGTGAATCGTGGCAAAAGTTCCTAATGCAACATTTGTGTTTCGTGGCGATAGATCCTAACACCATGAAGTGGTGAAGGATGGCAAAAGTTCCTAATGCAATGATTTTGTTCCGTGGCGATAGATCCTAACGCCATGAACCGATATTTCATGTCAACAGATCCTAATGCAACCATTAAGTTTCATGGCGACATATCCTATCGCCACGAGCTGGTGAATCGTGGAAAAAGTTCCTAATGCAACGATTGTGTTCTGTGGCAATAGATGCTAACGCCACGAACTAGTGAATCATGGCAACAGATCCTAATGCAATGATCGTGTTCCATGGCGATAGATGCTAACGCCATGAGCTAGTGAATCGTGGCAACATATCCTAATGCAACGATCATGTTCTGTGGCGATAGATGATAATGCCACGAACTAGTGAATTGTGGCAACAGATTCGTGGCAATAGATCTTAATGTCATGAACTATTGAATGGTAGCAACAGATCCTAATGCAATGATTGTGTTCCGTCGCGATAGATGCTAATGCCACGAACTAGTGAATCGTGGCGACAGATTCATGGCGATAGATCCTAATACAACGAACTAGTGAATCGTGGCAACATATCCTAATGCAATGATCATGTTCCGTGGCGATAGATGCTAATGCCACAAACTAGTGAATCATGGCAAAAGACCAAGCTTACTGCAACGATTTAGTATTTGTTGCAGTACAATCGTTGCAACAGGGCGGAATCCTTATAGTGTATGTAGGTTATAGACTTGATGAAGGCGAACATTTGGATTGTGGATTTAGGTTGCTCACGCCACATGACCGCTAACAAAGACTAGTTCTCCTTCCCCTTTTTTTGTGTCTCGTATAGAAAATGTTACTTTTGCCGATAATTCTTTAACTCCTATAACTGCTATGGGTTCGGTTAGTGTTAATAATCACTACACACTGTAAGATGTGGCACTTGTTAAAAAATTAAAATACAACTTGCTTTTTGTTTCACAATTGCTAAATGAAAATCTTGAAGTTAACTTCTCTAAAAATTGCTGCAAGGTTGTAGATTGATACGGTGAGCTTATTTTTAACATGTCCCGGTTCGGAAGAGTTTTTATTGATTTTGATATCTCATCCTCTAAGCATAGGTGTCTAGATGGTAATGATTCAAAAGACATATTTTTGGCATCATAGACTTGGTCATGTAGGTTTTGATCATCTCACACGTGTTGGTGCTCTTGATCATGTATGTTGGCTGCCTGAGCCTAAAGGGGACAACGATATTGTGTGCTCTTCTTTTAGACATGCTAAGATGTTTGCAGGTTCACATGCTCCTCTCACAATGATCGTGACAACTGAACCGGGACAACGTTTACACCTTGACACCGTAGGACCTTCACATGTTCAATATTTTGGAGGAAAATGATCCATATACGCAGGGGGAGAGTATTTTCATTAAAGATGAAGAAGAAATGTAGCTGCTGTCAGAAATTTCAGAAATAAACAATGACGTTCAGCTGTTGATCCCGCTCCACAACTAGCACCAATGACCACTACTGCTGGTTCAGATCTTCCTCGAGCAACAAGTTCTTTTATTTTTTATAAACATCAAGAAGAAGAAGCTTGTGAAGTGTCTACTTCCCTTCGGTTCCTTAAAAGTCATCCTCTACAACAAATTATTGGAAGCTTGCACGAATGAGTCACAAGGTACAAGTTTTGCGATGCAAACAATGATTGTCATATTGCTTTTGTTTCTTCCTTTTAACCCAAAGATATATCACACATATTCACTAATGAATCTTGGATTATTGACATGCAAGAAGAGTTTGAAAATTTTGAAAGAAATAATGTTTGGAAACTTGTACCTCCACCTAAAGGTCACACCTGAATTCGAACTAAATGGGTGTCTAAAAATATACAAAGTGAGGATGGGGTTGTGGTTAGGAATAAGGCTAGCTTTGTTGCTCAAGGTTTCACACAAGTTGAAGGTTTATATTTTTATAAAACTTATGCTCCTGTTGCTAGATTAGAAGCCATAAGAATTTTGTTAGCTTTTGCTGCATCTAAATGTTTCAAATTATATCAAATGGATTATAAAAGTGCTTTTCTTAATGGCTACATAGGTGGAGAGGTTTATGTCAAGCAACCACCAGGTTTTGAAAATCAATATTTTCCTAATCATGTTTACAAACTGTCCAAAGCCTTGTACGGTCTCAAACATGCCCCTAGAGCACGGTATGATTGGTTAAAAACGTTCCTACTTGAAAAAGTGGTTTACCATGGGCAAGGTTGATAAAACTCTTTTTGTGCTTAAGCATGGCAATGACTCATTATTCATCCAAGTGTATGTGGATGATATTATCTTTTGTTATGATTCTCATGATCTTGTGTCCATGTTTTCAGTTGTGATGAGTTTAGAATTTGAGATGAGTATGATGGAAGAACTCACGTACTTTTTGGGGTTGCAGATCAATCAAAGGAGGGAACCTTTGTGCATCAAGAAAAGTACATGAAAGATCTCCATAAGCGATTCAACATGGACAAAAGCAAGCCTCTTCGGACACCAATGGGAACAACAATGATACTTGAACTTGATGAAGATGGTGAACTTGTGGATCAAAAAGAATATCGAAGCATTATCGGGTCACTTTTGTACCTCATGACATAGAGACCGGACATACAATTCAGCATATGTCATTGTGCAAAATTTCAAGCTTCCCCACGTGCTTCACATCGTCAAGCCATCAAAAGGATTCTCAGGTACTTACATGGAACTCAGAAATTTGGCATTTTTCTTTCTTCTTCCTCAACCATTACTTTGAAAGCTTTTTCGGATGCTGATTTTTGGGGGTTGTAGGATTGATAGGAAAAGTACTTCGGGGTGCTTATCATTTTCTTCCTAATTCCCTTGTTGCTTGGTCCTCTAGAAAACAAAATTCAGTTGCACAATCCACGACCGAATCTGAATATGTAGCTGCTTCAAGCGATGCTCACAAATTCTTTAGATTGTTCAAGCACTCAAGGACTATGGGGTTGATCTAGATAGTGTTCCACTGTTTTGTGATAAAACTAGTGCCATATGCATTGCTAAAAACCCCGTGCAACATTCTAAGCAAAGCACATTGACATTAGGTATCACTTTTTCTGTGATAATGTGGAAAAATGGAAACATTGTGCTTCACCGTGTACATACCGAACAACAATTAGCTGAAAATTTTTCAAAACCTTTGGATTTTACTCGTTTTTGTTTCATTAGTAGCAAAATAGGGGTTATGCATCCTCATGGCTTAAATTGAGGGGGAGTTTTGAAACTTTCTTGCTGTTTTGAACTTGTTGCATGCTCACGCAAGTACTTTTAATAATAAAAAATTAATCAATCACTATCCACATGTTGAGCTTTTCTGATCAAATAAAAAATGAGAAAAGATAAAGATAATACGCATGCATCACACTTCTTCTTTTGAGATGGCTTATCATTGCACTTAGATATGAACTTGGAAGAAGTTGTGTATGACAAAAATCTTGTCCTCAAGCTTCTGATTGTCAAATCACATAGGCTTGGCTTGTTTGGTTAGAATAAGGCTGATGCGACATATAATCTTCTGCAAATATCATATGATCCAAATTTGTGCTTTAAAAATAATAAAAATTGCAGCGACATATGTCATGCTTTCAGATCTTGAGTAATTAAGTTTGTGAGATCATGACTTGCTTAAATTAGAAATTACATTTGATTTCTAGCATGGCTTACACTACTTTTTGTATCTCATTGATGTGATAGTGTAAGTTACTTGATAGTATCACTTGGATGAGCTTTATTTTATATGCATATGTTATAATATTTTCATAAAAATTAAAAATTCACTTTTGAACCTTGCTGAATACATTGTCAAAGGGGGAGAAATATGTCACACATTGCATATTCACGAGTTTTTGAAATTTCTTTCACAATTGATTTTTGATTTTCAAATAAAATGGGGGGGGTTTGCTTTCAAAACTTTTCATGTGAATAAGGAAATGTTTGGATTTTATGTGTTGTTGCTAATGCATTCATCGATGAGGAGATTATAAGACTTATGTGTCCTGAACACATTGACAATTTAAATAAAATTGAGGGTTCACACGCAAAGTTTTGAATATTGCTGAAAAGCCCATTTCGGATTGTCTGAACTTGCGGGATCCCTTTTGCACTGTCTGAACTTTGAGTCACGTGAGCATCACTGCTTTTTACTTTAGACTGTCCAAACTTTTTCTCACGTGAGTTGCACGTGTTTTTCAGTTTGGAGTGTCCGACCTTGTAGCGCACGTGAATTACTCCTGTCATTCATTTCGCACTGTCCTAACTTTGCTCACATGAGCTGCATGTGAGCGAATGCTTCGGAGTGTCCAAACATTTTCATGCATTACATAGTGGCTGCTTTGGACTGTACGATCTTTCATTTACTGAAATATTTGTGTGGCTGTTTTGTTATCATTTGCAATGTTTTGAACTTGCTTTTTGGCTGATAAGGAAGTTTTCTTAGTATTCATTTACTAAGTTTTCAGTGTGTTTTGATGGTTATGGATGACATCATTTTGCTATAGTTTGCAACATGCTTATGTGAGGTGCTCACGTAAGATGTTGTGTTTTTTGAACTGACGAGAGTCAAGTCGAGGACTTGGTCTCACAAAGAATTGGTTGTTTGTTCATGTGCAGGTGTTGCTTGAGGTCAATACATGGCTGGTGATGGGATCCGTTGAACTAGTCTTAAGGAGAATATGAGGTTCAACAACCAAGTTCAAGAGAAATTGTGGTTGAGTTGATCGGGAGGTCTCACAACATGTTTGGGTCAGGAACAATGCATATGAAGGTATTGTGTACATTGTTAGATGGTGTTTTCACGTGTGCAAAGAGTGCATGGACGTGGCAACATGGTTCCAAGGCGTGATGAAGAGAAGTGGACGTAAAGAATTAGTGGGAAAGGTCCAACCAGCTGGATTATGGACTCAGGCTGCAGCTGAGTCAATTATGGCTTAAATATGGAATGATTTGAGTTGGTCTTGGTTAGATATTGTGTGGGTCACGATGTTGAGTTGTTTCAGGAATGTTTAGTATGTTCCTAAGGTGTTCGGGGGTCTTAAGATTGTTTCTATTTGCATATAGAAGAGTCTTGAGCAGTTATGGAAAGTTTCAATTGAAACTGAGTAGGATTAGAGTCCTAGTTAGGAATTAGTTGGCCTGAGGGATGCCTATATAAGCAAGGGAGACCATAGCTCATGGTGCACGACTTTGGGCTATTCCTCTTGTGTTTTCATCAATAAAATTCGTAGTTTAGTGGAGCTTTTGTGCCTTGTTTGTTCGACTTGTTTTCATCAAGTCTTTCTCATTGAGTTTCCGCACAGCATGACGTTGGCTCGGTGTTTTGATCATAACTCGAGTTTTACAGATTCAATCAACATGATTCTGTTTGTTTTGTCTTCACAATTCAATTGGTTTTAGTATCTGAAATAGTTTTATGATCATTGTACTTGTGGTTTCTGTTCTACACAAGTTTCTTTGTAGTGTTGCAAGTCTGGTTTTTTACTCGAGTAGAACAGATTGACCCTTGTTCGATCTTTCAATCATAACTTGAGTTTTTCTCGACAGTTTTTTGCGACTCCTGTTGTGATATCTTCGTGACTTGTTTCTAATAATCTATACTCATTTTGTCATGATTGATCATGATTAGAATAGTCAAACACACGTTTTCTTATCTGATTGGTTTTTTTTTTTGTTGAGGGGTTTTTGTTGCTTTTGTTGAATAAGTTTTAATCTAACAATCACCTCACCTCTGGTAGCTTTTCACGTGCTCTTCAATCCTACAGGTTTCGTTTGCATTTGCAATTTTCTCTCAAGAATTCAAGGAGAAAATTTGTTGAGGATTTTGTTTTCACTAACATCACCTCTTTTCCAGTTGTTCCTTGGTGTTCTCTCTTGTTGTAGCCATAAAAGGAATGAAGAGGTTGTTCGGGAACAAGAAGGGGGTTGCAAGCTCAAGCCATGGTGGAGACCCAAGTGCACATCTCTCCTCCATTGCTACACCAAGTCCACGCAGGAGGAGTGTGTATTAAGACACCCCATGGAGGAGAGAAGCAACCTGCATCAACTTCTCTACGACAATGACCTTGAAATACAAAGTGAAGTTAATATCAAGCATGCAAGCTCCCCCAGGATCGTAAGTTTTTTTACACAAAATCTTATGATCTGGATTTGACCTCCAAAATTGGTATGGATTCCAAATTCTCTTCCATTTGGTGTGCATTAGGATGGGAAAATTTTACTCACATAGAGGAGAAAGGTTAACGCCTTTTCACTATACAATTCCTATTCACCCTCAAAATAGGATTTGATGGTATTACTTTTAGATTATTTCAAAAAGAATACAGCATCCTATGTAAAGAATTAAGTGAAATCCTAGGCTTCCATAAACGTTGTTTGCTAGATTTACACACTTTGCCTGGATTTAACGAACAATGTTTTTGCATGAATTGACTAGTGAGGTCACATCTAGGGCTCTTAGAAATAGCCACTTGCAAAATCCTACTTTATGCTTCATGTATAGATGGGTGTCTATGACTATGTTCCCTAGAAGAGATGTTAGAGTAATTCATGATGATGAACTGAGATTTTTTTCCATGATTAAGAAGTTAAAAGTTGCTCCAGTTAAAGCCATGATGACACAATGGTTAGATTACATTTCAAAGACAGGGCCAATTGAATGTACTTCATTGATTACCAATATTGCTACTAGGGTAGGAACATTATAATATACTTTATTTGAGTATGATGAGGACATCACAATAGCGGATACACATGTTGAACTACAACGACCAATCACAAGAGCACCAGCGCGGCTACTAAATCAACAATTGAACTCGTTCCTAACTGCCTACCCATGTTAATTTGAGAATGGATTGCTATGTAATGATTTAATTGTTATTAGGAACCATGGTTGAGATAAACAAGTGAGGATAGAAGGCCTTGGGAATGTGGAGAACCAGCTGGGACGTCCACAAGTTAATAGAACCAATTTACAACTTGGACTCGAGTTCAACTCATAGTCCAGAGGCAGACCACCTTAAAACGGATGCCCATGATACATACAGACTCTGTTTTCGTCGTCCTATGTATGCACGGAAAGAGGAGAAGATAAATTTCCAATAACTTTGGTCACATGTAAAAATTTTTTTGGGGTCATCAGAAATCGTCGAAACAAGTTGAGTCCTGATTTCTGTCCGATGTTGCATCTCCGTATTGGGCCTTGGGGCCTTGTATTTCGTAGGAGTCCATTAGAGACGTGTCTAATAGTCATTTTCGCCAAACCCTAGACTATAAATACTGCATCCGCCGATCATATTCAGTGGGTTTTTCTTAGATTAATAATATCACCGTTCTACGGTTTGTGAAACACCAACTTCGCGATTTCAGATCGTGTCTTCTGCGTTACTGCTTGTGTTCTCCATTGCACTTGTAGGGAGTAGCCTTCTTAGTGAGGTTAATCGTGTGCAACATGATTGATAACCAGCAGAGCGATGGTGTAGTGATCGCAGGGGTTTATCGTGTTCTACTCGAGAGCCTCGAATCATCAACGTCGAGATTTCAATCAATCGACTAATCCAATACCTTTCGGAAGATCAGGCCTAAAGATCCTTATCAGTTGGTATTAGATCTCCAGGTTGCCTATGAGGTATCTTCATTTTGTTTTTCTATTAGATTATTTTATTTTTCACACCTAGAGTCCACAGAAAAGCCACAAAAAATATATCGTTTTACTGCTTCCTAGTCTATAGTGCCTGTAGTTTCGCTTTTCGATTTGCATTATATTTTGCATTCGTGTGGTCAAGTCTTGTTGCTGGTTTAGCTTTGTGTTTTGGGTCCTAGTTATCGTGTTTTGTCCTTGTTTTCTTGCTGTTTGACATCTATTCCACAATCCCTAAACAACAAACTGATGCACCACATTCATTGATTTGCCCTAGCTAGCTGCCTTGGGTGAACTCCTGCGTTGCCAGCCGTAGATTAGTTGACAAACCTTTGTCCCAGTCATCCTTGCATCATCACAAACCACCCAATAAATTGCTGTGCAAATTTCCGATCATTTTGGTATCTGATTGCGAGATCTGTTCTCAAACTGAGTTGGAATCAACATCTAAAAAAACCTATAACTCGGACAGCCTACCTTAAAACGGTGATAACTTTCGCATACGAACTAAAAATCAGGAAAATTGTTTTTTTTTTAAAACTGATCTACCCAAAATTTTGCATCAGAATTTTTTCTACTATGCAGCGTTCGACGAAATTAGATTGCCCAAATTCCCTTCGAAGATACTATCCGACCTCCGAAGTTTTAGCACGAATTCAAAGAATCATCTTGATTTTCTAAAGGCCGCATATAACATCCAATTGAGCTGCAAATTTGTGTGCTTCCTTATTTTGTGCTCCTGAGTGATGAAAAAAATATCAAAACAATATTACAAAAAAGAAAAAATAGGAACAACATGCGTATTAAAGCAAGCAACTGGCATATACCTCTTGTGCTGTGATTGTTGGTTATTTCGTTCTGTCTTTCTTTTGCCTTGCTACTTCCTTGTGTTGTGCTAGGTATAGAACACTTGATTAACTAACAATAGTTTTTCACATTGAATTCTTATTCAACTTTGTTTAACCGTTAACGTTTTCTGCTGATTAGCCACTATATATTATGACATCTAAGCTACACTTTCTCTTGAGCAAAACAGGTATCCTTGAAATCAACCCACGCTTCATTGGTTCATCTCACCATCCACACTACCTGCTGTGTCGGTAAGAACACTTGTAAGAGTGTGGTAAGATGCTTGAGCGAGAGAGATTGTTCCTTCCCCCTCTCATATTGCCACTACACTTTGTAGTTGATAGGGATAACATCTTCATGTTGTCTTTTTTTTTGTACTACTAACAATGGAAGGAAATAATGGTGATGGAATTCAAATGCTGAGTTGCATAACATGATGACCAATATGGTAGAAGTGTTTACCAGAAACAATGTAGCAACAGTGGAGTCATTGGCGCACTTGACTCGCCAACTTGATGACCTCGCTTTCTGGATGGGTAATCTTGAGGCTCGGACGCCTCTCTCTGGACATGAAGACGATGCTTGCGGTGATATGAAAGATCATAATCAACAACCATGACTTACACTACATTGTCGAGGTATGCGAGGTAATAATCACTATCACAATTATAACCGTCCTCCTGGTGACCCTTTTGCTAAGGTACAATTTACTATACCCTCCTTTTTTGGTGCTTATGATGCTTAGGCTTATTTTGATTGGGAGATGACGGTAGAGAAAAAAATTAATTGCCATCTTGTTCCTGAACAACATAGAGTTTGTTAAGCCACTTGTGAGTTTAAGGATTTTGCTATCTTATGGTGGAATGAACTTGTTAAAAATAGAACTGGCCCTCCAACATGGGATAGATTAAAGGAAGCTATGCATATTCATTTCATGCCTCCTTCTTTTCAGTGAGACCTTCGAAAATAATTACAGTGTTTAGACCAAGTTAACATGTTTGTAGAATAATACTATCAAGAGCTACAAAAGAGTATGTTGCACTATGGAGTAGTAGAGGACATGGATGATAAAATAGCTCACTTTTATGGGGGGTTGAGATGCGAAATTCAGGACTTTGTTGATTACAAGAAATATGATAATATTACCGGATTATTTCAACTTGCTATGTTGGTAGAAAAAGAATTGCTGAGCCGCCAATAGCAGCAACAATGCACGAGGACCACCTTCACGTCGCGTTCGACGTCTAAACCATCAAAAACAGCACCATCTTCGAGTTTTCGTGCAGCCACTACACCATCCAATGGTGGCCAAAGAACTGCACCTGCTGCTCTACCTTCTCGCCTACCGGAGGGCAGCATGTCGACATCATTCCAGCCTTCATCTTCCACTCATACGAGTCGTACTTCTAATATTAAGTGTCACCGCTGCCAATGACTTGGTCACATGATGATATATTGCCCAAGCAAATGAGCATACATAGCACACGATGATGGATGGTATGATAGTACTTCGGATGTCGAAGATGAATATTCTCTTGCTACTAACATTGCAGGTCATACAAATGACGAACAATCCGATGGAGAGGCATTTGATACAGCAGCGACGGAGAACTATAGGAGCATCATTGTGTAGCGTGCTTTGAGCACCAATGTAGAGCCTGACGACAAGCTACAATGACACAACCTCTTTCACATGTTTCTCATCGTCAAGGACTACCGTGTACACACTATAATTGATGGAGGCAGCTGCAATAACTTGGTAAACACAGACGTAGTCAAGAAACTTGGCTTGAAAACAAGAGCACACCCTCCTCCATACCACATTTAATGGTTCAACAACAGCGGTATGGTTCTGGTAAGACAAACAACAAGAATTAACTTGTCAATTGGTTCATACAATGATTTTGCTGATTTTGATCTTGTGCCTATGGATGCGTGTTCTCTTTTTTTGGGTCGTTATTGGGTGTTTGATACGGATGCTATTCATCGTGGTAGAACTAATAAATACACGCTCATGCATACAGGAAAGAAAATCACTTTGCTTCCTATGACTCCTGCTGAAATTGTGCATTTTGAGAAGAGTAAACTTTGTGATGATAAAGCAACAAAACTAGAATCTGGAAAACAGCAATTCATTCAGTTAAAATCAACTTCATTGCTCGCAACTAAATCCGACCATGGTTATTTATTTGATCTTGAGGAGATGTGCCATGCTTTAGTACGCAAAGAAGCCATGTTTTCACATCATCAATTGTCTATTGCATTGCCTTATGTAGTGGTTACCAACAAAATAGAATGGCATCAGGAGATGAATGGAAAACTGCATTTAAAACAAAATTTGGACTTTATGAGTGGTTAGTCATGCCTTTTGGTTTAACTAACTCACCTAGTACTTTTATGCGATTAATGAACGAGGCTTTATGTGCTTTCATTGGAAATTGTGTGGTGGTTTACTTTGATGATATTCTAATTTACAACAAGTCATATGACGAATATCTTGATCATTTATGTGTTGTTTTTGCTGTTTTGAGAGATGCACACTTGTTTGGTAACCTCGAAAAGTGCGTCTTTTGCACCAATCAAGTCTCGTTTCTTGGATATGTTGTTTCCTCGCAAGGAATTGAGATGGATGAGATAGAAATTGTTGCAATCACTAGCTGGCCAACTCCAACAACTGTCACACAGGTGCGTAGTTTTCTTAGTATTACAGGTTTTTATCGCTGCTTTGTGTGGGATTTTAGCACCACTGCAGCACCTCTACATGAGTAACTAATACGGGAGTGCCATTTCAGTGGAGCGAACAGCAGCAACATGCTTTTGATGCTCTCAAATCGAAGCTTACGCAAGCACCATTGCTGCAACTTCCTTATTTTGACAAGACCTTTGAGCTAGAAAGCGATACAAGTGGCATTGGTATTGGAGGTGTTCTCATACAAGGAGGTAAACCCGTTGCTTTCTTTAGTGAAAAACTACATGGTCCTTCTCTAAATTATTCTACTTATGATAAAAAATTGTACGCCTTAGTAAGAGCTCTACAAATTTGACAACATTATCTTTAGTCTACGGAGTTTATCATACATTCCAATCATGAATCTTTGAAGTATCTTAAGTGTTATACCAATCTGAATAAACGACATGCTAAGTGGATTGAATCATAGAGTCATTTCCATACATAATTAACTATAAAAAAAGGGAAGGAAAATGTCATTGCCGATGCATTATCTAGACGTTATACTATCCTGTCCCAACTTGATTATAAAATTTTTGGGTTGGAAATAATAAAAGCATTTCCTAATGATCTGCACTTCGAAGATGCTTTTCAAAATCGTAGAGAAGGAAGAACTTGGAATAAATATTTGCTGTGAGAGGGTCTCCTTATCGTGCTAATAAGCTATGCATTTCAGCTAGCTTCGTTCGTCTATTACTTTTGCAGGAAACACATGGAGGAGCATTGACGGGACATTTTGGCGTGAAGAAAACTGTGGACGTGCTGTCCACAATTTCTTTTGGCTGAAGATGAGGCGTGATGCCGAGCGCTACGTATCATGATGCACTACTTGCAATAGAGCTAAGTCTCGCCTTAACCCATATGGTCTATATATGCCTCTTCCCGTTCCTAGTGTACCTTTGGCGGATGTTTCTATGGACTTTGTTTTGGGATTGCCTAGGATTAAGAGGGGGAGGGATAGTATTTCTGTGGTTGTTGATCGTTTCTCCTAAATGGCACAGTTTATACCTTGTCATAAGAATGATAATGCCTCACATATTGCAAATTAGTTTATGACGGAAATTGTTCATTTACATGGTGTGACAAATAGCATTGTTTTTTATTGTGATGCAAAATTTTTATGTCATTTTTGGAGAACTTTGTGATATAAATACGGAATCAGGGTTCTGTTTTCAACTACTTGACACCCACAAATAGATGGACAAACTGAGGTAGTTAATCGTACTTTATCCACTATGTTGCGGGCTGTCTTGAAAACAAATTTAAAGTTGTGGGAGAAGTGTTTACCACATATAAATTTTGCTTACAACAGATCCGTTCACTCCACAACGAATGTAAGTCCATTTCAGGTAGTGTATGGTTTTAATCCCCGTGCTCGTATTGATTTACTACATTTGCCTCCTTATAAAACTATAAATTTGGATGCCACACAACATTTTGAATTCATTCTTAAGATGCATGAATCTACAAAGGAAAATATTGAACGAATGAATGAGAAATAAAGGATTGCAGGTAGTAAAGGTAGAAAAGAAGTAAAACTTGGACCGGGTGATTTAGTGTGGTTACATTTGAGAAAATAGTGTTTCCCTGACTTGAGAAAATATAAACTTATGTCTCGAGCTGCTGGCCCTTTTAAGATTATTGAAAAGATTAATGATAATGCATACAAGCTTGAGTTGCCTCCCACTTTCGGGGTTAGCCCCACATTTAAAATTTCGGATTATTGGCTATACATGGGAGAAGAAGATGAACTTGAGTCGAGGACGACTCTGATTCAAGAGGGGGAGGATGATGAGGACATCACAACGGCGGATACACATGTTGTACTACAAGGACCAATCATAAGAGCATGAGCGCGACTACAAAATCAACAGGTGAACTCGCTCCTAACTACCTACCCATGTGAATTTGAGAATGGATTGCTTTGTAATGATTTAATTGTTATTAGGAACCATGGAGGAGATCAACAAGTGAGGAGAGAAGGCCTTGGGAATGTGGAGAACTAGCTGGGACATTTACAAGTTGATGGAATCAATATACCACTCGGACTCGAGTTCAACTCGGAGTCCAGGAGAAGTCCACTTTAAAACGGATGCCTAGGATGCATACGGACACCGTTCTTTACGTTCTACATATGCACTGAAAGAATATAAGATAAGCTTTCTAATGGCTCTGGTCTCACATAAAAATTCTTCTGGAGTAATCAAGAATCATCGAAACAAGTTGAGTCTAGATTTTTGTCCAGTGCTGCGCTTCCGTATTGGGCCATGGGGCCTTGTATTCCATAAGAGTCTATTAGGGACGCGTCTAATAGTCATTTTGGCCGAACCCTAGCCTGTAAATACTGCAGCCGCCGGCCATATTCAGTCGGTTTTTCTTTGATTAATAATATCGCCATTCTACGGTTTGTGAAACCCCAACTTCGCGATTTCAGATCGTGTCTCCTACGTTCTTTCTTGTGTTCTCGTTTTCACTTGCAAGGACTGGCCTTCTTGGCGAGGTCAATCGTGTGCAGCACGGTTGACAACCAATGGAGTGGTGGTGTAGTGATTGCAGGGGTTTATCGTGTTCTACTGGAGAGCCTCCAATCATTAACGCCGAGATCTCCATCAATCGACTTATCCAATAACTTTCGGAAGATTGGGTCTAGACCTCCTTATCAGAGTACATTGAAACTGTACGAGAATTGATTAATGAAGATTTCCTAGTGCAAGGACATACCCTTAAGCATGATCATATTGGCTCTTTGGTATTTTTCGATCTCATCTTTGTCAATGAAATTCGATTACCTAACCTGGACTTTCCTTTGTACAAATGACGGAGGCTAACCATTGATCTTCTTTCCATCGAGGAAGCTGGAAGAAGCAATGTCTCTGGCAGGATAATAAGGAACCGAACAAGGAGTGCGGCCATGGGTATACCCCCGACAACCTCTCCGGTCTATGAGTACCAAGGGGAAGAGAACCTAACATGTGATGCACCCGGATGGACTTAACCTCAACCGTATGAGGCCAGAGGGTCATCTTGGCATGAATGGCCATGTACCGAATGAGAGCCATGCCTATAAACTTCAAGATCTAGCAGCTTGCCTCCTACATCAATAAGAGGTCATCGTTCCTTTTAAGCTAGAAGTCATCATGACTATAGCCAAGGAATGGCATATCTATGGGAGACCTTGAAGTGAGGACAGGAGACATCCACAACACACTCAAAGACCATGTCTAATGAACTCAAAACTGGCAACAACACATGGACACTGTGTTGACCTACTTAACTCCACGCTACAATAACAACAAGCCGATCTCGTGACATACTTTCGTAACCAAGGGTTCATCCTTATCACGGAGGTAGTCGAATAACAAGCTTGGGGGAGGACCTCCACTTGAGGTAACTTGTATCACACCCATGGCATATTTATTTTCCATTCATCCACCATTCACCTTGTTATAAAAATTAAAAACTCAAAAATAAGTAATATATATTTGCTTTCTATCAAATAAATATGTGTGGTAAGAATGATTTAGAATTCACATAGATAAAATGATGAATAGTTGTTCTATTTTATTTTTTGGGTCCCTAGTCTACAACTTGCTACTCTCAAAATATTGCTTTCATTGGCTTAAATTAACTTTGCCTTGATTTAGAAATTGTGTGTAGCAATAGGGCTGCTATTAACTTGTTGTAGGTTGTTGTGAGATTTGAATTAGTAATAGGGCTGCTATTCCTAGTTTGAATGTGAAACTTAGATTTCCGGAGAAAATTCCGAAAAGTATTTAAGTTCCACTCATTTGATTGGAAATACCTACCAAAGATGTATGATGTTTTACATTGATAAACCTTATGCATATGCTATTTGCTTTCACATTAAGCCTAGTAAATCTAGTATAGCCCTATGTGAGAATTAATTCATTTCTTTTAAATTCAAGACTTCACTTGCACATGCTATACTTCTACACTAGAAGTTAGCAAAACTCCATCATATCATTATTCCACAATAAAAAGAGAAACTCCATTCTTTTCATGAATAACACTCTCTTCAAGTTTATTGCATAAAAAGGGAGTAGAAGACATGGCCACAAGAAAAAGAAAAAGAGAATGCATGCTTACATCATAAGCATGAGAAAAAAAAGTAGCCATGTTTCATCCTTGCAATAAAGAGAGTCCACGTCAAAATGAGTCATCTCAACTTTCCTCATCCACTTCCACATCCACTTCATCACACATCCACTAGTCTTGATTCAAAAGTTTTGATTGGATTTCTCCTATGGCTTAACCTTTTAACTTAGTTTTTTACAAATATGCCTACTTACATTCCCTACGAAGCTCCAAATATAAGCAATATATAGTGGTAGGATTTGTATAGGAAAATGCCTTGGTGAGGATATATTTCCACTTTAGAAAAAGGAGTAATTGAGAGAATCAAATTGAGCTACTTATAATCTAAATTGAAACTCTCTGGAATTTATGTGGAACTTGATATCTAGGCTATGCTTGCTCCATTTACTATTCTATCTTTCAACTACCCATGAATATGAAAAGCATAAGCCCCATCATGACTTAAGAAGGGTAGAGTACCATAGCCAATTCGAAATACTAGGTGGATTATTTTGTTGTGCACTTGGTAGTATGAAAGGTAGAGCATTGTAGCAACTCTTGATCATCAACCTAAAGTCTTGACTTTCCTTGGGACGAGCGAAGAATAAGCTTGGGGGCGTTTGTTCACGGCACTTATATACAAATTTCATCCATCAATATAACTCAATTATGTGAACGATATGTCATTTCTTGCACACATCACCTTTGTACTTTACTGATTTCAACTTGTCCATGGAAAAATAATGCATGCAGACTTTTTATACAGGAATTGAGGTGAAAGATGGGGAGCAATCCTAGAAACTACCATTGTAGCCAATCGAGCAACGACACGTGGCATCACATGGATCAAATGGCCCACAACCAAACATATCCGAGGAGATCCAACAGTGTATCACCCATATCAGTCAATAGGACCAACCTAGAAGTCACCCCGAGGAAGCACACGCGGAATGGAGCAAATACCAGGTCGTCCAACGTGGTGGTTCGGCTGACCTCCTCCTGGCGCCAAACGTGGTCCACTTCCACGTGGCACTCTTTTGTGGTGGCCTGATAATGATTACGACTGATTCATGCGCTTTAGTGGCGGGAGCCGACCCTTCTCAAGGTATGAATAGGACCCCTACCCCTCACTTCAACACACACCACTTGAGCTTCATTCTATTATATCCACTACTTTCCATTATCTTAGAGGAGTTTAGGCTGTAGAGAGGAGAGTCTCTAGTCTCAAGTACAAAATGGGAAAGGAGTAGAGGGAGTCTCTTCCCAATACCAAACTGGGAAAACTATGGCTCGTGTATTCCTTCTTGTATTTGTAACTTTATTCATAATAAATATATTATCTTTAGTCTTCCATTATACACATGCTTGGATGAAGCGTTTCTTCTTTGATTGTGGAGTCCATTTATGTGGTAGGTATAGGCTTTATGATTGCATTATAATGATCTCATCTTATCATCATAAACACGATAAACCCCCACTATAGTCTAACTAATTATGATATGATTATGTTAATATGAATACCAATGCTTTGTATCAACATTGGTTTCAATGATGATTTAGTTCATTGCCTTAGGATGGCTTGTGCCTAGGCTATTATGGTATTTACTTAATATGATAGCACGGTGCTAGGATAGTTAATAGCGTTAAATGTCTTGTAGATCCACAGATTGAGGAGGTAGGCAGTAGGTGGTGACAGCCCTATCTGTCCTTTGTAATCATCCATGTTCGGCTATGCCACATGCTCATGGTGGGAATCGTCCTAAAATTGCTATGGGTAAACCGTGCTCCACGTGTTGAACAACATAACATAGGAATTCTACATTAACATGATTCATTAGTAGTTAACTTGGGCTACGTATATGTACAATAGAAGCATTGTAGGAGTAACTCGCTATCTCTTAGTCTAATCTCCCTCTAGGATCCATTTATCCCACTTATAATAGAATGTTCTTGTGCGTGTCACACTACCTCCAATTACCTATTATCCATCCTCACTAGTTATGAGTAAAGATGAGTCCCGATCTTCCGATAGGTAAGGATATGTCGATTGAGGTGGAGATCTCGACGTTGATGATCCGAGGCTCTCGAGTAGAACACGAAAAACCCCTACAACCATTACACCACCGCTCTGTTGGTTATCAACCATGCTGCACATGATTGATCTCGCCAAGAAGGCTAATCCATGCAAGTGCAACTGAGAACACAAGCAAGAACGTAGAAGAAGCAATCTGAAATTGCTGAATTGGGGTTTCACAAACTGATAAACGGCGATATTATTAATCTAAGCAAAACCCAATTGTTCATGGCGGATACTATAGAGTATATATAGGTCGAAGGACGTCCAAGGGGGTGTTGGGGTCGTGACCTAACCCTAACAGACGAAAATAATGGCCTTATACTTGATACAAGGCCCAATGGCCCAATATGGTGGCACAACACCCTGACAGATTCTGAACTCGATTTTTTTCGATGATTCCCTTCGACTCCTAAGGAATTTTGATATGGGACCAATGCCATTGGAAAGTTTATCCTCTCCCCTTTCCGTGCATATGTGGTGTTGGTGATGTGCCCAAGAGGCAATCATAACAATTCAGGTTGAGGCCTATCGTATATTTGATCCATAAGCAATTAGGGTACTAATGGGCCTCGGACCTGAAAGCCTATTAGTACGCCTATAAATATGAGGGGTGGGGTTAGGGGATAATAACCCCACCATGTGACAGCCCTAGCCGCCACCCCTCGAAGGCCTCACGCCGAGACCCTTGCCGCGCGCGCGGTGCTAGCACACCAGCGCACGGTGTTCCTCTCCGTACGTGTGGACTCCGTGGAGGCGCTGCTGCTACTGCTGCGCTGATCGGCTACGACGATCGTGATCGTCTACCTAATGCTGTGGTGAGGACGTGGAGGAGATGAACGAGATCGTCTACTTCCCCTACACCGACGCGCATCTATGTTCCGCTGCGCTGCGCGTCTAGTGGTAACGATCCATGACCTCTGTACTCTCATGTTTCCTGGGTGACGCGGTAGAGTTGCTAGAGTAGCGTACCACCGATTTCCTAACAATGGTATCAGAGCAAGAATGTGTTGTTTCTGGTCTGGATCTTGTTAGTAGATGGGATCTAGTGCAGACATATTCATACGATGAATTTTATATGACTAAAGGGTCAGTTCGTGCTCCTTCTCTGCTGTGTGCGCAACCTGTCCCTTCCGGTTGGAATCACCATCGGGACTAATCGTGTACATAGCTAACAGATTGAGCCAACATACCACGGTCATGATTCACGATCTACTCATGAATAACCGGTCACATTGAAAAATGAGGCACTCTGAATGGCTCAGATTCGGGTTGATTTGATCAATCCGATGAGATTTTCATAGTGATTTCATAGATGCGATCTATGTAATTCTGTTTGGTACTCAGGGCGCTGCCCTGAAACCCGCCGGGGGTGGCTCCCCCCTCGACCCCCGCCCGCTAACTGGCTAGCGGGACTGCCGTTTTGCTGTCTACTATAGCGATTACATAATATAGTTCCGCGCTAGAAATTGTTCTACGCTTAACTCGTTTTTCCAGGGAATGATTTGAATGGTATGTCCTTAATGTGATGTGATGATCTGTGTGTAAATTCGTGCAGCCTGCCTGTTGCAAATTTAACACAACCGAGTTGAGGTTGTCACATAATTGTATAACAACCTGTGTGTCAACCTGTGATTCTTGATCTCTCATGTGATTTATTTGGTAGCTATTAGTTGTATTAGCTTATTTTATTATCATGGAGATGTCTTCAAGCATGGTGGAGATGGAGATCACCACAAGAAGGGAGGCATGGCAGCTCAGATCATGATGGAACCATGGCGATGGAGACCATTATGATTCTAAAGGCCATACTATTGACAATGTGATATGATCATATGCCTGTGATGCTTATTACTATTCTTTTCATGCTTTTCATATGGTGGATGTTTTGTCATGTTAGAATAGCTTCCCTCACAAAAGTTGAGCATTTGATGCCATTTACCAATAGCTGCACCTATAATATTTTGATCGTTGTGTGGTAGGTTTGCCAAAGCAAAGCACCATCATCTATCATAATTCATAGGGTGAATGTTGGACATTCACATGCATAGTGTTGGTTTACTCAACAAAGCTATCAAAACGGTTTCGGGCTTTATGGCGTAGAGTTGGGAGCCGGGGCATTGGATGTCACCCAACAAACAAGAGTCATATAGAGATATGATTAACAATGGTTGTTTACCTATGTCACTAATTTCCTAGCAGTGAAGCCAAAGCACACTAGGAATTAGTGAATATGGATCTTGAACCACTATATGTCATTAGAGGGAAGACGATGATCATATAGTGGATATCTTTTATTAAACGGTTAATAGAAGATTGGTACATAACATAGTGCTAAACCTTGCATATTTATTTTCTATTGTAGATAATGTCTGCTAGTAACAATTCTGGTTTCAATTTGTGATCTGTGCTTGAAAAAGAAAAGCTCAATGGAGCTAACTTTATCGATTGGTACCGCAACCTGAAAATCGTTCTTAGGCAAGAGAAAACCTAGTACGTTCTTCTGCAGCCTTACCCTGATGACCTCCCAGCTGATGCAACTAATGCAGCACATAGAGCTTATACGAAGAACTACGATGATGCGCTTAATGTAAGCTGCCTCATGCTCGCCACTATGTCCCCTGATCTGCAAAAACAGTATGAGCATACAGATGCTTATTCTATGATTGAGGGACTACGTGGAATGTTTGAGAATCAAGCAAGGGCTGAGAGATACAACATCTCAAAGTCCTTGTTCTCATGCAAGCTGGCGGAGGGTAGCCCAGTCAACCCTCATGTAATCAAAATGATTGGTTACATTGAAACTTTGGGCAAACTTGGTTCTGAACTCAAGGATGATCTGGCTATTGACGTTGTTCTCCAGTCGCCCCCATCGAGCTACGAGCCATTCATATTGAATTTTCAAATGAATGGCATGGAGAAAACTTTGGCTGAATTGCATGGGATGCTTAAAACAGCCGAAGAAAGCATTAAGAAAAATGCCACTCATGTGATGATGGTACAAAAGGAGAATAAAAAGAGGAAGCATGTGACGCATCCTAAAGGCAAAGGCAAGGGAAAGGTTCCCGATGAGCCCTCAAGCTCAAAGTCTAAGCCAAAGGGCAAATCTGGCCCTTCTCCTGATGATGAATGCTTTCAATGTCATGGTAAGAGACACTGCTCTAGGAACTGCAAGATGTACTTGGAGGATATAAGAAGAAGAAGGGAAGTTAGACTTCCACTTCAGGTATAAATGTTATAGAAATTAACATTGCATTATCTTCTAGTGAATCATGGGTATTTGATACCGGATCGATGATTCACACTTGCAAATCGCTGCAGGGTTTAAGTGAGACTAGAAGATTTGCAAAAGGCGAGTTGGTTGTTCGTGTCGGCAATGGAGCAAACGTTGCGGTCATAGCTGTCAGAACTAACCACTTGTCATTACCCTCAACATTAGTTCTGGAATTGAATAATTGTTATTGCATTCCTACTTTGAGCAAGAATATTATCTCTTCTTCGTGTTTAGAAGAAGTTGATGGTTATGAGATTGTAATAAAGAACAAATGTTGTTCTATTTATTACAATAATATTTTCTATGCTCAGTGTCCATTGGTGAATGGATTATATGTTCTTGATCTTGAGGATAAAACTTTATGTAACATTAATACCAAAAGGGCTCGTCATAATGATCTAAATCCCACTTTTATTTGGCATTGTCGCTTAGGTCATATAAATGAGAAACGCATTGAAAAACTCCATAAAGATGGATTACTAAGCTCATTTGATTTTGAATCACTTGACACATGCGAATCTTGTTTGCTTGGGAAGATGACCAAAGCACTCTTCACTGGTCAAAGTGAGAGGGTGACTGACTTATTGGGACTTATACATACAGATGTATGTGGACCAATGAGTTTAATTCCCAGAAGTGGTTTTCAGTACTTCATCACATTTACCGATTCTTTAGTAGATATGGTTATGTCTACCTAATGAGGCACAAGTCTGAATCCTTTGAAAAGTTCAAAGAATTTCAGAATGAAGTACAAAATCAATTGGGCAAGACAATTAAACTTCTACGATGTGATCGTGGGGGTGAATATTTGAGCCATGAATTTTATGATCATTTAAAACAATGTGGAATTGTTCCACAGTTGACTCCACCTGGAACGCCTCAGTGGAATGGGGTGTCCGAGCGGAGGAACCGAACCTTGTTGGACTTGGTTAGGTCGATGATGAGCCAAGCAGATCTTGCACTATCCTTTTGAGGTTATGCTCTTGAAATTGCTGCGTTTACACTAAATAGAGTCCTAACTAAGTCTGTTGAAAAGACACCATATGAGATGTGGACCGGGAAACATCCCGGATTGTCTTTCCTCGAAGTTTGGGGATGTGATGCTTATGTCAAACGTTTGACGTCAGACAAACTCCCTCCAAAATCAGACAATTGCTTCTTTGTGGGATATCCTAGAGAAACCAAAGGATATTATTTTTATAATAAAATAGAGGGTAAAGTGTTTACCGCTCGCAATGGTGTCTTATTGGAGAAAGAGTTTCTCTCGAAAGGAGTTAGTGGGAGCAAGGTGCATCTTGAAGAAATTTAGGAAATACCTGAAAATGTTTCGGCATCCACTGATCCTATACAAGATGTACAGGATTTTGTACAACCAGTTGATGAAACACCAGCCCCACGAAGGTCTATGAGGGTACATCGTGCGACTGAAAAGTTAACGCTTCTAACCACGGAGTAGCATGACATGGTATTGTTGGACAATAATGAGCCCACGACCTATACTGAAGCAATGACGGGACCCGACTCTGAGAAGTGGCTTGGAACCATGGAATCCGAAATTGAATTCATGCATCAAAATCATGTTTGGAACTTGGTTGATCCAATCGATGGTGTGAGACCTATCGATTGTAAATGGATTTTCAAGAAAAAGACTGATATGGATGGAAATGTTCACATCTATAAAGCGCGATTGGTGGCGAAAGGTTTCAAACAAATTCAAGGTGTTTATTATGATGAAACTTTCTCACCTGTTGCAATGCTTAAGTTTGTTCGGATTCTTCTAGCAATTGTTGCATATTTTGATTATGAAATATGGCAGATGGATGTCAAAACAGCCTTTCTTATTGGAAATCTGACTGAGGATGTGTACATGACCAAACATGAGGGTTTTGTGGATCCTAAAAATGCTAGTAAAATATACAAGCTTCAAAAGTCCATCTATGGACTGAAGCAAGCATCTCGGAGTTGGAATCTCCGTTTTGATGAAGTAATCAAAGGGTTTGGTTTCATCAAGAACGTAGAAGAACCTTGTATTTACAAGAAGTTTAGTGGGAGCGCACATGTATTTCTGGTCCTATATGTAGATGACATATTATTGATCGGAAATAACATTCCAATGCTTGATGATGTTAAATCCTCATTGAGAAAAAGTTTCTCAATGAAGGATTTAGGAGAGGCAGCGTATATTTTCGGCATAAAGATCTATAGAGATAGAACTAAAAGGCTAATTGGATTAAGCCAAGATACATATATTGACAAGATATTGAATCGGTTCAATATGCAAGATTCCAAGAAAGGTTTCTTGCCAATGTCACATGGCATTACTCTAAGCAAGACTCAGTGTCCTTCGACACCTGATGAGCAATAGAGGATGAGAGCGATTCCTTATGCTTTGGTTATTGGATCCATCATGTATGCCATGCTATGTACACGCCCAGATGTATCTTATGCTCTAAGTATCACGAGCAGATATCAATCAAATTATGGTGAGGCTCATTGGACCGTTGTCAAAAACATCCTTAAGTACTTAAGAAGAACTATGGATGCATTCTTAGTGTTTGGAGGTGAAGAAGAGCTCGTTGTAAAAGGTTACACCGATGCCAGCTTCCAAACTAATAAGGATGATTCTAGATCGCAATCCGGATTTGTGTTCTGCCTCAATGGAGGGGCAGTGAGCTGGAAAAGTTCCAAGCAAGATACAAAAGCAGATTTAACCACAGAGGCGGAGTGCATTGCAGCTTCTGAAGCTGCAAAAGAAGCTGTTTGGATCAGAAAATTTGTTTCTAAGTTGGGTGTTGTTCCTAGCGCGTCCAATATTGTGGATCTCTACTGTGACAATAGTGGATCCATCACACAGGCAAAGGAGCCTAGATCACACAAACGATCCAAACACATACTACGACGCTATCACCTCATTCGAGAGATCATCGACCGAGGTGATGTGAAGATATGCAAGGTGCACACGGATTTGAATGTTGCAGATCCGTTGACAAAGCCTCTTCCACAATCAAAGCATGAGGTGCACACGAGATCTATGGGTATTAGATACTTACATCAGTGATCATAGTGTGTAGTGGGGGACTTATGTCACGGCTATGTTTATGTACTATTAAATAAATTATTATATGAGTAATCATTATTTACATTGATCATCAAGTATGTGACTTGTTCGTGAAACTCTTTGTTAAAAGTAATGTTACTCTAGATGATCCCTAGTCTATATCATTATATGAGATAACGATTGCCTACAGACTAGCACATGTATTAATTGATGATCACGTTTCACGGATCATAGATATGGAGATATTGAATTAATAATGTGAACACATGTTAGTGAACATGGTGTTGTATTGACCCACTCCAAGACACTGCTGGGATTGTTATTTCCATATGTGCCATTAGTTGGTCTTGAGTGATACACCTGCTACATCCTTAGACCTGAGATCGCCATTGTTTCTCACAATGCATAGTTGTGTACTTTGAGACTACCAAACGCTACTCCGTAACTGGGTAGTCATAAAAGTAGTCTTCGGGTATATAATGAAACATAGAATGGGATGTGCACGGATCAAGATAGGATTTGCCCCTCCTTAATAACAGGAGAGATATCTCTGGGCCCCTCGAGAGAGTTGGATTTGAATGTGCATGGCCATGCCAAAGTGATTAATGGTTAATCATAGTGACTAAAAGTTAGTCACGGAATGAATCCACTATTTGATCGAGTGAATGGTCGAGATATGACAAGGATGGCACGCATCTCGCCTTGAGCTTGACTGGTAACTTGAGGCAAAGAGATTAGCATGTTGAATGTATCTAGGTTCGGCCGATATGATCTTTATGTACATTCAGGAGTTAGTATGTCCTACTAGGTACCTCTACTGACTCATGGTTGAAAATGGTTTCCATTCACAACCGACTATACATGAAACTAACGGGTCACATACTTAAGGAGTTGGAATATTAAAAAAATATTGGCTAGATGATTGTCTCTAGTGCAAGTAGGAGATTGTTGGTGATGTGCCGAAGAGGCAATCATAACAATTCGGGTCGAGGCCTATTGGATATTTGATCCATAAGCAATTAGGGTACTAATGGGCCTGCAACCTGAAAGCCCATTAGTACGCCTATAAATATGAGGGGTAGGATTTAGGGGCTAATAACCCCACCACGTGACAGCCCTAGCTGCCACCCCTCGAAGGCCTCACGCCGAGACCCATGCCGCGCGCGCGGTGCTAGCACACCGGCGCACAGTGTTCCTCTCCGTACTTGTGGACTCCGTGGAGGCGCTGCTGCTACTGCTGCGCTAATCGGCTACGACGATCGTGATCGTCTACCTGCTGCTGTGACGAGGACGTGGAGGAGACGAACGAGATCGTCTACTTCCCCTACACCGACGCGCATCTACGTTCCGCAGCACTGCGCGTCTTGTGGTAATGATCCATGACCTCTGTACTCGCATCCTTCCTGGGTGACGCGGTAGAGTTGCTAGAGTAGCGTACCGCCGATTTCCTAACATGTGGAACGTCCAAAACAGAGTTCGTAGGTGTCCTGGACGTCCGTTTTAGTGCTTACTGCTCCTGGACTCCGAGTAGGACACGGTTTTGAGTTTGGCTTGCTTTCCATCTTATTTGAACGAATTCTCTGGTCCTCCACGTCCCTGATACTTCATCCAACTACTCCTTTAACCTCTCCATGGATCCTCTGAAATTAAATGTTGTGTATGAACTCTATCGATTGCATCTTGTATGTTCAATTGAGTGTTGTTTGTATCCATAGAAGTGATGTCCTCATCAACTAGAACCCTACCTAGACCATTCTACCCCTTCTATTTGATGATTGATACACTTCAACCTAGCCTTCCTTTGGGATAAAATAAATAACACCATTGGAAATACTCTTTTAAGGTGAAATGTTACACTCATAGTTTACATGCGCTTGCAGAATTAATTTTGTTATCCTATAGAACCATCAACAAGCTTTTCTGCACATTAGTCGGATATGAATCTTTAGTGGTGCGTAAGAAATATCAACAGCTACCTCGAGGGAAACCAACCTCAAAGGACCAGTTCCTAGTTCGACCGACCTAGTGGCTCGACCAACTTGGTAAATCCTCATTTCCCGGTCAACTTCAACGTGGCACTCTCCTATCGCGTCACAAATATGATGGGAACCAACCTCAACACTAGTATTAACAGGACCCCTCACCCACCACTTCAACACATACAACTAAAGCTCTCTTGTGTTACAGTAGTGCCCTCTTAGTTCTTAGTGGAGGTTAGGCTGTAGAGAGGAGCCTCTATTCCTATGTCCAAAATGGGAAAGGTATGGCTCATGTATCTTTTCTTTTATTTGTGACTTTATGTTTTATAATAATATCATTATTAGTCCATATTTATTCATATACTTGGTCAAAGCATTTCTTGTTTGATTGTCGAGTCCACGTATGTGCTAGGTGTAGATGTTATTATGATCTAGTCATAATGTTCTTATCTGGTTATCATAAGCATCATACACCACCACTATAGTCTAATTAGGTATTAATATGGTTATGTTAATATGAATATGTTAGTGTTTGGTCCCAACATTGGTTCAACGATGTTTAGGTTAGTCATTGCCTTAGGATGATATTTGTATCCGAACTCCTAAGATATTTACTTAACTTGTAAGCGTGGTGCTTATATAGTTAAGTAGCATTGAATGTCTCGTGGACACACGGGTTGTAGGGGTAGGCAGCACGTGTGATAGCCCTGTCCGTCCTTTGTAATCTCCCACATTCGATTATGCCATAGGCTCGAGGTGGGAATCATGTTGATATTGTTGGGGGTAAACCCATGCCCCATATGTTGGACCACTAAGCCCTAGTATTCACCATTAGCATACATGTGTACTTTATAAAGCTATATATATGAGTAATTAGAGCACAATAGGATTAGCTCCATCTCGTACCTTAACCCTCACTAGGACAACCTTACTCCTTAGAGCAGATTGCTTAGGTTTTTGTTAGACTAACCCTATTATCATCTTACCCCCTGTTTCGATAATTACATAGTACCCTATACCTTGATCATAATAATAGTGCTTACTTTACTTCACCGCCTTCCTTTGGGATAAATATGATACCCTTGGAAATACTTTTATGTTCAATGCTACAACAGTATATTTTG
Source organism: Tuctoria greenei (assembly GCA_036927565.1). Classification (NCBI taxonomy): domain Eukaryota; kingdom Viridiplantae; phylum Streptophyta; class Magnoliopsida; order Poales; family Poaceae; genus Tuctoria; species Tuctoria greenei. The sequence goes on from JAYESD010000005.1 coordinate 110,587,639, forward strand.
TGCGCTTGAGGACCTCATCTCTCGCCGAAGATGATCTATGGTGCTATGAAATACCAACAAGCATTTTTAGCGCCATTGCCGGGGAAGGCACAAAAGTGAAGGATAGCTACCACTTATGATTAAGTTATAGGTACTAGTATTTATTCGATAGGATTACCCTTGCTTTGTTTTCTCCCTTGTGTGAAAACATGGTAGTGTTTGGCTAGCCCATTCTTTTTGAAAGCCAAAAGAGGACGCAATATCTAAATACATTAGTACATCAAGGCGTTCCTCATCAATTTTTCCCTTCGGCAACATTGTTGCCCACAATAGGAGGATTCTCCAACTTCTTGTAGGAGCCAAAGGCATCTATCCCCAAAGCTTGGGGCAGGCTCAAAGATTATATCTTGGTTTGCCTTTACCATGAGTGGATATTTGGTTCATCATCCAACACTCCTACAACAGGGGTGACTTCATCGGCTCGTGATCAAATTCCTGCTAATGTTGGAGGTGACCAATTCTCAATGATCATGAGAAGAAGAAATATTTAATTGAGGAAAAGCTCGCCATTCCAAGGGGTGGAACCATGAATGCTTTAGTCCAGTTGGCATGGCATGGACACCATTGATATGGTGGACATGCTAGCCACGAAACTAGACCTCCTATTGAAAGATCAAGAGGGTCAAGCCAATGGAGAAGTGTTTGGATGATACAATTCATGAATGTTAAAATGATTTATGAAATCCATGTGAACATGGGGCACTTGGGGGTTTATTTCCCTAAGACACATGAGTATCTTTCATTCCCAAACAACTCCAAAGGCCACCACCAACAACAAGGTAAAAAGTGGAATCAATACAATCAAGGAGGCTATATGAACTTGAATTCCAATGAATTCAACTTTAACTAGCCTACGTTGAAGTATTTTGTACAAGGCCAAGGAGAAATCAATGACAACATGAAGCATTTTTCAAAAGACAAGCCACTTTGAAGAGCATTCAAGATCCAAGGGGTCCACAATCACTTGGTGGACCCTAAAACATCAACCAAGCCCGTGCAACATTGGGCAAAAAGATATTATGGATGAAGCATTTCTTGTTTCATTATGGAGTCCACTTGTCATCATGCCAAGGAAGCATCTTGATCCTAGATCAAGAATGGATTGAATCAAAAGAATATCTTGAATGTCGAAGCAACACCACCATAAGTTGACATCCTCATTTTCCTTTATGGGGAATGAGGAGACTCCGTCATGTTATCCACAATGGCATTCTAAAAAGTTGTAGAAGCTAGGGCCATCCAAACGGTAAAAGTCCACAAAGTCGCCAACAAGAGAATTGGGGAGGAAGGACAAGGCTCACCAGGTTCATGAAAGAATATCTTCAAGAAGGAAAATTGTCGCAACATCAACAAGTCCCCATAAAGGCGATGAAGAGGTCCGGGCCACCACGTGCCTCACTTGTCCAACATGGCAGCCCTAGGAGGTTTGGCATGTCAACGAGAGATGTCATCCATGCCTTCATATTTGGGCATGGACGACACATCATCACGCTAAACAGGATGGAGGTAAGTCCCAGTCATTGGACTTCAAAATTTTGGTGAGTCTTTGCCAATAGGTTAATTGGTAGTTATCTCAAATTTAGTTTTCCAATTGTATATCTGAATTTCTCAACAAACCTTGCATTCGCATTTAGCATGTTTGAATTTTCACTTGCATGTTGGAAAGTAAAATCTCCAACCAAAATAAAATTAAAATTTTTAATTACAAAATAAATTTATTTGGATATGAAATTTGGCTTAACTACCCGAATTCATCTTCAAAATTCAAACCAAAATATTTCGCTTAATCCTCATTGCATTTTGCATGTTGTTTCAAGATGGGCAAAAAACATGACAAAGGGTTCAATTTGCTTTTGAGCTAATGTAACCCTTTTCCGAGTTGTTTTGTTTGTTCTTGATTTTATTGCAGCCAGGAAGATGTGTGTAAAGGGGTTGGAAAGCCTCATCAAACTCTATGCACCATCGGGAGAATGCAAAAGCATATCCCTCCACCTATCTCATTTTGAGTTCATGATGGAGGAACACTCAAGATGATGGCCCGATGGAAGAGCAAGATAAAGCTCATTGAACTCCAACCTCAACTTGGAAAAAGACATCGAACATGAAGGCTACACCAATAGCCATGGTCGTGAGTTTCTCACACAACGGTCTTCAACCAGAACAACTCCTCCATTGAGGTACGAGTTTAAAATTTTTCGTCACTTGAATTGCATTCGAATTGAATGAATTTTTCTTACAGGGGCAAGGAGGATTTACACGTCCTCATCATTTAATTCTTATGCATACCCATGAGAGTAAGTGTTGGCATTGCTCTTTTTGTTTTTTCAAAAAGGAATATCACCTTACTTGGGAATAAATTTAAACAAGTACCTAGAATTTCATAAGCATTGTTTAATTGACTTAGTCATTATCTTCCTTTGTTGAGTAAAAAAATCTTATGGAATAACTTATTAGTTGAATTGGCACGTAGCAACCTGGGAATAGTGATAACAACGATTTTCATATGAATCTCATACATATGTGGGGTCATGCTAAATTTATAATTCCTAGGCAAGACATTATAATTGTACGGGAGGATAATGAAAGTGCATCAGGCATCCCGGTGGGTTTTGAATGACTAATAATGACAAATTAACAGACTAATGAGCTTAGGAAAAGATTGAAATAGGGGTCGAAGAATCAAGAGTAGAAATTAGGGTTTCAAATTAGTCGAGTTTAGACTAGCCTATTGTGTATATGGGTGTGTGTATCAATTGCATTGAGATCAAAGAAGAAGGCTCAAAGTCTTAGTTGGGAGATAACCTAAGTGAGAATTCTTATCGAAAAAAAACCTAGTTGGCCGGACTTGTCTGGGTTTTAGGCCAGACTAGTTTGAGTGTGTCGGCTTAATCCGTTCTGGGACGGACTAAGAGTTTCTATTGTACTTCAAACTTGTTCGTCTGGGGATGGGCTAGTCCGTTTTGCACTAAGTGAGAGTTTTTGGATAAGTCTCGGGAGTCCAGACTTGTCCGCCATAGTGGCCAAACTAGTCTGGGCCTACGAGACTTGTCTGTTTTCAGCGGGACTAAATGTTATTGTTGTACTTTTGACTAGTTCGTTGTTAGCCGAACTAATCCATTGTTGTGTGAGAAGGGGGCTTCTGAGGCTATCCTGTTGGTCTGTCTTGTCTGCCCGAGTTGGTCGGACTAGTCCGGTGTGGCCATACTAGTTTGTTTTTAGACGTACCAAGACATTTTGTTATAGTTCAGACTAGTCTGAGGCGCCATGACCATTTGGAATTCAAACGTTGGCGGGTACTGCACACTTTTGCAGAGTGTGACGTCGAGTTGTCCCATAGGGCCAGACTAGTACAGGGTCCTGGCCGGACTAGTACGGACTTTAGTTGGTGGCAACGATTTGATGTTGGGACCCCTATAAAAGAGATCCCCTAGCCTCCATTCAATCTCTCTTGAACCCTAGCGCCGCCACAAGCCTACTAGATGTAAAAGCCCGCATTTGAGTAGGGCAAGAACACAAAAATGCGAACTTAAATTTTTTTGAAATTAGACAGATAAAAAAATTGGAACTTGATAAAACTATAAACTTTAATTGGTATATTTCATATTAAAAATTAAAAGCTCGAATGGTAATTCAAATTCAAACTTCAACATAAACATGAGCAACATCGTGGTGTTTCTAGTGAAGATAACACCTAGGGTGGGGCCCACTTGTTAGGTGGCCCACCAGTCAGTCTTAACCAAGGTATCTTGGGTTTCGTCCTCTGCTTGTGCTTATCGAAAGCCAGCAACATTGCGATGCCATGTCGTCTCATCCTGAACCCCTCACATTCCCCTTGCCCGACAAGTCTCGTCTCTCAGCTCTACTGCTTCCTATTTAATTAGGGCACCATTTGTTATTTTAGGTAATTGGAGGTAGCAGCAGAAGATCAGATCGAGGTTGGGCCCACTTACCAGTGGGCCCCACATATCAGTCTCCAAGGCAGTTTAGATTTTCTTCCTTCTTCCACCACGTGCCTGTGCCTTCTCTGTCGACCCCTCACCAGTGTCCCAATCCACTAGATTCAACAATTATAGAAATTTGGTCATCTGAAAAAAATTTTGAAAGCAATTGAGGATAAGGGGGAGGTGGACCCAACATGACGGTCTTATACCCCAAATGCCAAGACCTCTGTTATGCTTTTTCTTCCTACAAGCCCACATCTTCCTCCTCAAGCCACGAGTTCCGCAGCTCCACTAGTCGCCGAAAAATCACGCCCCCACCACGCACCTGCGCCGGGGGTGCGTTCCATCGCTACGCGCACTGAGCACTGCCACAGTGTTGCGCCGTTAGCGCCACCGTCGCCCACCATGCCATTCCTGCTTGCCTCACCACCGGCAAAGCTGCCACGGCGCTCCCCCTCCCTCCTGCGCCCCGCGCCGCGCATTGCCCCGTTCTTGCCTCAACCCGTGGGCATCGTCCTCGCCATGGGCTTCGTCGGCCGTGTCGCCAGCCAAGCTCTCCGGCTCCGCCTCCTCCCGACTCCCTGCTCACCACTGCCACCCGTGCTGGCCCCACGCACGAGCTCTCTTCCCTCGGGGCACCCGCCCGTGCCACTGTGACAGGAACCCCGCCGATGGCTCGCGTCCCGCCTGTCCCATGCACTGCGCGCCGCCGCACCCAAATCTCACGACCACGCCGTGCGAACCACGACCACTGTTTCCCCTTGTTTGTGACTCAGCGAGCACCGCACCAGGTTTTGCATCGCTCCTGTCGTTTGCACCCCCACGCGTTTCCCTCGTGCGTGCTCCCAGTTGCCCACAGCACCGCCCCACGACGACCACCGTTTTGGCTCCCAATGACCGCCGCCGTCATGCCCATCTCCATGGACTGGCCATGCCATAGCCGCTCCTCCGATGGCTATGTGCCACCACGCAGTGTTGTGCCACATCCACACAATGCGCGTGCTCCATCTCCGCCGCTGTTGTTCGTCCCCCCTGCCCTGCCACCATTATACTAGCTGTTAAGTTCTTCTCTCGATTTCTTGTACTTATTCTTGTGTGTGCAGCTCCCAGGTGATAGCTTCACCGGAGGCCAAGCCATCGCCATCAAGATCCGCAGCTATGTTGTTTTGTCGGTGTTGCATCCATCCTTCCACTTCCTCACTGCCGATCGGCGCAGATTTGCTGTTTATGCCCTGCTGCTGCCTCTGCTCCACGGTCCGTCGGCGTCCTCCACTTCGCCATGTCAAATGCGTGACACGCACAACGCCTTGTCCTGGTCGCGGTAGGCCACGTCGTCCGCCTGTGCCATTCATCGCTGTTGTACTCAGCCTGCACGCCGCCGTGTACTGCTCCTGCTCATGTGTGCCTTGCATTGACCTCTGCTAAAGTTGCCCTCGCCTACCAGTTCACACCTTGCCGTGCACTGTGTACACCATCTGCTCGCATCATTTTCAAGCAACAAGAGCTCACCGAGCTCAACTGGACAAGCTTGCGAAGGACACTATAACAGTGTCGTGTAAGAGCCTAAACGATGCTTGTGAAGCTTGCCATAGAGACTGGTCTACCAAACGGTGGTTTAAACATTGTTCATCATACTCATCATAGTGTTATCCATGTTTGTGATGACTTTTAAGTCCATGCAATGCCTATCTCACTTCACTCCAAAGTGTTGTTAGGGGTACACATTGATTCATCATATTTCGGTACCCTATAGCAGTACCTCATGTCTAACTAGGTTTATCCTTTATTAAATTTGTGCAACTTCTTTGGTCGACTTCTAAGTCACAATCTTCTTCATTACCTTCCCCGTTCCACTTATACATTAATCTTTTGATGCTCCGCCTGGATCTCTTGGTCATTCTTACACAACATAGTCTAACATTTCTTTGCCATTCAATCTCATCACTCTTGTTTGGCATAGCTCCAAGTGTTGGTTTATAAGTTGAAATGTGTGCTTACATTGCACCTTTCAATTCATACCCTGACACTAATATGACCACCTTGATTTGTCCTCTGTTTCTCAACACAACAGAGGCATACCTGTTCCTCCTAGTCAAGCTTCTTCTTCTTATAGTTTATACAGCCACGTTGAGTCTAATGTTATATTACATTGCTCTCTTATATGCATAATCATGTCGATAGGAAATGTGACGGAAAGATCGACGAGGGGTTTCACTTGGAGGAGGAGCCGAGGAGTCACCATCTTGAAGTTTCATGGTGGATTCTTCGGAGAAAGATCAAGCCTAACTATTAACATTTTCCTAGTCGCAAACCAAGGCAAGACCCAGTTTGAAATTAAGTGCTATTTCAAAATTTCTATTTGTATAACTTATGTCTAGGATGAGTTTTGTGCATTAGGGCTAAGGTTCTTGTTACTCCACTTGCATGACCCACACGTCTACAGCTTGACGAGCAGAAAATGCCATGCTAATGTTTTGAGGAATCCGGTAGAAGTGCAGTAGTGGTAATCTACTCGCGAGATAGGATTTTATCACACGAGATGGAGTTTATCAAAGAATGGTTTATGAATATAAATTGGAGACCGAGCAGCAAGATAGGATGTAGCGAGATGTGGTATCACGTGCGTAGCCCTGCTCATGTTGATTGAGGACCGATCTGTTTGCGGCCCTACTGGACAAGTTGGAACAGTACCAGATGCATACTGGGCATATGGAACCCAGGAAACCGATATAACTTGATGACATGGGTGTCGAGGCATAGCCCACTGTAGATAGGGGTGGGTTGAGGGCAGCAAGGTGTAAATCTGCTAGCGGGCACAGACACGCTCCGTGCCAGGACCTTATGCCTGCGATGGTGGGATCAGTTTGGCATTGGTGTTTCTTGTGAAAGGTTGCTGCTTTTGACGTCGTGAGGAGCACTGCATGCTTCCTACGTACGGTTGTGTGTGACGTGTTATCAGGGTGTCTTTGGATTGCAGTCACCAACCCTCGCAGTTATTTGAGTACCACTTGTTCACTCTGCCATGACATAGTAATCCACATTGGTTAGAATATTATGAACTGCACAATGATTAAAATATTGTATTGCAACATTGCGTGGCTTAGAGATAGCACAATTAAAGTTTATAGTTTCCAAACACTTAACCTGTAATAGCATTATGTGCTTTGGGCATGTCATATCTTCGGCAGAGCATTTCTTGTTTGATTGTAGAGTCTATGATGTGCCATGCCTACGGAATGTCATTTGCTACTTAAAACATGACTATAAGGATCCACTTGTAGGCGAGTCTACTTATGCTATTTCCTACTATGTTTAGTGTGTACCTTGCATATGTCTAGTGAGACGGGTCAGTCTTGCTGAGCTTTATGCTTATGTTAACAGTTAATGAGTTTTTCCAGGTTATACCGTTGATGAAGGGCTTGATGGAGACGCCTTAACCTCATCAGGGTTCACGGATGAGTGGAGCCCTGCGCGCCGTCGTGATCAGGAGAGCTGAGTGTTGCACTGCGAATCGTCCTAAGGGCATGGACGACTTTGCTTTTGCATTGCTAGAGCTGAGAGCGTAGATATGATGTTGATGTATAGACTCTTTCCTTCGTTTAGTATTTTAAAAAATTCCGTTGTGTTTATAAATAAAAGACTTGATTTGCATTTTATTCTGGTTTTTTTCATGTATATTGTTGGGTGTTGCATCGCACAACACCACCCAATGAGATCCTTGGATGTCGGGACCCCATTCCCCACACGAGCCTTCTAATGCCTCCTCACCTTCCTACTTGCCCTCCAAAACAAATTCTTGAGTGGATTAGGGTTTGGGAAGAGGGGAGGAGGAAGATCATCGTGCTTTGACTCTTTGTTTGATCTCTTGCACTTGTTGTTGCGTCTTTGTGATTGTGGTTGTTGAGTTTCGTGTGATTGTTGTTCTTGAGCTTTGTGGGAGCTTCAACTTGTGAGAAGCCCTAAGAAAATTGTATTTACCCCACGTGATTATTGGAAAAAAGGCGACCTTTGTGGTAGCTTGGTGAGAATAGGGTCATGTGAGACCCAGTCCTTTGTGGACTTCTCAACGGCGATGTAGGCTTCTCTGTGAAGCTGAACCTCAGGATAAATACTTATCTCTTGTGTCGCTTTACTTTTCGCTCATTGCTAGAATTGCTTTTAAGGTTCATCTTGTTCATCATATTGTTCATCAACGTAATATTGCAATCTAATATTTCATACTTGTCAATCCAACTTGTATTAGGTTGCTAGATTGTGTATCCACTTTTTTGTTGAACCAAAATCAAAGAAAAACTCATAAAAATCAAGTGTTTACGGTTTCACTCTGTACTGTCCCGACTAGTCCGGCCCTAACCCAGACTAGTCCAACCCTTGTTATTTAATCTTGTTTTATTATGTCATTTCAGGTCATTCCGCCTATTCACACCCCTCGACAACTTTCAATTGGTATCAGAGCAGGTTTCTCCATCAAGAGTCTAACCACTTGGAGAGAAGATGGCCGCAAGGGGTGAAAACGAGACTCTGGTGATCGTCGACGGAGATGACAAGACGAAGAACGTTGATGTGCTCCAAGATGATCCAAACGAGTATGAGGAAGTCTACCAACTCAAGGCATGACTTTATGAGAAGCTAGGTCATCCCAAGATGGAGTCCAAGGAGACCAATGACGTCTATGGGAGTGATCCACAAGACTACCCTTGATACCCTTTCAATTATGAGAGCTTAACTTCTAGCAATCATTACTTGTCTATTCCCATGGAGAAACCTCCTCAATTTGATGGAAATGATTATACAATGTGAAAGGATAACATGAAGATGCACGTAATTTCCTTAAACCCTAGTTTGTGGCAAACTGTGTTGACAGTTGTGCATCTTCTAAGGAATGAGGAGGACATTACCCCGGAGCAAGCCAACCTTCTCCACTGCAATGCTCAAGCAGTTGGAGTAATTACATCCTCCTTGACTCGAGAAGAATTAAATCAATTCAACGGGTTGGAGGTGGCCAAGTATATTTGGGACACCCTCAAGACAGCGCATGAAGGGATTCGAGTCATACAGGAGGCGAAGATCAAGATGATCGAAGGAGAGCTTGGAAGGTTTACTGTCATGGATGGTGGGACACCCCAAGACATGTACAACCGCCTTAAGGTCATCATCGACAAGAGCCATTCATATGGATGCACTTGTGAGACTGACCACGAAGTGGTAAAGAGGATGATTTGAGCATTCATGCCTTGAAATGTAGCTCTTTGCTCCATGATCCGTGAGAGTCCGGGGTTCACCAAAATGACCCTGGAAGAAGTGCCTGGAAGAATTATCAACCACAAGATGATGGAGCAAGAAGAAATGTTCTACAATGATATTCAAATGCTCACCTCCTAAAAAAATAAGAATGTTGCATTCAAAGCAACATCATCCAAATCCCAAGAACAAGAAGAAAGTGATGATGAGAACCCCGACACCGATGAGGAAGAGTCGCTCTTCATCAACAAGTTCAAGAGGATGATGAGAATGAGAAAAGGGGAGCTACCATCATGAGAACAAGAACAACTACAAGTCCAAGACAAGAAGAAAGAGGGTTTGCTATAATTGTGGGGAATATGACCACTTAATTGTGGATTGCCCACAGGAAGACAACAACAAGAAGAAGGATAGCAAGTCCCAAGAGAAAACTCCTCAAGTAGAAGAAGCAAACGAGACAACCTCACCATAGAAAAGAGTGGGACTCAAATGAAGACTCCTCCTCCGAAGATGGAGAGAAGGTGGCAACAATTGCCATGAAGGGATCAACCACGGAGAACAAGCTCTTCCCAAACTTGGAGAGCTCAAGATCAACATGCCTTATGGCCAAGGAGGGAAGGAAGAAGGTTAACTCTAAACCATCCTCTTCAATTTCATCACATGATATCTATGATAGTAGTAGTGAAAATGAACACATGCTAAAAGATATGAGTAAGAGCACTTTGAGACGGATGAAGCTGTTGTCGAATGAGATATTTGAGAAGGAGGAGCTCATCAATCGTCAAGATGACATGCTCATCTAAGGAAATGAGAGATGTCAAGAGTTTGAGGAGCTCTTTGAGCTTGAAAGAGAAAGAAGCGGGGCACTTGAGTGTGAACTCGCTTTGAGCAAGGAAACTTGCTCAAATCTTGAGGACACAACAATTGTGATAAAGGATGAACTTATTAACTTGACAAAAGTTAACAAGATCCTTGAAACACAAGGTGAGTCTCTAAAGATCAATGCACCTTATTACTCCAAGACTTCACCTTCCACAAATGTCAAATCCGAAATAACTAAAGCATGAAAGTGCTCTAACTTAATTCTAAAACTAAAGGATGATCTCAAATTAAAACAAAACAAGCAAGCACCAAAAGATGACATCTTGTGACACCAAGTTCTGAAAACGAACCAAGTGTGACACATATGTGTGTCCAGGATGTTTAACACATATATACGAATTCATCACAAATGATATGCAGAAAATAACCGCGTCACAAAAGTAAATAGGTACCTTATTACAATAATCCAATGGTTCTCGAGTTACAAGTATCTAATAATAATTATTATTACAATGGAAAGCTAAACTAAACTAAATAGCATGACTCCACTCCACGGGCAGTTGACGATAGCACACAACCTAGAACTCTGCACGATCCTCAAGTATTCCCAAACATCACCTAAAACTGTTGGTGGGGGAATTGCATGTGTGGGAAAGTATGACATGTAGCTTAAACAAGGATGATAATAAATGGCTAATTGGAGAAAAGTACATTTCATAAACATGTAAAAGCAGTCTAGAATGTCTATGTGAGTTTAATTCCCCTCATATCTCAATTAAACATCATAATCCATATCCATTATTTTAAGGCATCCATCAATTAAATAACAATCCATATGCCAATTTCATACCTTCATAACCAGCCATGTCCAAATATCATAACCCAAACCATAACCATACTCAAAACCATCCAAAATCCCAATTCGAACTCTAATCATGTAGGTCATCCAGGTACTCTTAATAGGGAGCACGACTTTTATGATAATTTTAACACTATGCAGAGGTTGTACCGCTTTACCCACAAGTTTGTGATTTCGTCCCCTTTAGGTGACTGAGAAACCTCCATCATGCCCATGAGCCGTCGGTCGCATTACATACTTTCAACGGTGTGTCACCAAGAAATCACAAAATAGCCTTTACAAAAGGACTACCAGCATGTTTAGACCCACTAAGGTTTCATCGGAGGTGATGTCTCACAACTGAGCACATCCATAGAAGGGTCCCTTGTGCCAATCGGATCCTGGGGCAGTCCCGGAATTAATACAAACCCAACCGACTCCCATTCCCGAGCCTTCCAAATGATCCGAACAATGCGAGCAATACACCTAATTAATTGGCTAAGCCGCACCCATACCTGGCCTTGTGGTGGCACTGTTGTCCTGGTATATTCTCGCATGAACCGATCCTTGGATATAAAGCAAGTGAAACCACCAATATCATCCAACCCAGTCCACAACCAATGCTTGCTTAGATCACCCAATTCCCATGTTAGCAAATAGTCATGTTCATCAATTCTCAACATCTATAAGTTCATTAATTCATAATTAAGCCTTTTGGTTGGTTCCAATCCAAATTAAGTTTTAAGCAGAGCAAAAAGGTAAAATACCCTTCTCGACTCTCAACAATATAACCCAAGCGGCAAGTCTAGTAAACACCTATCTTCCCATCAATTTGGCACATGCATGCAGTTTTGCAAACAAAACATTTGAAAATAGGATCAAAATAATCAAGGACACTAGCCTTGTTCTTGCGGCTTGTTTGGATCAATAGCTTCGAAGTTCTAGTGTTGAAGATCCTCGTAAGCACCCGCTAGAGCGTTACCTTCTACTCCGCACGACAATCATGCAAAACAAACATTACAATCAATAAATGCTCATACAGTACTTAATGTGCTAAGACATGCATGAGTGATGAAATTATGATGTAATACATGTTACTAGGTTGCTATTGTTGCTTACTAACTAGTTAAAATTATGTTTTACATGTTAGAGCAAGTTTCAAGTAATTACGAAGAAAACTAAAGAAGTTCCAAGAATTCCAGAACTGGGTGACCGGACTAGTCCACACCATGGGCTGGACATGTCCGCTCTAGACTAGAAAGTTCAACGGACTAGTCTGTAGTAGACCGGAAAAGTCCGCTACGACTAGGGTTTTAGCAAATTTCTAACTAGAGCATAGTTTTAGCTTAATATGGAACAAATATTGACATAGGAAAGATGGATCTAAGGCATTTACAATGAGTCCTAGGGTTCAAGGTTTGAAGATTCGATGAAACGTGAGAACTTGACGTCTAGATCCAATGAAGACGAAGAATTGACAAATAATTAACGAAGAATAAAGTTGACATCAAAGAATTGACGAAGAAGATCATAGCAAAAGCAATGATCTCAATTGATCCTCCTCTCCCTCCCCCTCCTTTTTTCCCTATCCCACCTGGTGGTGAGGACTCCTTCCTTCTTCAAGAACGACGGCTCATAGCATGACAGAGGCTAAGGGTTTTCTATCGTGGGCAAAAGGGTGAAAGGTGAGTGATGGGGTGTTTATATAGGAGGAGAGCTGGTAGGGTTAGGGTGGAATGCAAGTATAATGCGGTGGAATCAAGTAGAGGCCTTGGCAGGTGTCCCACTTAGCTCCTCAAGGGTGAGGCACGACCTTCGTGGGTCCAATTAAGACAATTACCCAATAACTCGTCGTTGAGGAATAATAGAATCTGAGTCCAAACCCTACATACTAGACTAATCCGTAGTGAGGCCGGACAAGTCTGATCGGGTACAAATAATTTAACAGAGAAGTCCGATTCAATGTTTGACAAGTCCGTTCAAGATTAGAATGTCAATCAGACAAGTCCGGGGTTTGTCCAGCATCAAATCCAGACCAAGTTTTTGGTAGTGATCATTGGACTAGTCCGTATGAGCAACGGACAAGTTCGGACGGTACAAAATCAAAACTGGATTAGTCCGCAAGAATTAACAGACACATCCAAAGAACTCCAGAAACGATTTCCGGACTAATCCATAGAAATTAGCGGAAAAGTCCGAGGCACAGTAGTGGCTAAATCGGACTAGTCCAGGTTCCAATTTGGACAAGTTCGTACTAAGTAGGTTTTTAATTGTTCTTTTGGTTAAAATTCATTTTAATCTTGTTCCTTTTTGTGTTGTTTAATATTAGACATGTATAGGAATGAATGTAATGCATGATATTTGTAAATGAGCGCGTTAAAAACCTACACCCCAATAAAATAAATCTCGCTATTGAGATTCCACGTAGAAGGAAAATGATAGGGAAATTCTATCTTGAGATTATCTTCTCACTCCCATGTTTCTTCAGACTCAGTATGGTGCTTCCATTGTACTTTGCACCATCGAATCACCTTGTTCCTTGTGATGCTATCCTTTATTTCCATGATTTTGAGTCAAATCCGCCTCTAGCTCCAATTCATCCACGGGTACTTGTTCTTTTGGTACCGTTAAGTACTTCTTGAGCTGATAAACATGGAATACATCATGAACATCAGAAAGTCTCGCTGGCATCTCCAATTTATACACCACTTCTCCACGTTTGTCCAAAACCTTGAATGGTCCAATATAGTGAGGTGTCGACATGCCTCTGACATTAAATCACATATGACCTTGCATAGGTGACACTTTGAGATATACGAAGTCTCCAACTTCAAAAGTTAAGCCTCTTTGCCTATTATGCGCATAGCACTTTTTTCTTGATTGAGCAGCCCTTAGGCTTTGCTGAATAACTAAACTTGCCTTTCATATTCTTGTAACACATCAGGCCGAAATACTTAGTTCTCTGCTGCCTCATTCCAAAACAAAGGTGTCCCAAACTTCCTCCCTATATGTTGCCTAGAGGGGGTGAATAGGCCTTTCTGATTTTTGGTCGGATCCTGCAACACATAAAAAATTGATCAAATCCTGAGATATTCTACTAGTCTGGTCGAGTGTGGACTAGTCCGGTGTGTACTGACTAGATTGATCAAATTTGATCTATTATCTTGATCCTACGATGTATGCAGCGGAAATATACTAGTAATTGAAGTGTCACAGAACTATGAACTAGGATGTAGAACAAGTTAATCTTATATTCAATGTTTCAACGTAGAGTGAACAAGATTGATTGAAACCCTAGATAGATATGAATATTAAGAACAATATGCGCAAAGTAAGACACAATCTCTTTATACCGTGGTTCGGTTCCAACAGAGGCAACCTACGTCCATGTTGAGGAGTCCAGAAAAGGATCGGGTCTTCTCCAACCCTACCCTCGTCGGATCGCCACAGAGGCCAATCCTCTTCACTAATCACAAAGGGAAAATAACCAAATTCAAGGGGCCTTCTCACAAGTTCAGGGATCCCCAAGATTACAATATGAACACCACCAAGAACACACTCTTAAGATCACAATGAAAACCACAGGAGTGTGTTAGGGAATCAAACCAAGAGATCAATGAGTGAAGAACCGTGTGTCTCCAATGATCAAAAGTGTATACTAAAGGGATTGATCTTTCTTGCGTTGGATTTCGTGGAGAGAGGTGTTTTCTAGGCTCTTGGAAGGTGTGATGGTGCAGGGGTCAAGAGATCTCAAAGATGGGCCGTGCACACCTATTTATATGGGGTTTCCAAAAGTTACCGTTAGAGTTTAGAAAGGTCGGACTAGTCCATGGTGGACACAGGACTAGTCTGGTGTGCTGTGCATAGGAAACCCTTGGTGTCCCGAAATATCGGACTTGTCCGGCTAAGAGCGGACTTGTCCGGCTAAGAGCGGACTTGTCCGATTTTTTATTCATGAAATCTTCGGACTAGCCCGATAAATATCGGACTTTTCCGGATAAGTGAAAACCTAAGTGAAATTGGTGAACAAGTCTGCACTTGGAGGACTTGTCCGATTTAGGTTAGAGTGTTTTCAGACTAGTCCGTGCTGACATCAGACTTGTCCAATTGACATCAGAAATATATCAGACTAGTCCGTTGTGTTATCGGACTTGTCCGATTTTGTGCAACTTGTGAAGTGTGTGGGGGATTAGTCCTCACTGGGGAGGACTACTCCGATTCTAGTCAGAGAGATATCGGACTAGTCCGTGGTGATATCGGACTTGTCCGGTCAGTGAAAAATTGGACTGTGAGGACAAGTCCGCATTGGGAGGACTTGTCCGATCTTTTGCAGAGAGATATCGGACTATGGGGCCAGTCGGACTAGTTCGGTCCTGTATAACTTTGTGCAATGTGTGAGATTATTTGTGCTTGAGCTCTTGGGGTGTGTCTCCTTAACAAACTCCATACACAGTGATCTACTACACTTGTTTCTTGAGCTCTTTTCCGTATTGCTCCTCATTCTCATTTCTTTTTGGCACTTTGTTCATTCTCTCATTAGAACCTGTGCTCATCTCAACAATTTGGTTAGGATCTCATTTGCTTGTCATAAATCAACCAAAACACACAAGGAATTCCTAGATGAACTTTTACTCTCCCCCTTATTGGTGATTGATGACAACAAATTGAGATTTCACAAAATATGATAAAATGTTGAGATTTTCATAAAGTGTGCACATATGAGTTTGAAACACATTAAGCAATGCAAACATAAGTCATATGTGCATTCTTTATGGTGGGATGTAACACTAAGGATGTATAAACGATAATCATGATGAGAATGACATAATTGACATCAATAAATCAACAACAATCATATATGCCATTTTTATAACAAAATCAAAGATTTCATGCATATGTTCATAAGTAGTTCAAAAACATTGCATCACAGGACCAAAAGCATCAAAAGAGCATAATATAAGTCTTACAACCCACAAAGAGACAAAAAAAACACAAAAAATAGCACTCCTCGCAGCCTACAGCTAAAGCCTAAGACTCCTAGGACTCCCCCTCAATCTCTCCCCCTTTGGCATCAAGACACCAAAAAGAAGGAGAGGAGGGACCTAAGGTCTTCAAGCCTCGCTGTCGGTCCTCTCATCGTCTTCATCTTCATTCTCTAGCTAATGAGGAGGAGGAGGAGGAGGAACAGTACCACTCGAGTCCCCAATGCCAAAATAGGCAAGCTCGGAGGGAGTCAAGGGCCCGAGCTCGGTGAAATCAGAATCATCAGTAATGACTGGAGATCCAATGGGCTCGATCTCCAGCTTTTGGCAAATTTGCTTCACATTCTCTTTGACATATCTCATATCGGCCTTTCTCCTCTTGTTCAGCTTATGGGCTTTCACTTCGTCCTTTTTGCAAGAGGCAAAGATGGCTGATAGGTACTTCAAGATGCCACTTGGGGACCCCTTATGAGGAGGGCCCCTAGTGGCGGGAGCAACCCTAGCATCTCCACTTGCTCTCACTGGAGCCTCAAGACTGGAAGCTGGAGAGGGAGGAGCTCGAACACTTGCTTGTTGAGGATTTTGGGTCTTCAATGGGGTGTGCTCCACATCCTTGACAAACTCTATCCCTGTGACCCTCTCTATCATAAACACCAGATAGAGGGCATAGCCATAAGATCTATTTGGAGTACAGGATATGTTCACCATGTCATTCCAAATATAGTCAAAGACATCAAACTTCCTTTCTTTGCTAATGACCTTCATCAAGGTCGTGAGGTATCCCTGCACACTTCCAGCATCCCCATCCTTCGGGACAATTGTCTTCCTAAGGACCTTGTTCAGCACCACAAAGAAATGCTTCATGTTCTTGGTAGAAGGAGGATTGAACTTTGAGTGGGGTTCATAGAGAAACTTCAACCTGTCCTTCTCAGTGACACCAATGTTGTGAATTATCAAGTTGTCATTGCTGGTTCTAGCAAGATGTAGCAATCTTGCAAACTCTTCATAAGTGATGGTGTACTTGGATCCGTGAGTCATCCAAGTCACCTGCTCTTCCTCGTCACTAGCAAAGTGGCAAGTAGCATAAAACTGAGCTATGACTTTATCATTACAGTTGTTTCTAAAGGCGAAGATATCCTTCAAGCCATACCTTTCAATTGCCTCGACCACCTCCACAAAAGGTGGGCAACCCTTCTTCTCAATGTGCGCCCAATCTATCCATTGGCTGCGCACAACTGGTGTCTTCATTGGGAGATAGACAGTCTTGTAGAAATATGCATGAAAATTACTCCAAAATCTCCCATCAGCAGTCTGCTTGGGTTGGCTATAACAATCAACATTCCTGAACTTCACAGCCGTTTTGCTGCCCATTCCATTGAATCTCTCCTATGCGGGATCCCGGGCCCCTTCCCTTGGAGTTGATATCTTTAGGGGGCCAATTGGGCCTGTTGCAACTCCTTTGCCCTTGCCTTTTGCTTAGCGAGCACTTGTCGAGCTAGGGCCACCTCCAGTAGAAGCCTTGGAGGCAGGCTTTTTCGCGAGCACCTTCCGTCGAGCTTGGGAAGGAGAAGGAGCCGGCTCGGAAGGGCGCTTCTTGCTTAGGCCTGTCGTGGACCAAAGCACGGCTTCGTGGTCCATCTCGGCCTCGAAATCAAAGATTTTTTCATTGGTTCTCGACATTGTCCTAAGAATGGATTTCACAAGGTATTGATGAGAATAGATGACAAGGAATTGCATTGAGGAATTGAGAAGCTATGGTTGAGTTCAGAAAAATCGGACTAGTCCGGTGTACAGGCACGGACTTATCCGATTGACCAGACTTGTCCGTGCATGCACCGAAATAGTCCAGTATTCAAAATCTAGAACCCTAACTATGAGACAAATGGTGATTCCTAATGCACAAATAACTTAGCAGCAATGTAATACCTCAAGGAAGCATATATATGGTGAAAGGAACAAAGCTAGTTGATCAACATTGAATGGAATAGCAATTTCTAGGGTTTGGGATGAGATTTTACCGAAAGATCTTGATTCTCGGAGATGTAGGGGTTGAAGGAGCGGACAAGTCCGTGGTCTTCCATCCCTAAGCAATGGAGGTCGTTTTCCACCAAAATCCGAGGAGTTTTGATGTAGAGTGATGGAAATCGCCTTGGGGAGCTCGAGCGTGGAGAGATAAAGCTTGAGGCAAGTATGGGGTGAGGAAGATTAGGGTTTGGCGGCGGCTAGGGTTATGTACACGAAAAATTGGTCTTGTTCAAAAATAATCAGACTAGTCCAAACTTTTGTAGAGACTATATCGGACTAGTCCGTGGTCTGCCAGACTAGTCTGGCCTAACCGTCACATTGCGGACTAGTCCGCACGGGCAGACTAGTCCGGGCAACCACGGACTAGTCCGTGATCACCAGGGAAGAAGTGCTTAGCCCATTTATATATATTTGAAGGTACTTATTAAGGAAATAGGGAGGCAAAGCAAATCATATAATATTGATGAATATGATCAGTAAGCATACAACAATCAAGCAATGACCACAATTCACCAATATTTAGTAATTGACATAGTTTTTCGGAAAATTTTGAGGGATGATTTCCACAACACAATCAATGAATTTTTAAGATAGCATTTAGGTACACAAGATTTCAAGCCACGTTCTGAGCATCAAGGATATTTAGTTTATTTTGGAGCTCGCAAAAG
Organism: Tuctoria greenei; assembly: GCA_036927565.1. Taxonomy (NCBI): domain Eukaryota; kingdom Viridiplantae; phylum Streptophyta; class Magnoliopsida; order Poales; family Poaceae; genus Tuctoria; species Tuctoria greenei. The sequence goes on from JAYESD010000005.1 coordinate 110,606,195, forward strand.
CGTTTTTTCATCAAGTGGCTTGGTGAATATGTCGGCTAGTTGTTTTTCGGTATTGACATGTGAAATGGCTATATCTCCCTCATTGAATGGTCTCTCAAAAAGTGATGCCAGATGTCTATGTGTTTGGTCCTAGAGTGCTCAACGGGATTATGGGCAATTTTAATAGCACTCCCATTATAAAAAAGGAGTGGAATACGGTTCACATTGTAACCGTAATCCCTTAGAGTTTGTCGCATCCAAAGGAGTTGTGCACAACAACTCCCGGCTGCAACATACTCCGCTTCGGCCGTGGATAGGGCAATGGAGTTTTGTTTCATAAAGGACCAAAAAACTAGGGATCTTCCTAGGAATTGGCATGTACCAGATGTACTTTTTCTATCTGCTTTGCATCCGGCATAATCTGCATCAGAGTAACCAATGTGATTGAATTTTGAACCTTTGGGGTACCAAAGGCCTAGGTTGGGTGTATTAACTAAATACCACAATATTCTCTTAACGGCTGTCAAATGACACTCTTTGGGGTTCGCTTGAAACCTTGCACACAAACATACACTCAACATAATGTCTGGCCTAGATGCACATAAGTCGAGTAGAGATCCAATCATGGAGCGATGTACCTTTTGATCGACGTTTGGTCCATCTTCATTGAGATCAAAGTGGCCATTCGTTGCCATGGGAGCCTTTATAGGCTTTGCCTTGTGTAGTCCAAACTTCTTGAGTGTACTTAGTTTGGCTTATGAATGTACCTTCCTTTTGTTTCCTCACTTGGAATCCCAAGAAGTACTTTAGCTCTCCCATCATAGACATCTCAAACCTATCTGTCATAATCTTACTAAGTTCCTCACAAAAAGATTTATTAGTTGAACCAAATATTATATCATCAACATGTATTTGACAAATAAAGAGATCATTGTCATAGTTCTTTCTAAACAATGTATAATCTACTTTACCGATCTTAAAGCCATTTTCAATTAAGAAGTCTCTAAGACACTCATATCAAGCTCTAGGAGCTTGTTTGAGGCCGTAAAGAGCCTTACGCAATTTAAAGACGTGGTTGGGGAACTCTTCATCTTCAAACCCGGGGGGTTGCTCCACATACACCTCCTACTTGATTGGTCCGATGAGAAAGGCGCTTTTCACATCCATTTGACAGAGCTTGAAATCATGGTGAGTAGTATATACAAGTCATATTCTAATAGACTCAAGACTAGCTACGGGAGCAAATGTTTCACTGAAATCCAAACCTTCGACTTGTGAATACCCTTTGGCCACAAGTTGTGCCTTATTCCTTGTCACCACCCTGTGTTCGTCTTGTTTGTTGCGGAAGACCCATTTGGTGCCGACGACATTAGACTTGGGTCTTTCGACTAGTTCCCACACCTCGTTCTGCTTGAAGTTGTTGAGTTCTTCTTGCATGGCCACTACCCAATCCGGATCCTTCAATGCATCCTCGACCCTGTGCAGTTCCTAAAAGGACACAAAATAATAATTCTCACAAAAATTAGCTATGTGAGATCTAGTAGTTACTCCCTTTTGGATGTCACGGATGATGTTATCGGTTGGGTGATCCCTCTGAATGCATTGGTGTACTCTTGGGTGTGGCACTTGCGGTCTTGAATCTTCATGGTCATCTTCTTCTCCCCCTAGATGGTTGCCCTCATTGACTTGTTGATCATTTTTGTTTTCTTGAGGTTGATCTTGTATGGAGGCTCTCCCTTGATCATTGGCCTCCATTTGCGGTTCATCTTCCTCATGCACATGTAGAGGTGGCTCTTGTGGTCGAACTTCACCCAATGTCATTCTTCTCAATGCTTGTGAAGGATCTTCTTCTATTTCTAGCACACATGGATCAACTTGCTCCTTTTGGGAGCCATTAGTTTTATCGAACACTACGTCACGTGGTACTTCAACAAGTCCGGAGGTCTTGTTGAAGACACTATAAGGGTAAGTGTTCGAATCATAACCATGCAAGAAACCTTCATCAGACTTCAAAGTGAACTTTTAAGTCCTAGGCTTCTTGTTCAAAATATAGCACTTGGAACCGAAAACTCGAAAATATGAAATACTAGGCTTGTTACCAGTGAGTAGCTCAGAGGATGTCTTCTTAAGTAGTCGATGAATATAAAATTGATTAATGTCGTGGCAAGCGGTGTTAACCGCTTCTACCCAAAATCGATCCGAGGTCTTGTACTCATCGATCATTGTTCTTTCCATCTCTATGAGGGTTCGGTTCTTCCTTTCGGCAACTCTGTTTTGTTGAGGGGGGGTAAGGTGCAGAAAACTCATGTTTTATGCCTTCTTCATCTAGGTACTCCTCAACTTGTGTGTTCTTGAACTCCGTGCCGTTGTCTCTTCAAATGTTCTTGATCATCAGTGAAAACTCATTTTGTGCACGTTTGAAAAATTTCTTAAGTGTGCCTCGTGTTTCTGACTTATTATGTAAAAATAAAACCCAAGTGAAGCGAGAAAAATCATCAACAACTACTAAACCATACTTGTTACTGCCGATGCTTATGTAAGCAATTGGACCAAATAGGTCCATGTGGAGTAGCTCGAGCGGTCTTCTTGTAGTCATGACGTTCTTCGCGGGATGAGGTTCTCCAACTTGCTTCCCGGCTTGGCACGCGCTACAGGGCCTGTCTTCCTCAAAAACAACATCCTTCAAACCTCGGATGTGATCGCCCTTGAGGAGTTTTTGAAGATTCCTCATACCAACATGCGCTAGCCGTCTATGCCACAGCCAACAAATATTGGTCTTTGCAATCAAGCATGTGTCAAGTTCAGCTTTATCTTTGTCGAAGTCAACAAGGTAAAGCTTTCCTTTCAGCATACCCTTGAATGCAATGGAACCATCACTCCTTCTAGAAACGATCACACCCTCATTAGTGAACAGGCAATTATAACCTTTGTCACATAATTGAGATATGTACAATAGGTTATAATCTAAGGAATAAACATGTAACACATGAGAAAGAGTATGATGAGATGATATGGCAATTTCACCAGTACCGAGCACATTTCCTTGACTATTGTCTCCAAAATAGATGCCCTCACATGGATCCCCATTTTCTTCATATTAAACAAACATCCTTCTTTCTCCGGTCATATGGTTGGTGCAACCACTGTCTAGCACCCATTTGGATCCACCAGAGGAATAGGCCTACAAAAACAAATCATGCCTTGGTTTTAGGTACCCAAGCTTGCTTGGGTCCTTTTAGATTAGTCACAAAGAATTTGGGCACCCACACATGAGATTTGGTGTTCCCATGGTGTGGCCCAATATAATGAGCATAAACATTACCAAAATTACTTCTCATTAAAACATAAGATGCATCAAAGGTTCTAAATTGCAACTGTTGTTGTTTATAAACATAACTAGTCCAGGAGATCAGACTTGTCCGGAGGACCGGACTTGTCCGTGTCCCGACCGGACAAGTCCGGTGATCATATGTGTTGGATGTGTTAACTTTGGACATTCCAGTTTGAGAGGGTCTTCCCTTTACAAATGCAATGCTTTCCTTGTTATTATTGTGGCTTCTATCATTTTGCTTTCCACCATAGGAATACCCAATGCCATATTTTACATTAGGAGGTCTTGTGGCCAAGTATGCACTACGTGCATATTTGACCTTCTACTTGTCAAATATGCCACTTTGGGCAGGATGCTTATCCTTGGTAGAGGTTGACTTGTCTTTCAAGCTGGTGTCAACTTTACCACATGAACAAGTAATGATAGCTTCAATTTTAAGTGGTTGAGAAGGTGATATTGAGGAGGATGAAGGGTCACCTTGCTCGAGTGACTCAACTTTTACCTCAAGGATCTTGTTAACCTTGATTAGGTTAACAAGTTCGACATTGGTTGTAGCATTTGAGTCACTTAACTCAAAGCAAGCTTCCTTGCTTGAAGCTAACTCAAGCTGTAGTGACTTTCTTCGCTCCTTTTCATGTTCTAGAAGCTTGTCAAGTTCAACATATGCCTCCTTTTGAGAGATAATCATGTCTTCTTGACGGTTTATCAGCTTCTCCTTCTCAACAAATTGATCAAGTAGAAATTTCATTTTCACGGTTGTTTTCTTATCTAAGCCAATGAGCATATCTTCATTATCGCTAACAATTTCACTATCACTAGAATAGGAATGCAAGGAAGAGGATTTGGTTGTTACCTTTCGTTTACCTTCCTTGCCATGAGGCAAGTGTCGTTCCCCTTCCATGCGCCGAGAGTAGGGAAGACAATGGACTTCTTGATTGTCTTCTTGATGGCTATGCTAGCCATCTCTTCTTCTTCGGATGAGGACTCATTATTTTAGTCCCACTCTTTCCCTAGATGCGCTTGTTCAGCTTGCTTCTTCTTCTTGAAGAATTTCTTGGGTTGAGGCTTCGTTTCCTTGGTCTTCTTCTTGTTTTCTTCACATGTACAATCAACTATAAAGTGACTATACTCACCGTAGTTATAGCATGCCCGCGTCAACTTTGGTTTTAATTTTTCTATGTACTTCCCTTCACTTGATTTATCTCCTCGTCTTTTCTTCATCATCCTTTTGAATTTATTCATGAATAGTATCATGTCATCTTCATCCAAGTCGCTGCTCTCATCATCACCGTCTTCTTCTAGTTCAGCTTCTCGAGCTTCTTTAGACAAGGGCTTGAGAGTGGACTTCAAAGCGACCCCTTTCTTCTTTGCCAAGGTGAGATCGGCAACCTCCTTAACATGCTTGGCTTGCTTTTCCATCATCTAAAAGTCGATGATTTTCCCAAGTAAGTCATCCAGGGTCATCTTCTTGTAACCGGGGCTTTCTCTAATCATTGAGCACAAGATTACGTTGCGAGGCATGAAAGCTCTAATGATGAGCTTCATCACCTCATGATCATTCCACTTCTTGCTTCCGTATGCTTGAACCTTGTCGATGAGTGTCTTTAGCCGGTTATACATGTCTTCCAGCGACTCATCTTCTTCAATGGCAAATCTTCCTAATCCACCTTCAATAATTTCAATCTTCGCTTCTCGCGCACGACGATCGCCTTCTCGTGCGGTTTGCAATGCGTCCCATATCTCCTTTGCAATCTCGAGTCCATCCACCTTGGTGAACTCGTCCTGATTAAGTGATGAGGTTATGACCACAGCAGCCTGGGCATTTCAATGGATTGCTTGCTCTTGGCTGGGTGTAAGCTCCTCATCATCGTTGGGGATATCTATTCCTATAACCACAATGTGCCACAAACTTTGATTGAGAGAAATAAAGTGCATTTTCATGTTTTGCCTCCACATTGATTAGTCATTGCCATACAAGTGTGGGGGCTTTCAGAGTGGAATAGATAGATAATGATTGTTGTTAGAGTTTAAGCGATCATAATTAAAAGGATATCGGGAGTAGTCGCTGTGACTACTCCCCTTCTTCTTCTTCTCATCTTCGATCTTCACTTTTCCCTTGGAGAGGGTTTTCTTCCTTAGGAGCGCCTTTAGTTCCAATGTCTCCTCATCGTCATCCTCGATGTATTGGATGGCCTCGAGGAGCCTCTCCAATTTTTGGTTCTTTTCTTCTTCAACCTTCTCTTGGTTGATGCTCTTGTGTACATCCTTCATGTCTGACATGATCTCTTCGAGGGATTAGTCTCCTTTTGAAGAAACCTGCTCTGATACCAATTGAATGTTGCCTAGAGGGGGGGTGAATAGGCCATTTTTATTTTTGGTTAAATCCTGCAACATTTAACAAATTGATCAAATCCTGAGATATCGGACTAGTCCGGTCGAGTGCGGACTAGTCCGTTGTGTGCCGATTAGATTGATCAAATTTGATCGGTTATCTTGATCCTAGGATGTATGCAGCGGAAATATACTAGTAATTGAAGCTTCACGCTACTATGAACTAGGATGTAGCACAAGTTAATCTTATATTCAATGTTTCAATGTAGAGTGAACAAGATTGATTGTAACCCTAGATAGATATGAAGATTAAGAACAATATGCGCAAAGTAAGACACAAGCTCTTTATCTCATGGTTCGGTTCCCACAGAGGCAACCTACATCTAGGTTGAGGAGTCCACAAAAGGACTGTGTCTTCTCCCACCCTACCCTCGTTGGATCGCCACAAAGGCCAATCCTCTTCACTAATTACAAAGGGCAAATAATAAATTCAAGGGGCCTTCTCACAAGTTGAGGGCTCCCCAAGATTACAATATGAACACCACCAAGAACACACTCATAACATAACAATGAAAACCATAGGAGTGTGTTAGGGAATCAAACCAAGAGCTCAATGAGTGAAGGACTGTGTCTCTCCAATGATCAAAAGTGTAACCCCAAGGGATTGATCTTTCTTGTTTTGGATTTCGTGGGGAGAGGTGTTTTCTAGGCTCTTGGAAGGTGTGACGGCGCAGGGGGTCAAGAGATCTCAATGATGGGTCGTGCACACCTATTTATATGGGTTTTCCAAGAGTTACCGTTAGGGTTTCAAAAGATCAGACTAGTTCGTGGTGGACACCGGACTAGTCTGGTGTGCTGTGCGTAGGAAACCCTAGGTGTCCCAAAATATCGGACTTGTCCAGCTAAGAGCGGACTTGTTTGATTTTGGTTCTGGAAATCTTCGGACTAGTCCGATAAATATTGGACTTGTCCGGATAAGTGAAACCCTAAGTGAATTTGGGTAACAAGTCCGCACTTGGAGGACTTGTCCGATTTAGGTCAGAGGGATTTCGGACTAGTCCGTGCTGACATCAGACTTGTCCGATTGACATCACAAAGATATCAGACAAGCCCGTTGTGTTATCGGACTTGTCCGATTTCGTGCAACTTGTGAAGTGCGTGGGGGACTAGTCCGCACTGGGGAGGACTAGTCCGATTTTAGTCAGAGAGATATCGGACTAGTCCGTGGTGATATCGGACTAGTCCGGTCAGTGAAAAACTGGACCGTGAGGATAAGTCTGCATTGTGAGGACTTGTCCGGGGCCAGTCTGACTAGTCCGGTGCTGTATAACTTTGTGTAATGTGTGAGATTATTTGTGCTTGGTCTCATGGGGTGTGTTTCCTTAACACACTCCATATACAATGATCTACTACACTTGTTTCTTGAGCTCTTTTCCGTATTGCTCCTCATTCTCCTTTCTTTTTGGCACTTTGTTCATTCTCTCATTAGAACCTGTGCTCATCTCAACAATGTGGTGAGGATCTCATTTGCTTGTGATAAATCAACCAAAACCCACAAGGTATTCCTAGATTCACTTTCACTCACGTATAGTGCTTCATAGGGTGACATTTTCAAGTTGTCATGGTAACTATTGTTATATGAGAATTCGGCATATGGCAAGCTCTTGTCCCAGCTGCGTCCATGCTTCAAAGCACAAGCTCTCAACATATCTTCTAATATTTAGTTTGTCCTTTCGGTTTGTCCATCCATCTATGGGTGATATGTTGAGCTGAAAGTTAACCGGGTACCCATAGCTTAATGCAATTTCTGTCAGAATGTAGAGGAGAATTGTGAAGCTTGGTCCAAAACTATTTTTTTCGAAACTCCATGACGACATACAATATGCTCCATATACAATTCTGCGAGCTTCATTGTGTTGTATGTGGTACTGACAGGAATGAAATGAGCTGACTTGGTTAGGTGATCCACAATAACCCATATGGAGTCATATCCGGACTGGGCACGTGGTAATCCAACTATGAAATCCATTCCAATCTCTTCCCACTTCCACTCGGGTATTTTCAATGGTTGTAATAGTCCAGCTGGCCGTTGAAGTTCAGCCTTCACTCGTTGGCATGTGTCACATAGGGCAACATATTCAGCTATGTCCTTATTCATGCCATCCCACCAATTGCAAGTTTTCATGTCCTTGTACATTTTCGTACAACCGGTGTTAATTGAGTAAGGCGAGTCATGTGCCTCCTTTAATATCGTCTCTCGAATTTGAGTCACATTAGGCACAACAATTCTTTTCACGAGCCATGGAGTTCCATGGTCATCTTCATCAAATCTGAATTCCCTCCCTTCTTGGATCTTTTCCTTGATTTCTTTGATTTCCTCATCGCTTGTTTGACACTCTCGTATTTCTTGCTCCAAAGTTGGGTTTACTTACATTATTCCCATCTCATTCATGAATCCAAGATGCTACCGTTCAAACTCCTTACATAGATCGGATAGCAACTCCCTAACCGTGATTTGGTTGCTTGCTCCTTTTCTACTCAATGCGTCGGCTACTACATTGGCCTTTCCTTGGTTGTAGTTGATTCCCACATCATAATCCTTAACGAGCTCCAACGATCGTCGTTGCCTCAAATTTAGGTCCGTTTGTGTGAATATTTACTAGAGACTCTTGTGATCCGTGCAAATCTCACACCTATGTCCAAGGTTGTAATATATCATATCTTCAAGGGATGCACTATGGCTGCAAGTTCGAGCTCACGTGTAGGATAATTCTGCTCATGTTTCTTCAATCTCCTCAATGCATAGGCTACCACTTGACATTTTTTTGTAAAAAAACATCCAAACCCTTGCCTTGAAGCATCACAATAGATATCAAAGCTCTTGCTCACATCCGACAATACCAGCACTGCTGCAGTTGTCAACCTTTTCTTTAACTCGTTAAAGCTCTCCTGGCAAGCTTGAGTCCATTGGAACGCCTTCCCCTTCATTAATAATTCAGTCATGGGTTTTGCTATTTTGGAGAAGTCCTTGATGAATCGACGGTAATATCCGGCCATTACGAGAAAACTCCGAATTTCCTTCACATTCTGTGGTGGCTCCCACTTCAACATATCTCTAACTTTTCCCGGGTCAATCGGTACTCCTCCTCTAGAGATGATATGTGAAAAAATGATACTTCCTGTAACCAAAACTAGCTTTTGCTGATTTTAGCATACAGCCGGTATTCTCGCAATTTCTACAATATTGTGGGGACCGGAGTCCACGCATCCAAGGATCTCATTGGGTGGTGTCGTGCGATGCGGCACCTAACAGCACACACAAAAAGGATACCAAAACATATAAATTTTTCATTTTATAAGAAGAAGAGTTTACAAAAGAGTGTACCACAGGGGTACACACGCAGCGGAAAATACATACTCACAATCTCACCTAACTAAGCAGGAAAGAAGACGTCCATGCCCTAGGACGATTCTCACTAGCAACATGAAAAACATTCAGCAGCGGCGTGGTTCACATGAGATTTATCTCGACACCTTGAGTCTCATGTACAACCTGAACAGCGGAAATAAAACTAATACCTGCAAAAATTGTTAAAGTGCAAATGTGAGCATAAGGCTCAGCAAGACTAACCCGTCTCACTAGACATATGCAGGGTGAATACTAAGCATAGGTAAGGTAAAGCATAAATAGACTCGCCTACAAGTGGATCCTTATATTCTTATTTTAAGTAGCAAATGACATTCTTCAGGCACGGCACATCATATACTCCACAATAAAACAAGAAATGCTTTACTGATGATATGACATGCCCAAAGCACATACTGCTATTATAGGTAAAGTATGGGGAAATTATAAACTTTTAATTGTACTATCTCTAAGCCATACAAGCTTGCAAAGCGATTATAATTCAATATATCATATTTTTCTGACTTCTTTAGTATTTACTACATCACAGTTCAGTAAACAAGTGGTACTCTATTACCGCGAGGGACGGTGATTGCAATCAGGACACACCCTGACAACACGACACATACGTCGTTCAGAAGTGTCAGCGAGTACACCTGTACCTACGTAACACCTCAGTACTAGGCATATATGGCCACCTTTCACAAGAAATGCGAACGCCGAGCCCGTCTCACCTCCGCAAATAGAAGGTATCCGCACGGAACACCTCATGTGTTCGCCGACCAATTTACACCTTACTGTCCTCAACCCACCCCTATCGATGGTGAGTTAATGGGCCTCAACACCCCAGTTATCGAGTTACGTCAGTTTATTGGATTCCATATGTCCATTATGTCGTCGGTACAATTCAAGCTTGTCCGAAGGGGCCGCATACGGACGGGCCTTAACCGACACAGACGGGGCTACCAATCCATCTCCCAACACCTTCCTCGTCATTACCAACCCAGGCACGATGTGAACAAACCAACCTACACAAATCCCCGCCACGTCTCATATTAAAGAGTTAACCTTATGGTAACAACTCGCGAGTAGGTTTCCCTCACTCGACTTCTCTCGCAAGTAGAATTCAACTAATTGACTTGTGATCAGTAAAATGTGACCAATCTCGCGAGTAGTATCCGACATACTCGACTTCTACCGATCTTCTAACTAAGCATTAAGCATAGCAATATAAATCGAGGGGGTCTTATACTACCCATCCACTTCAAGGATTATTTGGTCATTCATGTGGGGTATTCAATCGACATAGACCTAACGCACATATTAAGTATAATAAATACAGTGTGTATAAAAGCAAAACTTTAATAGGCACTTAAATGCAAACCGGGGTTTGCCTTAGTTTGCGACTCGAATAAATGTCAATTGTTAGTGGTCCTTCTGTGCAGACTCCACCAAGGACTTCAAGTGGACACCCTGGCATTCTCCTCCAAGCGAAGTTTCTTGTCGATCACCTATCATCACATTGCTATCGACATGATATGCATATTAGTAATTATGTAATTATGTAGTTTAATAATAGACTCCACGGGGTTGTGTAAACTTTAAGAACGAGGAGTTTGACTAGGTAGGACAGATATGCCTCGGTTGTGTGGGTAACCAGAGGATGAGTCAAGGTGGACATAGTAGTGTTGGTATGAACTGAAAGGTACAACATAAAGCTACATTGCAACTTAGCATACCACACTTCAAGCAATGCCACGCGAGATTGACAAATCTGAATGGTGAAGAAGTGTTAGGCGGAGAAGTGTAAGGATGACCAAAGACTCAAGGTGGAACATCGAAATCTTGAGTATGAGTGGAGTGTACACGACGAAGGTCGCGATTTAACAGTGGACCAATGAACTTGACTTAACTCATAAAGGAGTAAACCTAGTTAAGTGAGCAGTGCTGTCGTAGGGTCCTGACTTAGGATGAACCATGATGGAACCTAACGACACTTGGGACTGAATTGAGATCAACATGGCTTGGACTTAAGAAGTCATTACAAGCACTGTTAACCTAGCATGAGTACCAAGACAACGTTCAAACCACTTTTAGGTAAACCAGTTGCTACGACTAATGTAGCGAGCATTGTTCAGGTGCTTACACGACGACACTAATGTAGTGTCTTCCGCAAGCTTGTCCAGGTGAGCTCGGTAAGCTCTCAGGACTTAAACATGTCGTGAGACCTTGCCGTGAAGGCATGATTTGCCATATCGAGAAGATCGTCTTAGCGACGTCCACATCAACCCGGACTCGTCAACGGGGTGAGCGGAACCCCGAACACCACCTTGTGAGTCTTAAGGCTAGTGATGTCAACTCGATTGTTGATAAGCGACTCGACGAACCTGCCATCGATGAAGTGGTACACCAAGTTAACCAATCCTTTGATCAGTTTGGGAACATCCTCGACACAACCAAGGAACTCTTATCCAAGGTTCCCCTTGGTCTAGTTCTCTTTGTTGGTTGCAACGTTCTTGCATACCTCTACCACAGGTCATCGGTGATCACCGACACACCTGGTTTGACCTAGAAGACATTTCATTGAGCACCTTGGCTACAACCCGGACTCGACGAGTCTCGCCTCGACTAAAACCTAATTTGGCTAAACGACGATCGACCGTTGTGTCGGGGTTGTGTTCCAGCATCATGTACGTTACAAGCATCCTTCATCTCGATGCCAGGACACGATGATGGCTCGAAAAGTCACGACGACATTATGTGGTCAACGACATCGACACGGCTCATGGTGGAGCATCACGAGCACGCACGGACAGGCCAACGTGATACTAACGACAATGGAGGTCAACTTAGGGATTTCTATAGGAACGATATCAATGCGGAACATGGACACACGACTTGACGACACATGAGTACCATTGGTGATCACGATACACGGACCTCAGTGATGTCAAACAAGGCATTTTAGGGCAAGGCTCGCCTTGTAGGCATTTCGCCGAATATCTTGGGGTTGTACTTGATTTCCGTCGCTTCATCACCATTTAAAGGGCACCTTGGTACTTAGGCTTGTTGGTTGCAACATCATCCTACCCCTTCATCACAGACCAGTTCTAAACATCAACAAAGTTGGTTCTTTCCTCGTGAACATTTCATCGAACACCTTGGCTTCAGCACTGTTCAACTAACCTTTGCACAAATCAGAGCTAACCTTGCACCAGTTGTCGATACCATTGTGTCAAAGGCGTGTTCCTGCATATCCTCTGTAACACACATCACTTACTTCTCTGCTAGGACAGGACCTATGAGCAGAATGCCACGACGACAGAAAGTAGGCAACAATGTCGATGCATAGCCGATGTGGCCTAACTTCGAACGCGGGCATAGCCTTGCTGGTTGCCTAGAGGTGGATTTGGAACATGCTGTAGCAGTGCCGTGGGGTGGAGATACGACAGCGATGGCGTGAATGATTGGTACCGCGGAAAGAGCGGGCTTGGACGGCGGTGCGACCATGGGGCACGGTCGGCGAACACGCAGCAGGGTGGCGTCGAGGGAGGCGCGCGGGCCGGTGGCGAAGCGGTGCTGTGCACGACGTTGGCAGCGCGTGGGGGCGGCGCCAGCGAGGAGCCGAAGCATGGACGGCAGGGCACCGGCGGTGGTGGCGCGCATGCGGGGGCACGGCGAGGGCAGTGCGAGCCGTCGAGCAGGGAGACGAGCCGTCGGGGCGGTGGAGAGCTTGCGAGCTGGTGGTGCCGTGGGCAGTGAAGGAAGCGGGCGCCTGCGTGGGCCGGCGGCCGAGCACAGGGCAGGGCGCCGTCGGGAGCGGTCAAGGCGAGCGCGGCGTCGGCAGTGCGTGGACGGACGTAGGGGGGAGGGGGCGCGCAGGGCGGGAGAGGAGCGCCGGAGGCGAGCGGTATGCCGTGGATAGGACCGGGAGAAGGCAGTGCGCTTGGATAAGTACCGACGTTTTCATTGCAGTGGCAATCGCGGTGGCACATGCATGGAATCGGTGTCACGCTGTGGGTAGTGCCGACCTGACTTGTCGGCACCACCTGTGGGACCGACCTCCCTCCTTCTTATCTCCCTTCTAACTGCAATTAAATATCTAGCAGGCTCTAAAAGTGTTAAAAGTGGGCTGGGACACTAACAAAATATGAGGAATATATTGGGCAAATCAATTTCAGTATTTGGTAAAGTTTCAAACAAATTCAAATTTTGAATTTGAATTCAAGTGGTGATACTTGACTCAATGAAATAAATAGTAGATTAGGTTCAAAAATCCTGAAACTTTGAAGGTACCCTTTTTGAAACATAAGGGACCTCAGGAAAAATTTGGAATGGATTTGGACAAATTTAAGTACAAAGTTTAAATTTGAAGTCGACTCTGATTAAACTCTCAGTACATGTCCAATAAATGGAAAACGTGCTTCAAAAATTTTGAAACTTTACCGAGAGTCTATTTGGAATATTAGAAGGTCATGGGAAAATTTATAGCCTTAGATTTGAATTCTTTGAATGTCCCATTTTAGGGTTGGAATAATTCCTTTTTCTTTCTCTCCATATTGTTTTCTTTTCTCCTTTAATTTTTCATTGAAAATGTGAATACGTAGAAATTAAGGATTTTACCCCTTAAGTTCCAAATACATTAGCAACCATGTTCTATATGTAAATTTTTAACAGGTTCCTATTTTTAGTGCACATTGGTTAACTCATATGGTTCATGTTAGTTTTGATTTCCAAGTCCACTTTCAAAAATTTTTAAGTTCGCATTTTTGCGTTTTTGTTCTCCTGAAAAGCGGGCTTTTACAAATATGAGCCTTACTCTTCTTCACTTCTCGAGTATATCATAATATCATTGATGAACACCACAACAAACTTATCCAAGTACTTCATGAAAATTTTATTCATGAGATACATGAAGTATGCAGGTGCATTTGTCAATCCAAAAGACATAACGGTATATTCATAGGACTCATACCGTGTCCGAATTGCCATTTTAGGTATATTTGACGGTCTAATCTTCATTTGGATGTAACCTGACCTCAAGTCGATGTTTGAGAAAACACAGGCACCCTTCATCTGGTCGAACAAATCCTCTATACAGAGTAATGTGTATTTGTTCTTGATCATCTCCTTGTTGAGAGACCTATAATCCAAACACATCCTCCGGACTCTATCCTCCTTATCTACGAATAGCACTGGTGCTCCCTATGGTGACGAGCTTGGGTGTATAAAACCCTTCTCTAGCTACTCTTGAATTTGCTTCTTGTGCTCTGCTAACTCCATAGGAGGCATCCTATACAGCCTCTTAGCTATAGGTGCAGTTCCATGTATTAAATCAATAACGAACTCGATGTCACGATCAGGTGACATACCTAGAAACTCGTCCGGAAACACATCTGAAAACTTGCACACCACTGGAATCTCCTCTAATGTTGCACCGTCTGTTTGGTTCAACACTACCTTCCTTGTTGTGTGTTGAGATGGTTCAAACTCTATGCTAATCCCCTTACCACTGGACGATTGCACCGTCTTTGTGGCACAATGAATTATGCCATGGTGATTCTGTAACCAATCCATTCCAAGTATTATGTCCATTCCTTGTGAATCCGAAACAATGAGGTTGGCGAGGAAGTCTGCCCCCCCCCCCCCCCCCCTACTTTAAGGCTTACCTTTGGACTTATTATATTTGTCCTCATCTCCCCTCTAGGAGACTTAACCAACAAGGTATGCTTCATGTGGGATATAGGAAAACTATACTTTGGCAATACTTTGATGATATGAATTAATGTGATGCTCCACAATCAAATAATATTGTTGCCGGGTTGGAGTTTGCGAGGAACAGACCAATCACAACGTCCTCAGCTTGTTGGGCTTCCTTCGTGGAAACATGGTTCACCTTGCCACAAGCAAAATTCTTTTGTCCACGGTTGCCTTGTGGTGCTCCCCCATTGGGCAGTGGGTTCTTTCTGTGGAGCATTGTTCAGTTGACCATAGCCTGACTTAGGGCATTGAGATGCGAAGTGTCCCACATCACCACAAGTATAGCACGTCCTTGCTGCACCATAATAGTTAGGACGAGCTTGATTTGGAGCATTAGCAGGGAAATTGGCGCGGGGCGCATGTGGCATTGGAGGGCGAGGTGCTTGCATGGTAGGGAGTTGTTGTATTAGCTGAGCTGGGTGCAGTGGAATAGTAGCGCGATATGCAAGAGCAGTTGGGGTGTAGTATGGTGCATTTGGTGGTGCATAGTGTGGGCAAACATTGCTTCCTTGAGGCTATCTTTGATATGGCATCTTCCTGTTATTATCTTATTCCATCTCACGAACGTTGCTCTCAACCACAATAGCCTTGTCCACAAGCTTTTTGAAATTTGCATAGTCACTACCGAGCACTTGGACTTGAATCTCATT
Source organism: Tuctoria greenei (assembly GCA_036927565.1). Taxonomy (NCBI): domain Eukaryota; kingdom Viridiplantae; phylum Streptophyta; class Magnoliopsida; order Poales; family Poaceae; genus Tuctoria; species Tuctoria greenei. The sequence goes on from JAYESD010000005.1 coordinate 110,621,652, forward strand.
GTTTAGGCCCCTCATGAACAAGTTTTGCTTATAGTTGTATGTGTTCACATCTTCTGGAGCATAACTTGAGAGTTGAGTGGATTTATTAAGGTACTCACTCACACTCAACGTTCCCTGCCTTAGAATTTCAAATTCTTGCCTCTTCAAGATCACGACACCTTCAGGAACATAGTGAGAATGGAAACTCTCCTTGAATTCAGCCCAAGTGATTCTCTCGTAATTTGCATGGGCATTGCAAAGAGCGTTCCACCAATCCGCAGCTGCTCCAACTAGTTCATGGGAGGCAAAAAGGACTTTCTTCCAGTCATTGCACTGGACTATAGCAAGCTTCTTCTCCACAGATTTCAGCTAGTCATCAGATTCCATAGGATCATTGGCTTGAGCAAAAGTAGGTGGCCTAGTCCTTATAAACTCTCTTTGGCGGTTATGAGGCGGTGGGGGTGGTGGTCCTGAAAATGAACTAAGCGTAATGCATATGTGTGCCCAGGATGTTTAACACACATACACAAGTGATTCACAAACGATAAACAGCTTATAACCATGTCTCAGATAGTAATACTAATAATAGTAACTTATTACAAACCAAATTGTCTTGAAGCACTGAACAACATCAGCGAAAAACACTAAACACTAATGACCCAAACTCCACAGGAAAGCTTGACGGCAAAACGCAAACCTAGAACTCCTCAAAGGCCTCCTGGTACTCCACCTAGTCACCTGCATCTGGATTTTGTGAGACCTATGTGTGTTGAATACATTGGCTATGGCGATAAAAGTTTTGAATACTACCAAAACACCTTTTTAACCAAGTCTGACTTTAGGTTCGAGCTCCTGCAAGGTCTGACGATAGGTCCAGCTTGTTTTGAGTAGCTTCTGCAAGGTCCGATGCTAGGTCCAACTTCTTTGCCTAGGTGCGAGTAGCTCTGATTAGCTCCAGCTCTAGGTCTGACTAGCTTTGGTAAGTTATGACACTAGGTCTTACTAGCTCTGGTTAGCTTCGGCGCTAGGTCCTGCTAGCTTTGGTAAGTTCCAGCGCTACATCATCTTAGTTTTGGTAAGCTCCGGTTATAGTCCGTCCAGTTAGGTTTGGCAAGGTTCGGAGCTTAATCGCAGTGGTTCTGCTTTTAACTTTCAATTTTTGAACTTGCCTTTTGGATTATGGGAAGTTTGCTTAATATTCATTTACTAAGTTTTTGGTGCGTTTTGGCCGATCATGGTTGATATCATTTCGCTATGGTTTGCAACATTCTTATGTGAGGTGGTCACGTAAGGTGTTGTGGTTTCGGATCTAACGTGAGTCAAGTCGAGGACTTGTGCTCTGAAGTAATGGTTGTTTAATCATGTGCAGGTGTTGCTTGAGTTCATGACATAATAGGTGACGGGATCCATTGGACTAGTCTCACGGAGGAGATGAGGTTCCAACAACCAAGTTCGGGAGGAACTGTGGTTGAGCTGATCAGGAGGTCACGCAAGATGATTGAATCAAGGGCAATGCATATGAAGGAAACAGACGTCATTGGAAGGTGTTTGCACGTATGCATGGAGTGCATGGACGTGGAAATTTGGTTCTGAGATGGGATTTGGACGTAAAGATTTGGTTGGAAGGATCCAATCATATCGGATTATGACTCTGTCTGCGGCAGAGTTATGTTTTGGCTCGGATATGGAAAGTATCAAGTTGGTTATGATAGATTTCATGTGGGTCACGAACTTGAGTTGTTTTAGGAATATGGGATACGTTCCTAAGGTGTTTAGAAGTCTTATGATTACTTCTATCTGCGTATAGAAGAGTCCTGAGCAGTTATGGAAAGTTTCTATTCGTGAATTGAGTAGGATTAGAGTGCTAGTTAAGTTTGGGTTGGCCTCCGGGCTGGTTATAAAAGCAAGGGAGGGCAGAGCTCATGGTGCAAGACTTTGGAGCTATTCCTCTTGTGTTTTGATTAATAAAACTCGTAGTTTGAAGGATCTTTTGTGCCTTGTTCGTCCGACTTGTTTTTCATCAAGTCGTTCTACTCGAGTTTCTGCACAGCACTACCCTGGTTTGGTGGTTTTATCATAAATTGAGTTTTACAGATCTGATTGACGTCATTCTTTTTGGGTTGTCTTAACAACTCAATTTTCTATCATCTGTGAAAATTTCACAGTAATTTTATTTGTGGTTTCTGATCTACACGAGTTTCTTTGCAATGTTCCAGAACTGTTTTTCTAGGGTAGGACAGATTGACCTTTGTTCGATCTTTTGATCCTAACTTGAGTTTCTCTCGACGAATTTTTGTGGTTCTTGTTGTGACGTCTTCATGACTTGATTCTATACAGTCTATACTAGTTTTGTCACAGTTGAACACGTTTAGAGTCGCACACAAGATTTCTTTAACAGATCGGTTTTTTGTCGAGGGGTGTTTTCGTTGCTTCCTCTAAAAAGTTTTAATCTACCATTCACCCCCCCCCCCCCCCCCCCCGGTATCTTTACACATGCTCTTAGATCCTACAATTGGAATCAGAGCCACGGTGCTCTATTCTTTGTGATTTTTATATGTTTTTGACTAATTATCATGGAGAAATACTCCGCAAAACCCTGAGTATTTAGTGGTATTGATTTTCAGGTTTGGAAAGCACGTATGGAAGATTTCATCCAGGCACAAGGTTTCACAATATGGGAAAAGGTGTACAAGCCTTACGACGTGCCGTCGAAGGATCATGTCACGACTACAAACTTAAGAGATGTCGAAAACAACAACAAAGTCCGCGACTTGATAATCCAGGGACTAACTCAAAGCGACATCGACTGTGTTGCACACCTCCGATCGGCGTACGATGTGTGGAGAGCACTTTGTGACTACCATGAATGATCCAACATGATCAAGGAGGTAAGACAAGATATGTCCAAGAAAGAATACATGTGCTTTGAGATGCAATCCGATGAGTCCATTGATGACCTCTTTGCTCGCTTTAATAAAATTCTCAGCAACTTGCGTAGCGTCAATGTTAATTTTTCAAATGCTGAAGATGCTAGGGAATTACTATGTGCATTAGACATGTCACTTTAGGAGATGAAAGTCACATCTGTCGGAGTCTGGTTCCGACAATTCCCCCGGTACTACCGTTGGCAGCCCGTGGAGTTTCTTAGTTCGGTTGGGGCGCGCGGAGATTCAGAACAAGATGGTGACTTGACACGTGATTTATGTGGTTCGGGCCGCCTGAGCGTAATACCCTACTCCACCGGTGTGTTGTTGTTGTTGTATCGAGTGTTTGGGCATGAGAGTGTGAGCTAGAGAGAGAGCCCCTTGAGCGCGTGTGTCAGCCCCCCCAGCCAGTCTGGAGCCCCCCCCCCCCCCCTTGTATTGCTCGGCCAGTCCTTTAATAGTACAAGGGTTGACCGTTACATCATTATCCTGGCCCGACATGTGGCCCTGGCGGTTACTGATGCCTAATACATAGTTTAATGTACTTAATTCTCCTTAATAGCGTGGTAATGCGCCTTAATAGTGGCGTTACTAGTATTAAGGGTCCTTTGATCGTGTGTCATTAAGATATCATTAATGAAACATAATCAGGTCTTGAAGCCTTTAATGTCCCTTGAAGGTCCGAGCCATTGGAGGTTGTAAAATCCCACTTCTATGGCATGTGAATTCAATAATGAGTTTTGTGATCAACTATATTCAAAATCCAGTATAGTGGTACACATGAACTTATCGCCATCCAATCCTTTCTTGCACTCATGGCTAAATTTTATTAACATGAGTATTGGACTTCACCATTAATTATAGAATGATTAAATTCACCCCCTTTTCAAACATTAGAATTATTTGGGTGAAGTTTATTAAAGCAATTTAAAGGGGCAGTACTAATTGGCCCTGCCAAAAATATTCAAATTAGAAGCTCTAAATTTTTCCTTGACCTTCTAATATTCTCAATAGCTTGCCTGCAAAATTTCAAGATTTTGGGAACTCATTTGCTATTTTATTTGAGACGCTCAATGAATTTGAATCAAGTTTAAATTCAAATTCAAAGTCTGGTAAAAATAGATTTGAACATGAAGATCTAAACCCACCATTGTGTTCATCACAATTTTCTTGACTTAGCCCTGAAGTTTCATGATTTTTGGAGTTCATTTACTATTTTTAAATGAATTACTAAAGGTGCAGTGGCTGTGGGGCTGACTGGTGCGACCCACCAGTCAGCAGCCCACGTGCAGCCGCATTTCAGCGCGTGCTGCGCCCGCCACCGCGACGGCGTGCATGCACAGCGCAACAGAAGCCCGCCACTACCATTGAGCCCTATAAATAGCGCCCTGGACTCTCCCTTATCAACTCCCAGTCGCCCTTATCACCTCCCACCTCGCTGAGTCGACGGATTTCACCATTTCCATCCCGCGCGCGAGCTTCCGACCGCCGGCGCCGCGCGCCCGTTGCTGGCCAACCGGAGAACTCTCGCGCCAAGCCTCCAACAGCTAGGTGATCCCTCTCTTCCCCCATGTCCTCCGGATCGATCTTTTCGTTGCATAGTTGACGGTTTGGCCGATGATTTTGAGGCTATACCGAGGGTCGCCGTTGTGTTCACCGTGTGCCGTCCCTGCTCCATGTTGCGAGACCGCTGCACGCCGTTTCGTGCTTCGACTCCCATAGCAAACTGGTGCACCGGGACACGCTCTACGCAACGGTGAAAGTCGTTCCTTGTTTGCGCAAGTATCAAGCAAGTTAGCTAGGTTTTACTCTTGGTCGAAGCTTATGAACGCGCTCGGTATTTCATGCAATTAGAGTTCTACGATTAATCACTCTCCCCAATTGCTAGCAAATAGTTTCTACGCTTTATTGCGCACCCTCTCGAACTGGAATCACCGGAAATAATCGACCATCGCTCAAGAATCGCGAGTTTTCCCCTCCGCCGTTAAGAGGCTGCCTCTGTCGCCGTCGACGACTGCTTTGCTGACCGTTACACGACGATATCGCCTGCCCATCATGTTCCTCGTGGTTCCAGAAGACTTCCCCAGCCTTTTTAGACGGGTTTTAGCCACAAAGCGGCAGTTCCGACATGGCCGGAACCCTAGCATTCGCTGCCGCCGATGCGCCGTTGTTTCCGACCGTCGGCAGACCTCCCCGACCCCACCATCATGCTCAGCGCGTGATTTCACGGTCGGGTGCCCAAGGGTAGGAGCTGCGATGGCCGGGAACTCAAATCCGGCGAGGCTCGCCGGAGAGCACCGCCGCGGGAGCCCTGCGCGCCGCCCGCGTCGGGAGGTGGAAGACGACGCGGTGGGTCCCGCGTGTCAGCGGCTGTAAACCCTGTCGGATCAGGTGTGGCCACGGGATCTGTTGTGGCTACGCGATGGATATCTGTGGCCCCCGTGTGGTTTAAATTCCATTGGTCCATTTTAAAACAGTGGGGCCCACGAGTTAATTCAAATTAGGAATTTATTCTAGGTTTGGCTCCAACATAGAAAATCCATAACATTTTGTAGGATGCTCCAAAAATCTTCAAACCATTTTTGTTTGAAAGCCCTTGAGATCTAGTTTCTGCCAGTACCAATTAGATTCTGTGAAACTCAGAGTTAAGCTCTGTAGAAATTAATCTTTCCAAATGCAAATACTATTTTTCGAGAAAAGATAGCCACTGGAAAAATCCCCAAAATTCACATAAAATTAAGTGTCCTATTCTGGAACATCAGGGAAATTTTGGGACCCATTGCACCTGTTTAACCCTCTGTATAGTTCAATTTCATTTTTCAGTTATTGAATTTTCGCAGATATTCAGTTGCTTTATTATGTCCCAAATTTGGACTGAGTCTTCCATTAGTCGTACACTAGTTCCTGTAAATATCTTGGATTTAATTGACCTAATGTCATAGTCCTGCATCAGTTGCAAACTGACTATTTATTTAAAAGCTAAAATTTCAAATTTAAATAATTCCAGAAAGTATTGCCCATTTAGAAATTCAATAACTCCTTCACCAAAGCTTACAAAATTATGAAACAAATTTTGCTAGAACCAGAACAACTTCCTCTATCATGATTATCAACTGGCAGCTATGTTCAAGCTAAAGTTTCTTCTTTAAAATTCTTGGAAGTTTAATACTTGCCATAATTTTAGAGACAACACTATACTTTAATCATCTCATGTTCTTTGCAAGAGCCTTGATCATATTCCCTAGTATCTACCATAGAAGTTCCAAAGCCAATTAAGGTTCCTATCATCTAATGATCACCATGGATTAAATTTTGGTCTCGATAATGATTATTTTTCAAAGTCATTTATATACATATTATATGCATATCGTATATTGACCGAAGTCGAGGAAGAGCCAGAAGTCTTGGAAGAGCACCTTCCCATTATTAACTCAGACTCTGACCTGCAACAAGGCAAGCCCCGGTTTGCATTTAAAAGCTTTATAGAGTTTTTACAGTCTTTATCGCCTTACATCATAAGTTTGATGTGTGCATTACGTATAGGGTGATTGATGGTCCACTTGCATGGCCAAAATTCCCAGGGATTGGTTGGGACGAGTTACAGTTTGACCTATAGTAACTGCTTTGCTAATGCATAGGAAATCCGGTAGAAGTCGAGTAGTTGGAATCTACTCGCGAGAGATGTAGGACATATCTCACAGGATTGGTTAAATAGAAAATGGCATAATATAATGAAATGGAGACCGGGCAGGGAATGGATAGGAAGCGGCGAGAATTGAGTCTCGGTCGCATAGCCCTGCATGTGTCGATTAAGCCCCGTCTGTATGCAGCCCCTTCGGACAAGCTTGAATTGTACCGGCAATATAATGGACATATGGAATCTAATAAACTGATGTAACTTGATAACTGGGGTGTCGAGGCCCATTAACTCACCATGGATAGGGGTTGGCTGAGGACAGTAAGGTGTGAATCGATCGGCGGACACATGAGGTGTTCCGTGCGGAGACCTTCTATTCGCGGAGGTGAGACGGGCTCGGCGTTCGAGTTTCTTGTGAAAGGTGGCCATATACGCCTAGTACTGAAGTGTTATGTAGGTACATGTGTGCTCGCTGACACTTCGGAACGACGTATGTGTCGTGTTGTCCGGGTGTGTCCTGATTGCAATCACTGTCCCTCGCAGTAATAGAGTACCACTTGTTCATTGCGCCGTGACGTAGTAAATACTAAAGAAGTCAGAAAATCATATTGTATTGAATATTATAATTTCTTTGCAACATTGTATGATTTAGAGATAGTACAATTAAAAGTTTACAATTTCCCCATACTTTAGTTGTAATAGCATTATGTGCTCTGAGCATGTCATAACATCGGTAAAGCGTTTCTTATTTGATTGTGGAGCCCATGATGTGTCGTGCTTGGAGAATGTCATTTTTTACTTAAAACTTGATTATAAGGATCCACTTGTAGGCGAGTCATTTATGCTTCACCTTACCTATGTTTAGTATCCCCTTTGCATATGTCTAGTGAGACGGGTTAGTCTTGCTGAGCCTTATGCTCACGTTTGCAGTTAACGAGTTTTTGCAGGTTATACTATTGATGAAGGGTTTGATGATGAGGCTGCACCCCCTCCAGGGTGTACAGCCGAGTGGGAACCCTGCACGACGCCCTAATTGAGTGTTGTTAGTGCAAAGTATCCCAGGCATGGATAACTTTGCTTTTGCATAGCTAGTGCTGAGAGCGTAGCTATGATATGTATATATTTCTTTACTTTCGTTAGTATTGTAAAAACTTCCGCTGTATGAAAAATAAAAGACTCCGTCTTTTACTTATTCAGGTTCTATTCTTGTATAACTATTGGGTGTCGCATCGCACGACACCACCCAATGAGATCCTCGGATGTCGAGATTCCGGTCCCCACAGAGGTACACCAATATGCTTGTTGAGGTTGAAGGTCCGGCGGTTGGACGCGTGACAGCTTCGGAGCTTACCGTCTTGGAAGAGTAGATCCGGTGTTGTGGTACACATGTCGGTACCGGAGCTTCCCTCTATCGGGGGTTAGGTCCGGGGGTGCCACAGAGGTATCCAGTCTGGAGCATTCCCATGTGAGGCACTGGGACTAACCATATGAGGGAGGCAGGTTCGGTTACAAGTGACACGTGGGGCCTTGGCAGGTCTTCAACTCAGATAGGCGGAGTTCCATTGCACTCTTTGTAGTTCCAAGGGGTATCCGGTACGCAGGGTACTGACAGTGGCCCACTGGCCCACCTCTGGGAGAGGCCCTTTGGGTTAAGTCGTTCTGCCGGAGGTGGGTCCATCTTTCGATTTCTGCACCATGTCTTCAAGGGTTTTTGGATGTATCGTTGAGGTGATAGTTCGTAGTTAAACCATCACCGCGTGGCATCTTCTGGACGTGGCAGGTGAGATTTTCGCGTGCGGATCTCACACGATTTAAGGTCGTCGGTTCCCAATACGAAAATCGTATCGGTTCCGCGCGCCCTGTCAGGCCGCCGCCCTTGGGTTTCCCGCCTCTCATAATGACAACTATTCACCTGGGGTAAGGGCCTCGATTTGATCGTTTGGGTGGCCCTGGGCCCCTTTGTCATTGGTAGGGTGTAATTTTTGAAATGTATCCTTGGCCTTTTTTGCGGTTTCCATCCAAGCGTTGTGGGGGCTTACTTGAGAGGGAAAGCGATCATGGTTTGAGGGTTCCTTATGCCTTCATTTGAACTTACGCTCGAATCCTCCAAACCTTTGCTTGCTTTTTCTCTCTCGCCCCACCGTGCTGCGATGGAGTTGGGTCTCCGCAAGAGCCGTTTCATGAGTGATGACGATCTGAAGATGGTCCGGACCTACATGGAGTGGTCCAATGACTCCTTCAACCATCCGGTCTGTGCTGGCAAGCTCCCGTTTAAGAAGAAGCACGGCAACGACATGGTCTACATCTCTGCGTATGCCATGGTGGGGATGATCCCACCTTTCTTAACTTTCCTCTTGATGTTGTTAGACTTCTATGGTCTGTAGTTGTACCACCTTGGCCCCCATTCTATTCTTATTGTGTCAACATTTGTCAACTCTTGTGAGATGTGGGTGGGTATTCCCCCCTGCGTCGAGCTCTTCCGTACCTTCTTCACCATCCACACAACCGGCAAGAGTTTCGAGTATCTTGGCTTCTACTATTTTGTGAAGCGCAAGAAATTCCCCTACAAGTACTTGAGGTCATTTCCTTCCGACAAGTGGGACGATTGGAAGAAGGATTGGATTATCATCATGGCAGAGGAGCACGAGAAGTTGGAGCTACCTGAAGGTCTTCCCAATGTTGACACTGACACATGGAGTGTGGTTCTGGTGCTGTCAAAGGCCTTCAACTCTGCCTTGACCAAGATCCGCGAATGTGTGGAAGGAGGGGTGACCCCCCAGATGGTCTTCTACCACTTCCTGGTCAACAGGTGGGCTTTGCCGAAGAAGAGGGAGAAGCACGCCTGGGCCCTCAACAGCGTGATGGATGTTGACCGGATTGAAACCGGTCTGAGGTCCAATTTGGATGGTGCAGCTTTGAAGCTTCATCTCAAGAAGTTTCATCGTGGCATTGACGTCTAGGGAGCTCCGAAGGAGCATGCCGGTGCATGAAAACCTTGGTGAGGTAGAGAGGCGTCCGACCACCAGATTGGTGATCCCCAGAGCTTCCGTGGGTGGCCCTACTTCCGCCCCGAGACAAAGAGCTGAAGTCATAGGCAAGGGCAAAGAGTTGGCTGAGCCCTCTAGTCGAAAGAGGAAGTTAAAGCACTCTGACGGGAGGCCCGTCAGACCAGCTCCTTCCACAACATCTCCATCGCCCCGGCGGGGGAGGTCTTCGATGGCGACACCAACTCCAGCATCGGCGTCTCCCCGGAACATCAGCTCTGACCAGGTGACTCCGGCGTCAGGGCCAGCTAAGGGCTCTAGGCCCGAGGGTCCTTCCCAGTCAAAGGAGGTTTCAACCGGGACGTCACTGACGGTGGTAGGAAGCTTCAAAGAGCCTTCCAGAGTCACTACACCGGTTGAGACTGGGTCAGGCTCTGAGCGTCCGGCGAAGAGGTTCCGCACTAGCTGGAGTGGAAGCCTTTCAAGGTAAATTACTTTTTTACCTCAGTTCGTTATTTTTGTTGTAGCCATATTTTGAGATCCTTTATCCATCATCCACAGAGTATTCAAAAAACAGGTTGAAGCTCTAGTTCCTGCAACAGCAGCTGATGCTGTACACGCGGAGGCTCCGGCTCCAATTCCAACACCGCCCCAGGTGGTGGCTGAGGTCACGGCAGCTTCGGCGCCGGTTGTCATAGTTCTGGACCTCGACTCATCTCCCGAAGCTCCCGTGGTAGTGCTGGACCACGGGAATGAAGATGTACCAGTGGCACCAGCTCCGGAGGTTGAAGCTCTGGTTTTGGATGTTGTGATGACGGACGCTCTGGCCTCAGAGCTGGAGGTAGCTGCAGTTTCGGCCTTTGAGTCGGATGTTACTGAAGCTCCGGCGGCGGAGCTTGCGGTTGATGAAGTTTCAGAGCCTGAGACAGTTGACATGGATGTGTTAGCAATCGAATCGGTGGAGGTCAAAGCGCTTGTGCCTGAACCGGCATGCGCCATGGAGGTCGAAGCTCTAGTGCCTGAATTGGCAGTGGAGGAAGCACCAGCATTTGAGCCGGAGTTCGCCTCAGCTCCGGCTGGGTCTTCACTACCTGCCCCGGAGCTGGTAGTTCTGGAGGTACCCGTTCCTGAGCCAATGTGCCAAGACTAAGCGGTCGGTCCCTTGCTTGAGGGGCCAATTGCTGATGACCTGGCGACGGGACATTCGGAGATGACTCCGGAGGTAGAAACTCCCGTGGCAGAACCTACCTCGGTGACGACCGAGGCACTCCCGGAGGGCGGCCTTAGTGTTGCGGAAGCTCAGCAGACCGCTCTTGTAGAGTGGGACCAAATATTTGTTCTGGAGAACCCGCTGGAGTCAGCGGAGAGGACCCTGGCAGGTCCGGAGCCAATCCCCCTGTCGTTATCCATCGAACAATGCCTACTCCAGCCTTCGTCGGAACCAGCTTGCATTTTATCACGACAACAAGGCCCTCGAGGAGGAGCACCAATCTCTTAGGAGGTGGCGCGACCGACTCCAATTCAAGACCAAGCTGGCGCAAACAAGGCTGGCCGACAACAAGGAGTGGGTCAAGAGGGAGAAGGCCCGGATGGAGTAATGGGGCAAGTTACTGGATCAGAGGGAAAGCATGGTATGATCCCTTGACAATCAGTCTCGGGCTATATACGAACAAGCCCTGGCTGCTAATGAGGCAGCGAATGGTCACCGGGAGAACCTCAATACCATCCACGAAGGTCTCATCAAGCGCCGGGAGGGTCTCGACGAGCGGGAGAAAAAGCTCGAAGAGGAAGAGCAAAAACTCCTGGAGCTGAGGGATGACCTCATGAAGAGGGAGGCGGAGCTCGCCCAAAGGTTAACTCTGAGTGACAAGAGCCATGCAGAGCGCACCAAGAAGCTAGAGGAGCGCTGCAAGAGCGAAGAAGAGAAGGCATGGTAGCGAGGACAGGACCATACCAAAAGGGAGGTCGAAGTCACTGCCAGGGAGAAGAAGGTGCGAGGCTGGGAGAAAGACCTGGTTCACCGCCGGAACCGGATTCACGTCCGAGAGAAGGAGCTTGCCGACTTTGAAAAGCAAGTTGCTGAGAGTATTCAACAGCACGCCAAGGAGGTCGAGCGCCTTGCCCTGGAGGGTTCGGAGCTTGAGGCGTCCTTGGTGGAGATTCGGGGCTTTAGTCCCATGCCTCCGGACAATCCGGGGCCGGAGCTGGACCATGCATTGGAGGTGCTGAGCTCTGTTGGCAACAAACTCGGCGCGATGGGCGATGTCATCGCGGATCAGTTGGAAACTGAAGGAAAGTCCCTGGTAGAGAACATCACAGAATACATGCTGACGTGCCACACAAGCCAGGATCCTCACTTCCCACTAAACCCGGTGCTTGAAGTTCCCATCGACGGAGAGGGAGACGCCGCCAAGACCAGCGTGTCGAAGGTTGCCCAGAAGGTCGCCTCGTTCTTCCATATAACTTGGGACTTTCTCCTTTTAGCTCCCACTTGTATCTTCTCTTCTTTTCTCCAAATTTATAATCTCTTGTCTTCGGATGAATGAAATCCAAAAAATGTATGAATTTCATTTTTTGTCTTCAACCTTTGTCTTACTAGCCCCCCTGGTAGATGTACACAATTTTATTGTGAACATGTACCAAAAGGATGTAGCATTTTGTTGAAGACTTGAGTGCTTCAAACTTGTAGTGTATAGGTCCGAAGTTTTGTTGCATCGACATCAGGGGTCCCCTGGGGTTGTCGAAGCTTAGTAGCTATGGCAGCGACAACTGTCAACACGTAGAGCGTCGACAGCTGGCCCTCTAGGGTTGTTGGAGCTTAGTAGCTCCAGCAGCGACCACCGTCAACACGAAGAGCGTCAACAGCAGACCCCATTGGGGTGTCCTTTTACCATCTTTTATTCAACTCCTTTAGTTTCTTTACGTTGACGACCGGCCCCCTAGATTTGTCGGAACGTGATAGCTCCGGCGACGCCGACTATCAATGTTTAAAACATCAACGGTGGCCCCGTTGGGGGATGTCGAAGCTTTCATAGCTCCGACATTGTCCACCATCATCGTGGGATTTTCATTTTCCCTGCACACTGAAGTCAAGAAAAACAGTAAAATCCATTTCTTACTTATAACTCATTTGCGACGTACTATTCCCATATGAAATTTTAGGTCGACAGCAATTCTATATATAATAAAGCGCGTTTTCTGGACTCACCTTACTTAGGCCTGCCGGGGTGTCGGTAAAGTGGCATACTTAGGGTGTAGGACCAGGCTAAGTCGATAGCACACTCCGGACCTAGATTGGCTTGGCGTTCAGGCGAGTAGGCCATTCAACGATGTTAAGACCCGAAAGAAATAACAATGCAACTTGAATTATATATGAATTTTTCGATCTAAAGCTTCTTAAGAATTGCACAAATTTGTTATAGATAAGAAAGAGAAAAATAAAAAAGAATGGGCCTGTACAAAATTAATGCACGTGGAGTTTGTTTTCACATATCAATGTCTCTCATTATAGGTCCGGGGTACAGGGGAGACAAGTATGCTCTTAGGTTACGGAAACAAGCTAAGTGTGTTACATTTCTTGTTTGACCCAGGGTAGCTAGTTACACTTTTAGTTCTAAGACTGTGTCAAGTGTTGCTTGAACTTTGCGGACCTTCCTGAAAAGGTCTAGTTGTCCTCCCGGATGAACTACCCGTCTCTGTACAATGACGCTATAACATACATCATATGTAATTACAGACTCGCCTCCGTGTTATTGAGCGTGAAACTTACGGAGGTGCTCAATGTTCCAAGGATTAGGGAGTGGTGTCCCATCCTCGGTTGCGTCCCATCCTCGGTTGCCAAGTGAACGCATGCGGGACGGGATACTTTGATCACTCGAAAGGGTCCTTCCCAGCTAGGGGAAATTTTGTTTAACCCTTCTCAAGTTTGTATTCTCCATAGCACCAGACCGCCTTCCTCGAGTTGTCGGCTATGCACATGCCTTTGGTTATAATGCCAGAGCGCATGGAGGTATCATGCATTTCGAACAGCTGCTCGTAACCTTCGCTCTTCAACGAGGTCAAGGTCTTCACGCCGGAGCTGGTCCTACATGGCTGCGTTGAAGGTCCGGACCCAGAGCAACCCCAAAGTGATTTCCGGAGGAAGGATTGCTTCAGCTCGGTACACCAGGAAGAAGGGAGTCTCTCCAGTTGACCGGTTTGGAGTTGTCCTGTTTTCCCACAAGGTGGGGGGAAGCTCCTCGATCTAGTTGGCTACATGTTTTTCAAGCGCTCATATGTGTGCGTCTTAAGTCCCTTTAGGATTTCTGCATTTGCTCTCTTAGCTTGGCCATTGTTTGCCAGGTGAGCCACGGAAGCGTAGCTAACTTGAATGTCGTGGTCTTTGCAATATCCTTGGAATGCTGAACTTGTGAATTGGGTCCCGTTGTCAGTTATGATCTTGTTTGGGACTCCAAATCTGCATACTATGGACTGCAAGAACTTGATAGCTGATTGCTTGTTTACTGTCACAACTGGAGTTGCTTCCAGCCACTTGGTGAACTTGTCGATGGCGACATACAGGTACTTGTAACCTCTGACGGCTTTTGGGAAAGGTCCCAAAATATCGATACCCCACACAGCGAATGGCCATGTCGGAGGTATCATTTGTAGTGGTTGAGCTTGTGTGTGAATTTGCTTTGCATGGAACTGGCATGCTTTACATTTCTTCACTAGCTCGGTTGCATCCTGGAGTGCTGTAGGCCAGTAAAAACCATGCCGGAAGGCTTTACCGACCAACGTGCGGGAAGACACGTAGTTCCCACACTCGCCTCCATGGATTTCTGCAAGGAGCTCGCGACCTTCTTCCATTGTAATGCACCGCATTAGGACATCATTGGCACCACGCTGGTAGAGATCCCCTTCCACCAGTTTGTATCTTTTAGCCAATCTGACTATCCGGTCAGCACATACATTGTCTTAAGTATGTATGTTGTCTTTCAAGTACCTCCAAATCTCCGAGATCCATGCATCAGAACAAACATGAGCTTCTGAGTCTTGCATGCTGGGTTGCTCGGAGCTTCTTGCAGCACCTACGACCCTTGATGGACGCCATGGTAAGAGGGCCATCGGGACCGCCAGCTTGGAGGTGCTGGTCTCGCCCCCTTCGCTCAGTTTGGCAGGCTGAGCTGTTGGTCTTGACAATCTCCGGACGAAGGTTCCGTCGAGAAATGGAGCTCTGGTTGAAGCTTTTGTCGAGATTTCATCAGCTTCAGCGTTGTTGAGACGCTTTCACTTGTTTGATGATGAGCTGTGAATCTCCCTTCACCAACAGCTGTTTGACACCATAAGATAGTGCCACCTTGAGTCCATAGATGAGGGCTTCTTACTCCGCCATATTGTTGGTCGCCTTGAAGTCAAGGTGAACCATGTATTTGATCTTCTCCCCGCTCAGAGCAAGGAGAAGGATTCTAGTTCCAGCACCCTGCTTTTGCACGGAGGCGTCGAAGTAGAGATTCCAATGAGGCTTAGTGAAGACTGGAACCTTAGGTTCCGGTTTCTACTCACTAGTGCCCCCCAGATTTGATGGAGAGGGGGTCCATTCCGCCACAAAGTCTGCCAATGCTTGACTCATGATCGCTTGTCTTGGGACAAATTCAAGATCGAACTCGGCCAATTCCGCTGCCCACTTTGCAATGTTCCTAGTAGAGTTGGGGTTATGCAAGATTGCACGCAGTGGATAAGAGGTTACACTGAAATTTTGTGATTTTGGATGTAGTGATCAAAGCTTCCTAGAGGCGATAAGAACTGCATAAAGCAGCTTATGCAGGTACCGAGTCTTGGCATCATGAAGTACTTCACTGATGAAGTATACTGGGCGCTGGACTGTCCAGACCCTCTTGGAGGGGCCCAGAGCTTCCTCCTCATCAACGCGGACCCTCCCGGAGGAGTCCGGCCTTTTTTGGGGACCTCCCAGTTCTTGCTAGAAGAACCCAGAGCTTCTTTTTAAGTGATCCGGACCCTCCCGGAAGCATCCAGATCTTCTTGTTCAGCAACAGTAACTCCTTCATTTGAAGGAGATTGATCCTATGACGTTTCACTTTGAGGATCCGGGTCTGGGGGCTGGGAGCCAGACTCTCCTTCAAGTAGCTCTGGACCTTCCGGGAGGGGGGTCTGGATCCCTGAACTGGGGATGGTTCTGGTCTTTCTGCAAACAGGACCATGCTAAAAACTTTGTCGGTTGCTGAAATGTAAAGCAGAAGTGGCTCATCAGGATTCGGAGCTACCAAAGTTGATAGAGTGGTGAGGAGCTGCTTCAGCTCTTGGAATGCCTTTTCTGCTTCTTCAGACCATTGGAATGGTCTGGACATCCTCAATAATTTGAAGAAGGGTAGCATCCGTTCCTCTAGTCTTGAGATGAACCTGCTGAGGGCAGCTAGACACCCAGTCAGCTTCTAGACATCCTTGATGCGAGCTGGTGGTCGCATGTCTTCAATAACTTTAATCTTCGCTGTATTCACCTCTATTCCTCGGTGGTTCATCAAGAATCCAAGAAGCTTTCCGTAGCTAACCCCAAAGACACACTTGTCTGGGTTCAGTTTTGTGCATGTGATTCACAACTTGTCGAAGACAGCTTGCAAGGTATCAAGAAATGACTCCTTGTTCCTGATCTTGATGACGATGTCATTGATGTACATTTCAACTACATCTCTGATGAGCTCTCCAAAAGTTTTGTACATAGATTGCACAAACGTTGAAGCAGCATTTTTGAGACCGAATGGCACGGCAGTGTAACAATATAATCCATCTACTGTGATAAATGCAGAATGCTCTTCATCTTCCCTAGACATTTTTATTTGATGATACACAGAATATGCATCTAGGAAACACAGTAATTCACACCGGGAGGTGGAATCCACTATCTGATCTATTCTTGGTAGTGGAAATGGATCCTTTGGGCATGCCTTATTTAGTGTTGTGTAGTCGATACACATCCGAAGCTTCTCACCGGCCTTAGCTACAATGAATGGGTTTGCTAGCCATTTTGGGTGGAAGACTTCCTAGATGAATCCAGCTTCGATCAACTTCTTCACTTCTTGGTGTATGAAGTTCTGTCACTCTACTGATTGCTTCCGAGGCTTCTAATGTACAGGTTGAGCATCAGGATAAATCTTCAGATTGTGCTCAATCACTTCCCTAGGGATCCCAGGCATTTGTGACGGTTGCCACACAAGCACGTCGGCATTAGCCCGGAGGAAAGTGATGAGCGCAAGTTCCTATTTGTCGTTCAGACCTCCCGATATACGGGTGGTCTGAGCAGCGTCGGAACCAATTTGGATGACTTTGATGGGAATGTCAGCGTCGCTTCTTGGTTGCACACGAGGTGTGGAAGTTGACCCTCGATTACGAATGCTCAGAGGCTTCGGAGCTTGCTCCTTTCTAGATTCTTCCTCCTGCGCAGTAGCAAGCGCGTGGAGTTCTTCCAGAGCAGAAACTTCGACAGTGCGATCTCCGCGGATCCGCAGCACGCCTGGGGGTGTTGGCATCTTCAACACCAAGTAGCCATAATGAGTAGCAGTCATGAATTTGTATAAAGCTGGCCTGCCCAAGATGGCGTTGAAAGGCAAGTTGATCTGTGCCTTGTCGAAGACCAACTTCTCAGTCCTGTAATTCTCCTGAAGCCTGAAGGTCACTAGGAGAGTAATTGAACCGAGTGGGGTTATGGCCCCCGGACCTACTCATGATAAAGGTCGGGAGGGACGAAGGTACGAAGATCAGAGCTGAAGCTTGACGAAGGCTTTGAAGCTTATGAGGTTCAGCCCTGAACCTTAGTCCACCATTACGTGGTGGAGCTGGATGTTATTGATGGTCGGATATACCATCAGCGGAAGGTGACCAACTCCGATCATGTTCCAAGGGTAGTCCGAAGTATTGAAGTGATGGCAGTATCCATCCACTTTCAATGAAGCTCCACCCTGGCGGTGGGAGCTACGGAGGCCATGTCCCACCGCATTTTCTTGAGAACACGACAGTAAATGAAGTCACACGAACGAACAAAGATGGTGTTCATGGTCTTCTGACGTTCGATGTTGGAGTCGTCGTCAACGGAGGTGTAAACAGCCTTCAAGACCTTTTTGGGGTTCTGAGAGCCTAACTCCTCTTCAGCCAGAGCTTCGTCGACTTTTTGTTTTCCTTCCCTTTGACGGAAAGGAGCTTCTTCCCTGCGCTTGTTGTAGTGCTCGGCGAGGTTCTGGACCTCTTGGCAGTCTTCCAGGATGTGTCTGTCCATCTTGTGTATGGGACACCACATCTTGGAGCTGCCACCGTCTTCACACGATGGTCGAGGTTGTTCTCAGAGCGTGGCCACTGGCCAACCAGAGCTGCGGCAGCTGCAGCAGTAGGTGTGCAGGCCGACGGCTTTTTCTTACCGTTGGACTTTTTTTCTTCTTGCTACTCCTGGAGGTAGTGGCTTCACCCTTGGAGGATTTTTTGTTGGCCTCTAGAGGTGGTTGGGAGTGCATTTCACGACCCTCCACAGCCTTGGCACACTTGTCTGCCAAGCTGAACAGTTCCATGACACTAGTGACTTCCTTGGTCACCAGCTTCTCCATCATTTTCTTATCTCGAACGCCCTGCCTGAATGATACAATAACAGAAGCGCTTGAGATAGAAGGAATGGTATTTCGTACCTGGGAGAACCTCTGGATGAAGGATCTCAAGGACTCTCCCCCTTTTTTCTTGACAACAAAAAGATCCAGTTATGTGCCTGATCGGGTGCATGAACTCCCGAAATTGGGGGTGAACTAATGTCACAACTCCGCCCAACTATTGATGGAGTCTAGCGGAAGGCTCATGAACCAAGACCTTGTGGTCCCATTCAAAGCCACAGGGAAATATATGGCCATCAAGGCATCATTGCCCCCAGCCGCAATGATAGCGGTGGAGTATATTTGAAGAAATTCGATGGGGTTGACAATCCTGTCAAATTTCTCTGGCAAGCGAGGCCGGAACTTCTGCGGCCTTCTGACCATGCATAGGTGCATGGCCAAGGAAGAACAGCGTCCACCTACTCCCTCAGGAACAGGGCTGTCCCGACCCTCTCGCCTCTCGCGAGCACGCTCAATGTGGACGCGGTCGTCCTGTTGTCGGTAGCGACTATCGAGCTCCGCCTGGAGGTCGTGAGTCGAAATCCTTGTTACCATGTGAGTACATCGCGCCCCATAAGGTAGCAACGTCACCTGTTGAGACACAGCACGTCTCCTGTGCTGCAAAGCTTGCGAACCGAGTCTACCCGATAAGGTCCGACGCTATGATGGGGCCCGCCCCAATGGTGGAGGACCTTGATTGCTAATGCCATCGGCTGCTGCTCCAACCAGATGATCCACATCAGCTCTCCACTGCTCCTTTGCACCCTGGGGTGCTCCAGGAGGTGGTGGACGTTGGAGAAGAGCACGCGTAGCAATAAGCGTGTGTTCGTGGTTGTTGTTTGCCGATGTAGTGATCGACGCGGACGCCCCATATCGATGTCCAGGTTGATTCACCAGAGCTAACAGTGGCGGTGGTGGCATGACTCCTGGTGGGGCCACAACACCTGCTGGCTGCTGCATGTTGGAGGGATTGCCTCCAGTACGTTGCTCAGCGTGGTTACCGTTGGATGATCCAGCAGCAGAATTCACCATCTTTGAATCTCAGGCACCCCCTACTTGGTGCGCCAAATGTCGGAGTCTGGTTCCGACAATTCCCCCAGTACTACCGTTGGCAGCCCGCGGAGTTTCTTAGTTCGGTTTGGGCGCGCAGAGATTCAGAACAAGATGGTGACTTGACACGAGGATTTACGTGGATCGGGCCGCCTTGTTGTTGTATTGAGAGTTTGGGCATGAGAGCATGAGCCAGAGAGAGAGCCCCTTGAGCGCGTGTGTCAGCCCCCCAGCCAGTCTGGAGTCTCCCCCGTGTATCGCTCGACCAGTCCTTTTCTAGTACAAGGGCTGACCATACATTGTTAGCATGGCCCGACATGTGGCCCTGGCAGTTACTGATGCCTAATACACATGAGTTCCCCGTAATAGTATGGTAACGCGCCTTAATAGTGGCATTACTAGTATTAAGGGTCCTCTGATCATGCGTCATTAAGATAGCATTAATGACACATAATTAGGTCTTGAAGCCTTTAGTGTCCCTTGAAGGTCTAAGCTGTTGGAGGTCCACCAATCTGCCTGTTCAGGTTGAAGGTCCGGCGGTTCGACGCGTGGCAGCTTTGGAGCTTACCGTCTTGGACGAGTAGATCCAGTGCCGTGGTACATGTGTCGGTATAGGAGCATCCCTCTGTTGGGGGTTAGGACCGGGGGTGCCACACAGGTATCCAGTCCGGAGCATTCCCATGTAGGGATTGTAGCTCCGGTTTTATGATACACGTGGCGGCACAGGGACTAACCATATGAGGGAGGCAATTTAGGTTACAGGTAACACGCGGGGCCTTCGGAGGTCTTCAACTCAGATAGGTGGAGTTCCTTTGCACTCTTTGCAGTTCCAATGGGTATCCGGTACGCAGGGTACTGATAACATCTTTTCGTGAATCTACTGTGATGAGTACACTTACATTAGATGAGCTATATTCTAAATTGAAAACTTATGAAATTGACATAATGTCACGTAAGAACCCCAACAAGTCTCTTGCATTTGTTTATAAATGTGATATGCCTAGCTTCGGCCAATCTTCATCTAGCAATACACTTGCTTTGCTGTCTTTGATAACCCTGGAACAGATTGAAGAATTTCCGGAAGAGGAGCTAGCACTCATCTCTACTCGATTCTCAAAAGCATTGCAAAATGTGAGAACTAGGAGGAGAGGAAGCCCCAGACCTCAACGATGCTTTGAATGTGGTAAGATAGGACACTTTCGTACATATTGCCCTAACCTTTCAGGTCCATCTACCCGTGATGAAAACCAGAATAAAGTCAAGTTTTGTTTTGGCGACATCAACAAGAAAAAAGAAGGGTTTTACAAGACGCAAATTGATAAACAGTTTCATCACCGCACTTCAAGAACTTGGCTCCAGTGATGTAGACATTGGTAGTGATGAAGATGAAGATGATCTGGCAAACTTGTGTTTCATGGCGGGCAAATCAAGAACAAGTATGTAGGATACAGAACACAACAGTTCCAACGAAGAGGTATGTCCTACTTGTGATGAAATGTGTGATGCTATTTCCCGTGCAATAGTTATTGTTAACAAAAAGGACAAATAGCTTAGGGATAGTGCTGTTAAAATTGAGTCACTAGAATCTAAAATTAATCATTTGAAAATCCTGATTCCTAGTGATGATTCTTGTTCCTCGTGCGATTTAATATATGAACAACTGTCCTCCTTAAGAAGCGCACACTCCACCACTCTTGATAAACTCGAGTTAGAGATCGAAAAGAAAAAAAAAAGCTTGCTGCACTTAATGATAGAAACTTAAAAGATGCTTCTTGTTCCAAAATTGATTTGCATTGTTCTACCTGTAATGATCTTAAAAAGAAACTAAAAGATGCTATGAATGAAATTTAAATATTGAACAATGCTTTACGTGCTAGTGAAGTTAAATAATGTTCTAATTGCAAATTAAAAGGAAGAACTTCATGTGAAAACTGCCTAGAATTGTCTAAGAAACTTGATGACATGAATACGACACTAGAGCAACTTTGTATTGGGAACAAAAATCTAAACTTGCTACTGAGTTCATCCAAATCTTGCAATGATAAAACTAATTTAGGTTTTGATTCTCATGCTCATGCTAAAGCACATCCACCTAAAATTGTAAAGTCATTAAAAAGTGGTTTGATTAAAAGGGTTCCTAAACCAATAGAGATTCTTTTTAAATCTGCAGTAGTGTTGTCATGTTTGGGTTCAAATAAACATATTACATGCTCATCTAGACATGAACACCAAGTTAAATTTCATTGTACCTATTGCGATAGAGATGGTCATGTCATAGATTTTTGTTATAGACTAGCTAAACAACATAAAAAGGAAAGAATGCAAGCTGGATCTTATAACTCTCATGCAAAATTTGCTGCACATACTAAACCGAATGTCATGAACATGAAACTTGCTGTTATGAGTGAAAAACATTCACAGTTTACCTTCGGAGCTTCAGTTTTTGCCTCCAGACCTTCTGTTATTACCTCCGGGCCTTCCGTTTTGCCCCTGGAGCTACTGATTTTTGTGCTACACAAGTAACACCTTATATGTCAGTAGTTAAGAACAAAAATCTCAAACTTCGACTCACAAACCTGCTATTTTATCTCAGCTTTCGCGTGTTTTTCCTGCTGCACAGTTGTATGTCATCGGGTTCTTCTCCGGTCTCTGCATCTCGCTACATAAAATACAAGTAAAATTTAACATGTCAGTATACATATTGTATGCAGTGCAAAGTAAAAGCGTGATTTATTTTTCATACCTTCTCGTAACAGAGATGGACGTAGGATTTGAAGCCAAGCAAGTGACTCGCCTTTTTTCTTCTTCGATTTTGAGAATTGGTCCTGCTTATTGACTGCAATAATTTTAAGAATTAATTCCATGAATGAAAGTAAATGAAATATTTTTTTTTATGATGTGAAGCTATTAAAAAGTTAGCTGACCTTGAATCGCTCAGACCCAAAATATTCTATTAGGTGAATCCACTCGGGTGCTGTTATGTCAGCAGGCTTGTTTCGTATACGTTCTTCATCGGTAGAATAACTCTTATAGGTGGCATGGAAAGTCGAGCGCCACCCCTTGTAGCGCTCATCGGCAATTTTCAAAATTTTTCTTGCGCTCTCTGGCGTGTCCTTCGTGTCCCTGGAATCTTGTAAATGTACAGGATGGAGATTGCAAGAAAAAAAATACTTGTGTGGGGGTGTGACAACACTAACCAGAATGTCTTGTACTATATCTCTCTTGTTACTATGGCCAACCTCTGCCCACTTCCTTGCACCACTGAGGGATGCATGTATTTTTGTAAACATAACCACATCATCGACGAAGTGCCACTGATTAATACCAACCGCAGCACCCAACCTAGCGGAGAATTGAATTGGTAGCTTCACATGCTGTGTTCTACTAACTTAGGATGCATAGCGTATTCTGGCAACCTTAAGTCCTTTACCCACACTTCTTCCTAGCTTCCTTCCTTCTATTACATTGATTCAAACAGTAAACGATTAAAGCAAATTACTGGCCGAACAAGTTTATTATCATGTACAAATAGTGTGAAAAGAAGAAAAGTCTGATGTTCATACCATCTTCAGGGCGAGTGCGGCAAATACGAGCGTGGGACGACCGCGTCGTCCCAGCACCATTTGGTTCTGGAGTTCTCTATCCTGGTTTATATTAATTGTCGTATCAGACTAACAAATGAAATTAAAATGAACTAGTTAGGACAATGGACTATCTGAACGACAACTATTTTGATCGAGGGGGGGGTACATTGTTTACTTCTTTGTTGCTGTTCATACCCTAAAATGAGCCATCAGGTACATATGTCAGTGGCGGTATGCACTTGTAGTACGGTAGAGGATTTTCAGTCCATCAGCGAAGCAGGCAATACTGTGAGGTGGCATGCAGCTGGCAACGCTAAACTAGACAAAGATAGGGTTCCCCGGTTCGGTTTGACTGACATCAGCCAGAGCGTGTCTCGAAGAGAATTATTAGTTGCAGGGCAAGTAATGAACGCCAGCGGTAGCAGGTGGCGAATGCAAGATAGATAAGGCAGGCAGCTTGGGAGATTGAAATCATCCGTAGTACTGCACCTGCATTAGCTTCCACTGACTTGTTGGCCCATGAGACATCGCGTCCACTTGTCAGTGATGGCTACTGCAGGTGCAGTACTGCATAGTGCCAGCTTGCGACACTCAACAAAGCGAGGGTTCGGTATCACTGAAACTCTCGAGGAGGATTGATGGCAGGGCGAGTAAATGCCAGGGATTCGCGGACGGCATGGTAATCATGGCACGCGAAAGATGGGACGTGGCGATGGGCGAGGGAGACGCGTCGGGGAGGACACTGAAGTGACCAGCAGCAGGGCGTGGGCGCCGGTGCCGACCGGAGTGGCCAGCGGTGAGAGGGCACAATGTGGAGGCATAAAAAAATCACGCCATCACACAGGCTGATGAACTCATAACTATAAAGACTATGTATTAAGAAAGTAGAATCGCAAAGCATGCTAAAACAATTAGTAGAGCCTAGGAAAGAATGCAAATGACCATGATACACCCATCATCCATACATCTAAAGGTCAGAACGTAGTCTCTCAAAATGCTCCAAATTCAATGCCAACGGAGGAAAAAACTAACACTCTCTGCCAAAACAAATGGCACGGTAGAGAGGCAAGTAGTAATGTGATGTGATATGGGTAGTTGGAAGCTACTGATAGAGTTGGAGTGGGATATTTTTTTAAGCTCCGAAAGTAAAGTTACGCTGGGGCGGAAGGAGTATTTCTTGTTTCTATAACTATACCTGATGTTGGTTCATGCATCGTAGTACCAGGGAGTGAAGAATCTCGGGGTTCCTAGACATCATGTGATGTAATATTCTCTGCGTACCATGCAAAGGATTTAATGTTGTCTAAATTTTTTTAATTTTGAGAGTAAACACATTTATAGTTATACCAGGTGCTTGTTGGCCACCATGATTGCTTCTAGACGACATCACGGTTTCATGTCTTGTTCCTAATGTAAATAGCATTGTATGTTGTCATTCCAAATTACAGTGATAACATCATATTACACGAACGACGTAGATTTTGGATTGGACGGTGTGGTTTCTATAAACTGCAGTGTTTGTTACGAACGGAGGAATTAGAAACGAAAGAGTGGAAAAAAAACGTACGACCCGAGAAAGCCATAAGAAAGAAAAAAAGTGTAAAAACCATCGGAACAAAAAATCTTAGGAATACAACTTTGTAAAACGGGAATGGGAGTACAACATTTGGAGTGGTTGATCAGATAACCCGTGCGTCATTTACTTCTAAATCCAGAAATTACATGGTACTACCTCTGGTTTTTAGTATTTGTCGTTCCAGGCCAGGAGTTGAACTAGAAATACACTACCATAATAAGCTGTCGGAGCGACATTTATTTCGGAACAGATGTAGTATATGCTATATATATATATATATATATATATATATATATATATATATATATATATATATATATATATATATATATATATATATATATATATATATATATAACTAAATTCGTGAAACAGAAGACCAAATTTCTCCTTTGCTAATTTATTTAATCTTCGTATATCAGGATGGATTGTGTAGAACTAAACTAGCCCAAAACTGCATGGATCGTGTAGAACCAAGCCAATATAGCTCTATAAAAAGCCGGCATGGATCGTGTAGTTTACCTAGCACAAAACTGGAGTCCGGGATGCAATGTCGCAGGGAGGTGTCAACGACGAAGAGGTTCGGTAGAGCCTGTCAAACTTGGTTGCCCGGTGTTGTACCCAGGAGTCAAACCAAGAGCTTCGATGCGTCACTGCAAGATCCATGGGGGACAAAATTGTAAAAACTGTGGGAAATAAAAACACAGGAATTTCTTAGGAATACAATTATGGAACACATGACAGAGAGACAACACATTTGGAGTACTGCGAGATCATCAGAAGGGCCGAGCAATGGTGTGTCGGGAACGGAGGCCAGTGTTTCCATTTATACTCATTGTGGCTGAAATAGGGTTACAATAATAGGTGGGACTAAAATTGGAGGCGCAGATAGTTAAAATTGAATTGTCAAAATCTCAAATGTGGTGCGCCAAGGAGAATGAAAAAATTTTCACAGGAGTGAGGAATTTGACGCAAGTCATGCCCTTGTGTACGCATGCAATCATGATTAACTACATGTCATGTCGCGTCCATTCCTGCACATGGTGCATGTGGCTAGAGGGTTATACTTCTTAGGACAACTTGCTCGCTTCTTAATTCATATTTGTTGCCATGCATGGAGATCAAAATCTAAAAGCAGTCATCTGCTAGCTAATGGGACATTCCAAAAAAATACAAACAAAAATATGAATCGCCAAATGTATATGTGTTAATGCGAACGATATGCAAATACAGAACACCCAAGTCCACGAAAGGACAATGGCAAACAATCAACATTCTGTAACATTAATCAAAATGAAATGATAACATGTAGTATATACTACAACTAAAAATACATTTTCCCATGCGCTGACTACAAATAAAAAAATTGAGTGAAAGAACAGAAAAGAGGAGAAGTGCAGCCTCAACTACGATCTCAATGGAGTTTCAACCAAGAGTCGTCGATTGTTGCAACACAACGAATTCTTGGCTAGACATTGAACAACAGTTATCTCGCCCTTTTTTCAGAAAGGAGTTGTTTTTTGATACTGCATAGGACGCATTATTCATGAACAGAAAAAAAAATTTTACATTAACATAAAAACAACACATATATTACAAACAAGAACTATGACAGCACATAGAAAACAAGAAAAAAAAACTACAAATACTACTCTACTCGTAGTTGGAGGAGATCTCCTCCACCTCCTTCTCCGCTGCCGCCTCCTCCTCCGTCGCTGCTGCCGCTGCCGCCTCCTCCGCTGCTGCCGCCTCCTCTGGCAATTGAGTCCGAAGCTTCTGGGCGACGGTTCGCAAAAGATGCTAACGGCCCTCCACCCCAGCCACATCCCCGATCGTCTCGTAGAGGACATTGAGACGACCGACCACAAACCCTAACTCGAAGCAGTAGTGGCCGGCGGTGTCCATTCTGGTGCCAACGGGAAGTTTACCAAGACCCAGACGGTCACACGAGCGAGATGTATCGGAAAATACATCCCGCGCCAATTTGTCGAGCTTCTTTGTGCTCGCGGCGGTGGCAGAAAGGTGCTCAGTGGCCACCTTCAGGCACCGATCGAGTTCATCAAAGCAGTGTTCGATGAGGCAGACAGTCTCCTGAACCCAAACGGGATGAGGAGGTGCAGGCGTCGCTGGCGGAGAAGGGGATGGAGGAGGTGCAGGCGCTGCCTCCAGTTCTACAGGCATTGGCTGCGATGGAAACGAAGAAGAAGGAGGTTTGGAGGACGTCGACGGCCCGGAGCGCTTCGGTGCGAGGCTACCCATTTGTGCGGCGATGGAGGCACGGAGAAAGAGCGAGAGGTGGTCGGCGATGGTGTGGCAATGAAGCAAGAGAAGTTTGGAGGCTAAGATCGATGGACATAGAGTGGTGCGACAGAGACACAAGAGGACAGGTGTGCCTTTATAGCGGGTCCTCATCTAAGCGGGTTGTTGTGCAATCTGGACTCCTGTGCAAGCGTGCAATCCGAGAATCTCAGTCATTGGATGAACATATAAGGGTAGCTGACATTTAACACATAAATATTTCCACCTGTGTATGCAAAGAGAAGGATCTATGTGTAAAATGTCAACCACCCTTAGATGTCCATCCCATGGTTGAGATTCGAAGATTGCACGCTTGCACAGGAATTCAGATTGCACAGCAGTCATTACAGTCTAAGCGCACGAGTGGAGATGATCAGACGCTTCGAAAACTGTGCTTTCGAATTAATCCAAACCGCGGTTGGCTTCCTCTAAGTTGTCGCAACGGCTCGACGCGTCCCATCCCCGCTTCACAGGCAGTTTTTTTATTTGACACGCAAAGGGTCCAAGGTATGCAGTAGCCCATGTGGCATACTTTGTAGGTCCGTCCGATGGTGTTTCAGTTTTTTAGTTCAAGTTTTTAAGTTTGACATGCAAAGGGCCCACCGGCCCAAGGTATATGCAATGTTCCATTTTTTTTCAGTTTTTCACGCAAAAGACCTCGATCATGTTTCATGACGTTACGTGTTTTTTTTTTTGAAAGATCATCATATATATATATATATATATATATATATATATATATATATATATATATATATATATATATATCACAAAAACACAAACTCTCGTTCATGTTTTCTCAGTTTGACATGCAAAAGACCTCGATCATGCATGTTTGATGACGTTAGGTTTTTTCTAATTTTGTTGAAAGATCGTCATATTTGAGGCTCGTTGATCATGTTTGGGGTGTAGCAAGCATACATGGACATGTAACATGCACTTGAAAACCTCGCGATGATCATGTTTGATGAAAATATTATTACGTGTTTTCTCTATTTTTTATTGAAACATCGTCATATATAGTTTGAGGCTCGTTAATCGTGTTTGGGGCGTGACAACTAAAATGTTATATATATATATATATATATATATATATATATATATATATATATATATATATATATATATATATATATATATATATATATAGTTTGGCTCGTTGATCATATGTTTGGGGTGTAGGGTAGCATGCATGGACAACTATAACATGCATGTGAGAGAGACGTCGATGATCATATATGATGACGTTACACGTGTTTTTTTCTCTATTTTTTTAAAGATTACATATATATATATATATATATTTATATATATACTTCCCTCGTCTTCATGAACTTGTCGCTTTTTGGTTTGTTTTTTAACTACAAAGCCGCATCAGAAGAGCTTGTTTAAAGTATAAGGTTGTCAGTGTTGTCATTCGTACGCGAACGATGCGTCCAGGTAGTTGCTCTGGCAGGTGTATGCTAATTACGTGAGTGTTTGGGCGGGTCACATGGTTAGTCCACAATACACCCTAAACCCGGTGTTGAGGCCGTGTATTTGTCTTTTGTGTGTACACTCTAGTGACACGTGACAAAGTACTCAGTCATCAATTGCGTTTGGTTTGACGTCGAAGTTGGATTGGAGATATAGGATCATCCATTTCTTTACGTCTTGGATCATCCAAATTAACGTTTGGTTGGATGGACTGGACGATCCAATTTTTTGTTGGTAGTTTGGATGAAACTTGATTGGATTATTGAATCATCTAAGTTGATAATTTCATAATATTAATTTTTTATATACTAATTATCATATTACTAGCAAATATTAATGTTAATATCATAATTGTAATTATGAATCAACAATAAACAAGGTAATTATCACTATTTACATTACTAAGAAGCATAATTAGATAAGGAGGATGGACTCACATCCAACCAAATATCCTGGACCATCTCATCCAGCATCTACGAGGAATATTTTATATTCCTCAAACCTGGATCACCCGTCTGTCCGCGACATAAATGACACATGCTTGGACCAACCAATTAATCCAAGTCAATTCAATCCAAGACAAGCAACAAAACACATATATTTTTGGCCGCGTCATACATGCTCGTGCGCATGATGATGGATTGTGCACGCCGAGCGCTGAGTTATTCGGATCGTTGAGCAAATTTTGGACGTGGAGTTCGTGTGGCCGTGCGCGCTGCAAGATTTGGTGCGTTCGCGTACGTGACAATGATCAGGGTGGGGTGGCACTGTTGCGGGAACCGTGCAGTGCGTCCATGGCTGTAAGATTTGGAGCGTGAACGTACGTGGCAACCATCTGGGCGGGGTCATACAGAGACGGTTGTGCGGAAGGGCCGCAGAGAATTCGATTTCCGCACCAATGGGTTAATAGATAAGACCATCTGATTCATAGGCCGCAATCCAGTAATGGTGTTTGGGAACACGGTATTTTTGGAGTTTTAGAGCAATACCGTGGTATTTGAGATTACTATGATATTTTTTACAGAATGGTGTTTATCAACCAAATAGTCCTATGTATTGCAAAATCATAGTATTACAAAATTGTGTTATTGAAATACTTTGGTATTGTTGTGTCATTTTAAAAATTGTGGTTTCCAAAACTTTGGTATTGAAAAACTGTGTTCCCAATCACAGCCTAAGCTTTACCGTGAACCACTGCGGATGGTCATAAAGGCAGGGCCAGCTCTGGGCCTAGGTAGGAGGGGCTACTGCCTGGGGCCAGTCTGGTGGGTGGGGGGTGGGGGGGCACGATGACAGCTGGTAAAGAGAAAAGAAATAAAATTAATTAGTGTGTAGCTTTTTATTTTCATAATTTTTTGAAATATAATTCTACTATGTACATCCTACTAATGTGTTTAATACTCCCTCCTTATCTTTTTAATTGTTGTTCAGACAACAAGTTCTAGTTCATATATAGTTCAATGCTTTGTCCAAAACGTCAAATAAAAGAATACGGATGGGAGTATTTATTAGATACAGTATAATATTAATGATGTGTTAATTTTCCATATGCGATGTTTTTTGATAAAAGGAGGAGTTTTTCTTTAATGCATGTACTGTAGGACACATTGTTCACGAACATATAATAAAAGACATTTTTCATTAACATAAACACAACACGTATATTACAAACAGGAAAAAAACACATAGAAAACAAAAGAAAAAACTACTACTAATCCTACTCTACTTGGAGGAGGACTTGTCCACCTCCTCCACCGCCGCCTCCGCATCAGCCGGCGGTGCCTCCGCCACCGCATCCGCCGCCGGAGCCTCCGCCTCCGCTGCAACCGCAGGCGGAGCATCCTCCAACACCAGATCGAACTTCTTCCGGCTGACGGCGTTCACGAGTTGCTCGCGAAACTCAACCCCAGCCTCCTCACCGATAGTCTCCTAGAGGTAGTCAAGACGAGCGGCAACAAAGCCTAACCCGAAGATGTAGTAGCCGGTAGAGTCCATGCTGGTGTGGTGGGGAAGGATACCAAGTTCAAGTCGGCGACAGGAGTGAGATGTATTGTCAAATACATCATGCGCCATTTTGTCGATCGCTTTTTCTTGCACGTCGGCGGCGAACAAGCTGCTGGTGACCTCCTTAAGCTTGCCGTCGAGTTTGTCGATGCTTTCCTCGATGAGGCGGACAGTCTCATCATAGTCGGATGGAAGAGGTGCAGGCGCCGTGGGCGGAGATGGGAGTGGAGGAGGTACGGGTGCCGCCTCCAGTTCCAACAGCCTTGGCGGCGATGGAAGCGGAGAAGGAGGTTCAGAGGACATCGATGACCTGGAGCGCTTTGGTGCGGGGCTACCCATTTGTCCAGCGACGGAGGTGTGAACAAAGAGAGAGTGGTGGTTGTCGGTATCCTGCGTACCGTATACCCCTTGGGACTACAAAAAGACTGAAGGAACTTCACCTGTCTGAGTTGAAGACCTGCGAAGGCCCCACGTGTCATACATGACCGAACCTGCCTCCCATCTATGGTTAGTCCTAGTGCTGCCACGTGTATACTGCAACCGGATCTACATCCCACACATGGGATAGCTTCGGGCTAAACACTTGTGCGGCGCCCCCGGACCTAATCCCCGACAGAGGGAAGCTCCGGTTCTCACACATGTACATCTACACCGGACCTACCCGTCCCAAGACGGATAGCTCCGATGCTGCCACATATCCTAATGTCGAACCTTCAGCATTAACAATCAGACTGGCGGCCCCAATGACTCGGACCTCTAAGGGGCAATCAAAGACTTCAAGACCCGATTAAGTGTCATTAATACCATATTATTGACACACGATCGAAAGGCCCTTAATACCGGTAACGGTATTGTCAAGCTCGTTACCATGCTATTAAGGGTAATTAATCTCATTAATTATGTATTAAGCATCAGTAACTGCCAGGGCCACATGTCGGGCCAGGATAACGGTGTAACGACCGGTCCTTGTACTCTAAAAGGACTGGTCGACGATACACAAGGGACAACTCTTTGGACGGCTCTTTGGATGGCTCTCTTGAACCCTCCCATAGACACCTTTGATACCCAATACAACTACACACCCAGTAGAGTAGGGTATTATGCTCAGGCGACCTGGACCACGTAATCCTTGTGTCCATTTGACATTGTCTTTTGAATCTCTGCGCGCCCAATACCGAACTACAAACTCCGCGGGCTACCAACGGTAGTACTGGGAGAACTGTCGGATCAACACTCCAACAGCTGGCGCGCCAGGAAAGGGCGCCCGAGATTCGAAGATGGTGAACTCTGCTGCTGGATCATCCAACGGCAACCCTGCAGTGCAACCTGCTGGAGGCAATCCCTCCAATGTGCAGCAGCCGACAGGGGTTGTGGCTTGAGCAGGATTCATGCCTCCACCGCCGCCATCCGCACCGGCAAATCAAGATGGCCAGTGGGATGGGGCATCTACGTCAGTCACGACATCCGCGAATAACAACCCTGAACACGCGCTCCAAGCTGCGCATTCTCTTCTCCAACGCCCACCACCTCTAGGTGCATCCCAGGGTGCAATGGAGCAGTGGAGGGCTGATGTGGAACACTTGGTTGCAGCAACAGCCGATCGCATCAGCAACCAAGGTCCTCCCCCCTCGGGGCGGGCCCCATCGCAGCATCGGACTGTGTCGGGTAGACTTGGTCCTCACGCTTCCCTGCATAAGAGGCGTGCTGCGTCTCAACAAGCAACGTCGCTACCTCCTGGGGTGCGACGCACTCATACGGTAACCAGGCTTTCAACTCACGACCTCTGAGCGGAGCTTGACCGCCGTTACCGCCAACAGGACGACCACGTCCATATCGAGAGTGCTCGTGTAAGGCGAGAGGCCCGAGACAGACCTACTCTCGAGGGAGTAGGAGGAGGCTATTTTGCTCTAGCCATGCATCTACGCATGGTCAGATGGACACAAAAGTTCCGGCCTCACCCGCCGAAGAAATTTGATGGGACTGTCAATCCCGTCGAGTTTCTCCAGGTTTACACCACCGCAATTCTTGTGGCCGGGGTAAACAAGGCCGTAATGGCCAACTACTTCCCCGTGGCTTTGACTAGGACCGCTAGGTCCTGGTTCATGAGCCTTCCTCTTGACTCCATCAACAGTTGGGCAGAAATGTGCCAACAGTTCACCGCCAATTTCAGGAGTTCGTACACCCGACCAGGCAGTGAACTGGACCTTTTTGCTGTCAGGCAGAAGGGGGGAGAACCCCTGCGTTCTTTCATCCAGAGGTTCTCCCAGGTACGAAACACTATTCATTTAATCTCCAGCGCCTTTGTTATTGTGGCATTTAGACATGGCGTACGAGACAAGAAGATGCTGGAGAAGCTGGCAACCAAGGAGATCACCAGGGTCACGGAGCTCTTCAGCTTGGCAGACAAATATGCCAAAGTTGCGGAGGGCCGTGAAATGCACTCCCAACCACCTCTGGAGGACAACAAAAAGTTCTTCAAGGGTAAATCCACTACCTCCGGGAGTGGTAAGAAGAAGAAAAAGTCAAACGGCAAGAAGAAGCCGTCGGTCGGCACACCTACAACTGCAGCTACTGCAGCTCAGGGTGGCCGGGGGCCATGCCCTGAAAAACGACATCAGCCATCGTCTGAAGACGGAGGCAGCTCCGAGATGTGGTTCCCTATACACAAGTCAAATAGCCACAACTTGGAAGGCTACCTTGATGTCCAGATCCTTGCCGAGCGCTACAACAAGCACCAAGAAGAAGTTCCTTTCCGTCAAAGGGAAGGAAAACAGAAAGTCGAAAAAGCTCTGGCTGAAGAGGAGTTAGGCTTCCAGGACCCTAAAAAGTCTTGAAGGCTGTTTACACCTCCGTCGATGATGATTCCGACATCTCCGACAACGAACGTCGGAAAACCATGAACACCATCTTTGGTGGTTCGTGGGACATCACCTCCCGCTGAGTCCTCAAGACCATGCGGTGAGACATGGCCTCAGTAGCTCCCACCGCCAGGGCGGCGCCGTACCGGAAGTGGATGGACACTGCCATCACTTTTGATGCTTCGGACTGCCCTCAGAATATGATCGGAGCTGGCCAACTCCCATTGATGGTATCTCCGACCGTCAACAACATTCAACTCCACCATGTGATGGTGGATGGAGGTTCGGGGCTGAACCTCATCAGCTTCAAAGCTTTTGTCAAGCTTTAGCTCCGACCTTTGGACCATCGCCCCTCTCGACCTTTCTCCAGAGTAGGTCCGGGGGCCATAACACCACTAGGTGCAATTACTCTTCCGGTAACCTTCAGGACCCGGTAGAATTACCGCACTGAGAAGTTGGTCTTCGACGTGGCGCAGATCAACTTACCTTTCAATGCCATTTTGGGCAGGCCAGCCTTATACAAGTTCATGGCTGCTGCTCACTATGGCTACTTGGTGTTGAAGATGCCAGCACCAGCCGGTGTTCTCCGGATCCGTGGATATCACACCACTGGAGTGACAGATCATTAAGAACTTCACGCGTTTGCTACAGCGCAAGAGGAAGAATCCAGAAAGGAGCAAGCACCGAAACCCCCGAGCATTCATCATCGAGGCCCAACCTCTGCACCTCGCGTGCAACCAAGCGGCGACACCGACATTCTCGTCAAAGTCTTCCAAATTAGTTCCAATGCCGCTCAGACCACCCGTATATCGGGAGATATGAATGACAAATAGGAACTCGTGGTCGTCACTTTCCTTCGGGCTAACGTCGACGTGTTTGCCTGGCAACCGTCACAAATGCCTGGGATCCCTAGGGAAGTGATCGAGCATAATCTGAAGATCTATCTTGTCCCTCGTCCTGTACATCAGAAGCCACGGAAGCAATCAGTAGAGCAACAGAACTTTATACGACAAGAAGTGAAGAAGTTGCTCGAAGCTGGATTCATCTGAGAAGTCTTCCACCCAAAATGGCTAGCAAACCCAGTCGTTGTACCCAAGGGCGGCGGGAAGCTTCGGATGTGTATTGACTACAGTACACTGAGTAAGGCATGTCCAGAAGATCCATTCCCACTACCTAGAATAGATCAGATAGTGGATTTCACCTCCGAGTGCGAATTACTGTGTTTCCTAGATGCATATTCTGGGTACCATCAAATCAGAATGTCTAGGGAAGATGAAGAACATACCTCCTTCATCACAGTGGATGGATTATATTGCTATACCGCCATGCCATTTGGTCTCAAGAATGCTGCTTCAACATTTGTACGAGCTATGTACAAAACTTTTGGAGAGCTTATCAGAGATGTAGTGGAAGTGTATGTCGATGACATCGTCATCAAATTTAAAAACAAGGAGTTGTTCCTTGAAACCTTGCAAGCCGTCTTCGACAAGTTGCGAGTCACTCGCATGAAGCTGAACCCAGACAAGTGTGTCTTTGGGGATAGCTCCGGAAAACTTCTTGGTTTCTTGGTGAATCACCGAGGAATAGAAGCAAATCCGGCGAAGATAAAAGCTATTGAAGACATGCGGCCACCAGCCCGCATCAAGGACGTCCAGAAGCTGACTGGATGTCTAGCTGCCCTCAACCGATTCATCTCAAGACTGGCGGAACGGGCGCTACCCTTCTTCAAACTGTTGAGGAAGTCTGGACCATTCCAATAGTCTGAAGAAGCAGAGAAGGCATTCCAGGAGCTGAAGCAGCTCCTAACCACCCTACCAACTTTGGTAGCTCTGAACCCTGGTGAGCCACTCCTGCTTTACATTTTTTCAATTGACGAAGTTGTCAGCATGATCCTTGTTGCGGAAAGGCCAGAACCATCTCCAGTTCTGGGATCCAAACCCCTTTGTGGGGGTCCGGAGCTACCTGAAGTCGAGTCTGGGTCCCAGCTCCTAGACCGAAATCCTCAAGGAGAGACTCCTGCGGATCCCTCTCCTTCAAATGAAGGAGTCACTGCTGTTGAGCATCAATATCCAGACCCCTCCGAGAAGGTCCGGGTCACATCACAAGAAGCATCAGGTACCTCCAACTGGCACCCAGAGGTCCCTGAACAAGGTCCGGACCCCTCTGGGATGGTCCGGGTAGATGAGGAGGAAGATCTGGGCCCCTTCGGGAGGGTCCGGACGGTCCAGTGCCCAGTGTACTTTATCAGCGAAGTACTCCATGATGCCAAGACTCGGTATTTGGAGGTGCATAAGCTACTCTACGCAGTTCTTATTGCCTCCAGGAAGATTCAACACTACTTCCAAGATCACAAGATCTCAGTGGTAACTTCTTATCCACTGCGTGCAATCTTGCATAATCCCAACTCTACGGGGAATATTGCAATGTGGGCAGCAGAACTGGCCGAGTTTGATCTGGAATTCGTCCCAAGTCAAGCAATCAAGAGTCAAGCTTTAGCGGACATCGTGGCGGAATGGACCCCCTCTCCATCAAATCCTGGGGGCCCCAGTGAGCAGAAGTCGAAACCCGAGGTTCCAGTCTTCACTGAGAGACTGGACCCTATACTTCGATGGCTCCGTGCAGAAGCAGGGGGCCGGAGCTGGAGTCCTTCTCCTCGCTCCGACCAGGGAGAAGGTTAAATACATGGTGCACCTTGATTTCAAGGCGACCAACAACATGGCAATGTATGAAGCACTAATTTATGGACTCAAGGTGGCACTATCGTATGGTGTCAAGCAGCTGTTGGTAAAGGGTGATTCACAACTTGTTGTAAAACAAGTCAAAGGTGAATGTTACTGCAACAACCCTCAACTAGCGGCATACCTACTTGAGGTCCAGAAGCTTCAGAAGGACTTCGACGTCCTGGATCTTTGCCATGTCCAGCGTCTCAACAATGCTAAAGCTGACGAAAGCTTCAATCGGGGCTCCGACTCCTGACGGAACCTTCATCCGGAGGTTTTCTAAACCTACAGCTCTGCCTGCCGAACTGAGCGAAGAGGGCAAGACCAGCACCTCGAAGCTGGCGGTCCCGATGGCCCTGTTACCATGGCGTCCATCAAGGGTCGTAGGTGCTGTAGGAAGCTCCGAGCAACCCAGCACGCAAGACTCAAATCCTCAAGCTAGTTCTGATGCATGGATCTCGAAGATCCAGAGCTACTTGAAAGACAATTTTTTTAGGGGCCCACCCACTAAGTTGCATTGTCTCAACCTAACACCACGTACAACAACAACATTTCTTAGGGGCCCACCCACTTGGAATGCCAGGTGGGCCACGGGATACCCTCGGTTCAGTCACCAGAGAGTTGCTAGTGTGAATACAGGCTGGAGAGATCAGTGGAATCGGGAACTGGCCAATGAAGATGGATGTCAGTAGTCTCACGGTTCATGTACCAAAAGGCGTGCCATCCTTTTTCTTCTTCCCCGTTTTCTTATAAGTTTGTAATATTTTCCAACAATCTTCAAGCCCTGCTTTATTTGAAGTTGTACGGTTGGATCAGGATACGTGGCCGGCGTGAGGCGAGAGCCATATGTGCAACACGAGGCGGAACGTCGTGGACAGATGTTGCTCCCCTTGTTGATTTTGATGATGTTGAGGATCATATGTGGCATACGTGTTTTTACAAGTGTGTTCCTTTGTTCCCAAAAGTGACTAGCGCCTACAGCTGTCGTTTCTTCGAAAGGACGAGTACAACATGGTTGTAATTGTATTGTACTGTGCAAGGCATGCAATTATATCGTACAACACGGCCACACTGATACACCAGGTGGTGAAGATCAACAACAAAAGACTCAACCCGACACACTTGTGAATGTAAAACACCTGACACATTTTATGACACACTAATGAAAGTAAAACACCAAATACATTTTATTATTATGGAAGCCTATAACTAAGACACAATCCAAATCGGGCAAAAACTTCGATGACCCTGACTTCTAGTATCTTATTGCAAGCCATCCGAATCAAGTCTTTTTTGTTTTCACCCTTTTGCAATGACACCCACGAGGATTTAATTTGGGCTAAAGTTGATACTCAAGAAACTGTTGTTGCGTTTTTTGTGATTTACTATATGCTTTGCTGTTCGATTGCTCGTTACGTTGGACCCGTATTGGGTTTGAACATAGAGAGTGGGCTTCTCCCTGCTGGTCCTGTCAGATAATAGGTGGTAGTGACTTTCTGAATCTCCATCTCAGTAGAGTTGGAAGTGGAAATATATTCCATTCTAAAAGATAAAAGAGATAAATAGTCCACTAGTTTATCATTAGAATAGCAACATTAGTACTAGTTTTGCGCACCAATGAACAACAAAATAATGTTCATTACCTTAAGACGATACATTACAAACAAGAAAAAAGAAAAACACAAACTACAAATAAGAAAAGAAAAACAACACAACTAAGAACAAGAAAACAAACTACTTCTCCTCCACCTCGCTCCACCTACTTCTCCTTCTCCTACTCCTCCTCCTCCCCCTTTTCCTCCTCGGGCTCCTGGCAGGGTGGGGGAACCTACCACGACAGAGACGGGAAGCCCAGTTTCCTGGACGTCGCCGCCACCAGGTTGTCGCGGCTGGCGACGCCGAGCTCGTCCGCCAGCGTCTCCCAGAGGACGTCGAGGTGATCAGCCAAGTGTGTCATGCTGAAGACATAGTGGCATGTGGTCCTCATTGCTGCATACTCTGGAATGGGACCAAGCCCAAGGCGATGCATGGAGCGTGATGTATTGTCAAATACATCGTGCGCTAACTTCTGCAGAGCCCACTCCTTGTCTAGGTGGGGAGTCCAGTCGGGGACGCTTCCCCTTGGCGTCCTTCGGCAGGCTTGGCGGTGGCATTTTCTTGTCAGCCATGGTGTTCATGGCACAGTTTTTGGAAGAGAGGAAGAGTGGCTATGCAGAGAAGACGATGGCGTGCCTGCATAGTAAGCAGGCTGGTTGTTCGTCTCTCGACATGGCAGTAGTGGTGATGGGACGCGGTACGATTCCGATTGAATTCAAAGATGCCCATGCGTTGCGCTCGTTTAAGGCGCCTCGGTGACTAGAACGCACGTAAGCTCGGTGCGCCCTGTCGTGTCAGCCGCCTGCACAAATGTCTACGGGTTCAAGGACCAAACCTTATGCGGCAAACAACAACGTACTATAATACTTCCTCCGCCCCAATTCTATTTCTATTTTGGTCAAACTTACCTTTGACCAATGATTTATATGGAATTTATTAACTTCAATAACATGTACTACTAGATTGTATATTATGGAAATATTTTCATGGTGAATCTAAAAGTACAACTCTTGTATTGTTAAAACAGATCAAAATTACGTAAATCATTGGTCAAAGATAGATTTGACGAAACCTATGGCTCCCTTTGGAAATGGAATTGGAAAAGACAGGAATAGGAAAAATGTAGGTATTGAAAACTAGAGTTGACATGGGACGCACGACCGATCGGAGGTTATGGTGGACCGGCACACCCAGACCGTACGTGTACCCAGCAAGCCGTGTTGCTTCATTTTATATTTTATTCCATAGGCTTAAAAGTTTCCTCATCCTGCCTCTTTCCTCTGTTTGCTCTTCCCTAGGCTTAAAAGTTTGACATTTTACAAAATTTTTACATTTGTAATATGCACATAGGATATATCACTTGATAGTTTTGCAAAAAAACATGGAGGATAAATATGTATATCCCATGATACTATGTAAATCCACCCAAATTAATTATCTAGTTACTTTTTAAAATGATAAAAAATATTATCTTTTTATAACTGAGGTGGCCGGGGTAGATGATGTGGCATAATAGCTTATGTGGTATGCCACAGTTGTTTGAAGTCAAGGGACTAAATAATTGACCCATTTGAAAGTTCAAGGACCAAAAACTGAGTGATTAATAGTTTGAGGATGAAGTCGAGCTTGCGAGCTTGATGAGCACCGTCATTGTTTTGAGCTGCAATTATTTTATGGCATCGTCAAGTCTGGAGTAATTTTTCTAGATCATTTGGGTCAAAAAATTAGTTAACACGCTATATATGAGGAGAAATATTAGAATATGCTACCATTTTCTTGTGTTGAATAACCCCGTGCCGTGGACAACATATCTGACACTCATTCTGGTCGTCAGGATCATTCTGCCTCAAGTCATCTGGGGCACCAGGCGGAGGACCTTGATCATCAAGATAAGCACCAGGCAATAAATCATTGGTCAAAGGTAAGTTTGACCAAAGCTAAAAATAGAGTTGAGTTGGGACGAAGGGAGGAGTACTTTTTACAGACTGCTTTGCAGGCCCCGCTGCGGGCGATCTCCTGCCTCCCGACAACTCCAGCGGCTAAAGTAGCGTACAACTGCACTTTAGAAGCCATAACTCTAGCGCTCGTCTTTTGTTTAGCCCAGTTTGCATCAAAGGAAACTCACGGGACAGTTTAAAGGAATGGTCTACTCTGGATTGGAAAGACATTCAAATGAGTTTCGTTAGTAGCATTCCAAACGGTGCATTTTAGAAGCCATAACCATCACTGCGCGCGTCTGCGCGCGTCTCATCGTCTTCTCTACGCGTACTAATAAAGACACACCATCCTATTCTCTGCAACACATAGGCCATCCTCTTCTCTGCGTGTACTCTTCCTCTCCGTCTTCGTCGTGCGCGCCCTCATTGGTTCCCTTCGAAGCCCATGGAGTTCCCCTTGCCGCACGATATTGCGGTCCTGATCGCGGGGTGGGTCGCCGCAACCTCACCGCAGCCCATGGACGACCTCTCCAGTCTGCGCGCCACCTACAAAGCCAAGCATGCAGCGTGCCGGGATCGCGCTATGGGCAGGCGCGTGGCGCTACAGAGTGAGAGCAACTGGAATCTTAACGGGAGCTACGATGCCCTCATGGAGCTCCTGGCAATCGTCGACAACCCTCATGCGTGCTACGTCACCGGGTTTGACCTCATCTTCCTAGACGGTCGCGCGCAGCCGGGCACCCAGTTCCTTGCTCGGGCGGCCGCGAACGGCCACAAGGTGGCGGCCTACGTCCTCGCCATGCTCCGCTACGACGCCGATCGCGGGGCCCGTGACACCTTCGGGTATATCCGACAGGTCGAAGGTGAGGCCCACATTAGCTACAATGCGGCCGGGTCCATCGCGATGAAGTGGACCAACAAGGAGTGCTGCCGGTGTCAGCAAGAAGCCATGGATAGTATCGATCGTGTCGCCTGGAGGTTCATGGACAGGCCTCGTCCGGAAGCGCCGCTGGTGGCGGTGCCCAACATTGACGATGACGCTTGGGGCTGCTCAATAGGGGGGAACCAGTGAACTACCCGCTGATGCAGGCAAGGTATGTGGGAGGAGTGGAGAGTCTTCTGTACTGAGTACTATAGGATTAAGCACGAGCATGACCTGTTCTGCAATCAGGCATTGTACTCTATGGGTTATATTCCCTCCATTCCCTTTTGGATGCACCCCTAGTTCTCCCAACGCAAATTATAATAGAACAGTATATAAAATAGACTTGTATGTGTTTCCCCTATGTCCGCTCGCCTCTGATGAATGTTGCACTTGTCGTGTTTCCCCTATGTGCGCTCGTCTTTTGTTTAGCCTTGTTTGCATCAAAGGAAACTCACGAGACAGTTTAAAGAAATGGATTCTTCCGGAAATGAAATACATTCAATCATACAGTAGTTTGGAACAAACAAAATTAGTGTTCCCTTCTGAAGGAAATACATTCGACGTGGGAATCTGCTCGGACTAAGAGCTTGTTTGGATAGGAGTGGATCCACAAATCTCAGTGGATTGAGGTGGATTTAGGAGAAAATTGGTTCATTGTTCACTCCAGTCCACTTAGATTGAATGCACCAAAACAAGCCCTGAAGGATCTCTCTCCAGTTTATTTCTTAACTCTTACTACATGCCAATCCCTTGGGTCCATAAATTCATTGGAGTTAGTACCTCATTTGTGACCGCAACCACATATTCCTCATTTTTCTTCGCGATTTAGCCAGGTATGTGGCACAGCGGACCACCATCTTCTGGGATCATCAGCTGCGAACAAAACTGACGGGGGTCGATGGAGAAGTTTGCCATTAATGAGCAACGAGCCGAGAAGAAACAAATCGACCTAAGAGGAACAAAGGGTGTAGTACTACTTTAGTACAGAGTATTTGGAGGTTGCAGTTTCTTGGGAGTCTCCGGAGTATTAGATCGGGGTCGCGTGCAATGAAGGTTCGATTTTCGGCGGTGGCGGATTCCACATCCTCTGCAGTACTGCAGGTGCATTAAGGGTGACTGACATGTGAACCCACAACCTATGGGACCCACGCCTCATGCACTGATCGGACGCGCAAAGTAGTGGAACTGCTCTGTTTTCAACATCAGCACGAGAATAATATCATGCAATCAATAGAGATAACATACTATGTTTTACAGTAATCTGCGCCAAACATTTCCTGTTTTACAGTACTACCTATCTTTGTTTAACATTTTTCTCGTCCTTTCTTTTCTTTTCTCTCTATTCATTGTCTCCACTTTTTATTCCAGTTGTCGCTAATCAACAAAATTAGCTGTTACATAATCCCAAATAAACACAAAATAAACAAATCGACACATCTAGTCTGCAAGACTTCCCTTGAAGCAGTGGTAATAACTTCTGGCCCCGTATAGGAGTAGTGGAAATGATTACACCGCATATAGGGGCATAGGGTCAGTGGTACGTTGGAGTTCTACCTTTCTTTTTCTAATATTTTTCTCATCCTTTCTTTTCTTTTCTCTCTGTTGATTGTCTCCACTTTTCTTTCCAGTCGTCACTACCTGTTAGTACTTTACAGACCGCTTTGCAAGCTCCGCTGCACGCGATCTCCTGGCACCTCTGGCGGCTAAAGTATCGTACATGCCACTTTAGAGGCACCCGACAGTGTGGTGGGTCGTTGATTAACAGAGAATATAGATAGAACAGATAGTTCACTAAACAGCAGATCAAAAAAATAACCGATGGAACAGACGAACAACATTGAGTTAATTATCATAAACATTACTCCCTCCTTCCTATATTACACGTCGTTAGAACAAGTTTTTAGTTTATATTTGAACTAGAAAACTTGTCCTAATAATTAACGACAAATAATATGGTAAGGAGGAAGGACAAAACATGAAAAACAGCATCACGGAACAAGAAAAAATAAAACATCACAAAAACAAGAAGAGAAAAACATCACGACTGGATTAATCAGTGTCAAAAGAATTCCTGTTTTAAAGTTGGGTTCAACTAGAATGTAATCAGATGTTTGGTGCAATCGTGGAATCAACCATCTTCAACCGTTGGATCGATCTACATTACGGTCGTTGAATCTTTTTATTTAACCGGCACCAGCAGGCGGAGGGGTGGCGGTGGTGGTGGAAGGGGTTAAATGAAAAGATGTAATAACTGTAAGATGTATAGATCCAACAGGTGAAAATCTTTTGAATACACGAGTGCCCCAAAACTTTAATTCCATGTAGGGCTGTCAACGATTCGAACTCGAGCGAAATTGTTTCTATCATATATAAAAATTATGTCCCATAGAACATTTTTAATAGAATTATATAGTTTAGTTAATCAGACGTACATATCATAGATGTCTACAACAAATGAGCTTACTCGAACTTTTTGAGCTTGAGCTCATGAAGCTGGCAATACTCAACTTCATCCTCAAACTTTCAATCAAAACTAAGTTTTGTCCTTGAACTTTCAAATTGGTCAATTATTTTAGTCCATCAACTTCAAAAAACCATTTCACTTTAATCCTTGGTCTGAGTTCGACATCCACATTGGCATGCCACATAAGCTATTATGCCATGTACATCATCTACCACGACCACCTCACATAGAAAAGATAATAATTTTTTATCATCTTGAAAAATAACTAGCTAATTAATTGGGGTGGATTTACGTAGTTGCATGGGATACACATATTTCTCCTCTTATTTTTTTTGCAAAACCATCATGTGATATATCCTATGTCATATTACATATGTAAAAATATTGTACAATATAAAACTTTAAAGCATAGGGAAGAGCAAACAGAGCAAAAATAGAGAGGAAGAGAAAACTTTTATGCCTGTGGAATAAAATATAAAACGAAGCTACGAGGCTGGCCGGGTACACGTATAGTCCAGGCCGATGTGCCGGTGCACCTTAACCCCCATCGTGCGTCCCTGGTGGTTGTTGGGAAGACCCTTGTAGGCAGACTTGGATCGCCTAACGTAGTGAATTTTACTGCATCCTATTTTCAGGAGTCTTTATAAATATGGCATTGTCTCATTAATTATTGCGGTCGATCTTACACGACACTTCATGTTCTAGCAAAAAAGAAAAAAGATTGTACTTAAGGCTGATGCAAACAAGAGGCAATTAAAATAAAAACTCTTGAGTTCTTGTCAAGTTTACAAAATGAAAGCATCGGAACCCTCCCCATTGTCCTCGATAGTTAATGTGTTTTTAATCCTGTTAATTTGTTGTTGAAGTTAGCTTTATTTAGATGTTATGCATTATTATATGCATGTAAACTCTTTCTCATGTTGAAGCAAGCAGGCAAGAGTTTAAGAAACGACTTGAATGAACCCCTTAGGCCCTGTTTGGAACCTCTAGAGCCAATTGTTAGCTAGCTAATAATCTATTAGCTGAATTGGGCCAGCTAATAATTAGCTGGAGGTTGTTTGGAACCACTAGAGCTAATTTTGTCTCTAGACACTAATTAGCTATTTTGACGCTAAATTGATTGGAAGCTCGATTGGAGGACGGTGTTGGATTTGTGTTGTACTCATCATCGTCTCTGAAGAACTCCATAAACCTGGAAATCAAACAGTAGAGAAGATTCAATAAAAATTTCATGCCAAGAAAACAAATTGCACAGCAGCAGGTGCATGCACGGCAGCAAGCAAAAGAAAACTCCATGCGTGGCAGCAGGTGCATGAGCGCTTAGTCCAATGCTTGTTGACTTCATGTGGGTGCTTACCGCTCTGGCAGCATGCTTGCAGGACCGGTGGGTGCTTACCACTCTAGCCACGAGGGCTGCGACGGGATTGCGACAGGCGCGACTAGCGGCAGCGTTAGAGTTGTGCGACGGTTTGAGGATGAATGGCTATGTTGGGAAGGAGATGGAGAGATAAGGGTAGGGGTAAAATAGACTTTAGTCAAGAATTAGATGGAATTAGCTAGGTTGAAATAGCTAATTAAATAATAGTTAGCTGAGGGGATAGCTAATAATTAGCTGCTCTATTAGCTATGGAGTTTGGAAACTCTAGAGCTAATTTTTCGCAGCTAACTATTAGCTCTAGAGATTCCAAATATGGCCTTTGTTGGATAGCTGGGAAGTACAACTGTCGGGTCAAAACAAACGGTGGATGGAGTCTTTACTGCACGCTTGCAGTAAAATGTCGCTACATTAGGTGATCCTGGTCCAGGCAGGTATGCTTCGATTCCTATCCAACTCCGTCTAGGCTTCCGATGACGCAGGCGGTTGACCACTAGACTGTAGAAAGGATAAGCACGCACACATGTGATAGTAATTGTTGACAGCGTTGGCAATGCCTCCTCCCATTTGTACTCCCATGCGCACTCCCGCTGACGTCTCATCATCTTATTTGCTGTGAAGGTATGGTAGTTAAACTAAGCATTAATAAAGGGACCAATAACATTTTGACACATCAGCGGGGGGGCGCATGGGAGGACAGAGCGGGAGGCCCCCGCAGTTAGTTTTTCATCAAGAAACATGCATGCCGCTCATCACCGAGGCTTCACTAGTTTGTCTGGTGGTGAACCGCACGCATCATCGGAAACATAAATGGAGTTGGAGGGCATGAATCAGAACATACCTGTAGGGGTCTTCCAACCACCACAAGGGATGCACGACGGGGATTAAGTTACACCTGCACACCCGGACCGTACATGTGCCGGTGAACATGGAACTCAGCAGTCTCACGGTTAT
This sequence comes from Tuctoria greenei, assembly GCA_036927565.1. Lineage (NCBI taxonomy): Eukaryota > Viridiplantae > Streptophyta > Magnoliopsida > Poales > Poaceae > Tuctoria > Tuctoria greenei. The sequence continues at coordinate 110,666,617 of JAYESD010000005.1, forward strand.
GGATAGAAAAAAGGAAGAAGAAGAAAAAGGATGGCGAGCGTTTCAATCCATGAACCGTGATATAGCTGACTTCCATTTTAATCGGCCAGTTCTCGATTCGCTAAGTCATAGTTGTTGTATGTGGTGTTTGGTTGAGACAATGCAACTTGTGGTCATAACGATAAGAATTAAAAGAGAGGAGTATATCAGATTCAAAAATCATCATTACGCCAGGTCGTATGATGGTCGGACACTCTCCAATCCACTTAGATTGAAGTGGATCCACTCCTACCAAATGAGGGAAAAAAATTATGGATACCGTATGTATATCCAAGGCTCTGCATACCGTTCCAGATTCGTGACATGTGTCCACATGAATGGACAGATGAAGCAGTTACATGAATGTGACATGTGTCCACATGAACGAACGAGGTTGTATGATGGTCGGACATGACAGGGATAATGCCAGGATTAATTCCAAGTATCATATCCTCGTCACGTGCAATCTATGCACCACCTAGGCCCAGGTTGTGCACTTGTCACCTGGCATATTCCCTACATCTGCCCCCACGCGTGATCCCCGTAATGAATTCATGCGAGCAATTTTGACAAGTTGTGAACGATTTGTCCCACCTCGGAAAGTTGAGCTCATTGCAATAAGAATATAAGGCAACGCACGCTATTGTCGTTACACATCCGATTGAAGAAAGATGTCGTACAAGACTCTGCCACGCCCCGTTCGACATCGTCCGATCGCCCGGTCGAAGTCGACCGGGACGTGTATGAGGCGCGTAGGGGGCGGATGATTTTTATATAAGCCCTGGACCCTTTTCTTGTCAAATTAAAAAATTGCCAGGGAAGCAAATGGGACACTTGGAGCCATTGCGATAAATGAGAGGGATGCAAACCGCCATGAAAGAGCCTGGAGAACGGAACTCTAAAACAGGAAATCGATTGACGCAGATTAATCCAAGTCATGATGTTGTGCTTCTGTACTTGTTTTTTTTGATACTTTTTCCTTTCACTATTTGTCATGTTGTTTTCCTGCCAAAACCTGAACAATCGCCAAGGACTGGAACAGTCGCGTATGCTTTATTTTGATCGGAATACCACCCCCATTACTACATTAACCTATTTAGATTACAAATTGCCAAAGCCAGGCACGCGGCCGTAAATGGGCTCACGCATCATTGGGACGAACACCAAGCGTCCTAGCGCAGTTTTGGCCCAGGAATACAAAGTGACTCAACATAGTTTCAGCCCATGAATAACAAGCGGCTCAGCGCAGTGTTGGGCCTACTTTGATAGCTTCACGTACACTTTGTCCTAGCTGCCTCCCCGCCGGACCCTTCAATCCACAACGGACCCTCTCTCGATTGCATGAAACGCGCCTGGAGGAGCATCCGCCGGCCGCCATGCTCTTGGAGGAGCATCCGCCAACCGCCACGCTCTTGGAGGAGCATCCGCAGGCCGCCACGCTCTTGGAAGAGGATCTGCCGTCCACTGGCATGGAGGAGCATCCACCGGCCGCCGCACGTGGAGGAGAAACAGCGCTAGGTACAATTGCTCACATAATGTTATTGTAGTTTAATCCTCTTACGGATACTCTGATTGAATTGTAGGAAGCGATGTCATAAGATAAGACATGGTTGGGAAAAGACAGGTGTACGAAGGAGTCACAAGATGGAATGAAGTCATTTTTAAATTTAGCATTCTAGGGCCCTCGTGGAGAAGAAACTAAGCCTTGTCCTTGCACGAAATGTTATAATTTTTGCCATGAGACACGCAAGGAAGTTCGTCTTCACTTGCTTCGTAATGGGATGTCATTTGGTTATACTTGTTGGGTACACCATGGAGAAAAACGAGTTGAGAAAAATATTGCTGACCAATTAGCAAATAATGATGAGATAATTTCTGATGATGCTGCTATGGAAAATATGTTGTCCAGTTTACTTAAAGGCACTAATCATGGTGGTACTTCAGCAGATGTTGATGATCCAGAAAATGCTATAAACCAGCCGGAGCCAACTGGGTGTGCAAAGGCATTCTATGACTTATTAAATGATGCCAAAAAGGAGTTGTATCCAGGTTGTGAGAAGGTGACCCAATTATCCTTCATTGTCAGGTTGTACCAGATAAAGTGTTTAACTGCTTTGAGCAAATAAGCGTTTGATTTGATCCTTGCACTATTCTCATATCTGGTTCCAGAGGGCCATTTCATTCCTAATACACTTGATAAAGTTCAGAAGGTTGTTCGTGACCTTGGGCTGAGCTACGAAAGATCGATGAATGCGTCAATGACTGTGTGTTATTCTGGAAGGACTATTCTCTGCTGGATCGATGCCCAAAATATGGTGAATTAAGATGGAAAAATAGTAATGCTGGGGATGCAAGAGAGGCTTTACCTTGTGAAAGGCCAAGAAGCTTGTAGCACGCAAGATTCTATGATACTTCCCTTTTATTCCCCGTCTTCAAAGGTTTTATATGGCAGAATCAACGGCATCAAACAGGCGCTGGCACAAAGAAGAATGTATTGATGATGGAATATTACGCCATGCTACAGATTCCAAAGCATGGAAGCATTTTGATAGCATTCACCCAAATTTCTCATATGATCCTTGCAACATAAGACTTGGGATAGCATCTGATGGTTTCAATCCTTTTGGAGTAATGAATGTTTCCTACAATACATGGCATGTGATTCTAATCCCTTATAATCTACAACCTTGGTTGTGTATGAAGCAGCCTTATTGGTTGATGTCAATGATAATTCCTGGGCCAAAGTCACCTGGAAACAACATTTATGTGTATCTGCAGCCTTTGATTGCTGAGCTACTGAAATTATGGTCTGATTGTGTTGAAACATATGACAATTCAAAGAAAGAGACATTTCTCATGCGAGCTTCTATATTCTGGACAATAAATGATTTTCCAGCATATGCAATGCTATGTGGATAGAGCACAAAAGGTAGGCTACAATATCCATATTACCATGTAAACATTGATGCCTTATGGTTGAAACATGGACGAAAGTATTGCTACATGGGTCATCGTCGTTTCCTACCTCAGGATCACCGGTGGCATCGGGACAAAGCATCTTTCAACAATAAGATAGAGAATATAGAGGCTCCAACATCACTCTATGGTCACGAAGTACTCCAACAATACGAGACTTTTGATCAAATGAGTTTTGGACAGACGAATAATAAGAGAAACCGCACTAAGGAAGATAGGTGGCATAGTTGGAAGAAGAAAAGTATATTTTTCAGCTCCCGTACTGGAAGACATTGCTAATAAGGCATAACTCGCATGTCATGCACATCGAGAAAAACATTTGTGATAGCATATTGGAGACATTGCTTAATATGGATGGTAAAACAAAAGATAGTCTACGAGCTCATTTTGATATGCAGGAAATGGGTATACGGCCAAAGCAACATCCGGTGGGTATGAAAGGGAAGTATGATTGTCCATCAGCATCATATACTTTGCAAAAAGATCAGAAGACCACCTTGTGCAAGTTTTTCGTGGATGTGAAGATGCCCGATGGTTATGCCTCAAATATTAATAGATGTGTTCCATAACAGCACGTAAGGTATTAGGTCTAAAAACTCATGACTGCCATATTATATTTCAGAAGATCTTTCCTATTGCAATACGTGAAATATTGCCTGAAAAGGTTGTTGAACCTTTAATTGAGTTTAGCACATTATTTTCTGGAATTTGTTCTAAAGAATTGGCGGAACCAGATTTGGATAAGATGATTGAACAATTTCCTAAAACAATTTAAGCTTGAGATGTTGCTTCCTCTCACTTTCTTTGATATCATGGTACATCTTCCAATCCATCTTGCTGAAGAAGATCGATTGGGTAGACCTATTTCATACAGATGGATGTATCCAATTGAGAGGTACCTTGAAACATTGAAGAGGTATGTACGTGACAGAGCTCACCCGGAGGGTTCTATAGCTGAGGGATATATTATGGAAGAGTGTATGACTTTCTGTAGTCAGCTTTGGATAACATCAGCACCAAGCTCAATAGGCCAGAACGTCATGAAGATGCAGCTAGGAATGAACCATCTCTCGAGTCTAATATATTTACAGAAGTTTATAATTCTAAAAAAGGGTTTAAATTGGGCCAACATACTATGGTGGAACTACATAACATCAGACATTATATCATTTCTAATGTTGAAGAGGCCGCTCCATGGATCAAGTACGTATAACTCAGATGTTCTATACTATACATGCTTATTGTAGATTCCTAATTTAGTTTTGTACCCTTTTCAGTAAGCATTTTGAAGAGCTGAAAAAAGATTCATTCTCGTGATGTTGAAAAACGCCATAGAGATGAGTTTATTTATTGGTTTCAGGAACGAGTAAGTACATTCAAGTTTTTACTTTAATGAAATATTGAACAAATATGTGTTCTGAAGTTGCTTTATCGATGACCCATTTTATGCTAATTAATATGTACAGATTACGACATTACACAAAGAAGGCAAAGTAACCGATTATTTGTATGCATTATCTAGAGGACCTGATCATCGGGCACATTTTTTTAGTCGATCATTCACAAATGGCTTCTTTTTTCGAACAGCAGAGGTGGAAAATAATTTACAGACGCAAAACAGTGGTATTGTTGTTCGGGATGGTGATCATGAGTGGTATGGAGTAATCAAGAAAATGATTTCTTTTGATTTTGTAGAAAATCAAGAGGATCTGTTATTTGAATGTGACTGGTTTGATCGGCCTCATTCTGGTCACAGCCAAAGCAGAGGCTACAAAATGGATCGATACAGAATGATAGATGTTGACACTACTCTTTATCAATTTAAGTATGAGCCCTACATTATAGCCACCCAACAGAACAAATTTTTTTACGTTAGAAGTGTGAAGCAACCTAAATGGGCTACAGTTGTTAAAACAAAGCCACAAAACCTTTTTGCCATGCCCCCTGGAAACAGTGAAAAATGTCACTGAGATGATGGAGACTGAGACATTTGATGATCGACGACTTACTGATATAAATGAGGATAGGACCGCATGGGATAGGAATGACATTGAGTGAGCAAACAGTGATGCTTCCGCTCTTTCAAAAGAAGATGACGACGACGACGACGACGATGATGATACATATATCAATGATGGTATTGTACCTCCAAGAATGGGGGGAGGGGACAACGAAGATGATGATTATTTTTATATATGTAATGTGTAAGCCAGTTGTACGTGAACTATTTGATTTTCTTTTTTTTTTTGAAAAGATAGAAGTCGCTATTCTACTTAGCAGCAAGCTTAGAAGCAAGCCGATATTTAATCGTGGTGAGTCGTGGCAGAAGTTTGTAATGCAGCCATTGTGTTTCGTGACGATAGATCTTAACGCCAGGAACTAGTGAATCATGGCAAAAGTTCCTAATGCAATGATTGTGTTCTGTGGTGATAGATCCTAACGCCACGAACTAGTGAATCGTGGCGAAAGTTCCTAATGCAATGATTGTGTTCCATGGCGTTAGACCCTATCGCCACGAACTGGTGAATCGTGGGAAAAGTTCTGAATGCAATGATTGTGTTTTCGTGGCGATAGATCCTAATGCCACAAAATTGTGAATCTTGGCAAAAGAACCTAATGCAACAATTTTGTTCCATGGCGATAGATCCTAACGTCATGAACTAGTGAAGCGTGGCAAAAGTTCATAATGCAACGATTGTGTTTCGTGGCGAAAATCCTAACGCCACAAACTGGTGAATCGTGGCAATAGTTCCTAATGCAACAATTATGTTCCGTGGCATTAGATCCTAATGCCACGAACCGGTAATATGTGGCAACAAATCCTAATACAACAATAGTGTTTTGTGGCGATAGATCCTATCACCACGAACTGGTGAATCGTGGTAAAAGTTCCTATTGCAACATTTGTTTTTTGTGGCGATAGATCTTAACGCCACGAACTGGTGAATCATGGCAAAAGTTCCTAATGCAACGTTTGTGTTTCGTGGCGATAGATCCTAACACCACGAAGTGGTGAAGGATAGCAAAAGTTCCTAATGCCATGATTTTGTTCCGTGGCGATAGATCCTAACGCCATGAACCGGTATTTCATGGCAACAGATCCTAATGCAACCATTAAGTTTCATGCGATATATCCTATCGCCACGAACTGGTGAAGCGTGGAAAAAGTTCCTAATGCAATGATTGTGTTCTGTGGCAATAGATGCTAACGCCACAAACTAGTGAATCGTGGCAACAGATCCTAATGCAACGATCGTGTTCCACGGCGATAGATGCTAACGCCATGAGCTAGTGAATCGTGGCAAAATATCCTAATGCAACGATCATGTTCCGAGGCGATAGATGACAATGCCACGAACTAGTGAATCGTGGCAACAGATTCGTGGCAATAGATCTTAATGTCATGAACTATTGAATGGTAGCAACAGATCCTAATGCAATGATTGTGTTCCGTCGCGATAGATGCTAATGCCACGAACTAGTGAATCGTGGCGACAGATTCATGGCGATAGATCCTAATGCAACTAACTAGTGAATCATGGCAACATATCCTAATGCAACGATCATGTTCCGTGGCGATAGATTCTAATGCCACAAACTAGTGAATCATGGCAAAAGACCAAGCTTACTGCAACGATTTAGTATTCGTTGTAGTACAATCGTTGCAACAGGGCGGAATCCTTGTAGTGTATGTAGGTTATAGACTTGATGAAGGCGAACATTTGGATTGTGGATTTAGGTTGCTCACGCCACATGACCGCTAACGGAGACTGGTTCTCCTCCCCCTCTTTTGTGTCACGTATAGAAAATGTTACTTTTGCCGATAATTCTTCAACTCCTATAACTGCTATGGGTTCAGTTAGTGTTAATAATCACTACACACTGTAAGATGTGGCACTTGTTAAAAAATAAAAATACAACTTGCTTTTTGTTTCACAATTGCTAAATGAAAATCTTGAAGTTAACTTCTCTAAAAATTGCTGCAAGGTTGTAGATTCATACGGTGTGCTTACTTTTAACATGTCTCGGTTCGGAAGAGTTTTTATTGATTTTGATATCTCATCCTCTAAGCATAGGTGTCTAGTTGGTAATTATTCAAAAGACATATTTTTTAGCATCATAGACTTGGTCGCGTAGGTTTTGATCATCTCACACGTGTTGGTGCTCTTGATCATGTATGTTGGCTGCCTGAGCCTAAAGGGGACAACGATATTGTGTGCTCTTCTTTTAGACATGCTAAGATGGTTGCAGGTTCACATGCTCCTCTCACAATGATCATGACAACTGAACCGGGACTACGTTTACACCTCGACACCGTAGGACCTTCACATGTTCAATCTTTTGGAGGAAAATGATACATATACGCAAGGGGAGAATATTTTCATTAAAGATGAAGAAGAAATGTAGCTGCTGCCAGAAATTTCAGAAATAAACAATGACGTTCAGCTGTTGATCCCGCTCCACAACTAGCACCAATGACCACTACTGCTGGTTCAGATCTTCCTCGAGCAACAAGTTCTTTTATTTTTTATAAACATCAAGAAGAAGAAGCTTGTGAAGTGTCTACTTCCCTTCGGGTCCTTAAAAGTCATCCTCTACAACAAATTATTGTAAGCTTGCACGAATGAGTCACAAGGTCCAAGTTTTGCAATGCAAACTATGATTGTCATATTGCTTTTGTTTCTTCCTTTTAACCCAAAGATATATCACACATATTCACTAATGAATCTTGGATTATTGACATGCAAGAAGAGTTTGAAAATTTTGAAAGAAATAATGTTTGGAAACTTGTACCTCCACCTAAAGGTCACACCTAAATTCGAACTAAATGGGTTTTTAAAAATATACAAAGTGAGGATGGGGTTGTGGTTAGGAATAAGGCTAGCTTTGTTGCTCAAGGTTTCACACAAGTTGAAGGTTTATATTTTTATAAAACTTATGCTCCTGTTGCTAGATTAGAAGACATAAGAATTTTGTTAGCTTTTGCTGCATCTAAAGGTTTCAAATTATATCAAATGGATTATAAAAGTGCTTTTCTTAATGGCTACATAGGTGGAGAGGTTTATGTCAAGCAACCACCAGGTTTTGAAAATCAATATTTTCCTAATCATGTTTACAAACTGTCCAAAGCCTTGTACGGTCTCAAACAAGCCCCTAGAGCATGGTATGATTGGTTAAAAATGTTCCTACTTGAAAAAGTGGTTTACCATGGGCAAGGTTGATAAAACTCTTTTTGTGCTTAAGCATGGCAATGACTCATTATTCGTCCAAGTGTATGTGGATGATATTATCTTCTGTTATGATTCTCATGATCTTGTGTCCATGTTTTCAGTTGTGATGAGTTTAGAATTTGAGATGAGTATGATGGAAGAACTCACGTACTTTTTGGGGCTGCAGATCAATCAAAGGAGGGAACCTTTGTGCATCAAGAAAAGTACATGAAAGATCTCCTGAAGCGATTCAACACAGACAAAACCAAGCCTCTTCGGACACCAATGGGAACAGCAATGATACTTGAACTTGATGAAGATGGTGAACTTGTGGATCAAAAAGAATATCGAATCATTATCGGGTCACTTTTGTACCTCACGACAACGAGACCGTACATACAATTCAGCATATGTCATTGTGCACAATTTCAAGCTTCCCCACGTGCTTCACATCATCAAGCCATCAAAAGGATTCTCAGGTACTTACATGGAACTCAGAAATTTGGCATTTTTCTTTCTTCATCCTCAACCGTTACTTTGAAAGCTTTTTCGGATGCTGATTTTTGGGGGTTGTAGGATTGATAGGAAAAGTACTTCGGGGTGCTTGTCATTTTATTGCTAATTCCCTTATTGCTTGGTCCTCTAGAAAACATAATTCAGTTGCACAATCCACGACTGAATCTGAATATGTAGCTGCTTCTAGCGATGCTCACAAATTCTTTAGATTGTTCAAGCACTTAAGGACTATGGGGTTGATCTAGATAGTGTTCCACTGTTTTGTGATAAAACTAGTGCCATATGCATTGCTAAAAACCCCGTGCAACATTCTAAGCAAAGCACATTGACATTTGGTATCACTTTTTCTTTGATAATGTGGAAAAAAAGGAAACATTGTGCTTCACCGTGTACATACCGGACAACAATTAGCTGACAATTTTTCAAAACCTTTGAATTTTACTCTTTTTGTTTCATTAGTAGCAAAATAGGGGTTATGCATCCTCATGGCTTAAATTGAGGGGGAGTTTTGAAACTTTCTTGCTGTTTTGAACTTGTTGCATGCTCACGCAAGTGCTTTTAATAATAAAAAATTAATCAATCACTATCCACATGTTGAGCTTTTCTGATCAAATAAAAAATGAGAAAAGATCAAGATAATATGCATGCATCACACTTCGTCTTTTGAGATGGCTTATCGTTGCACTTAGATATGAACTTGGAAGAAGTTGTGTATGACAAAAATCATGTCCTCAAGCTTCTGATAGTCAAATCACATAGGCTTGGCTTGGTTTGTTAGTATAAGGCTGATGCGACATATAATCTTTTACAAATATCATATGACGCAAATTTGTGCTTTAAAAATAATAAAAATTGCAGCGACATATGTCATGCTTTCAGATCTTGAGTAATTAAGTTTGTGAGATCATGACTTGCTTAAATTAGAAATTACATTTGATTTCTAGCATGGCTTACACTACTTTTTGTATCTCATTGATGTGATAGTGTAAGTTACTTGATAGTATATCTCGGATGAGCTTTATTTTATGTGCATATGTTATAATATTTTCATAAAAATTGAAAATTCACTTTTAAACCTTGCTGAATACATTGTCAAAGGGGGAGAAATATGTCACACAATGCATATTCACGAGTTTTTGAAATTTCTTTCACAATTGATTTTTGATTTTCAAATAAAATGGGGGGGATTTGCTTTCAAAACTTTTCATGTGAATAAGGCAATGTTTGGATTTTATGTGTTGTTGTCAATGCATTCATCAACGAGGAGATTATAAGACCTATGTGTCCTGAACACATTGACAATTTAAATAAAATTGAGGGTTCACGCGCAAAGTTTTGAATATTGCTGAAAAGCCCACTTCGGATTGTCTGAACTTGCGGGGATCCCTTTTGCACTGTCCGGACTTTGAGTCACGTGAGCATCACGTGCTTTTTACTTTAGACTGTCCAAACTTTTTCTCACGTGAGTTGCACGTGTTTTTCAGTTTCGAGTGTCCGACCTTGTAGCGCACGTGAATTACTCCTGTCATTCATTTCGCACTGTCCGAACTTTGCTCACATGAGCTGCATGTGAGCGAATGCTTCGGAGTGTCCAAACATTTTAATGCATTACATAGCGGCTGCTTTGGACTGTCCGATCTTTCATTTACTGAAATATTCGTGTGGCTGTTTTGTTATCATTTGCAATGTTTCGAACTTGCTTTTTGGCTGATAAGGAAGTTTTCTTAGTATTCATTTACTAAGTTTTCGGTGTGTTTTGGTAGTTATGGATGATATCATTTTGCTATAGTTTGCAACATGCTTATGTGAGGTGCTCACGTAAGATGTTGTGTTTTTCGAACTGACGAGAGTCAAGTCGAGGACTTGGGATCACAAAGAATTGGTTGTTTGTTTAGGTGCAGGTGTTGCTTGAGGTCAATACATGGCTGGTGATGGGATTCGTTGAACTAGTCTTAATGAGAATATGAGGTTCAACAACCAAGTTCGAGAGAAATTGTGGTTGAGTTGATCGGGAGGTCTCACAACATGTTTGGGTCAAGAACAATGCATATGAAGGTATTGTGGACATTGTTAGATGGTGTTTTCACGTGTGCAAAGAGTGCATGGACGTGGCAACATGGTTCCAAGGCGTGATGAAGAGAAGTGGACATAAAGAATTAGTGGGAAAGGTCCAACCGGCTGGATTATGGACTCAGGCTGCAGCTGAGTCGATTATGGCTTAAATATGGAAAGATTTGAGTTGGTCTTGGTTAGATATTGTGTGGGTCACGATGTTGAGTTGTTTTAGGAATGTTTAGTACGTTCCTAAGGTGTTCGGGAGTCTTAAGATTGTTACTATTTGCATATAGAAGAGTCTTGAGTAGTTATGGAAAGTTGCAATTGAAACTGAGTAGGATTAGAGTCCTAGTTAGGAATTAGTTGGCTGAGGGATGGCTATATAAGCAAGGGAGACCATAGCTCATGGTGCACGAGTTTGGGCTATTCCTCTTGTGTATTCATCAATAAAATTCGTAGTTTAGTGGAGCTTTTGTGCCTTGTTCGTTCGACTTGTTTTCATCAAGTCTTTCTCATCGAGTTTCCGCACCGCATGACGTTGGCTCGGTGTTTTGATCATAACTCAAGTTTTACAGATTCAATCAACACGATTCTTTTTGTTTTGTCTTCACAATTCAATTGGTTTTAGTATCTGAAATAGTTTTATGATCATTGTACTTGTGGTTTCTATTCTACACGAGTTTCTTTGTAGTGTTGCAAATCTGGTTTTTTACTCGAGTAGAACAGATTGACCCTTGTTCGATCTTTCAATCATAACTTGAGTTTTTCTCGACAGTTTTTTGCGACTCCTGTTGTGATATCTTCGTGACTTGTTTCTAATAATCTATACTCATTTTGTCATGATTGATCATGATTAGAATAGTCAAACACACGTTTTCTTATCTGATTGGTTTTTTCTGTCGAGGGGTTTTTGTTGCATTTGTTGAAAAAGTTTTAATAACAATCACCTCACCTCTGGTAGCTTTTCACGTGCTCTTCAATCCTACAGGTTTCGTTTGCATTTGCAATTTGCTCTCAAGAATTCAAGGAGAAAATTCGTTGAGGATTTTGTTTTTACTAACATCACCTCTTTTCCAGTTGTTCCTTGGTGTTCTCTCTTGTTGTAGCCATAAAAGGAATGAAGAGGTTGTTCGGGAACAAGAAGGGGGTTGCAAGCTCAAGCCATGGTGGAGACCCAAGTGCACATCTCTCCTCCATTGCTACACCAAGTCCACGCAGGAGGAGTGTGTATTAAGACACCCCATGGAGGAGAGAAGCAACCTGCATCAACTTCTCTACGACAATGACCTTGAAATACAAAGTGAAGTTAATATCAAGCATGCAAGCTCCCCCAGGATCGTAAGTTTTTTTACACAAAATCTTATGATCTGGATTTGACCTCCAAAATTGGTATGGATTCCAAATTCTCTTCCATTTGGTGTGCATTGGGATGGGAAAATTTTACTCACATAGAGGAGAAAGGTTAACAGCTTTTCACTATACAATTCCTATGCACCCTCAGAATAGGATTTGATGATATTACTTTTAGATTATTTCAAAAATAATACAGCATCCTATGTAAAGAATTAAGTGAAATCCTAGGCTTCCATAAACGTTGTTTGCTAGATTTACACACTTTGCCTAGATTTAACGAACAAAGTTTTTGCATGAATTGACTAGCGAGGTCACATCTAGGGCTCTTAGAAATAGCCACTTGCAAAATCCTACTTTATGCTTCATGTATAGATGGGTGGCTATGACTATGTTCCCTAGAAGAGATGTTAGAGTAATTCATGATGATGAACTAAGATTTTTTTTCCATGATTAAGAAGTTAAAAGTTGCTCCAGTTAAAGCCATGATGACACAATGGTTAGATTACATTTCAAAGACAGGGCCAATTGAATGTACTTCATTGATTACCCATATTGCTACTAGGGTAGGAACATTATAATATACTTTATTCGAGTATGATGAGGACATCACAATAGTGGATACACATATTGAACTACAACGACCAATCACAAGAGCACCAGCGCGGCTACTAAATCAACAATTGAACTCGTTCCTAACTGCCTACCCATGTTAATTTTAGAATGGATTGCTATGTAATGATTTAATTGTTATTAGGAACCATGGCTGAGATAAACAAGTGAGGAGAGAAGGCCTTGGGAATATGGAGAACCAGCTGGGACGTCCACAAGTTAATAGAACCAATTTACAACTTGGACTCGAGTTCAACTCAGAGTCCAGAGGCAGACCACCTTAAAATGGATGCCCATGATACATACAGACTCTGTTTTCGTCGTTCTATGTATGCACGGAAAGAGGAGAAGATAAATTTTCCAATAACTGTGGTCACATGTAAAAAAATTTTCGGGGTCATCAGGAATCATCGAAACAAGTTGAGTCCTGATTTCTGTCCGATGTTGCATCTCTGTATTGGGCCTTGGGGCCTTGTATTTCGTAGGAGTCCATTAGGGACGTGTCTAATAGTCATTTTGGCCACCCCCTAGACTATAAATACTGTAGCCACCATCCATATTCAGTGGGTTTTGCTTAGATTAATAATATCACCATTCTACGGTTTGTGAAACCCCAACTTCGCGATTTCAGATCGTGTCTTCTGCGTTGCTGCTTGTGTTCTCCGTTGCACTTGCAGTGAGTAGCCTTCTTAGTGAGGTTAATCGTGTGCAGCATGATTGATAACCAGCAGAGCGGTGGTGTAGTGATCGCAGGGGTTTATCGTGTTCTACTCGAGAGCCTCAAATCATCAACGTCGAGATCTCAATCAATCGGCTAATCCAATACCTTTCGGAAGATCAGGCCTAAAGATCCTTATCAGTTAGTATTAGATCTCCAGGTTGCCTGTGAGGTATCTTCATTTTGTTTTTTTATTAGATTATTTTATTTTTCACACCTAGAGTCCACAGAAAAGCCACAAAAAATATATTGTTTTACCGCTTCCTAGTCTATAGTGCCTGTAGTTTTGCTTTTCGGTTTGCATTGTAGTTTGCATTCATGTGGTCAAGTCTTGTTGCTGGTTTAGCTTTGTGTTTTGGGTCCTAGTTATCGTGTTTCGTCCTTGTTTTCTTGCTGTTCGACACCTATTCCACAATCCCTAAACAACAAACCGATGCACCACATTCATCGATTTGCCCTAGCTAGCTGCCTTGGGTGAACTCCTGCGTTGCCAGCCCTAGAATAGTTGACAAACCTCTGTCCCGTCATCCTTGCATCATCACAAACCACCCAATAAGTTGCTGTGCAAATTTCCGATCATTATGGTATCTGATTGCGAGATCTGTTCTCAAACCGAGTTGGAATCAACATCTAAAAAAACCTATAACTCGGACAGCCTACCTTAAAATGGTGATAACTTTCGCATACGAACTAAAAATCAGGCAAGTTGTTTTTTTAAAACTGATCTACGCAAAATTGCACATCAGATTTTTTGCTATTATGCAGCGTTAGACGAAATTAGATTGCCCAAATTCCCTTCGGAAGATAGGCTATCCGACCTCCGAAGTTTTAGCACAAATTCAAAGAAACTTCTTGATTTTCTAAAGGCCGCATATAACATCCAATTGAGCTGCAAATTTGTGTGCTTCCTTATTTTGTGCTCCTGAGTGATGAAAAAATATCAAAACAATATTACAAAAAAGAAAAAATAGGAACAACATGCGTATTAAAGCAAGCAACTGGCCTATACCTCTTGTGCTGTGATTGTTGGTTATTTCGTTCTGTCTTTCTTTTGCCTTGCTACTTCCTTGTGTTGTGCTAGGTATAGAACACTTGGTTAACTAACAACAGTTTTTCACATTGAATTCTTATTCAACTTTGTTTAACCGTTAACGTTTTTTGCTGATTAGCCACTATATATTATGACATCTAAGCTACACTTTCTCTTGAGCAAAACAGGTATCCTTGCAACCAACCCACGCTTCATTGGTTCATCTCACCAGCCACACTACCTGCTGTGTCGGTAAGAACACTTGTAAGAGTGTGGTAAGACGCTTGAGCAAGAGAGATTGTTCCTTCCCCCTCTCATATTTCCACTACACTTTGTAGTTGATAGGGATAACATCTTCATGTTGTCTTTTTTTTGTACTATTAACAATGGAAGGAAATAATGGTGATGGAATTCAAATGATGAGTTGCGTAACTTGATGACCAATATGGTAGAAGTGTTTACAAGAAACAATGCAGCAACAGTGGAGTTATCGGCGCACTTGGCTCGCCAACTTGATGACCTCGCTTTCTGGATGGCTAATCTTGAGGCTCGGACGCCTCTCAGTGGACATGAAGACGATGCTTGTGATGATATGAAAGATCATAATCAACAACCATGACTTACACTCCATTGTCGAGGTATGCGAGGTAATAATCACTATCACAATTATAACCGTCCTCCTGGTGACCCTTTTGCTAAAGTACAATTTACTATACCCTCCTTTTCTGGTGCTTATGATGCCTAGGCTTTTCTTGATTGGGAGATGATGGTAGAGCAAAAATTTAATTGCCATCTTGTTCCTGAACAACATAGAGTTTGTTAAGCCACTAGTGAGTTTAAGGATTTTGCTATCTTATGGTGGAATGAACTTGTTAAAACTAGAATTGGCCCTCCAACATGGGATAGATTAATGGAAGCTATGCATATTCATTTCGTGCCTCTTTCTCTTCAGCGAGACCTTCGAAAATAATTACAGTGTTTAGACCAAGTTAACATGTTTGTAGAATAATACTATCAAGAGCTACAAAAGAGTATGTTGCTCTGTGGAGTAGTAGAGGACATGGATGATAAAATAGCTCACTTTTATGGGGGGGGGGTTGAGATGCGAAATTCAGGACTTTGTTGATTACAAGAAATATGATACTGTTACTGGATTATTTCAACATGCTATATTGGTAGAAAAAAAATTGCAGAGCTGCCAATAGCAGCAACAATGCACGAGGACCACCTTCACGTCGCGTTCGACGTCTACACCATCAAAAACAGCATCATCTTCGAGTTTTCGTGCATCCACTACACCATCCAATGGTGGCCAAAGAACTGCACCTGCTGCTCTACCTTCTCGCCTACCGGAGGGCAGCATGTCGACATCATTCCAGCCTTCATCTTCCACTCATACGAGTCGTACTTCTAATATTAAGTGTTACCGCTGCCAATGACTTGGTCACATGATGAGATATTGCCCGAGCAAATGAGCATACATAGCACACGACGATGGCGGGTATGATAGTACTTCGGATGTCGAAGATGAATATTCTCTTGCTACTAACATTGCAGGTCATACAAATGACGAACAATACGATAAAGAGGCATTTGATACGGCAGCGACGGAGAACTATAGGAGCATCATTGTGTAGCGTGCTTTGAGCACCAATGTAGAGCCTGACGACAAGCTACAATGACACAACCTCTTTCACATGTTTCTCATCGTCAAGGACTACCGTGTACACACTATAATTGATGGAGGCAGCTGCAATAACTTGGTAAACACAGACGTAGTCAAGAAACTTGGCTTGAAAACAAGAGCACACCCTCATCCATACCACATTTAATGGTTCAACAACAGCGGTAAGGTTCTGGTAAGACAAACAGCAAGAATTAACTTTTCAATTGGTTCATACAATGATTTTGCTGATTTTGATCTTGTGCCTATGGATGCGTGTTCTCTTTTTTTTGGTCGTTCTTGGGTGTTTGATACGGATGCTATTCATCGTGGTAGAACTAATAAATACACTCTCATGCATAAATGAAAGAAAATCACTTTGCTTCCTATGACTCCTGCTGAAATTGTGCATTTTGAGAAGAGTAAACTTTGTGATGATAAAGCAACAAAACTAGAATCTGGAAAACAGAAATTCATTCAGTTAAAATCAACTTCATTGCTCGCAACTAAATCCGACCATGGTTATTTATTTGATCTTGAGGAGATGTGCCATGCTTTAGTACGCAAAGAAGCCATGTTTTCACATCATCAATTGACTATTGCATTGCCCCCTGCTGTTGCTAACCTTTTGCAGGAGTTTGAGGATGTCTTTCCCTCCGAGATACCCTCTGGTTTTCCACCCATGAGGGGCATTAAACACAAGATCGACTTAATTCCAGGAGCAGGCTTGCCAAATCGTGCAGCATACAGTGCCAATTCAGACGAGACTAAGGAAATTCAGCATCAAGTCAAAGATCTTTTGGACCGCGAATACATTCGTGAAAGCCTTGACCCTTGCTCCGTTCTTGTTCTTTTGGTTCCTAACAAACATGGTAGTTGGGGCATGTGTGTTGATTGTCGTGCAATTAATAACATCACCATTCGATATCATTATCCTATTCCTCGCTTAGATGACATACTTTATGAATTGAGTGGTGCTATCATCTTCACAAAAATTGACTTATGTAGTGGTTACCACAAAATAGAATGGCATTAGGAGATGAATGGAAAACTGCATTTAAAACAAAATTTGGACTTTATGAGTGGTTAGTCATGCCTTTTGGTTTAACTAACGCACCTAGTACTTTTATGCGATTAATGAACGAGACTTTATGTGCTTTCATTGGAAAATTTGTGGTGGTTTACTTTGATGATATTCTAATTTACAACAAGTCATATGACGAATATCTTGATCATTTATGTGTTGTTTTTGCTGTTTTGAGAGATGCACACTTGCTTGGTAACCTCGAAAAGTGCATCTTTTGCACCAATCGAGTCTCGTTTCTTGGATATGTTTTTTACTCGCAAGGAATTGAGATGGATGAGATAGAAATTGTTGCAATCACTAGCTGGCTAACTCCAACAACTATCACATAGGTGCGTAGTTTTCTTGGTATTACAGGTTTTTATCGCTGCTTTGTGCGGGATTTTAGCACCACTGCAGCACCTCTACATGAGTAACTAATACAAGAGTGCCATTTGGTGGAGCGAACAGCAGCAACAAGCTTTTGATGCTCTCAAATCGAAGCTTACGCTAGCACCATTGCTGCAACTTCCTTATTTTGACAAGACTCTTGAGCTAGAAAGCGACATAAGTGGCATTGGTATTGGAGGTGTTCTCATACAAGGAGGTAAACCCTTTGCTTTCTTTAGTGAAAAACTACATGGTCCTTCTCTAAATTATTCTACTTATGATAAAGAATTGTACGCCTTAGTAAGAGCTCTACAAATTTGACAACATTATCTTTGGTCTAAGGAGTTTATCATACATTCATGAATCTTTGAAGTATCATAAGTGTTATACCAATCTGAATAAACGACATGCTAAGTGGATTGAATCATAGAGTCATTTCCATACATAATTAAGTATAAAAAAAGGGAAGGAAAATGTCATTGCCGATGCATTATCTAGACGTTATACTATCCTGTCCCAACTTGATTATAAAATTTTTGGGTTGGAAATAATAAAAGCATTTCCTAATGATTTGCACTTCGAAGATGCTTTTCAAAATCGTAGAGAAGGAAGAACTTGGAATAAATATTTGCTGTGAGAGGGTCTCCTTATCGTGCTAATAAGCTATGCATTTCAGCTAGCTTCGGTCGTCTATTACTTTTGCAGGAAACACATGGAGGAGCATTGATGGGACATTTTGGCGTGAAGAAAACTGAGGACGTGCTGTCCACAATTTCTTTTGGCTGAAGATGAGGCGTGATGCCGAGAGCTATGTATCATGATGCACTACTTGCAATAGAGCTAAGTCTCGCCTTAACCCGTATGGTCTATATATGCCTCTTCCTGTTCCTAGTGTACCTTGGGCAGATGTTTCTATGGACTTTGTTTTGGGATTGCCTAGGACTAAGAGGGGGAGGGATAGTATTTCTGTGGTTGTTGATCGTTTCTCCGAAATGGCACAGTTTATACCTTGTCATAAGAATGATAATGCCTCACATATTGCTAATTAGTTTATGATGGAAATTGTGCGTTTACATGGTGTGACAAATACCATTGTTTTTTATTGTGATGCAAAATTTTTATGTCATTTTTGGGGAACTTTGTGATATAAATTCAGAACCAAGGTTCTGTTTTCAACTACTTGACACCCACAAACAGATGGACAAACTGAGGTAGTTAATCGTACTTTATCCACTATGTTGTGGGCTGTCTTGAAAACAAATTTAAAGTTGTGGGAGAAGTGTTTACCACATATAAAATTTGCTTACAACAGATCCGTTCACTCCACAACAAATGTAAGTCCATTTCAGGTAGTGTATGGTTTTAATCCCCGTGCTCGTATTGATTTACTACATTTGCCTCCTTCTAAAACTATAAATTTGGATGATACACAACGATTTGAATTCATTCTTAAGATGCATGAATCTAAAAAGGAAAATATTAACCAAATGAATGAGAAATATAGGACTGCAGGTAGTAAAGGTAGAAAAGAAGTAAAACTTGAACCGGGTGATTTAGTGTGGTTATATTTGAGAAAATATTGTTTCCCTAACTTGAGAAAATCTAAACTTATGTCTCGAGCTGCTGGTCCTTTTAAGATTATTGAAAAGATTAATGATAATGCATATAAGCTTGAGTTGCCTCCCACTTTTGGGGTTAGTCCCACATTTAAAATTTCGGATTTTCGGCTATACTTGGGAGAAGAAGATGAACTTGAGTCGAGGACGACTACGATTCAAGAGGGGGAGGATGATGAGGACATCACAACGGCGGATACACATGTTGTACTACAAGGACCAATCATAAGAGCATGAGCGCGGCTACAAAATCAACAGGTGAACTCGTTCCTAACTACCTACCCATGTGAATTTAAGAATGGATTGCTTTGTAATGATTTAATTGTTATTAGGAACCATGGAGGAGATCAACAAGTGAGGAGAGAAGGCCTTGGGAATGTAGAGAACTAGCTGGGACATTTACAAGTTGATGGAATCAGTATACCACTCGGACTCGAGTTCAACTCGGAGTCCTGGAGAAGTCCACTTTAAAATGGATGCCTAGGATGCATACGGACACCGTTCTTTACGTTCTACATATGCAATGAAAGAAGAGATGATAAGCTTTCTAATGGCTCTGGTCTCACATAAAAATTCTTCTGGAGTAATCAAGAATCATCAAAACAAGTTGAGTCTAGATTTTTGTCCAGTGCTGCGCTTCCGTATTGGGCCATGGGGCCTTGTATTCCATAAGAGTCTATTAGGGACGTGTCTAATAGTCATTTTGGCCAAACCCTAGCCTGTAAATACTGCAGCCGCCGGCCATATTCAGTTGGTTTTTCTTTGATTAATAATATCGCAATTCTACAGTTTGTGAAACCCCAACTTCGCGATTTCAGATCGTGTCTTCTACGTTCTTTCTTGTGTTTTCGTTTTCACCTGCAGGGACTGGCCTTCTTGGCGAGGTCAATCGTGTGCAGAACAGTTGACAACCAATGGAGTGGTGGTGTAGTGATTGCAGGGGTTTATCATGTTCTACTGGAGAGCCTCCGATCATTAACGCCGAGATCTCCATCAATCGACTTATCCAATAACTTTCGGAAGATCGGGCATATACCTCCTTATCAGAGTACATTGAAACTATACGACAATTGATTAATGAAGATTTTCTAGTGCAAGAACATACCCTTAAGCATGATCATATTGTATCTTTGGTATTTTTCGATGTCGTCTTTGTCAAAGAAATTCGGTTACCTAACCCGGATTTTCCTTTGTACAAATGACGGAGGCTAACCATTGATCTTCTTTCCATAAAGGAAGCTAGAAGAAGCAATGTCTCTGGCAGGATAATAAGGAACCGAACAAGGAGTGCGGCCATGGGTATACCTCCGACAACCTCTCCGGTCTATGAGTACCAAGGGGAAGAAAACCTAACATGTGATGCACCCGGATGGACTTAACCTCAACCGTATGAGGCCAGAGGGTCATCTTGGCATGAATGGCCATGTAGTGAATTAGAGCCATGCCTATAAACTTCAAGATCTAGCAGCTTGCCTACTACATCAATAAGAGGTCATCGTTCCTTTTAAGCTAGAAGTCATCATGACTATAGCCAAGGAATGGCATATCTATGGGAGACCTTGAAGTGAGGACAGGAGACATCTACAACACACTCCAAGACCATGTCTAATGAACTCAAAACTGGCAACAACACATGGACACTGAGTTGGCCAACTTAACTCCACGCTACAATAACAGCAAGCCGATCTTGTGACATACTTCCGTAACCAAGGGTTCAACCTTATCACGGAGGTAGTCGAATAACAAGCTTGGGGGAGGACCTCCACTTGAGGTAACTTGTATCACACCCATTGCATATTTATTTTTCATTCATCCACCATTCACCTTGTTATAAAAATTAAAAACTCAAAAATAAGTAATATATATTTGCTTTCTATCAAATAAATATGTGCAGTAAGAATGATTTAGAATTCACATAGATAAAATGATGAATAGTTGCTCTATTTTATTTTTCTGAGTCCCTAGTCTACAACTTGCTACTCTCAAAATATTGCTTTCATTGGCTTAAATTAACTTTGCCTTGATTTAGAAATTGTGTGTAGCAAAAGCTTAATCTAGTTGTAGGTTGTTGTGAGATTTGAATTAGTAATAGGGCTGCTATTCCTAGTTTGAATGTGAAACTTAGATTTCCGGAGAAAATTCCGAAAAAGATTTAAGTTCCACTCATTTGATTGGAAATTCCTACCAAAGTTGTATGATGTTTTACATTGATAAACCTTATGCATATGCTATTTTCTTTCACATTAAGCCTAGTAAAGCTAGTATAGCCCTATGTGAGAATTAATTCATTCTTTTGAATTCAAGAGTTCACTTGCACATGCTATACTTCTACACTAGAAGTTAGCAAAACTCCATCATATCATTATTCCACAATAAAAAGAGAAACTCCATTCTTTTCATGAATAATACTCTCTTCAAGTTTAATGCATAAAAAGGGAGTAGAAGACATGGCCACAAGAAAAAGAAAAAGAGAATGCATGCTTACATCATAAGCATGAGAAAAAAATTAGCCATGTTTCATCCTTGCAATAAAGAGAGTCCACGTCAAAATGAGTCATCTCAACTTTCTTCATCCACTTCCACATCCACTTCATCACACATCCACTAGTCTTGATTCAAAAGTTTTGATTTGATTTCTCCTATGGCTTAACCTTTTAACTTAGTTTTTTACAAATATGCCTACTTACATTCCCTACGAAGCTCCACATATAAGTCATATATAGTGGTAGGATTTGTATAGGAAAATGCCTTGGTGAGGATATATTTCCACTTTAGAAAAAGGAGTAATTGAGAGAATCAAATTGAGCTACTTAGAATCTAAATTGAAAATCTCTGGAATTTATGTGGAACTTGATATCTAGGCTATGCTTGCCCCATTTACTATTCTATCTTTCAACTACCCATGAATATGAAAAGCATAAGCCCCATCATGACTTAAGAAGGGTAGAGTACCATAGCCAATTCGAAATACTAGGTGGATTATTTTGTTGTGCACTTGGTAGTATGAAAGGTAGAGCATTGTAGCAACTCTTGATCATCAACCTAAAGTCTTGACTTTCCTTGTGACGAGCGAAGAATAAGCTTGGGGGAGTTTGTTCACGGCACTTATATACAAATTTCATCCATCGATATAACTCAATTATGTGAACGATATGTCATTTCTTGCACACATCACCTTTGTACTTTACCTATTTCCACTTGTCCTTGGAAAATAGTGCATGCAGACTTTTTATACAGGAATTGAGGTGAAAGATGGGGAGCAATCCTAGAAACTACCATCGCAGCCAATCGAGCAACGACACATGGCATCACATGGATCAAATGGCCCACAACCATACATATCCGAGGAGATCCAACAGTGTATCACCCACATCAGTCAATAGGACCAACCTAGATGTCACCCCGAGGAAGCACACGCGGAATGGAGCAAAGACCAGGTCGTCCAACCTGGTGGTTCGACTGACCTCCTCCTGGTGCCAAACGTGGTCCACTTCCATGTGGCACTCTTTTGTGGTGGCATGATAATGATTACGACTGATTCGTGCGCTTTTAGTGGCGGGAGCCAACCCTTCTCAAGGTATGAATAGGACCCCTACCCCTCACTTCAACACACACCACTTGAGCTTCATTCTATTATATCCACTACTTTCCATTATCTTAGAGGAGTTTAGGCTGTAGAGAGGGGAGTCTCTAGTCTCAAGTACAAAATGGGAAAGGAGTAGAGGGAGTCTCTTCCCAATACCAAACTGGGAAAGGTATGGCTCATGTATTCCTTCTTGTATTTGTAACTTTATTCATAATAAATATATTATCTTTAGTCTTCTATTATACACATGCTTGGATGAAGCGTTTATTCTTTGATTGTGGAGTCCATTTATGTGGTAGGTATAGGCTTTATGATTGCATTATAATGATCTCATCTTATCATCATAAACATGGTAAACCCCCACTATAGTCTAACTAATTATGATATGATTACGTTAATATGAATACCAATGCTTTGTATCAACATTGGTTTCAATGATGATTTAGTTCATTGCCTTAGGATGGCTTGTGCCTAGGCTATTATGGTATTTACTTAATATGATAGCACGGTGCTAGGATAGTTAATAGCGTTAAATGTCTTGTAGATCCACAGATTGAGGAGGTAGGCAGTAGGTGGTGACAGCCCTATCTGTCGTTTATAATCATCCACATTCGGCTATGCCACATGCTCTTGGTGGGAATCGTCCTAAAATTGCTATGGGTAAACCCGTGCTCCACGTGTTGAACAACATAACATAGGAATTCAACATTAACATGATTCATTAGTAATTAACTTAGGCTACGTATATGTACAATAGAAGCATTGTAGGAGTAACTCGCTATCTCTTAGTCTAATCTCCCTCTAGGATCCATTTATCCCTCTTAGAATAGAATGTTCTTGTGCGTGTCACACTACCTCCAATTACCTATTATCCATCCTCACTAGTTATGAGTAAATATGAGTCCCGATCTTCCGATAGGTAAGGATATGTCGATTGAGGTGGAGATCTCGACGTTGATGATCCGAGGATCTCGAGTAGAACATGAAAAACCCCTGCAACCATTACACCACCGCTCCGTTGGTTATCAACCGTGCTGCACACGATTGATCTCGCCAAGAAGGCTAATCCATGCAAGTGCAACCAAGAACACAAGCAAGAACATAGAAGAAGCAATCTGAAATTGCTGAATTGGGGTTTCACAAACTGATAAACGGCGATATTATTAATCTAAGCAAAACCCAATTGTTCATGGCGGATACTATAGAGTATATAGGTGGGAGGACGTCCAAGGGGGTGTTGGGGTCGTGACCTAACCCTAACACACGAAAATAATAGCCTTAGACTTGATACAAGGCCCAATGGCCCAATATGGTGGCGCAACACCCTGACAGATTCTGAACTCGATTTTTTTTCGATGATTCTCTTTGACTCCTAAGGAATTTTGATATGGGACCAGTGCCATTGGAAAGTTTATCCTCTCCCCTTTCCGTGCATATGTGGTGTTGGTGATGTGCCCAAGAGGCAATCATAGCAATTCGGGTTGAGGCCTATCGGATATTTGATCCATAAGCAATTAGGATACTAATGGGCCTGGGAACTAAAAGCCCATTAGTAGGCCTATAAATATGAGGGGTGGGGTTAGGGGCTAATAACCCCACCACGTGACAGCCCTAGCCGCCACCCCTCAAAGGCCTCACACCGAGACCCTTACTGCGCGCGCGGTGCTAGCACACCGGCGCACAGTGTTCCTCTCCGTACGTGTGGACTCCGTGGAGGCGCTGTTGCTACTGCTGCGCTGATCGGCTACGACGATCATGATTGTCTACCTGCTGCTGTGACGAGGACGTGGAGGAGACGAACGAGATCGTCTACTTCCCCTACAACGACGCGCATCTACGTTCCGCTGCACTGCGCGTCTAGTGGTAACGATCCATGAACTCTGTACTCGCATGTTTCCTGGGTGACGCGGTAGAGTTGCTAGAGTAGCGTACCGGCGATTTCCTAACAATGGTATCAGAGCCATGATGTGTTGTTTCTGGTCTGGATCTTGTTAGTAGATGGGATGTACTGCAGACATATTCATACGATGAATTTAATCGCACGGTTTCTGGGGTTTGGAATTGGTTAGAGTAGATTGTGATCGTATATGACTAAAGGGTCAGTTCGTGCTCCTTCTCTGCTGTGTGCGCAACCTGTCCCTACCAGTTGGAATCACCATCGGGACTAATCGTGTACATAGCTTACAGATTGAGCCAACATACCACGGTCTTGAGTCACGATCTACTCATGAATAACCGGTCACATTGAAAAATGAGGCATTCTGAATGGCTCAGATTCGGGTTGATTTGATCAATCCGATGAGATTTTCATAGTGATTTCATAGATGCGATATATGTAATTCCGTTTGGTGTCCAGGGACCACCGTTTTGCTGTCTGCTATAGCGATTACATAATATAGTTTCGCGCTAGAAATTGTTCTACGCTTAACTCGTTTTTGCAGGGAATGATGTGAATGGTATGGCCTTAATGTTATGTGATGGTCTGTGTGTAAATTCGTGCAGCCTGCGTGTTGCAAATTTAACACAACCGGGTTGAGGTTGTCAAATAATTGTATAACAACCTGCGTGTCGACTTGTGATTCTTGATCTCTCATGTAATTTATTTGGTAGCTATTAGTTGTATTAGCTTATTTTATTATCATGGAGATGTCTTCAAGCATGGTGGAGATGGAGATCACCACAAGAAGGGAGGCATGGCAGCTCTGATCTTGATGGAACCATGGCGATGGAGACCATTATGATTCTAAAGGCCATACTATTCACAATGTCATATGATCATATGCCTGTGATGCTTATTACTATTCTTTTCATGCTTTTCATATGGTGGATGTTTTGTCATGATAAAATAGCTTCCCTCACAAATGTTGAGCATTTGATGCCATTTACCAATAGCTGCACCTATAATATTTTGATCGTTGTGTGGTAGGTTTGCCAAAGCAAAGTACCATCATCTATCATAATTCATAGGGTGAATGTTGGACATTCACATGCATAGTGTTGGTTTACTCAACAAAGCTATCAAAATGGTTTTGGGCTTTATGGCATAGAGTTGGGAGCCGGGGCATTGGATGTCACCCAACAAACAGGAGTCATATAGAGATATGATTAACAATGGTTGTTTAACTATGTCACTAATTTCCTAGCAGTGAAGCCAAAGCTCACTAGGAATTAGTGAATATGGATCTTGAACCACTATATGTCGTTAGAGGGAAGACGATTATCATATAGTGGATATCTTTTATTAAACGGTTAATAGAAGATTGGTACATAACATAGTGCTAAACCTTGCATATTTATTTTCTATTGTAGATAATGTCTGCTAGTAACAATTCTGGTTTCAATTTGCGATCTGTGCTTGAAAAAGAAAAGCTCAATGGAGCTAACTTTATCGATTGGTACCGCAACCTGAAAATCATTCTTAGGCAAGAGAAAACCGAGTACGTTCTTCTGCAGCCTTACCTTGATGACCTCCCAGCTGATGCAACTAATGCAGCACGTAGAGCTTATACGAAGCACTGCGATGATGCGCATAATGTAAGCTGCCTCACGCTTGCCACTATGTCCCCTGATCTGCAAAGATAGTATGAGCATACAGATGCTTATTCTATGATTGAGGGACTGCGTGGAATGTTTGAGAATCAAGCAAGGGCTGAGAGATACAACATCTCAAAGTCCTTGTTCTCATGCAAGCTGGCGGAGGGTAGCCCGGTCAGCCCTCATGTAATCAAAATGATTGGTTACATTGAACTTTAGGCAAACTTGGTTCTGAACTCAAGGATGATCTGGCTATTGACGTTGTTCTCCAGTCGCTCCCACCGAGCTACAGGCCATTCATATTGAATTTTCAAATGAATGGCATGGAGAAAACATTGGCTGAATTGCATGGGATGCTTAAAACAGCCGAAGAAAGCATTAAGAAAAACGCCACTCATGTGATGTTGGTACAAAAGGAGAATAAAAAGAGGAAGCGTGTGACACATCCTAAAGGCAAAGGCGAGGAAAAGGTTCTCGATGAGCCCTCAACCTCAAAGTCTAAGCCAAAGGGCAAATCTGGCCCTTCTCCTGATGATGAATGCTTTCACTGTCGTGGTAAGGGACAATGGTCTAGGAACTGCAAGAAGTACTTGGAGGATATAAGAAGAAGAAGGGAAGTGAGACTTCCACTTCAGGTATAAATGTTATAGAAATTAACATTGCATTATCTTCTAGTGAATCATGGGTATTTGATACTGGATCTATGATTCACACTTGCAAATCATTGCAGGGTTTAAGTGAGACTAGAAGATTTCAAAAGGCGAGTTGGATGTTCGTGTCGGCAATGGAGCAAAGGTTGCGGTCATAGCTGTCGGAACTTACCACTTGTCATTACCCTCAGGATTAGTTTTGGAATTGAATAATTGTTATTGCATTCCTACTTTGAGCAAGAACATTATCTCTTCTTCGTGTTTAGAATAAGTTGATGGTTATGAGATTGTAATAAAGAACAAATGTTGTTCTATTTATTACAATAATATTTTCTATGCTCAATGTCCATTGATGAATGGATTATATGTTCTTGATCTTGAGGATAAAACTGTCTGTAATATTAATACCAAAAGGACTCGTCATAATGATCTAAATCCCACTTTTATTTGGCATTGTCGCTTAGGTCATATAAATGAGAAACGCATTGAAAAAATCCATAAAGATGGATTACTAGGCTCATTTGATTTTGAATCACTTGACACATGCCAATCTTGTTTGCTTGGGAAGATGACCAAAGCACTCTTCACTGGTCAAAGTGAGAGGGCGACTTACTTATTGGGACTTATACATACAGATGTATGTGGACCAATGAGTTCAATTCCCAGAAGTGGTTTTCAGTACTTCATCACATTTACCGATGCTTTAGTAGATATGGTTATGTCTACCTAATGAGGCACAATTCTGAATCCTTTGAAAAGTTCAAAGAATTTTAGAATGAAGTACAAAATCAATTGGGAAAGACAATTAAACTTCTACGATCTAATCGTGGGGGTGAATATTTGAGCCATGAATTTTATGATCATTTAAAACAATGTGGAATTGTTCCACAGTTGTCTCCACCTGGAACGCCTCAGTGGAATGGGGTGTCCGAGCGGAGGAACCGAACCTTGTTGGACATGGTTAGGTCGATGATGAGCCAAGCAGATCTTCCACTATCCTTTTGGGGTTATGCTCTTGAAACTGCTGCGTTTAGACTAAATAGAGTCCCAGCTAAGTCTGTTGAAAAGACACTATATGAGATGTGGACCGGGAAACGTCCCGGATTGTCTTTCCTCAAAGTTTGGGGATGTGATGTTTATGTCAAACGTTTGACGTCGGACAAACTCACTCCAAAATCAGACAAATGCTTCTTTGTGGGATATCCTAGGGAAACCAAAGGATATTATTTTTATAATAAAATAGAGGGTAAAGTGTTTACCGCTCGCAATGGTGTCTTCTTGGAGAAAGAGTTTCTCTCAAAAGGAGTTAGTGGGAGAAAGGTGCATCTTGAAGAAATTCAGGAAATAGCTGAAAATGTTTCGGCATCCACTGATCCTATATAGGATGTACAAGATGTTGTACAACCAGTTGATGAAACACCAGCCCCACGAAGGTCTACGAGGGTACATCGTGCGACTGAAAAGTTAACGCTTCTAACCATGGAGCAGCATGATATGGTATTGTTGAACAATAATGAGCCCACGACCTATACTGAAGCAGTGACGGGACCCGACTCTGAGAAGTGGCTTGGAGACATGGAATCCGAAATTGAATTCATGCATCAAAACAAGTTTGGAACTTGGTTGATCCAATTGATGGTGTGAGACCTATCGATTGTAAATGGATTTTCAAGAAAAAGACCAATATGGATGGAAATGTTCACATCTATAAAGCGCGATTGGTGGCTAAAGGTTTCAAACAAATTCAAGGTGTTGATTATGATGAAACTTTGTCACCTGTTGCAATGCTTAAGTCTATACGGATTCTTCTAGCAATTGTTGCATATTTTGATTATGAAATATGGCAGATGGATGTCAAAACAGCCTTTCTTAATGGAAATCTGACTGAGGATGTGTACATGAAACAACCTGAGGGTTTTGTGGATCCTAAAAATGCTAGTAAAATATACAAGCTTCAAAAGTCCATCTATGGACTAAAGCAAGCATCTCGGAGTTGGAATCTGCGTTTTGATGAAGTAATCAAAGGATTTGTTTTCATCAAGAATGTAGAAGAACCTTGTATTTACAAGAAGTTTAGTAGGAGCGCACATGTATTTCTGGTCCTATATGTAGATGACATATTATTGATCGGAAATGACATTCCAATGCTTGATGATGTTAAATCCTCATTAAGAAAAAGTTTCTCAATGAAGGATTTAGGAGAGGCAGCGTGTATTTTGGGCATAAAGATCTATAGAGATAGATCTAAAAGGATAATTGAATTAATCCAAGATACATATATTGACAAGATATTGAATTGGTTCAATATGCAAGATTCCAAGAAAGGTTTCGTGCCAATGTCACATGGCATTACTCTAAGCAAGACTCAGTGTCCTTCGACACCTGATGAGCAATAGAGGATGAGAGAGATTCCTTATTCTTTGGCTATTAGATCCATCATGTATGCCATGCTATGTACATGCCCAGATGTATCTTATGCTCTAAGTATCACGAGCAGATATCAATCAAATTATGGTGAGGCTCATTGGACCGTTGTCAAAAACATCCTTAAGTACTTAAGAAGATCTAAGAATGCATTCTTAGTGTTTGGAGGTGAAGAAGAGCTCGTTGTAAAAAGTTACACCGATGCCAGCTTGCAAACTAATAAGGATGATTCTAGATCGCAATCCGGATTTGTGTTCTGCCTCAATGGAGGGGCAGTGAGCTGGAAAAGTTCCAAGCAAGATACAGTAGAAGATTTAACCACGGAGGCGGAGTACATTGCAGCTTTTGAAGCTGCAAAAGAAGCTGTTTGGATCAGAAAATTTGTTTCTAAGTTGGGTGTTGTTGCTAGCGCATCCAATATTGTGGATCTCTACTGTGACAATAGTGGAGCCATCGAACAGGCAAAGGAGCCTAGATCACACAAACGATCCAAACACATACTACGACACTATCACCTCATTCGAGAGATCATCGACCGAGGTGATGTGAAGATATGCAAGGTGCACACGGATTTGAATGTTGCAGATCCGTTGACAAAGCCTCTTCCACAATCAAAGCATGAGGTGCACACGAGATCTATGGGTATTAGATACTTACATCAGTAATCATAGTGTGTAGTGGGGGACTTATGTCATAGCTATGTTTATGTACTATTAAATAAATTATTATATGAGTAATCATTATTTACATTGATCATCAAGTATGTTACTTGTTCGTGAAACTCTCTGTTAAAAGTAATGTTACTCTAGATGATCCCTAGTCTATATCATTATATGAGATAATGATTGCCTACATACTAGCACATGTATTAATTGATGATCACGTTTCACGGATCATAGATGTGGAGATATCAAATTAATAATGTGAACACATGTTGGTGAACATGGTGTTGTATTGACCCACTCCATGACACTGCTGGGATTGTTATTTCCATATGTGCCATCAGTTGGTCTTGAGTGATACACCTGCTACATCCTTAGACCTGAGATCGCCATTGTTTCTCACTATGCATAGTTGTGTACTTTGAGACTACCAAACGCTACTCCGTAACTGGCTAGTCATAAAAGTAGTCTTCGGGTATATAATGAAACATAGAATGGTATGTGCACGGATCAAGATGGGATTTGCCCCTCCTTAATAACAAGAGAGTTATCTCTGGGCCCCTCGAGATAGTTGGATTTGAAAGTGCATGGCCATGCCAAAGTGATTAATGGTTAATCATAGTGACTAAAAGTTAGTCACGGAATGAATCAACTATTTCATCGAGTGAATGGTCGAGCTATCACAAGGATGGCACGCATCTCGCCTTGAGATTCACTGGTATCATGAGGCAAAGGGATTAGCATGTTGAATGTATCTAGGTTCGACCGATATGATCTTTATGTACATTCAGGAGTCAGTATGTCCTACTAGGTACCTCTACTGACTTGTGGTTGGAAATGGTTTCCATTTACAACTGACTGCACATGAAACTAACGGGTCACACACTTAAGGAGTTGGAATATCAAAAAAAATCTTGGCTAGATGATTGTCTCTAGTGCAAGTGGGAGATTGTTGGTTATGTGCCCAAGAGGCAATCATAACAATTCGGGTTGAGGCCTATTGGATATTTGATACATAAGCAATTAGGGTACTAATGGGCCTGCGACCTGAAAGCCCATTAGTACGCCTATAAATATGAGGGGTAGGGTTAGGGTCTAATAACCCCACCACATGACATCCCTAGCTGCCACCCCTCGAAGGCCTCACGCCGAGACCCTTGCCGCGCGCGTGGTGCTAGCACACCGGCGCACGGTGTTCCTCTCCGTACGTGTGGACTCCGTGGAGGCGCTGCTGCTACTGCTGCGCTGATCGGCTACGACGATAGTGATCGTCTACCTGCTGCTGTGACGAGGACGTGGAGGAGACGAACGAGATCGTCTACTTCCCCTACACCGACGCGCATCTACGTTCCACTGTGCTGCGCGTCTAGTGGTAACGATCCATGACCTCTGTACTCGCATGTTTCCTGGGTGACGCGGTAGAGTTGCTAGAGTAGCGTACCGCCGATTTCCTAACATGTGGAACGTCCAAAACGGAGTTCGTATTTGTCCTGGACGTCCGTTTTAGTGCTTACTGCTTCTGGACTCCGAGTTGGACACGGTTTTGAGTTTGGCTCGGTTTCCATCTTATTTGAACGAATTCTCTGGTCCTCCACGTCCCTAATACTTCCTCCAACTACTCCTTGAACCTCTCCATGGATCCTCTGAAATTAAATGTTGTGTATGAACTCTATTGATTGCATCTTGTATGTTCAATTGAGTGTTGTTTGTATCCATAGAAGTGATGTCCTCATCAACTAGAACCCTACCTAGACCATTCTACCCCTTCTATTTGATGATTGATACACTTCAACCTAGCCTTCCCTTGGGATAAAATAAATAACACCTTTGGAAATACTCTTTTAAGGTGAAATGTTACACTGATAGTTTACGTGCGCTTGCAGAATTAATTTTGTGATCTTATAGAACCATCAACAAGCTATTCTGCACACTAGTCGGATATGAATCTTTAGTGGTGCCTAAGAAATATCAACAGCTACCTCGAGGAAAACCCACCTCAAAGGACCAGTTCCTAGTTCGACCGACCTAGTGGCTCGACCGACTTGGTAAATCCTCATTTCCCGGTCAACTTCAACGTGGCACTCTCCTGTCGCGTCACAAATATGATGGGAACCAACCTCAACACTGGTATTAACAGGACCCCTCACCCCCCACTTCAACACATACAACTAAAGCATTCTCTCTTGTGTTACAGTAGTGCCCTCTTAGTCCTTAGTGGAGGTTAGGCTGTAGAGAGGAGCCTCTATTCCCATGTCCAAAATAGGAAAGGTATGGCTCATGTATCTTTTCTTTTACTTGTGACTTTATGTTTTATAATAATATAATTATTAGTCCATATTTATTCATGTACTTGGTCAAAGCATTTCTTGTTTGATTGTCGAGTCCACGTATGTGCTAGGTGTAGATGTTATTATGATCTAGTCATAATGTTCTTATCTTGTTATCGTAAGCATCATACACCACCACTATAGTCTAATTAGGTATTAATATGGTTTTGTTAATATGAATATGTTAGTGTTTGGTCCCAACATTGGTTCAATGATGTTTAGGTTAGTCATTGCCTTAGGATGATATTTGTATCCGAACTCCTAAGATATTTACTTAACTTGTAAGCGTGGTGCTTATATAGTTAAGTAGCATTGGATTTCTTGTGGACACACGGATTGTAGGGGTAGGCGGCACGTGTGATAGTCATGTCCGTCCTTTGTAATCTCCCACATTCGATTATGCCATAGGCTCGAGGTGGGAATCATGTTGATATTGTTGGGGGTAAACCCATGCCCCATATGTTGGACCACTAAGCCCTAGTATTCACCATTAGCATACATGTGTACTTTATAAAGCTATGTATATGAGTAATTAGAGCACAATAGGATTAGCTCCATCTCGTACCTTAACCCTCACTAGGACAACCTTACTCCTTAGAGCAGATTGCTTAGGTTTGTGTTAGACTAACCCTATTATCATCTTACCCCCTGTTCCAATAATTACATAGTACCCTATACCTTGATCATAAGAATAGTGCTTACTTTACTTCACCGCCTTCCTTTGGGATAAATATGATACCCTTGGAAATACTTTTATGTTCAATGCTACAACAGTATATTTCGTGCGCTTGCGGACCTCATCTCTCACCGAAGATGATTTGTGGTGCTATGAAATACCAACAAGCATTTCTGGCTCCATTGCCGGGGAAGGCACAAAAGTGAAGGATAGATATCACTTATGATTAAGTTATAGGTACTAGTATTTATTCCATAGGATTACCCTTGCTTTGTTTTCTCCATTGTGTGAAAACATGGTAGTGTTTGGCTAGCCCATTCTTTTTGAAAGCCAAAAGAGGACGCAAGATCTAACTACATTAGTACATCAAGGCGTTCCTCAACAATTTTTCCCTTCGGGCAATATTGTTGCCCACAACAGGAGGATTCTCCAACTTCTAGTAGGAGCCAAATGCATCTATCCCCAAACCTTGGGGCAGGCTCAAAGATTATATCTTGGTTTGCCTTTACCATGAGTGGATATTTGGTTCATCATCCAACACTCCTACAACGGGGGTGACTTCATCGGCTCGTGATCAAATTCTTGCTAATGTTGGAGGTGACCTATTCTCAATGATCATGAGAAGAAGAAATATTTAATTGAGGAAAAGCTCGCCATTCCAAGGGGTGGAACCATGAATGCTTTAGTCCAGGTGGCATGGCATGCACACCATTGATATGGTGGACATGCTAGCCATGAAACTAGACCTCCTATTGAAAGATCAAGAGGGTCAAGCCAATGGAGAAGTGTTTGAAATGATCCAATTCATGAATGTTAAAATGATCTATGAAATACATGTGAACATGGGGCACTTGGGGGTTTATTTCCCTAAGACACATGAGTATCTTTCATTCCCAAACAACTCCAAAGGCCACCACCAGCAACAAGGTAAAAAGTGGAATCAATACAATCAAGGAGGCTATATGAACTTGAATTCAAAAATGAATTCAACTTTAACTAGCCTACGTTGAAGTATTTTGTACAAGGCCAAGGAGAAATCAATGACAACATGAAGCATTTTTCCAAAGACAAGCCACTTTGAAGAGCATTCAAGATCCAAGGGGTCCACAATCACTTGGTGGACCCTAAAACATCAACCAAGCCCGTGCAACATTGGGCAAAAAGATATTATGGATGAAGCATTTCTTGTTTCATTATGGAGTCCACTTGTCATCATGCCAAGGAAGCATCTTGATCCTAGATCAAGAATGGATTGAATCAAAAGAATATCTTGAATGTCGAAGCAACACCACCATAAGTTGACATCCTCATTTTCCTTTATGGGGAATGAGGAGACTCCGTCATGTTATCCACAATGGCATTCTAAAAAGTTGTAGAAGCTAGGGCCATCCAAATGATACAAGTCCACAAAGTCGCCAACAAGACAATTGGGGAGGAAGGACAAGGCTCACCAGGTTCATGAAAGAATATCTTCAAGAAGGAAAATTGTCGCAACATCAACAAGTCGCCACAAAGGCGATGAAGAGGTCCGGGCCACCACGTGCCCCACTTGTCCAACATGGCAGCCCTAGGAGGTTTGGCATGTCAACGAGAGAAGTCATCCATGCCTTCATATTTGGGCATGGACGACACATCATCACGCTAAACAGGATGGAGGTAAGTCCCAGTCATCGGACTTCAAAATTTTGTTGAGTCTTTGACAATAGGTTAATTGGTAGTTATCTCATATTTAGTTTTCCAATTGTATATTTGAATTTCTCAACAAACCTTGCATTCTCATTTAGCATGTTTGAATTTTCACTTGCATGTTCGAAAGTAAAATCTCCAACCAAAATAAAATTAAAATTTTTAATTAGAAAATAAATTTATTTGGATATGAACTTTGGCATAACTACTTGAATTCATCTTCAAAATTCAAACCAAAATATTTCGCTTAATCCTCATTGCATTTTGCATGTTGTTTCAAGATGGGCAAAAAACTTGACAAAGGGTTCAATTTGCTTTTGAGCTAATGTAACCCTTTTCCGAGTTGTTTTGTTTGTTCTTGATTTTATTGCAGCCAGGAAGATGTGTGTAAAGGGGTTGGAAAGCCTCATCAAACCCTATGCACCATCGGGAGAATGCAAAAGCATATCCCTCCACCAATCTCATTTTGGGTTCATGATGGAGGAACACCCAAGATGATGGCCCGATGGAAGAGCAAGATGAAGCTCATTGAACTCCAACCTCAACTTGGAAAAAGACATCGAACATGAAGGC
The DNA here is from genome assembly GCA_036927565.1 of Tuctoria greenei. NCBI lineage: Eukaryota > Viridiplantae > Streptophyta > Magnoliopsida > Poales > Poaceae > Tuctoria > Tuctoria greenei. The sequence goes on from JAYESD010000005.1 coordinate 110,701,952, forward strand.
TACACCAATAGCCATGGTCGTGAGTTTCTCACACAATGATCTTCAACCAGAACAACTCCTCAATTGAGGTACGAGTTTAAAATTTTCCGTCACTTGAATTGCATTCGAATTGAATGAATTTTTCTTACATGGGCAAGGAGGATTTACACGTCCCCATCATTTAATTATTATGCATACTCATGAGAGTAAGTGTTGGCATTGCACTTTTTGTTTTTTCGAAAAGGAATATCACCTTACTTGGGAACAAATTTAAACAAGTACCTAGAATTTCATAAGCATTGTTTAATTGACTTAGTCATTATCTGCCTTTGTTGAGTAAAAAAATCTTATGGAATAACTTATTAGTTGAATTAGCATGTAGCAACCTGGGAATAGTGATAACCATGATTTTCATTTGAATCTCATACATATGTGGGGTCATGGTAAATTTATAATTCCTAGGCAAGACATTATAATTGTTCAGGAGGATAATGAAAGAGCATCAGGCATCCCGGTGGGTTTTGAATGACTAATAATGACAAATTAACAGACTAATGAGCTCAGGAAAATATTGAAATAGGGGTCGAAGAATCAAGGGTAGAGATTAGGGTTTCAAATTAGTCGAGTTTAGACTAGACTATTGTGTATATGGGTGTGTGTATCAATTGCATTGAGATTAAAGAAGAAGGCTCAAAGTCTTAGTTGGGAGATAACCTAAGTGAGAATCCTTGTCAAAAAAAAAAAAACCTAGTTGGCCGGACTTGTCTGGGTTTTAGGCCAGACTAGTTCGAGTGTGTCGGCTTAATCCGTTCTGGGACGGACTAAGAGTTTCTATTGTACTTCGAACTTGTTTTGCACTAAGTGAGAGTTTTTGGATAAGCCTCGGGAGTCCATACTTGTCCGCCACAGTGGCCAAACTAGTGTGGGCCTACGAGACTTGTTCGTTTTCAGCGGGACTAAAGGTTATTGTTGTACTTCTGACTAGTTCATTGTTAGCCGAACTAATCCATTGTTGTGTGAGAAGGGGGCTTCTAAGGCTGTCCTGTTGGTCTGTCTTGTCGGCCCCAGTTGGTCGGACTAGTCCGGTGTGGCCAGACTAGTTTGTTTTTAGACGTACCAAGACATTTTGTTGTAGTTCAGACTAGTCTAAGGCGCCATGAACATTTGGAATTCAAACGTTGGCGGGTACTGCACACTTTTGCAGAGTGTGACGTCGAGTTGTCCCATTGGGCCAGACTAGTACAGGGTCCTGGCCGGACTAGTCTGGACTTTAGTTGGTGGCAACGATTTGATGTTGGGACCCCTATAAAAGAGATCCCCTAGCATCCATTCAACCCCTCTTGAACCCTAGCGCCGCCACAAGCCTACTAGATGTAAAAGCCCGCATTTGAGTAGGGCAAGAACACAAAAATGCGAACATAAAATTTTTTGAAAGTAGACTTGGAAATCCAAACTCACATGAACCATATGAGTTATCCAATGTTAACAAAATAGGAACTTGTTAAAACTATAAACTTTAATTGGTATATTTCATATTAAAAATTAAAAGCTCGAATGCTAATTCAAATTCAAACATCAACATAAACATGAGCAACATCGTGGTGTTTCTAGTGAAGATAACACCTAGGGTGGGGCCCACATGTAAGGTGGCCCACCAGTCAGTCTTGACCAAGGCATCTTGGGTTTCGTCCTCTGCTTGTGCTTATCGAAAGCCAGGAACATTGCGATGCCACGTCGTCTCATTCTGAACCCCTCACATTCCCCTTGCCCGACAAGTCTTGTCACTCAGCTATACTGCTTCCTATTTAATTAGGGCACCATTTGTTATTTTAGGTAACTGGAGGTAGCAGCAGAAGATCAGATCGAGGTTGGGCCCACTTACTAGTGGGCCCCACATATCAGACTCCAAGGCAGTTTAGATTTTCTTCCTTCTTCCACCACGTGCCTGTGCCTTCTCTATCGACCCCTCACCAGTGTCCCAATCCACTAGATTCAACAATTATAGTAATTTGGTCATCTGAAAAAAAATTTGAATGCAATTGAGGATAAGGGGGAGGTGGACCCCACATGACTGTCTTATCCCCCAAATGCCAAGACCTCTGTTATGCTTTTTCTTCCTACAAGCCCTCATCTTCCTCCTCAAGCCACGAGTGTCGCAGCTCCACTAGTCGCCGAAAAATCGCGCCCCCACCGCGCACCTGCGCCGGGCGTGCGTGCCATCGCTACGCGCACTGAGCACTGCCACAGTGTTGCGCCGCTAGCGCCACCGTCGCCCACCATGCCATTCGTGCTCGCCTCACCACCGGCCAAGCTGCCACGGTGCTCCCCCTCCCTCCTGCGCCCCACGCCGCGCATCGCCCCGTTCTCGCCTCAACCCGTGGGCATCGTCCTCGCCATGGGCTTCGTCGGCCATGTCACCAGCCAAGCTCCCCGGCTCCGCCTCCTCCCGCTCCCTGCTCACCACCGCCACCCGTGCTGGCCCCATGCATGAGCTCTCTTCCCTCGGGGCACCCGCCCGCGCCACCGTGATAGGAACCCCGCCGATGGCTCGTGTCCCGCCTGTCGCATGCACTGCGCGCCGCCGCACCCGCATCTCACGACCACGCCGTGCGAACCACGACCACCGTCTCCCCTTGTTTGTGCCTCAGCGAGCACCACACCAGGTTTTTACATCGCTCCTGTCATTTGCACCCCACGCGTTTCCCCCGCGCGTGCTTCCAGGCGCCCACAGCACCGCCCCACGACGACCACCGTTTTGGCTCCCAATGACCGCCGCCGTCATGCCCATCTCCATGGGCAGGCCATGCCATAGCCGCTCCCCTGACGGCTATGTGCCACCACGCAATGTTGATCCACATCCACACAATGCGCGTGCTCCACCGCCGCCGCTGTTGTTCGTCCCCCCCCCCCCCCCCCCCCCCCCCGCCCCGCCAGCATTATACTAGCTGTTAAGTTCTTCTCTTGATGTCTTGTACTTATTCTTGTGTGTGCAGCTCCCAGGTGATAGCTTCACTGGAGCCCAAGCTATCGCCATGAAGATCCGCAGCTATGTCGTTTTGTCGGTGTTGCGTCCATCCTTCCACTTCCTCACTGCCGGTCGGCGCAGATTTGCTGTTTATGCCCTGCTGCTGCCTCTGCTCCACGGTCCTCGACGTCCTCCACTTCGCCATGTCAAATGCGCGACACACACAATGCCTTGTCCTTGTTGCGGCAGGCCACGTCGTCCGCCTGTGCCATTCATCGCTGTTGTACTCAGCCTGCACGCCTCCGTGTACTGCTCCTGCTCATGTGTGCCTTGCATTGACCTCTGCTAAAGTTGCCCTCGCCTACCAGTTCACACCATGCCGTGCACTGTGTATACCTTCTGCTCGCATCATTTTCAAGCAACAAGAGCTCACCGAGCTCAACTGGACAAGCTTGCGAAGGACACTATAACAGTGTCGTGTAAGAGCCTAAACGATGCTTGTGAAGCTTGTCGTAGAGACTGGTCTACCAAACGGTGGTTTAAACATTGTTCATCATACTCATGACAGTGTTATCCATGTTTGTGATGACTTTTAAGTCCATGCAATGACTATCTCACTTCACTCCCAAGTGTCGTTAGGGGTCCACATTGATTCATCATATTCCGGTACCCTATAGCAGTACCTCATGTCTAACTAGGTTTATCCTTTATTAAATTGGTGCAACTTCTTTGTTCGACTTCTAAGTCACAACCTTCTTCATTACCGTTCCTCGTTCCACTTATACATTAATCTTTTGATGCTCCGCCTGGATCTCTTGGTCATTCTTACACCACATAGTCTAACATTTCTTCGCCATTCAATCTCATCACTCTTGTGTGGCATAGCTCCAAGTGTTGGTTTATAAGTTGAAATGTGTGCTTACATTGCACCTTTCAATTCATACCCTGACGCTACTATGACCACCTTGATTTGTCCTCTGTTTCTCCGCACAACAGAGGCATACATGTTCCTCCTAGTCAAGCTTCTTCTTCTTATAGTTTATACAACCACGTTGAGTCTAATGTTATATTACATTGCTCTCTTATATGCATGATCATGTCGATAGGAAACGTGACAGAAAGATCGACGAGGGGTTTCACTTGGAGGAGGAGCCAAGGAGTCACCATCATGAAGTTTCATGGCGGATTCTTCGGAGAAAGATCAAGCCTAACTATTAACATTTGCCTAGTCGCAAACCAAGGCAAGACCCGGTTTGCAATTAAGTGCTATTTCAAAATTTCTATTTGTATAACTTATGTCTAGGATGAGTTTTGTGCATTGGGGCTAAGGTGCTTGTTACTCCACTTGCATGACCCATAGGTCTATAGCTTGACGAGTAGAAAATGCCATGCTAATGTTTTGAGGAATCCGGTAGAAGTGCAGTAGTTGTAATCTACTCGCGAGATAGGATTTTATCACACGAGATGGAGTTTATCAAAGAATGGTTTATGAATATAAATGGGAGACCGAGCAGCGGGATAGGATGTAGCGGGATGTGGTCTCACGTGCGTAGCCCTGCTCATGTTGATTGAGGACCGATCCGTTTGCAGCCCTGCTGGACAAGTTTGAACTGTACCAGATGCATACTGGGCATATGGAACCCAGGAAACCGATGTAACTTGATAAAATGGGTGTCGAGGCATAGCCCACTGTCGATAGGGGTGGGTTGAGGGCAGCAAGGTGTAAATCTGCCGGCGGGCACAAACACGCTCCGTGCGGGGACCTTATGCCTGCGATGGTGGGATCAGTTTGGTGTTGGTGTTTCTTGTGAAAGGTTGCTGATTTTGACGTCGTGAGGAGCACCGCATGCTTCCTACGTACGGTTGTGCGTGATGTGTTATCCGGGTGTCTAAGGATTGCAGTCACCAACCCTCGCGGTTATTTGAGTACCACTTGTTCACTCTGCCATGACATAGTAATCCACATTGGTTAGAATATTATGAATTGCTCAATGACTAAAATATTGTATTGCAACATTGCATGGCTTAGAGATAGCATAATTAGAGTTTATAGTTTCCAAACACTTAACCTGTAATAGCATTATGTGCTTTGGGCATGTCATATCTTCGGCAGAGCGTTTCATGTTTGATTGTAGAGTCTATGATGTGCCATGCCTACGGAATGTCATTTGCTACTTAAAACATGACTATAAGGATCCACTTGTAGGCGAGTCTACTTATGCTATTTCCTACTATGTTTAGTCTGTACCTTGCATATGTCTAGTGAGACGGGTCAGTCTTGCTGAGCTTTATGCTTATGTTTACAGTTAATGAGTTTTTCCAGGTTATACCGTCGATGAAGGGCTTGATGGAGACTCCTTACCCTCATCAGGGTTCACGGATGAGTGAGAGCCCTGCGCGCCGTCGTGATCAGGAGAGCTGAGTGTTGCACTGCGAATCGTCCTAAGGGCATGGACGACTTTGCTTTTGCATAGCTAAAGCTGAGAGCGTAGATATGATGTTGATGTATAGACTCTTTCCATCGTTTAGTATTGTAAAAAATTCCGTTGTGTTTATAAATTAAAGACTTGATTTGCATTTTATTCTGGTTTTTTTCATGTATATTGTTGGGTGTCGCATCGCACAACACCACCCAATGAGATCCTTGGATGTCGGAACCCAGTCCCAACACGAGCCTTCTAATACCTCCTCACCTTCCTACTTGCCCTCCAAAACAAATTCTTGAGTGGATTAGGGTTTGGGAAGAGGGGAGGAGGAAGATCATCGTGCTTTGACTCTTTGTTTGATCTCTTGCACTTTTTGTTGCGTCTTTGTGATTGTGGTTGTTGAGTTTCGTGTGATTGTTGTTCTTGAGCTTTGTGGGAGCTTCAACTTGTGAGAAGCCCTAAGAACATTGTATTTACCCCACGTGATTATTGGAAAAAAGGCGACCTTTGTGGTAGCTTGGTGAGAATAGGGTCAAGTGAGACCCAGTCCTTTGTGGACTTCTCAACGGCGATGTAGGCTTCTCTGTGAAGCTGAACCTCAGGATAAATACTTGTCTTTTGTGTCGCTTTACTTTTCGCTCATTGCTAGAATTGCTTTTAAGGTTCATCTTGTTCATCATATTGTTCATCAACGTAATATTGCAATCTAATATTTCATACTTGTCAATCCAACTTGTATTAGGTTGCTAGATTGTGTATCCACTTTTTGTTGAACCAAAATCAAAGAAGAACTCATAAAAATCAAGTGTTTACGGTTTCACTCTCTACTGTCCCGACTAGTCTGGCCCTAACCTAGACTAGTCCAACCCCTGTTATTTAATCTTGTTTTATTATGTCATTTTAGGTCATTCCACCTATTCACACCCCTCGACAACTTTCAATTGGTATCAGAGCAGGTTTCTCCATCAAGAGTCTAACCACTTGGAGAGAAGATGGCCGCAAGGGGTGAAAACGAGACTCTGGTGATCGTCGACGGAGATGACAAGACAAAGAACATTGATGTGCTCCAAGATGATCGAAACGATTATGAGGAAGTATACCAACTCAAGGCATGACTTCATGAGAAGCTAGGTCATCCCAAGATGGAGTCCAAGGAGACCAATGACGTCTATGGGAGTGATCCACAAGACTACCCCTAATATCCTTTCAATTATGAGCGCTTAACTTCTAGCAATCATTACTTGTCTATTCCCATGGAGAAACCTCCTCAATTTGATGGAAATGATTATACAATGTGAAAGGATAACATGAAGATGCACGTAATTTCCTTAAACCCTAGTTTGTGGCAAACTGTGTTGACAGTTGTGCATCTTCTAAGGAATGAGGAGGACATTACCCCGGAGCAAGCCATCCTTCTCCACCGCAATGCTCAAGCAGTTGGAATGATTACATCCTCCATGACTCGAGAAGAATTAAATCAATTCAATGGGTTGGAGGTGGCCAAGTATATTTGGGACACCCTCAAGACAGCGCATGAAGGGAACCGAGTCATACAGAAGGCGAAGATCAAGATGATCGAAGGAGAGCTTGGAAGGTTGACTATGGTGAGACACCCCAAGACATGTACAACTGCCTTAAGGTCATCATCGACAAGAGCCATTCACATGGATGCAATTGTGAGATGGACCACGAAGTGGTAAAGAGAATGATTTGAGCATTCATTCCTTGAAATGTAGCTCTTTGCTCAATGATCCGTGAGAGTCCGGGGTTCACCAAAATGACCCCAGAAGAAGTGCCTCGAAGAATTATCAACCACGAGATGATGGAGCAAGAAGAAATGTTCTACAATGATATTCAAATGCTCACCTCCTCGAAAAAGAAGAATGTTGCATTCAAAGCAACATCATCCAAATCCCAAGAACAAGAAGAAAGTGATGAAGAGAACCTCGACACCGATGAGGAAGAGCCGCTCTTCATCAACAAGTTCAAGAGGATGATGAGAATGAGAAAAGGGGAGCTACCATCATGAGAACAAGAACAACTACATGTCCAAGACAAGAAGAAAGAGGGTTTGCTATAATTGTGTGGAATATGACCACTTAATTGTGGATTGCCCACAGGAAGACAACAACAAGAAGAAGGATAGCAAGTCCCAAGAGAAAACTCCTCAAGTAGAAGAAGCAAACGAGACAACCTCACCATAGAAAAGAGTGGGACTCAAATGAAGACTCCTCCTCTGAAGATGAAGAGAAGGTGGCAACAATTGCCATGAAGGGATCAACCACGGAGAACAAGCTCTTCCCAAACTTGGAGAGCTCAAGATCAACATGCCTTATGGCCAAGGAGGGAAGGAAGAAGGTTAACTCTAAACCATCCTTTTCAATTTCATCACATGATATCTATGATAGTAGTAGTGAAAATGAACACATGCTAAAAGATATGAGTAAGAGCACTTTGAGACGGATGAAGTTGTTGTCGAATGAGATAATTGAGAAGGAGGAGCTCATCAATCGTCAAGATGACATGCTCATCTAAGGAAAGGAGAGATGTCAAGAGTTTGAGGAGCTCTTTGAGCTTGATAGAGGAAGAAGCGGGGCACTTGAGTGTGAACTCGCTTTGAGCAAGGAAACTTGCTCAAATCTTGAGGACACAACAATTGTGATAAAGGATGAACTTATTAACTTGACAAAAGTTAACAAGATCCTTGAAACACGAGGTGAGTCTCTCAAGATCAATGCACCTTATTACTCCAAGACTTCACCTTCCACAAATGTCAAATCCGAAATAACTAAAGCATGAAAGTGCTCTAACTTAATTCTAAAACTAAAGGATGAGCTCAAATTGGCACAAAACAAGCAAGCACCGAAAGATGACATCTTGTGACACCAAGTTCCGAAAATGAACCAAGTGCGACACATATGTGTGTCAAGGATGTTTAACACATATTTACGAATTCATCACAAATGATATGCAGAAAATAACCGCGTCATAAAAGTAAATAGGTACCTTATTACAATAATCCAATGGTTATCGAGTTACAAGTATCTAATAATTATTATTATTACAACAGAAAGATAAACTAAACTAAATAGCATGACTCCACTCCACGGGCAGTTGACGATAGCGCACAACCTAGAACTCTGCACGATCCTCAAGTAATCCCAAACATCACCTAAAACTGTTGGTGGGGGAATTGCAAGTGTGGGAAAGTATGACATGTAGCTTAAACAAGGATGATAATAAATGGCTAATTGGAGAAAAGTACATTTCATAAACATGTAAAAGCAGTCTAGAATGTCTATGTGAGTTTAATTCCCCTCATATCCCAATTAAACATCATAATCCATATCCATCATTTTAAGGCATCCATCAATTAAATAACAATCCATATGCCAATTTCATACCTTCATAACCAGCCATGTCCAAATATCATAACCCAAACCATAACCATACTCGAAACCAACCAAAATCCCAATTCCAACTCTAATCATGTAGGTCATCCAGGTACTCTTAATAGGGAGCACAACTTTTATGATAATTTTTACACTATGTAGAGGTTGTACCGCTTTACCCACAAGTTTGTGATTTCGTACCCTTTAGGTGACTGAGAAACCTCCATCATGCCCATGAGCCATCGGTCACATTACATACTTTCAACGGTGTGTCACCAAGAAATCACCAAATAGCCTTTACAAAAGGACTACCAGCATGTTTAGACCCAATAAGGTTTCATCGGAGGTGATGTCTCGCAACTGAGCACATCCATACAAGGGTCCCTTGTGCCAATCGGATCCTGGGTAGTCCCGCAATTAATACACCCAACCGACTCCCATTCCCCAATCCTTCCAAATGATCCGGAAAATGCGGGCAATACACCTAATTAATTGGCTAAGCCGCACCCATACTTGGCCTTGTGGTGGCACTGTTGCCCTGGCATATTCTCGCATGAACCGATCCTTGGATATAAAGCAAGTGAAACCACCAATATCATCCAACCCAGTCCACAACCAATGCTTGCTTAGATCACCCAATTCCCATGTTAGCAAATAGTCATGTTCATCAATTCTCGACATCTATAAGTTCATTAATTCATAATTAAGCCTTTAGGTTGGTTCCAATCCAAATTAAGTTTTAAGCGGAGAAAAAGGGTAAAATACCCTTCTCGACTCTCAACAATATAACCCAAGCGGCAAGTCTAGTAAACACCTATCTTCCCATCAATTTGGCACATGCATGTAGTTTTGCAAACAAAACATTTGAAAATAGGATCAAAATAATCAAGGACACTAGCCTTGTTCTTGCGGCTTGTTTGGATCAATAGCTTCGAAGTTCTAGTGTTGAAGGTCCTCGTAAGCACCCGCTAGAGCGTTACCTTCTACTCCGCATGACAATCATGCAAAACAAACATTACAATCAATAAATGCTCATACAATACTTAATATGCTAAAACATGCATGAGTGATGGAATTATGATGTAGTACATGTTACTAGGTTGCTATTGTTGCTTACTAACTAGTTACAATTATGTTTTATATGTTAGAGCAAGTTTCAAGTAATTATGGAGAAAACAAAAGAAGTTCCAAGAATTCCAGAACTGGGTGACTGGACTAGTCCACACCATGGGCTGGACATGTCCCCTCTGGACTAGAAAGTTCAACGAACTAGTAGTAGACCGGAAAAGTCCGCTACGACTAGGGTTTTAGCAAATTTCCAACTAGAGCATAGTTTGAGCTTGATATGGAACAAATATTGACATATGAAAGATGGATCTAAGGCATTTACCATGAGTCCTAGGGTTCAAGGGTTGAAGATTCGATGAAACGCGAGAACATGACGTCTAGATCCAATGAAGACGAAGAATTGATGAATAATTAATGAAGAATAAAGTTGACATCAAGGAATTGACGAAGAAGATCATAGCAAAAGCAATGATCTCAATTGATCCTCCTCTCCCTCCTCCTCCTTTTTTCCCTATCCCACCTGGCGGTGAGGACTCCTTCCTTCTTTCAAGAACGGCGGCTCACAGCATGACAGGGGCTAAGGGTTTTCTATCGTGGGCAAGAGGGTGAAAGGTGAGTGATGGGGTGTTTATATAGGAGGAGAGCTGGTAGGGTTAGGGTGGAATGCAAGTATAATGCGGTGGAATCAAGTAGAGGCCTTGGTGGGTGTCCCACTTAGCTCCTCAAGGGTGAGGCACGACGTTCGTGGGCCCAATTAAGACAATTACCCAATAACTCGTCGTTGAGGAATAATAGAATCTGAGTTGAAACCCTACATACTAGACTAGTCCATAGTGAGGCCGAACAAGTCTGATCGGGTACAAATAATTTAACAGAGAAGTCCGATGCAATGTTCGACAAGTCCGTTCAAGATTAGAAAGTCAATCAGACAAGTTCGGGGTTTGTCCAGCATCAAATCCAGACCAAGTTTTTGGAAGTTTTTGGCAGTGATCATTGGACTAGTCCGTATGAGCAACGGACAATTTCGGACGGTACAAAATCAAAACCGGATTAGTCCGCAAGAATTAACAGACACATCCAAAGAACTCCAGAAACGATTTCCGGACTAATTCATAGAAAATAGCGGAAAAGTCCGAGGCACAACAGTGGCTAAATCAGACTAGTCCAGGTTCCAATTTGGACAAGTTCGTACTAAGTAGGTTTTTAATTGTTGTTTTGGTTAAAATTCATTTTAATATTGTTCCTTTTTGTGTTGTATAATATTAGACATGTATAGGAATGAATGTAATGCATGATATATGAAAATGAGTGTGTTAAAAACCTACACCCCAATAAAATAAATCTCGCTATCGAGATTCCACGTAGAAGGAAAATGATAGGGAAATTCTTTCTTGAGATTATCTTCTCACTCCCATGTTTCTTCAGACTCAGTATGGTGCTTCCATTGTACTTTGCACCATCGAATCACCTTGTTCCTTGTGATTCTATCCTTTATTTCCAAGATTTTGAGTCAAATCCGCCTCTAGCTCCAATTCATCCACGGATACTTGTTCTTTTGGTACCGTTAAGTACTTCTTGAGCTGATAAACATGGAATACATCATGAACATCAGAAAGTCTCGCTGGCATCTCCAATTTATACACCACTTCTCCACGTTTGTCCAAAACCTTGAATGGTCCAATATAGTGAGGTGTCGACATGCCTCTGACATTAAATCACATATGACCTTGCATAGGTGACACTTTGAGATATATGAAGTCTCCAACTTCAAAAGTTAAGCCTCTTTGCCTATTATCCGCATAGCGCTTTTTTCTTGATTGAGCAGCCCTTAGGCTTTGCTGAATAACTAAACTTGCCTTTCATATTCTTGTAACACATCAGGTCGAATACTTAGTTCTCTGGTGCCTCATTCCAAAACAAAGGTGTCCCAAACTTCCTCCCTAAATGTTGCCTAGAGGGGGGGTGAATAGGCCTTTTTGATTTTTGGTCGGATCCTGCAACACTTAAAAAATTGATCAAATCCCGAGATATTCGACTAGTCTGGTCGAGTGCGGACTAGTCCGGTGTGTACCGACTAGATTGATCAAATTTGATCGATTATCTTGATCCTAGGATGTATGCAGCGTAAATATACTAGTAATTGAAGTGTCACACAACTATGAACTAGGATGTAGCACAAGTTAATCTTATATTCAATGTTTCAATGTAGAGTGAACAAGATTGATTGAAACCCTAGATAGATATGAAGATTAAGAACAATATGCGCAAAGCAAGACACGATCTCTTTATCCCGTGGTTCGGTTCCCACAGAGGCAACCTACGTCCACGTTGAGGAGTCCACAGAAGGACCGGGTCTTCTCCAACACTACCCTCGTCGGATCGCCATGGAGGCCAATCCTTTTCACTAATCATAAAGGGAAAATAACCAAATTCAAGGGTCCTTCTCACAAGTTGAGGGATCCCCAAGATTACAATATGAACACCACCAAGAACACACTCCTAAGATCACAATGAAAACCACAGGAGTGTGTTAGAGAATCAAACCAAGAGATCAATGAGTGAAGAACCGTGTGTCTCCAATGATCAAAAGTGTATCCTAAAGGGATTGATCTTTCTTGCGTTAGATTTCGTGGAGAGAGTTGTTTTCTAGGCTCTTGGAAGGTGTGACGGTGCAGGGGTCGAGAGATCTCAAAGATGGGTCGTGCACACCTATTTATATGGGGTTTCCAAAAGTTACCGTTAGGGTTTAGAAAGATAGGACTAGACCGTGGTGGACACAGGACTAGTCCATTGTGCTGTGCATAGGAAACCCTCGGTGTCCCGAAATATCGGACTTGTCCGGCTAAGAGCGGACTTGTCCGATTTTTTATTCTGGAAATCTTCGGACAAGCCCGATAAATGTCTGACTTGTCCGGATAAGTGAAAACCTAAGTGAAATTGGTGAACAAGTCCGCACTTGGAGGACTTGTCCGATTTAGGTCAGAGGGTTTTCGGACTAGTCCGTGCTGACATCGGACTTGTCCAATTGACATCAGAAATATATCAGACTAGTCCGTTGTGTTATCGGACTTGTCCGATTTTGTGCAACTTGTGAAGTGTATGGGGGATTAGTCCTCACTGGGGAGGACTACTCCGATTCTAGTAAGAGAGATATCGGACTAGTCCATGGTGATATCGGACTAGTCGGTCAGTAAAAAATTGGACTGTGAGGACAAGTTTGCATTGGGAGGACTTGTCCGATCTTTTGCAGAGAGATATTGGACTAGTCTTGGGCCAGTCGGACTAGTTCGGTCCTGTATAACTTTGTGCAATGTGTGAGATTATTTGTGCTTGAGCTCTTGGGGTGTATTTCCTTAACACACTCCATACACAGTGATCTACTACACTTGTTTCTTGAGCTCTTCTCCGTATTGCTCCTCATTCTCCTTTCTTTTTGGCACTTTGTTCATTCTCTCATTAGAACCTGTGCTCATCTCAACGATATGGTTAGGATCTCATTTGCTTGTCATAAATCAACCAAAACACACAAGGGATTCCTTGATGAACTTTTACTCTCCCCCTTATTGGTGATTGATGACAACAAATTGAGATTTCACAAAATATGATAAAATGTTGAGATTTTCATAAAGTGTGCACATATGAGTTTGAAACACATTAAGCAATGCAAACATAAGTCATATGTGCATTCTTTATGGTGGGATGTAACACTAAGGATGTATAAACAATAATCATGATGAGAATGACATAACTGACATCAATACATCAACAACTATCATATATGCCATTTTTATAGCAAAATCAAAGATTTCATGCATATGTTCATAAGTAGTTCAAAAACATTGCATCACAGGACCAAAAGCATCAAAAGAGCATAATATAAGTCTTACAACCCACAAAGAGACAAAAAAAACACAAAAAATAGCACTCCTCGCAGCCTACAGCTAAAGCCTAAGACTCCTAAGACTCCCCCTCAATCTCTCCCCCTTTGGCATCAAGACACCAAAAAGAAGGAGAGGAGGGACCTAAGGTCTTCAAGCCTCGCTGTCGGTCCTCTCATCGTCTTTGTCTTCATTCTCTAGCTAATGAGGAGGAGGAGGAGGAGGAACAATACCACTCAAGTCCCCAATGCCAAAATAGGCAAGCTAGGAGGGAGTCAAGGGCCCGAGCTCGGTGAAATCAGAATTAGAATCATCAGAAATGACTGGAGATCCAATGGGCTCGATCTCTAGCTTTTGGCAAATTTGCTTCACATTCTCTTTCACATATCTCATGTCGGCCTTTCTCCTCTTGTTCAGCTTATGGGCTTTCACTTCGTCCTTTTTTTCAAGAGGCAAAGATGGCTGATAGGTACTTCAAGATGCCACTTGGGGACCCCTTATGAGGAGGGGCCCTAGTGGCGGGAGCAACCCTAGCATCTCCACTGGCTCTCACTGGAGCCTCAGGACTGGAAGCTGGAGAGGGAGGAGTTTGAACACTTGCTTGTTGAGGCTTCTGGGTCTTCAATGGGGTGTGCTCCACATCCTTGACAAACTCTATCCCTATGACCCTCTCTATCATAAACATCAGATAGAGGGCATAGCCACAAGATCTGTTTGGAGTACAGGATATGTTCACCATGTCATTCAAAATATAGTCAAAGACATCAAACTTCCTTTCTTTGCTAATGACCTTCATCAAGGTCCTGAGGTATCCCTGCACACTTCCAGCATCCCCATTCTTCGGGGCAATTGTCTTCCTAAGGGCCTTGTTCAGCACCACAAAGAAATGCTTCATGTTCTTGGTGGAAGGAGGATTGAACTTTGAGTGGGGTTCATAGAGAAACTTCAACCTGTCCTTCTCAATGACACCAATGTTGTGAATTATCAAGTTGTCATTGCTGGTGCTAGCAAGATGTAGCAATCTTGCAAACTCTTCATAAGTGATGGTGTACATGGATCCCTGAGTCATCCAAGTCACCTGCTCTTCCTCATCACTAGCAAAGTGGCAAGTAGCATAAAACTGAGCTATGACTTCATCATTACAGTTGTTTCTAAAGGCGAAGGTATCCTTCAAGCCATACCTTTCAATTGCCTCGACCACCTCCACAAAAGGTGGGCAATCCTTCTTCTCAATGTGCACCCAATCTATCCATTGGCTGCGCACAACTGGTGTCTTCATTGGGAGATAGACAGTCTTGTAGAAATATGCATGGAAATTACTCCAGAATCTCCCATCAGCAGTCTGCTTGGGTCGGCTGTAACAATCAACATTCCTGAATTTCACAGCCGTGTTGCTGCCCATTCCATTGAATCTCTCCTCTGCGGGATCCCGGGCCCCTTCCCTTGGAGTTGTGATATGCACCGAATTTGGTTCGGCGAAGGGTGGCCCGATCTTCACAACAGGAGGTTCAAGAAAAAGATAACTTGCTGTAGAAACAGCGCGGATAACTAGCTTTATACCTGACCAAGGTTGGATGCGACCAAGCGACGGGGAGAGAGACACCGAAACCGCGAAGACTTCGACTCGATCTCCGAACGGCCGCAGAACCACAACCGGAGCTAATCCACACAAGACGGGGCAGCCGTACTGGAACCCGCAGAGCACGAATTAGTGGATCTCAGAGAGATCTCCCCACAAGTTCAAGAAGAACAAGGAAGAACAAGGGTTGAGTAAGACACTCAAGCAGCTCGGCTGCAAATTTCACTGGAATAATCTTAATTCATGAGTTGCCCTTGGCTTACAAAAGAGGGATATTTATACCAACAACTAGTATAAGAATAGATGTGAACTGAAAAATCCACGTGGGAAGGTGGAAGGCCAACTGGCTTGATCATTCATGCAGTGGTCATCAATTTCCCCCATGTCTTCTGGCCTTCTGGGTGGTCTTCAGTGTTTTAATCATAACTCCACCTAGAGACATCCAAAAGACATGGGACCAGATGCGTTGGAAAGATAATTTGATAACCTTTCACACAATGTGTAGCATGCTTCACGAAATATTGTAGAGTGATACAGTTTCTCACGAAAACTTGGATATCAGGCTGACTGTTGATCTTCTGAACAGTCTGCACCAAAAGCACTCGGCTGCCAAGCTGGAACCTCTAAAGCACTCGGCACTTAGTGGCATTTGAAAGTTGACTTCAACACCTTTCCAACAAGTACTCATGGACCTTCACAGCTTCTATGAATCAAGAGATATGACTGTTTCTTCATGACAGTTCTGCCAGGCCGAACTGGTTCGACGTAGTTCTCCTCTCTGGTTCAGTCTTGGCGTGTCCTTGTCATCCTCCATGGTGAACCTGAGTAATAGAAACATGTATGATTTAGGAAGTATATAATTCTCATTAATAAATGGAATTTCACAAAGTAGCGCGTGCACCTCTTGTTGTAGTTGTTTAGCTCGGCTACGAGTAATTGGTCCATCGACAACATGAGCTGGTGCAGCTTGACTTGATGATTGTTCCATCTTGCTTGATGTAATCGGTATACTTGATGGTATGGTCGGTGTGGGCATATCATCCTCCCCCCCTTGAAAAAGAGTCGTCCTCGACTCTTCCAATCCAAAGAATGGAGAGAGGTCGGACACATTGAAACTGGTACTTACACCATAAGTACTTGGCAAATCAATTTCATAAGCGTTGTCATTGATCTTGCGCAGAACTTTGAATGGTCCGTCAGCCCGGGGTTGCAACTTGTTCTTGCGCAGCTCTGGAAAACGATCCTTTCGAAGGTGCACCCAAACCAAGTCCCCTGGTTCGAACAACACCTTCCTGCGACCCTTGTTAGCGTGCTTCTCATACTTCTTGGTCATCTTTTCAATATTGGCCCGAGCCCTATCATGAATGTTCTTGACAAATTCAGCTCGCTTGCTTGCATCAAAGTTCACACGTTCCTGCATGGGTAGAGACAAAAGATCTATGGGAGCAGTGGGTGTGAATCCATATACAATTTCAAATGGACAAAATTTAGTGGTTGAGTGTACTGCCCTATTGTATGCAAACTCAACGTGTGGCAAGCTTTCTTCCCATAGTTTCAGATTCTTCTTAAGGACAGCTCGGAGCAACATTGATAGTGTTCGATTCACAACTTCAGTTTGGCCGTCCGTTTGTGGATGACATGTTGTGGAGAACAACAGTTTTGTCCCAAGTTTGCCCCACAATGTCTTCCAAAAGTAGCTCAAGAACTTGGTGTCACGATCCGACACAATGGTACGTGCAATTCCATGTAGTCGCACGATTTCCCTGAAAAATAATTCAGCAATACGGGAAGCATCGTCGCTCTTGTGGCAAGGAATAAAATGTGCCATTTTGCTGAAACGATCAACCACAACAAAAATTGAATCCCTTCCCCCTTTGGTTCGTGGTAACCCAAGAACAAAATCCATTGAAATATCCTCCCAAGGTGCATTAGGAATAGGAAGAGGAGTATATAAACCATGAGGGTTCAGACGAGACTTAGCTTTGTGACAGTTTTCGCAGCGAAGAACATGTCTCTCTACATCTCGTCGCATTTTTGGCCAAAAGAAATGGTCGGCCAGCACTTGCTCCGTCTTCTTGGCTCCAAAATGGCCCATAAGTCCACCTGCATGAGCTTCCTGCACGAGTAAAAGTCGAACAGAGCAATCTGGAATACAAAGTTTGTTAGTGCGAAATAAAAATCCATCATGCACATGATACTTTTCCCATCCTTTTCCAATACGGCACTTGGCATATGGTTCAGCAAAGTACGAATCAGTGGCATATAATTCCTTTATACTTTCCAATCCAAGAATTTTAGCATCAAGTTGTGTGAGCAAAGCATGACGTCGAGATAAAGCATCAGCTACAATATTGTCTTGACCTTTCTTATATTTGACAATATAAGGGAAGGACTCAATAAATTCACTCCACTTAGCATGTCGTTTATTCAGTTTTAGTTGTCCCTTAATATGTTTCAATGATTCATGGTCTGAATGTATTATAAATTCTTTAGAATAAAGGTAGTGTTGCCAAGTTTCCAAACTCCGAACGAGAGCATATAATTCTTTATCATAAACTGAATAATTCAAAGTCGGGCCACTTAGCTTTTCACTGAAGAATGCAATTGGTCTCTTTTCTTGCATCAGCACGCCTCCAATCCCAACTCCACTTGCATCACATTCAATTTCAAATGTCTTGTTGAGATCAGGAAGTGCAAGGACTGGGGATGTTGTGAGCTTCCTCTTTAATTCTTCAAAAGCATTTTGTTGTGCTTCTCCCCATTTGAATGGTATGTCTTTCTTGGACAGCTCATTGATTCTCGTGCTGAAATCTTTCACGAAGCGCCGGTAGAAACCAACAAGTCCAAGGAAGCTTCTCACTTGGCTCACGTTCTGTGGGGGCCTCCATTCGTGTATAGCCTTGACTTTCTCAACATCCACCTCCACGCCTTGTCCTGAAACAACAAAACCAAGGAAAACTACCTTGTCGGTGCAGAAGGTGCATTTCTCAAGGTTAGCGTACAATTTTTGTTTACGTAGGACAACAAGTACGCTCTGGATATGTGCAACATGTTCTTCAAGTGTCTTGCTGTAGATTAGGATGTCATCAAAATAAACCACAACAAATTTACCAATGAAAGTTCTAAGCACATGATTCATTAATCGCATAAATGTACTAGGTGCATTGGTTAAACCGAAGGGCATCACTAACCATTCATACAATCCAAATTTTGTTTTGAAGGCTGTTTTCCACTCATCTCCTTCTTTCATACGAATCTGATGATAGCCACTTCTTAAGTCAATTTTAGTGAAAAATTTAGCACCACTAAGTTCATCAAGCATGTCATCTAAGCGAGGAATGGGATGCCTATATCTTACTGTGATGTTGTTAATTGCACGACAATCCACACATAGTCTCCAAGACCCATCTTTCTTAGGCACTAAAAGAACAGGGACAGCACAAGGGGAAAGACTTTCCTGTACATACCCTTTTTTCATCAATTCCTCCACTTGTCGCTGAATTTCTTTTGTCTCCTCTGGGTTGGTGCGGTATGCAGCCCTGTTCGGAAGTGACGCACCAGGAACCAAGTCAATTTGATGCTCGATCCCTCTCTTAGGTGGCAGTCCTGGTGGTACTTCGTCCGGAAAGACATCTTCATATTCCTGCAAAACATTCAAAAGAGTACTCGGCAGGGTAGAGGGTAAGGCATTAGTAGAAAGAAAAGTGTCCTTGTACATAAGTACAAAGAACATGGCATTGGGTTCACTCAATGCTTTGATATCCCCCTTCCTAGCCATCATTACTAAACCCTCTTTTCCCAGTTTCTGGGTTCCTTGCAGCTGTGGGGTTTGATTTGGCTGTGGACACTCTTCCTTACTATTTTTGTGGCTCACTCGCAAGTGGTGCTCGCTCTCGCGCTGTTTATTCCTGATATCATCGTTCAAAATTTCTTCCGGTGTCAAAGGAAGCAAGGAAATTCGCTCTCCTTTGTACACAAAAGACAGCTTGTTGGTCCTTCCAAAAATCTGGACATCCCGATCATATAGCCATGGTCGACCGAGCAGAAGCTGGCAGGCTTGCATAGGCACCACGTCGCACTCCACATGATCATTGTAGTTACCAACAGAGAATGGTACAGTCACGGTATGACTGACACGTAGCGCACCACAATCATTAAGCCACTGCATCTTGTATGGACTAGGATGACGCCGTGGTTTCAGTCCCAATCTGTCCACCAATTCTTGGCTAGCAATATTGTTGCAGCTACCATTATCAACGATGATGCGACACACCTTATCTTTGATTATTCCACGGGTATGGAACAAATTATGTCGCTGCCCGTTGTCTTCCTTTTCTGCTGTTACACTAAGCACTCGTAGAGAAATAAAGCAATTATGTTCTCCTTTTTCAGGCTGGATCTCATTCCCTTCCTCCTCAATTTCTTCATCACATATCTGTCCATCCTCCGGATCACTCTCGGATTCCCATTCACCTTTCTCATTCAACAACATGGTCCTCTTGCTTGGGCATTGGGCAGCAATGTGCCCACGGCCGTGGCATTTATGGCATACAATTTCTCTACTTCGAGAAGAAGATGTAGCTCCCGAGGCATTGCTGTGGGCTGCTGAACTTGCAGCGGGTCGCTGCTGAGTTGTTGGTGATGACGCGGTGGAGGCTGCCATCTTCGATGGAACAAATGATTGAGAAGACCTGGCTGCAGCCCCTTGAGATCGTCCACCACCATAGGAAGTACTTGACTGCTGTTTGCGCCATGGGGCAGAAATAGAATAACTTCCATAAGATTTTCCACGTGACTCTTGCTGAATCTTTTTCTCTGTTCGCATAGCTTGATCAACAAGATCCTGCAATGTACGATATGGAAACATCTCCACAAAACCAGAAATTTCTTCATTAAGACCTCCTAGAAATCTTGCCATTGTTGACTCTGCATCTTCTCTTATTCCCGCCCGCACCAACAGCAGCTCCATCTCCTTGAAATACTCATCAACTGATCTCTTCCCTTGCTTTAACATTTGCAACCGGTTCCTGAGATCACGCTGATAGCTAGATGGCACGAATCGCCTTCTCATCACTTGCTTCATCTCCTCCCATGTATTGATATATCCACGTCCCAAATCACGTTGATTCTCCTGCACTTGGTTCCACCAAGTGAGAGCATATCCAGAGAATTCCACCGAAGCAAGATTCACACGGCGCTGAGCCGAAAGATTATGTACTCGGAATATTTGATCACACTGCTCAACCCATTCAAGAAATTCATCAGGATTCTCCTTTCCAGTAAACTTTGGAATACTCAATTTGACACGAGCGATGTTATCTGGGTTGTCATGAGGACGTCGACCACGATGGTATTCCCTTTCTTCAAAATCAGCAGGCCGGCGATGATGACGCCGAACAAACCTGCCACGTCGACCGAAAGGATTTTCATTATCATGAGATCCTTCTTCATGATCTTGATCTTCAAACTCATCGTCCTCAAAATGCACGCGGCGACCATCAGCATTGCGCCTATGTGCGCGACGCCCTCCATGGTAATTATTAAAATCAGCATGGCGACCACCACCAGATCCGTCAGGGCCATGTCCGAAGCGATTGAATTCATGGCTGAAACCAGAATTCTCATCGCCGGACTCCTCTCGATGACGGTCCTCTTGATCGCGACATGCTCGACGTCCTCCAGCCGCGGGAAGACGCTCATCGAGGAGCCTGCCCATGGCCTCCATTAGTGAATCAGCCATGCGACGCATCTCATCCCGTGAGACAGGGGGTTCCCTATCACCATGGTGTCCACCATGAACACTTGAATCTGAGCCTGCCATGTTAGGAGCAGCAAGAAAAAAAATATATATGTGGACACACTCGATCTCACCTCTTACTTACCCAAGTTCTTGCCTGATCTCAAGAACTGTGATGGTGCTGGTGTGACAGCTTCAACGGAGGTGGTAAAGAGGCCGTAAGGAGTACAAATCGAAAGTCCCGGTTTATGTTTTTAGTGGAGCTATAGGTGGCTGAACAAGGCAGGCTACAGTACTGCCAATCAAGTGAAAAAATGATGTGCTCAAAAGATAATTTTTTTTTGCTGCTATCAAGATTACCACCAACTTGGATTTGAAAACTGAAAATTTCAACACCCAACCGTAACACAAAATTCTTCACAATCTTTTCACTTGTGCTCTCTTTTTTTTTACTGTATTCTTTTTTTTAATAACACTAACAGGGGTGCTGATTACAAAAGATATAGGTAACCGGTGGTGACGAGCAACTGGAAGAAAACAAACACAAGATAACAGTACCGTCAAAGGACTATAGGTATATTTTTTTTTAGGCTTTGGACTGTAGGACAAACAAATATATGTAAAAGATAAACACTGGAATGAATATGTGGATGGTGAAAACTGTAACGGATTGAAAAAGGGTGGGAGAGTGGGTGATAAAAAAAATGAACCTACCGTGACAACGATAGCTCTGATACCACATGATATGCACCGAATTTGGTTCGGCGAAGGGTGGCCCGATCTTCACGACAGGAGGTTCAAGAAAAAGATAACTTGCTGTAGAAACAGCGCGGATAACTAGCTTTATACCTGACCAAGGTTGGATGCGACCAAGCGACGGGGAGAGAGACACCGAAACCGCGAAGACTTCGACTCGATCTCCGAACGGCCGCAGAACCACAACCGGAGCTAATCCACACAAGACGGGGCAGCCGTACTGGAACCCGCAGAGCACGAATTAGTGGATCTCAGAGAGATCTCTCCACAAGTTCAAGAAGAACAAGGAAGAACAAGGGTTGAGTAAGACACTCAAGCAGCTCGGCTGCAAATTTCACTGGAATAATCTTAATTCATCAAAGAGTTGCCCTTGGCTTACAAAAGAGGGATATTTATACCAACAACTAGTCTAAGAATAGATGTGAACTGAAAAATCCACGTGGGAAGGTGGAAGGCCAACTGGCTTGATCATTCATGCAGTGGTCATCAATTTCCCGCATGTCTTCTGGCCTTCTGGGTGGTCTTCAGTGTTTTAATCATAACTCCACCTAGAGACATCCAAAAGACATGGGACTAGATGCGTTGGAAAGATAATTTGATAACCTTTCACACAATGTGTAGCATGCTTCACGAAATATTGTAGAGTAATACAGTTTCTCACGAAAACTTGGATATCAGGCTGACTGTTGATCTTCTGAACAGTCTGCACCAAAAGCACTCGGCTGCCAAGCTGGAACCTCTAAAGCACTCGGCACTTAGTGGCATTTGAAAGTTGACTTCAACACCTTTCCAACAAGTACTCATGGACCTTCACAGCTTCTATGAATCAAGAGATATGACTGTTTCTTCATGACAGTTCTGCCAGGCCGAACTGGTTCGACGTAGTTCTCCTCTCTGGTTCAGTCTTGGCGTGTCCTTGTCATCCTCCTTGGTGAACCTGAGTAATAGAAACATGTATGATTTAGGAAGTATATAATTCTCATTAATAAATGGAATTTCACAAAGTAGCGCGTGCACCTCTTGTTGTAGCTGTTTAGCTCGGCTACGAGTAATTGGTCCATCGACAACATGAGCTGGTGCAGCTTGACTTGATGATTGTTCCATCTTGCTTGATGTAATCGGTATACTTGATGGTATGGTCGGTGTGGGCATATCAAGTTGATATCTTTAGGGGGGGCCAATTGGGCCCGTTGCAATCCCTTTGCCCTTGCCTTTTGCTTGGCGGGCACTTGCCGAGCTAGGGCCACCTCCAGCAGAAGCCTTGGAGGCAGGCTTTTTCGCGAGCACCTTCCGTCGATCTTGGGAAGGAGAAGGAGCCGACTCGAAAGGGCGCTCTTGGCGCTTCTTGCATAGGCCCGTCGAGGACCAAAGCACGGCTTCGTGGTCCATCTCAGCCTCGAAATCAAAGATTTTGTCATTGGTGCTTGACATTGTCCTAAGAATGGATTTCACAAGGTATTGATGAGAATAGATGACAAGGAATTGCATTGAGGAATTGAGAAGTTATGGTTGAGTTCAGAAAAATCGGACTAGTCCGGTGTACAAGCACGGACTAGTCCGATTGACCAGACTTGTCCGTGCATGCACCGGAATAGTCCAGTATTCAAACTCTAGAACCCTAACTATGAGACAAATGGTGATTCTTTATGCACAAATAGCTTAGCAGCAATGTAATACATCAAGGAAGCATGTATATGGTGAAAGGAACTAAGCTAGTTGATCAACATTGAATGGAATAGCAATTTCCAGGGTTTGGGATGAGATTTTACCGAAAGATCTTGATTCTCGGAGATGTAGGGGTTGATGGAGCGGACAAGTCCGTGGTCTTCAATCCCTGAGCAATGGAGGTCATTTTCCACCAAAATCCGAGGAGTTTTGATGTAGAGTGATGGAAATCGCCTTGGGGAGCTCGAGCGTGGAGAGATAAAGCTTGAGGCAAGTATGGGGTGAGGAAGATTAGGGTTTGGCGGCGGCTAGGGTTATGGACACGAAAAATCGGTCTTGTTCGAAATTAATCAGACTAGTCCGAACTTTTGGAGAGACTATATCGGACTAGTCCGTGCTCTGCCAGACTAGTCTGGCCTAACCGTCACTTTGCGGACTAGTCCGCATGGGCAGACTAGTCCGGGCAACCACGGACTAGTCCGTGGTCACCAGGGAAGAAGTGCTTAGCCCATTTATATATATTCGAAGGTACTTATTAAGGAAATAGGGAGGCAAAGCAAATCATATAATATTGATGAATATGATCAGTAAGCATAGAACAATCAAGCAATGACCACCATTCACCAATATTTAGTAATTGACATAGTTTTTCGGAAAAATTTGAGAGATGATTTTCACAACACGATCAATGAATTTTTAAGATAGCATTTAGGTATACAAGATTTCAAGCCACATTTTGAGCATCAAGGATATTTAGTTTATTTTGAGTCAAATTCGCCTCTAGCTCCAATTCATCCACGGATACTTGTTCTTTTGGTACCGTTAAGTACTTCTTGAGCTGATAAACATGGAATACATAATGAACATCAGAAAGTCTTGCTGGCATCTCCAATTTATACACCACTTCTCCACATTTGTCCAAAACCTTGAATGGTCCAATATAGTGAGGTGTCGACATGCCTCTGACATTAAATCACATATGACCTTGCATAGGTGACACTTTGAGATATACGAAGTCTCCAACTTCAAAAGTTAAGCCTCTTTGCCTATTATCCGCATAGCGCTTTTTTCTTGATTGAGCAGCCCTTAGGCTTTGCTGAATAACTAAACTTGCCTTTCATATTCTTGTAACACATCAGGCCGAATACTTAGTTCTCTGGTGCCTCATTCCAAAACAAAGGTGTCCCAAACTTCCTCCCTAAATGTTGCCTAGAGGGGGGGTGAATAGGCGTTTTTGATTTTTGGTCAGATCCTGCAACACTTAAAAAATTGATCAAATCCCGAGATATTCGACTAGTCCGGTCGAGTGCGGACTAGTCCGGTGTGTACCGACTAGATTGTTCAAATTTGATCGATTATCTTGATCCTAGGATGTATGCAGCGGAAATGTACTAGTAATTGAAGTGTCACACAACTATGAACTAGGATGTAGCACAAGTTAATCTTATATTCAATGTTTCAATGTAGAGTGAACAAGATTGATTGAAACCCTAGATAGATATGAAGATTAAGAACAATATGCGCAAAGCAAGACACAATCTCTTTATCCCGTGGTTCGGTTCCCACAGAGGCAACCTACGTCCACGTTGAGGAGTCCACAAAAGGACCGGGTCTTCTCCAACCCTACCCTCGTCGTATCGCCATGGAGGCCAATCCTTTTCACTAATCATAAAGGGAAAATAACCAAATTCAAGAGGCCTTCTCACAAGTTGAGGGATCCCCAAGATTACAATATGAACACCACCAAGAACACACTCTTAAGATCACAATGAAAACCACAGGAGTGTGTTAGAGAATCAAACCAAGAGATCATTGAGTGAAGAACCGTGTATCTCCAATGATCAAAAGTGTATCCTAAAGGGATTGATCTTTCTTGCATTGGATTTCGTGGAGAGGTGTTTTCTAGGCTCTTGGAAGGTGTGACGGTGCAGGGGTCAAGAGATCTCAAAGATGGGTCGTGCACACCTATTTATATGGGGTTTCCAAAAGTTACCGTTAGGGTTTAGAAAGATAGGACTAGACCGTGGTGGACACAGGACTAGTCCAGTGTGCTGTGCATAGGAAACCCTTGGTGTCACGAAATATCGGACTTGTCCGGCTAAGAGCGGACTTGTCAGATTTTTTATTCTGGAAATCTTCGGACTAACCCGATAAATATCGGACTTGTCCGGATAAGTGAAAACCTAAGTGAATTTGGTGAACAAGTCCGCACTTGGAGGACTTGTCCGATTTAGGTCAGAGGGTTTTCGGACTAGTCCGTGCTGACATCGGACTTGTCCAATTGACATCAGAAATATATCAGACTAGTCCGTTGTGTTATCGGACTTGTCTGATTTTGTGCAACTTGTGAAGTGTGTGGAAGATTAGTCCTCACTGGGGAGGACTACTCCGATTCTGGTAAGAGAGATATCGGACTAGTCTGCGGTGATACCGGACTAGTCGGTCAGTAAAAAATTGGACTGTGAGGACAAGTCTGCATTGGGAGGACTTGTTCGATCTTTTGCAGAGAGATATCAGACTAGTCTGGGGCCAGTCGGACTAGTTCGGTCCTGTATAACTTTGTGCAATGTGTGAGATTATTTGTGCCTGAGCTCTTGGGGCGTGTTTCCTTAACACACTCCATACACAGTGATCTACTACACTTGTTTCTTGAGCTCTTTTCCGTATTGCTCCTCATTCTCCTTTCTTTTTGGCACTTTGTTCATTCTCTCATTAGAACCTGTGCTCATCTCAATGATATGGTTAGGATCTCATTTGCTTGTCATAAATCAACCAAAACACACAAGGGATTCCTAGATGAACTTTTACTCTCCCCCTTAATGGTGATTGATGACAACAAATTGAGATTTCACAAAATATGATAAAATGTTGAGATTTTCATAAAGTGTCCACATATGAGTTTGAAACACATTAAGCAATGCAAACATAAGTCATATGTGCATTCTTTATGGTGGGATGTAACACTAAGGATGTATAAACGATAATCGTGATGAGAATGACATAAGTGACATCAATACATCAACAACAATCATATATGCCATTTTTATAGCAAAATCAAAGATTTCATGCATATGTTCATAAGTAGTTCAAAAACATTGCATCACAGTACCAAAAGCATCAAAAGAGCATAATATAAGTCTTACAACCCACAAAGAGACAAAAAAACACAAAAAATAGCACTCTTCGCAGCCTACAGCTAAAGCCTAAGACTCCTAAGACTCCCCCTCATTCTCTCCCCCTTTGGCATCAAGACACCAAAAAGAAGGAGAGGAGGGACCTAAGGTCTCCAAGCCTCGCTGTCGGTCCTCTCGTCGTCTTCATCTTCATTCTCTAGCTAATGAGGAGGAGGAGGAGGAGGAACAGTACCACTCGAGTCCCCAATGCCAAAATAGGCAAGCTCGAAGGGAGTCAAGGGCCCGAGCTCGGTGAAATCAGAATCAGAATCATCAGAAATGACTGGAGATCCAATGGGCTCGATCTCCAGCTTTTGGCAAATTTGCTTCACATTCTCTTTGACATTTGGGATTTCACTTCGTCCTTTTTGCAAGAGGCAAAGATGGCTGATAGGTACTTCAAGATGCCACTTGGGGACCCCTTATGAGGAGGGGCCCTAGTGGCGGGAGCAACCCTAGCATCTCCACTGGCTCTCACTAGAGCCTCAGGACTGGAAGCTGGAGAGGGAGGAGCTTGAACACTTGCTTGTTGAGGCTTCTGGGTCTTCAATGGGGTGTGCTCCACATCCTTGACAAACTCTATCCCTGTGACCCTCTCTATCATAAACATCAGATAGAGGTCATAGCCACAAGATCTGTTTGGAGTACAGGATATGTTCACCATGTCATTCCAAATATAGTCAAAGACATCAAACTTCCTTTCTTTGCTAATGACCTTCATCAAGGTCCTGAGGTATCCCTGCACATGTCCAGCATCCCCATCCTTCGGGGCAATTGTCTTCCTAAGGGCCTTGTTCATCACCACAAAGAAATGCTTCATGTTCTTGGTAGAAGGAGGATTGAACTTTGAGTGGGGTTCATAGAGAAACTTCAACCTGTCCTTCTCAATGACACCAATGTTGTGAATTATCAAGTTGTCATTGCTGGTGCTAGCAAGATGTAGCAATCTTGCAAACTCTTCATAAGTGATGGTGTACTTGGATCCGTGAGTCATCCAAATCACCTGCTCTTCCTCATCACTAGCAAAGTGGCAAGTAGCATAAAACTGAGCTATGAATTCATCATTACAGTTGTTTCTAAAGGCGAAGATATCCTTCAAGCCATACCTTTCAATTGCCTCGACCACCTCCACAAAAGGTGGGCAATCCTTCTTCTCAACGTGCGCCCAATCTATCCATTGGCTGCGCACAACTGGTGTCTTCATTGGGAGATAGACAGTCTTGTAGAAATATGCATGGAAATTACTCCAGAATCTCCCATCAGCGGTCTGCTTGGGTCGGCTGTAACAATCAACATTCCTGAATTTCACAGCCGTGTTGCTGCCCATTCCATTGAATCTCTCCTCTACGGGATCCCGGGCCTCTTCCCTTGGAGTTGATATCTTTAGGGGGCCAATTGGGCCCATTGCAATCCCTTTGCCCTTGCCTTTTGCTTGGCGGGCACTTGCCGAGCTAGGGCCACCTCCAGCAGAAGCCTTGGAGGCAGGCTTTTTCGCGAGCACCTTCCGTCGAGCTTGGGAAGGAGAAGGAGCCGGCTCGAAACGGCGCTCTTGGCGATTCTTGCTTAGGCACGTCGAGGACCAAAGCATGGCTTCGTGGTCCATCTCAGCCTCGAAATCAAAGATTTTGTCATTGGTGCTTGACATTGTCCTAAGAATGGATTTCACAAGGTATTGATGAGAATAGATGACAAGGAATTGCATTGAGGAATTGAGAAGTTATGGTTGAGTTCAGAAAAATTGGTCTAGTCCGGTGTACAGGCACGGACTAGTCCGATTGACTAGACTTGTCTGTGCATGCACCGGAATAGTCCAGTATTCAAACTCTAGAACCCTAACTATGAGACAAATGGTGATTCTTAATGCACAAATAGCTTAGCAGCAATGTAATACATCAAGGAAGCATGTATATGGTGAAAGGAACTAAGCTAGTTGATCAACATTGAATGGAATAGCAATTTCTAGGGTTTGGGATGAGATTTTAACGAAAGATCTTGATTCTCGGAGATGTAGGGGTTGAAGGAGCGGACAAGTCCATTGTCTTCAATCCCTGAGCAATGGAGGTCATTTTCCACCAAAATCCGAGGAGTTTTGATGTAGAGTGATGGAAATCGCCTTGGGGAGCTCGAGCGTGGAGAGATAAAGCTTGAGGCAAGTATGGGGTCAGGAAGATTAGGGTTTGGCGGCAGCTAGGGTTATGGACACGAAAAATCGGTCTTGTTCGAAATTAATTAGACTAGTCCGAACTTTTGGAGAGACTATATCGGACTAGTTCGTGGTCTGCCAGACTAGTCCGACCTAACCGTCACTTTGCGGACTAGTCCGCACGGGCAGACTAGTCCGGGCAACCACGGACTAGTCCGTGGTCACCAGGGAAGAAGTGCTTAGCCCATTTATACATATTCGAAGGTACTTATTAAGGAAATAGGGAGGCAAAGCAAGTCATATAATATTGATGAATATGATCAGTAAGCATACAACAATCAAGCAATGACCACCATTCACCAATATTTAGTAATTGACATAGTTTTTCGGAAAAATTTGAGAGATGATTTTCACAAAACAATCAATGAATTTTTAATATAGCATTTAGGTATACAAGATTTCAAGCCACATTCTGAGCATCAAGGATATTTAGTTTATTTTGGAGCTCACAAAAGCGTTTTTTCATCAAGTGGCTTGCTGAATATGTCGGCTAGTTGTTTTTCGGTATTGACATGTGAAATGGCTATATCTCCCTCATTGAATGGTCTCTAAAAAGTGATGCCGGGTGTCTATGTGTTTGGTCCTAGAGTGCTCAACGGGATTATGGGCAATTTTAATGGCACTCTCATTATAAAAAAGGAGTGGAATACGGTTCATATTGTAACCGTAATCCCTTAGAGTTTGTCGCATCCAATGGAGTTGTGCACAAAAACTCCCGGCTGCAACATACTCCGCTTCGGCCGTGGATAGGGCAATGGAGTTTTTTTTCATGGAGGACCAAGAAACTAGGGATCTTCCTAGGAATTGGCATGTACCGGAGGTAGTTTTTCTATCTGCTTTGCATCTGGCATAATCTGCATCAGAGTAACCAATGAGATTGAATTTTGATCCTTTGGGGTACCAAAGGCCTAGGTTGGGTGTATGAACTAAATACCACAATATTCTCTTAACGGCTGTCAAATTACACTCTTTGGCGTTGGCTTGAAACCTTGCACACAAACATACACTCAACATAATGTCTGGCCTAGATGCACATGAGTCAAGTAGAGATCCAATCATGGAGCAATGTACCATTTGATCGACGTTTGGTCCATCTTCATTGAGATCCAAGTGGCCATTCGTTGCCATGGGAGTCTTTATAGGCTTTGCCTTGTGTAGTCCAAACTTCTTGAGTGTACTTAGTTTGGCTTATGAACGTCCCTTCCTTTTGTTTCCTCACTTGGAATTTCAAGAAGTACTTTAGCTCTCCCATCATAGACATCTCAAACCTATCTGTCATAATCTTACTAAGTTCCTCACAAAAAGATTTATTAGTTGAACCAAATATTATATCATCAACATGTATTTGACAAATAAAGATATCATTGTCATAGTTCTTTGTAAACAATGTATAATCTACTTTACCGATCTTAAAGCCATTTTCAATTAAGAAGTCTTTAAGACACTCATACCAAGCTCTAGGACCTTGTTTGAGGCTGTAGAGAGCCTTACGCAATTTAAAGACGTGGTTGGGGAACTCTTCATCTTCAAACCCGGGGGGGGGGGGGGGGGGGGTTGCTCCAAATACACCTCCTCCTTGATTGGTCCATTGAGAAAGGCGCTTTTCAGATCCATTTGACAGAGCTTGAAATCATGATGAGTAGGATATGCAGGTCATATTCTAATAGACTCAAGACTAGCTACGGGAGCAAATGTTTCACTGAAATCCAAACCTTCGACTTGTGAATACCCTTTGGCCACAAGTTGTGCCTTGTTCCTTGTCACCACCCCGTGTTTGTCTTTTTTGTTGCAGAAGACCCATTTGGTGCCGACGACGTTGGACTTGGGTCTTTCGACTAGTTCCCACACCTCGTTCTGCTTGAAGTTCTTGAGTTCTTCTTGCATGGCCACTACCCAATCCGGATCCTTCAATGCATCCTCGACCCTGTGCAGTTCCTAAAATGACACAAAATAATAATGCTCACAAAAATTAGCTATGCGAGATCTAGTAGTTACTCCCTTTTGGATGTCACCGATGATGTTATCGATTGGGTGATTCCTTTGAATGCATTGGTGTACTCTTGGGTGTGGCACTTGCGGTCTTGAATCTTCATGGTCATCTTCTTCTCCCCCTAGATGGTTGCCCTCATTGACTTGTTGATCATTTTTGTCTTCTTGAGGTTGATCTTGTATGGAGGCTCCCCCTTGATCATTGGCCTCCATTTGCGGTTCATCTTCCTCATGCACATGTAGAGGTGGCTCTTGTGGTCGAACTTCACCCAATGTCATTCTTCTCAATGCTTGTCAAGGATCTTCTTCTATTTCTAGCACACATGGATCAACTTGCTCCTTTTGGGAGCCATTAGTTATATCAAACACTACGTCACGTGCTACTTCAACAAGTCCGGAGGTCTTGTTGAAGACACTATAAGGGTAAGTGTTCGAATCATAACCAAGCAAGAAACCTTCATCGGACTTCAAAGCGAACTTTTAAGTCCTAGGCTTCTTGTTCAAAATATAGCACTTGGAACCAAAAACTCGAAAATATGAAATATTAGGCTTGTTACCAGTGAGTAGCTCAGAGGATGTCTTCTTGAGTAGTCGATGAAGATAAAATTGATGAATGTCGTGGCAA
Source organism: Tuctoria greenei (assembly GCA_036927565.1). Taxonomy (NCBI): domain Eukaryota; kingdom Viridiplantae; phylum Streptophyta; class Magnoliopsida; order Poales; family Poaceae; genus Tuctoria; species Tuctoria greenei. Next base: position 110,733,387 of record JAYESD010000005.1, read on the forward strand.
GCGGTGTTAACTACTTCTACACAAAATCGATCCGAGGTCTTGTACTCATCGAGCATTGTTCTTTCCATCTCTATGAGGGTTCGGTTCTTCCTTTTGGCAACTCCATTTTGTTGAGGGGGGGGGGGGGTAAGGTGCAGAAAACTCATGTTTTATGCCTTCTTCATCTAGGTACTCCTCAACTTGTGTGTTCTTGAAATCCGTGCCGTTGTTGCTTCGAATGTTCTTGATCATCAGTGAAAACTCATTTTGTGCACGTTTGAAAATTTTCTTAAGTGTGCCTCGTGTTTATGACTTATTATGTAAAAATAAAACCCAAGTGAAGCGAGAAAAATCATCAACAACTACTAAACCATACTTGTTACTGCCGATGCTTATGTAAGCAATTGGACCGAATAGGTCCATGTGGAGTAGCTCGAGCGGTCTTGTTGTAGTCATGACGTTCTTCGCGGGATGAGGTTCTCCAGCTTGCTTCCCGCCTCGGCACGCGCTACAGGGCCTGTCTTCCTCAAAAACAACATCCTTCGAACCTCGGATGTGATCGCCCTTGAGGAGTTTTTGAAGATTCCTCATACCAACATGCGCTAGCCGTCTATGCCACAGCCAACACATATTGGTCTTTGCAATCAAGCATGTGTCAAGTTCAGCTTTATCTTTGTCGAAGTCAACAAGGTAAAGCTTTCCCTTCAGTATACCTTTGAATGCAACGGAACCATCACTCCTTCTAGAAACGGTCACACCCTCATTAGTGAACAGGCAATTATAACCTTTGTCACATAATTGAGATATGGACAATAGGTTATAATCTAAGGAATAAACATGTAACACATGAGAAAGAGTATGATGAGATAATATGGCAATTTCACCGGTACCGAGCACATTTCCTTGACTATTGTCTCCAAAATAGATGCCCTCACATGGATTCTCATTTTCTTCATATTAAACAAACATCCTTCTTTCTCCGGTCATATGGTTGGTGCAACCACTATCTAGCACCCATTTAGATCCACCAAAGGAATAGGCCTACAAAAACAAATCATGCCTTGGTTTTAGGTATCCAAGCTTGCTTGGGTCCTTTTAGATTAGTCACAAAGGATTTGGGCACCCACACATGAGATTTGGTGTTCCCATGGCGTGGCCCAATATAATGAGCATAAACATTACCAAAATTACTTCTCATTAAAACATAAGATGCATCAAAGGTTCTAAATAGCAATTGTTGTTGTTTATAAACATAACTAGTCCGGGAGATCGGACTTGTCCGGAGGACCGGACTTGTCCGTGTCCCGACCGGACAGGTCCGGTGATCATATGTGTTGGATGTGTTAACTTTGGACTTTCCAGTTTGAGAGGGTCTTCCCTTTACAAATGCAATGCTTTCCTTGTTATTCTTATGGCTTCTATCATTTTGCTTTCCACCATAGGAATACCCAATACCATATTTTACATTAGGAGGTCTTGTGGCCAAGTATGCACTACGTGCATATTTGACCTTCTACTTGTCAAATATGCCACTTTGGGCAGGATGCTTATCCTTGGTAGAGGTTGACTTGTCTTTCAAGCTAGTGTCAACTTTACCACATGAACAAGTAATGATAGCTTCAGTTTTAAGTGGTTGAGAAGGTGATATTGAGGAGGATGAAGGGTCACCTTGCTCGAGTGACTCAACTTGTACCTCAAGGATCTTGTTAACCTTGATTAGGTTAACAAGTTCGACTTTGATTGTAGCATTTGAGTCGCTTAACTCTAAGCAAGCTTCCTTGCTTGAAGCTAACTCAAGCTGTAGTGACTTGCTTCGCTCCTTTTCATGTTCTAGAAGCTTGTCAAGTTCAACATATTCCTCCTTTTGAGAGATAATCATGTCTTCTTGACGGTTTATCAACTTCTCCTTTTCAACAAATTGATCAAGTAGAAATTTCATTTTCACGGTTGTTTTCTTATCTAAGCCAATGAGCATATCTTCATTATTGCTAACAATATCACTATCACTAGAATAGGAATGCAGGAAGAGGATTTGGTTGTTACCTTTCGTTTACCTTCCTTTGCCATGAGGCAAGTGTCGTTCCCCTTCCATGCGCCGAGAGTAGGGAAGAGAGTGGACTTCTTGATTGTCTTCTCGATGGCTATGCTAGCCATCTCTTCTTCTTCGTATGAGGACTCATTATTTTAGTCCCACTCTTTCCCTAGATGCGCTTGTTCAGCTTGCTTCTTCTTCTTGAAGAATTTCTTGGGTTGAGGCTTCGTTTCCTTGGTCTTCTTCTTGTTTTCTTCACATGGACAATCAACTATAAAGTGACTATACTCACCATAGTTATAGCATGCCCGCCTCAACTTTGGTTTTAATTTTTCCATGTACTTCCCTTCACTTGATTTAGCTCCTCGTCTTTTCTTCATCATCCTTTTGAATTTCTTCATGAATAGTATCATGTCATATTCATCCAAGTCGCTGCTCTCATCATCACCGTCTTCTTCTAGTTCAACTTCTCGAGCTTCTTTAGACAAGGGCTTGAGAGTGGACTTCAAAGAGACCCCTTTCTTCTTTGCCGAGGTGAGATCGGCAATCTCCTTAACATGCTTGGCCTGCTTTTCCATCATCTAAAAGTCGATGATTTTCCCAAGTAACTCATCCAGGGTCATCTTCTTGTAACCGGGGCTTTCTCTAATCATTGAGCACAAGATTACGTTGCGAGGCATGAAAGCTCTAAGGATGAGCTTCATCACCTCATGATCATTCCACTTCTTGCTTCCGTATGCTCGAACCTTGTCGATGAGCGTCTTTAGCCGGTTATACATGTCTTCCAGCGACTCATCTTATTCAATGGCAAATCTTCCTAATCCACCTTCAATAATTTCAATCTTCACTTCTCACGCACGACAATCTCCTTCTTGTGCGGTTTGCAATGTGTCCCATATCTCCTTTGCAATCTCGAGTCCATCCACTTTGGTGAACTCGTCCTGATTAAGTGATGAGGTGATGACCGCAGCAGCTTGGGCATTTCAATGGATTGCTTGCTCTTGGCTAGGTGTAAGCTCCTCATCATCGTCGGGGATATCTATTCCTATAACCACATTGGCCAAAAACTTGGATTGAGAGAAATAAAGTGCATTTTCATGTTTTGCCTCCACATTGATTAGTCATTGCCATACAAGTGTGGGGCCTTTCCAAGTGGAATAGATAGATGATGATTGTTGTTAGAGTTTAAGCGATCATAATTAAAAGGATATCGAGAGTAGTCGGTGTGACTACTCCCCTTCTTCTTCTTCTCATTTTCGATTTTCACTTTTCCCTTGGAGAGGGTTTTCTTCCTTAGGAGCGCCTTTAGTTCCAACGTCTCCTCATTGTCATCCTCGATGTCTTGGATGGCCTCGAGGAGCCTCTACAATTTTTGGTTCTTTTCTTCTTCAACCTTCTCTTGGTCTATGCTCTTGTGTACATCCTTCATGTCCGACATGATCTCTTCGAGTGATTAGTCTCCTTTTGAAGAAACCTGCTCTGATACCAATTGAATGTTGCCTAGAGCGGGAGTGAATAGGCCTTTTTTATTTTTGGTCAGAACCTGCAACATTTAACAAATTGATCAAATCCTGAGATATCGGACTAGTCCGGTCGAGTGCGGACTAGTCCGTTGTGTGCCGATTAGATTGATCAAATTGATCGGTTATCTTGATCCTAGGATGTATGCAGCGGAAATATACTAGTAATTGAAGCTTCATGCTACTATGAACTAGGATGTAGCACAAGTTAATCTTATATTCAATGTTTCAATGTAGAGTGAACAAGATTGATTGTAACCCTAGATAGATATGAAGATTAAGAACAATATGCGCAAAGTAAGACACAAGCTCTTTATCTCGTGGTTCGGTTCCCACAGAGGCAACCTACATCTAGGTTGAGGAGTCCACAAAAGGACCGGGTCTTCTCCCACCCTACCCTCGTTGGATCGCCACGGAGGCCAATCCTCTTCACTAATTACAAAGGGCAAATAATCAAATTCAAGGGGCCTTCTCACAAGTTGAGGGCTCCCCAAGATTACAATATGAACACTACCAAGAACACACTCATAAGATCACAATGAAAACCATAGGAGTGTGTTAGGGAATCAAACCAAGAGCTCAATGAGTGAAGGACTGTGTCTCTCGAATGATCAAAAGTGTAACCCCAAGGGATTGATCTTTCTTGTTTTGGATTTCATGGAGAGAGGTGTTTTCTAGGCTCTTGGAAGGTGTGACTGCGCAGGGGGTCAAGAGATCTCAAAGATGGGTCGTGCACACCTATTTATATGGGTTTTCCAAAAGTTACCGTTAGGGTTTCAAAAGATCAGACTCGTCCGTGGTGGACACCGGACTAGTCTGGTGTGCTGTGCGTAGGAAACCCTAGGTGTCTTGAAATATCGGACTTGTCCAACTAAGAGCGGACTTGTTTGATTTTGGTTCTAGAAATCTTCGGACTAGTCCGATAAATATCAGACTTGTCCAGATAAGTGAAACCCTAAGTGAATTTGGGTAACAAGTCTGCACTTGGAGGACTTGTCCGATTTAGGTCAGAGGGTTTTCGGACTAGTCCGTGCTGACATCGGACTTGTCCGATTAACATCAGAAAGATATCAGACAAGTCCATTGTGTTATCGGACTTGTCTGATTTTGTGCAACTTGTGAAGTGCGTGGGGGACTAGTCCGCACTGGGGAGGACTAGTCCGATTTTATTCAGAGAGATATCGGACTAGTCCGTGGTGATATCAGACTAGTCCGGTCAGTGAAAAACTGGACTGTGAGGATAAGTCCGCATTGTGAGGACTTGTCTGGGGCCAGTCTGACTAGTCCGGTGTTGTATAACATTGTACAATGTGTGAGATTATTTGTGCTTGGGCTCATGGGGTGTGTTTCCTTAACACACTCCATATACAATGATCTACTACACTTGTTTCTTGAGCTCTTTTCCGTATTGCTCCTCATTCTCCTTTCTTTTTGGCACTTTGTTCATTCTCTCATTAGAACCTGTGCTCATCTCAACAATGTGGTGAAAATCTTATTTGCTTGTGATAAATCAACCAAAACCCACAAGGTATTTCTAGATTCACTTTCACTCCCGTATAGTGCTTCATAGGGTGACATTTTCAAGTTGTCTTGGTAACTATTGTTATATGAGAATTCGGCATATGGCAAGCTCTTTTCCCAGCTGCGTCCATGCTTCAAAGCACAAGCTCTCAACATATCTTCTAATATTTAGTTGTTCCTTTCGGTTTGTCCATCCATCTATGGGTGATATGCTGAGCTGAAAGTTAACCGGGTACCCATAGCTTCATGCAGTAAAAAAAACATCCAAACCCTTGTCTTGAAGCATCACAATAGATATCAAAGCTCTTGCTCACATCTGACAATACCAGCACTGGTGCGGTTGTCAACCTTTTCTTTAACTCGTTAAAGCTCTCCTGGCAAGCTTGAGTCCATTGAAACGCCTTCCCCTTCATTAAAAATTCTATCATGGGTTTTGCTATTTTGGAGAAGTCCTTGATGAATCGACGGTAATATCCGGCCATTACGAGAAAACTCCGAATTTCCTTCACATTCTGTGGTGGCTCTCACTTCAACATATCTCTAACTTTTCCCGGGTCAATTGGTACTCCTCCTCTAGAGATGATATGTGAAAAAAATGATACTTCCCGTAACCAAAACTAGCTTTTGCTGATTTTAGCATACAGCCGGTATTCTCGCAATTTCTACAATATTGTGGGGACCGTAGTCCACGCATCCGAGGATCTCATTGGGTGGTGCCGTGCGATGCGGCACCTAACAGCACACACAAAAAGGATACCAAAACATATAAAGTTTTCATTTTATAAGAAGAAGAGTTTACAAAAGAGTGTACCATAGGGGTACACACGCAGCCGAAAATACATACTCACAATCTCACCTAACTAAGCAGGAAAGAAGACGTCCATGCCCTAGGACGATTCTCACTAGCAACATGAAGAACATTCAACAGTGGCGTGGTTCACATGAGATTTATCTCGACACCTCGAGTCTCATGTACAACCTGAATAGCGGAAATAAAACTAATACGTGCAAAAATTGTTAAAGTGCAAACGTGAGCATAAGGCTCAGCAAGACTAACCCGTCTCACTAGACATATGCAGGGTGAATACTAAGCATAGGTAAGGTAAAGCATAAATAGACTCGACTACAAGTGGATCCTTATATTCATATTTTAAGTAGCAAATGACATTCTTTAGGCACGGCACATCATATACTCCACAATCAAACAAGAAACGCTTTGCTAATGATATGACATGCCCAAAGCACATACTGCTATTACAGGTAAAGTATGGGGAAATTATAAACTTTTAATTGTACTATCTCTAAGCCATACAAGCTTGCAAAGCGATTATAATTTAATATATCATATTTTTCTGACTTCTTTAGTATTTACTACGTCACAGTTCAGTGAACAAGTGGTACTCTATTACTGTGACGATTATTGCAATCAGGACACACCCGGACAACACGACACATACGTCGTTCGGAAGTGTCAGCGAGTACACCTGTACCTACATAACACCTCAGTACTAGGCGTATATGGCCACCTTTCACAGGAAACCCGAACGCCGAGCCCGTCTCACCTCCGCAAACAGAAGGTATCCGCACGGAACACCTCATGTTTTCGCCGACCGATTTACACCTTACTGTCCTCAACCCACCCCTATCGATGGTGAGTTAATGGGACTCAACACCCCAGTTATCGAGTTACGTCAGTTTATTGGATTCCATATGTCTATTATGTCGTCGGTACGATTCAAGCTTGTCCGAAGGGGCTGCATACGGACGGGCCATAACCGACACAGACGGGGCTACCAATCCATCTCCCAACACCTGCCTTGTCATTACCAACCCAGGCACGATGTGAGCAAACCAACCTACACAAATCCCTGTCCATGTCTCATATTTAAGAGTTAACCTTATGGTAACAACTCGCGAGTAGGTTTCCCTCACTCGACTTCTCTCGCAAGTAGAATTCAACTACTTGACTTGTGATCAGTAAAATGTGACCAATCTCGCGAGTAGTATCCGACATACTCGACTTCTACCGATCATCTAACTAAATATTATGCATAGCAATACAAATCGAGGGGGTCTTATACTACCCATCCACTTCAAGGATTCAATCAACATAGACCTAATGCACATATTAAGTATAATTAATACAGTGTGTATAAAAGCAAGACTTTAAAAGGCACTTAAATGCAAACCGGGGCATGCCTTAGTTTGTGACTCGAATAAATGTCAATTGTTAGTGGTCCTTCTGTGCAGACTCCACCAAGGACTTCAAGTGGACACTCTGGCATTCTCCTCCAAGCGAAGTTTCTTGTCAATCACCTATCAGCACATTCCTATCGACATGATATGCATATAAGTAATTAAGTAATTAAGTAGTTTAATAATAGACTCCACGGGGTTGTGTAAACTTTAAGAACGAGGAGTTTGACTAGGAAGGACAGATATGCCTCGGATGTGTGGGTAACAAGAGGATGAGTCAAGGTGGACATAGTAGTGTCAGTATGAACTGAAAGGTACAACATAAAGCTACATTGCAACTTAGCATACCACACTTCAAGCAATGCCATGCGAGATTGACAAATCTGAATGGTGAAGAAGTGTTAGGCGGAGAAGTGTAAGGACGACCAAAGACTCAAGGTGGAACATCGAAATCTTGAGTATGAGTGGAGTGTACAAGACGAAGGTCGCAATTTAACAGTCGACCAATGAACTTGACTTAACTCATAAAGGAGTAAACCTAGATAAGTGAGCAGTGTTGTCGTAGGGTCCTGACTTAGGATGAACCATGATGGAACCTAACGACACATGGGACTGAATTGAGATCAACATGGCTTGAACTTAAGAAGTCATTACAAGCACTGTTAACCTAGCATGAGTACCAAGACAACGTTAAAACCACGTTTAGGTAAACCAGTTGCTACGACTAATGTCGCAAGCATCGTTCAGGTGCTTACACGACGACACTAATGTAGTGTCTCCCGCAAGCTTGTCCAGGTGAGCTCGGTAAGCTCTTAGGACTTAAACATGTCGCAAGACCTTGCCGTGAAGGCATGATTTGCCATCTCGAGAAGATCATCTTAGCGACGTCCACATCAACCTGGACTCGTCAATGGGGTGAGCGGAACCCCGAACACCACCTTGTGAGTCTTAAGGCTAGTGATGTCAACTCGGTTGTTGATAAGCGACTCGACGAACCTGCCATCGATGAAGTGGTACACCAAGTTAACCATTCCTTTGATCAGTTAGGGAACATCCTCGACACAACCAAGGAACTCTTATCCAAGGTTCCCCTTGGTCTAGTTCTCCTTGTTGGTCGCAGCATTCTTGCATACCTCTACCACAGGTCATCGGTGATCACCGACACACCCTGTTTGACCTAGAAGACATTTCATTGAGCACCCTGGCTACACCCCGGACTCGACGAGTCTCGCCTCGACTAAACCCTAATTTGGCTAAACGACCATCGACCGTTGTGTCGGGGTTGTGTTCCAGCATCATGTACGTTACAAGCATCCTTCATCTCGATGCCAGGACACGATGATGGCTCGAAAAGTCACGACGACATTATGTGGTCAACGACATCGACACGGCTCATTGTGGAGCATCACGAGCACGCACGGACAGGCCAACGTGATACTAACGACAAAGGAGGTCAACTTAGGGATTTCTATAGGAACGATATCAATGCGGAACATGGACGTACGACTTGACGACACATGAGTACCATTAGCGATCACGATGAACGGACCTCAGTGATGTCAAACAAGTCATTTTAGGGCAAGGCTCACCTTGTAGGCATTTCGCTGAATATCTTGGGGTTGTAATTGATTTCCGTCGCTTCATCACCATTCAAAGGGCATCTTGGTACTTAGGCTTGTTGGTTGCAACATCATCCTACCCCTGCATCACAGACCAGTTCTAAACATCAACAAAGTTGGTTCATTCCTCGTGAACATTTCATCGAACACCTTGGCTGCAGCACTGTTCAACTATCCTTTGCACAAATCAGAGCAAACCTTGCACCTGTTGTCGATACCATTGTGTCAAAGGCGTGTTCCTGCATATCCTCTGTAACACACATCACTTACTTCTCTGCTAGGACATGACCTATGAGCAGAATGCCACGATGACGGAAAGTAGGCAACAACGTCGATGCATAGCCGATGTGGCCTAACTTCGAACGTGGGCATAGCCTTGCTGGTTTCCTAGAGGTGGACTTGGAACATGCTATAGCAGTGCCGTGGGGTGGAGATACGACAGCGACGGCACGAATGATTGGCACCGCGGAAAGAACGGGCTTGGACGGCGTTGCGACCATGGGGCACGGCCGGCAAACACGCAGTAGGGTGGCGTCGAGGGAGGTGTGCGGGCCGGCGGCGAAGCGGCGCTGTGCGCGACGTTGGCGGCATGTGGGGGCGGCGCCGGCAAGGAGCCGAAGCATGGACGGCAGGGCACCGGTGGTGGTGGCGCGCATGCGGGGGCACGGCGAGGGCGGTGCGAGCCGGCGAGCAGGGAGACGAGCCGTCGGGGCGGTGGAGCGCTTGCGAGCTGGTGGTGCCGTGGGCGGTGAAGGAAGCGGGCGCCTGCGTGGGCCGGCGACCGAGCGCAGGGCAGGGCGCCGTCGGGAGCAGTCAAGGCGAGCGCGGCGTCGGCGGTGCGTGGACGGACGCGGAGGGGAGGGGGCGCGCAGGGCGGGAGAGGAGCGCCAGAGGCGAGCGGTGTGCCGTGGATAGGACCGGGAGAAGGCAGGCCCCTGAGATAAGTATCGACGTTTTCATCGCAGTGGCAATCGCGGGGGCACATGCATGGAATCGGTGTCACGCTGTGGGCAGTGCCGACCTGACTTGTGGGCACCACCTGTGGGACCCACCTCCCTCCTTCTTATCTACCTTGTAACTGCAATTAAATATCTAACAGGCTCTAAAAGTGTTAAAAGTGGGCAGGGACACTAAGAAAAATATGAGGAATATATTGGGCAAATCAATTTCAGTATTTTGTAAAGTTTCAAACAAATTCAAATTTTTAATTTGAATTCAAGTGGTGATACTTGACTCAATGAAATAAATAGTAGATTAGGTACAAAAATCCTGAAACTTTGAAGGTACCCTTTTTGAACCATAAGGGACCTCAGAAAAAATTTGGAATGGATTTGGACAAATTTAAGTACAAAGTTTAAATTTGAAGTCGACTCTGATTAAACTCTCAGTACGTGTCCAATAAATGGAAAACATGCTTCAAAAATTTTGAAACTTTACCGAGAGTCTATTTGGAATATTAGAAGGTCATGGGAAAATTTATAGCCTTGGATTTGAATTCTTTGAATGTCCCATTTTAGGGTTGGAATAATTCCATTTTCTTTCTCTCCATTTTGTTTTCTTTTCTCCTTTAATTTTTCATTGAAAATGTGAATACCTAGAAATTAAGGATTTTACCCCTTAAGTTCCAAATACATTAGCAACCATGTTCTATATGTAAATTTTTAACAGGTTCCTATTTTTAGTGAACACAGGTTAACTCATATGGTTCATGTGAGTTTGGATTTCCAAGTCCACTTTCAAAAAATTTTAAGTTCGCATTTTTGCGTTTTTGTTCTCCCGAAAAGCGGGCTTTTACAAATATGAGCCTTACTCTTCTTCACTTCTCGAGTATATCATAATATCATCGATGAACACCACAACAAACTTATCCAAGTACTTCATGAAAATTTTATTCATGACGTACATGAAGTATGCAGGTGCATTTGTCAATCCAAAAGACATAACGGTATATTCATAGGACTCATACCGTGTCCGAATTGCCGTTTTAGGTATATTTGACGGTCTAATATTCATTTGGATGTAACCTGACCTCAAGTCGATCTTTGAGAAAACACAGGCACCCTTCATGTGGTCGAACAAATCCTCTATACAGGGTAATGTGTATTTGTTCTTGATCATCTCCTCGTTGAGAGACCTATAATCCACACACATCCTCCAGACTCTATCCTCCTTATCCACGAATAGCACTGGTGCTCCCCATGGTGATGAGCTTGGGAGTATAAAACCCTTCTCTAGCTACTCTTGAATTTGCTTCTTGTGTTCTGCTAACTCCATAGGAGGCATCCCATACAGCCTCTTAGCTATAGGTGCAGTTCCAAGTATTAAATCAATAACGAACTCGATGTCACGATTAGGTGACATACCTAGAAACTCTTCCAGAAACACATCTGAAAACTTGCACACCACTGGAATCTCCTCTAATGTTGCACCGTCTGTTTGGTTCGACACTACCTTCCTTGTTGTGTGTTGAGATGGTTCAAACTCTATGCTGATCCCCTTACCACTGGACGATTGCACCGTCTTTGTGGAACAATGAATTATTCCATGGTGATTCTGTAACCAATCCATTCCAAGTATTATGTCCAGTCCTTGTGAATCCGAAACAATGAGGTTGGCGAGGAAGTCTGCCCCCCCTACTTTAAGGCTTACCTTTGGACATATTATATTTGTCCTCATCTCCACTCTAGGAGACTTAACCAACAAGGTATGCTTCATGTGGGATATAGGAAAACTATACTTCGGCAATACTTTGATGATATGAATTAATGTGATGCTCCATAATCAAATAATATTGTTGCCGGGTTGGAGTTTGCGAGGAACAGACCAATCACAGCGTCCTCAGCTTGTTGGGCTTCCTTTGTGGAAACATGGTTCACCTTGCCACAAGCAAAATTCTGTTGTCCACGGTTGCCTTGTGGTGCTCCCCCATTGGGCTGTGGGTTCTTTCTGTGGAGCATTGTTCAGCCGACCATAGCCTTACTTAGGGCATTGAGATGCGAAGTGTCCCACATCACCACAAGTATAGCACGTCCTTGCTGCACCATAATAGTTAGGACGAGCTTGATTTGGAGCATTAGAAGGGAAATTGGTGCGGGGCGCATGTGGCATTGGAGGGTGAGGTGCTTGCATGGTAGGGCGTTGTTGTATTAGCTGAGCTGGGTGCAGTGGAATAGTAGTGCGATATGCAGGAGCAGTTGGGGTGTAGTATGGTGCATTTGATGGTGCATAGTGTGGGCAAACATTGCTTCCTTGAGGCTATCTTTGATATGGCATCTTCCTGTTATTATCTTGTTCCATCTCACGAACGTTGCTCTCAATCACAATTGCCTTGTCCACAAGCTTTTTGAAATTTGCATAGTCACTATCGAGCAATTGGACTTGAATCTCATTGTTTAGGCCCCTCATGAACAAGTTTTGCTTATAGTTGTATGTGTTCACATCTTCTGCAGCATACCTTGAGAGTTTAGTGGATTTATTAAGGTACTCACTCACACTCATCCTTCCTTGCCTTAGGATTTCAAATTCTTGCCTCTTCAAGACCACGACATCTTCAGGAACATAGTGAGAATGGAAACTCTCCTTGAATTCAGCCCAAGTGATTCTCTCGTTATTTGCATGGGCATTGCAAAGAGCGTCCCACCAATCCGCAGCTGCTCCAACTAGTTCATGGGAGGCAAAAAGGACTTTCTCCCAATCATTGCATTGGACTATAGCAAGCTTCTTCTCCACAGATTTCAGCCAGTCATCGGATTCCATAGGATCATTGGCTTGAGCAAAAGTAGGTGGCCTAGTCCTTATAAACTATCTTTGGCAGTTATGAGGCGGTGGGGGTGGTGGTTGTGACGCCTGGTTCCGAAAATGAACCAAGCTAACGCATATGTGTGCCCAGGATGTTCAACACACATACACGAGTGATTCACAAATGATAAACAGATAATTACCACAGCTCAATTTATTAAATAAGTACTCTTATTACATAATTCATTAAATCCTCGGATACAAGCTCTAATGAATATTAATGATAAGTTCAACTAATGCAGCGGATATGAATTAACTAAAAAACTAAGCAAACTAAGCAAAAGGGGTAGCGCAGCTCCATGCAACACCACAGGCAAAGCTGACGGTAGACACAGCCTAGATCTCCTCATTATCGCCATTAAACTCACAATTCTGACCTGCAACTGTTGGGGTGGGGGATTGCAAGAGTGAGTACATGTCGTACTCAGCAAGTGTGGAAAGTATGACATGTGGCTTATTCAAATGACGACAGTAATAATGGTTAAGTGCTGAAAAGTACAGTAAAACATTTGAAAAGCATTATCCTACGTCTATGTGAGACAATTCCATCATAACCATCATATTAACAAAGTATAAACAACATCCAATTATTGCCAACATCATCATTATCCATGTCCAGTTACCGTAACTCAAATTCATATCCGTAACCATAATCCATAAACCATAACCATTACCAACCCATAACCATAAACCACACACAACCATCCCAAACCCCAATTTCAACTCTAATCATGTAGGTCATCCAGGCGCTCTTAACCGGGAGCACGGCTATCATGATAGTTTTAATTAACTCTGCAGAGTTTGTACCACTTTACCCACGTGTTTGTGATTTCATCACCCGTCGGCGACTGAAGAACCTCCCTTATGCCAATTACACTTCCTTTGATGTATGGCCAAGAGATCACAAAATAGCCTTTACAAAGGGATTACTAGCCCATTCAGACCCCACTGAGGTTTCACCGATGGCGATGCCTCCAGCTGAGCACATCTTCAACCAAGGGCCCCCTCTTGAGCCATTCGGATCCCAGGGTAGTCCCACCAATCATCAACAAACCCAATCCGACTACCCCTTCCCCGAGCATCCACAATGGTCCAAACAGCACTAGCAAAGCCCTAATTAATCAGCTACGCCGCACCCATACTTGGCCTCGTGGTGGCACTGTAGTCCTGGCTTATTCTCGCATGAACCGGTCCTTAGATCTAAAGCAAGCAAACCACCATAACATCCAACCCATCCACGTACCAGGCTTGCTTAGATCACCCATCACCATACCGTATCGACCAGTTCACGTTAACCAGAATATCATTAATACATGATTAAATGTGTAGTGTTGATTGCTATCCCAATTAATTAAGCGAAACAAAAAGGTAAAAACCCTTCCCGACTCTCTACCATAATTTCCAGGTGACAAGGGTGGTTTAACAAATCTAGTAAACTTCCTACCATAGGATTCCCATCAAATTGACACAGCATGCAGTTTTGCAAACAAAACATTTATTTTAAAACAGGATCAATATGCTTCAAGGACACTTGCCTTGCTCCGGCGGATGGGGTTGCTCAAGCGCTTCAAAGTCTTGATTTTGGAAATCCTCGTATGCGGCCTCTTGAGCACGTTCCTCTACGCGTGATCATACATACAAGAAAATACATACAATTCAACATAATGCACACAAAATAATCAACATGCCATGACATGCATGCATGCACAATTTAATAATTAATTTACTACGGTCGTCTATTAATTAGATGCGTCTAGTTCATACGTGTTCATATGTGTTTACGGGGATTTTAGGGTGGATTAATGCTGCTGAAAATAAAATTATGGTGCAACTAAATTTAATTTACGCCTACTAGATTCAATACGGTCGCAAAAATTCGCATCGGGAACGAACCCTACCGTAGATCTGACGGTGTGACGGTCGCGGAATAAATGCGACGCGAAGACGAAAAAGATGGTGCAGCAGTCCTTCGGCGGCGCGATGACGGCGGCGCGATATCGGCGACGATCTCCGGCGAACGGCGGTGTCCTCCTCTTTTTCTCCCTCTTCTTCCCTATCTTTTTCTCTTTTTTTCTTCCCTGGGCGCCTTTGTTTTCTCTGTTCCCGTCGGCTGCTTCCGGCGGCTGGGTTTCTCCAGGCGGCGGCTTCTGGCGGCTGCTGGTTCGTGGGGGAAAAAGAGCCTAGGCCTGGGTCCTATTTATAGGGGCGGTGCTAGGGTACGGCTTGTACCGACTCGGTTGGGAGTCACGCGGCACCGGGAAACGCGGCAGAAGAGTCGGACGCGGGAGGGAGAGCGGGAGTTTCGGGATAGGATGTTACAGCGCGGGAGAGGACGGGAGACCGCGGTGGGGCCGGCTGCGGAGCGTGCGCGCGTCAGGGGGCGGGGACCGGCGCTGGCAGGGCGGGCAGGCGGGACGGCCTCGGGGCGAGCGCGGCGTCACCAGGGGGCGGGAGAGGACCGGGGGCGGGGCCCGGCGCTGGCAGCGCAGCGCGCTGCTGCGCTCAGGCGGCGCGGTCAGCGGGCAGGCGGCGGTGGGGCCCCCCCCGGGCGGGCGCGCGCAGCGCGGCACCGGGGCGCGGTGCGGAGCGGGCCGGCTCGGCCGGCTGGCCGCTGGCCGCCGGGCGGCTCCCGGTTTTTTTTTTTCATATATTTTCTTTTTCTTTCATTTATTTATTATTATATAATTTATTTATATATTTCTTTTTATATATTGTTATTATTATTTTATAATTTATATTTATTTATTTTACCTTTTTTTATACCTTTTTTTTATTATTATGTAATTTATTATATCTATATATTTTATATATATATTATTCGTGTTATATATTTATTATTATTATAATGTATATTATTAATATTAATATTTTATCTATCTTTATATATTGTTATATATTAGTTATATATATAATTTTATTATTATTTTTTTATACTTATTTCTCATTACAAGTTTTAGGCAATAATTATTATTTTCTATTTCTTATTTTGCTACATACATTTGTGTATTTTATCATTTTTCTTTTATCCTACTAATGTTTAATGCATGATCATGTATGCAATGCAAGATGCGAAAATTTAGGGTGTTACAGTGGTCTTGAAAATGAACCAAGCGTAATGCATATGTGTGCCCATGATGTTTAACACACATACACAAGTGATTCACAAATGATAAACAGATTATAACCATGTCTCAAATAGTAATACTAATAATAGTACCTTATTACAAACCAAATTGTCTTGAACCTCTAAACAACTGCAGCGAAAAACACTAAACACTAATGACCCAAACTCCACAGGAAAGCTTGACGGCAAAACGCAAACTATAACTCCTCAAAGGCCTCCTGGTACTCGACCTAGTCACCTGCATCTGGATTTTGTGAGACCTATGTGTGCTGAATACATTGGCTATGGTGATAAAAGTTTTGAATACTACCAAAACACATTTTTAACCAGGTCTGACTTTAGGTTCGAGCTCCTGCAAGCTCCGACGATAGGTCCGGCTTGTTTTGAGTAGCTTCTGCAAGGTCCAATGCTAGGTCCAACTTTTTTGCCTAGGTGCGAGTAGCTCTGATTAGCTCCAGCTCTATGTCCGACTAGCTTTGGTAAGTTATGACACTAGGTCCGACTAGCTCTGGTTAGCTTCGGCGCTAGGTCCAGCTAGCTTTGGACAGTTCCAGTGCTACATCCTCTTAGTTTTGGTAAGCTCCCGTTATAGTCCGTCTGGTTCGCTTTGGCAAGGTTCGGAGCTTAATCGCAGTGGTTCTGCTTTTAACTTTAAATGTTTTGAACTTGCCTTTTGGATTATGGGAAGTTTGCTTAATATTCATTTACTAAGTTTTTGGTGTGTTTTGGCTGATCATGCTTGATATCATTTCGCTAAGGTTTGCAACATTCTTATGTGAGGTGGTCATGTAAGGTGTTGTGGTTTCGGATCTAACGTGAGTCAAGTCGAGGACTTGTGCTCAGAAGTAATGGTTGTTTATTCATGTGCAGGTGTTGCTTGAGTTCATGACATAACAGGTGACGGGATCCATTGGACTAGTCTCACGGAGGAGATGAGGTTCCAACAACCAAGTTCGGGAGGAACTATGGTTGAGCTGATCAGGAGGTCACGCATGATGATTGAATCAAGGGCAATGCATGTGAAGGAAACATACGTCATTAGAAGGTTTTTGCACGTATGCATGGAGTGCATGGACGTGGAAATGTGGTTCCGAGATGGGATTTGGACGTAAAGATTTGGTTGGAAGGATCCAATCGTATCGGATTATGTCTCTGGCTGCGGCAGAGTCAGGTTTTGGCTCGGATATGGAAAGTATCGAGTTGGTTATGATAGATTTCGTGTGGGTCACGAACTTGAGTTGTTTTAGGAATATGGGATACTTTCCTAAGGTGTTTAGAAGTTTTAAGATTAATTCTATCTGCGTATAGAAGAGTCTTGAGCAGTTATGTAAAGTTTCTATTCGTGAATTGAGTAGGATTAGAGTCCTAGTTAGGTTTGGGTTGGCCTCCGGGCTGGTTATAAAAGCAAGGGAGGTCAGAGCTCATGGTGCACGACTTTGGAGCTATTCCTCTTGTTATTTGATTAATAAAACTCGTAGTTTGAAGGAACTTTTGTGCCTTGTTCGTCCGACTTGTTTTTCATCAAGTCGTTCTACTCAAGTTTCTGCACAGCACTACCTTGCTTTGGTGGTTTTATCATAAATTGAGTTTTACAGATCCGATTGACGTCATTCTTCTTGAGTTGTCTTAACAACTCAATTTTCTATCATCTGTGAAAATTTCACGGTAATTTGATTTGTGGTTTCTGATCTACACGAGTTTCTTTGCAATGTTCCAGAACTGTTTTTCTAGGGTAGGACAGATTGACCTTTGTTCGATCTTTTGATCCTAACTTGAGTTTCTCTCGACGGATTTTTGTGGTTCTTGTTGTGACGTCTTCATGACTTGATTCTATACAGTCTATACTAGTTTTGTCACAGTTGAACACGTATAGAGTCGCACACAAGATTTCTTTAACAAATCGGTTTTTTGCCGAGGGGTGTTTTCGTTGCTTCCTCTAAAAAGTTTTAATCTACCATTCACCCCCCCCCCCGGTATCTTTACACATGCTCTTAGATCCTACAATTGGAATCAAAGCCACGGTGCTCTATTCTTTGTGATTTTTATGTGTTTTTTACTAATTATCATGGAGAAATACTCCGCAAAACCCTGAGTGTTTAGTGGTATTGATTTTCAGGTTTGGAAAGCACGTATGGAAGCTTTCATCCAGGCACAAGGTTTCGCAATATGGGAAAAGGTGTACAAGCCTTACGACGTGCCGTCGAAGGATCAAGTCACGACTATAAACTTAAGAGATGTCGACAACAACAACAAAGTCCACAACTTGATAATCCAGGGACTACCTCAAAGCGACATCGACTGTGTTGCACACCTCCGATCGGCGTATGATGTGTGTAGAGCACTTTGTGACTACCATGGATGATCCAACACGATCAAGGAGGTAAGACAGAATATGTCCAAGAAAGAATACATGTGCTTTGAGATGCAATCCGATGAGTCCATTGATGACCTCTTTGCTCGCTTTAATAAAATTCTCAGCAACTTGCGTAGCGTCAATGTTAATTTTTCAAATGCTGAAAATGCTAGGGAATTACTAAGTGCATTAGACATGTCACTTTAGGAGATGAAAGTCACATCTGTCGGAGTCTGGTTCCGACAATTCCCCCGGTACTACCGTTGGCAGCCTGTGGAGTTTCTTAGTTCGGTTAGGGTGCGCGGAGATTCAGAACAAGATGGTGACTTGACACGATGATTTATGTGGTTCGGGCCGCCTGAGCGTAATACCCTACTCTACGGGTGTGTTTTTGTTGTTGTATCGACTGTTTGGGCGTGAGAGTGTGAGCCAAAGAGAGAGCCCCTTGAGCACGTGTGTCAGCCCCCCCCCCCCCCCCCAGCCAGTCTGGAGCCCCCCCTTATATTGCTCGGCCAGTCCTTTTATAGTACAAGGGCTAACCGTTACATCATTAGCCTGGCCCGACATGTGGCCCTGGCGGTTACTGATGCCTAATACATAGTTTAATATACTTAATTCTCCTTAATAGTGTGGTAATGCGCCTTAATAGTGGCGTTACTAGTATTAAGGGTCCTTTGATCGTGTGTCATTAAGATAGCATTAATGAAACATAATCAGGTCTTGAAGCCTTTAATGTCCCTTGAAGGTCGGAGCCATCGGAGGTTGTAAAATCCCACTTCTATGGCATGTGAATTCAATAATGAGTTTTGTGATCAACTATATTCAAAATCCAGTATAGTGGTACACATGAACTTAATGCCATCCAAACCTTTCTTGCACTCGCGGCTAAATTTTATTAAGATGAGTATTGGACTTCACCATTAATTCTAGAATGATTAAATTCACCCCCTTTTCAAACATTAGAATTATTTGGGTGAAGTTTATTAAAGCAATTTAAAGGGGCAGCACTAATTGGCCCTGCCAAAAATATTCAAATTAGAAGCTCTAAATTTTTCCTTGACCTTCTAATATTCTCAATAGCTTGCCTGCAAAATTTCAAGATTTTGGGAACTCATTTGCTATTTTATTTGAGACGCTCAACGAATTTGAATCAAGTTTAAATTCAAATTCAAAGTCTGTTAAAAATAGATTTGAACATGAAGATCTAAACCCACCATTGTGTTCATCACAATTTTCTTGACTTAGCCCTGAAGTTTCATGATTTTTGGAGTTCATTTACTATTTTTAAGTGAATTACTAAAGGTGCAGTGGCTGTGGGGCTGACTGGTGGGATTCACCAGTCAGCAGCCCACGTGCAGCCGCATTTCAGCGCGCGCTGCGCCCGCCACCGCGACGGCGTGCATGCAAAGAGCGACAGAAGCCCGCCACCGCTGTTGAGCCCTATAAATAGCGCCCTGGACTCTCCCTTATCAACTCCCAGTCGCCCTTATCACCTCCCACCTCGCTGAGTCGACGGATTTCACCATTTCCATCCCGCGCGCGAGCTTCCGACCGCCGGCGCCGCGCGCCCGTTGCTGGCCAACCGGAGAACTCTCGCGCCAAGCCTCCAACAGCTAGGTGATTCCTCTCTTCCTCCCCTGTCCTCCGGATCGATCTTTTCGTTGCATAGTTGACGGTTTGGCCGATGATTTTGTGGCTATACCGAGGGTCGCCATCGTGTTCACCGCGCGCCGTCCCTGCTCCATGTTGCCAAACCGCTGCACGCCGTTTCGTGCTTCGACTCCCATAGCAAACTGGTGCGCCGGGACACGCTCTACGCAACGGTGAAAGCCGTTCCTTGTTTGCGCAAGTATCGAGCAAGTTAGCTAGGTTTTACTCTTGGTCAAAGCTTATGAATGCGCTTGGTATTTCATGCAATTAGAGTTCCACGCTTAATCACTCTCCCCAATTGCTAGCAAATAGTTTCTACACTTTATTGCGCACCCTCTTGAACTGGAATCACCGGAAATAATCGACTATCGCTCAAGAATCGCGAGTTTTCCCCTCTGCCGTTAAGAGGCTGCCTCTGTCGCCGTCGACGACTGCTTTGCCGACCGTTACACGATGATATCGCCTGCCCATCACGTTCCTTGTGGTTCCAGAAGACTTCCCCAGCCTTTTGAGACGAGTTTTAGCCACAGAGCGGCAGTTCTGACATGGCCGGAACCCTAGCATCCGCTGCCGTCGATGCGCCGTTGTTTCCGACCGTCGGCAGACCTCCCCGACCCCACCATCGTGCTCAGCGTGTGATTTCATGGTCGGGTGCCCAAGGGTAGGAGTTGCGGTGGCCGGGAACTCAAATCCGGCGAGGCTCGCTGGAGAGCACCGCCGCAGGAGCCCCGCGCGCCGCCCGCGTCGGGAGGTGGAAGACGACGCGGCGGGTCCCGCGTGTCAGCAGCTGTAACCCCCGTCGGATCAGGTGTGGCCACGGGATCTGTTGTGGCTATGCGGTGGATATCTGTGGCCCCCGTGCGGTTTAAATGCCATTGGTCCATTTTAAAACAGTGGGGCCCACAAGTTAATTCAAATTAGGAATTTATTCCAGGTTTGGCTCCAACTTAGAAAATCCATAACTTTCTGTAGGATGCTCCAAAAATCTTCAAACCAATTTTGTTTGGAAGCCCTTGAGCTCTAGTTTCTGCCAGTACCAATTAGGTTCTGTGAAACTCAGAGTTAAACACTGTAGAAATTAATATTTCCAAATGCAAATACAATTTTTCCAGAAAAGATAGAAACTGAAAAAATCCCAAAAATTCAAATAAAATTTAGTGTCCTATTCTTGACAATCAGGAAAAGTTTGTGAGCCATTGCTCCTGTTTAACCCTCTGTATAGTCCAATTTCCTTTTTCAGTTATCGAATTTTCACAGATATTCAGTTGCTTTATTATGTCCCAAATTTGGACTGAGTCTTCCTTTAGACATACACTAGTTCCTGTAAAAATCTTGGATTTAATTGACCTAATTTCATAGTCCTGCATTAGTTGCAAACTGACTATTTATTTAAAAGCTAAAATTTCAAATTTAAATATTTCCAGAAAGTATTGCCCATTTAAAAATTCAATAACTCCTTCACCAAAGCTTAGAAAATTATGAAATTTTTTTTGCTAGAACCAGAACAACTTCCTCTATCATGATTATCAACTGGCAGCTATGTTCAAGCTACAGTTTCTTCTTTAAAATTTTTGGAAATTTAATACTTGCCATAATTTTAGAGGCAACACTATACTTTGATCATCTCCTGTTCTTTGCAAGAGCCTTGATCATATTCCCTAGTATCTACCATAGAAGTTCCAAAGTCAATTAAGGTCCCTATCATCTAATGATCACCATGGATTAAATTTTGGTCTCGATAATGATTATTTTTCAAAGTCATTTATATACATATTATATGCATATCGTATAGTGACCGAAGTCGAGGAAGAGCCAGAAGTCTTGGAAGAGAACCTTCCCATTATCAACTCATACTCTGACCTGCAACAAGGCAAGCCCCGGTTTGCATTTAAAAGCTTTATAGAGTTTTTACAGTCTTTATCACCTTACGTCATAAGTTTGATGTGTGCATTACATATAGGGTGATTCATGCTACACTTGCATGGCCAAAATTCCCAGGGTTTGGTTGGGACGAGTTACAGTTTGACCTGTAGTAACTGCTTTGCTAATGCATAGGAAATCCGGTAGATGTCGAGTAGTTGGAATCTACTCGCGAGAGATGTAGGACATATCTCACAGGATTGGTGAAATAGAAAATGGCATAATATAATGAAATGGAGACCGGGCAGGAAATGGATAGGAAGCAGCGAGAATTGAGTCTCGGTCGCATAGCCCTGCCTGTGTCGATTAAGGCCCGTCTGTATGTGGCCCCTTCGGACAAGCTTGAATTGTACCGGCAATATAATGGACATATGGAATCCAATAAACTGATGTAACTTGATAACTGGGGTGTCGAGGCCCATTAACTCACCATCGATAGGGGTGGGTTGAGGACAGTAAGGTGTAAATCGGTCGGCGGACACATGAGGTGTTCTGTGCGGAGACCTTCTGTTCGCGGAGGTGAGACGGGCTCGTCGTTCGAGTTTCCTGTGAAAGGTGGCCATATACTCCTAGTACTGAAGTGTTATGTAGGTATAGGTGTGCTCGCTGACACTTCCGAACGACGTATGTGTCGTGTTGTCCGGGTGTGTCCTGATTGCAATCATTGTCCCTCGCAGTAATAGAGTACCACTTGTTCACTGCGCCGTGATGTAGTAAATACTAAAGAAGTCAGAAAATCATATTGTATTGAATATTGTAATTTCTTTGCAACATTTTATGATTTAGAGATAGTACAATTAAAAGTTTACAATTTCCCCATACTTTAGCTGTAATAGCATTATGTGCTCTGAGCATATCATATCATCGGTAAAGCGTTTCTTGTTTGATTGTGGAGCCCATGATGTTCCGTGCTTGGAGAATGTCATTTGCTACTTAAAACTTGATTATAAGGATCTACTTGTAGGCGAGTCATTTATGCTTCACCTTACCTATGTTTAGTGTCCCCTTTGCATATGTCTAGTGAGACGGGTTAGTCTTGGTGA
Source organism: Tuctoria greenei (assembly GCA_036927565.1). Taxonomy (NCBI): domain Eukaryota; kingdom Viridiplantae; phylum Streptophyta; class Magnoliopsida; order Poales; family Poaceae; genus Tuctoria; species Tuctoria greenei. The sequence goes on from JAYESD010000005.1 coordinate 110,756,142, forward strand.
GCCTTATGCTCACGTTTGCAAGTAAAGAGATTTTGCATGTTATACTGTTGACGAAGGGTTTGATGATGAGGCTGCACCCCCTCCAGGGTGTACAGCCGAGTGGGAACCCTGCACACCGCCCTAATTGAGTGTTGCTAGTGCAAAGTATCCCGGGCATGGATCACTTTGCTTTTGCATAGCTAGTGCTGAGAGCGTAGCTATGATATGTATATATTTCTTTACTTCCGTTAGTATTGTAAAAACTTCCGCTGTATTAAAAATAAAAGACTCCGTCTTTTACTTATTCAGATTCTATTCTTGTATAACTGTTGGGTGTCGCATCGCACGACACCACTCATTGAGATCCTCGAATGTCGGGATTCCTGTCCCCACAGAGGTCCACAAATATGCCTGTTGAGGTTAAGGGTCCGGCGGTTGGATGCGTGACAGCTTCAGAGCTTACCGTCTTGGACGAGTAGATCCGGTGTTGTGGTACACGTATCGGTACCGGAGCTTCCATCTATCGGGGATTAGGTCCGGGGGTGCCACAGAGGTATCCAGTCTGGAGCATTCCCATGTAGGGATTGTAGCTTCGGTTTTATGATACACGTGGCGGCACTGGGACTAACCATATGAGGGAGGAAGGTTCGGTTACAAGTGACACGTGGGGCCTTGGGAGGTCTTCAACTCAGATATGTGGAGTTCCATTGCACTCTTTGCAGTTCCAAGGGGTATCCGGTACGCAGGGTACCGACAGTGGCCCACTGGCCCACCTCTGGGAGAGGCCCTTTGGGTTAAGTCGTTCTGCCGGAGGTGGGTCCATCTTTCGATTCTTCGCCGTGTCTACAAGGGTTTTTGGATGTACCGTTGAGGTGATAGTTAGTAGTTAAACCATCGCTGCGTGGCATCTTCTGGACGTGGCAGGTGAGATTTTCGCATGCGGATCTCACGTGATTTAAGGTCGTCGGTTCCCAATACGAAAATCGTATCGGTTCCGCGCGCCCTTGGGTTTCCCGCCTCTCATCATGACAACTGTTCACCTGGGGTAAGGGCCTCGACTTGATCGTTTGGGTGGCCCTGGGCCCCTTTGTCATTGGTAGGGTGTAATTTTTGAAATGTATCCTTGGCCTTTTTGTGGTTTCCATCCAAGCGTTGTGGGGGCTTACTTGAGAGGTAAAGCGTGCATGGTTTGAGGGTTCCTTACGCCTTCATTTGAACTTACGCTCGAATCCTCCAAACCTTTGCTTGCTTTTTCTCTCTCGCCCCGTCGTGTTGCGATGGAGTTGGGTCTCTGCAAGAGCCGTCTCACGAGTGATGACGATCTGAAGAAGGTCCGGACCTACATGGGGTGGTCCAATGACTCCTTCAACCATCCGGTCTGTGCTGGGAAGATCCCGTTTAAGAAGAAGCGCGGCGGCGACATGGTGTACTTCTCTGCGTATGCCATGGTGGAGATGATCCCACCTTTTTTAACTTTCCTCTTGATGCTGTTAGACTTCTATGGTCTGTAGTTGTACCACCTTGGCCCCCATTCTATTTTTTGTGTCAACATTTGTCCACTCTTGCGAGATGTGGGTGGGTATTCCCCCCTGCGTCGAGCTCTTCCGTACCTTCTTCACCATCCACACAACCGGCAAGAGTTCCGAGTATCTTGGCTTCTACTATTTTGTGAAGCGCAAGAAATTCCCCTACAAGTACTTGAGGTCGTTTCCTTCCGACAAGTGGGACGATTGGAAGAAGGATTTGATTATCATCACGGCAGAGGAGCACGAGAACTTGGAGCCACCTGAAGATCTTCCCAATGTTGAAACTGACACATGGAGTGTGGTTCTGGTGCTATGAGATTCCTTCAACCCTGCCTTGACCAGGATCCAAGAATGTGTGGAAGCAGGGGTGACCCCCCAGATGGTCTTCTACAACTTCCTGGTCAACAGGTGGGCTTTGCCGAAGAAGAGGGAGAAGCTTGCCTGGGCCCTCAACAACGTGATGGATGATGACCGGATTGAAACCGGTCTGATGTCCAATTTGGACGGTGCAGCTTTGAAGCTTCATATCAAGAAGTTTCAGCGTTGCATTGACGTCTAGAGTGATGACATAACTCCGTCGGGGCCTTTCCTCCCTCTGAACATGTAGGCGGAGTTCAGCAGGGAGCTCCGGAGGAGCATGCCGGTGCTTGACAACCTTGGTGAGGTAGAGAGGCGTCCGACCACCAGGTTGTTGATCCCTGGAGCTTCCGAGGGTGGCCCTGCTTCCACCCTGAGACAAAGAGCTGAAGTCATAGGCAAGGGCAAAGAGTTGGCTGAGCCCTCTAGCCGAAATAGGAAGTTAAAGCACTCTGACGAGAGGCCCGTCAGACCTGCTCCTTCCACAACATCTCCATCGCCCCGGCGGGGGAGGTCTTCGACGGCGACACCAACTCCAGCATCGGCGTCTCCCCAGAACATCAGCTCCGACCAGGTGACTCCGGCATCGGGGCCAGCTAAGGGCTCTAGGCCCGAGGGTCCTTCCCAGTCAAAGGAGGTTTCAACCGGGACGTCACTGACGGTGGTAGCAAGCTCCAAAGAGACTTCCAGAGTTACTACACCAGTTGAGACTGGGTCGGGCTTTGAGCGTCCGACGAAGAGGTTCCGCGCTAGCTGGAGTGGAAGCCTTTCAAGGTAAATTACTTTTTTACCTCAGATCGTTATTTTTGTTGTAGCCATATATTGAGCTTCTTTATCCTTCATCCACAGGGTATCCAAAAAAGGGGTTGAAGCTCTAGTTCCTGCAACAGCAGCTGATGCTGTACAGGCGGAGGCTCCGGCTCCAATTTCAGCACCACCCCAGGTGGTGGCTGAGGTCATGGCAGCTTTGGTGCCAATTGTCATAGTTCTGGACTTCGACTCATCTCCCGAAGCTCCCGTGGTAGCGCCGGAGCACGGGAATGAAGATGTACCAGTGGCACTAGCTCTGGAGGTTGAAGCTCTGGTTTTGGATGCTGTGATGACGGACGCTCTGGCCTCGGAGCTGGAGGTAGCTGCAGTTTCGGCCTTCGAGTCAGATGTTACTGAAGCTCTGGCGGTGGAGCTGGCGGTTGATGAAGTTTCGGAGCCTGAGACAGTTGACATGGAGGTGTTAGTACCCGAACCGATGGAGGTCAAAGCGCTGGTGCCTGAACCGGCATGCGCCATGGAGGTCGAAGCGCTAGTGCCTGAACTGGCAGTGGAGGAAGCACCAGCATTGGAGCCGGAGTTCGCCTCAGCTCCGGCTGGGTCTTCACTACCTGCCCCGAAGGTGGTAGTTCTGGAGGTACCCGTTCCTGAGCCAAGGTGCCAAGACTAAGCGGTCGGTCCCTTGCTTGAGGGGCCAATTGCTTATGACCTGGCGGCGGGACATTCGAAGCTGACTCCGGAGGTAGAAACTCCCGTGGCAGAACCTACCTTGGTGACGACTGAGGCTCTCCTGGAGGGCGGCCTTAGTGCCGCAGAAGCTTAGCGGACCGCTCTTGTAGAGTGGGTCCAAATTTTTGTTCTAGAGAACCCGCTGGAGTCAGCGGAGAGGACCCCGGCAGGTCCGTAGCCAATCCCCCTGTCGTTATCCATCGACAATGCCTACTCCAGCCTTCGTCAGGTCCAGCTTGCATTTTACCACGACAACAAGGCCCTCGAGGAGGAGCACCAAGCTCTTAGGAGGTGGCGCGACCGACTCCAATTCGAGGCCAAGCTGGCGCAAACAAGGCTGGCCGACGACAAGGAGTGGGTCAAGAGGGAGATGGCCTGGATGGAGTACTGAGGAAAGTTGATGGATCAAAGGGAAAGCATGGTACGATCCCTTTACAATCATTCCCAGGCTATATAAGAACAAGCCCTGACTACTAATGAGGTGGCGAATGGTCACCGGGAGAACCTCAATACCATCCACAAAGGTCTCGTCAAGCACCGGGAGGGTCTCGACGAGCGAGAGAAAAAGCTCGAAGAGGAAGAGCAAAAACTCCTGGAGCTGAGGGATGACCTCATGAAGAGAGAGGAGGAGCTCGCCCAAAGGTTAACTCTGAGTGACAAGAGCCATGCAGAGCGCACCAAGAAGCTGGAGGAGCGCTGCAAGAGCGGAGAAGAGACGGCATGGTAGCGAGGATAGGACCTTACCAAAAGGGAGGTCGAAGTCACTGCCAGGGAGAAGAAGGTGCGAGGCCAGGAGAAAGAACTGGTTCACCGCCAGAACCGGATTCACGTCCGAGAGAAGGAGCTTGCCAACCTTGAAAAGCAAGTTGCTGAGAGTATTCAGCAGCACGCCAAGGAGGTCGAGCGCCTTGCCCTAGAGGGTTTGGAGCTTGAGGCGGCCCGGAGGTCCTTGGAGGAGATTCGGGTCTCAAGGGTTGCGGAGTCCCAACAAGTATGGGACTTCTTGGGCAAAGCCAATGTCGCGCTGACGCTAATGGGCTTTAGTCCCATGCCTCCGGACAATCCGGGGCCGGAGCTGTACCATGCGTTGGAGGCGCTGAGCTCGGTTGGCAACAAACTCGGCGCGATGGGTGATGTCATCGCGGATCAGTTGGAAACTGAAGGAAAATCCCTGGCAGAGAACATCACAGAATACATGATGACGTGCCACACAAAACCCGGTCCTTGAAGTTCCCATCGACGGAGAGGGAGACGCCACCAAGAGCAGCGTGTCAAAGGTTGCCCAGAAGGTCGCCTCATTCTTCCATAGAACTTAGGACTTTCTCCTTTTAGCTCCCACATGTATCTTCTCTTCTTTTCTCCAAATTTATAATTTCTTGTCTTTGGATGAATGAAATCCAAAAAATGTATGAATTTCATTTTTTGTCTTCAACCTTTGTCTTACTAGCCCCCCTGGTAGATGTACACAATTTTATTGTGAACATGTACCAAAAGGATGTAGCATTTTGTTGAAGACTTGAGTGCTTCAAACTTGTAGAGTATAGGTCTGAAGTTTTGTTGCATCGACAGCAGGGGTCCCTTGGGGTTGTCGGAGCTTAGTAGCTCCAGCAGCGACCACCGTCAACACGAAGAGCGTCGACAACAGACCCCATTGGGGTGTCCTTTTACCATCTTTTATTCAACTCCTTTAATATCTTTACGTTAACGACCAGCCCCCTAGATTTGTCAGAACTTGATAGCTCCGGTGACACCGACTACCAATGTTTAAAGCATCGACAGTGGCCCCCTTGGGGGATGTCGAAGCTTTCATAGCTCCGACATTATCCACCATCATCGTGGGATTTTCATTTTCCCTGCACATTGAAGTCAAGAAAAACAGTAAAATCCATTTCTTATCTATAACTCATTTGCGACGTACTATTCCCATATGAAATTTTAGGTCGACAGCAATTCTATATATAATAAAGCACATTTGTTTATTTTCTCCAGGTCCATTCCTTATCTGGACTCACCTTACTTAGGCCTGCCGGGGTGTAGGTAAAGTGGCGTACTTAGGGTGTAGGACCAGGCTAAGTCGATAGCACACTCCGGACCTAGATTGTCTTGGCATTCAGGCGACTAGGCCATTCAACGATGTTAAGACCCAAAAGAAATAACAATGCAACTTGAATTATATATGAATTTTTCGAGCTAAAGCTTCTTAAGAATTGCACAAATTTGTTATAGTTAAGAAAGAGAAAAATAAAAAAGAATGGGCCTGTACAAAATAAATGCACGTGGAGTTTGTTTTCACATATCAATGTCTCTCATTATAGGTCCGGGGTACAGTGGAGACAAGTACGCTCTTAGGGTACGGAAACAAGCTAAGTGTGTTACATTTCTTGTTCGACCCAGGGTAGCTAGTTACACTTTTAGTTCTGAGACTGTGTCAAGTGTTGCTTGAACTTTGCGGACCTTCCTGAAAAGGTCTGGCTGTCCTCCCGGATGAACTACCCGTCTCTGTACAATAACGCTATAACATACATCATATGTAATTACAGACTCGCCTCCATGATATTAAGCGTAAAACTTAGGGAGGTGCTCAATGTTCCAAGGATTAGGGAGCGGTGTCCCATCCTCGGTTGCCAAGCGAACGCATGCGGGACGGGATACATTGATCACTCGAAAGGGTCCTTCCCAGCTGGGGGAAAGTTTGTTTAACCCTTCTCAAGTTTGTATTCTCCATAGCACCAGACCGCCTTCCTCAAGTTGTCGACTATGCACATGCCTTTGCCGATAATGCCAGAGCGCTTGGTGGTATCGTGCATTTCAAATAGATGCTCGGAACCTTCCCTCTTCAACGAGGTCAAGGTCTTCACGCCGGAGGTGGTCCTGCGTGGCTGCGTTGAAGGTCCGAACCCAGAGCGACCCCAAGGTGATTTCCGGAGGAAGGACTACTTTAGCTCGGTACACCAGGAAGAAGGGTGTCTCTCTAGTTGATTGGTTTGGAGTTGTCCTGTTTTCCCACGAGGTGGGGGGAAGCTCCTCGATCCAGTTGGCTCCATGTTTTTTCAAGCGCTCATATGTGCACGTCTTGAGTCCCTTTAGGATTTCTGCATTTGCTCTCTTAGCTTGGCCATTGCTTGCCAGGTGAGCCACGGAAGCGTAGCTGACTTGAATGTCGTGGTCTTTGTAATACCCTTGGAATGCAGAACTTGTGAATTGGGTCCCGTTGTCAGTTATGATCTTGTTTGGGACTCCAAATCTGCATACTATGGACTGCAAGAACTTGATAGCTGATTGCTTGTTTATTGTCACAACTGGAGTTGCTTCCGGCCACTTGGTGAACTTGTCGATGGCGACATACAGGTACTTCTAACCTCTGACGGCTTTTGGGAAAGGTCCGAAAATATCGATACCCCACACAGCGAATGGCCATGTCGGAGGTATCATTTGTAGTGGTTGAGCTGGTGTGTGAATTTGCTTCGCATGGAACTGGCATGCTTTACATTTCTTCACTAGCTCGGTTGCATCCTAGAGTGTCGTGGGCCAGTAAAAACCATGTCGGAAGGCTTTACCGACCAACGTGCGGGAAGACGCGTGGTTCCCACACTCGCCTCCATGGATTTCTGCAAGGAGCTCGCGGCCTTCTTCCCTTGTAATGCACCGCATTAGGACATCATTGGCACCACGCTGGTAGAGATCCCCTTCCACCCGTGTGTATCTTTTAGCCAATCTGACTATCCGGTCAGCAGATACATTGTCTTAGGTATGTATGTTGTCTTTCAAGTACCTCCAGATCTCCGAGATCCATGCATCAGAATAAACTTGAGCTTCTAAGTCTTGTGTGCTGGGTTGCTCGGAGCTTCCTGCAGCACCTACGACCCTTGATGGACGCCATGGTAAGAGGGCCATCGGGACCGCCAGCTTGGAGGTGCTGGTCTCGTCCCCTTCGCTCAGTTTGGCAGACTGAGCTGTTGGTCTTGACAATCTCCGGACGAAGGTTCCGTTGAGAGCTGGAGCTCTGGTTGAAGCTTTCGTCAAGAGTTCATCAGCTTCAGCGTTGTTGAGATGCTTTCACTTGTTTGATGATGAGTTGTGAATCTCCCTTCACCAACAGCTGTTAGACACCATAAGATAGTGCCACCTTGAGTCCATAGATGAGGGCTTCTTACTCCGCCATATTGTTGGTTGCCTTGAAGTCAAGGTGAACCATGTATTTGATCTTCTCCCCGCTCGGAGCAAGGAGAAGGATTCCAGTTCCGCCACCCTGCTTTTGCATGGAGGCGTCAAAGTAGAGAATCCAGTGAGGCTTAGTGAAGACTGGAACCTTAGGTTCCGGTTTCTGCTCACTAGGGCCCCCCGAATTTTATGGAGAGGGGGTCCATTCCGCCACAAAGTCTGCCAATGCTTGACTTTTGATCGCTTGTCTTGGGACAAATTCAAGATCGAACTCGGCCATTTCCACTGCCCACTTTGCAATGTTCCTAGTAGAGTTAGGGTTATGCAAGATTGCACGCAGTGGATAGGAGGATACCACTGAAATTTTGTGATTTTGGAAGTAGTGATGAAGCTTCCTAGAGGCGATAAGAACTACGTAAAGCAGCTTATGCACCTCTAGGTACCGAGTCTTGGCATCATGGAGTACTTCACTGATGAAGTATACTGGGCGCTGGACTGTCCAGACCCTCTCAGAGGGGCCCGAAGCTTCCTCCTCATCAACGCGGACCCTCCCGGAGGAGTCCGGACCTTTTTTGGGGACCTCCCAGTTCTTGCTAGAAGAACCCAGAGCTTCTTTTGAAGTGACCCGGACCCTCCCAGAAGCATCCAGATCTTCCTGTTCAGCAACAGTAACTCCTTCATTTGAAGGAGATTGATCCTATGACGTTTCACTTTGAGGATCCAGGTCTGGGGGCTTGGAGCCAGACTCGCCTTCAAGTAGCTCTGGACCTTCCGGGGGGGTCTGGATTCCTGAACTGGGGATGGTTCTGGTCTTTCTGCAACCAGGACCATGCTAAAAACTTTGTCAGTTGCTGAAATGTAAAGCAGAAGTGGCTCACCAGGATTCGGAGCTACCAAAGTTGATAGAGTGGTGAGGAGATGCTTCAGCTCTTGGAACTCCTTTTCTGCTTCTTTAGACAACTGGAATGGTCTGGACATCCTCAATAATTTTAAGAAGGGTAGCGTCCGTTCCTCTAGTCTTGAGATGAACCGGCTGAGGGCAGCTAGACACCCAGTCAGCTTCTAGACATCTTTGATGCGAGCTGGTGGTCGCATGTCCTCAATAATTTTAATCTTCGCTGTATTCGCCTCTATTCCTCGGTGGTTCACCAAGAATCCAAGAAGCTTTCCGGAGCTAACCCCAAAGACACACTTGTCTGGGTTCAGTTTTGTGCATGTGATTCACAACTTGTCGAAGACGGCTTGCAAGGTGTCAAGAAATGACTCCTTGTTCTTGATCTTGACGACGATGTCATTGATGTACACTTCAACTACATCTCTGATGAGCTCTCCAAAAGTTTTGTACATAGCCTGCACAAACGTTGAAGCAGCGTTTTTGAGACCGAATGGCATGGTAGTGTAACAATATAATCCATCTACTGTGATGAATGCAGAATGCTCTTCATCTTCCCTAGACATTTTTATTTGATGATACCCAGAATATGCATCTAGGAAACACAGTAATTCACACCCGGAGGTGGAATCCACTATATGATCTATTCTAGGTAGTGGAAATAGATCCTTTGGGCATGCCTTATTTAGTGTTGTTTAGTCGATACACATCCGAAGCTTCTCGTCGGCCTTAGCTACAACGACTAGGTTTGCTAGCCATTTTGGGTGGAAGACTTCCTGGATGAATCCAGCTTCGAGCAACTTCTTCACTTCTTGGTGTATGAAGTTCTGTCGCTCTACTGATTGCTTCCGAGGCTTCTAATGTACAGGCCGGGCGTCGGGATAAATCTTTAGATTGTGCTCAATCACTTCGCTAGGGATCTCAGGCATTTGTGACGGTTGCCACGCAAGGACGTCGACATTAGCCCAGAGGAAAGTGATGAGCGCAAGTTCCTATTTGTCGTTCAGACCTCCCGATATATGGGTGGTCTGAATAGCGTCGGAACCAATTTGGATGACTTTGACGAGAATGTCAGGGTCGCTTCTTGGTTGCACACGAGGTGCAGAAGTTGAGCCTCGATGACGAATGCTCAGAGGCTTCAGAGCTTGCTCCTTTCTAGATTCTTCCTCCTGCGCTGTAGCAAGCGCGTGGAGTTCTTCCAGAGCAGTAACTTCGATGGTGGGATCTTCGCGGATCCGGAGAACGCCTGAGGGTGTTGGCATCTTCAACACCAAGTAGCCATAATGAGCAGCAGCCATGAATTTGTATAAAGATGGCCTGCCCAAGATGGCGTTCAAAGGCAAGTTGATCTGTGCCTTGTCGAAGACCAACTTCTCAGTCCTGTAATTCTCCCGAAGCCCGAAGGTCACTAGGAGAGTATTGGCACCGAGTGGGGTTATGGCCCCCGGTCCTACTCATGAGAAAGGTCGGGAGGGACGAAGGTCCAAAGATCGGAGCTGAAGCTTGACGAAGGCTTTGAATCTTATGAGGTTCAGCCCTAAACCTCAGTCCACCATTACGTGCTGGAGCTGGATGTTATTGATGGTTGGAGATACCATCAGCGGAAGGTGACCAACTCTGATCATGTTCCGAGGGCAGTCCAAAGTATTGAAGTGATGGCATTATCCATCCACTTTCAATGAAGCTCCGCCCTGGCAGTGGGAGCTACGGAGGCCATGTCCCACCGCATTGTCTTGAGAACATGACAGGAAAGGAAGTCACACGAACCAACAAAGATGGTGTTCATGGTCTTCTGATGTTCGATGTTGGAGTCATCGTCAACGGAGGTGTAAACAGCCTTCAAGACCTTTTTGGGGTTCTGAGAGCCTAACTCCTCTTCAGCCGGAGCTTCATCGACTTTTTGTTTTCCTTCCCTTTGACGGAAAGGAGTTTCTTCCCGGCGCTTGTTGTAGTGCTCGGTGAGGTTCTGGACCTCTTGGCAGTCTTCCAGGTTGTGCCTATCCGTCTTGTGTATGGGACACCACATCATGGAGCTGCCACCGTCTTCAGACGATGGTCGAGGTCGTTTCATAGAGCGTGGCCACTAGCCACCCAGAGCTGCGGCAGCTGCAGTAGTAGCTGTGCCGGCCGACGACTTTTTCTTACCGTTGGATTTTTTTTTCTTCTTGCTACTCCTGGAGGTAGTGGCTTCACCCTTGGAGGATTTTTTGTTGGCCTCCGAAGGTGGTTGGGAGTGCATTTCACGACCCTCCGCAGCCTTGGCACACTTGTCTGCCAAGTTGAAGAGTTCCATGACACTAGTGACTTCCTTGGTCACCAACTTCTCCAGCATTTTCTTATCTCGAACGCCCTGCCTAAATGCTACAATAACAGAAGCGCTTGAGATAGAAGGAATGGTATTTCGTACCTGGGAGAACCTCTGGATGAAGGATCTCAAGGACTCTCCCCCTTTTTGCTTGACAACAAAAAGATCCAGTTATGTGCCTGATCGGGTGTATGAACTCCCAAAATTGGTGGTGAACTGTTGGCACAACTCGCCCAACTATTGATGGAGTCTAGAGGAAGGCTCATGAACCAAGACCTGGCGGTCCAAGTCAAAGCCACAGGGAAATAATTGGCCATCAAGGCATCATTGCCCCCAGCCGCAAGGATAGCGGTGGAGTAGATTTGAAGAAATTCGACGGGGTTGACAGTCCCTTCAAATTTCTCCGGCAAGCGAGGCCGGAACTTCTGCGGCCTTCTGACCATGCGTAGGTGCATGGCCAAGGCAGAACAACCTCCACCTACTCCCTCAGGAACAGGGCTGTCCCGAGCCTCTCGCCTCTCACGAGCACGCTCAATGTGGACGCGGCCGTCCTGTTGTTGGTAACGACTATCGAGCTCCGCCTGGGGGTCGTGAGTCAAAGCCTTATTACCGTGTGAGTACATCGTGCCCCAGAAGGTAGCAACGTCACCTGTTGAGACGCAGCACGTCTCCTGTGCTGCAAAGCTTGCGAATCGAGTCTGCCCGACAAGGTCCGACGCTATGATGGGGCCCGCCCCAATGGGGGAGGACCTTGATTGCTAATGCCATCGGCTGCTGCTGCAACTAGATGATCCACATCAGCTCTCCACTGCTCCATTGCACCCTGGGGTGCTCCAGGAGGTGGTGGACATTGGAGAAGAGCACGCGCAACAATAAGCGTGCGTTCGTGGTTGTTGTTTGCCGATGTAGTGATCGACGTGGATGCCCTATATCGATGTCCAGGTTGATTCACCAGAGCTGACGGTGGCGGTGGTGGCATGACTCCTGGTGGGGCCACAACACCTGCTGGTTGCTGCATGTTGGAGGGATTGCCTCCAGTAGGTTGCTCAGCGTGGTTATCGTTGGATGATGCAGCAGCAGAATTCACCATCTTTGAATCTCAGGTACCCCCTACTTGGTGCGCCAAATGTTGGAGTCTGGTTCCGACAATTCCCCCAGTACTACCGTTGGCATCCAGCAGAGTTTCTTAGTTCGGTTAGGGCGCGCGAAGATTTAGAACAAGATGGTGACTTGACACGAGGATTTACGTGGTTCGGGCCGCCTTGTTGTTGTATTGAGTGTTTGGACGTGACAGCGTGAGCCAGAGAGAGAGCCCCTTGAGCACGTGTTTCAGCCCCCCAGCCAGTCTGGAGTCCCCCCCTTGTATCGCTCGACCAGTCCTTTTATAGTACAAGGGCTGACCATTACATTGTTAGCATGGCCCGACATGTGGCCCTGGAAGTTACTGATGCCTAATACCCAATTTAATGTACTTAATTCCCCGTAATAGTATGGTAACGCGACTTAATAGTGGTGTTACTAGTATTAAGGGTCCTCTGATCATGGGTCATTAAGATAGCATTAATGACACAAAATCAGGTCTTGAAGCCTTTAATGTCCCTTGAAGGTCCAAGCTGTTGGAGGTCCACCAATCTGCCTGTTGAGGTTGAAGGTCCGGCGGTTTGACGCGTGGCAACTTTGGAGCTTACCGTCTTGGACGAGTAGATCCGGTGCCGTGGTACACGTGTCGGTACAGGAGCATCCCTCCGTCGGGGGTTAGGTCCGGGGGTGCCACACAGGTATCCAGTCCGGAGCATTCCCATGTAGGGATTGTAGCTCCGGTTTTATGATACACATGGCGGCACTGGGACTAACCATATGAGGGAGGCAATTTCGGTTACAGGTAACACGCGGGGCCTTCGGAGGTCTTCAACTCAGATAGGTGGAGTTCCTTTGCACTCTTTGCAGTTCCAATGGGTATCCGGTATGCAGGGTACTAATAACATCTATTCGTGAATCTACTGTGATGAGTACACTTACATTAGATGAGCTATATTCTAAATTGAAAACTTACGAAATTGACATAATGTCACGTAAGAACCCCAACAAGTCTCTTGCGTTTGTTTATAAATGTGAAATGCCTAGCTCCGACCAATCTTCATCTAGCAATACACTTGCTTTGCTGTCTTTGATAACCCTGGAACAGATTGAAGAATTTCCAGAAGAGGAGCTAGCACTCATCTCTACTCGATTCTCAAAAGCATTGCAAAATGTGAGAACTAGGAGGAGAGGAAGCTCCGGACCTCAACGATGCTTTGAATGTGGTAAGATAGGACACTTTCGTACATATTGCCCTAACCTTTCAGGTCCATCTACCCGTGATGAAAAGCAGAATAAAGTCAAATTTTGTTTTGGCAACATCAACAAGAAAAAAGAAGGGTTTTAAAAGACGCAAACTGATAAACAGTTTCATCACCGCACTTCAAGAACATGGCTCCAGCGATGTAGACATTGGTAGTGACGAAGATGAAGATGATTTGGCAAACTTGTGTTTCATGGCGGGCAAATCAAGATCAAGTATGTAGGATACAGAACACAACAGTGCCAACGAAGAGGTATGTCCTACTTGTGATGAAATGTGTGATGCTATTTCCCGTGCAACTGTTATTGTCAACAAAAAGGACAAATAGCTTAGGGACAGTGCTGTTAAAATTGAGTCACTAGAATCTAAAATTAATCATTTGAAAACCTTGATTCCTAGTGATGATTCTTGTTCCTCGTGCAATTTAATATATGAACAACTGTCCTCCTTAAGAAGCGCACACTCCTCCACTCTTGATAAACTCGAGTTAGAGATCGAAAAGAAAAAAAAGCTTGCTGCACTTAATGATAGAAACTTAAAAGATGCTTCTTGTTCCACAATTGATTTGCATTGTTCTACCTGTAATGATCTTAAAAAGAAACTAAAAGATGCTATGAATGAAATTTCAATATTGAACAATGCTTTACGTGCTAATGACGTTAAATATTGTTCTAATTGCAAATTAAAAGGAAGAACTTCATGTGAAAATTGCCTAGAACTGTCTAAGAAACTTGATGACATGAATACGACACTAGAGCAGTTTTGTATTGGGAACAAAAATCTATACTTGCTACTGAGTTCATCCAAATCTTGCAATGATAAAACTGATTTAGGTTTTGATTCTCATGCTCATGCTAAAGCACATCCACCTAAAATTGTAAAGTCATTAAAAAGTGGTTTGATTAAAAGGGTTCCTAAACCAAAAGAGGTGGTTTTTAAATCTGCAGGAGTCTTGTCATGTTTGGGTTCAAATAAACATATTACATGCTCATCTAGACATGAACACCAAGTTAAATTTCGTTGTACCTATTGCGATAGAGATGGTCATGTCATAGATTTTTGTTATAGACTAGCTAAACGACATTAAAAGGAAAGAATGCAAGCTGGATCTTATAAATCTCATGCAAAATTTGCTGCACATACTAAACCGAATGTCATGAACATGAAACTTGCTGTTATGAGTAAAAAACATTCAAAATTTACCTCCGGAGCTTCAGTTTTTGCCTCCAGACCTTCTGTTATTACCTCCGGACCTTTCCTTTTTGCCCCCGGAGCTACTGATTTTTGCACTACACAAGTAACACCTTATAGGTCAGTAGTTAAGAACAAAAATCTCAAACTTCGACTCACAAATCTGCTTTTTTATCTCAGCTTTCGCGTGTTTTTCCTGTTGCACGTTGTGTCACTAAGTATTGGATTCCTAAATACCTATTGACTAACCCCAGTATTGAGTCATTGATGTTTGTTCTTCTATGTAGGTTAAACACTTGAGGAAGGAGAACATTTGGATTGTGGGTTCAGTTTGCTCACACCACATCACCAGTAACAAAGAATTGTTCTCCTCCCTCTCTTTCGTGTCACGTGTAGAGAATGTTACTTTTGCTGATAATTCTTCAACTCCTATAATTGCTAAGGGTTCTGTTAGAGTAAATGATCAGTACACTTTGAAGGATGTGGCACTTGTTAAAAATTTTGAAATACAATTTGCTTCCTGTTCCACAGCTTCTAGATGAAAACCTGGAAATTATTTTCACTAAAATTTGTTGCAAAGTTATAAATTCAAAAAGTGAGCTTATTTTTAACATGCCTCAGTTTGGAAGAGTTTTTAAAGCTGATTCTGATATGTCTTCCTCTAAGCATAGGTGTCCAGTTGCTAATGATTCAAAGGACTTATATTTTTGGCATCGTAGACTTGGTCACGTCAGCTTTGATCATCTAACGTGTGTTAGTGCTCTTGATCGGATACGTGGGCTGCCTAAGCTTATAGGGGACAAAGGAATTGTGTGCTCTTTTGTAGACATGCTAAGATGGTTGCAGGTTCAAATTCTCCTCTCACAATGATCATGACAACTAAACCTACTAAACTTTTGCACCTTGACACTGTAGGACCTTCACGTGTTCAATTGTTCGGAGGTAAATGGCATGTTCTTGTGATTGTTGATGATTATTCAAGATTCTCCTGGGTTTACTTTATGGAATCTATGAATGAAGCTTTTATTCACTTTAGAATTTTATTTCTTAGATTATCAATTGATCACCCGGGATCTTTAAAAGCAATTAGAAGTGATAACGGAACCGAATTAAAAATCAATCTTTTGATCACTTTTTTGCTGAAAATGGAATAGATCATCAATTTTCTTCACCATCTGTACCTCTACAAAATGGTGTTTGTAGAAAGAAAGAACAGAACCTTAGTTGAGATGGCTAGGACTATGCTTGATGAATATCAAACTCCTAGGAAATTTTGGGATGATGCGATTGCAACCGCTAATTATGTCTGAAATCGTGTTTTCTTGTGCGCTAAGCAAGGAAAAACACCATATGAGCTCCAGTTTGGAAATTGGCCTAGTCTTACACACTTTCGGGTCTTTGTTTGCAAATGCTTTGTAAAGAAACATGGTAATCTTGATAAATTTGAACCTAGATCCGTTGATAGCATGTTTCTTGGTTATCCATCTCATACTAGAGGCTACGGAGTGCTTTTACTTGACACTAACAAAATCGTGGAGACTTGTGAGGTGTCTTTTGATTATGCTAGCCCAGGAACTAGCTCAAACATTGCAGGTCCGGATCCATACCCTTAGGGGGAGGGTATTTTCGAAAAAGAAGAAGAGTCGGTGATATTGCCTAATAGTTTCGCAGCTGACACGTGTCCATCTCCGAACTTTGAACAAGTTCCGACTACCATCTCTACTGGTCCTGATCGTCCACAAGCCACAAGCTCATCAATCTGTGATGAATCTGAAGAAGAAGCTTGTGAGACATCTGTTCCCCTACGGATTTATAAGAATCATCCCCCGCAACAGATAATTGGGATCTTTCATGAACGAGTTACAAGATCCATGTTTTTCGACCCAAATTCTCATGCTCATTCTACTTTTGTTGCTTCTTTTGAACCCAAAGATATATCACATGCACTCACTAATGAACCTTGGATTATTGCCATACAAAAAGAGTTAGAAAATTTTGAAATAAATAATGTTTGGAAACTTGTACCTCCACCTCAAGATCACACTTTAATTGGAACTAAATGGGTGTTTAAAAATAAACAAAATGAGTATGGGGTGGTGATTAGGAATAAAGCTAGATTGGTTGCTCAAGGTTTCACACAAATTGAAGGTCTAGATTTTTATGAAACTTTTGCTCCTGTTGCTAGATTAGAAGCCATAAGAATTTTGTTAGCTTTTGCTGCATCTAAAGGTTTCAAGTTATATCAAATGGATGTAAAAAGTGCTTTTCTTAATGGCTACATAGATGAGGAGGTTTATGTTAAGCAACCTCCTTGTTTTGAAAATCCAGATTTTCCTAATCATGTTTTCAAACTGATTAAACCCTTGTATGGTCTAAAACAAGCTCCTAGCATAGTATGATAGGTTCAAAATATTCTTACTTGAAAAGGAGTTTACCATGGGCAAGGTTGATGAAACTCTTTTTGTGCTTAAGCATGGCAATGACTCATTATTCGTTCAAGTGTATGTGGATGATATTATCTTTGGTTGTGCTTCTCATGATCTTGTGTCTAAGTTATCAGCTATGATGAGTTTAGAATTTGAGATGAGTATGATGGGAGAACTCACGTACTTTTTGGGGCTGCAAATCAAGCAAACTATGGAGAGAACCTTTGTGCATCAAATGAAGTATACAAGAGACCTTCTTAAGTGCTTCAACATGGACAAAAGCAAGCCTCTTCGAACACCAATGGGAACAACAATGACACTTGAACTTGATGACGATGGTGAACCCGTGGATCAAAAAGAAGATAGAAGCATGATTAGATCACTTTTGTACCTCACGGCATCAAGACCAGACATACAATTTAGCGTATCAAAAGACTTCCCCACGTGCTTCACATCGTCAAGACATCAAAAGACTTCTCAGGTACTTACATGGAACTCAAGAATTTGGCATTTTTCTTCCTTCTCCCTCAACCGTTACTTTGAAAGCTTTTTCGGATGCTAAATTTGGGGGTTGTAGGATTGATAGGAAAAGTACTTCTGATGCTTGTCATTTTGTTGGTAATTCACTTGTTGCTTGGTCTCTAGAAAACAAAGTTCAGCTGCACAATCCACAACCAAGTCTGAATATGTAGATTCTGCTAGCGCTTGCTCACAAATTTTTTGAATTGTTCAAACACTTAAGGACTATGGAGTTGATCTAGATAATTTCCATTATTTTGTGATAACACCAGTGCCATTTGCATTGCTAAAAACCACGTGCAACATTCTAGATCTAAGCACATTGACATTAGGTATCACTTTCTCCGTAATAATGTTGAAAAAGCAGACATTGTGCTTCACCATGTAGATACTAAACAACAGTTGGCTGAAATTTTTACAAAACCTTTGGATTTCACTCGTATTTGTTACATTCGTAGAGAAATAGGGGTTATGCATCCTCATGGCTTAAATTGAGTTGGAGTTTTGAAACTTCAGAACGTTATGTGTGAATATGAATTTCAAATAATATGAGCATAATATTTCGTACATATATGACTTTGTGATTCCTTTTACATGCTAAAAGTTCATACTACATTACTCATGTTACACACTTTGTATTTTTTGCCATGACTAGTAATTGGAATAATTACTTATACTAAATCTGGTCATGATCGAACTTTCTCGCTGTTTTGAACTTGTTGCATGCTCACAAGTGCTTTTAATAATGAAAAATTAATCAATCAACTATCCACATGTTGATCTTTTATGTTCAAATATAAAAATGAGAAAAGATCAAGAGAATATGCATGCATCGCACTTCTTCTTTTGAGATGGCTTATCATTGCACTTAGATATGAACTTGGAAGAAGTTGTGTATGACTAAAACCATGTCCTTAAGCTTCTGATTGTC
This sequence comes from Tuctoria greenei, assembly GCA_036927565.1. Taxonomy (NCBI): domain Eukaryota; kingdom Viridiplantae; phylum Streptophyta; class Magnoliopsida; order Poales; family Poaceae; genus Tuctoria; species Tuctoria greenei. Next base: position 110,774,267 of record JAYESD010000005.1, read on the forward strand.
AAATGACATAGGCTTGGCTTGGTTGGTTAGAATAAGGTAGATGCCCTTATAATCTCTTGCAAATTTCATATGATCAAAATTTGGACTTAAAAAATTGCAGCAACAAGTACCATGCTTTTAGGTTTTGAAATAGTTAATTTTGTAAGATCATTACTTGCTTAAATTGAAAATTACATTTGATCTCTAGCATGGATTACACTACTTTATGTATCTCATTATTGTGATAGTGTAAGTTACTTGATAGTATGACTTGGACGACCTTTGTCTTATATGTATATGTTATAATGTGCTCGTATCAAATTAAAATTTCTCTTTTGTACCTTGCTGAATACATTGTCAAAGGGAAAGAAGTATGCAAGGGGGAGAAATAAGTATAGGGGAAAATATTAAGAGGGAGAAATAAGTATATGGGAAAATATTGTTTTCAAAACGTTTCATGTGAATAAGTCAATGTTTGGATTTTAAGTGTTGTTGCTAATGCATTCATCAAGTGGGAGATTGTGAGACCTATGTGTGCTGAATACATTGGCTATGGCGATAAAAGTTTCGAATACTACCAAAACACCTTCATAACCAAGTCCGACTTTAGGTCCGTGCTCCTGCAAGGTCCAACGATAGCTCCGGCTTGTTTTGAGTAGCTTCTGCAAGGTCGATGCTAGGTTTGACTTTTTTTCCTAGGTGCGAGTAGCTTTGGTTAGCTCCGACTCTAGGTACGACTAGCTTTGGTAAGCTCCGGTGCTAGGTCCGACTAGCTTTGGTTAGCTCCGGCGCTAGTTCCTGCTAGCTTTGGTATGTTCCGGCGCTACATCCTGTTAGTTTTGGTAAGCTCCGGTTCAAGGTCCGGTTAGCTTTGGCATGGTTCCGAGCTTGATCGCGGTGGTTCTGCTTTTAACTTGCAATGTTTTCAACTTGCTTTTTGGATTACGGAAAGTTTGATTGGTATTCATTTACTATGTTTTTGGTCGGTTTTGGCTGATCATTGTTGATATCATTTCGCTACGGTTTGCAACATGATTATGTGAGGTGCTCACGCAAGGTGTTGTGGTTTCGGAACTAACGTGAGTCAAGTCGAGGACTTGTGCTCCGAAGTATTGGTTGTTTATTCATGTGCAGGTGTTTCTTCAGTTCAAGACATGGCTGGTGATGGGATCCGTTGGACTAGTTCAGGGAGGATATGAGGTTCCAACAACCAAGTTCGAGAGGAACTGTGGTTGAGCTTATCAGGAGGTCACGTAGGATGATTGAATCAAGGGCAATGCATGTGAAGGAAACTGGACGTCGTTGGAAGGTGTTGCATGTATGCATGGAGTGCATGGATGTGGCAACATGGTTCCGAGACGGGATTTGGACGTAAAGTTTTGGTTGGAAGGATCCAATCATATTGGATTATGACTCTGGCTGCGGCAGATTCGAGTTCTGGCTCGGATATGGAAAGTATCGAGTTGGTTATGATAGATTGTGTGTGGGTCACGAATTTGAGTGTTTTTAGGAATGTTGGATACGTCCCTAAGGTGTTTGGAAGTCTTAATATTACTTCTATCTGCGTCTTGAGTAGTCATGCAAAGTTTCGATTCGTGAATTCAGTAGGATTAGAGTATTAGTTTGGTCTGGGTTGGCCTCTGGGCTGGTTATAAATACAAGTGAGGCCAGAGCTCATGGTGCACGACTTTGGTGCTGTTCCTCTTGTGTTTTGATCAATAAAACTCGTAGTTTGAAGGAACTTTTGTTCCTTCTTCGTCCGACTTGTTTTTCTTCAAGTCTTTCTCGTCGAGTTTCTGCACAGCACTACCTTGCTTCGGTGGTTTTATCATAACTCGAGTTTTACAGATATGATTGATGTGATTTTTCTTGGGCTATCTTCACAACTTAATTTTCTATCATCTATGAAAATTTCACGGTCACTAGATTTGTGGTTTCTGATCTACACGAGTTTCTTTGCAGTGTTCCAAAACTGTTTTTCTCGGGTAGGACAGATTGAGCTTTGCTCGATCTTTAGATCATAACATGAGTTTCTCTTGACGGATGTTCATGATTCTTGTTGTGACGTCTTCATGACTTGATTCTCTAGAATATATACTAGTTTTCTCGCAGTTGAACACGTTTAGATTAGTCACACATACGGTTTCTTTAACTGATCTATTTTCTGTCGAGGGGTATTTTTGTTGCTTCCGCTGAAAAGTTTTAATCTTCCATTCACCCCCCTCTGGTAGCTTTACATGTGCTCTTTGATCCTACAGATTTGTTGGGGGAATAGCAAGGGTGAGCACATGTCGTATTCAATAAGTGTGGGAAAGTATGACATGTAGCTTAAACAAGGAATAGTAATGAACAAAGACTAATTGCATAAAAGTACATTCAAAATAGTTGAAAATGCAATATTATGATCATTAAGTGTGGTCCTTCCCAAATAACCCAAATAACATCAATTTCAACTTAAATAACCAATTCTAGCAATAAATAACCATATTCAACTCATAACTACTCATTTGTCTCATATTCATCAATTCCTTATACCAAAGTCATTTAATTAACCAATAACAAATCCCAATTCAATTCAAGTTAGTAAACACAGTTAAATGCCCATTACTCTAATCATGTGAGGGTCGAGGTTGCTCATGACTGGGAGCACGACTATCATGATAGTTTTAGACACACAAGTTCATGTTTTCATCACCTTTCGATGACTAAGGAATCTAAATTATGTCGTCTCACACTTCCTTAGGTGCATAGCCAAGATATCACAAAATAGCCTTTACAAAGTGATTACTAGCCTATTTAGACCCACTAATGTTTCACCGGCGGTGATGTCTCCAACTAAGCACATCCATCCAAGGGCCCCCTCTTGAGCCATTCGGATCTCAGGGTAGTCCCACCATAAACTATAAAACCATCCTATTACCCCTTCCATAAGCCTTCTTAACGGTCCAAACAGAACAGGAAATACACTAATTAGTTAGCTAAGCCGCACCCATACTTGGCCCTGTGGTGGCACTGTAAATCCTAGATTGTCGCTCCACGAACCGGTCCTTAGATCTAAAGCAAGCAAAACCACCAAAACAGTCCAACCAATTTCACATAACTGACTTGCTCAGATCCCTAGGCACAATGTTGCTAAAGTGTCATTATTATTAATTCTATCCATTCACATGTTCAATAGTTCACAATTAAGCCATTCGATTGTTTCCCAAACCCAATTGAGCATTGCGAAGCAAAATGTGTAAAATACCCTTCCCGACTCTCTACATTGTGTTCAAGCGACAAGGGGTGTCATACAAAACTAGTAAACTCCTACAACTGGGTTTTCTCATCAATTTCGACATAGACATGCAATTTTGCAAACAAAACCTTTAAAAAGGATCAATATTGTCAAGGACACTTGCCTTGCCCCTGAGCTTGATTTGGATCAAAAGCTTCGAAACTCTGGTTCTGCATGTCCTCAAAAGCACTCTCTACGGCAATTCCTTCTACTCTGCGCGACAAACATGGAAAACACACATTATAATCAAATAATGCTCATATAGTACTCAATATGCCATGATATGCATGATTAATGCAATTTTGAGGTAAAAATTGTTAATGAGTTGCTATTAATGTTTACTAACTAGTTATAATAGTTTTTCACAAGTTTGGACAATATTGGAATTGATTTGAGTCAATTTGGAATTAATTCAGCACAATTCAGATTCAGAGGCCAGACAAGTCTAGTTACAGGGGCCGGACTAGTCCGCCCTAGGCAGAACTGCAAATTAGGGTTTTCTTGATCTGCGAGAATTGGGGTTGAATTTGCATGAAAACTTGGATGTAGAGGGTGTTTCATGTGTTTAGAGATCCAAAGATCAAGAATTGGGTATAACACTTGGATCTTGACGATTAGGCCTTGATGAAGATGAGTTGGTGAATATTTTTGATGAAAAACATCAATTGTCGAAAAGTCGATGGAGATTTATCTTGATTGGCCCTTCTTCGTGTTCCTCTCTTCCTCCTTGCTCCTAGACTCCTTCTTGACGTCGCAAGCAAGGCAAAAGTGGCAGCAAGTGGTTTTTAATTGGGGTAGAGAGGTGTGGGGTATTGGGTTGTTTATATAGGGGTGTAGAATTAGGGTTTTGGGGTGAATTCCAAGTAGAATTCGGTGGGGGCGTGTAGGAGCTGTGGTGGGGTCAACTTGGGCTGCTCTGAGATTGGGCACGAAGTACTTGGCCCCAATTAAGGCAAATACCCAAAAACCAATTTTGGAGAAATAACATAATACACGTTATTTTCCGAAGGCCGGACTAGTCCGCAGTAGGGACCGGCCAAGTCCGTTTGGCAACAGAGTAAAAATCAGACAAGTCCGGTGTATAAGGCTGGACAGGTTCGGGTTGCAGAATAAAACACTTTCGGACTAAAATTCTGGATACAACCGGTCTAGTCTGCTCAAAATCGGACAAGTCCGGACATTGCCAGAGACTCAACCGGACAAGTCCGCACATTGTGCCAGACAAGTCCGGACTCTGAAGAATCTGAATTTTCCTGACTGAAAATGGGGACACCGGACTAGTCCAGGGTTATGGCCGGACAAGTCCGCACTTCTGTAGAAAACTGAATTTTCTAAACAGAGGATAGGGATACCGGACTAGTCCGATTTAGAGGCCGAACAAGTCTGCACCCTCACAGACTGAAATTTGTAGTTTAGCCCTAAATTCATTTTAATCTTGTTTCTTTTTACATGTCTAATGTTAAACATGTATTAGGATGTTTGCAATGCATTGTGCATGAAAATGAGGGTCTTACAAACCTACCCCCTTAAAATGAATCTCACCCTCGAGATTCGACGCGAAAGGAAAGAGATAGGGAAATTCCTTCTTGAAATTATCTTCTAGCTCCCAATTCGCTTCCGATACTCTATGATGATTCCATTGCACTTTGCGCCATTGAATCACCATGTTCCTCGTGACCATCTCCTTGGTGTCCAAAGTTTTGACAGGTTGCTTGGCATAGGTCAAATCTTCCTCAAGCTCCAATTCTTACATTGGTACTTGCTCTTCTGGTACTCTCAAACACTTCTTGAGCTGAGAAACATGAAACACGTTATGTACATATGAAAGATGTGCAGGTATCTCCTGTTTATAGGCTACTTCTCCCCATTTGTCAAAAATCTTGAATGGTCCAATATAGCAAGGTGCCAACTTGCCTTTGACATTAAACCGCTTGTGACCTCGCATAGGTGATACTTTAAGATATACGAAGTCTCCCACCTAAAAAGATAAGCTTCTTCGTCTATTATCCGCATAACCCTATTATCTTTACTGAGCAGCTCTCAAATTCTCGCGAGTGATCTGCACTTTCTTTTCGGCCTCTTGGATCACATCAGGTCCAAATACTCGAGTTTCCCCTGCCTCATTCCAAAATAAGGGTGTTCTACACCTTCTCCCATACAATGCTTCATACGGCGACATTTCCAGACTTGCTTGATAGCTGTTATTGTAGGAAAATTCAGCAAATGGCTGACTTTTGTCCCAGCTTCCTCCATACTTTAGCGCACAAGCCCTTAGCATGTCTTCAAAAATCTGATTTGTCCTCTCGGTCTGTCCATCCGTTTGAGGATGATATGCAGAACTGAAATTCAATTGAGTTTCCATCGATTCGTGCAGCTTTTGCCAGATCCTCGAGGTAAACTGAGAACCTCTATCAGACACTATTTTCTTGGGCACTCCGTGTAAACACACTATTCTTCCCGTATACAGTTCTGCCAACATGGCTCCACTATAAGTAGTCTTGACAAGAATGAAATGTGTTGATTTCGTCAACTGATCCATAATAACCCATATTGAATCATATCCCGCTATAGTGCGAGGCAAACCAACTATGATATCCATACCAACCTCTTCCCACTTCCATTCTGGAATCTACAATGTCCGTAATAATCTGGCTGGCCTTTGATGTTCATCTTTGACTCGTTGGCATACATCAAATAGTGTAACATATTCTGCTATTTCCCTTTTCATACCATCCAACCAGTAGCATGTCTTCAGGTCCTTGTACATCTTTGTACAACTAGGATGGATAGAGTAAAGCAAGCCATGTTCCTCCACTAATATCAACTACCGGAGACACTTCTCATTGGGCACAACAATCCGTTTTTCAAGCCATAGAGTACCATGGTCATCCTCATATAATCTGAATTCTCTCCCTTCTTGGGTCCTTTTCTTGATTTCCTGGATTTCCTTGTTCTTTGTTTGACCTTCTCGAATCTCTTGTTCCAGGTTTGGATTCACTTCCATTGCTCCTGTCTCTTTCACAAATCAAAGATTCAACCATTCAAACTCCTCGCATAGCTCAGGTGGCAACTCCCTGCGGTAAGCTGGTGGCTTGCTCCCTTTCGACTCAACGCATCAGCCACTATGTTGGCTTTCCCTGGATGATAGTTGATTCGCACATCATAGTCCTTAATGAGTTCCAACCATCTTCGTTGCCTCAAATTCAGATCCATCTGCAAGAATTCATACTTGAGACTCTTATGATATGTATAGATCTCACATCTATGACCGATAACGTAATGTCTCCAAATCTTCAACGCAGGCACTATGGCTGAAAGTTCCAGATCGTGCGTAGGATAATTCTGCTCATCTTTCTTCAACTGCCTTGATGCGTAAGCTACTACTCAGCCTTCTTACATCAATACACAACCAAACCCTTGCCTTGAAGAATCACAATACTTGTAAAAACTCTTGCTTACTTCTGGCAACGTCAGTACTGGTGCGATCGTCAATCTCTTCTTTAATTCCTCTAAACTGTCTTGATAGGCTTGAGCCCATTTGAAAGGCTTCTCCTTCATCAATAGTTCAGTCATGGGCTTTGCTATTTTGGAAAAGTCCTTGATGAACCGACGGTAATATCCAGCCATTCCAAGAAAACTGTCGATTCGCTTCACATTCTATTGAGGTTCCCACTTTAAAACATCTCTGACCTTTCCTAGGTCAACTTACACTACTCCTCCCGAGATGACATGCCCTAGGAATGATATTTCCCTCAACCAGAATTCGCACTTGCTTAACTTGGCATACAACTGGTGCTCACGCAATTTCTGCAACGTCAGCCTTAAATACTCTTCATGCTCCTCCTCACTCTTCAAGTAGATCATGATGTTATCAATGAACACTACCACGATTTTATCCAAATACTCCATGAAGACCTTGTTCATGAGATACATGAAGTATGCGGGTGCATTAGTTAATCCAAATGACATGACTGTATACTCATAGGATCCATACCGTGTCCTTAGACCGTTTTTGGTATGTCTGATGACCTAATCTTCATTTGGAAATATCCCGATCGAAGATCAATCATAGAGCATATTTTGGCCCCCTTCATTTGGTGGAACAGGTCCTCTATGCGTGGTAGAGTGTACTTATTCTTAATTATCACCTCGTGGAGAGACCGGTAATCCACACACATTCTCTGGGATCCATCCTTCTTATCTACGAAAAACACTGGGGCTCCCCATGGCAACGAGCTTGGGCGTATAAAAACCTTCTCTAACTCCTCTTGAATCTGCTTTTTGAGCTCTGCTAATTCCTTAGGAGGCATCTTATATGGCCTCTTTGCTATAGGTGCAGTTCCAGGTATTAAATCAATTACGAACTCGATGTCACGATCTGGTGGCATATCTGGCAATTCCTCACGAAACACATATGGGTACTCACGAACAATCGGAATCTCCTCCAAGGTTACTCCTTCTTCATGATTTACCATTGCCTTCTCAGTTGTCGGCTGAACTGCCTTAAACTCTACACTGACTCCTTCCTCATTTGTCAATCGCACTGTCCGAGTAGCACACTGTATCACTCTGTTATGATTCCTTAACCAATCCATTCTATGTATGATGTCCAAGCCAATTCAATACTATGAGGTTGGCGAGGAAATCTACCACCCTTATGGAAATACTTACTTTTGGACATACTATATTTGTCCTCATCTCTCCTCTAGGAGATCTAACCAACAAAGTATACTTCAGGTATGATGTGGGCATGCTATGCTTTGAAACTGTCGGTGTTTGGAACCGGCAGATCTTCCGACACTACTTTTGGTAGATCGAGGAGTTGTAGTTCGGTAATGGGCGCGCAAAGATTCAAGAAGGTGAAAGACACGTGTACATAGGGATTTACGTGGTTCGGGCTGCCTGAGCGTAATACCCTACTCCACGGGATGTGTTGGTGATGTATTAAGCTCAAGAGTCTAGAAGAAGATCCAGAAGAAGAAGCTCGTCTAGCTCAGAGTGTTCAGCAGTGGTCTCGAACCCTCTTTGTGTATCATCGACGAGTCCTTTTATACTACAAGGACTGGTCGTTACAACGTCAGCCTGGCCCGACAGGTGGCCACGGCAGTTACACACACTTGATACACAATAAATGGGGTTAATTACCCTTAATAGCTTGGTAATGGACCTTAACAGTGCTATTACCAGTATTAAGGATAATATGGCATTAATGACACTTAATCGGGTCTCGAAGTCTTTGATTGATCCATGAAGGTCCAGAGCCGTTGGGGGGTCCACTAGCCTGATAGTTGAAGTTGAAGGTTCGACGGTTGCCACGTGGCAGCTCCGGAGCTCACCGTCGTGGACGGGTAGGTCCGTTGCTGTTGGACACGTGTCAGTACCAGAGCTTCCCTCTGTCTTGGGTTAGGTTCGTGGGGTGCCATATTGGTATTCTGACCGGAGCTTCCCAGGTGTGGGTGATAGCTCCGGTCTTGTGATACACGTGGCGGCCCCGGGACTAACCATGTTGGGGGAGCAGGTCCGGCTACCCCCTGACATGTGGGGCCTTCGGAGGTCTACAAATCTGGTATATGGAGTTTCCTTGTGATCTTTACAATCCCAAGGGGTATCCGGTACAGAGGGTACCGACAGTGGCCCCCTGGACTCACCTTCGGGAGGGACCTTTTGTATGAAGTCATTTCGCCGGAGGTGGGTCTATTCTTCGGTTTCTGAACCGTGTCTTCAAGGGTCTTTGGTTATGCCGTTGGCAGTACTTCACAGTTAAACTTCCGGCGCGTGGCGTATCTTGAAGGCGGCAGGTGAGATCTTAGCGTGCGGATCTCACGCAATTGATGGTCGCCGGTTCCCGATACGAAAATCATATCAGTTCCGCGCGCCCTGTCAGGCCGCCGACTTTGGGTTTCCCGCCTTTCATGATGACAACCGTTCGCCTAGGGTAAAAACCTTGACTTGATCGTAAGGGTGGCCCCGGGCCCCCTTGTCATTGGTGGGGTGAAATCTTTGATTGGTATCATCGGCTCCTCTGCAGTTTCCATCCAGGCATTGTGGGGGCTTACTTGAGAAGGAAAGCACGCACCGTTTGGGGTTCTTTACGCCTTTCAATCGATCTTGCGCGCAAACCTTCCAAACTTTTGCTTGCCTTTCCTCTCTTTCCTCGCTATGCCGCGATGGAGTTGGGTCTCTGCCAAAGCCGACTGAAGACCAATGACGATTTGAAGAAGGTCCGGGCCCTCATGGGATGGTCCCCTGACTTCTTCAACCACCTGGTCCGCACCGGCAAGCTTCCGTTCAAGAAGGAGCACGCTGGCAACATGTTGTACTTCTCCGCGTACGCCATGGTAGGACTGATCCCACCTTTCTCCTACTTCTTCCTGATGCTGCTAGACTTCTATGGTCTGCATCTTTACCACCTTGGCCCCCACTCCATTCTGCTGGTGTCCATGTTCGTCCACTTCTGCAAGATGTGGGTGGGGATTCCCCCTGCATTGAGCTCTTCCACACCTTCTTCATTGTCCAGACCACAGGTCGGAGCGACGAGTACCTTGGCTTCTACTATTTCATGAAGCGCAAGAAGTGCCCGTACAAGTACTTGCGGTCATTCCCTTCTGGGAAGTGGGACTACTGGAAGAAGGACTAGATTGTAACTAGGGTGGAGGAGCACGAGAAGTTGGAGCTACCGGAAGGCCTCCCCAACATCGACACTACAGTTTGGAGTGAAGCTCGATGCTGTCGGATGCCTTCGATGCTTCTCTGACCAGGATCCACCTGTGTGAGGAAGGAGGAGTGACTCCCCAGGCGGTGTTTTGCAACTACCTGACCAACAGGTGGGCTCCGTTGAAAAGGAGGGAGAAGTTGGCCTGTGCCCTCAACAGTATGCTGGACGACGACCGGATTGTGACCGGTTTGAAGTCCAACATGGAGGGTGCAACTTTGGAATTCCACCTGAGGAAATTCCAGCACGGCATCGACGTCAAGGGCGATGATTTAGCTCCTCCGCCAGCTTTCCTCCCACTGAACATGGAGGCTGCATTCAGTAGGGAGCTCCGGCGGACGATGCCGGTGCTTGACGACCTTGGTGTCGTTGAGAGGCGCTCGACCACCGGGTTGGCAATCTCTGAAGCTCCGGAGGGTGGCTCCGTCCCCGCCCCTAAGCCAAGAACCTAAGTCATCGGCAAGGGCAAGGAATTGGCCGATCCCTCGAGCCTTAAGAGGAAGCATGCCGACAGAAGGGCCACACTTTCTTCTTCTGCAGTGTCCCCTTCTCCCCGGAGGGGAAGGTCCTCAACGGCGGCATCTACTCCAATTGCGGCACCTTCCCGGGGTGCTAGCTCCGGCCATGTGACTCCGGTCCCAGGGCCAGCTGAGGGCTCCGGGCCCGGAGGTCCTTCTCGGTCAAGGGGGGCCTCGACCAGAGCAATGCCAACAGCAGCAGCAAGCTCCGGGGCGGCCCTCCGGGACTACCACGCCAGTGTCGGCTGGGACCAGTCCAGAGCGTCCGGGGAAGAGTTCCGCGGGAACTGGTGCGGGAGCCTCCCGATGTAATTTCTGATTTTTACCTCAGTCAGTTGTTTTATTGTTAACTGTTTTTTGAGTCTCTACGTCCTTCATTCACAGGGTGCCCAAGAAAAGGGCTGAAGCTCTGGCCCCTGCAGCATCAGTTGAGGTTGTGCAGGCTGAAGCTCCGGCTCCGATTCCAGCGCTGCCCCAAGAGGTGGCAGAGGCTGCGGCAGCCCCGGTGCTGGCAGTCGTCGTATTGGACGACTAATCCCCTGAAGCTCTCATGGTAGTGCCAGACTATGGTACTGAAGATGTACCAGCAGCGCCAGCCTCAGAGGTTGAAGCTCTAAGCTTGGATGCTGTGATGTTGGACGCTCCGGCCGCAGAGCCTGAGGAAGCTACGATTCTGACCCTAAAGCCAGATGTTGTTGAAGCCCCAACAGTCGAGCTGGTGGTTGAGGAGGCCCCGGCAGCAGAGCCGGGAGTTGATGAAGCCCCGACAATTGAGCCAGTCGTCGAGGAAGCTCTGGCGGTAGAGCTGGCTGCTGCAGAAGTTCTGACTGTGGAGCAGGCTGTTGAAGTGGTTCCAGCGTTCGAGCCAGATGCTGCGGAGGCGCCGGTGCCTGAGCTTATGGCGGTCAAAGCGCCAGCGCCGGAGCCCATAATGGCTGAGGCGCCAGCACTCGAACTAGAAGCGGAGGAAGCGCCTGTGCCGAAGCCAGAGGTAGCCTCTTCTTCGGCCGAACGTTCAACACCCGTTTTGGAAGCAGTGATCCCGAAGGTGCCCGCTGCCGAGCCGGAGTGCCAGGATGAAGCTGCTGGCCCCCGCTAGAGGGACCAATTGTTGATGACCCGACGGCTGGGCCTTCGGAACCAATTCTGGAGGTCGGTACTTCTGCTGCAAGCACTTCTTCGGCGGCGGCCGAGGCTATCCAGGAGGATAGCCCCAGTGTCGTGGAAGCTCAGGGTACCACTCTCGTAGAGTGGGACCCAATTTTTGTTGCTGAAGACCCGCTGGAGCTAGCGGAGATGACTCCGGCAGGTTCAGACCCGATCCCCCTATCGTTGTCTATTGACAATGCCTGCTCCAGCCTTCGCCAGGTTCAACTGGCCTTCTACCACGACAGCAAGGCCCTCAAGGAGGAGCGTCAAACCCTTATGAGGTGGCGCAACCAACTCCATTTTGAGACCAAGCTGGCACAATCGAGGCTGGCTGACGACAAGGAGTGGGTGCGAAGGGAGAAGGCCCGCTTGGAGTACTGGGGAAAGTTGTTGGATGAGAGGGAAAGCATGATGCGGACCCTCGACAACCAGTCCCAGGCCATCTATGAGCAGTCCAAGGCTACGAGTAGCGCGGCGGATGAACGCCAGGAAAGGCTCTTTGCATCCACGATAGTCTAGTCAAGCGTCGGGAGGCTCTTGAAGCTCGGGAAAAACGGCTCGAAGATGAAGAGCAGAAATTCTTGGAGCTGCGAGACGACCTCGTGAAGAGGGAGGAGGAGCTTGTGCAAAAAACAACTCTGGCTGACAAGATCCTTGAAGAACGCACCAAGAAATTGGACGAGCGTTGCAAGGAGGAGGACAAGAAAGCCTAAGAGCGAGGGCGGGATCTCTACAAGCAGGAGAATGCCATCGCCGCCTGGGAGAAGAAAGTGCGGGACCGGGAGAGAGATTTGGTCAAATGCCAGAACGAGATCTACCTCCGGGAGGAAGAGCTCAGTAGGCTCTAAAGGCAAGTTGCTGAAACGATTCAGCACAATGCCAAAGAGGTGGAGCGTCTTGCTTGGGAGAGCTCGGAGCTGGCGGCGGCCAAGGGATCCTTGGCGGAGATGCGTGGTGCAAGGGCTGTGGAGTCCCAACAAGTTCGGGACTTCCTGGGCAAGGCCAATGATGTGCTCACGCAAATGGGCTTCAGTCCCGTGCGTTCGGATGATCCGGAGCTGGAGATGGACCAGGCGTTGGAGGCTGCTAGGGTCAGCAGGCAACAAGCTCTCCAAGTTGGGCGATGTTATCGCGGACCAATTGGAAATAGAGGGTCAGGCCCTGGCGAAGAACGTCGCAGAGTATGTGCTGATGTGATACACCAGCCGAGACCCTCAATTCCCTTTGGACCCAGTGCTTGAAGGTACCATCGAAGGAGATGGTGAAGTCGCCCGAGCCAACATGTTGGAGGTGGCCCAGAAGGTTGCCCAATTCTTCCATAGGGTCTAAGATCGTCTCCCTGTAGCTCCCGCTTGTACTTTCTCTTCTTCCTCCCCAATTTTGTAATCTCTTGTCTCCAGATGAATGAAATCCAAATTTTTGTGAATTCGAATTTCATTTTTTGTCTTCAACACCTTTGTCTCGCTTGGCCCCCTGGTAGATGTACACAATTTGATTGTGAACATGTACCAAGAGGATGTAATAGTTGTTGAAGACTTGAATGCTTCAAACTTATAGAATGTAGGTCCGAAGTCTTTGATAGTGTAGGCCCCTTGAGGCTGTCGGAGCTTAGTGGCTCCGGCATTGACCATCGCTGGAGCTTAGTAGCTCCGAAGCATTGATGGTTAGTCCTCTGGGGTGTCGGAGCCTTGGTAGCTCCGGTAGTGAACTCCGCCAACACGTGTTGTGTCAACGTTAGACTCCACTTTAGAGTCTTTCCACCATCTTCACGTTGACGACTTGCCTCCTAGCTTTACCGGAATTGAGTAGCTCCGGATATGTTCAATGTCAATATTTGAACATTAAGCACATGCCGCCAAGAGGATGTCGTACCTTATTTATTTTTCCTGCACACTGAAGTCAAGAAAAACAGTAAAATTCATGTCTTATCTATAACTTCATTGCGGCTTACTGTTCCCGAGAAATTTTTAGGTCGAGCACAATCGTAAATACAATCAAGAGCACCGTCCTGCTTCCTCCGGGTCCGATTGTTTCTGGACTCGCCTAACTTCGGCCTGTTGGGCTGTAGGTAGAGTGGCGTACTTAGGGTGTAGGACCAGGCTAAGTCGATAGCACACTCCGGTCCTAGATTGGCTTGGCGACTTTCAGACAAGTAGGCCATCAACAATGCTTTAACCCGGAAGTACAGACAATGCAACTCGAATTGTACATGAACTGGTCGAGCTAAAGTTTCTTAAGAATTGCACAACTTTGTTATAGACAAGAAAGAGAAAAATAAAAAATATTGAGCCTGTACAAAGGAAATGCACGTGGAGTCTGTTTTCACACAATGATGTCTTTCATTATAGGTCTGGGGTACAGGGGAAACAAGTACACTCTTAGGGTACGGAACAAGGCTAAGTGTGTTTTGTTTCTCGTTTGACCCAAGGTAGCTAGCTACACCTTTAGTTCTGAGACTGTGACAAGTGTTGCATGGGCGTTGCGGACCTAGCAGGGTAGGTCCGGCTGCCCTCCCGGAGGAGCTAGCCGACTCTGTACAATGACTCTATAACATACACCACATGTAATTATAGACTCACCTCCGTGATACTAAGCGTAGAACTTACGGAGGTGCTCAATGTTCCAAGGATTTGGGAGAGGTGTCCCATCCTCGTTTGCCAAGCGAACGCATCCGAGATGGGATACTTTGATCACTCGGAAGGGTCCCTCCCAGCTGGGGGAGAGTTTCTTTAACCCTTCTCTAGATTGTATTCTCCGTAGCACCAGATCGCCTTCCTCGAGCTGTTGGCTGTGAACATGCCGTTGGTGATAGTGTCGAAGAGCTTGGCAGTATCGGGCATTCCGAACAGCTGCTCAGCACCTTCCCTCTTCAAGGAGGTCAAGGTCTTCACGCCGCAGCTGGTCCTGCGTGACTTCGTCGGAGGTCCGGACCCGGAGCGACCCCAAGGTGATTTCCGGACAAAGGACTGCTTCAGCTCCGTACACCAGGAAGATGGGTGTCCCTCCAGTTGATCGGTTTGGAGTAGTCCTGTTGGCCCATAAAGTGGGCAGAATCTCTTCAATCCAGTTGGATGCCGAAGTCTTTGAAATATCCTTGGAACGCAGAGCTTGTGAATTGGGTCCCATTATCTGTTATGATTTTGTTTCGGACTCCAAATCTGCATATTATGGACTGCAAGAAATTGATAGCTGATTGCTTGTTTATTTTTACAACTGTAGTTGCTTCTGGCCATTTGGTAAACTCGTCCATGGTGACATACAGGAACTTGTAACCTCCGACGGCTCTTGGGAAAGGTCCCAAGATATCCATCCCCCAAACGGCGAAAGGTCGTGTAGGAGGTATCATTTGTAGAGGTTGAGCCGGTGTATGAATTTGCTTTGCATGGAATTGGCATGCTTTGCATTTCTTCACTAGCTCAGTTGCATCCTGGAGCGCTGTAGGCCAGTAGAAGCCATGCCAGAAGGCTTTACCGACAAGTGTGCAGGAAGACGCGTGGTTCCCACACTCGCCTACATGGATTTCTACGAGGAGCTTGCAGCCTTCTTCCCGTGTGATGCACCGCATTATGACTCTATTGGCACTGTGCCGGTAGAGATCCCCTTCTACCAACGTGTATCTTTTAGCCAATCTGACTATCCAATCAGCGGATACATCATCGTCAGGAAGGATATTATCTTTCAAGTAGCTTGGATCTCTGAGATCCATGCATCGGAGCTTGCTTGAGCATTTGAGTCTTGCGTGTTGGGTTGCTCGGAGCTTCCTGTAGCACCTACAACCCTTGATGGCTGCCATGGTAATAGGGCCATCGGGACCGCCAGCTTCGGGATTCTGGTCTCGCCCCCTTCGCTTAGTTCGGCAGGCTGAGCTGTGGGTTTTGACAACCTCCGGACGAAGGTTCCGTCAGGAGCCGAAGCTCTAGTTGACGCTTTCGTCAAGAGTTCGTCAGCTTTAGCATTATGGACACGCTGGACATGGTGGTGATCCAGGACTTCGAAGTCCTTCTCAAGCCTCTGGACTTCAAGGAGATAAGCAGCTAATTGAGGATTGTTACAGGAGCATTCACCCTTCATCTGTTTAATGATGAGATACAAATCTCACTTGACCAACAGCTGCTTGACACCGTATGATAGTGCCACCTTTAATCCATAAATGAGTGCTTCATACTCCGCCATGTTGTTGGTCGCTTTGAAGTCAAGGTGGACCATGTATTTTACCTTCTCCCCGATTGAAGCGAGGAGAAGGATTCCAGCTCTGGCCCCTGTTTTTGCATGGAGCTGTCGAAGTAGAGGGTCCAATGAGGTTCGGTGAAGACCGGAGCCTTAAGTTCTGACTTCTGCTCACTAGGGCCCCCAGGGTTTGATGGAGAAGGGGACCATTCCACCACAAAATCTGCCAATGCTTGACTCTTGATCGCTTGCCTTGGGACGAATTCAAGATCGAATTCGGCCAATTCCGCTGCCCACTTTGCAATGTTCCCAGTAGCTTTGGGACTATGCAAGATCACACGCAGTGGGTAAGAGGTCACCACTGATATCTTGTGAGCTTGGAAGTAGTGGCAAAGCTTCCTGGAGGCAATGAGAACTGCATAGAGCAGCTTGTGTACCTCTAGGTATCGAGTCTTGGCATCATGTAGTACTTCGCTGATCAAGTACACTGGGCGTTGGACTGTCTGGACCCTCCCAGAGGGGCCTGGAGCTTCGTCCACATCGACCCGAATCCTCCCGGAGGGGTCCGGACCTGCTTTGGGGAACTCCGGGTTCCTGCTAGAGGAACCCAGAGCTTCTGTTGGAGTGACCAGGATCCTCCCGGAAGGGTCCAAGTCTTCTAGGATAACTCCCTGTTGATCCAAGTCTGGGGGTTGGGACCCAGACTCTCTTTTAGGAACCTCCGGACCCTCCCGGAGGCGTCTGGATTACTGAGCTTGTGATGGTTCTGGTCTCTCCACGACCAGAACCATGTTGACAACCTCGTCGATTGCTGAAATGTAAAGTAGTAAGGGCTCACCAGGGTTCGGAGCTACCAGGGTTGGTAGAGTGGTGAGGAGCTGCTTTAGCTCTTGGAACGCCTTTTCTGCTTCTTCAGACCATTGAAATGGTCCGGACTTCCTCAATAGCTTGAAGAAGGGTAGCTGCCCGTTCCACTAGTCTTGAGATGAACCGGCTGACGGCGACTAGACATCCAGTCAGTTTCTAGACATCTTTGATGCGAGCTGGTGGCCGCATCTCCTCAATGGCTCTAATCTTTGCCGGATTTGCATCTATGCCCCGGTGGTTTACCAGGAAACCGAGAACCTTTCCGGAGCTAACCCTGAAGATGCACTTGTCTAGGTTCAGCTTCGTGCGGGGGACCCGCAGCTTGTTGAAGACAGCTTGCAAGGTGTCAAGGAGTAACTCCTTGTCCTTTATTTTTGAATAAATGATTAATATGCAAAGATAATATACAAAATTAATGTTAAGTCAATGAATAAAATGTTACTTCAAAATTCATCAACATCACGGCCATGCACCCTACTCCTTAAACCTGCCCATTGATCTACTTCTTCCGCATATTGCTTTTGTTTGCGCAAATCAGCCGGTTCGACTAAGTCATCGATATCTTTAGTTTCCGATTCTAATTCTGTTTCCGCTTCTGTGCCAGCCTCAATATTTTGAGCGTCTCCGACTAAGTCATCGAGTCCTACATCGGGCTCGGCTGAGAAGGAGTCTGGCAACTCTTCCTCTTGGTAGACCACATCAGCCTCAGCTTCCTCATGATAATCATCATCTCCTGGAACGTATAACTGCTCACGAGGATTCACCTTATGTACAACCCACCAATATTTGAATTTATTGCATGGATAAGGTAGATAGTACACTTGCTCTACTTGGTGTGCAAGAACTAATGAATCGAATCCTATCAACTGTTCCATGTGTTTTACTTCGACCATGCCAAATTCGTTTACTCGAATTCCACGAATGGGATCACACCCCAAAGTCATCACCCACGAGCTCTGACCTCCCTTGCTTATATAACCAGCCCTTAGGCCAACCCAATCTCAACTAGGACTCTAATCCTACTCAAATCACAAATCGAAACATTCTATAACTGCTTAGGACTCTTCTATACGCAGATATAAGCAATCTTAAGACTTCCAAACACCTTAGGAACGTATCCCACATTCCTAAAAGAACTCAAATTTGTGACCCACACGAAATTGTATCATAACCAACTCAAAACTTTTCATATTTGAGTCAAACACGATTCAGAAGCAGCTTGAGTACATAACATAGTCGGTTCGACCTCTCTGACCAATTCTTTACGTCCACATCTCTTCATCATGCCTCGGAACCATGTATCCACGTCCATGCACTCCTTGCATATGTGCAAACATCTTCTAACGACGTCCACGATACATTCACATGCATTGTTCTTGATTCAAACATGTTGAGCAACCTCCCGATAACCTCAATCACAATTTCTCCCGAACTTGGTTGTTGAACCTCATCTTCTTCCTGAGACTAGTTCAATGGATCCCATCACCAGCAATGTCTTGAACTCAAGAAACACCTGCACATGAATAAACAACCAATACTTTCGAGCACAAGTCCTCGACTTGACTCACGTTAGTTCCGAAACTACAACATCTTACGTGAGCACCTCACATAAGCATGTTGCAAAACATAGCAAAATGATATCAACGATAACCACCAAAACACACCAAAAAATTAGCAAATGAATACTAAGCAATCTTTCCATCAATGTAAAGAAAGTATGAATCACTGCAAGATAAAAGCAGAACCACTGCGATCAGGCTCCGAACCTTGCCAAAGCTAACCAAACCTTGAACCGGAGCTTAGCAAAGCTTGCCGGACCTAGCGCCAGAGCTAACAAAAACTAGTCGGACCGAGACAAAGAAGTCGGACCGAGCCAAAGCAAGTCGGGCCTTACATCAGACTATGCCAGAGCTATCCAAAATAAGTCGTACCTATCGTTGGACCTTGACCATAAAGGTGTTTTGGTAGTATTCAAAACTTTTATCGCTATAGCCAATGTATTCACTACAAGCCAATGTATTTAGCACACATAGGTCTCATAGAGTTTCCAGAGGAGGAGCTAGTATTTCTCTAGACTAGATTCCCGAAAGAATTGCAAAATGTGAGAACTAGAGGGAGAGGAAGCTCCGGACCTCAACGATGTTTCGAATGTGATAATAAAGGACATTTTTGTTCAGATTGGCCTAACCTTTCAGGTCCAACATCCCAGGATGAAAAGCAAACAAGGACGAAGCACTCCTCTGCAAAAGATATGAAGAAAAAGAACGGTTTTACAAGACGTCAATTGGCGAGTAGTTTTATCTCCGCACTTCAAGAACATGGCTCAAGCGATGTGGACATTGAAAGTGACAAAGATGAAGATGATTTGGAAAACTTGTGCTTCATGGCGGACAAGTCAAGATCAAGTATGGAGGAGGCTGAACACAACAGCGAGAATGAAGAGGTATGTCCTACTTGCAAAGAAATGTGTGATGCTATTTCTTGTGCCACTGTTATAGTTAAGAAAAAGGACAAAAAGCTTAGGGACAATGTTGTTAAAATTGAGTCACTAGAATCTGAAATTAATTGTTTGAAATCCTTGATTACTAGTGATGATTTTTGTTCCTCATGTGATTTAATATATGAACAATTATTCCTAAGAAGTGCGCACACCTCCACACTTGATAAACTTGAGTTAGAAATTGAAAATAACAGAGAGCTTGCTGCACTTAATGATAAAAACTTGAAAGATGCAAGCTGTTCTACAATTGATTTGCATTGTTCTACTTGTGATGATCTTGATAAGAAGCTGCAAGATGCTATGAATGAAATTTCTATATTGAACAATGCTTTATGTTCTCATGAAGTTAAATATTGTTCCAGTGCAAATTAAAAGGAAAGACTTCATGTGCAAGTTCACTTGATCTGTCCAATAAACTTGATGACATGCATAGGACATTAGATCGGTTTTGTAATGGGAATAAGAACCTAAACTTGCTGCTGAATTCTTCCAAATCTTGCAATGATAAAGTTGGTTTAGGTTTTGATTCTCATGCTCATGCTAAGGCACATCCACTTAAAATTGTAAAGCTATTAGGAATTTGTTTGATTCAAACAGTTCCTAAACAAAAAGAAGTGGTTTTCAAATCTGCAGGAGTGTTGTCTCATTCGGTTTCAAATGAAAATGTTGCTTGCTCATCTAGACATGAACACAAAGATAAATTTCATTGTACCTACTTTGGTAGATATGGTCATGTCATAGATTTTTGTTATAGACTAGCTAAACAACAGAAAAAGGAAAGAATAATTGCTAGATCTCATAACTTTCATGCAAAATTTGCTGCACTTGCTAAACCTAATGATAGGAACATGCAATCTGCTGTAATGAGTCGAAAACATGCAAAGTTTGCTCCCAAAACTACTATTTTTTGTGCTACACGTGTAACATCTCGTAGGATAGTAGTTGGATACAAAAATCCTCAAGCTTTGGCTCATAAACCTGTTGTTTTATCTCAGCTTTCGCGTGTTATTCCTTCTGGACCCTAGTATTGAGTCATCGACGTATTGTACTTCTATGTAGGTTACACGCTTGAGAAAGGAGAACATTTGGATTGTGGATTCAGGTTGCTCACACCACATGACAGGTAACAAAGAATGGTTCTCCTCTCTCTCTTTTGTGTCACGTGTAGAGAATGTTACTTTTGCTGATAATTCTTCAACTCCTATAATTACTAAGGGTCCGGTTAGAGTAAATGATCACTACACTTTAAACGATTTGGCACTTGTTAAAAATTTGAAATACAACTTGCTTTTTGTTTCACAACTGCTAGACAAAAATCTAGAAATTATTTTCACTAAAAATTGCTACAAAGTTGTAAATTCAAACAGTGAGCTTATTTTTAACATGTCATGGTTTGGAAGAGTTTTTAAAGCTGATTTTCATATGTCCTCCTCTAAGCATAGGTGTCTAGTTGCTAATGATTCCAAAGACTTATATTTTTGGCATCATAGACTTGGTCACATAGGCTTTGATCATCTCACGCGTGTTATGCTCTTGATCACATACGTGGGCTGCCTAAGCTTAAAGGGGACAAAGAAATTGTGCACTCTTCTTGTAGACACTCTAAGATGGTTGCGGGTTCACATACTCCTCTCACAATGATCATGACAACTGAATCGGGTCAACTTTTACACCTTGACACCGTAGGACCTTCACGAGTTCAATCCTTCGGAGGTAAATGGTATGTTCTTGTGATTGTTGATGATTATTCCAGATACTCTTGGGTTTACTTTATGGCATCTAAGAATGAAACTTTTAGTCACTTTAGAACTTTATTTCTTATATTATCGATTGATCACCCAGGATCTTTAAAAGAAATTAGAAGTGATAAGAACCGAATTTAAAAATCAATCTTTTGATTTTTTTTGTGCTGAAAATAGAATAAATCATCAATTTTCTTCACCATATGTACCTCAACAAAACAGTATTGTAGAAAGAAAGAACAGAACCTTAGTTGAAATGGCTAGGACTATGCTTG
Source organism: Tuctoria greenei (assembly GCA_036927565.1). Classification (NCBI taxonomy): domain Eukaryota; kingdom Viridiplantae; phylum Streptophyta; class Magnoliopsida; order Poales; family Poaceae; genus Tuctoria; species Tuctoria greenei. The sequence continues at coordinate 110,795,453 of JAYESD010000005.1, forward strand.
ATGAATATCAAACTCCTAGAAAATGTTGGGCTGATGCGATTGCAGCTGTTTGTTATGTCTCAAATCGTGCTTTCTTGCGCGCTAAGCTAGGTAAAACACCATATGAGCTCCGGTATGGACATAGGCCTAGTGTTACACACTTTCGGGTCTTTGGTTGCAAATGCTTTGTTAAGAAACAAGGTTATCTTGATAAATTTGAACCTAGATCCATTGATGGCATGTTTCTTGGTTATCCATCTCATACTAAAGGCTACTGTGCGCTTTTACTTGACACTAACGAAATAGTGGAGACTTGTGAGGTGTCTTTTGATGAAGCTAGCACAAGTACTAGCTCAAACATTGTAGGTACGGATCCATATTCGCATGGGGAGAGCATTTTCATTGAAGATGAGGAAGAAGTGGTGTTGCTGCCCGAAGATTCAGCAGCTAATGACATTGTTCCAGCTTCTGATTTTGATTCATAGCCAGCACCAACGACCACCATTGCTTGTCCAGATCCTCCTCAAGTCACAAGCTCATCAATTTGTGTTGGAAATGATGAAGAAGAAGAAGCTTGTGAAGTGTCCACTCTCCTCCAGGTTCTCAAAAGTCGTCCTCCACAACAAATTATTAGAAGCTTGCACGAATGAGACACACGGTCCAAGTTTTGCGATCCAAACTCGCATGCTCATTCTGCTTTTGTTGCTGCTTTTGAACCCAAAGATATATCACACGCACTAACTAATGAATCTTGGATTATTGCCTGCAAGATGAGTTAGAAAATTTTGAAAGAAATAATGTTTGGAAACTTGTACCTCCACCTCAAGGTCACACTTTAATTGGAACTAAATGGGTGTTTAAAAATAAACAAAGTGAGGATGGGGTTGTGGATAGGAATAAGGCTAGGTTGGTTGCTCAAGGTTTCACTCAAGTTGAAGGTCTAGATTTTGATGAAACTTTTGCTCCTGTTGCTAGATTAGAAGCCATAAGAATTTTGTTAGCTTTTGCTACATCTAAATATTTTAAGCTATATCAAATGGATCTTAAAAGTGCTTTTCTTAATGGCTACATAGATGAGGAGGTTTATGTCAAACAACCACTGGGTTTTGAAAATCCAGATTTTCCTAATCATGTTTACAAACTGTCCAGAGCCTTGTACAGTCTCAAACAAGCCCCTAGAGCATAGTATGATAGGTTAAAAACATTATTACTTGAAAAGGGGTTTACCATGGGCAAGGTTGATAAAACTCTTTTTGTGCTTAAGCATGTTAATGACTCATAATTCTTTCAAGTGTATGTGGATGATATTATCTTTGGTTGTGCTTCTCATGATCTTGTATCCAAGTTTTCAGTTATGATAAGTTCAGAATTTGAGATGAGTATGATGGGAGACCTCACATACTTTTTTGGGCTTCAAATCAAGCAAACCAAGGAAGGTATCATTGTGCATCAAACAAAGTATACAAGAGACCTTCTTAAGATCTTCAACGTGCACAAAAGCAATCCTCTTCGGACACCAATGGGTACAACAATGACACTTGAACTTGATGAAGATGGTGAACCCGTGGATCAAAAAGAATGTAGAAGCATGATCAGATAACTTTTGTACCTCAAGGCATCAAGACCGGACATACAATTCATTGTATGTCTTTGTGCACAGTTTCAAACCTCCCCACGTGCTTCACATCGTCAAGACCTCTAAAGAATTCTCAAGTACTTACATTGAACTCAAGAGTTTGGCATTTTTCTTCCCTCTTCCTCAACCATTACTTTGAAAGCTTTTATGGATGCTGATTTTGATGGTTGTAGGATTGTAAGGAAAAGTACTTTCGGTACTTGTCATTTTCTTGGTAATTCACTTTTTGCTTGGTCCTCTAGAAAATAAAACTCAGTTGCACAATCCACAGCTGAATCTAAATATGTAGTTGTTGCTGGTGCTTGCTCACAAATTCTTTGGATTTTTCAAACACTTAAGGACTATAGGTTGATCTAGATAGTGTTCCACTATTTTTTGATAATACTTGTGCCATTTGCATTGCTAACAACTCCGTGCAACATTCTAGAACTAAGCACATTGACATTAGGTATCACTTTCTCCATGATAATGTTGAAAAAGGAAACATTGTGTTTCACCATGTAGATATCGAACAACAATTGACTGACATTTTTACAAAACCATTGGATTTCACTCGTTTTTGTTTCATTCGTAGTGAAATAGGGGTTATGCATCCTCATGGCTTACATTGAGGGGGAGTTTTGAAACTTGAGAAGTCTATTTGTGAATTTGAAATTAAAATAATACGAGCTTAGTATTTCATACATATATGACCTTGTAATTCCTTTTACATGCTGAAAGTTCTTACTACATTACTCGTGTTATACATTTTGTAGTCTTTGCCATGCCTAGTAATTGGAATAATTACATACACTAAATCTGGTCATGGTCAAACTTTCTTACTGTTTTGAACTTGTTGCATGCTCACATGTGCTTTTAATCATAAAGAATTTATCAAGTAATCAACTCACATGTTGAGTTTTTATGAATAAATATAAATTGAGAAAAGATCAAGAGAATATGCATGCATCACACTTCTTCTTTTGAGATGGCTTATCATTGCACTTAGATAAGAACTTGGAAGAGGTTGTGTATGACTAAAATCATGTCCTTAAGCTTCTGATTGTCGAATTACATAGGCTTGGCTTGGTTGGTTAGAATAAGGCAGATGCGGCATATAATCTCTTGCAAATGTCATATGTTAAAAAATTTTGCTTTAAAGAAAAAAAATTTGCATCAACAAGTGTCATGCTTTCAGGTATTGAAATAGTTAAGTTTGTGAGATCATGACTTGCTTAAATTGAAAATTGCAATTGATCTCTAGCATGACTTACACTACTTTATGTATCTCATTGTTGTGATACTGTAAGTTACTTGATAGTATGACTTGGTTGAGCTTTGTTTTATATGTATATGTTATAATATGCTCAAGACAATTAAAATTTCTCTTTTGTACCTTGCTGAATACATTGTCAAAGGGGGAGAAATTGATCACACGTTGAGTGTTTTTGGAACGATTGCACGATTCTTCTGAGGGGAGAAGTATGTAAGGGGGAGAAATATGTATAAAGGAGTGAAATTGTTTTTCAAAACTTTTCATGTGGATAAGCCAAATGTTCGGGATTTTAAATGGTGTTGCAAATGCATTCATCAAGGTGGAGATTGTGATACCTATGTGTGTTGAATACATTGGCATTGATGATAAAAGTTTTTGAATACCACCAAAACATTTTTTATCAAGATTCGACGATAGGTCCGGTATGTTTGGTTTGCCTTGGCAAGGTTCAAAGCTTGATTGAAATTGTTCTGCTTTTATCTTGTAATGTTTCAAACTTGCTTTACACTTATGAAAAGTTTGTTTAGTATTTTTTTACTAAGTTTTGATATGTTTTTGTGTTTATGGTTGATATCATTTTGCTATGGTTTGCAACATGCTTATGTGAGGTGCTCACGTAAGATGTTGTAGATGGAACTAATGAGAGTCAAGTCGAGGATTTGTGCTCAGAAATATTGGTTGTTTATTCATGTGCAGGTGTTGCTTGAGTTCAATACATGGCTGGTGACGAGATCCACTGAACTAGTCTTAGGGAGAAGATGAGGTTCAACAACCAAGTTCGGGAGGAATTGTGGTTGAGTTGATTGGGAGGTTGCGCAACATGTTTTAATCAAGAACAATGCATATGAAGGTATCGTGGACGTCATTGGAAGATGTTTGCACGTATGCAAGGAGTGTATGGACGTGGCTACATGGTTCCGAGGCGTGATATAGAGATGTAGACGTAAATAATTGGTCGGAAAGGTCCAACCGACTAGGTTATGGATTCAGGTTGCGGCTGAGTCGCGTTTGACTCAAATATGGAAAGATTTGAGCTCGTTATGTTAGGATTTCGTGTGGGTCACGAATTTGGATTGTTTTAGTAATGTGGGATATGTTCTTAATGTGTTTAGAAGTCTTAAGATTGCTTCTATCTGCATATAGAAGAGTCTTAAGCAGTTATGAAAAGTTTCGATTCGTGATTTGAGTAGGATTAGAGTCCTAGTTTGAGTTGAGTTGGCCTTCGTGCTGGTTATATAAAAAAGGGAGGCAAGAGCTCATGGAGCACGACTTTGAGGCTGTTCCTCTTGTGTTCTATTAAATAAAGATCGTAGTTTAAAAGAACTTCTGTGCCTTGTTCGTCCGACTTGTTCCAGACAAGTTTTTCTCGTCGAGTTTCTGCACAGCACTACCTTTCTTCGGTGGTTTTATCATAACTCAAGTTTTACAGATCCGATTGACGTGATTCTTTTTGAGTTGTCTTCAGAACTTGATTTTCTATTATCTGTGAAAAATTTCACAGTCATTGTATTTGTGGTTTTTGATCTACACGAGTTTCTTTGCAGTATTGCAGATCTGTTTTTTACTTGGTAGAACAGATTGACCTTTGTTCGATCTTTCGATCGTAACTTGAGTTTCTCTTGACAGATTTGAGTGATTCTTTTTGTGGCATATTTGTGACTTGATTCTCTCTGATATCTATCACTTTTGTCATGGTGAAACACGTTTTGATTAGTCTCACACACGATTTCTTTAACAGATTGTTTTTCTGTTGAGGGGTTTTTATTGCTTCCGCTAAAAAAGTTTTAATCTACCATTCACCACCTCTGGTAGCTTTTCATGTGCTCTTCGATCTTACACACAAGTTTTCCAAGTCATATTCATCTTCGTCACTTCCTATGTCCACATTGCTTGAGCCAAGATCCTGAAGTGCGGAGATATAATTGTTCACCAGTTGGCGACCGTGACACCTGGTTCCTAATATGAACCAAGTGCAGTATATGTGTGCCTAGGATGTTCAATACACATACACAAGTGCATCACAAACGATATACAAATAATTATCACAGCTCAAATTACTAAATAAGTACTTTTATTACACAATTCATACTATTCTTGAATACAAGCTCTAATGAATATTAATAACAAGTTCAACAAATGCAGCGGAAATAAACAAATTGAGCAAACTAATCAGCTAGGCAGCATAAGCAATAGGATAGCTCAACTCCAATCAACACCACAGGTAGACACGGCCTAGAACTCCACATTATCAATGTTATACTCCCAATCCTGACCGACAACTGTTGGTGGGGGAATTGCAAGGGTGGGTACATGTCGTACTCAGCATGTGTGGAAAGTATGACATGTAGCTGATTCAAATGACGAATATAATAATGGCTAAGTGCTAAAAGGTACATTAAAACATTTGAAAAGCGATATATCATATGTATGTAAAATAATCCCATCATAAACCATGTAATCATCATAATAACAGTCCATATTTCAATATCATCATCCATATTCCAGATTTCACATTGCCAATAACCATAATCAATATCAGAATTTAATTCATAACCAACCATAACAATTACCAAACCATAACCTGTACCAAACAATTCCAATCCCAATTTCCCTCTAACCATGTAGGTGATACAGGTGCTCTTAACCGGGAGCACGGCTAATATGATAGTTTTATTAGACTCCGCAGAGTTTGTACCACTTTACCCAGTGATTTCATCACCTTGCAGTGACTAGAACCTCTATTATGCTGTCTCACACTTCCATTGATGTGTGGCCAAGAGATCACAAAATATCCATTACAAAGAGATTACTAGCCTATTTCGACCCCACTGAGGTTTCACCAGTGGCGATGTCTCCTACAGAGCACAACTTCAACCGAGGGCCCCCTCTTGATCCATTCGGATCCCAGGGTAGTCCCACCAACCATCAACAAACCCAATCCGACTACCCCTTCCCTGAGCATCCTTAATGGTCCAAATAGCACCAGCAAAGACCTAATATATCAGCTACGTCGCACCCATACTTGGCCTCGTGGTGGCACTGTAGTACTGGCTTATTCTCGCATGAAACGGTCCTTAGATCGAAAGCAAGCAAACCACCATAACATCCAACCCATCAACATACCAGGCTTGCTTAGATCACCCATTACAATATCATATTAACCAGTTTATGTTAATCATAATCTCATTAATGCATAATTAGATATTATACTTGTTTTCCCATCCCAATTAATTAAGCGAAGCAAAAAGGTAAAAAGCCCATCCCAACTCTCTACCATAAATTCTAGGTGGCAAGGGTGGTCAACAAATCTAGTAAACTTCCTATCATAGGATTCCCATCAATTTGACACAAGCATGCAGTTTTCAATCAAAACATTTATTTGTTAAACAGGATCAATATGCTTCAAGGATACTTGCCTTGCTCTTGGGCTTGATTAGGATCAAAGACTTCAAACTCTTAGTGTTGTAGATCCTATGAGGCACTCTCTAGCTCAATTCCATCTAATCCGCACAACAAATATACAATAAAAGAAACACAATCAAAGAGTGCACAAATATTACTCAACATGATATGACATGCATGATTAATGCAAATGCAAGGGGGAACTTGTTAATGAGTTGCTTTTAATGATCACTAACTAGTTCTAATAGATTTTAATAAGTTTATACAGGTTTGGGTTTGGTTAGATCTAATTTTGGAATTAATTCAACACAATTTAACCAGGAAGATCGGACTAGTCCGCTAGGGACCGGACAAGTCTGCACTGCGCAAGATTAGCAGATTAGGGTTTTCTAGATAGACGTGAATTTGAAGATTTGGGGTTGAATTCACATAAGGAAAAGAGAATATAAGGTATACCAGGTGTTTAGGACTCCAATGAATCGAGGATCTTGGAGGTAACACTTGGATCTTGATGATCCAGGGTTGATGAAGAACTTGATGATTAATTGTTGACCAAGAACGTGAAGTTGATGGAGATCTTGATCCTCTTTCATTTTCTACCCTTCTTCTTCTTGCTCTAGATCTCCTTCTCCCTCCTTGATGGTGGCTATCCACGAGCTAGGGTTTGGGGTGTGGTGGAAAAGTGGCAAATAGATGTCAAGCCAAAGGGTGGGGTTGTTTATATAGAGGTGGGGCCTATGGTTTGATAGAATTTGAGTTTGGGATAAGTAGAGGTCGGTTTAGAGTCCCACATGGGCTCTAAAAGAGTTAGGCACAACGTCCCTAGGCCCACATTACGTAAAACCCAAGAAATAAGTCGTGAAACAAAAGATCAACTCAATGTCACGATATATCAAAGTGTGAAAAGGCTCGGACTAGTCTGAAGTTGGATAGTGAGAAATCGGACAAGTCCGGACCGGACATCGAACAATTCTGAACTTATCCAGAGGGGAAAAATAGACAAATCTGGCATAAAATCGGACAAGTCTGACTTTAGTCAGAGAGGAAAACAGACAAGTCCACTGGAGTACTGGACTAGTCTGGACAAGTCTAGGGACTTAGCAAATTTTCCAAGGGTTTTGGAACACCGAACTAGTCCGAAGGTGTCTAGAGGCAAAAAACGGATTAGTCCGCTAAGAAACAGACAAGTCCGATCGAGGTCAAAGATAAATCGGACTAGTCCGCACCAAAAACGAACTAGTCCACACTTTCCAGAATTCTTAAGTGCAGTTTTGTTTCTAATTCATTTTAAACTTATTCCTTTTTGTGTGGATTAATGTTAAACACATATATGAATGTATGCAATGCATGATGGATGAAAATGAGGGTGTTACAAACCTACCCCCCTTAAGATGAATTTCGCCCTCGAGATTCGACGTGGAAGAGAAGAGATAGGGAAATTCCTCCTCGAGATCATCCTCTAACTCCCATGTTGCCTCTGATTCTGCGTGATGCTTCCATCGAACTTTGCACCATCGAATCACCTTGTTCCTTGTGACGCTCTCTTTGGATTCCAAGATTTTGACCGGTTGCTCGGCATAAGTCAAATCTTCCTCTAGTTCCAATTCTTCCATTGGCAATTGTTCTTCCGGTACTCTAAAGCACTTCTTGAGCTGGGAAACATAAAACACATTATGAACATCTGATAAGTGAGTTGGCATCTCCAACTTATAGGCTACCTCCCCTCTTTTGTCCAAAATTTTGAATGGCCCAATGTATCGAGGTGCTAGCCTGCCTCTTATGTTAAAACTCTTATGACCTCTCATCGGTGAAACCTTGAGGTAAACAAAGTATACCACTTCAAAGGCGAGTTTTCTTCTCCTATTGTCCGCATAGCCCTTTTGCCTTGATTGAGCGGCCCTCATGTTTTCTCGAATATCCTAAACTTGTTTTTCAGCTTCTTGCAACACATCGGGTCCAAATACTTGATTCTCCCCTGTCTCACTCCAAAACAAGGGCGTCCTACACTTCCTTCTATATAGTGCCTCATATGGTGACATCTTCAAACTTGCTTGGTAACTATTGTTGCATGAGAATTCGTCATATGGCAAGCTCTTGTCCTAACTTTTTCCATGCTTTAAAGCACAAGATCTTAACATGTCCTCCAAAATTTGATTGGTCCTCTTGGTTTTTAATCCGTTTGAGCGAGATATGGCAAACTGAAATTCAACCTTGTTCCCAATGCTTCATGCAATTTCTGCCAAAACCTAGATGTAAATTGAGAACCTCTATCTGACACTATTTTCTTTGGGACTCCATGCCGACACACAATATGCTCTATATACAATTCTGCTAGCTTCGCGGTGGTATAGGTGGTCTTGATAGGATAAAACTACATGACACAATATGCTCTATATACAATATGCTCTATATACAATTCTGCTAGCTTCGCGGTGGGGTGTAAAACTACATGACATTAAAATACCAATATCAAGCATATATGTCAATTTCAAGGCAAAACACAAATTTCATAACATAAGCAAAGTCATTGCATCACACTACAATACCAAAGATAGAGATAACAGTATTAAAGTTTTACAACCTAAGAAAGACATAAAGAGATACACAAATGAAGCTCTCATCTCTCAACCTACAGCTAGGACTAGTGACTCCCCCTCAGTCTCTCCCCCTTTGGCATCAAGACCCCAAAAAGAAGGACAAGAGGGAGCTAGTGGCTCATTCCTAGCTGTCAGTTCTCTCCTCATCTTCATTTTCCGGCTGGGTAGGAGGAGGAGGAGGATCAGATCCACTCGAGTGCCCCCAATTCCATGTAGGCAAGATCGGAGGGAGTCAAAGGCCCAAGCTCAGTGAAATCAAATGCTGAATCGTCAGAGATGACAGGGGATCTAATAGGCTCGATCTCCAACTTCTGGCAAATATGTTTGACATTTTCTTTGACATACCTCATATTTTCCCTCCTCGCCTTGTTCATCTTGTGAGTGTTCACTTCGTCCTTCTTGCAAGAGGCAAAGATTGTTGCTAAGTACTTCAAGATTCCACTAGGAGACCCTTTTTGGGGAGGAGCCCTAGTGGTGGGAGTAGTCCTCTCAACTCCTCTAGCTCTCCTTGGAGCCTCTTCACTCGACGCTGGAGATGGGGCAGCTTGAACATTTGCTTGGGGAGACTTCTGGGGCCTCTAGGGAGTGTGCTCCATGTCCTTCACGAACTCGATCCCCGTGACCTTCTAAATCATGAACATCAAGTTGGGGGCATAGCCACAGGATCTGTTTGGAGTGCAGGAGATGTTGACCATATCGTTCTAGATATAGTCAAAGATGTCAAACTTTCTGTTCTTGCTTATATCTTTCATCAAGATCCTCAAGTAACCTTGGACACTTCCTCCATCCCCATCCTTTGGTGCTATTGTCTTTCTCAGCACCCTGTTGAGAACCATGAAGAAGGGCTTCATGTTCTTGGTTGAGGGGGGATTGAACTTCAGGCTGGTGTCATAGAGTAAGGTGGCATAGAACTGAGCGATGATCTCATCATTCCAGTTAAATCTGAAAGCAAACAGCTCCTTCAGTCCATGCCTCTCCACTGCATTTATAACTTCATCAAATGCTGAACAGCTCTTCCTCTCAAAGTGATTCCAGTCGATCCACTGGTTGTAGACCACCAGAGTGTTCATTGTAAGGTAAACCAAGCTGTAGAAGTGTGCACGAAAATTGCTCCAAAACATAGCATCAATAGCCTTCTTAGAACGGCTATAGCAATCAACAAATCTGAGTTTGGAAGCAGTGTCGCTTCCCTTGCCGTTGAACTTCTCCTCGGAGGGGTCTCTGTTTCCCTGCCTCGGAGCATGCACCTTGAGAGGGCCAACTGGGCCCGTAGCAATCCCCTTTCCTTTGCCCTTCACTTGGCAAAGAGCCGCCGAGTTGGAGCCAACTGCGTCCTTGGCTTTGGACGCTGGCTTCTTGGCAAGCACCTTGTGTCGCACCTGAGGTGGAGAAGGTGCAGGCTCGGAGGGGCGCTCCTGCCTCTTTTGAGCGCGAGACTCTGAAGCTCGCGACAACAGGTCTTGTTCCATCTCATCTTCAAAGTCAAAGATGTTCTCGTTCGACATTATCCTGAGAGAGCATTGCACAATGTATGGATAAGAATTGGTGGCAAGGAGGTGAATTGAGGAATGAGAAATTAGGGTTGAGTTCAGTAAAAGTTGGACTTGTCCAGTGTACATGTACGGACTAGTCTGGGGGAACTAGACTTGTCCGTACATGGGCCGGACTAATCCGGTATTCATCACATCAAACCCTAACTAGACGACAAATGGTGATTCACAATGCAAAACTAGTTCAAGATAAATGTAATACAGCAAGGAGGCATGTATTAACCGATAGGAACTAGGCTATTTAGTCAACAATGAAGAAAATCATGATTTCTAGGGTTCGGGAGGAAATTTTACCAATGATCCTTGATTCTTGGAGATGGAGAGGTTAAAGGTGCGGACAAGTATGTGGTCTTTAATCCCTATGCAATGGAGATTGTTTTCGACCCAAACTTGGAGGGATTCAATGGAGAACGGAGGAAATCGCCTTGGGAGCACTCGAGCGAGGAGAGAGAGTGTGGGGCAAGTTGTGAGGATGAAGAATATTAGGTCTTGGCGACGGCTAGGGTTATGGGGTCAAAAAATCAGACTAGTCCGTGGTCCACCGGACTAGTCTGGACTACCGGACACTCTACAGACTAGTCTGCAATGTGAGGACTAGTCCGGATAACCACGGACTAGTCCGTGGTCACCAGAGCAGATTAGTTTAGCCCATTGGTATATATTCAAAGGTTCTTATAAAGAAAACATGGGGTCCAAAATAATCAAGCAATCTTGATGAATATGATCAGTAAGCATACAACAATCAAGCAATGACCATAATTCATCAAGATCAAGTAGTTGAAATAGTTTTTTGGAGAAAATTTGAGAGAGATGATTTTCACAACACAATCAACATATTTTGAAGAATCCATACAGGTATGCAAGTTTTCAAGCCACATTCCGAGCATCAAGGATATCGAGTTCATTTCGGAGCTCGCAAAAACATTTTTCATCAAGTGGCTTCGTAAATATATCGGCTAGTTGTTTTTCGGTGTTGACATGGGAAATAGCTATGTCTCCTTTCATTGAGTGGTCTCTCAAAAAGTGGTGCCGGATGTCTATATGTTTGGTCCTAGAGTGCTCAACAGGGTTATAGGCAATCTTAATAGCACTCTCATTATAGGCAATCTTAATAGCTATGTCTCCTTTCACGAATGAGTCATATTGTAACCGTAATCCCTTAGAGTTTGTCGCATCCAAAGGAGTTGTGCACAACAACTCCCGGCTGCAACATACTCCGCTTTGGCCGTGGATAAGGCAATGGAGTTTTGTTTCTTCGAGGACCAAGAAACTAGGGATCTACCTAGAAATTGGCATGTACCGGAGGTACTTTTTCTATCTACTTTGCATCCGGCATAATCTGCATCGGAGTATCCAATGAGATTGAGCTTGGAACCTTTAGGATACCGAAGGCCTAGGTTGGGTGTATGAACTAAATACCGCAAGATTCTTCTTACGACTGTCAAACGACACTCTTTTGGGTTGGCTTGAAACCTTGCACACATACACTCAACATAATGTATGGCCTAGATGCACATAAGTAAAGTAGTGATCCAATCATGGAGTGATATACCTTTTGATCGACGCTTGGTCCATCTTCATTGAGATCCAAGTGTCCATTTGTTGCCATGGGAGTCTTTATAGGATTTGCCTTGTCCATTCCAAACTTCTTGAGTATGTCTTGAGTATACTTAGTTTGCCTTATGAATGTCCCCTCCTTTTGTTGCCTCAGCAATTTAAAGACGTTGTCGGGGAATACTTCATCTTCGAATCCGGGGGGTTGCTCCACATACACCTCCTCCTTGATTGGTCCGTTGGGGAAGGCGCTTTTCACATCCATTTTATAGAGCTTGAAATCATGGTGAGTAGCATATTTAAGTAATATTCTAATAGATTCAAGCCTATCTACGGAGCAAAGATTTCATCGAAATCCAAACCTTCGACTTGTGAATACCCTTTGGCCACAAGTCATGCCTTGTTTCTTGTCACCACCCCGTGTTCGCCTTGTTTGTTGTGGAAGACCCATTTGGTGCCGGCGACGTTGAATTTGGGTCTTTCGACGAGTTCCTACACTTCGTTCCATTTGTAGTTGTTAAGTTCTTTTTGCATCGCCACCACCCAATCCGGATCCTTCAACGCATCCTCAATCTTGCACGGTTACAAAAAGGATAGAAAAGAGTAATGTCCAAAAAAATTAGAAATTCTGGATCTAGTAGTTACTCCCTTTTGAATGTCCCCGATTATGTTGTCCACGATGTGATGTCTTTGGACGCATTGGTGTACTCTTGGGTGTGGCACTTGTGGTCTTGAGTCTTCATAATCATCTTCTACTCCCCCTAGATGGTTGCCCTCATTGACTTTTTTATCATCTTCGTCTTCTTGAGGTTGATCTTGTGTGGAAGCTCCCTCTTGATCGTTTACCTCAACTTGTGGTTCACCTTCTTCATTTGCATTTGGAGGTGGCACTTGCGGTCAAATATCGCCCAACACCATTGTTCTCAATGCTTGACATGGAGCTTCTTCTCTATCTAGCACACATGGATCAACTTGCTCTTCTTGAGAGCCGTTAGTTTCATCGAACACTACGTCACGTGCTACTTCAACAAGTCTGGAGGTCTTGTTGAAGACACGATAGGCGTAAGAGGTCGAATCATAACCAAGCAAGAAACCTTCATCGAACATTGAAGCGAACTTTGAAGTTCTAGGCTTCTTGTTCAAAATTTAGCACTTAGAACTGAAAACTCGAAAATAGGAAATATTTGGTTTGTTACCTGTGAGTAGCTCATATGATGTCTTCTTGAGTAGTCGATGAAGGTAGAGTCGGTTTATGGCATGGCAAGCGGTGTTAATCGCTTCCACCCAAAACCGATCTGAGGTCTTATATTCATTGAGCATTGTTCTCGCCATCTCTTTGAGGGTTCAGTTCATCCTTTCGACAACTCCGTTTTGTTGAGGGGAATAAGGTGCTGAAAACTCATGCTTTATCCCTTCTTCGTCTAGGTACTCCTCAACTTGAGTGTTCTTGAACTCCATGCTGTTCTCACTTCGTATGTTCTTGATCCTGAATGAGAACTCATTTTGGGCACGCTTGAGAAATTTCTTGAGGGTTCCTTGAGTTTCTGTCTTGTCATGCAAAAAGAAAACCCAAGTGAAGCGCGAAAAGTCATCAACAATTACAAAGCCATATTTGTTACCACCGATGCTTATGTAAGCAATTGGACCAAATAGGTCCATGTGAAGTAGCTCGAGCGGTCTTGTTGTAGTCATGACGTTCGTCGCGGGATGAGGTGCTCCTACTTTCTTCCCGGCTTGGCACACGCTACAAGGCCTGTCTTTCTCAAAAACAACATCCTTTAAACCTCGGATGTAATTGCCCTTAAGGAGTTTTTGAAGATTCCTCATTGCAACATGTGCTAGCCGTCTGTGCCACAGCCAACCCATGTTTGTCATTGCAATCAAGCATGTTTCAAGTTCGGCTTTATCTTTGTTGAAGTCAACAAGATAAAGCTTTCCCTTCAACAAACCCTTGAATGCAACTGAGTCACCACTCCTTCTAGTGACGGTCACACCATTATTACTAAACAAGCAATTATAACTTTTGTCACATAATTGAGATATGGACAGCAGGTTATAATCTAAGGAATCATCATGTAAAACGTGAGAAAGAGTATGTTGAGATGATATTGCAATTTTACCGGTACTGAGCACCCTTCCTTGACTATTGTCTCCAAAATAGATGCCCTCGCTTGGATCCCCATTATCTTTGTACTCAACGAACATCATTCTTTCTCCCGTCATATGGTTGGTGCATCTACTGTCTAGCACCCATTTCAATCCACCGGAGGAATATGCCTACAAAAACAAATCATGCCTTGGTTTTAGGTACCCAAGCTTGCTTGGGTCCATTGAGAATTAGTTACAAGAGATTTGGGCACCCACACATGAGACTTGGTGTTCCCATGACGTGGCCCAACATAATGAGCATAAACTTTACAAAAACATTTCATAAGGACATACGATGCATCGAAAGTTCTAGACAATAGCTGTTGTTGTTGTTCATGAACAGAACTTGTCCGGAGGACTGGACTTGTCTGTGTAAGGACCGGACTAGTCCGATTATTATATGTGTTAACTATCTTGGACTTATTAGTATCATTGGTCTTTCTAGCTTGAGAGGAGTTTCCCCTCACAAAGGCAATGCACTCCTTGTTATTCTCATGGTTTCTAGCATTTTGCTTTTCACCATAGGAATACTCAATGCCATATTTGACATTAGGAGGTCTTCTGGCCAACTATGCACTACGTGCATATTTGACCTTCTCCTTGTCAAATATGCCACATTGGGAAGGGTGCTTATCCTTGGTAGAGGTTGACTTGTCTTTCAAGCTAGTGTTCGTTTTAAGTGGTTGAGAAGGCGAGCTTGAAGAGGATGAAGGGTCACTTTGTTAGAGTGACTCAACTTGCACTTCAAGGATCCTGTTAACTTTGGCTACGTTAACAAGTTCTTCCTTGATGATTGCATTTGAGTCGCGTAACTTCAAGCAAGCTTCCTTGCTTGAAGGTAACTCAAGTTCAAGTGATTTTCTTTGCTCCTTTTCAAGTTCAAGGAGCTCATTGATCTTGAGATACTCCTCCTTTTGGAGGATGATCATATCTTCTTGACGATCAATCAGCCCCTCTCTATCAACAAGTTTAACCATCAAGAATTTCATTTTGGCAGCAATTTTCTTGTTTAAGCCAGCTAGCATGTCCTCATCATCACTATAGTTGTCACTATCACTATCAAAAGAACGCGAAGAGGTAGATTTTTTTGTTACCTTTCGTTTACCTTCCTTCGCCATGAGGCAAGTGTTGTTGCTCTTCCATGCGCCAAGATTTGGGAAGAGGGTGGACTTCGTAGTTGTCTTCTCGATGGCTATGCTAGCCATCTCCTCTTCCTCTTCAGATGGGGACTCATCATTTGAGTCTCACTCCGTTCCTAGGTGCGCTTGTCCAGCTTGCTTCTTCTTCTTGAAGAATTTATTGGGTTCAGGCTTCGTTTCCTTGGTCTTCTTCTTGTTTTCTTCATGCGGGTAGTTAACAATAAAGTGGTCATATTCACCATAGTTATAGCATGCCCGCCTCAGCTTCGATATTGATTTTTTTTGTATTTTCCTTCACTTGATTTTCCCCATTGTCTTTTCTTCATCATTTTCTCGAATCTCTTCATAAAGAGGATCATGTCCTCTTTGTCAATATCACTGCCCTCGTCACAACTTTCCTCTTCTTGTTGAGCTTCTCGAGCTTCTTTTGACAAGGGCTTGCAAGTAGATTTAAGGGCGACTCCTTTCTTCTTTGCTGAGGTGAGGTCAGAAATCCCTTAACATGTTTAGCTTGCTTCTCTATCATCTCGAAGTTCAAGATCTTTCCAAGCTCGTACAGGGTCATTTTCTTGTACCCGAGGCTTTCTCTAATCATCGAGCATAGGGTAACATTGCGAGGCATGAAAGATCTAAGGATGAGCTTCACTACCTCATGATCATTCCAATTCTTACTTCCGTATGCTCGAACCTTGTTGATGAGAGTCTTTAACCGGTTGTACATGTCCTGTGGTGACTCATCTTCTTCTATGGTGAATCTTCCTAATTTGCCTTCAATCATTTCGATATTCGCCTCTCGCACATGACGATCGCTTTAATGTGGAGTTTGCAATGTGTCCCAGATTTCCTTTGCAATTTCGAGTCCATCCACCTTGGTGAGCTCGTCTGACTTAGCGAAGATGTGATGACTGCTGCAGCTTGAGCATTCCGATGAATTGCTTGCTCTTGGCTTGGTGTAAGCTCTTCATCATCGTCCGGGATATCTATTCATGAACACACAATAAGCCACAAGCTGGGATTCAGTGAGATTAAGTGCATTTTCATGTTTTGCCTCCACATTGAGTAATCATTCCCGTCAAAGTGTGAGGCTTTTCCTAAAGCAATAGACAGATAAATGCTATTGTTAGAATTTAAGCGATCGTAATTGAAAGGATATCGGTAGTAGCCGGTGTGACTACTCCCCTTCTTCTTGTCTTCGATCTTCACTTTCCCTTTGGAGAGGGCTTTCTTCCTTAGGAGCGCCTTGAGTTCAAGCGTCTCCTCATCGTCATCCTCGAAGTCCTGAATGGCATCGAGGAGCTTCTCCAATTTTTGAGCTTTTTCATCTTCAACCTTCTCTTGGTTGAGACTCTTGTGCACATCCTTCATGTCCGACATGTTCTCTTCGAGCGATTAGTCTCTTGCGAAGAGTCCTACTCTGATACCAATTGAATGTGGCCTAGAGGGGGGTGAATAGGCCTTTTTGAATTTTAGTCGGAACCTGCAACACTTAGAAACTTGATCAAATACTAGGAAATTGGACTAGTCTAGTAGAGTGCGGACTAGTCCGATGCGTGCGGACAAGATCGATCAAGTTTGATCGATTATCTCGATCCTAGACTCTATGTAGCAGAAATATACTTGTATTTAGAGTGTAATACTTCTATGAAACTGGATGTTGCACAAGTTAACCTTAAATTCAATATTTTAACGTAATATGAACAAGATCAAGTAAAATCGTAGATATCAACAAAAGTAAGAACAAAATGCACAAAGTGAAGACACAAGATTTTTATCCTGTGGTTCGGTTCCCACAAAGGCAACCTACGTCCACGTTAGGGAGCCAACGAAAGGACCGGGTCTTCACCAACCCTAACCTCATCGAATTGCCACGAAGGCCAATTCTCTTTCACTATCACAAGGGTAAATCACTAAGTTCAAGGGGCCTTCTCACAAGTTGAGGGCTCCCCAAGATTACAAAGCAAACACCACCAAGAACACACTCTTAAGATCAACAATGAAACAGCAGGAGTGTGTTAGAGATCAAACTCAAGAGCTCAAACGTGTGGAATCGTGTCTCTCCTTTGATCCAAAGTGAATCCTCAAGGATTTGATCTTTCTTGCGTTGGATTGCATGGAGAGATGTGCATTCTAAGCTCTTGGAGGGTGTGACATTGCAGGGAGTCGAGAGATATGAAAGTAGGGCCGTGCACATCTATTTATAGGGTGTTTCCAAAAGTTACCGCTAGGGTTTCGAGGGTCTGGACTAGTCCGTGGTGGAGTCCGGACTAGTCCATTATGCGGCGAGCAGGAAACCCTAAGTTCTTAGGAAGATCGGCCTTGTCCGATTTAGGGCAGACTAGTCTGATTTTTGCTCTGGAAAAGTTCGGACTAGTCCGGTTATTTTTGGACAAGTTCGGATGTGGTGATCTCCTTAGTGAATTGGGACAAGTCCGCATTTAGAGGACTTGTCTGATTTTACTCAGAGAGGTTATCGGACTAGTCTGCGGTGATTTCAGACTTGTCCGACTTCGTGCAAATCTGTGAAGTGTAGAGGACAAGTCCGCACTGGGGAGGACTAGTCTGATTTTAGTTAGAAAGATATCGGACTAGTCTGTGGTGATATCGGACTAGTCCGGTTTGTGTAGACTAAGACTGTGCAGACAAGTTCGCACTGGGAGGACTTTTCCGATTTTGAACAGAGGGGTTATCGGACTAGTCCGGATATTATCGGACTAGTCCAGACCTGTATAAATTAGTTAGGATCTCATTTGTTTGTCATAAATCAACCAAAACGCACAAGGGATGTCTAGATGCACTTTCACTCCACCTATAAATAGGGCCCCTCACTTCAACACACACCATTTGAGCATCATTCTATTGTATACACTAGTTCTCTTAGTCCTTAGTGGAGTTAGGGTATAGAGAGGAGAGCATCTAGTACCAAGTCCAAGTTGGGAAAGGTATGGCTCATGTATCTTTTCTTATATTTGTTACTTTATGAATAATAAATACATTATCTTAAGTCTTCATTTATTCATATACTTTAATGAAGCGTTACTTGTTTGATTGTGGAGTCCATGTATGTGGTAGGAGTAGTCTTACCTGATCTGTGATGCAATGTTTCCTGATCTGTAGCAACTGGTCTGTAATGCAATGTTTCCTGATCTGTGACAGTAGGTTTCTAATGCAACATTTCCTGATATGTAGCAATTGGTTCGTAATGCAGAATTTTCTGATCTGTGGCAGTATGGTTGTAATGCAACGCTTAATGATTTGTGGTGATAGAGGTGTAATGCAGCATTTTCTCATCTGTAGCAATCGTGTTGTAATGCAATGTTTTCTGCGTGGTGGTAATATCAGTCTACTGCAGCGTTTTTTGAGTTGTGGCCAAATATTTATACTGCAACATTTTGTAATTCGTGGCAATAACTTCCTACAGCAGTAATTTCATTCGTGACAAGAAATTTTTATTGCCATGATTTGTAATTAGCGGCAGTAGAATCCTAATGCACCAGGTTTGAAAATTAATGGCAACAGAATCACGAGTTAAACAATAAACATCCATCAATTGATATTGCAACACGCATAATAACACTCAAGTATTATGCTTGAGACGTGTTTGGATGTAAGTTTGCCTAAGCTGATCGGGATTAATTGTTGGAGCAGGTGACTTTTGGCGGTTCTTCTGTGGGACCTTTTCTGGAGTGGTCTGCATCATTTTGCGCATTTTAGCCCTCATTGAGAGGAGCATGTCCCCCATTTCCCGAGTTCTTAGTTCACGATTAGCTGCTAGCTGACCTTTTAAGTTATAGACTTGAAGGTTTAACTCTTCATTCTTCTGGTTTATGCAGTCCATCTGGGTGGTTAAGCTATCATTTCTTCCTTCCAACTCCTGCACTATCTGATTGATGCCTGCATTTCTATCTTTTAAGTTTCGAACTTGGTCGTTAAGATGTTCAGACATCTGGATACGCATACGTTCACGTTGAGGACCAAATGGGTTAGCCATATAACCACGCCCCCGAACCTGTGATCCTGCACAACCGATTGAGAATCTATAACAATGTTGGAATATGTGGTTTCTCTCCTCATTTGGAATTGGGCCTCCCTGCTCAGCTTCCATGTCGTCCACTTGGTCATG
Source organism: Tuctoria greenei (assembly GCA_036927565.1). Classification (NCBI taxonomy): domain Eukaryota; kingdom Viridiplantae; phylum Streptophyta; class Magnoliopsida; order Poales; family Poaceae; genus Tuctoria; species Tuctoria greenei. The sequence continues at coordinate 110,814,833 of JAYESD010000005.1, forward strand.
TGCCTGGATCTACATACGAAAGGAAAAGTCACAGGTAAATTGCAAATATTTATTTAATTAGGGATTGTTTAAAGTCTTACTCACATGTACAACATCTGCCTGCTTGTTTGCCTAGTCACCGTTCTTCAACAAATGGCTTGCCTCCCATAGTTGTATGTCATCAGGTTCTTCTCAGGTCTCTGGGTCTCGCTACATAAAATACAAGTAAAATTCAACATGTCAGTATACATATTGTTTGTAGCGCAAATTAAAAGCGTGATTTCATTTTCATACCTTCTCATAACTAAGTTGGGCGTAAGATTTGGAGCCAAGCAAGTGACTCGCCTTTAATCTTCTTCGATTTAAGAATTGGTCCTGCTTATTGATTGCAATAATTTTAAGAATTAATTCCACGAATGAATGTAAATCAAATAGTTTTTGTATGATGCGAAGCTATTAAAAAGTTAGCTGACCTTGAATCGCTCAGACCCAAAATATTCTATTAGATGCAACCACTCGGGTGTCGTTGTTGGTATTTCTTAACACCATAGAGTTATCCTCAAGCGCACGGAAATACCGTTGTAGCACTTCCCCTTTAGGAGTATTCCCAAGGGTATCGAATCCAAAGAACGTGTGTGCTAATCTATCAAACTAGCTCACCCAAGGACACAGAGTTGTTTGATAGGCAAGGAACAGAGAGGAATTCAAATTATTGATCCTAATTCAAGGTAGTTTGCAGTACATGCTTGCTTCGGGCAGGGTCTTACTCCTAGCAATACTAGGACAACTCCCGCCAAGAGCCTATGGCATAGCCAAACGTGGAGGATTACGAAGGACAGATAGGACTGTCACCACCCACTGCCTACCTCTTCATTCCGTGGGTCTACGAGATATCCACTGATGATTTATAACCTAAGCACCACACTTACGTTCTAAATCACTACTCTAGTTGTTTCGATCACAAAGCTACAACTAGAGCCTCTAATGAATTAAAGCAGTGAACCCACAAGTAACTAATTGTGCAAACTACTAAGAATAAAAGATCAAACTTGTATTGAATTCACAAAAGCTTACTTGATTGAGTAAAACCTTTGTAGGGGTACAAGTATATAAGAGGGACTTGACAAGCCCAAGCCTCCTTCTCCTAGACTCTTCACCACACTCTCCTTCTACTTTGGTAGCCTCTAGGACTACTCTAAACCTTTAGAGTGTAGCACTATTCTCAACTTTAGGTGTGTGTGAGAAGTGAGGTGAGGGGGTCTATTTATAGGTGGAGAAGGGTCGGTTCTCGTCAAAATAAACGCGCGAATCATTCACCATTGACTCCAGGGAGCCGGCAGGAGCCAACACGTGTCATTTGACCGAGTTTGGCGCCAGGAAGAGGTCGGTCGAACCCCTGGTTCGGCCTACCTAGTCAAGGCTCCCCTCGGGGAGTGCTTCCTCCAGGTGGCTTCCAGGTGGGCCCCCTTGATATATATGGGTGCAACACCGTTGGATCTCCTCGTATTCTTCTGTTTGTGGGCCATTTGATCCATGTGTTGCCACGTGTCATCACCTGATTCGTTGAAATCCATTTTCATGGATTTATCCCTGCATGTTTTGATATTTTGGGTAATAATTCACCTGCATACAAATAAACACCGACACTTGTGGAATTGGGTTAGTGTATAACCCTACCACTATGTTTTGTGTTTCTTCTATGCACATTATGAGGTGAATTGATGGTCAAAATGTGGTACTTAAGGACCGTCAAGAGTCATTACGTCAGCAAGCTTGTTTCGTATACGTTCTTCATCGGTAGAATAACTCTTATAGGTGGCATGCAAAGTAGAGCACCACCCCTTGTAGCGCTCACCAGAAATTTTCAAAAATTTTCTTGCGCTCTCCGGTGTGTTCTCCATGTCCCAGGAATCCTGTACAATGTATAACAAGTTGCTGTAAATCTACAAGATGGAGATTGTAATAAAAAATACTTGTGTGAGGGTGTGACAACACTAACCAGAATGTCTTGTACAATATCTCTCTTGTTACTATGGCCAACCTCTACCCACTTCCTTGCACCGCTGAGGGATGCATGTCTTTTTGTAAACATAACCACATCATCGACAAAGTGTCGCTGGTTAATACCAACCGCAGCACCCAACCTAGTGGAGAACTGAATTGGTAGCTTCACATGCTCCATTCAACTAACTTGGGATGCATAGCGTATTCTAGCAACCTTAAGTCCTTTAGCCACACTTCTTCCAAACTTCTTTCCTTCTGTTACATTGATTCAAATGGTAAACGATTAAAGCAAATTACCGCCTGACCACGTTTAGGATCATGTACAAATAGTGTGAAAAGAAGAAAAGTCTGATGTTCATATCATCTTCAGGATGAGCGCGGCAAATACGAGCGTGGGAGGACTGCGTGCCAGCAACATTTTGTTTTGTATTACTCCCTCCTGGTTTATATTGATTGTCGTATCAGACCAACAATGAGTTAAAAACAAACTAGTTCGGACTGTCTAAACGACCACTATTTTAATCAGGAGGAGTACATTGTTGACTTTTTTTGTTATCGTTCATAACCTAAAATGAGCCATCAGGTACACATGTTAGTGGTAGTACTACACTCGTAGTACTACAGAGGATTTTCAGTCCAGCAGCGAAGTAGGCAAGACTGAGGGGGTGGGCATGCAGCTGGCAACATTAGACTAGACAAAGATAGGGTTTGCCGGTTCGGTCTGACTGACATCAGCCGGAGCGCGTCTCGAAAAGAACTATTAGTTGTAGGGCAAGTAATGAATGCCAGCGGTAGCAGGTGGAGAATGCAAGACAGATAAGGCAGGCAGCTTGCGTGATTGAAATCCTCTGCAGTACTGCACTTGCACTAGCTGCCACTGACATGTGGGCCCATGAGACATTAGGTCCACTTGTCAGTGGCGGCTACTGCATTGCAGTGCTGCATAGTCCCAGCTTGTGACGCTTAACAAAGCTAGGGTTCGGTCTAGCGGAGATCACCAGGAGCAACTCTCGAGGAGGATTGGTGGCTGGGCGAGTAATGGCCACATATTTGCGAGCGGGGGGTCATCATGGCACGCAAAGGATGGGACGTAGCGATGGGCGAGGGAGACGCGTCGGGGAGGACACTAAAGTGACCAGCAGTAGGGCGTGGGCGCCAGTGCCGACCGATGTGGCCGACGGCGAGAGAGCACAGCATGGAGGCATCAAAAAATCACGCCATCACACAGGCTGATGAACTGTTAACTATAAAGACTAAGAAAGTAGAATCACAAGGCATGCTAAATAATTAGTAGAGCCTATGTAACACCCTCATTTTCATGCATCATGCATTGCATAAGTTCACATACATGTTTAACATTAATCCACATAAAAAGAAATAAGGTTAAAATGAATTTAGAGCAAAACCGCACTTAAGAATTTTGGGAAGTGCGGGCAAGTTAGGTTTTCATGCGGACTAGTCCGATTTCTCTCTGACCTTCATCAGACTAGTCTGTTTTTGCTGCAGACTAGTCTGTTTTTGCCTCTGGACAGTTTCGGACTTGTCCGGTCCATTGCAAACAAGTCCAATATTCCAGGAATCCTTTAAATTTTGCTAAGTCTCTGGACTTGTCCGGACTTGTCCAGAATTCCAGCGGACTTGTCCGTTTTCCCTCTGACTAAAATCAGACTTGTTCGATTTTGGCCAGACTTGTATGATTTCCCTCTGACCAAGTTCGGACTTGTCCGGTATAGTCCGGACTTGTCCGATATCTCTATGTCTAACATCGGACTGGTCCGGCCCTTTTTGAACTTGTCCGATAAATCATGATTCCGAGTTGATCTTCTGTCCCATGATTTGTTTTTGGTTTTACCTTTAGTGTGCCTAATGACATCATGTCTACCTCTTTTTGGAGCCCACGTAGGACCCCAAACCGGCCTCTACCCATCTCAAACTCGAATTCATTGAAAACATATCCTCCACTTCTATATAAACAACCCCACTCCCTTACATTATATCCTTTTGCCTCAATTGAAGTCTACCCAAACCCTAGTTCGTGGAGAGCCACCACCAAGGAGGGAGAAGGAGATCCCAAGCAAGAAGAAGAAGAGGAGGAAACGAAATAGGATAAGATCTCCATCAAGTTTCGTTCTTCATCAACAATCCACCTCCAAGTTCTTCAAGAACCCTAGATCTTCAAGATCCAAAAGTTGTCTCCAATCCCTTGATTCATTGGAGTCTTAAGCACCTGGTATACCTTCTACTCTCTATTTCTCACGTGAATACAACCCCGTTTCTCCAAATTCACATCAATCTAAAAAACCCTATTTCGCTATTCCCGCAAAGGGCGGACTAGTCTGACCTCTTGCGGACTTGTCCGATTTTGGAATCTGTTCCTGCTGAATTAATTATAAATTAGGTCGGATCAATTACAAACTTGTTCAAACTTGTTAAAAACTATTGGAACTAGTGAGCAAACGTCATTAACAACTCATTAACTAGTTTTTCTTTGCATTTGCATTAATCATGCATGTCATGACATATTGAGTAATATATGTGCACTTATTTATTGTGATTCTTGTCTTGTATGTTTGTTGTGCAGATTAGATGGGTTTGCACTAGAGAGTGTCGCGGAGGATCTTCAGCACCAGGAATTTGAAGTCTTTGTTCCTAATCAAGCCCAAGAGCAAGGCAAGTGTCCTTGATCATTTTGATCTAACGTTTTTAAATGTTTTGTTTGTAAAACTGCATGCTTGCATCAATTTGATGGGAAACCCACTCATAGTTGTTTACTAGATTTGTTTGACCATCCTTGTCGCTTGGGATACATTGTAGAGAGTCGGGAAGGGTTTTCACCTCTTTGCTTCGTTCTAATTAATTGGGATGGGAAAACAATCAAATGGCTTAATTGTGAATTAATAAAGTTATGGATGATGAGAATTGATGAGTATGGTTAATTGGTGACATGGGACTTGGGAGATCTAAGCAAGCATGGTATTTGGATGGGTTGGAAGTTATGGTGGTTTAGCTTGCTCAAGAACTAAGGACCGGTTCGTGTAGCGACCATTCAGGACTTACGGTGCCACCATGAGGCCAAGTATGGGTGCGGCGTAGCTGATTAATTAGGGAATTGCTAGTATTGCGCGGATCATTTGGCGCACCGAGGACGGGGAATCGTATTGGGTTTGGATTTGTGGCAGGACTCCCTGGGATCCGAATGGCACAAGAGGGGGCCCTTGGTTGAAGATGCGCTCAGTTGGAGGCAGTGCCACCAGTGAAACTTTAGTGGGTTTTACATACTAGTAATCCATTTGTAAAAGCTATTTTGTGATCTCTTGGCCACACACCAACGGAAGTGTGTAATGTGATCGACGGGTCATGGGCATAAGGGAGGTCCTTAGTCACCGAAAGGTGATGAAATCACGAACACGTGGGTAAAGTGGTACAAACTCTACAGAGTCTTAAAAACTATCATGATAGTCGTGCTCCCGGTCATGAGCAACCTGGACCCTTACATGATTAGAGGGAAACCTCGGATTGAGATCGTTTTGGTTATGGATATGGTTTCGTATGGGATGGTTTGGTACTGGTTATGGTTAATAATATGGTTATGGCTGGTTATGGATTGGTTTATGGCCATGGATATGGTTAATGGTAATGAGAAATTTGGCATAATGGTGATGGATATGGAATATGGACTGGTTCTATGTTATTACTTATGGTTTATGATGGGTTTACTTCATATACATATAATATATTGCTTTTTAAATGTTTTAATGTACTTTTCAGCACTTAGCCTTATTATATTCGTCATTTGAATCAGCTACATGTCATACTTTCCACACTTGCTGAGTACGAAATGTACTCACCCTTGAAATTCCCCCACCAACAATTGCATGTCAGGATTGGGAGTATAACAATGATAATGCAGAGTACTAGGCTGTGCTGCTGTCGACTTGCCTGTGGTGTTGCTTGGAGCTGCGCTTCCCTATTGCTTAGTTTGCTTAGTTGCTTAATTAGTTATTTCCGCTACATTAGTTCAAACTTGTCATTAATATTCATTACAGCTTGTATTCGAGGATATTCTGAATTGTGCAATAAAAGTGCTTAATTAATCCTAATCTATGGTAATTTTCTGTATATCCTTTTGTGAATGCACTCATGTATGTGTGTTGAACGTATTGGGCACACATATGCGTTCACATGGTTCATTTTCGGAACCTGGTGTCACAGCCTAGGAAAGAATGTAAATGACCATGATACACCCATCATCAATACATCTAAAGGACAGAACATAGTCTCTCATGATGCTCCAAATTCAATGCCAAAGGAGTAAAAAACTAACATGCTCTGCGCTAACAAATAGCACGGTAGAGAGGCAGGTAGTAATGTGATGTGATATGGGTAGTTGGAAGCTACTGATAGAGTTGGAGTGGAACATTTTTTAAGCTCCAAAAGTAAAGTTACGCTGGGGCAGAAGGAGTATTTCTTGTTTGTATATCTATACATGTTGTTGGTTCATGCATTGTAGTACCAGGGAGAGAAGAATCTTGGGATTCCGGAACATCATGTGCTGAAATATTCTCTTCATACCATGCAAAGGATTTAATGTTTTCTAATTTTTTTTTTAATTTTGATAATAAACACATTTATAGTTATACCAAGTGCTTGTTGGTCACCATGAATGCTTGTACATGACATCACAGTTTGATGTCTTGTTGTTAATGCAAAGAGCATTGTAAGTAGTCATTCTAAATGACAGTGATAACGTCCTATTACATGACCGACGTAGATTTTGGATCGGACAGTGGGGTTTCTATAAACTGCAGTGTTTGTTTGGAACGGGGGAATTAGAAATGAAGGAATAGGAAAAAAACGTACAATTTTAGAACACCACAAGAAAAAAATGTGAAAAAACCGCGGGAACTGAAAATCTTAGGACCACAAATTTGTAAAACAGGAATGAGAGTACAACATTTGAAGTGGTTGATTAGATAACCCGTGCGTCATTTATTTCTAAATCCAGAAGTTACATACTACCTTCTGTTTTTAATATTTGTTGTGCCTGACCAGGAATTGAACTAGAAATACACTACAGTAATAAGCTGTCGGGGCGACATTTATTTTGGGACAGATGTAGTGTATGATATATATATATATATATATATATATATATATATATATAAACTAAATTCGTGAAACAGAAGACCACATTTCTTCTTTGTTAATTTATTTAATCTTCGTATATCAAGATGGATCGTGTAGAACTTACCTAGTACAAAACTGGAGTCCTGGATGCGATGTCGCAGGGAGGTATCGGCGATGAAGAGGTTTGGTAGAGCCAGTCAAACTTGGTCGCCCGGCGTTGTACCCAGGAGTCAACACCACCAAGAGCTTTGATGCGTCACTGCGAGATCCATGGGGAAAAAATTGTAAAAACCGTGAAAAATGAAAACACGGGACTTTCTTAGGAATACAAGTACGAAACACAGGATAGAGAGACAACAAATTTGGAGTACTGCGAGATCATCGAAAGGGCGGGGCAGCGGTGTGTCGGGAACGGAGACAAGTGTTTCCATTTATTCTCATCGTTGCTGAAATAAAGTTACAATAGGCGGGACTGAAATTGGAGGAGCGGGGAGTGAAAACTGAATTGTCAAAATCTCAATTGTGGCGCGCCAAGACAAACAAAAAAAATCCGCGGGCGTGAAGAATTTGACTCTAGCCGTGCCCTTGTGCACGCACGCAATCGTGATTAATTGCATGTCATGTCGCGTCGATTCCTGCACATGGTGCGTGTAGCTAGAGGGGTAGACTTCTTCACACAACTTGCTCGCTTCTTAATTCATCTTTGTTGCCATGCATGGAGATCAAAATCTAAAAGCAGTCATGTGCTAGCTAATGGGACATTCCAATAAAATATAAACAAAAATATGAATCGCTAAATGTATATGTGCTAATGCAAATGATATGCAAATACAGAACACCCAAGTCCAGGAAAGGACGATGGCAAACAATCAGTATTTTGTAACATTAATCACAATGAAATGATACATGTAGTATATACTACTACTAAAAAATACATTTTCACATGCGCCAACTACAAATGAAAAAATTGAGTGAAAGAACACAAAAAAGGAGAAATGCAGCCTCAGCCACGATCTCAATGGAGTTTCAACCAAGAGTCGTCAATTGTCGCAACACAATTAATTCTTGGCTTGACATTGAACAATAGTTAGCTCGCCCCATTTTCAAAAAGGAGTTGTTTTTCAATACTGCATAGGACACATCGTTCATGAACAGAAAAGACATTTTTCATGAATATAAAAACAACAAATATATTACAAACAAAGACTACGAAAGCACATAGAAAACAAGAAAAAGAAAAACTACAAATACTACTCTACTTGGAGTCGGTAGAGATCTCCTCCAACTCCTTCTCTACCGCTGCCGCCACATCCTCCTCCTCCGCTGCTGCCGCTGCTGCCGCCTCCTTCGGCAATTGAGTTCGAAGCTTCCGGGCGACGATCGGTAAAAGATGCTGGCGGCCCTCCACCCTAGTCACCTCCCCGATCGTCTAGTAGAGGACGTTAAGACAACCGGCCACAAACCCTCACCCGAAGTAGTAGTGGCTGGCGGTGTCCATGCTGGTGCAGACGGGAATTTTTCCAAGACCCAGACAGTCACACGAGCAAGATGTATTGAAAAATACATCTCGCGTCAATTTGTCAAACTTTTTTGCGCGCCCGGCGGTGGCGGAAATGTGCTCGGTGGCCTCCTTCAGGCACCGATCGAGTTCATCGAAGCGGTGTTCGACGAGGCGGACAGTCTCGTGAACCAAAACGAGATGAGGAGGTGCGGGCGCCGCGGGCAGAGAAGGGGGCGGAGGTGGTTAGGGCGCTGCCTCTAGTTCCATTAGCATTGGCTGAGACAAA